>CM070874.1:73697041-75051541 GCA_036365515.1 Torymus aiolomorphi | reverse complement strand
AAAAAAAAGAAAGACGTGAGAAAACGTAAAAGCGAACGGTGAGCGAGAGAGAGAGAGAGAGAAACGTACGCACGCACGGCAAAATCCTAGCCGCGGCTACATAACGCGCGCTGCTCGTATATATACCAGTGTTTTCATGGGTTCCGTATAATTTGACATGTTGTCGTACACGTTATTATTCAGATAGATCTTGAGATACGCGTATACGCGCGGACGTACATACATACGCGCGCAACCCTTCAAACCGATGTCATGCTCTTTCTCGTTCTCTACTCTCTTTCTCTTCTTTTTCCTGCGGCCGCGTACATACGCCTGTTATTTCGTGTTTTTTCCACGTATATTTCGGTCGGCGTATAGCCTACTTTTTTTTTCGCTCTGTGAGGCGAACACGTGTCGGCCGCGCGCTAGATATCGGCTAATACGTTTATGGAGGAGGAGGGTACAGTGCACGGGACGCGCGGTGCGGCATAAATTTGTCGGTACACGGTTTTTAGGGCGTTTTGCGCGGTTTACTTGGGCTGGACGGACACGCATTGTTCTTTTAGGTTTTCATGAGTTTTGGTTTGTGAGCTTCTATAAATGTGAAGAATTAGTTGAGGAAGAGGCATTTAACCTGTAAATGTCAAATTTTCTTTTAGTTTTTGAATCACTATACGTAATTCAATATAAGGTAAAAGACCTAGAAGATGAACGCTTTGAAACGTTGAAGCAATAGATGTACAGTGACAAAAATCATATATAAAATGTCGAAACATTTTCCTTTCTAATTTTCTTTTTTGTATGAACTTTCTTATGAAACTAATTTGAAATCGATTTGTGGCTTACAAAAAGAAAAAAATTAAGAGAATCAAATATTGAGGTTATGGTGAGAGCCGATGGTTCTGTCCATCTGTACCTACCATATGAATTTAGTGGTAGCAGTAGATGGACCACTTAAACTACATGTAATTTCGCTGTCCAACTATTCCTACCAAAATTGTCCGACTACTCCTGCAAAGAAAAAAATCACCTGTTCCATCTTCTCCGACAATTGAGTCATTATTTAAAGCCGATTTAAATTTTGTATTTTAATCGTTTATTAACAATATTTTGTTTTATTCCTTACAAAAATGAATTCCGCTCATATATATACCGAAATTTTTACCCAAGCCAATGATTTTTACTGAGAAAAAATCATTGAAAATTTTTAGTCATGAGTTGTTATCTTCTGGGTCTTTTACCTTATAAAGCAAAACAATGATTTATTTTCATTTCAGTAAATAAATTCCACTTTTATAAATGTCTCTTTTTTGCGTTTTATAAAAAAAAACAGCTACAATAACTTACATACTTTCATAAAAATGCTATAGACGAAACAAAAATATTCAACCAAAAATTATGCACTTACTACTCTGCCCAATTGCCCCAAACTAACAAAGGACACTACACGCCGTCCTATATAATAAATTTCATTTACACGCGATCCACAGTCGCAATATTTCACCCGAAAAATTTCTATAAATAATACCCGGCCTGTACTTTTAAAGTGTGTCCAGACCGCGCGTGCACTTTGGACTATATGCGCGACGGGAGGATATACATACAAGTGCAGCGGAGTTTTGCGTAATTTTTACTCGGCGCGTATGTTTCGTCCGTCCTGGCGAAAGAGAGAAGAGGTCGAGTGCTACATATTCCCGCTGTAGTGCGTTTTATTGTTATCGCCGG
Organism: Torymus aiolomorphi; assembly: GCA_036365515.1. Classification (NCBI taxonomy): domain Eukaryota; kingdom Metazoa; phylum Arthropoda; class Insecta; order Hymenoptera; family Torymidae; genus Torymus; species Torymus aiolomorphi. The sequence continues at coordinate 75,049,837 of CM070874.1, read as the reverse complement.
CGGATTTTGCGCGCGCGTATATAGCTTTATCCGGCGCGCTCAACTATCCTGCCCCCCAAGCGCACGCGCGCGTGTAAAATGGGCGATGGAGAGGATCTCGCGCTCTTCGTTTTCCTAGCGCTTTTTTCGGCTTTTTTTTTTATTTTTTCGACCTTTTTTCGGGTGTAGGGTTCTATTACAGTATTTAGGATGTCGCGCTTTCTTTCGGATGGTGTTGCTCTACGGGTGAAATTTATTGTAGTTTTGATATATAGTGCGGTTATAGAAGCACGGAATAAGGGTGAAGTAATTGTGGTTTGGTAAGTTGTGTTTGGTATATTTTCATGAAAAATGTAAACATCAAACTTTTTTCAAATATTTTTGAATTTATAGTAAAAATAAATGTACGAGTGTTTTTTCTGTATTAACTCAAAACGTGATTTCTGTTTGCAAATTATCGAATATTTTTGAAATAATTATGTAATTTTTTTTAAGGAATAGAAGGTGAATATATAAAATTCTATTTATAAAAACACAATCGTGCTATATCTGGAATTAAATAGGATATTAGATCAAATATATTTTTATCCATTTTTTTATATGCACTCTTTAATAAATTAAAATTAAAAGTTCTTCTTATTTAAAGGCACAAATATATATCAAGTAACCTGTTCGTTCATTAACCTTATAACCCAACCCGGCCATTCAATTAAATCAACCCAATCTTCATCTTATAAAGACCGCATCATCTACACCGACGTTCGTGCCCTTTTCCTCGGCCGAAATTCCATCACCAACCGATATCCCTTCTAAAACAATAGCCACATAGCGCCCGAACCGCTGACCTCCTCCACCGCCTCCATCGAACACTGTTAAAACCTCACCTCACGATAACACCACCGATAACAATAATGAAATTCTCCCTTCACACACATGCGAGAGGCGCCACGGCGCCGCCAGGGAAATCATCATCGGCGCTCAGGTGAAAACATAAATTAAAATATATTAGGACGAACGGGAATGCGCATGAACGCGCGCAGGAGAGAGAAGCAATCCATCATGGCGCTGGGCTGACAGGTGGGAAAAGCGGAGGCACGCGAGAGCGAAGATGCCGCGTCATTAGGAGATAGCGATATTATAATCGACGCGGTTTCTTTTTTTTTTGGGACGTTCGAGGGGTCCATTGTTTTCGTTAACTCGTGAACGGGATATATTTACATAAGCTTCGAGGAAGGCTTCGGCGTGATCGATCGGCGAGGATAGGTGGGAAGTGCAATCGGCAGGAAGTCGAGATGAAGCGAGGGAATTTTATGGTTGTCGAATGTGTTATAGGTATATGTGATATAGTGGATGAAATTAGGTGTCTTTTGTTTGATGGGAGTTTATTTTGGTGAAATTCGGGTTTTTTGGTGTTTCTATGGGTCTGTTGATATTGGTATGTCACCATTATGTTAATGCTGCGAAATTAAAAAGTGGAATGTTGTTTTAAAATTCATAATTTCAAAAATCACATGAGATTTCTTCAATCGTGACAAAGCTTTTTCGAGTTTGACAGTTTGTAACATAAACTTAAAAATATTAGAAGAAATATTTTATTCTATTTGTAGGAAATAATAGTATAACGCAGCAGCTCAAATTATATGTTTAATTATCCGAACTATCGAATATTAGTGTTACGCAATGAAAAATAATATTCTCCGCACATTCCTCAACAAAAGTTCACTAGCGCCACGAAATAATTCATCTATAATTATTCGAAACATATTTTAATACATGTAGGACATTAAGCTAATTTACCTAATAACTACTTCACTACATGAAATTCTAATTTCCTCGTTCGATCAGCCGAAAAAAAAGAATAGACGCGCGCGCGCACTCCATCGACGGGCAATTTCAATTAGCATAACTAAGCGAAAATATAATTACGAACGAGCCATCACATATACAAAACGAGAAATATCCTCTCAACCTGCTCTCTCCCTCCTGCACCTATTCTCGTTCTCTCTCTCTCTCTTTTCCTCTTTCAGCTTTCTCCTATATACTACCGCGTACGCCCGCGACCCCCTGAACGCGTCCACTATTATATTAAATTGTGTATATTTCCCCGGGATAATTACTCGAATTATAAGCATTATGCAAATTGCTATGTAAATCGCCGCGAAAGAGAGAGAAAGCGAAAGAGAGAGAGAGAGAGAGAGGCGGAGAGATGGAAGTTCGTCGGGGGATTACAGCAATTTCGCCTATAAGCGCGCGCTAAACGCCGCTTTATACGCGTTTTATGCGCGAGTACGCGGATACTTTTTCCGTCTGTCGATGATGCGCGCGCAAGTAAGGAGCTTTTGTTTTTTGCGAAATTTATCTTTCCAGACAATCTTAGTGATGGTAGCGGCGCAGCGGGGGCTCAATTTACGGCGTGTTCTCGCTTTGTTGGCCGCGGAGTTTTATGAGCTGACGGACGGGATTTGTTGAGAATTTTGTAGTCATTGTAACCCTGGTTGAAAAATAACCGGCTTTCCTGCCTCAGTTGTTTAAAATTAGCTAGGTTCCTTAGCAAATAAGCTATTCTGTTAACTATAATCTAGCTAAAAACTATATAGCTAATTTTTGGTTAAGCTTTGATAAGCGATATTCGTTAGCTATAAATTAACTAATTTTTCTATAGCTAAGAATTGGTTAAGCTTTGAAAATATTGATTTTTCTTGAAAAATTGATTTTTCAAGGTGTTTTTATAAATTTCATTTTTTTTAAATAAGAAACGTAGATAATTAGTTGCAAAAATCGATCTTTGCGATACCGCGGGACAAAAATTAAGAAATTAAGAAAATTTGAATTGTTAGGTTCAACCTTTTCCATCCGATCGCACTTAACGAAAATTATTAATAATTCAAAATCTAACACTAAGATACAGTTAGTTTTTATAATTTGGTTTTAGCCATAAAGTGAGCTAAAAAATAGTTAATTTATGGTTAACATTTTTACCAGTGCAAAAGGTGCCAGGCAAAAGGTGCATATGCTTTTTTTAAGCATATTATGAAAATCTAGCTAATTTATAGCTAGAATATGCTTAAGATTTCTACCAGGGATTCAAGTATAATATTATGCGCAGCTAGTATTTTTGTATAAAAATATTGGAATTCATTGTATCTATCAATGCATCAAAGGAAATATTGTGGTATATATTGTTGACATTTTTGTAAATATTTTAACGTACACGGAAAATTTCGTAGTAAAAAGAATTACCATTTTTGATAGTATAAACGTGAGACGGACTCATATTTTCATGAACATTACTACAATTTATAATAAAAAATTGCTATTATTTTGTTATTTTTACTATATATAAATATCAATTTTTATTATAAATTGTAGTAATTTTCATGAGAAAATGAGTCTGTCCCGCGTTTTCTATAAAAAATGGTAATTTTTACCATACTATTTTTCTCTGTGTATAATAAATGACGTATAAGCCGGGCTTCCATGCATTTAATGGTCTATATTAATAATTTTGCAAGATTTCTCGATTCGGATATTCTCACTTGATCATGAATTTCCCGATAATTTTTACAGAAAAATTGTTATTGCAATTCAATCTTCAAAAGCAAGAACAATTTGTCTTCTATTTAGTTACACACTCTGTTCTTGTGTTAAAACTTGTTGACTCAGACTATAAAACGTACAAAAGACCATTTTACGAAACCATTACTAGGTAACCAGTTGTTTAACATTAATATAATACGACTTTCATTACGATCCCTCGTAAAAAAAAAATAAACTGCTTACGGCAGAAAAAAAGAGGAGAAAAAAAGGGAAGCGTATATGAATAAAATGAAATAAAACGCAACAAGATGTAAAAGAATACGAGGGCGGAAGATCCAGCCGCGCGATAGTTCGCGAGGAAAACGCACTCTGCGGGCGCAGGTGCGCGCTGAACTATGCCAGGGGGATTTATCTCGATGACCTTCGCGTTCTGTACAAAGTGCCGAAAACGCGCCGGTATTTCGCAGCCTCTGACGTTTACGTTTTGCTCGTGAGTATGCGCAGCTTTTGTTTACGATCGTTTTAGTGCGCAAAGTATGAACCATGAATGATAATTTTTTAGAAGTCGTTTGTGTGTTTTCTCTTACAGGGATGAAATGATTCAAAATTTTTATAAATATCTATACGCTCTAAAAATGAATGAGTGAAAAGCCGTTCACTTGAGCGAATAAGTGTATAAAAATCTACTAATACTTTAGTGAATATTTACTTCCCGAAGGAGTGGAATAAAAATTTTCACCGCGAATTTCAATAAATATGGTAACAATTTAGTTATTAATAAGCTATGCCCTCGCGCACAACGCAAATTTTATCGCACAATTCACGCTAATCCTTAAATTATTCGCCCGATCGGTATCGCGCACGCGCACTCTCTCCGCGCGAAATCACGAAAACCAAACCGCTGCTTGTTAATTAAAAAAAAAAAAAAAAAAAACGAGCACAAACCAAACGCCATCGCATATACGCAGTCTCGTAAAATTAAACTTTCAGTCATCGTTGCCCCTCGCTCTCTCCCTATACACACCTGCGGCTGGCCGCGATTATCCGGAGACGATCTCGCGTACGCGCTTAAAAAATAATATTTTCTCCTTCTCTCTCGTGCGTACGTTTCGCGTGTCTCCGTATACGTCTGATCGGGGGCCCTTATCGGCGCTTGTACCTTATAATGCACGCGCCGCTCACCTTTAAATCGTCCGGCACTTAGCGCGCCTTTATTTACATAATATTTCAGATGCTTATCGGGAGGAGAGACCGAGTCTCGCGCAGGAGGAGGAAATTTCGATTGCAAATCCCGCGCGACGATGCTTGAATAATGTGCGAGTGGATGTATGGGGGATGCGGGAATAGGAGAGAGAGAGAGTATTGAAGTGCGTAATTTGTGGATGGGGTTGGGGTGTGGTTCTTTTTTAATGTTATGTGGAGCGTGGTTGCGGTGGATGAGTTTTTTTTTTTATGTAAAGCGTTTTACGTTATTTTGTCCGATGTTATTTTTGGAAAATGTATAAGCGATTAATAACGACGCTGAAGTTAGCAGACTTATTGGCAGCTATTAGGAATAAACATGTTTCAGGGGCTCCCGAAACAAATTTTTCTTACTTTTTAAATTAAGTTGGTTTATTAATATGTCAAAAATTATAATAATTGAAAAAATTTTATTCGGGGCGCCCAACTGTACCTTATTTGTCCCTGGTAGCTGCCAAGTCTGAGCTGCTAACTTCAGTGTCGTGATTATGTAGAGGATAGATATTGTGTAAATCTTTTTCGTGAGGGAAAAAATGAACGTTGCATTTTAATTATTATGTATGTTAAAGAATATTTGTAACACAAGGTTGTATTACTCATCGCAGGAATCTTATATTTTGTTAAATAAACGCTGTTTAATATTTATAAGTTAGTAAAAAGAATAAGAAAATTTCACGGTTTATAAATACAAATGTTACCTTTAAAAATAAAAATATAATGCCATTTCTGTTTCAATCAATTCTTAAGAGATTTTTTTATCTCTAAACAATGCTGTCACTTTCACTGTTTCTATTGCAATTTCATTTTCTTAACGATTTATTAATATCGAACCTTATACTCTCACCGAGCAAAATCTCTTAAAATGTTGGCAAACGGTGACACTTGTAAGAGAAATATAGGAAGGAATTTAATTAAATACCAATTTCCAATATAATGAGAACTGAAAGGCGTTTCGTTCTTAGTCGTACCTTGTTGGACTCATCAGGAAGATCCAGGTAGACTTATCTTCGACGCCGAAAATCGATCTTACTTGGCTTTATTTAAGAATGTGGACAAAAAATTTTATTGTGGAAGCTAAGTCTACCTGGATATTCCTGATGAGTCCAACAAGGTAAGACTAAAAACGAAACCCCTTTCAGTTCCCATTTTATTGTAAATTTGTATTTTATTAAATTCTTTCCCATATTTCTCTTATAAGTGCCGCCGTTTGCCAAAATTTTGTATCAAATAGTGCGGGCTGACTATAATGTAGCACACAATTCCGATGAAAGAAAGGCATAACGATTAACTGTACGAGATTTTGCTCGTTGAGGATCAATTAATCAATTTATAAAATGATATTATTACGAGCACATAAAATCTTATTAAAAACGTATACACTCATTAATAATATTAAGTAACAATGATGAGGATCAACCCAGGGTGCAAAGAAAATATACACTCAAATTTTCATTTTCCAAGGCCACAACGTTTCCCTAGTCTAGTTTGCTAGCCTCATCAGGTGAACATTTATTTCACTACATAAACAAAGTAAAAACAATATAATCTTAACATGGTCATGTTTCGTTGTACACATATAGAAATTAATAAATTAATACATACAATAACATTTTTTTCCGCCATAGACATTTTAAGAGCAGATGCTCTGCGTTAAACTACAAGATTCACATCGCACCGACGAACTAACATTCACTGAGAGTAATATGTATATAAAATTTTCGTAAGTAATCAAAACAAGCCAACGTGTAAATACAAATTAACACCATTATACCTATATAAAGCGATGAATCCCTAACGTACTTATCACCGCTAAAATGTAGCTGGATAATTTGTGGCCTTGGAAAATGAAAATTTGAGTCTATATTTTCTTTGCACCCTGGGTTGATCCTCATCATTGTTTCTTAATATTATTAATTCATTATGGAGGATGGATATAACAGCAATTACGTATACACTTACTTTCAATCGGAAAGCAATACTAAATAAACCTGCGTCTTACATTACTGAATCAACGCAAAGGATACAATGCACTCTCGTAATTACAATCCTCTCATTTGCGCTCGCATGAAAGAAAGTCTGCGCTAAACAATTCGCAAATTAGATGTTCCCCGGCACAATAAAGATACTTTAGCTGTCACTTGTAATACGCCCAACAACAACAGCAGGCACAGCGCTCTGCGCAAGTGGAGCTCTCTTCTTTTTCCCTCGCTGCGTTTTATGTAACATACCGGTACTAATGCCACGAACATAAATTAGAAAATGAATAAGATGTAATACGATATACGTTCTCGCACGCACGCGCGCACGCGCGTGCGTTTTTCATTAGAGAACAGTTGCACTCGTCATGTCTAATTAGTCGCAGTGATTATGTGATCTGTGTATTGATAAAGAGCGCGAGGCATGGAAAAAAGGCGAGCGCGCGCATATTATGAAACGCGCTCCTTTGTTCGCGAGGGATAGAGAGAATCCAGTAACAGAGAAATATGAGATAAAAGTTAAATAAGAATCTTTGCTGCTGTTTTGTAATAATGCGCGTCGAGTTCAACTTTACGGCTTATTAGATGGGAGATGAAGAAGTGGGTATGGGTATTGAAATTGATACTGATTTGCAATTATTTTGTAAAAGACATTGTGATTTTGTGGATTTTAAGCAATGATAGGATATCGATATTCGAACATAGACTGTATTTTTAGTGGCGGTCCAAAATTTCTAAGGATAGAAATTAGTTATTAGTGATTACAATTTGATGTTCCGTTTATACAAACATGTCGTGCGAAATATATGATACGTCATGAACGTCAATTAAAAATAAAAAGATGGTTATCTTGAATACAAGCAAAGCGCTTTTAGTTTGTACTCGTTTGGTTGAGAAATATAAACTTCAATATCTTACAATGATTATCCTACGTCAATTACTAAATAAATTCACAAAAGTTTTAATTATTAACTGATAATCCTTATATGTCAATGCTTATTTCCTTCGCTGTTTCTAAACTGTAAAAGAGGTTGTAATTCTTGTACAAAAGACTTTTTAAATCGATATTATTTTTTTAATAAATCTCAAAATATAGTTTAAAAATTACTTTTTGTAACACATGCACGATTTTCGCCGTTTTTCGACATAAAAAGAGGTCCTACCATGGTAGAAACGTTAACGACATGTTGGCTAATTGTTGATTAATTTTGGAGTTAAAAGCATCACACTAACATTATTGCATTGTTAAAGATAAATATTCAATTTTCGTTGGTAAGAACATATTCCATTGTCAATATTTGAACGTATGATTATAATTTTCGATACTTTTAATAAGGCTGAAATATTGATTTTGCTCGGAAATGCTTCCATTTGATTAACACGTTAACCAACAAAAATGGTTAATTTTCTACAAGGGTAAAGTAACTGTTTTTCGATCGACAGAAAAAATAGTATATTATGCACCAAGGGAATAAAGTGGGCTGTGTGCTCCCTGCGCGAGAGTTGTCGCCTGAGCGAAGCGAGGGCGACAAACGCGCAGGTTCGCACAAGCCACTGTATTCACGAGTGCAATATACGATTTTTTAACACAGCTATCATAAAGTTCGTACTCGTTTCCCGCTGAAAAGGCGAGGGCACATGTGCGTGGCGCTGTGGACTAGAGTGGGGGTAGGGAATGAACGTAGCTCTTTTTTCCCACTTCGGCGGGAATAAAGTACGAACTTTATGATGGGGTGTGTTAAAAAAATACTTTTTTGCCCGCCGCTCTAAAACTGCATAAAATTTAAACATGCATGTTTTTCATAGCTTTCTTATTTGAAGATGAATATCTTTACATTCGCACAAATTTGTGGTGGATTTATTATTATTTTTAACAATGTTTCTTATGATTTATTATTTTGATTTTTTATTTGGATTTCCAAATAATTATAATAAAAAAAAAATAAAATTGAACAAACAGTTCAAATCTCTATTCCTACAAGTATTTTGTTGTCGTATAAAACAAAAATCAATTCAGCATCGCTTTTTAGGCTCAGAAATTCCGAAAATCATTACATGAGTCACAAAAAGTATGATGTGCATCTAGGGTTAGTGGGCCATTTGACCTCGTGTGTTTGCAGTACTCGTCTTCGGTTCGCAAAACGCACTCGCCTTCGTCTCGTGCTAGTTCATCTTCGACTCGTACTGCAAACTCCACACTCGGTCTAAAAAGGCCCAGTTTACGCTCTAAGTACGCAATATATTATTGTGAACCATCAACTTCCATCAATCTATATCTAAAAATCCAACTTAAATTTACTTTATTATACTATAAAATACTAAATAAGTGGAAACACTAATCAATGGAAGCTAAAATTAAAAACACTCGAATAATATTTTCGTACCGATCTCACTAGGAAACAACGACACTGAATTCGTTAATTAACACAAATCAATCGTCTTTATCTCCCCCGAAACCTTATTTCTAATGTAAATCAGAACGTCAACCTCACGTTATCCTCATTCTCTACCAAACTTATAACCACAATAATACTATACTACTACACAAACGCGTCTATCCAAACTCGGAAGTCTGCACCTTCTCCAGCACACGAGCGCGCGGGAAATCTTTGACGCCTCGCCCCGGGAATCATAGCGCGTTATCGCCTCGAATCGTGAGAGACGTCTGGCGCCGCGCGCGAGCGTGCGCATAATAATATTCCTCTGGCCGTCGCGTGACTCGTCTTCGCGCGTCCGCGCTCCGTCGGCGGGAACCCCGGGTCTTCGTACCTTCGTCGCGCGGTGCTCTTTTTATCCGCATTGTTCGTGGAAATTGAAGCAGGAACAAGAGGATAGGTGTGTGTTGTTTAGAATCTGAGCCTATATGCCTAAATTTGTAAATCAGTGAAAGCGATTGCTTAGGCGGTAAAAGAATATGTAGGTTATGATATGGTTATTAACTTTTTTACAGCTGGATACATGGAGAAAGATAATGTAGTAAAAATTACTATTTTTCATAGTAAACGTGGGGCACTCATTTTCTCATGAAAATTAGTATAATTTATAGTAAAAATTGCTATTTATCCCGCGCAAAAAAAAATTTGTGGGCCATATATTGCCCACAGTGTTGGACAAGTATGGGCAATATATGGGCCATTGCAAGCCATATTAGAGCAATATAGAGCAATATATGGGAGATACTCGGCTCCGGCGCCTGAGCCGAATTCGGGCTGGAATCAGGCCATAATATTCCCACCAGTATCCCATATAGTTCCCATATTAGTCCCATATTTTTAATTTCATGAGAACCATTAACAAAAAAAAAAAACAAAAAAACAAAAAATAAATAAATAAGCGTAAAAAACAATCCTATTGTGCATGTATTGTGACTGTAAAATTATTATTTAAAAAAAAAAAAAAAAAAAAAAAAAAAAAAAATTGAGTGGATTCGAACCTCGAACCTTTCAATTACTAGATTTGCTCGCTACCGACTGAGCTATTTAGTTATGTTTATATCAAAGGATCAAATGGAGGTTAATACTTGAACGACATCATCATTCGTTTCAGATTACAGCCTAGATAATCTCCATTTGATCCTTTGATATAAACATAACTAAATAGCTCAGTCGGTAGCGAGCAAGTCTAGTAATTCAAAGGTTCGAGGTTCGAATCCACTCAAAGAATTTTTTTTTTTTTATATATTTTACAGTCACAGTACATGCCCAATAGGATTGTTGTTTACGCTTATTTATTTATTTATGTTGTTTTTTTTTGTTAATGGTTCTCATGAAAATAAATATGGGACTAATATTGCAACTATATGGGAACTATATGGGATACTGGTGGGAATACTATGGCCCGATTCCAGCCCGAATTCGGCTCAAGCGCCGGGGCCGAGTATCTTCCATATATTGCTCTAATCTGGCTTGCAATGCCCCATATATTGCCCATACTTGTCCGACACTGTGGGCAATGTATGGCCCACAAATTTTTTTTTGCGCGGGTATATTGCTATTTATTTTTATTTTTATTGCTATTTATATTGCTATTTATTTTTATTTTTATTGCTATTTATATTGCTATTTATTTTTATTTTTATTGCTATTTATATTGCTATTTATATTGCTATTTATAAATTGTAGTAATGTTCAGGAAAAGATGAGTCTGTCCCACGGTTACTATCGACAATGGTAATTTTTACTACAATATTCTCCGTGTAGAATTTTCCTCGAATTTTTCACGCGAATTTTCTATAATTATTATAGTGTTCTTAAGAAAATTTTATGTGTTACGGGTAAAATTAGTACTTTGTAAATTTTCCAACGATATTCAGTAAAAATTTACAGTAACTTTTTATCGGAGTGCCACGGTAATTTTTACTAACCTTCCATATAAATTTTATGCTGAATTTATGGCATAACTCATAAATATCAATAATAACTAGATTCATAATAATATAATCATTGTTAGCATACTTTTAGAACATTTTTTGGACAAAATGAAGTAAAATATTGTTTAGGAACTAACACTTCCAATAATATTGCTTAAAAAGCAGTTAAATACACATTTTCGTGTAAAATACACATTCTGTGCGCCACTGCAAAAAACTTCGGAATGACCATATGGCCCGCGGTTACAGTCTGTTTTCTGGGAAAATTCTATCCGTGCAATTGTATTTTTTCTAAATTATCAACACTATAAAATATTACGATGATAATGATGATTTATTAGAATTAAATAATAATTTATTTATTGACAACATTGGGGTCATGGTTGGTTTTTGTTTTTTATTGTTAGTGTATTATTTTATATAAACACGTCTTTTATGTTTCTCGAAAAAAAGTAAAATGTATTCTAACGACTCCTTTTTCAGATATTTTCAAATCAATGAACTGTCACGTAGGAAAAATATTATGAAATATCTTTGCTTTACAAGAATAATCTATTAATAAATTTCTAGAAGAAGAATATTAGAAAGCCAGAAAGTTGATTCAAGTCACAGAACCGTTTAGAATCAGTCGAGAAAATGCATAATCATTTCTCACACAACCATTTACCCTATCATTCAAACACAAATCACGCACTAAAGTAACAATCAAAAGATAAACACCATAAACTCCCCGTTTGCCCCAACCGAACACGATTTATCGCGCAACTAGCGAAACCCATCATCCACGCAACCACCCGTACAACCTTCGCCCACTTCGAACTCCACACACACTACCGTAAAGTAATACACACGAGCTTCTGCGCGGCCCCTCGAGTCTCATTATCCGCGAATATCCGGCGATTAAGACCCGCGTGCACGCGGAGACATTTACGCCGGCGCTAACTGGCCGTTAAGAGACGAACTGCGTCGCGCAATTGGCCGGACGCGCGAGCAGCGACGCTTTACGAGCGAGCGCAAAACGACGGATAAAAGCGCGCGCGCGCGAATTCCTCGACGAGTGCTTTTCGGTGTTCGCAACGGCGGCGGCCGGCGATTCGTTTCCTCGGCGAGGATGCGCGCGCTTTTGTTCGAGGGGGATTTAAGTTATGAGGAAGAGGAGGAGAGATGGTGTATCTTTGTGTTTGATGGTTCTCGAAGTTTTAATTTGGGAATCGCTGGTGCTGGCGGGGAGGTTCAAAATAGATTGTAATAGTGTAAAAAGAGTTTTTCGATTCGAGAAAAGGAAAACGTATGGATATGATGGGTGTAGGTTTGTCATTTTATTCATGCGGGGTCAGAAAGTCATTGTCGAAATGAAACGTTTATTGTAGAATTGAAAACCTGAGTAAAAAGTATTGTAGCTGGTGTTAATGAGTAAAATTGAATAAATACCAAGTTCTACCTTAAATTGTGGTACTGTACTGGTGCTATTGGGCATTAAGTAGAATGAATAAATCATTATATTAAAACATATTGTTTTAGTCATAGATAAGTGGAGAGAACTATTAAGTTATTTATTTGAATGAGCGCATTTAATTCCGATCGTCGGCTCAGTGGAAAAAGCGGACACGTCAATTTTTTGTGGGAAAAGCGGAGACCTAGAGCCTGAATTTTGTTCTCTTTATTAAAAAAGATAAATTTGATCAATGTATAATTGAAGCAACGATACCAGAAAATACATAAATAAAGTAGAGAGCGAGGCAGTTGACTTTCACGTGCCAGTGGATCTCAACTCAAATAATAGTAATTTAAACTCCGGCGCGAAGTATGCACCTTTTCAACTAAAATCGATGTGTCCGCTTTTTCCACTAAACAAACTTTACTTATCAGAATATGCTCATTTCTGTACAATGCAACAGCGCAGAAGTCGATGTAAAGAAGTCAATACTACAAAAAAACATTTTTTAAAAACAGTTACTTGAGACTAAAAAACCTCGAACAACGACAAATACGCACGCAAAAGATCGCGTCCGTCCGCACATCCCGGACCCAATCATTACCCGGTTCAAAAATACATATATCAACGCCAGTCGTCGATACATATCCCGATGGCGCATCGCGCAGCATCACCACGCGCGCGCGTGTCTGCCCCCGCCGGCGGCGCGCGGAGTAATGAGTGACTCGTTGCTTATTTAAATGGAAACAACATTCAATTATCGAAACGTGAATGAGCCACTTTGCGCGGTGTAAACTTCTTCGCGCGCGCGAGCGAGCGCGTCAGCATGAGTCGGTCGTCTGTAATATGCGGCGGTGGTGTTGGGCTGGCAGCGCAGCAACGGTAAAGCCGTGTCCGAGATGGAAGGAGAGAGAAAAAGGGAATTGAAATTTTTCTGACAGCCGAGATCGAGCGATTGGGATGCGGAGAGCTTGGTTGGGTGAGTTGGTGGTGTGGATATCATCCGTTGCGTGGATTGTTTCCGAGAGAGCGAGGGAGTGTTGATGATAATTGCAAGATTTGGTATAGAGGTAATGTTGATTAGATGTAATTTTATTTTGTCATTGATATATTATAGTTCGATTAATATTGTATTGGTGAATTTTGTCTTTCGCCAAAAAACATAATCGAATTTGACTTTTTATATACATAGTCATTCTATTTTTAAACGGAAGGTAATAAGAAAAGCCAGTTTGCGCCGTCCCTGGACGAAAAATGCCAACTGACGACCATTTCGCGCGAGAAAAAATCTAATTCTGTTAGCGAAAATACTTTTACGTACGCGTATTGATAAATAATGCTGTATATTATGCTGGTAAATTTTAATTATCACAATACAATTACTATTAATACTATTAATAAGCGGTACTAGGAATCCCGAATCAGCTGTGTACTGATAATTCCAGGCTTTTTTATCATTGACTTTGAACATTTGCCAAAAGCACTGTAATAAGTTATTCATGAATGATAATGTACGTGCAGTTGTACATTTATTGTGCTACTCACACAGAAAAACTCTTAGGAACTGCTGCGCCAAACGCATGAAAGGCTGCGCTGCGGATCTGCAGATCGGAACCGTAGCTCTTTTTTCGGATATATCCGAAAGCGCAATAAATCTGGGATTGCGAGTACACTATAGTTCATGAACGGCGTTGCAGTGCTTTTGACATGTGTTCAAAGCCACTGACAAATCAGGAACTGTCAGTACATTGATTCAAGATTCCTAGTGCCGATTATTAATAGTATTAAGAGTAATTTTATTACCCTCTCTTAAAAGAATCATGACGGAAATGTGAAGCCGAAATAAAACCTTTGCGATTGGTCAAGTCCGTTTAAAAGAAGCCCATGATTGGTCGATGGTGACGTTAGCATTTCGCTTAAGGTCTTAGCTTATTGGTCCAAATAAAATCCAAAGTTTGGAATTATGAAATATTTAAACTAAAAATATAAGCCATAAATAGTATTAATGACGTATTTGGTTTTGTAACAAAAAAGTATTATTTGATCTGTAGTTAATAATGAAGAACTATGAATGAATGAAGGTACTGATTACAGTTAAATTTCTAACCTCAAAATTGTTATATTATAGGAATAAATATAAAATAAATACAATCCAAGTTTCAATAAAAAATATTGGATAAATTTGCGAATGTTCAAAAGTAAAATAAATTTTAAATTCATAATATTTCAATATTAATTGTATAGGTATAATCAAGGGAAATAAAGAGCGCGCGACGCGCGCCTGAACTTGCTACACTGAGAAAAATGTTGTAGTAAATTTTATTATAACTGTAATAAAAATTACTATAAAGTATAGGAAGGGTGAGACAAATACACTTTATGCTGCATTTTTATTATAATTGTATGAATAATTACAAAATTTCTTGTAATTTTTATGACAGTTGTTGATTAGAATGTATTACGAAATAAAAGAAAAATTGCTATACACATAGCAAAAACTGTGATATAATAAAATTTTAAATATATGCGATTAATTTTTATTAGAATAGAATATAAATTTTATTTTGTAGCGTTTAAATTTTATTTTGTAGCGTATAAATTTTATTTTGTAGCGTATTAAAAATTACTATAAACATAGTAAAAAGTGCCACATTCAAAAATTGCTACAGGCCATAAGAAAGTTTGCTATCCAACATAGTAAAAATTGCTACAACATTAGTACTTTCTGCGCAGATCAAGGCGTCCACGTGTCTGATTGAGGTTATGTTTCTACGGGAATTTCACTTTGTCTTGCTTTTAAGTTTACAAAACATTCAAAACCTTACTTCAATTATTTTATTTTTATATTATGCACATTAATGATAAGTTTCTTTGTGTTATCAAAGTTATTTATTGTCATTATTTAATATTATCTGAAATTTTCTTGAAATCGATGGTTTGCCATGTACAAGTTCCAAAATTTTACACTCAAGAATCCTATTTGGGTAAGTGGTTAGCGCGTCCGATTGCCGCGGTGAAGGTTGCAGGTTCGATCCCAACGCTCGTAAAAAAATATTTTTATTTCTCATTTTAATTTATTTTCACATTAAGTATTCTATGATTAGAGTCTGAAAATAGTTCTGAAAACAGGAAGAACGAGAAAAAATTTAATTTTTTGAAATTTAAGGTCATTCATAAAAATTACTATGTTGCATAGCAAAAATTGTTATAATTTCGATTTGTCCCTCCGTTCCTACAAAATATAGTAATTTTTCTTATGTTTATAATAAATTTTACTACAACATTTCTCTCAGTGTAGTGATAATTAAAATTTACAAGCATAATATACATCATTATTTATCAACACGTGTACGTAAAAGTATTTTTCTAACAGAATTGGATTTTTTTTCTCGCGCGAAATGTCGTCAGTTGGGATTTTTTGTTCAGGGACGACGCAAAATGGCTTTTCTTCGCCTGGGAAAAGTCAAACTGGCTTTTCTTCCTCACTGAGAGAAGAATATCTTAATAATTAACTTATTTATTTATTTGGGATTTTCGGAACTCAAATTTTGAATAATAGGATATTACATTATTAAAGTTAAGGAATAATAATTTCAATGTTAATTTCAAACGACTTTACTTTTAAAAAGCAGATATTGTAACAGTTACAATATGAAATTGAATACAACCTTATATGTGGTGGGGGGGGGGGCTGTACGGCGGCCGCATCGGTCGCGTCTGCAGCCGCGGAGTCCGCTCGAACGCTCCCGATACCTAACCGTCTTTTACGCTGCCGCATAGCGCAATCCCGCGACTGAAAAATCTCGGCACTGATTGCTTCTACTTTCTTAACGACGAAATCTCGCCAATAATGGACTTCAAGGAAACTTTGGCTGCCTGGGGTCTTGCGGAATATCACGAAGTTTTAAAAGGTAAGTACAACTGAATTCTCTATTTCTCCCGGCACACTACCTATAACCTCAAACACTCATATATCTTCCAATGTTTTCCCGTGTCTCCAGACTCAGGCATAACCGAGGTTGAGATCCTTGAGGAGTTAATTAATACACCCAATGAATTTTCAACATTGATCCCTATCCTTGGAGTTCGCCTTAAATTTCAGAAACATGTAAAAAATGTAATATAAAATTTAATTTTCAGTTACTTGTCTAAAATCTCACATAAAATTGTATTATTTTTAAATCATTTTTTTTCAGCTTATTAAAGTAGTGCCAGTAGATAATAGAGTAGTAATAGTAGATAATAGAGTTGCAAATGTAAAGAAAGAAATTATTCAACAACTTAATATACATGAGGACTCTGAAAGCGGTGGAGTTGATGATGATGATGGTATAACGGATGGTGCCCCACCAGTAAAGAAGCCAAAGCTTGGAGAGATAGCAGATTTTGATTTAAGAAAAGTTTTGCTTAATCACCCACTTGGAGAAGTAATTTTAATTATTTACAAGTATGAACAAGAGTTGAATTCCCGAACACAGTCATACTTGTGTGACATAATTGACACTTATTTTGTGAAAATTAAAGTGTAAGTATGACGCCAAAGATCTTTCTTCATTTTCTTTTTTGTTTTATATATTTAACTGTCTTATCTATTTTAAATTAATTAATTTTTATTATTTTAGAAAACTAGAGAACGACGATCATGATTATTTAGCACACAAAATAATAGAAATATTTCCCAATGAGTGTAAAGAGACTTACTATGTGCCGCCAACTAGTAAAAAGCAATCAAGAAATAATGTATGTGAAATGTCGAAAGGGAAATTAGTGGATAAATATAGGAAATTAGTGGATAAATGTACATATGTTAGAAACGCTCTAAACCTTCAATTGGTGCATAATGAACCAGTATGTTCAAATGCTTTAGTAACAACAAGTAAAGAAAGTAAGATTACTTAACTTAATTATCTAATATCTTAATTATTAAAAATAGATCTTAAAATTTATTATTGTTTATTGATACGCAGATGAAAGTGCGGTCTTGAGTAGGGCATGGCTTCAAGATAATAGAGACTCGTCTGAGGAAGTTCTACATCACTGGAATGAATCATATTACCTTCGTGTTATAGATTTTGAAAGCAATGAAAATAAAAATTATACCCATATTTTTAATGATTGGCCAATTTTAAAAGAATCTTGTGGGCATGAACTGGTAATAAATTTTTCAAAGTTACAAATATATAATAGAAATATTTTTAATAATATGTATTTATTACAGATTGAAATCGACTTTTTAAAGAAATACAATAATACTTTGGAAGGTATCATTTGTGGTTTGGAAAATTGTTTACCCAAGTTATTATCCCTGTATAAAAAAAAAATTAAATCAAGAAAATAATATAACGCTCAAAATAATTGAATGTGAAGATATAAGTCAAGGTATTTTAAAAATAATTTACATTTAACTCCCTAATACCTAATCTAATAGCGACTTAATATTTGTTATATTTTTAATTATATTTCTTTACTTTATTAATTGTATTTTTAGATAATTTACATTATGCTCAGTTGCAAATTATTTCGAGCGTATTGCCACCTAAATCCTGCAAAATTCATATAAAGGATTCTACTACAACAGTTTCAAAGGGAAAATCTTTGAAATTGCACGCACGACAGAATAAGACCAAATTTCGATTATTGAGCAATACAGGGTTAGATGATGTAATTGAATTTAGAAAAGTTATAGGAAAATCTAAAGATCGGAAAATAAAAAATTTTAAAAAAATGTCTGAAGTATTATCAGTAAAAATAAATGGAACTTTGTATAAAAAGGATAACATACTTTATGTTAAAAATGATAAAAACAATGATCCTGTCTTTGGAAAAATAAAGGCAATTTTAAAAAATCCTTTAAAACAAATATTTTTTGTATACACGAAATTCCTAACTCTTGGCTTTAATAATCATATAAAAAGCTATGAAATTGTACAACCGTTAGGCGCAAGTTCTGAGAAAATATATGAAGTAAATATAAAGAAATTTATAAGACCTATAATCGTTCACAAAACAGCAACAGGTTCACTAGTTGTATGCCGTCGTGATTTAGAATAAAATTTAGAAATAAATGTTTGTATTCTAAATTTATTTTCATTCCCTACCCATTTTTTACCCATTAAATATGTAAAATAATATGAATAAGAATTTTCATTCAAAAATGCCTTCAAATAAATTTATAAAAGTAGTTTTTACGTGATTTCTATTTTATATTATTATTTTCTTATTGAAAGGTTTCACTTAAAATTAAAATTATGAACACGTCATTTACCTAATGCTTGCGTAACTGTTGATCGGCGATATTGTAACTGTTACAATATCATTCTTTTATTGTAATAAGATGAAATGTATGACTAAAGATATTAATTTAACTGTTATAATATATATATATATATTTGGCCAAATTTAAACATAGGCATGTTAATAATTACAATACCACATTAATTATAACTAAATCCTTCTCTCAGTGCTCTGATGGGAGGGCGCAAACTGGCTTTTTTTTGCGGCAAAGCCGTTTGTTAACTTTTCTTCGCCTTAGACGCGTTTTTGAATTGGTTTTTCTTCGTACAGTGCGACGACATCAGCTAAATCGTTTCATTGATATTTAACGAAACGATGCATTTTCTTTCCGTTTCTCGTAAAACAAGCTATTTACCAGCCGCAAAATGTGTAGTTCTCTTACATCTGAACGTGATTTGTGTGTTATTATAAGTATATATTATTGAAGCAAGAGAGCTAATGACATCAATAGATATTTAATGAAGTAATTATACACTTCCTCATCTCGATCTCCACTCCTCTCTTATCCTTCCTCGCGCAGATTGCAGTTTTCCGTAGTTTCTCGCACGCGATCTGTCCTCTTCAGCATCCTCGTCACGCACCGAATTCCAATACCACGCTCTACGTCCAGAAAAAATATATACCCGCCGCGCGAGCTCGCGGCGACGTCTCTATAACGCGTCGCGGGGGTTATTCCCTATGGCGAGCGCGTCCATTGTCTCTTTCTCCTGCCCCCTGGACGCCTCGAATTAATGGCAACCCTGAGCGCGGGACTTTCTTTTTGTTCGCGTGTCTCTTCGCGGGATTCGCGTGATTTAGTCGGCGGGTATGAGGTATGCGAGCGGCGCGCCGGTATATTCGCTCTATACAAATGATCGTTAATTGATGACGTCGGGCTGGGTTAAATGTAAGAGGCATTATACGCAGCGGTGAAGAATGAGGTGGACGTAGGCGATTGATTCGTTGCGCGCGGTATGAAGAAGTGAGGGTTGGCGCTTGCATGAGCTGTGATGAATGGGAGGTGGAGGGGAAAAAGTGAGGCGACGGGCGATGGGGAGACGAATTTCATGAAAAAGTCAGTGTGTATATAGCTTTTAGAATATTGTTTTCGTAAATAGTGAATCAAAACGGAGGTTATGTTGCTTGGGGTTATATTTTACAAGATGATATATCATTGAGAATATACAAGTAAAATGTTGGGTATAGTGATATCTTACGTTACATTTGAAATTTTATGAAAATTATAGTTATACCTATGCTAAAAGTGGGTAGAGGAGGAAAAACATTCATATTTGTTGTACATTTTCGCAAAGTGAAACAGTTCATTAAATTCAACGCATTTTTTCCTGAAAACAAGTCTTTTTAAACGGTTTTTATAGTATATTAAGTGGCCTCTTTATTTTCACATTTTTTTGTATTTCCATGTAGTCACGTTGAAAACATTCAGTAAAATATTGTTTTATAAAGAAATCTTCAGGATTAGTTGCACATATTACACATATTACACCTATGTTTTGTCAAGGAAAATTTGTTTCGAGCACCGTTCAAAAATATAATTACCGTTATTATTCTGGTAGAAAATTAAACATCTTTTATAGCTAACGTATTAAATTTATTTCGAATTCCTTAGTAGAAATTGTCTCTGTTGGAAATGAACAGGAAAATAATAAATAGCTAGTAAAAATAGCTAATTTCTGGGTGGTGATAAAACGATTTTTCCAGTCATATTCTCTATTTAATGGAGATAACACAACCTAATGTTTGTGCTAAAGTTTATCTGTAATCTGATAATGTATTTAAAGCCAAGTATTAAAAAATATAGCTAACCACAACGTAAACATGATTTATTGGTATTTAATTCGTTTATAGTACTGTTTCAGGGGATATAAACGAAAACAATGATTTTTCCGTTTGGTTATGTCTTTCATTCCTCGCCATAATAGAAAGCCTCTTATTAGTCATTTCCTAACTAAAAAAACTGGCCAACTTTAATATCTTTTCAATACTCATAAATAAGCAAATTTGTGAAAAAATGTATTCTATTATTCTGTCTATTAAATGGCGAATATGACCGGAAAAATCGTTCCATCGATAGATAGAAATGGCCAAGAAGTGTTAGCTTTTGATGATTATTGGGGAAACTAACTATTCATTAGGTAAATAATGGAATCGATTTCCACCAGGGTTGGTGCACAATTATAAAA
The DNA here is from genome assembly GCA_036365515.1 of Torymus aiolomorphi. NCBI lineage: Eukaryota > Metazoa > Arthropoda > Insecta > Hymenoptera > Torymidae > Torymus > Torymus aiolomorphi. The sequence goes on along the minus strand of CM070874.1, from coordinate 75,028,822 downwards.
TACAAGCATTAGGTATCATATTGATATAATTAAATTTTATAGAATAGTATACGCTATTATTACATTAACTATAAAAAACGTATAATAAGACTTCTGATTAACATTTATAAATTAAAATTAACTACCACATTTTCTTTCAAGAAATATAAGATTTACCGATAAAATTATACTCCAATAATCATTATTATATTCCTATACCTCGATAGTCACCATCACCACAACATTATAAATAATATTCATTTAATTATTTTAACGACCCCCGTTATCTTCCTCCAAGATGAAAAATTATACCTGTCAAAGGTAAGAGTAAAGTTCGCCTGAAAATGTTTCATAACCAATGGTATAAAATGAAACGCTCGCCAACAGAGACGACCGAGCGTATCCATCGCGACTTAATTAATGTCACGGAGAGCCGCGGCAATAAAGGGACTTTGTTGTCGGAATGTCGACATTCTCTGCAACAGCCACGGTGTCACGCGTGTTCCGCGAGAGCGCGTAAAAAGTCGCTCTTTACGACTCTATCGGCCGCGGAGCGAGCGAGACAGACTCTTTTATATATTGCTCTGCACTCGAGTCACGATCCACGTGTCATGATTATCGTGAGTGGTATTTTAAAAATCGTACGATGTCTAAGTGCTGTGTCTGTCTCGGTGCCCTGCGCCTCCGATGTATCTCAATACCGAAGTATAACGATACAAGTACAAAAATTGTGTCTCTCTACATTTTTACTATAAACAAAAACAACGTTATGAAATATATGTATAATAGTTAAACTGAAATAGCCATCCTCTCTCTCCTATTTTCGCCAGCAGCCCAATTAAACAAACCAGTTTAAGTACAAAGTTTGTAAATATATATACTCACGCCCTGTGTAGGTGAAGACGGCGATGTCGATGTCGTCGGTGGTGGTGGCGGCGGGAAACAGCAGCCGTACGTCGTCGAAGTGGCCGAAGAAACACACAACGCGTGCGCGGAACGCGATGCGGACATGCAACAAAAAGAGACGCATACATTGTCGAAGGAAGGAGGAGGTGAGACACATACCTAAATACGTCCGCCCACGCGCGGCGAAGAACAGCGGGTGTATAGGTCAGCGGGAGTTACGGGCTGCGATACTTACGGAAGATGGATCCTGAAACAGAGAGAACAAGTGTCGTTAAAGTCGAAAAGTGGTTCATTGTGTTTTATTTTCGGTTGGTATTTTTTTTTATTTATTTTGGGGGATTCGAGATTCGTAAATGGAATAATAAGGGTTCATTAATCATATTATGTATGAGAAATTTCGGTAAATAGTATATATATATACACACACACACACACACACACACACACACACACACACACACACACACACACACACACACACACACACACACACACACACACACACACACACACATACACACACACACACACACACACACACACACACACACATAATATTGAAATGTTCAATTTGTTGTGTTATTTAATGCAAGAAAATCATATCAGTCTCTTTATAAATTATTATAAAGGTATACCTATTCTTCCATTGTATAAAATGAGATTGCACAAAGGATTGTTTATATTAATGATTTTCATTGAAATAATTCATTTTCGATGCGAAAATTCTGTGTATTAAAATACAAGAAGTTCATTGGCAGTCATTAAAGTGAATGAAATTTCAAATATCACGAAGTTATAGTATAATAAAATTACCGAGATTCCGAATTACGCGGAAAATCCGAAGCATCGAGTATTATGCAACGGATGTTTAATAACATTACATCAAATTTCATTTTAATGTCGGGGCATAATACCTTCTAAAATGATATAATAACGCGAACAACCGCTCGAAAAAGAGTATACAAAAATATCTTAATACCCGGCTACCATAGGCACGTCCGCCTGTGTACGGGGCTGAAAAATCTCAAGTATTTTATCTCGTCGCCGCGGCAATTATTTAACGACGCGCCCGTCGCGTCATCTTTTTATCCCCTCGGCGCTTAATGCTTTTAATAGCAAGTAAACATCGTAGCCGGCTCGTAAATTCCGCGCGAAAAATGCAAAATCACCCCGCGCACGCGCAGAGGACCGAATTACGCATTATGCAAAACACGCGAGAATGACTTTTTAAACAGAACATCTATATTTATGCCGGACCAGCGCGCAATTTCCGATCGATCGCCCAGCGCATAACAAATCGTCGCCACTGTCGTCATCCACGTCGTCTACGAGGGAGTTTTTTTTCTTGGGTGTACTTTTTTCGCTGGTGAAGGAGAGTTTGCGGCCCTGCGCGTCTTTATAGGTTATAGAGGAGGGCCCGAGACGACGTCCACCCGCGGCGACTGACGAGACGGCGAAAAGCAAGGAAAAAAGCGCGGGGACAAAGAAATGGGCGCGAGCGTAGGTAGAGAAGGAGGTAAAAAAAAGGTAAAATTGAGATTAAAAAAGTACTGATGAGGGATTGTTTTGTAAAAATAACATTAATTATTCAGAATATATTTTTTGTTTTTTAACGAAAAACAAGGGTAAAGACAATAGTCAACGAAATTCTAGTTTATCTTTTGAAAGTATTTTATGTTGGCTCTCTCGAAGAATTACTATCTCAATTCGAAAAAATACACAAGCTATTCACTGAATTATATCCAACCAGTACTGTATAAAATAGTAATCTGCACGTATGTAAATTCTAAATTTATCTCATGCTTTAATGCAAATAGACTTTAAATTAAACTAAAACTATAATATTTTATTTCATTCGAAAATATCTAGATCGTTTGATGTATACTTTAACAAAAACTGTTCTAGAAATAAGACAGAACAACTATAAACTTATTACAGGCTATTATTGAATTAACAACAAAAAACGTTTTAATATTAATTCTCAAAGGTATATCATTAAGGTGTGATCCAACAACACTAATTTAAAATTTTCTCAAAATTTTTTTCGTCGACTGAAGTAATTTTAAATGTAATACAACTTCAACTCGTGTCTTACAAATTTATTGATAATTTACTTCTGCTCAAAAACTTCGCGCAAAGAGGATATAAGCGTAATTTTTGCATTACTCGTACACATACTGCACTTGAGGGCCGAAATTAATTTTAATCATCGAAATAACTCGTCTCCCGAGCACGACGACGCCACCAGCAGCAGCAAAACGACAAACCAAACGCCTCGCTCCGCATTGAAAGCTCGTGTACTTCGTCGTACTTCAATTTTCGCAATTTCGCGATCCGCTTAATACCTGTCTGAGTGGCACTTATCTCACTCGTGTAATTGCCCCCGCGCGCGCACACTCGGCGAAACCTAAATACTCGCCGAGCCGCCCTGCGTGCAGCCCAATGGAATTACACGAGCAGGAGAAAAAGACACGCGCGTGCTCTCATTATGCGAACGCGATTTACGCCGGCGTTCTTCTTTCCGTTACCGATATTGGAAAAAAAGCACCTCGTATACACTTTGTAATTTCGCGCGCACGCGATCCCGCGTCACGAGTATCATAATTGCCCGGTGTAATCGTCGTCGATGAAGTATAAGACAGGCCATTTTCAGTTACCTTTTGCGTATATACGCATTCTTTGATTCTTGTGTGTGCGTTTGTGTGCGACGTGTAATGAAGAGCGTGTCTCTTCGATGTCGTTATGACGAGTTAAATGGAGACGGAAGGATGTCGCCGTCGAGTGTGAAACGCGCTTATGTGTAGTATTAGACAACGAAAGAAACTTTGTAAGCGAAACTGTTATCTTGTCGGATACATTAAAGACAGCTAGGTTATGCAATTTTCTCCGCCAAGATGAATGATTAACGGTGTGAATTTTTTAACAGTTATAGGTTCGCGTGGTGAAAAATTTTAATAACGACGGCGGAATTTTTATATAGTTTACTATATAGCTTGAGCCTCGTTGATTTAAATTTAAGACGTTTATGCAAATATTTTGTGAAGCTATCATTAACAAATGAGCGACAAGCGTAATTTAAAATTAATAATAAAACTATCAATCCTCCTCTCTTTAAAAAATGGTGGCCGGAAAAGTAGTGGCTCATTTAAAGACTCGATGTGATTGGTTATTTGAAAAAAGCGCGAATATTTTAATTTTTTTAGATTGAAAATGTGATAGATTTGAATTTTGAAACTCAAGTATTTATAGAACTACTAAATAATTAAAATAGAATAAAAACATTTGATTTTTCGCTTAAAAAATGTATCTAATTATCATTAAAACTAAATCATATTGAAAAAGAACATTGAGAACCCGAAAAGCACGAAGCGCGTTTAAATTTTTGTTCGCAATCCAAGATTTTTAATATTTCTATAATTAACGTTTATTAAAACGTGTTTGAAATTCCGAACGTTCATAATGAACGAAATATTAACTTAAAGTTTCTAATTCTGGTTAGAATTTCCCGGAGTGCGGTTTACTGGTGACTGCAAGAGTGAGAAGTGAAGAAATACAGTTATTATCCGATTTTAAATGTATTAAGTAGCCAAATTCGGCTAAATTTGAAAATGGCAAAAATCTTTCGTTCACTATGAACGTTCGAAATTTCAAACACCTTTATTAAACTTGCGTTTATTTTTCAGTAATTTCTGTTCGATGATTTTAATAAACAAATCTTGTTAGTCATCCGACGAGAAAATTAATTCCAACCTTATATCACATTCTCTTTTTGAGTTATCAACCCTGGATAGCAATTAGCGCAAATTTATTTGAAAGTCATTACTAATCTTTTCTTTTTTTTGTACAGAGAAAAGAAAAAAATTATGCTCTTACATCATAATATAAATATATCCCATCAAACCTGATTAGTTTTCCAGTCGAAAAACGACTTTTCAATGAAACAACGACACCATCATATTAATCTCATGCTTCACATAAAATTACGTATCTATTTTCAACAAAACGTTTCCCCCTCTCCTCCTGTATTCTCAACCCCGATCGCCTTTCCCGTGGTGCTTCTGCTACCGCTAAATTGCCATGCCCATAATTGAACCATTACCCGAATGCGCAACCCATAAATTCCTGCCGCGTGTTGCTACCACGAGTTTCGTGATCCGCGAATTAATTTCATTAAGATAAAAGAGGGATATATAGACGCTGGCGAGCAACTACAGAACAAAAAAAAAGCCAACGCGGCTGGCGGACGATCGAGTGAAATTGCCTCGGCGGAAAATCTCCATCCCGCGTCGCTGGCTTCGTTTTTCCTCGTTTAAATGATGCGTCGGTAATCTTTCTCTCTCGCTCTTTCTCTGTCGACCTGTCACGATCGCGGTTCACACAGGAAACATTATATATGTATACGTACAACGCGCGTGCGCGGATAATCGCGTGTGGAACGAGGAAGAAGTGGTGAAAAAGGAGAAAGTTTTTAGTATTAGCGCTCGGAGGGAATGTGGGACGAATAGTGGCGAGGGTTATTACTTTTTAAATGGCTGGTTGATATCGAATGGCATTTTAGTAGATTGTGTTGATAAATCCACCGTGTGTGTAGGAAATCTAAAAATAATTTGAACACACTTTTTTCTGAGATTTCAAACAATACAGTATTGTCTAAGTGATATCAATATTACACATGTCTGATTTTTCAAACTGTTGGGGATCTATTATTGGGTAAAATATACTTACAATGGTTCATTTTCTTTATGACTAACAATTTTTGTAAAATTTAATATTCTGTCCCATGTGCGCCTGATCGTGGTCGACACCGGACGAAAAACGAAAAACAGATCTGTGGATTCGCAACACCGTCGTCATATATTTGTTACACGACCTATAGAATTCATTTAAATGGGTCTGAAGTTTGCATCGTTGGAATGCAACGAAATAATTTCTTACAATTAATTTAAGTTATTAAACAATCGAAATTTCATCTAAACCTTTGTTATAAAGTTATTTTATTCTATAAAACACTAAATCTGCACACAAAATTAATATTAATTAGTATGAACATGAAGCAGATTAATTTTTTTTTTATTTCGTTGCACTCCAACGTTGCGAACTTCAAACCCATTCATTTAATTTGCTTCATTCTACTCTCATACGTAACATCATACACTGGTAAAAAAGTTTTGTTGGGTTAGAAAAAAAAAATGATTTCACTGAAAGTAAGCCGTCCTTCAGTTTTTAGTATAATATTTGTTTAATTGAGCCAATCTTTCTCCAAGTTAATGGAGGCATCAACAAATTAATAAAAGCATTTTATGATGACCCGCGGCACAATATTTCAAAAAGGGAAAAAATTTTCTCAGTGTAGTCCAGCTTATGAGATACTGAACAATAACGCATATTTGTTTTGTTAGAAGTAATAAGTAATTCATTTCGATAAATTAATACAAAATTCATCAGAAACTTATGTTTCTACTCAAAATTTTCCAAATGGATTTCCTCCCTCATCCGATCTATCAAACTCTTTGTTTTCTATTAAAAATCCCCAAACAAAAAAGAACCCTGGCAAAAAACACTATCGCTACCAATTACGATTTATTATCCATTCAAAGATCGGGGAAAAATCGCGCGCAACTGCCGCCTCAATTACGCGCAGCTCACAGCGAATCGTCTGTACACGGGACCGCAGCCGCAAAGATCGACGGAAGCGCGATCCGCGCGACACGGATGAATCTCCACGCAGCGAAACCGCAGCAAACGCGCACCGCCGCCGCGTAATTCGACTATTACGATTTTTATCGGAAGACGGCTCGACCCGGGCGCGACCCGCGGCGGCTCATTAGACCGCGCGATATTGTACACCGCGTATATATATGGAGAAAGAGAGAGGATTTAATCTTGCCGCGCGGGGAGGCAATTTCGCCATCGATGCGCGGCTGCCGCTGGCTAGTAGTCTAGAGTCGATTTATTTATGAATTATGTATGTGGCGGGTAGGTTGCGCTACCGATCGGCTCTCTTTGCGCGTTTATGGAATGATAGATTATGGTAATGCGGCTGGTTCTAAGAGCGAGATTGCGGGGAGAATTTTGATTTTCGTTAGGAATTTCGTACTTTTTCGTCGTCTTTGTAGTCCAAGTGACTGTGTTTTGCATGAAACAAAAATGGTTAAATGAGGTTCAGTGTATGCGAACAAGGATAGAATAATAAAAACTGGTGTTCATTTGGAATAAGGAACTATAAAGGATGAGGAAAACATATTTTTAATTCATAAATGTGTTTCATTGTACAATCGTTTATCTTTTACCTCTCTTTATACTTGAGGGAAAATAAATTACGAGGTTTATCTATATAGTATTCGGCAAACGGAAACTAAAAGCGCCATTGTTTTGAGGCATTTATGATCCACATCTTACAAATACGCTATTAAAAACACGCAGATTAAAAATTCAATTTGTTCTCGCGTTTCCTCTTTTATCTAAGATAATAGATATTAAACCGAGCATATCGTTAACAACTAAAGTCCCACAAAAATATGCAAGCATGCCATTACTTAATCAAATCAGATAATTTTTCTACACGGATGTGCCCCGAATTAAACAATCACCAAATCGTGATTAAAAAACACAACATGACATCAATCCTCCGACACACACTTTCACCTGCTCTCTTCTCAAACTCATCGCACCAGAAAAGAGCGGAAGGACAGCTGTTTAACTGTATGTATACATACGTAAAAAAAATAAAATAAGATGATAAGATGAGCAAAAACTGTATAATTTTTAAAAGTCAAATTAAACCAGAAGTGATCGACAGTACACGGGAGCTGATTAAAAGTAAACTGGAACTGATCAGATTCAGAAATAAACTGGAAGTCGCCAGAGGTAAGCTAGAAATGACTAGAAATATAACAGGCGTGACAGAAAGTAGACCACAATTACATTTTCATCAGGACGTATTTCTTGATTAATAATTGGTTTTTAACAAAATCGGCTAACCGATTAAATGTTTTTAATTTTTGTTTTCAAAATTTTGTATAGCAATCAGTCAATTTTGTTAAAAATAAATTATCAATCATCATATCAAAGTTGGAATAGTTTTAATGAAAATACAAATTTTTTGTTGCATTCTGTCATATCTGGTATATTTCTAGTCACTTCAAGTTAACTTCTGGAAAGTTACTACATACTTTGTCTTAATATTTTGTATTTTTATTTTTATACATTAGATAATATTAAGCCAAGCAAATGTATCAGTATTTCAGCAGTATCACGAATACCTCCTATAGTTTGGGTCTTTGTGATTTAACTTTTTCAGAGGCCATGAGAAATATAGATATACCTATCACCTTTTTGCTTTCATTTCACTATGTCTCCCTGAACAGCTTCACGAAAATAATAATGAAATCACAGTATTCTCATGTATTAATTCGAGTATAGGAATTCATACATATCGCAAAAGCTATTTTTTGTCGCGCCAAAATATTTAAGTTGACTACTGCCAATATCCTAAAAATAATTGATCGATTCTTTTATTACAGGTACAATAAACTTCATTTTCTTTTATTCTTAATAAAATATAAGAAAACACATTTGCATTCTTAAACCTCGTACAATATACACGGCAACTTCATAATACGATTTAACGCGTGATACGATTCTCCCCCCAATGACAGCTCTCGCGCATATATATTATAATCGCGCGTATCTTACGCTTACGATATTAAACACAGCACGCGCGTGTGTATGAGTGCTTATCCGGAAAGGGGTGAGAAAAACGGCGGCCCGCTCGCTTTTACGACGGTCGCCGCTGCGACTTTACGATCGTTGCGTTGTAATCGTGAAAGGGAAAAAAGAGGAAAGTCAAAGGGAATAAAAGGAACGCTCTCGTCTTCTCGTTTCCCGTCTGATGGAATTTGCATTTTCCGATCGGGAAGCGCGCCCGCATTATAAATTGTAATTTCGCGGAGGGGTGGCACTGGCGCGTATAGGGACATTATACAGTGCCTTTTTTTCACTGTATTTACAGTGAGAATGACGTGAACGCAGTTTCATGCGTGACTGAAGAGGAAAAGGATCGGAGGATTCGGATGGTTTGAAGTATAGCCTTCAAAGCGAATGTGGGCCGGACGAAAATGGATGGGTGAAAGTACGCGGCGAGACAATGGAAATTTGTAATAAGTGATGTACGAGCTGTGTGCAACTTTGAAGGCTTATCAGATGGTCTGTCAGTCTATCGTCGGTGCGCCTGTATAGAGATTTTCTAAAAACGGATGTTTATCACTTTGCTGGTTAATATTTATGAAGTGTTTAGATCGTATCGTTCTTCGTAAATATTTTTCACATTCACTAACAGAGATTTTTATCCTAAAAGTGTACAAAATCCCTACCACACAAAACTCTCCAGAAAGAAGATTTTATTTCGTGCCCAAAATCCATGAAAACCATTAGGCCATTCAATAAAACTCATCAAATGCCCATTTTTAATCCACTATGCCTTAATAAAAACACCTAATTTTAATCCCTCTCTCAAAAAAGGTCGATAAATCACTTCTTTACCTCAACCGAAGTCAAACGCTCCAAAGAAGATAGCACTCGAATCCAGGAGCTCACGTAAAAAAACCACCACCGCTTCAAACAATCACCACCCAAAAAAAAAAACTCCTCCCCTTTCCCCTCTTTTTCACCGTCATTTCGCCGCAATCGAGCCCAACGCGCGCGCGACAGATGCGCCCCGAGGCTATTAGCCACCGCCGTTGCTGCATCATCGTCGCTCTATTCGACAATCGAGCTGTACGCGCGCGTATACATATATACACATCGCCCCCCGAGCGCAGTTGGCGCGCGAGCGTCGGTAGGCGTGTACGCGGCTCGACGATGGACCTAATAAATTGTTTGTTGTAATTAAATGAGCTGAGAGAGAGAGAGAGGGGGTGCACGGGAGGAAATCGGGACGCTGCCGCTGGGTGATAAAGATAAATATCGGGGGGAGAGGGAGATGTATGCGCGTTGCAGGGTGGAATTTGTTCTGAGAGAGAGAGAGGGTGAGGGGGATGTAAGGGGAGAAGTGCGAGAGTGGAAAGAATTGCTCGTAGAGATGAGGATGGAGTAAGGTGGGATGTGTATGGATCGGGGTTACGAATTTGGAAAGATGGTTCTGGTAATGTAATAGTTGGGGTGATTTAAAATACGTTTAATTTGGACCAGTGACATTTGAAAAGTTCCATTTGACCTACGGAGAGTAAAAATAAAGTTTTAAGGAATTAGGTCGTTCAACTTGATTGGAAAACTTTTAGTTCAGCAATCCAACTAGAAAATTAATTAAATTAATTCCTCTAAAATATGGTTCTTATTTGGCAGCATATTTATATACACGTCCTTTTATATAGATACTGCGAAAGTAGATCGAAAAAGTTTATTACTGCAATTCGTCGAATAGAGGTTGAAATAACCCAACGAGATTTAATCTCAAGCTTTAAATACCTAATCATTGCATTTGAAAATATTACGCAGAAGCTTAGCTTTTTACTACAACCACTAACTGATGGACCAATCAAGGAAAATTCCCTCCAACCCGAACCAATCACCTGCACCACCGAGCCCCTACATATACACACCACTCGGCAGCATCTTCACCGCAAGCATGCCCTCAGCAACGCCTCTCGAAGATTGCGAAAAAGACCATCGGCTGACCTATAGCAAGCATCGTTCGCGCAACGCAACTTTCAAAGCGTATATACAGACAGACAGAGGAGAGGGAGGCAAGTGATAAAGAAGGGGGAAGGGCGAATCGGCTCTATCGTCCCCTCCCGCACAGAGCGCGCGCGAGAGCGAGGAATAAAGATGAACGGCCTATGGACGGAACACGAGAGAGAGCGAGAGAGAGAGACAGAGAGAGTTTTCTCGGCGCGACAGCCCCTGACAAATGACGGGCCGCCGAGCGACCGCCCCGCCCTCCCCCCGCGCGCGCGAACAGCGCTTCTGCGGCTCATAATTAAACGCGGGGGAGGCGGGGTGGGAGAGAGAGAGAGAGAGAGAGAGAGGCTTACGGGTAGAGCGAGAGGAGAGAGCGAGGTTTTTTCCGTCGGTTTTAATAAATTTTAGGGAGCACTGGGAAATTCGAGTTGGTGGTACAGCCGTCGAATGAATTGCTGTCGCTCGATTGATCGGCAGGTTGGTTCTCTCTCCCTCTCTCTTCTTTTAGCTGGCCATGCGGGGATGAGGTTTTTTTTTGCGGGGGGATAGAGAGTTTGACGGGTTTATCGCTGGGTTTTCGGGGTTATGTGTGAGTGTGCAAATGTAGCGCGCTGTTCGGCGTTTTATTCGAGAAATATTTTTCTTTGGTTTATATGCAAGTATCGTGACGTTGATCTGTGTTACAGGTATCTTTTTTTTACAGGTTTATTATTACGGTTTGAAAGAACTTCGTGTCGGGCTTTTAAAAAGGACTGGTTTTTTTCTGGCTTCCCCATAGAGAAAGCTTTGGAACGGGGAAAAAAAATTTTCGAAACAAAAAATGTTCAAAAAGATGTTTTAAGGAGATCTATGATCTGAAATCCGTCGATTTTGAGAAAATTTTTATTCGTGACTATGTTTGTGTGTGTATGTGTGTGTGCGTGTGTGTGTGTTACATTTTATATTAATATAAAAAAATATACGTTATTAATCTTTATAAATATAGTAAACATCATCTTTGTCATCTTCAGAAACACATACTTTTTTTTTACAGTAATATTATGTTATATTTTAAAATTATATATGACAAATTGATGAAAATGTATAAAATTACAAACATTAACAACCTCTTCATTACAACCTTTAAATTGTTTAGGTTAGTTGATATAAAAACAATTTTCAGTACAACAATACAAATACAGTTGCCACAGCTATAGAGTATCTATATAAGCCTCACATAAAAAATGTTATTGCTGTAGTAGCAAAAGTATCGTTAGATTTTATGTACTTTTTGTATGTACACTATTTCAAATAAAGCTGTTATACCCTTAGTAAATCCCTGAGTGTTAATGAAAATGTGAAAATATATAGAGATATCGTATAATAAAATTTATTTATGATATTATCTTTTGTGGAAATTTCTAACTTATTAATAATAAAGTTACAACGGATTCTTATTCTTCAATCAAATAAGAATTGATGAAAACTAAACGCTTTTTTTTAAAGTTGTTCCTTATAAAAAGAATTGTGATGATTATAAAAAGATTTAACATTAATGTATATAAATTCATATCTTTGATTATTTGTATTTCATATATCAGTTTTATTAAAAATATTCATAGGAAAACTTTGGTGTCATAACATTAATTATTGGTTTAAATAATTAACACAAGGAATCAATACATTAGTTTGAGGAAGCTACGTGCCGAATTTTCCTAAAAAAAAATGTTTTAAAAAGCGTGTAAGTATTGATGAGAATATGGATATACATGTATGAATTGAATCATTACATTGGTCATATTTAGAAAGTTATAATTAATTTTGACAGAAGTTGATAAACAATTATTTTGATACCTTTATGTATTGGTGCACCATAAAAAAAATATATCTCAGCATACTAAATTCAGCAGTTCAGCTGCATACTAAAATAAACTAATAAAAAAGTTACCGTAACAAATGATTGATTGTAGTAACTATTTTTACTAGTCTATCTTGCTATGCTGAACAGTCTATCTCGACTTTTTTTTATTAACTATTAAGAATTATATAGATAGATACACTGTGCTGAAAGAAAATACTAAAATGTGTTTATTAATACAGGACATATTTTAAGTTTATTAAACAAGGTATTAATCCCATTATAGGAGCAGTGGAAACAGCATACGAACTGTAGCATATACGAATTTAAATGTAAGAAATTCAACTCGTTTGTACAGTTAAAAAGTTTGATTACAAAATCGATTCGTTTTGAAAGTTCTAGCGGACTTACCGTGCGCTCTGCACGCGCGTACTTAGCTCTGTGTGTTCTGAGCTCTAACATAGCATGAATTTAGAAACAAGCTAATAGCTTGAAGTAAGCAATATTTTTTGCAAAATTATCCAATCAGAGCGCGAATAAAAGTGTTACGTTTAATTCGAGATTTATCGTGTTAGTTTTTTCATAAATGGATTAATTTAAAAATATGTACTTTGGAAATGTTCATATTGGAAAGTAATTTTAGTTCTAGAATGCATACAATATTTTTGGATCGAAGGAGCATTTTGGAGCATCATCGTAATAAAATTAAATCACATTTATTAGATTTATAATCCCTGGTGGAAATCCAAAACATTTTATAATTAATAACTGACTATTTATTTTAGAAACTTGCTATAAAATGGGAATTTCTCTTGTCCAGTTTCTAGCTCCCGATGAAACGCTTTTTCCCCTATTATATGGCTATTTAAAAGCTTGATAAATAGAATGAGTTTTTTGGAGACAAGCAAAAGCTTATTCTTGAGTATTTCAAAGGTATTAAAACTGATCAGTTTTTTTAGTCTGGAAATGGCTAGTAGAAGGCTTGCTGTTATGATAAGGAGTGAGAGAGACAGAATCAGATGGAGAAATAAAATTTTTGCTGCATTATTTATAGAAGTACAAGAAATGATTTTTTAGTTAATGTTATTTATTTATATTTTGGTAAGCCATCCAATGCACTACAATGCTCTCTTTCATATACGATAGAATTAGTAAGAAAATCAAATACGAATATTTTGTTGTGGCGTCAACCTAAGAAATAAGCAAATAATGGTCGAAAAATCGTTTCATCATAGCGATTAATTAGCCAGTTTTACTAGCTATTTTCTAACTTCTTGGCTATTTCATATAGATGAATTTCTACCAGGGATGTAAAATATATTTCATAATAAAAATCGGGACATCAACTATGTTCTTAAACCATATGACTGTTACGTATTGTAGTTTAATGCGCTTCATCCAAAAATTAATTTTGCCATTAACTCATCAAGAGTTTGAACAAAAACATTAATTTCATGTACACACTAAATATAAAAGTATACGAAAACTACCATTAATCACACCATTTGTCACAATCCATATATATATATATATATATATATATATATATATATATATATATATATATATATATATATATATATATATATATATATATATATATATATATATATATATATATATATATATATATATATATATATATATATATATATATATATATATATATATATATATATATATATATATATATATATATATATATATATATATATATATATATATATATATATATATATATATATATATATATATATATATATATGACTCTTACATAGTTGACAATTTTCCAATCGTCTTCTGAATATAGCCTTCATTAATCGCCCCAATTAAACCACCGAACGCTCTTGACGCATCCATAAACACTATACACTGCGCGCATCTCTTTCAATTTCTTTCAAATTACTTCTACGTATACAACTTCGCAGCTGCCCTTTAACCGACTCCTCGCGAAGTCTTCTTTATGGGTCAGCTTTTAATTGCCGCTCGCAGGAGCATCTTATCTCCTCGCGCTGATTTATCCCGCGCTCAACTCGTGGCAATTTGCTTCTGCGTCCCGCGGTAATGTTCAATTTACGTTATCAATTAATCAAGTGCTACAACTCCGAAAAAAAGGTACAACGACGCTCCCTCTTTATTAAACTTTCCGACAAAATAAAAAAGCAGTGCGTATATAAAATAAATAAAGTCTCTCTCTCTCTCTCTCTCTCTCTCTCTCTCTCTCTCTCTCTCTCTCTCTCTCTCTCTCTCTCTCTCTCTCTCTCTCTCTCTCTCTCTCTCTCTCACTCGCGTACGTGAAAAGGGGGCACAAGTACACGACGCGCCCTCGTTTTATTTTATTCCTTTTTTTTTGCCATCGCGCCCCACGTGCGATACAAATTTCACGGCTCATTCGGAGAGTTCGCTGCAGCGGCGACGGCGGCAGCGCGTGTAAAGCGTTTTAACCGGCTTTCGCGCGGGCACCGATTTTTCAGTCAGCCGGAGAGCGCCCGCGCGTGCCAGAGAGGGAAATGGATTTGACAGAAGGCTTTACAAAGCGACACGTGAGCGCTATTTTGCGTTTTATTTTGCGGGGCGGGCGCGTGAGAGACAGAGAGAAAAAGAGAGAGGAAGAGAGAGAAAGCAAGAGCGGATTGGACACGGACGTTAACAGCACTCGTTGTAATGCTTTATAATGCTCTTTCGGTGGCGCCCACTCTCATTTTAAACTCGGCACGATCTTCGTCCTTCTCTCTCTCTCTCTCTCTCTCGATGTGAGTGTGCAGGGTGTAGGGTTTTGGGGGGGGCGGGTGAGGGGTTTCGCGCTGTTGCGATTTTTCGGGATATTTTTCGGGATTTTAATTCTGGAAGAGACGGGGTTTGTATTAATTTCGTTACGGAAAATGCGGTTCGTGTAATTTATATACGGAGTTTGAACAAATTAGCAAAGAATATTTAATATTTTATTAAAAAAGTGTTATCTTAGTAAATGTTAGATTTATATGAAAATAATAACTTTAATTCAAAATATTTTAAAACACGCATTGTGCGTCTTTATCCATTGATTCTGGCTTTCTTATTTTATTTTGTTGTGATATAAAATACGAAACTATTTAGTAGAGTGTAAGAATTACAGTTGTGTTGTCACTTACTTTCTTTCTCGATCGCTGGTGAAAATCTAAAACATTTTATAACTAATAACTGAACATTTATATTAGAAACTTGCCATAAAATAGGAATTTCTCTGATCCAATTTCTAGCTCCCGATGAAACGCTTTTTCTCCTATTATTTGTCCATTTAATAGATTGAAAAATACAACGAGTTTTTTGAAGACAAGCGCAAGCTTGTTCTTGACTATTTTAAAGCTATTAAAACTGATCAGTTTTTTTAGTCTGAAAATGACTAGTAGAAGGCTTGCTGTTATGACAAGGAGTGAGAGAGACAAAATCAGACGGAGAAATAAAAGTTTTGCTAAATTATTTATAGAATGAGTACAACAAATGATTTATTAGTTAATGTTATTTATTTACATTTTGGTAAGCCATCCAATGCAAGTTGATGCTCTTTCATCAAAGATAAAAGTAGTAAGTAAATCAAATGCGAATATTTTGTTGTTACGTTAATGATCAATCTAAGAAATAGGCAAATAATGGTCGAAAAATCATTTCATCATAGCGATTAATTAGCCAGTTTTACTAGCTATTTTCTAACTTCTTGGCTATTTCATATAGATGAATTTCTACCAGGAATTATTTACGGTTGTTTCAGCGTAAAACCTTGATTTATGACGGTGTATAACAGTAAAACTAACCTGTATTGAAGATAAATTCTTAATTAAACTAAAAAAGCTGTAAATGATATCCTACAGATTTTTTTTTCTCAAAAATCGTTATGTCTGTAGAACTTCATATCGAATGTATGAATTGTTATTTAAAATTTTTTATCGCATACCTTCAGTAGCTTTTTCCATTCCTCAAGAGTTTTCCGAAGCAAGACGTAATGCGAAACTAATTCAATAGACCCCAATTAAAGGAAAACGGGGATAGCGCAAAAAATAAACTCCCGGGAGCAATAAAACTCATCGTTTTCTCATAGCATGCATTACATTCCTCCTTTTTCTCTGTTAAGGTGGCAAAAGTGCGCATCCGTCGCTGCTCTCTGAACGGGCTGTGTAGCACGGTGCATCTTTTATTCATCCGACAGAGTGGAGCCGTAATTTGAATTGAATGGGATTTATAAACTATTTCAAATTATAGTCGCGACGAATGAGGGAAAGGGGTTAGAGTGAGCGAGAGGAAGAGAGAAAGTTCACCGTTCGTCCGTTTCGATCTTTAGTTGGGTAAGAGCTAGCGACCAGGTGCCTTTATAAAATTCCACTATTTTCTTTAAATCAAATTCAATGAATAAAGATGAAAGAAAATATATGAAGATTCAAAAAATTGACTGCAGAAATAAGTTTTTGGCGATATGAAATGCGCAAAAATAAATTCATCAAATATTGCAGAATTAGAATTATTTTGAAAACTTATTATTTTTCGTTAGACTTTGTGTCACAAGTGAGAACTCGCAGATATATAAATAAATAAATAAAGGAGGACTCGATAAAAAAGCGGCACGGCGCGACTCGGCGGGGAATCAAACCACGGACCTTCCGTTTTCACAACGAGTGCTCCTCCTCTGAGCTATCAATGCCTATGCGCGTCTTTGAGTCGTCCTCATATTACTGGATGCAACCCGATGTGCCTTGTCACGTTGTGCATACTATGCACAAGTAACACTTTACTATTGTAAATTTTTGGATTTTTTTTCAAATATCTGCATTCATAAGAAAGTCGGTACGATTTCTTAAAGATTTATTTCTTGTACACATCTCCTGCAGTAAGATAATTATTCTTGTTTTTACGCTAATCAGTACTACAAAAACCGTCGAGAATTTTTTAGCTAAGAAATCATTTTGATATATTTTATTTAAAGTCCCATTTTAAATTACTTAAATATAAACTAAGACAAATGATGCAATTATAACCACACTGAAAGAAAAGTTTTGGAAAAATTACTGTACTGTCTCGTAAAGCTACCACAGACTGTAAAGACCCGAAAAATTGCCATACTTTACAGTAAATTTTACAATAGAGTATAGTAAATTTTCCTATATTTCTGGTAAAATTTC
Source organism: Torymus aiolomorphi (assembly GCA_036365515.1). Lineage (NCBI taxonomy): Eukaryota > Metazoa > Arthropoda > Insecta > Hymenoptera > Torymidae > Torymus > Torymus aiolomorphi. The sequence goes on along the minus strand of CM070874.1, from coordinate 75,011,272 downwards.
TTATAAAGTATGGTAATTTTTTGGGTTTTTACAGTCTGGGGTCGTGTTCTCTGCACAGATGGTAATTTTTATTGAACGTTTAGTACTTTTTCCTGTACTTTCTTTTCAGTGCAATAATGATAAAGTGATAATTAAGCAGTTTTCTACATTTAAAAAAATAATAAGATATCAGGAAAGATTGCTTTAGAGAATTCAAATAAAACCAAAAATTATTACATCAAATAAAAGTTGACTTAACAGATAGTAACCAATCGTAAATTACTGTAATTACTTATGTAATGAAGAAAACTAAGCATAGATACAAAATATAGAAATGATCTGTAAAAAAAATATAAAAATAAAAAATTATATGTAATTAAATAATTAAAAATAATTACAAATCTTAATATTGCTAGTACCTGTCTTCTCACTAAGTGCTAACGCGTGAAGGGATGAGGATGTGCAAGTTAATTATTAAACTTCAACTACTAGAAATAAGTATATTTGAAGATGAATAGCTATAAGATCACGAATTGCTCAGCTTCGTGTCTAGATACCAACTGCCGCTGCATGCCCAGGAGACCCTCGAGTCGATCGACGCGGCCGCTTGCCACCGATCATCGGAAAAATCATCGCCCTTTTATCACTCTGAGGCGATTGACTTACATTCACTTCGCCAGATGACGAAATGCACGGTGCACGGTTCGAGCTCACTTCGAGCCCAGCACACATATGCATTCATGAACTCAGGAGCTGCTGCAAAGGATCCAAGCCAGCCCAATACTATGCGTGATCGCGCGTGCACTTGACCTGACTCGCTCGTCAGCTTGACTCTGCAGTCCGGCACAGTCATAAGTGCTGAACAACCAGTTCGCTTTATTTTCTAACATACGACTGGAACCTAGACAAATATGTGTTTATTTCTCCATTCACACAGACCGTCGCCTGTGGGCGACGGGAAAAACACTCGTGAAAACCTACGTCGAGAATATTATGAGTCTGAAGTTTGCATCGTTGGAATGCAACGAAATAATTTCATACAATTGATTAAAATTATTAAACAATAAAAATATCATCCAAACCTTTGTTATAAAGTTATTTTATAATATAAAACACTAAATTTATATGTAAAATTAATGTTTCGTTATTTCGTTGTACTCCAACGTTGTGAACTTACGACCCATACAATATTCACACATTTATCGCAGGATAAATCTAATTTAAACTAATCGCGTCGCGAGGCGCCGCCGATCAAATATATTACGCGAAAAATGTAACAACACACGATGGCTCGGCCAAAATGTACGTAGGGTCTCTACGAGGGCCTCTCGATCGACGTTCCCGCGGCCTACGTATCAGTTTTGTTAACTGTGCTATGCTGGAGTCACTATCTACAGAGTAGGTACTTTTGAGCCGACCTCCGCTGTGTCGGTAACAATCTATATAGGGAAGGAAATAAAATTATTTATTAGAATTATTTTTAATTCATAAAAAGTTTTATAACGGTACATATTATATTAATGATGTATTTACTGATTCACTCCATTTTTTATCGTAATTTATTTATCACAATTCGTCACGTGGAGGAAGCCAAACTACAACAAAAGAGAAATTATTATTAAACATTTACAGAAAATTTAAAGTTTTTCAAAGATGTTAAAAATGGACGACCTTCTTTACGAGGTATGCTGAAATAATTAATATCAAAGGGATCCCATTTTGACCATACTTAATTCCAAATAGTCACTTGTCCACTATAAAAATATAAGAACTGTCCGGCATCACACATGTAGCTTTATAGCCGTCTTTTATATCATCCGACCAATCCGAAATTTTCGAAGATTCATATATATCTCTATCGCAAAGTTGAGGATATAAAATTAAATCATGGTTTGGATCGTTAACTGTAATAAATGCCACGCCCTCTTTACTAACTGTGTTATAAATTATTTTCCAAAAGTACGCTGGAACCGGAATGCTGTATCCACGATGTCCGAGAGTGACAATATTATCCTCTATATACAATTGACTACTTGCACCACCATATATCACAACCTCTGGCTCTTCTAAATTCGCCACCAATTCATAAATAAATTCTTCAGTTCGAGCCATCGCGTATACTTTCCCACATAAGGCGCGTATTTATGTAAGTAAAAGTAGCACGGGCTACGGTTCTGTATGGGAAATGTAAGGGGTGTGCTAATTGACCCGGGACAAAATAATTTACTGTCGGTTTACCTATACGCATTAAAAATCATTTAATTAATGAAATAAAAGATTTTACACGAAAAATATGTGTCACAGTAATCAAATTTCTCACAGTCTAGTAAAGAGGTGAAGTGGAGCATTTGATTGTCAACATTATATAATTCTTTGATGTTAATTTTTAAACCAGGGCAGCAATCTTTGTCACTCAGACACCGTATAAATGTTTTCCCGACTTTTCCATAACCAGCTACCGATTTTCGCATGGGATATTGCACATAAGCTGTGGACGTAATTTGTTGATCATAATAAACACGTATGACATTTATAAATTCATCTTTATAATTCAATGAAATCCAGGATTTTCTAATATTATTATAAATGTCATTTTTGTCAATATAGTTGTAGTTAATTGTAAATGGTAGTACATTTATGCATGCTAGATCATGTATGTGGTATTTTTCGTTTTGGAATTCAAAAACACCTTCCTTACAAAGAGATTTCTGGTAACCATTTTTATCATACGAATTTTCACGAACAACTTTTAACACATTATCTACACCGGGACACAAAAAGGTTACATTTTCATTTTCTGGAACAACTATAATGCCTCGATGATTTGGATAATAAAACTCAGAAAAATTTGCATGATGCCAGTGACGAAGTATAAGAGGACTGTGGTCAGTTAAGTTATTAATAGAAAACCAGTAACTTTCTGTAAAAAATTTATAGTACATATGCTTATATAATTATTTATGTATAATTTAAAAAGTTTACGTACAATCGGGTGGTAATGACATAGTGCGTGCTACAGGATCCCACATTAGTATCCAATTTTCTGTATCATAAATTTTAATATAATCTGACTGATCTTTTAAAACTGATGACATTTCACACATATAACTATGACCTTGGGAAATATCAACAGACCATTCCGGCATTTTCATAAAATGTGTGGTAATTTTCTTACAAATTGGCTCATATTTTGTAGGTTTAAAATGTCGATTGTTTACCGTGACGAAAATAACATCTTCTCTCTTTTTTTTATTGTAAAGTAATTGCCAAAAATATAAAGGGACCGGTATGGAATATGTTTCACGAAATAAAGTATCAGAAGCACTTAGAAATTTTTTTTCATCTTTATGATCATCTTCCTGGGTAGGTAATGCCAACTGTCCACTTACTCCGTTGTAGAACATGGCTTCATCTTCATCAAGAATTTTTACCATTTGATATATAAAATCCTGAGTCTTAGCCCAAATTGTCTTCATAAATGATTTTCTACATATATCGTGCGTTCCAATATGTAAAGGTTGTATTTGCAATCGCTTTAAATGGAAAATGTAATGGATAAGCTAGTTGGACTGGAACAAAATAGAGTTTTTCATCGCCACCTGAAAATATTGTTTTATAAGCAATAATTCAGATATGTAGAAAGTTCTTAAGAGAGTGTAATAGTCCTGATTTATCATTGACTCTGTTTTATCGGCGAAACATGTAAAAATAATTAATCTATTCTCTAAAAATGAATATGTGAAAAATGAAAGTCGTTCGCTGGTGCAAATAAGTCAACAAAATTGACCAATTCTTTAGTGTATATTCACTTATTATGCAGTGAACATTTTATACCACTACTTCATTAAGTGAATATTCATTAAAAAAATAGTCATTTTTTTCACTTATTAGCACCAGTGAACCACTTTTCACATATTCATTTTTGGAGAGTAAAAAAAAGAATAGCTATTTACGTCTCAAAAAAATTCAGTTGCCCTTCGTAATTCTGTGATACATCGTTCTACAAAGTTTTGGGGCAAAAAAACGGTGACACCTTTGTTTATTTTTGAAACGTAATTTCATTAATTTTCTTGAAAGGTAGTTCCATGTAGGCCTTTGAATTTCTTCTGAATCGATATCGTCACACAGTGATACGTAATAATTTCAGTTTAAGAATGGATCGTTTACCGTAATAAAAAAGACTCCTTCTACTTTATTTGTACTTGAATAATAAGTAAATAATGTTAAGTATAAAATGCTGACTTCCTTACGTTTAAGTGGACGCTGAACTCACTGCAGTTAATTTTCTTTGGGAATAATAAGTCGATTTGACTGAAATTTGAGAAGAAATCTTATAACTCACATACAAAGCGCGGGCAAGTTTTGAAATTGAAAAAAAAATGATGAATTTCTCACTTTTATAATTTATCGGTTATGTTACCTGCGCAAGTTTTTCAAGGTTTTCTCTGCAATTCATTGTTTCAGGTGCAATTTTGAGAAACAACTAAACTTTATTATACAAAGCGCATACAAGTCTCCAAAACCCAACAAGATTTTTTAAATTTATATAATAAGAACACGTTTTAGTGAATACAGCGCTAACCTCCGTTTACAATACATTGACTTCAGCGTCCCCTTAAGGTAGTTCTCTTCATATTGCAAAAACTAAAAAAGCTTCTGAAAAAAATATACAAATATTCTTCAAAGTCACAGAAATGATACCATATGTTTGTTTACATACATTGCGGAACAAATTTTTGAGAAAAAAATTCTTGAAAATGGTTATTTTTACATGAGAGTAAATGAGTGCTATATCAAGAAAAAAGAAAGTAATAGTATTACTCATCAAAAAAACTGGACTTCAAAAAGAAAAACATAGCTTAAGAAAGATGAAATTCGGCTCTTTCTATTAAGTTTATCAAATATGTGTCAAGCCGATCTTTTTAAAAAGGTATTAATGATTATAAACACAAATAGCAGACGACGTGCACGAGAGCGAGAGAGACAGAACGACGCCCATGGTATAGTTTGTGCTCTCGCTGAACGCAAAAACTGTAGTGCCCGAGGAAAACCACCTTAATAAAGATTTAGTATTTATATTGGCGTATAAATAGAAGTAGGTAAGAGGGAAGTTGGGAGATACAATTTTATATTGATCTTATAAGATTTGTGTAGTCGTATATGATCTTATGCGATCATATTCTTGCAAAAGACACGTACGAATTAATTACTGAAATGTGTATGAATGCAAAAAGAAGAAGAAAGAAGACGAAGAAGGCCATTTCTTAAAGTCTTTACGAGTGCATGTGCGTGGAGAAGTTCCGCCTATGGAGTCATACTACCCGCTGTTTGAACAATTAGCATGCGGCCCATCGTCGCTACTTTATGGGTGCACGTGTGTACATACAATGCCGAAGGTTGAAGAGGCTGAAACGATCACGCGCCCTTATTAATATCGGCCATTTTGCAAGGGCCATTAAGGTCACATGTTTTATTTTTCCTGTTGATTGGCTTTGATGTTGAGGAGGTAGCGGTGGCAATTGTTACGTCGTCTGGTGAGGCAGGGTATAATATTGATAATCTTAAGCAAAATACTCAAATATAGAAAAAAATTTTTTAAAGGCCAATTTAATGTCCTAATTACGAAATAACCTAAAATGGTATTATTTACGCTACAGTCATCTTGTTCTACTTATAAGAATTCATCTTCCCCTAATATTTCAAAAATTATAATTATATATAATTTTTTGTTTAAAAAGTAGCTTGTATTTATCTAAAATAATAAAAACCTAGACACTATTTTTTTTTACTGTTGATGAAACGATTTTTTTAATATTATTTCACCGTTGCTTAGATTAGAGAATTGTAAGATGGACTTGTGCACTAACTTGATTTTTTAGTATTTCAAAGATCGCAAAGCTGAAAAAAAATGAATATAATTGGTAATTTTCGTTGTCTATGAAATAACTAGCAATGGGTTTATTGTAATGGCGATGAGCGATGAAGGTAGAATCATATGTAAAATGAATATTTTTGTTAATATCTATACGAGAGAAGTGGGACAAATAATTTTTTTGAGGTTATGTGATTGTAGCTTCAATCTATCAAATCAGGAAATAATAAAGAAAATAGATTGTATGCATGGCAACTGACGAACTTCTCTTATGTTTTCTGATTTGACTATAAAGTGGCGCGTTCGTTTTACTTTCGAAAATATCGGATAGAATTTCCATTTTGAAATGTAGAATCTCCATTCTTAAAAAGTAGAATTTCCATTTTGAAATGTAGAATCTTGATTCTTGAAAAGTAGAATTTCCATTTTGAAATGTAGAATCTCTATTTTTTAAAAGTAGAATTTCCATTTCTTGAAAAATGGAATTAAATTATTACTTCACTAATTCAGTTGATTTTATGGTTTTATTTTTTTTCCGTGAACGAACTTTTACTCTTTGGTTGTGTTTTTCAAAGCTTCATCGGTAATTATCAGTGAGTACCAAAAACTGCATTGTTGGAGCTGGCTCATCCCGTAAAAGATGAGATTGCGCAAGTGGACACACATATTACAGCCTTGGCGCCGCATTGCTCTCGCACCGCTCGCAAGGCACACCTCCTCGATATTGATTGTGGTACTTGAGTGGACGCGTGTCGCGATACTTATCGCGCGGCGTTATGCGCCTTAACCTTTTTTTCTACATTTTACCTTTTCTCGCGGGTGCGTGTACGTTCTTTTTTGTCCCCAGGATTTCTCGCATGAGGATGAGCCGAGAAGATAACGCCTGAGCAATGGCGCCGTGCCCCTTGACAATGCGCGAGCTAGCGGAGGTCTTGGAACTGTGCGCGAGCGAGTATTTAGTCTGCGGTTGAATGGTAGTGGTAAAAGGAAATGATTAGTCAACGTGAAATTTGCTTTTGTGAAAATTTTGCTGGTGCTTAATATTAGCAGAAAAGTTGCTATTTTCTTATCTTGAATGTAAGAGAAACTATGTATGCACGGAGAGAATTTTTCTGTGAACATTACCGTGACAGTTCGGTAAAAATTATGGAAATTTGACTGTAATTCTTATCAAACAAACAAAATAATTTTTTCAAGTCCCTTCCATTGTTACGCGTTTACCAAACTGTCACGGTATTTTTCACAGAAACTTTTTTTTTAGTACAATTTGTTCCTTATTGAAACAAGTGTTTGATAAATATATTGATAAAAATTATTTGGGTTCAACAATTTTGTTGTTCAAATACTGCATTTTTTACATTTAAACTGAGTGTTATTCTTCAAGTAAAGATAAAAACTTGCTTTGTGACTAATATATTAATGTCTCTCAACACGAGTAAAACGTAATTTTACTGTTTCTTAAATTTTAATGTTTTAGCTTTTATAACTACTGAAAAGATAACGTTGAAACATTCTTTACATATCCTACAATATTAATAGAATGACGTATCTACCACCATTTATATGTATCAAAATATCAATTAACATTATTTTCGCATCCCAACATACCATACTGTAACAATCGCCATAGCGCAACGTGCAGTATACCCCACATTGTACTACCTACAACTTCGTTTTTCTATCTTTCTCTCCTCTCCTATGAATTGCAACATAGCGGCCGTCCGCAGAATTTGCCGAAGGCTGCCGCGCAGAGGAACCGCCAATTAGCTCGAAATAATGAGCGCGTCCTGTCGGGCCTTTATCTCGTCCCCCCCTTGTCTCTCTCTCATCCCTGTTGGCTTTTTTCTTCGTCGGTACGTCGCGTAACGCGCGCACCGCCCCGAGCGAGTTTTCCTCCCGCTCGCTTTATTAATAAGTTGATTGTCGACGTTACGAGAGCTATTAACAAGTGGATGATGTTCGGCCCCAGGCGCCCTTGACTACTCGACCGCGGAAAGACAATGGGGTCGATCGTTGTTGTCGCTGAGAGTTTGGGTATAGAGGAGTTAGAGATGTGGATTTTGAACAATTACACTGAGAAATGCGGTCTAGTATATTTTGTTATAGGTTTAATACAAATTACTATATTCTTGTAGTGGTGATGAGATTAACTCATTTTACGACATATTCTGATATAGTTAGCTTCCCGGAAAAACCACGTAAGTGACGTGTTTTTCAAACTAGGTTTTATGCCTTATTTCTTATCTTCGAACACTTCTCTATCACGTAATCGTGACAGAAATTACGAAAGTGCACTCGTTGTCTTGAGTCAACACAAGGAAAAACGCTATAACTCAATTTTTTTCAACATTTTTTCGAAATAACCAGGTATCTCCATTTTTTAAAGAATAACTCCCGGAAAACCCACATAACTCCACCTTTTTTTAGAATAATTCCCGAAAAAACCATATAACTATTTTTTTTCATCCAATATCACGGAAAAACGATACAACTCTACTTTTCTAATAAGAGAGACAGATGTTCCTTATTCTTATAAGTGTACCCATAGTAAGGTAGCTGTATTAGAAAGAGTACACACATTTGACCCTACAAGCTCTCGTGAGCGATAGTTCATATTTATCAAGGAGCGCGGGAGCGCTCCGAAGGCAAGTTATAGAAGAAGCCTAAAGGAGCGACCCGTGCTACATATACATTGAAATGGGTGTACGAAAAATCATGTATAGTTGCCGAAAAACAATATAATTGCCATTGAGACCGGAAACCCACGTAACTCCACTGAAATTTTCGTTCATTCCCGGAATACACGTAAGTGGAAGTCGTTTTCGAAGACATGAACGCTATTTGGTCTAGTTACTATGGTAATAAATATATTATATAGATTAGTATTCATTAGTATTCATAGATGCAGTGTTCTATTAAATCTCATTTGTCTTGATTTAAAACACCGATGCGAAACGAAAAGCTCGATTTACTCGAAATAATGAAAAGTGGAGATAAGTGGTTATTCCTGGGAGCCACAGAATTACTAATAAAATAATAATAAAAATTATTCCAATGTTCGACGAAAATTCATTAATATATAACATATAAGTAAATATTACATTTTACGTATTTTATCGAAGTTTGTAGTTATCTTACTAGGTAATGTAGCGATAGAGTACCCATAACAAATATTAGCTTTTTCTAAAACTGCCATCTAGTTATTTCAAATTTGAATGTGCAACATAGTAAAAACTGTTATTTCTATTAAATTATGTATATATGTGTGAAATAGTTGTTAGCGATTGCGCGCGAAAACATCGATGAAAATGATACTAATTCTGCATGTGTGTGTGTGTGTGTGTGTGTGTGTGTGTGTGTGTGTGTGTGTGTGTGTGTGTGTGTGTATGGCCTATATCTCGTAATCATGAAACTCAAACGCAGTCCTCATAGCTGGTTAGTATAACCTATATAAGAACACTTCTTCCAAAGTTTCGCATGCGAGATATGTGTGCAAGCTAGGTTATCTACTCTTAAAAAAACTATGGCAGGATGTTGTGAAGTGTTAGATTGATTTTGACTGAATTTTCGCAATTCAATTTTTATTCTTAACTATTTAAAACTAAATAATTAAATTAAATTAGAATAAAAAAATAAATTTTTTTATGCTCTGAAAAATTATCTAATTATCCTATCATTTAAACTAATTAAAATGAAATCATAATGAAAAATGATATATTCATAATCGCGAAAACAAAATAGTACACTGAAAAAAATTTTAGGTTGTAGAAACCATAGTTTCGATTTGCTGTACTAACACTATTTATAGTATTCATTTACCCTTAAAGACGGATGAAGCAGCTATTCATTTGTATAATGTAACGGCACTATTGGTCAGATGCGGGAAATGTACTTGTACAGCTCTGACAGCGGTACGATTTAGTTTTGCCGCCGGTATTTGTTTTATGACAACGCTACAACGCGAAGCCGATGTTCATGTTATAACCTAAAAAAGTCAAAAGACCGGCCACATCAACCGCATGTTTGCAATCCGCTTTTGCGTATTTCATCTGTAATCAGTGTACTTATCAATCGAGATTATTTTAATGAAAAATATGTATGTATGGCGAATCATAACCTATTTAATGCTTCGACAAAAGAACTCTATACATTAGTGCTTTCAGTGTATCTTGTACAGCTCTCACAACTATACGAATACAATTACTGTATCTATAAAATTCAGCAGAAAGAAAATCAGCCGAACAGTACTGTTGTTAGAGTCGTACTTTCAGTTCTTACAACGTGAAATTTTTTTCAGTGTACGCGCGCAGCGCGTTTCGATTTTGCTGGTCCTCTCTTAACAAAATGATGACCGGAAGTAGTGGCTCATTTAAAGACTCGATGTGACTGGTTATTTGAAAAAAGCACGATTATTTGAATTTTTTTAGGTTGAAAATGTGCTAGATTTGAATTTAGAAACTCAAATTTATATTCTGAAGTTTGCATCGTTGGAATGCAAAGAAATAATTTCTTATAATTAATTTAAGTTGGTTAAACAATGGAAATTTCATCTAAACCTTTGTTGTAAAGTTATTTTATTTTATAAAACACTAAATCTATACACACAAAATTAATATTAATTAGTATAGCCATGAAGCAAAATAAAATTTTTTTTTATTTCGTTGCACTCCAACGTTGCGAACTTCAGACCCATATTTATAGACTACTATAAATACTAAATAATTAAAATATAATAAAAACATTTGATTTTTTGCTTAGAAAATGTATCTGATTATCTTGCTATTTAAATGAATTAGAAGTACATCATAGTGAAAAATAGTGTCCGTAAGTCCGAAAATAAAATAGTTATACGCGGGAAGGACGTTTGAATTTTGCTAGTAGACTTACATTTTACACGTAAAAGTAGTTAAGTATAACGGTAGGGATACCTAAATTTACGCCAAATCGAGTGTAATCACTTCAAAAAGTAGCGGTAAACTATGTCTAACAAGAACAAACTGCAAACTAGCAATAAAAATTATTTGTTTCCTTTCTTTCTCATTTATATTTTTTTAAATTGATCTATATACATTGAAATTTAACAATTTTTTCTTAAATTTGCTATAATTATAGCATATTTTACTATATTATTATTCTCAATGAAGGGTTCCAGATTTTTTCAAAGGTATATAAATAGTGTTTATACCACTCTAACTTCAAAATTACAACTTTGATATGATTTTTCGGCGCTCGTGGTATAAAATACCGTTCGAAACTAGTGCGTAAGTCACACCAGCTAAATAATCGACTTCCCCACCCGTGTCGAAATGTACTAAAATGTGTAAAATTAAAAATAGGAATGTCTTTTTGACTATATGAACCAAGTAACTTGATTACAAATTTATATTACGACTCCGCTTTCACCTCAGCGTTAAATCATATCTATCGCTATAATTTCTATCTTGACAATTTAATAAAACAGAATTTATCAAACATCAATAATCGTCCCGAAGTATTTATTGCAACGGCGAAAATCGTTTGCTCGATTCAACCACGATTCCGCGACCGAGATAAATTCATGTGACCGCACTTGGCTTCGATACCAACCACCCATATGTACACGCACACACACACACACACACACACACACACACACACACACACACACACACACACACACACACACACACACACACACACACACACACATACATATATACGAACGATCGTGCGTACCCAACTGAAGATACACAAAACGGCGCAGACGAAAAAAGAGCAAAGCGCATATATATACGAGGCGTTCCTCATGCGAGCGCGTACACGCGCGCGTTCATTCATGCGCGTACATTAATTTATTTGCGCGCGTGCGTGCAGTGCGTTACGCGCGTATAAAAATGAAAAAGGAGCGCGCGAAAAGGGAATAGAGGACGGGAGAGCGAGCGAGAGAGAGAGAGCGCACCGAGGGGGGCAAAAAATAAACGGCGCGATCGGGTGAGAACGATTCAATCAGGAGCCACATAAATCTTTTCCTCGGTGGACATTCGCGAGTTCCTCTCTCTCTTTCTCTCTCCCGTTTTTCTCGTGTGCCGACCCCGAATTATGGTCGCTGTTTCCGTCCGAGCGCTCGTTTTCTTTTTTCTTCTTCGCCGTCTCCCCCCCCCCCCCCCCCCTCTCTTTCTCACTCCCTCTCGCTCTCTCGCCCGTTTTATTGCCTTTCTTCGTCGGCGCGCTGCTCGCGTTCCCCTCTGGACCGCTGACCGCTTTTTTCGGGGCTTAATTTAATTTTCTTACTCGCCCACCCGAAAGTACGTACTTTCGGCCCGCATCTCCGGGCCGAAAGAGAAACTTTCGCATCCTATTTTAGACCAACCGCGCGCTCTGATTGGCTGCCGAAATTTCCTGACCCACGGCGCTTCAGCGCCCGCGCGCATGCCCGAGGAAAGATGTTTGTGCGGTGTGAAGGTTAGACACGTACGAAATAAACAGAGGAAAGTGCACGGGTGACGAGAAAAAAGTTAGTTGAAATAAAAAGTGGTTTTGTTTGATCGTGGTTATTGTTTTTTAAACGTATGGACGGGAGCGTCCGAGAAATAGTATATTACGATACGTGGGCCGGAAATTGGATTTCCGGGCCGTGCGTGGTATGACGCCCGAGGCGAAGCCGAGGGCGTCATAACGCACGGCCAGGGCATCCAATTTCCGGTCCAAGTATTGTATACTATTTTTCTTACTCCCCGGCCGAAAGTACGTTCTGTAATTGTTAAATAATTGATAAAATTGCGTTGTCGTCTGCTAGCTGTGTTTGAGTGTTAGTTTTTCTTTCGGCCCGCTCGATAGTAGTGCCTCTGTCGGCCGCTTTGGGTAGCTCGGTCGATATTACCGACTGTTTTTTCTTTCGGCCCGGCGTAGAGAGCTGGTTTTTTGGGCGTCTGCTACTTTCGCTATTGTACAGATGGTCTGATGCCCGCCCGACATTTGCAAGACCGAGGCGAAGCCGAGGTTTTGCTGGTCGGGGCGGGCATCAGAAACACATTCATTAAAAAAAGACAACACCACTTTTTATTTCAATTAACTCTTTTTTCTCGTCATACGTGCACTTTCCTCTGTCTATTTCGTACGTGTCTAACCTTCACACCGCACAAACATATTTTTCTCGGACGCTCCCGTCCATACGTTTAAAAAACAATAACCACGATCAAACAAAACCACTTTTTATTTCAACTAACTTTTTTCTCGTCACCCGTGCACTTTCCTCTGTTTATTTCGTACGTGTCTAACCTTCACACCACACAAACATCTTTCCTCGGGCATGCGCGCGGGCGCTGAAGCGCCGCGGGTCAGGAAATTTCGGCAGCCAATCAGAGCGCGCGGTTGGTCTAAAATAGGATGCGAAAGTTTCTCTTTCGGCCCGGAGATGCGGGCCGAAAGTACGTACTTTCGGGTGGGCGAGTAAGAAAAATATGTTTGTGCGGTGTGAAGGTTAGACACGTACGAAATAGACAGAGGAAAGTGCACGTGTGACGAGAAAAAAGAGTTAATTGAAATAAAAAGTGGTGTTGTCTTTTTTTAATGAATGTGTTTCTGATGCCCGCCCCGACCAGCAAAACCTCGGCTTCGCCTCGGTCTTGCAAATGTCGGGCGGGCATCAGACCATCTGTACAATAGCGAAAGTAGCAGACGCCCAAAAAACCAGCTCTCTACGCCGGGCCGAAAGAAAAAACAGTCGGTAATATCGGCCGAGCTACCCAAAGCGGCCGACAGAGGCACTACTATCGAGCGGGCCGAAAGAAAAACTAACACTCAAACACAGCTAGCAGACGACAACGCAATTTTATCAATTATTTAACAATTACAGAACGTACTTTCGGCCGGGGAGTAAGAAAAATAGTATACAATACTTGGATCGGAAATTGGATGCCCTGGCCGTGCGTTATGACGCCCTCGGCTTCGCCTCGGGCGTCATACCACGCACGGCCCGGAAATCCAATTTCCGGCCCACGTATCGTAATATACTATTATACCTTGTTGCTCGGTTTTGCTCGCGATTTTATAATAGAATCGCGTGCCGTCGTCGTCGTATAGTCGTCATAGGGAGGAAGTTTCGTACGGGATGCATGCAAAAAATGGGTGGTTGCATAAAATGGTGTGCCATTGTTCGTTTGATTGTTAATGTTAATTCCTTTTACAAGGATTATTTTAATTGAATGCATCATATATACTATAAGTAAGTCTAGTAAAAAATAGAAACGGTATTCAAAAATCATTATACTGCCTACTATAAGGAGCAGATTGTAATAGTAAATAAAACAAAAATCCCTATTACATTTGCACAAAACTTTACGAAACAGTATCGTAGATTTTCCTACATTTTATTTGAACAGTATAAGAAAAAGATAAATATGATAAGACGACAAATTGAAAAAATAAATACTTAATTCTACTTATCCCACAGTTTATTTATCTTGGAAATTACAGGATAATTCTATACTTACAACGATATCGGTAGAAATAACATTGAAAAAGTAGAATGTTCCTTTTATTAAAGAATCGGCAAACTAATTTTAAATATAAAGTTAAGTGATGCAAAAAAGTTAGATTAGCTTAATTTTTTTTCCGTGTGTGTATGTATGTGTGTGTGTGTGTGTGTGTGTGTGTGTGTGTGTGTGTGTGTGTGTGTGTGTGTGTGTGTGTGTGTGTGTGTGTGTATATATATATATATATGCGTAATTTGCATTCTATTTTGGAAAGTTATTTTTTCTGGTGAACCTTGTTGTACAGAAAATTGGAAACAGAAAATTGAGAAGACACACACACACACACACACACACGTGTGTGTGTGTGTGTGTGTGTGTGTGTGTGTGTGTGTCTTCTCAATTTTCTGTTTCCAATTTTCTGTACAACAAGGTTCACCAGAAAAAATAACTTTCCAAAATAGAATGCAAATTACGCACTTATTATTTTTAGACTCCCCAAAAAAGGATTTCTGTCTTCAAAATATAATATGATATAATAACTCCACTACGCAATTTGACAAACTTCTTTGATAACATCCTGATCCATAAAACGTACGTGTTTGAAATTCCGAACGTTCATAATGAACGAAATATTAATTTAAAGTTTCTAATTCTGGTTAGAATTCCCCGGAGTGTAGTTTACTGGTGACTGCAAGAGTGAGAAGTGAAGAAATAGTTATTATCCGATTTTAAATGTATTAAGTAGCCAAATTCGGCTAAATTTGAAAATGGCAAAAATCTTTTGTTCACTATGAACGTTCGAAATTTCAAACACCTTAAAACGTATCATTTCTCACAATAACAGATATACATACAGTAACTCTAACCCAATCAAAAAAAAAACACACACACACATAAACTGTCAAATTCCAGAGTAAAAAGATACAACCTTCTCGGTCATTCAGCCCCGCTGACCGATCGGCAACAACAAATCCGCCCTCTCACGATAAATCATTAGCCGCGTGTCCTACGCGAGGCCTCATCTCCTCTCCAACCCTCGCAATAATACTCCGCGCCGTCGGCCGCGCGCGGCTACTAACCACCAGCCCTCGCAGAAAAACCTCAATCACCCAATAAAACAGGCCGACCTCGGCCGCGGGCCATCAATTATGCATCGCGCACGCGCGATCACACTCCGGCGGCCGCATTCCCGCGCGCACGCGCGCGCGCTCGACGATCGTGACCGTGAATCCCGGCATTCCTTCTTCTTATCCTTCTGCGAGCGGCGGACCTCACGTGCGCGCGCGCCCGCAAAAAGCGGAGGACGATCCGGAAGGCGACGTCTCTGTCTCCCTCGGCAGCGATCTCCTCTCTCTCTCTCTCTCGCTCTTGTTATAATGTATTATACTCGGCATGCCGGCGTTTTAGAGGAGAGTATACTGAACCCATCGGATATACGCGCGCACTTGCGGGCTTTGATATACGGACGGTGGAATGCCGACCGCGTGTCGCGCGGGGATTTTTTGGGTTGAGAGAGGAGAGAAAGAGGTGGCTTGTGTTGGGGTTTTTGTTACCCTGTTTTTCTGTAATTGGTAATGGCTGGCCGATGATGAAAGGATGGCTCGGGGTATTTATACTCATTAAA
Source organism: Torymus aiolomorphi (assembly GCA_036365515.1). Taxonomy (NCBI): domain Eukaryota; kingdom Metazoa; phylum Arthropoda; class Insecta; order Hymenoptera; family Torymidae; genus Torymus; species Torymus aiolomorphi. The sequence goes on along the minus strand of CM070874.1, from coordinate 74,995,344 downwards.
TGCTTCGAGCGTAAGAGTTGCGGAAGGCATCGGTAAATATTTCTTATTTTATAGATGTCTGCTAGGAAGGGATTCCTCATAGGGCTTGTGTTGGATAATCAGATGCTTAATGACGTGATATAAGCCATATTATTACAATATTACGTAAAATCTTGATATGGGTTTATTTATTTGAGCAAACAATCCTTCATTCCAATAATAAAAATTAAGGCGACTATTCATATTTAGAAGATCAGAAAACGAAAATATAAATTTAAATTTAATTCAATGCAATAAACATCGATTTTAGATATAACTGAAACATCAGCTGCTTAACAATTTATATACGGTTCGCTGACTTTTATTAAGACCATTATAGAATAAAAATTGTTGCGTAATCGTAAGTCATTACTAAACAAAATACTATAGCTCATTCCTCTTTAATGATCGACCAATAAATTGACTTTTGTAGAACCTAATTATTATTTATTTTGCAACAAATCTGTCTTCGGCTGTCTTTATTATGAGCTACAAATAAATTAAATGTTCTCTAAATATCTCAATTCTTTTGATGTGTTCTTTTTATCGTTACGATAAATAATTTTCCTTTAATCACAACTACGAGTTTATTACGAGTTTACAGACACTTATTCACAATTAAACTTTACAGTGCAGTAAATAAGCCTCGTTTTCATGACAACTTTCTTCCTCTGGGGTGCGATAAATAACGTTGGGGGCCTCGGCGAAAAATACGCGCGTGCGAATGTAAAAATTTATGCTTTATTTTTATCTCTTACTCTCTCTCTCTCTCTCTCTCTCTCTCTCTCTCTCTCTCTCTCTCTCTCTCTCTCTCTCTCTCTCTCTCTCTCTCTCTCGCAGAAGCGTAATTTTAAAGCAAGTCAAACATCTTGTCGTTGCGAGTATATGTGCGCACGCACCAAAGAAGAATGCCGTAGATAATTTAGAGTATCAAACGAACGACGCCAGCGGCCGCCTTCGGGGACGTCTATGCGATTTAAACGAACTTCTGTCGCTGACATTTTAATGTGTCGCGTCGTTTCTTTTCTTTCCGATGCTTATTTTTCGACTCCGCGTGCGCGTTGCTGACGTAATTTTTGCCATTCTAAATATAACTCCTTTGGATTAGGTATGACAAATTTTTATTGTGAGTTTAGAAATTGTAGGTTATTTTGATAAATTTTTAAACTCATATGTTATATCTGAGAAAGAAATAAGCGCCGACGGGAAACTTGATGATAAACAAGTTTCTTTTCTCGTATTTTTTTTCCTTTCGTAATAAATGACAGTTGAGATATTTAATTGTTCATATTTTTTCTAAACACTATTTCAGTTTTTTTTAAACATTTTAAAATTCATTCCGCCATAAATTTTGAACTTTCCTTATCTTAAATTTATATTTCCAATAATTTTTGGAACAAAAATATTCGTTTATTAAAGTTCCAAAAGTTGAAGACATTTCTCCTTTTAATGCGTGTATCTTGGATAGTTAAAACTGCCATTGGGCGTTATTACATTAATTACATTAATCCTTAGAACGTAGACTTGGAAACTTCGAAAAGTTTGAAATCTCTTATATCCTTCTCGCGTTTAACTTAATTCGTAATCCTCTTTGGTAGCGATACATCTTCTGCCATTGAACTTCGTTAAAATTCTGCTAGGGACATTTAAATTTCGCTCAACCTAGTTCACCCCTAAAATAGTTGTATTAGACATTTACATTCTTCTTTGATATTTATGTGAAAATTGTATAATCTTATACTGAACTTTAAAGTAAATATAGATTAAACTATAACAGTTTAAAAAAATAAAAAACTAAGCTAAAATATTTTCTTTTTTTTTCAATATAATCAATTACAGGAAATTGATACAAATTAGTTATCCCAAATTCGAGTCCCAATTTCCCTCTCGCTCCGAAACCTACCACGCAAAATTCAGCGCAAAAAGCCCAGCAGCGACATCTCCGCAACAGCGTCTACAAATTTATTCCCCTTTCGGCCTCTCCCTCGCGAATCCCTCCCTCTCCCCACATAAATAACGCTCTCCACTCCGTCTCTCGTCCCCCTAAATCTTTATAAAACCAGGCGGAATGCCACACTCCTCGCGACAATTAGACGCGTGTTCCGCGAAGTTTCCCCGGGCACGCGCGTGCACTCAAACAGCAACGAGAAGAAAAAAACGAGAGAGAGCAAGAAAGGAAACGAGAAGCAGCTCTTACACGCGCTCGAAGTGGAAAGAGCGATTAGCGCGATGCCGATGTCAAAACATCCACGGCCGATTCGTCCCCATCGCTCGCGTCTTATTTCCATGCGCGCGCGCGGAGAAGACGAAGTGCAGCGGCGGCAGTTGATCATTCTGGCGGTGTGCGCGCACGCGCGTGGTTAGACGGATATAGCGAGCGAGTGCGTGCGGGGAGAGTGATACATTGGCCCGAGACGTTGTTTATTTAACGGCTCGAGGAGATGATTGTATTGTCGGCGTCTATGGGATAGTTGGTTATGGGAATACGAGGGATGCGGTGCTTACGGTTTTTGGTATCGATGGTCAGAGACGGTTGATTGGATGTAAAGCAGGTGCAGATTTTATAGATTATTTTATGTATTCCGATGAAAAAGTGGTTTGGTTGAGAATAATTTGATTTTTTTTTCAGGCTCATTAATGCGGACGTCATATGTATAAATGAATATAAATGTTCAATACAAGTAATGAGACAAACAAAATAGCATAAGTGCCTTTTTCCTAATTCGTTATCTTTGAAATGGACTTTCATGCTTCTTATGAAGTAATAAGATTTTAAGTGTAAATGAAGACGGTAACCAAGCCTAGTTTGCACTACCTCTACGTCGTATTTTATTTAACCAATTTCCGAATAACAAAATAATTTTAACCTCCACGAAGAATACGAAACGACGGCGGAGAGGCGAAGAGACGTGTATGCCAACATTTATACACACATACACGCGCACATTCATACACTGAGAAAAGAATTTGTTTACTGTTAACATGGCATTGTAACGGTTAACATGCGTATGTTTAAATATGACCAAATATAGGCATTGTAACAGTTATAATGCCATGTTAACAGTTAAGTTACTATGTTCTCATAAACAATTTCAATATGTTATCTGAGAACATTGATATTGTAATAGTTACAGTATGCTTATTATAGTAGTTTTTGAATCTAATGGCCAATTTTCTACCACGATGATGTTGTTTTATAACAAAAACGTTTGAAATAAAAACATCATTTATTTTTTTACTCCAACGTTTTTACGGATATTTTTATTGTTTATCCTGATGAGGGACATAAACAATAAAAATGTCCGAAACGTTGGAGTAAAAAACTAAATGGAGTTTTTATTTCAAACCTTTTTGTTATATAACAACATCATTCTGGTAGAAAATTGGCTATTAGATTAAAAAACAATTTACAAGAACTTCTACCATTAGCTACTTTCAAAGGCATGGTGTGGTTTGTGCACATAAGAATTATGCACATATTTATTGTGCACACTTTAGCATTGGAGTATACACATAGATATAGATATACACCAATGCTAAAGTGTGCACAATAAATATGTGCATAATTCTTATGTGCACAAACCACACCATGCCCTTTCAAATCTGAATATGTCTATTAGTTAATATAGATATTGCAACTATTACAATATCACATTTTATCCTTAAACATGCCAAATAGTTGTATTTCAAATAAATAAATATGTTAACAGTAACAATATTCTTCTCTCAGTGTACACACACACACACACACACACACCTCCGCGTAAGGACGTGGACACATTGTCGCTCGACGATGCCTCGTGCCGCTCTTCTGTCTCAGCTGCGCGACACTTGTCAAGGAGCTTGGCCACCCTGTGCGCGCGCGTAGCCGCACTTAAATTTTCTACGAGACCGGAGAAGATGCGACCCAGCGACGACGGTGAGTCGATTCGATTGTGGTGCCGACAAATGGGTTCTTGCACTTGCGGTGTTTTTGTTCGGTTCGACGAGGGGGAAGAGCGTGATGTGAGAAGTAATAAATACGTTTGGAAATTGTATTTTATATTCTAGGTTACTATAATGAAATGTATTATTTATCTCTTAAGAGATTAAACAAAGCATTCTATAGATAGTTTTCCACCTATATTTATACAACACTTATTTTTACAAATAAAATAATCTAAAACTTTCTTTTCACTACTTTACTGCATACAATTTTAAAATATACTATTCATAAGACTAGATATTGCTAATGAGTTTTTTAATGATTATTTTCGCTTTGTATAAACTATCGATCCACATTGTTTTCTTGTCTATACGGGTTACAGATAGAAATTCATTAATAGGATGGCCAATATAGTTTTTATGGTATAAATTATTCGATATTTCATACCTAAGCAAGATTTATGGGTCTATACACGCACGCGCTAGAATTTTTAATAAGTTAATAAATAGTACATTACGATACGGGTGTGGAAGGTGATTGTCTCCTGCGGTAAAAATCACCTTACGCACCAGTGTCGTACCGTATTTTACACCACGAGAGCCGAATAATCATATTAAAATTATGATTTTGAGGTTAGAGTGGTGTAAATTATTTTGAAAATATTCACCTGCGGGATTGTAAATCCCAGTACTAAAATTTATATGTGAAGTGATGACGTTTTTATACTTGTTTAGTAAGGAATCTATCATTTTTATGCAAATCATTAATACATATATTTCTAAATCTGTGCTGGGTGTAATATAATAATCTTTTGAGTTGCAACATAGTAAATGTTAGTGAAGTTCAAAATATAGTTTTAAAAAACTCTGATATATTATGTATACGAGAGATGGGAAAAAACTTGTCTTGTAAAAATATTTTTAAAATAAAAAAAGGCATATTATAATAACAATAAGAAAGTCTTGTGTCTCGAAAACCTGAAAAAAAAGATATTTTTATTGCCAAACGTAAATAAAAATGAAAACTTATGACAACATAAATGTAAGCTATCCGAAACTTTGCCTTTCGTCTTTTCATACCTTCGCAAATTTCATAAAAGAGACCAAAAATAATGAAACAACCCTGGTAGAAAATAAACCAACTTCATTGGTTAGCATTTTAATCAAATGGAGGATTAATATAGAAATTCAATTAAAACTATGATTATATTTTAAAACATCTGTAATGTCATTCTTTTACATGTATAAATAGTCGACAATAGCAACATAATGGTGAGATGTTTTTAATTTAAATATTGACAAACAATTTGCCAACCGTTGCTTATTAATATTTCTACCCCAGAGAATTATTAAAATAAAATATTTGGAGTACAATAATTAAATACAATAACTACTGTTGAAATATTCTTTTGCATCAATTAATTAACTTTAACCTAATATTCAAACAGTTCTATGAACATCTTTACGTAACGAGGCCATTACCTTTTTTTACTGTATCACAAATTGAAATTACCAAAAAATAAATATATCAATGATATATATTACCACTTTCAATATTTTGTAAAACTCTACGAACATTAACACGACCACTATACGCAGCGACGTCGAAACGCTTCGCGAAAGAATGAAAAGAGGGATAAAAAGCGAGCGAGTACGCTCGAGAAGGATGCGGCCCGTCTCTTCCGACATGAGTGATCGATAAAAAAGAAACAGCCGGCATTATAATAGGAACTTCTGGTAGCAATTAGTCCCTTTCACTTCATTCATTCGGCTGCTGCTCCGCTTTCGCACGCGCGCCCGCGACTTTATAGCGTCGACGTCGATGCGCCAGTTAATTCTGGAAATGGTTCGTCGCACTCGCGAGCGAGAGAGAAAGAGACACGAGAGAGAGAGAAAGAGAGAGAAGTGAATGAGCCGGAGCGGGCGAGAAAGAGAAAAAAGGGAGGAACGGCGACAATTACGGGGAGAAAATTACGGACTGTTTATCGGAGATTTATGGCTTCATTTCGCGAAATGAATTTCGCGCGAGTGCAGCGCTTGTCGCTACGAGCTGTTAGCCGGGTATCCCCGGCATTTTCGTGTTTATGGCGATTAATATTTTTGAGATTAAAGTGATTTTTGTAAAGTCCAACTGGAGTGTGTCATGACGCAGTGTATGACATGTTGTGTTTGTGACAAGATTGTGTGTGTGTGTGTGTACATATATATTGCATTCTTTTACGTTGCTTTTTGGCAGCTGAAACGAATATGTGTAAATACCTGTTATTTGGTAACAAACATTGGAACGCTTATGTAATTACATGCCAAAGAAGTTATGTGAGACATTTATTTGGTGTTAATTTACGATTTTTCGGAATAACTTCATTTTCAGGATTTTTTTTTCAAGGCAAAGCAAGCATAGCTTTGGGGCTTTCTTCACTTTCAATAAAATTAAGATCGCGGAAGCATTGGGTATCGGAAAAGCTTCAAAAGTGAACATACAATTTTTTTTTTACTTAAGATACATTTTTCTTCCATAATGTACTTACTCGACTAGCAAATACCTTTTTTTGAATCTCAATAATTAAATATGAAAAAGTTTGAACTCGTATTCAAAAATATTCATTGACATAATAACGTGAATATAAAACCCATCACGCCATCAAAATTCTTTCGTCCGAACCATACCTCATTCCTCGTCAATAAATCAAAGCTATATAACGCCACCTTCCCGAACCATTCAATACCGCTCACTTCAACCCGACCTCGCCTCACTCCTGCGGCCAGAAATCGGAAGAGATCGTTTAAGAACAACCTCGCGTAGTATATATAATCCAGTCTTTCTCTCCCTTCCTCGTTCCCTCTCTCGGTGTATATTTATTGGTGACGTTATTTTGGTATTCCGTTACCGGCGATGTCACGCGCTCGCGCGACCCATTCGATCCGCTGAGTAATCGCCCCCATTAAGCATCCTGTCCTCGCGTGCTCTCTTTCTCGCTCTCATTGCTCGAGAAAACGAGGAGAGCGCGGCTGCTGCTGCTGCTTCTCTTTTTCGGCGCGTGATGGAGCGCGCGGGATGCGCGCGGTGACCGTTACATCGTGGCCTCCGCGGGCTGACGGATCCGTGGAGTGCACTGGAGAGGTTTTGGAGGAGGAGTATACCAAGAGGAAAACTCTGAGTGGGTGCGGGTTTGTCGTCTTTGAGTTGGGGGGTCGATGTTTCGGATGTGACGCTTGATGAAAAGGATAATAACAGCGGAACTGGAATGCAGAGTATAGTGTGGGCTTGATAATTTTGCTGAAATGCTGTTGTAACAAAGGGTTACGATTATAAATAGTTTTAATAATGGCGTTACACCCTTGGTAGAAATGCATCTATATTAAATGGCCAAGAAGTTAGAAAACAAATAGTAAAACTGGCTAATTAATCGCTATGATGAAACGATTTTTTGACCATTATTTGCCTATTTCTTAGATTGACGTAACAACAAAATATTCGTATTTGATTTACTTGCTAATTTTATCTTTGATGAATGAGCATTAAAATGCATTGGATAGCGTACCAAAATATAAATAAACAACTTTAACTAATAAATCATTTGTTGTACTCTTTCTATGAATAACTCAGTAAAATTTTATTTCTCCATCTGATTCTGTCTCTCTCTCTCCTTGTCATAACAGCAAGCCTTCTGCTAGCCGTTTCCAGACTAAAGAAACTGATCAGTTTTAATACCTTTAAAATACTCAAGAACAAGCTCGTGCTTATCTTTGAAAAATTCATTCTATTTTTCAATTTATTAAATGGCCAAATAATAGAAAAAAAGCGTTTCATCGGGAGCTAGAAACTGGATAAGAGAAATTCCCATTTTATAGCAAGTTTCTAATATAAATGGTCAGTTATTAGTTATAAAATGTTTTGGATTTCCACCAGGGACTCTGTGTCAAAAGTGAAAATTATAAAGAGGAAAATATTTTACACCACTCTAACCTCAAAATCATAACTTTAATATGATTATTCGGCTCTCGTGGTGTAAAATACGGTACGACACTGGTGCGTAAGGTGATTTTTACCGCATTTGACTTTTCGCACGAGCTTCGCTCGTGCGAAAAATGTCTCCTGCGGTAAATAATCACCTTCCACACCCGTATCGTAATGTACTATTTCTTACTCGCCCACCCGAAAGTACGTACTTCTGGCCCGCATCTCCGGGCCGAAAGAGAAACTTTCGCATCCTATTTTAGACCAACTGCGCGCTCTGATTGGCTGCCGAAATTTCCTGACCCGCGGCGCTTGAGCGCCCGCGCGCATGTCCGACGAAAGATGTTTGTGCGGTGTGAAGGTTAGACACGTACGAAATAAACAGAGGAAAGTGCACGGGTGACGAGAAAAAAGAGTTAGTTGAAATAAAAAGTGGTGTTGTTTGATCGTGATCATTGTTTTTTGCTCTTTTTTCCTATACACGTACTTTCGAGTCGTGTAGAAACAATTAAGTAAATGTACGGACGGGAGCGTCCGAGGAAAATATGTTTGTGTGGTGTGAAGGTTAGACACGTACGAAATAGACAGAGGAAAGTGCACGTGTGACGAGAAAAAAGAGTTAGTTGAAATAAAAAGTGGTGTTGTCTTTTTTTAATGATTGTGTTTCTGATGCCCGCCCCGACCAGCAAAACTTCGGCTTTGCCTCGGTCTTGCAAATGTCGGGCGGGCATCAAACCATCTGTGTAACAGCGAAAGTAGCAGACGGCCAAAAAACCAGCTCTCCACGCCGGGCCGAAAGAAAAAACAGTCGGTAATATCGACCGAGCTACCCAAAGCGGCCGACAGAGGCAGTACTATCGAGCAGGCCGAAAGAAAAACTAACACTCAAACACAGCTAGCAGACGACAACGCAATTTTATCAATTATTTAACAATTACAGAACGTACTTTCGGCCGGGGAGTAAGAAAAATAGTATACAATACTTGGACCGGAAATTGGATGCCCTGGCCGTGCGTCATGACGCACGAGGCATTCGCCTCGGGCGTCATACCACGCACGGCCCGGGCATCCAATTTCCGGCCCACGTATCGTAATGTATTATTTATACCAAACGGTAACAGAAATATTTGTGTATGTATATTGGTCGATGATTGCAGAAACAAGATAATAATCGTATGAATAAATATGGACGACATATCGCTCACCTGAATCAATGAAATGTGAATTAAGTAATGCATGTGACTTGGCTTACCTGAAACAAAAAATAAAAATAAAAGTTTAGTTGTTTGTTATATCTTAGAAAACAATCTTTTGAATTATCTTAATGTAGTGAAGCTTAATTTACTAATTTTATTTATCATAGATCTAGGTCATTTTACTAGCAAAGCAATAAGGAGGGTTTGAAATTTGGACTCAATTTTTTGAATTTTCAACCCAAAAATCTTATACAAAACAGTAATAAAGTCATCCAAAATATTTCTTTATATAGGAGAAAAATTGTGTGGTAAAAATTACTAGTTTTGATAGTAAACGTGGGACAGACTCATATTTTAATAATAATTACTATACAATTCATAGTAAAAATTTTTACTATAAATTGTAGTCATTTTCATGCAAATATGAGTCTGTTCCACGTTTACTACCGAAAATAGTAATTTATAGCACTGTGTGACCTAAATCAGCACTTAAGTCACGGCTAGCTGTGACTTAAGTAGTCCATTATTACACTGTCAAATAATGAATTTACTTAAGTCACAGGCACGTAATTAACGCCAATTATCTACCAAAACTATTCAAAAATACGATTTTACATATAAGAATGAACAGAAAAAGAAGTAAAACTTCGTTAATAGTTGACAAACCACAAAGAATAAATAAAAATGATGATAATAAGGCTTGTCTATATTATAGGTTAGTTTCATCTGCTATGGGATAGCAGACCGCGCGCTTTTTAAATATTCAATATTAAATTATATGGATTTTAGTTTTAAAAGTCTTTCTCTTTAATGATATAACGTATACAAATCTTTCACTTTCATAAACTTCAACTTATTGTTAAAGATACAAATCAAATTGCCAAGAATCTAGTTTTATGATTTTTTTATGTATATATTCAATATTCTAGATTCAATAATAACCATATTCTATATCAGGTATTCTATTATTTAAATAACGTTTTATTAATTTTTTTCAGGGCGGGGGGCTGCGCCCCCCCCTTCCACCCACACTTCTCCCACCCCACTTCCAAGTTCCAACTATCATTATAAATAAGCACAAATAAATAAAATAAGAATATGGCGGATTTATGTCACACGAGCTATAAAATAGTATATGATACTCGTGACTTAAGTGGCTCATTATTACACGGCGTTTAGCGCTGCGCTCGGGCGCTAACCTCACACCGTGCAATAATGGGCCACTTAAGTCACACGTATCGTAATATACTATTTTAGTACAAACTTTTTCTCCGTGTAGAAGGCCCTAAAACTTATTTTTTGCAAACAAATGTTTGGACATTAATTTATTAAATAATAAATACGACAAAGTTACGGAGGATTGTATACCCCCTTACTGTAAAATTCTTTTCGAGTAATGATAGATTATATATTTTTATTATAATAAGAAATTGGAAATTTTACTAAAAATCTTGATCACGATATCGTAATATTAGTACCTAAAAATTTCTTTTTACTTTTTAGGTCCCTATTTAACAAACCATCACAATTGTACTATTTTGAATATCAATACAAAAGAAGAAACAGCCTGAAAATTAATCTCCATCTACCCTGAATCTATACAATTACATCTCTACTCGCAACCATAATTCTTCTAAACAATTAAACTCTGCGCACACAGGTAAACGAAACGATCAACATTAATCCCACACTCGCAACAAGGTCACCAAAAACTCAACAATTAATTCATCTCTCCATTCCCCTCATCCCCATTACAGTGTCATCCCGCTAATACCCAGCTCCACTCCAGTAACATCGTCCGGGACCATTACAGCGCTGCTCTCTTTCGCGAGCACTTCGAACAATAAGGCAGTGGCTACACTGCCTCTCGCTCTCTCCTCTTTATAAATAAGCGCATAATGCCACGCGCGCGCTCGCGCTCTTGCATCCAGCGCGCGAGATAAGGGCTCGAGGAGGAGGCCTCGCGCACATAAATTACTCTCTCGCTCGCGCTTGGCGCGTGAGTTATTTGCGTGCGAGTGATGGAACGCGCCAGCTGGGGGGGAAAGCCACCGTCGGATAAACAGCGAGTAGGAGAGAGAGATGTGTCGGAGTGCCTCGCTCTATTTCTCGCGCGTAAGAGAGTAGGTCTTTTTTCCATTTAGGAGAAGTTAGTTTGTCTTTGGACTGGGTGGTAAGGCGGATGATGGAATGGGTGCGACGAGTGGGGAGAGTTTTTTTTTTGCGTCGGATGATGAGTCGGTCGGAGGGTTCGATTGACTGTCGAGATTTATGGGTATTTTCGTTGTAATAGATCTTTATGTGGGTGAAGCTTCATAATATTTCGGGATAGGAATTGTAAATTGCAATTAGTTGTGTTATGTGTGAAGTAAAGTTCGTGACGGTAGTGGAAGAAAAGAATTTCGTAATGGTTAACGATAAAATTAATTGATAAATAACAGTCATGAAAAAGGGGTGGATAACATTATGTTGTATAATATTTTTTCTACTAATTATTTTTCTAAACATATTTTTTAAATTCTGGCCATTTATTAATAAAGTAATGAGATTACTTAGATTAGAAATAATAAAGGCAATGTAAAATCCTTTTGATATCAGAAAATTTCAATACATTGTGCTTATATGGAAGACTCGTATCACATTTAATGCAAATCTAATATAAAGTACTATAGATAATGTTTTTATCAAGATGGAAAAAAATTCCGAACGTTGCTTACATATTTATATAGCAAAGTTAAGCAGCTCTGTGTGTGGTTAGTATTTGATGAGTGGCCACTATACTTATGAGACTTTTGTAATGGTTTAAATTCTTTTTTCCAACAAACTTTCGATGTTTAAGATTATGGAATCTGAAATTAACCTTGAGATGATCTGCATGAATGAGAAATCTGGCTAAAATATTCGTTTCAAGGTTTTTGCATCCAAAAAGGCATGGCTATCAAAATCAACTATAGAAAAAGATAAAGGTCACTTCCTGGACCTATATTCTGTATGCATTTCGATAACGCAGCTTTGCAGAATTTTATATTATTCTCTAAATTGAATCATCGTAATTACTTTTATATGAACTCATACCATCCCCTTACAAACTCCATGTACAAAAACTCATCTCCAACGCAGCCACCAACCCGTAGACCCTTTTAACGCTCCATTTAGCCCTCGATTCTTATAAATACGCACCTTCCTTAACCGCGCATTTCCACTGTTGTACATCACACTCTAAACTAAAAAAAAAGCAGCGTCCAAATACCGAAAGAAAAGCCGAACGAAGGAAACAAACACTCGTGCGCACCCTCACACCACTTATATACGATACAACGCGCTTTTGAGTCGCGACGGCGGCGTGCTCCCGTCAATCATCAGTCACTCTCGCATCGTGGGATACATGATTTTTTAATCAGCTCTCGGCGAGGAAATGGAGCCTCTCTCGCGCGTGTGCGAGCACGCATCTCTCACTCTCACTTCTTTTTCGGGAGGGAGAGACGAGAGCACGTTCGCTCTCTCGAGGCGGCTAATTTGACGTGCTCGAGAGCTTCCTCTCACTCGAGAGGGAGGAAGAAAGAATTATTTTCGGCGCTTCCGAAGTTTTATTGGAGGAAAAAGGAGAGCCGAGGTCGTAAATTGTTTGCTTCGCTGTGTTAGGTTTAAGGATGAGGTGATTACGGGCGGTTAAGGTTAGATTACGATTTTTAGGTGCTTGATTTATTGATTTTTGGAAATTTATTGGTTTCCTGGAGCGATCATGTATATTAAATTTTCGTGACGAAAGCATTTCTCTATTTCGAAGTTTATTATCGCGTACTGTTTTTTGCTCTCTGGTTCAAAATTAATTAATTAATTATCACGGTATTGATCTTTTTGTACTGAAGAAAATCAAATTTTTTAATCGGTTTTGTGACTCTAAATTACTTTCAAGATTTCTCAAAGATTCCCAAAACCATTTGAAGACTGTTAAAAGGCTACAGAAATCTTTGAGAAGTTTTGGGTAGTCTGGCAAAAGGGATTAGAAATCTTTCGATATCTTCGAAAATTTAAAAGCGCGCAGCCTCTTAATTTCATAAAATTTGATGTGCCCACAATATGTTATACAAGGTATAGCATAATTATAAGTCTCAAAAGTTCTATTACAAGATCGAATATTCAAATTACAGCAATTTTTAAATTACAATCGACGTATCATGGTCCTAAATATTTGTTAAAACAGATATTAACGAGAACGTCAATGAAAAGGATCACGAAAAGTATAAAGAAAACATACATCAGATTGAGGATGATTAATATATCAACCCGAAAAGCCATTTATCGTAATGATCCTTAATTTCAACCCAAAATCACGCACAAGTTCGCCATCAGCCAAGGATCAAGCTCCTCGTGACAATTGTAGACTTAAGCCTTACCTCCTCATCCTCATCCTCCTTCTGTTCCACGTGTCACCCGAGAAACGAGTTTTATATCGTCCCTCGTTTTATAATTACCCTGCGCACGCGTGCTCTCACACTAGCTACGAGAATTCACGAGCGCGCGATGAAAGAGACGGAAGAAAGAGCAAGACGCGCGTCTCTCTTCCACTTTACGATCGCCGAGGAGGAGCTTCTTTTCGAGTACACGGGCAACGATAAAACGCGACTTTTCGCGCGTAAAACGGAGGAAGTTGTTAACGAGGTCGCGGGAGCGAGGGAGTGTTTGACGGGAGAAGAGAGGACACGACTATGTTGCAGAGGAGGAGAAAATTTAGAGGCTCGTGATTTACGGGGCATTTAATTCGACGCGGGCCTTTGATTTGGCGCCCATCCGTTTGAGTAGTTCGCGCGCATGAGACGTGACAGTGCTTAGCTGCGACTGTTTATTTTTGTCTTTGAGTTTTATTGGTTTTCGGGAAAGAAGCTGCGAAGGAGTACGGAGGTTCAAAGCTGGTTTGAATTAGGTTGTCAGCTTATTTACAAGATGTCATCGTTTTAATATTACATGTATGCAAACGAATTAAAAATCAAGTTCTTAGTCGAATAAGTAAAAAAGACAAATTTTACGATGAAAAATATTTTGGAAAATAGGAGGAGAACACTTTTGTCAAACTAGTCTTTTTTTTATTCGAACAAAAAATGATTACACTTTTCATAAGATTCACATTGTTACGGATACATATTAATTAGAAATACTCAAAAAGTAGGAAAAAAGCGTTTATGTAAATTCAGCATTATTGATTATATACATATATTTACTAAGGCTGCGATTAGTTCGAAAAATAAGAAAAGACCGTTGCTAAGAAGAAGCTAAGTTGTTGATTTTGTCGTTTGTAGTCAGTCTTTGCGTAACCGTTGAATACGGGTTTTATTAATCTTTACAATAAAGGAAACATGGAAGTATTTTGTGATTATTATTTTATTTTTCAATCACCCGCCGCAAATTCCGTTTTGTGCAGAATACATATATTTACTAACATATAATAAATCTAAAAAATCACGAAAGCAAATTTGAAAATTACTCAAATTCAAGACATCGCAGCGCCTAACATCCCAAGCACTTTAAAGCAACTCCACTGCGTCTACACAAAAGTGAGACGATTAATAATTCCGTTGTCCTCTGAAACGCCGTCGCCGTCGCGGAAATTCCGCGTTTATTTACGAGCGATCTTCTTCGCTCGTTAATTAGCATGGCGCGCGTGCGCAGATTTTCGCGTCGAGTCGCGGGCCGAATTAAGCGAAATAATTAGACAAATTGGGGCCGGAGAGCAGGAGAGCGCCGTTTGTCATTAGGATTCGGAAAAGGGAAGGGGGGGACCCCTATTAATTCCTCGTTAATACCTCCTTTCCTCGTCAAGCAAGATAAACGAGTGGCTCACCGCGGGTGAAGAGTTGATGCCCTCGGCTAAACGGTTTTCTTCGCGGAGATAGGATTTTTGGAATTTTACAGGGGGAATTAAGGGAGAACTTGGAAAATCGCGCAGATGTTTCGGCTTGGTACAAATTTATGCATTGTTGATTGAAATATCCAGTAGGAAATTTACGAGGTTCAGTAAGTTGAAATCGAATTTTGGGAAAAATAATGTTTATATCATAGCATTTAATGTATAAGAAAATAAAAAATGTAAAGAAAGTGATATTTTTATCGGTGCTCTGAAATGAATTTCATTTTATTTTGTTTAAAATATTAAAATATTTTTCAAACCAAGTACTCGTAGAAATAATAATACTTATGTGGGAAAAGGTAATATTTTCAAAAAAGCAAAAGCATTAGGGGAATATAGGGCTATATGAGGGACCTTTTTTTGCTTTAATTGACATTTTTCCAAATATGATAAATATTTTACAAAGATATCATTTAATTCTATGAAGCTTCAGGAATATGTAGTACTATAAACATTGTAGAAAAAATAATATAGTATTCGTGAAAATAATATTTTATTTTTTTCAAAACCTTCATATATCCCAGATGTGGCGCAATATGGTGGCTATTTCGGGCTAATACAGGTGCAATTAAAACCCGTTAAATAAACTTAAAAAATGTCTTTCTTTTACATCTGAATAGAGAAATTAAATCTAATTGCGCACCATGACACTTATTTTCAACTTATTTTTTTAGCAATCCAATAAATGAATCTATTGGTTAGATTTCTAACCTCTCCTATGTCTTCGCCGTGCACCGTTTCGCCCCCCTCATCTAGCCACCAACCTATATTTTTTTTAAACTAACATATTAATGTCTTAATAAACATTAAAAATACATATAAAAATGTATATGTACTTTGAGTAACAAGTTCAAAGAATATAACTGAGGCATACACAAGCCTTTTGAAAGTCATTTAAGTAATTTATTCTGCATTTGCAAAGTCACGTAAATCAACTTTTGTACCTATGAAAGTTATTTTATCAAACACTACTTTTCTTTTACTCTTTAGCTTTTTAAATATTCAAGAACCCCATATTGCCCTCGCTACCATATAACCCCATATTCTCCTACTTCTCTAACATCACATTTCCAGTTTCAGCGCCGTCTCTTGGTTTTTTCGCAAAAAAATATTGAAGTATAGCGAAGGTAAAGGCCTACTCAAGTAGTAAACCACTTCACGAAACCGACAGGCATTCTTCATTTTTTTTGGTATCGGAAAATCATTGGATTAATAAAGTATCTCGCTATTACCCCGAATAAATTTTTAAATAAGAAATAGCAAACCAAATCTACAAATGCAACATTCCGTTACAACCAAATACCCCACACACTTAAAACCTATATATATATACACTCATAAACAAACAAAACCCTTGTCCCATCCGTTCCCGGATAAAGTCGTCAACCCCCACGCCTCCACTCCCAAAAAACCCTGTACACCCCATACGTTTCGTGTCTCTCCTCATACATACATCGACAGAGGCCTGTCGCGCGGATCCCGCAGCGCGCGGTCTCTCCTCCTCGAGTGCCTCTCAACGGGACGTCGTCGTCGGCGCACTTCTCTACGTAATGCGTTAGCGCCGGGCACCGATGTTTTCGGAGCGAAAAAAGAAACGCGGGGGGAGTAATGTACTCTCCCGTCCGCGAAGCTTTGCATGCGGGCCGCCGGAATTCGTGCGGTTTAACTACCGTTCGAGGGCGACTTTGAATAATTTATCTGGCCGAGAGGATATGAGGCATAAATCAGAACGTAAGAGGAGATAAGAGAGAGAGAGAGAGAGCGGGTGTCTTATTAGATTTTTTACGCACTCGGGGTGACGGCGGCGACGCTGAAAAAAGGGGGTTGGAAGAGGGCGTTGGTTCCGCGTAAATATTTATGCGATGAGAGAAGGTGGTTGTTTTATGGGGAGTTGGCTGGTGTGGATGAATAGGTGGAGTGATATTTGTTTAAACAAACAAAATAAAACCAACTTTTAGAAAAAATCGGCTTTGGTCTAATTTAAGTAAGCTAAAATATAGGGACAGTATCGGTATCATAGATCTTAAGATCTGAATGTGTTTGCTCAGGCGCATTTTCTTCAATTGATGCAGTAGTTCTTCAATTTCTGAAGTAGGTACTTGTAACATCCATCTGGAAAACTTTCTTTACAATCCTATTACCTGATTCATTTACGATAACACGTCTAGGAGAGAGCTAAGATTGTTTTTTTATCTAAAAGCCTTATACCCAAAACCAAAAAATCCAGAACAACATACTAAACTTTGCATCCCATTAACATCCACCGAAACACAAAATATTCCAAACCGCACGAACTCACTGTCCACCTATTTCTATATCTTTCAGTCACCCCATTCCTCCCCGCTCAAATCAACCACCACCGCCATTATACCTCCGCGCGCGCAAAAATGAGATATAACGCTAACCGTGCATGCCGTAACCACGTCGTAAAACACGCTTGCGCCTACGCACTGTGGACTCCGATAGATTCCCCCATCAAAGAGTATACGCGTGCGCAAGAAGTCACAACTGGAAATTATTATATACACGCGGCGCAACGGCGAAGATATTCGCGGAACGAAGCGCGGAGAAGATGAAGCGAAGAAAGAGAGAGAATCTCGCGCCTCGTAGGTCAGAATCGCGATGTGGCGAGACGGAGCGAGGCACGGCTCGTTGCCTTCTGTCACCCGGCGCCACGGTGTATCTCACTTGTGCGCGAGAGGTTAGTTGCTGATGTGCTTGTTTTTTGAGTAGTTGGGCGAAATGCGCGCGGGAGATATGATGTGACGATGCTTGTCGTTCGGGTGTAATGTTAATGTGGAGGTTATGAGGCATTTTATGCGCTGGTGATCGTGGTTAAGGGGTAGGTTGAAAAACTATTTGTTTTATTTGGTTTTTCGGAAACATTCAAATAATCAAATTGATATTAGATGTGAGACCTTTCCAATGTATCGTTATTTTTTGTAAAGATATTAAATCTAAAACTGTATTATTGTACAAATAAAAATAAGATGACGTAGGTTAAAAGTTAAAATCAGTAAATGAGTGATTTTATTTTAGTCTAAATAAATTTTATGTTTGTTAAAAAAGATTTGAGTAAAAATCATAATTGTCTTTCTATATTACAATTTTATTTAGAACAAATATGAAATAACTTACGACCATAGTAAATTTTGTTCTATATAAGAGGAATAAAACGTTATAAAGAAAGGAATAAGTGTAAATTAATCTGAAAAATCTTTTGATATTGTAGTGAATATGCATTTTTCTATAAGGTAAAAGTACCAATAGATGGACGCTTAGTGAAGCTAAAATTTTGAAGTCATATTTTAAATGCGAAATATTATTAAAAATGCATAGAATCAGTAGCCAATAGAATTATTATTACTTTTTACTTGCGAAAAAAGTATTTAATTTGTGAAAATAAGCTTTTATGATAGAAAAAATAATTAAATTATGAATACATGCTTGTACTAGTAGTTGGACCGTGCTAAAAAGTCATGTACTAGTGGTCGAATTGTTAGTCCCAATACTTGGAATATATAATTTGTACTCTATATTTATTTTGATTTTTATGTAAAAATAATAAAATCGCCATTTTTTGGACTGGAAATACTTTTTAACACTAAATCAAACGTTAATAATATGAAATTACAGAAAATCAATGTATAATGATCATATTATGGTTTTCCAACCTACTAACTCTCTACCAATACGTAGGAACCCTAACCATCAAAACATCGGTGAAATACATAGGGCCAAGTATTGGGACATGACGTTTAAACTGGTACTAGTAGATAAACTTGAATTATTTTTATTAAAAACAATAATTATTGGGCTAAAACTTTCAAGAGTAAAGATTTATTTCAAATTTATTTAAAAAATACCTAAAAGGCGAGTCATGAATCCTTACGAAACCATTAAGGACCTCCCATAGAAAGCCGTGATCCCCGCGAATAGCATTTTCAAATCGTCTTTATAAGTATTAAATTTTCACTAAGAGTAATAATACTATTTAAACAATAAACATTAATTATTTTAGAATCATCTTATAGAATAAAATATTATCCAACTACTACACATTCTTTAAAGTAATTGAATATTTATCTAGATGGCCACGTACTGGGCACTGGCCGCTCATTGGTACTTTTACCTTAGTACAATGAAATTAAATTTTGGCTTCCAAACAGTAAGTTCATTGATTAAGTAATATAGACTTGAAAATTAATGATCTCGAATACACAATCATGTATTATCCAAGTAACGTAAAGTATCTATTACTCGAACAAAGAGAAAATTGTAATAGTACTCGGACAAGAGCAAAGAAAAACCACTATTATTTTTAAATTTTATAAGGGACCGATTCATTTGTGTTGATTATAATATTAAATACGTAGTCGAATCAATATTAAGTTAAAATTATGACAAAAACAATTAGAAATTTATCGAAGTTATGCTTTAGAAAAAGGTATAGGCAAATTTTTTTCCGACTCCACATACCTCTCAATTCGCATAACGTAGTAGTCGGACACATTTAAAAACATGTATCCGAGTATTATATCAAAATGATGTCCGAGTATTGCATCCAATTCGACATAGGGCGTCCGTCTACTACGGCCTTCTTTACATTCTTTCAACATATTTTTTTTTTTTAATATAAAAAGAAACATCTTCAGTGATAGAAAATTAACCATATTTTATAGCTAACGTGTTAATTAAATGGAAGCATTTTTAGCAAAAACCATAATGCAAAAATAATATAATTCATCTAAAAGTTCTACTATTACTTAAACTAATATTTTATGAAGTGTAAATGCCATATTCATTTCCACTGAAAAAAATTTTAGGCTGTAGAAAGCATAGTTTCGATTTGCTGTACTAGCACTATTTATACTGATCATTTACCCTTACAGACGGCTCAAGCAGTCTATTTATTTTTATAATGTAACGGCACTATTGGTCAGATGCGCAAAATGTATTTGTACAGCTCTGACAACGGTACGTTTAGTTGACAACGCTACAATGCGAAGCCAACGTTTATGTTATAACCTCAAAAAGTCACAAAATCTGCCGATCAACCTCATGTTCGCAATCCGCTTTTGCGCATTTCATCTGTAATCCAGTGTATTTATCAATCGAGATTATTTTAGTGAAAAATATGTACTAATGTCGAATCATAACCTATTTAATGCTTCGACAAAAGAACTCTATACATTAGTGCTTTCAGTGTATCTTGTACGGCTCTCACAGCTGTATCGATACAATTACTGTACCTAAAAAATTCAGCGAAAAGAAAATCAGCCAAAAAGTATCGCTGTCAGAGCCGTACTTTCAGTTCTCACAACGTAAAATTTTTTTAAGCAATGTTCGTTTTTAGCCATAAAGTTAACTGAAAAATAGTTAGCTTCTGGTTAACATTTCTACGAGAGTTAGGCACTTTTTTTTCTTTAAATTAGTAAAATCAACCACAAATTAATGATAAGACCCCGAAGCTTTGAATAATTTGCCATATTGGCTTTAAAATCATCGTCCGTTCAAGAATGAGCTCCAAAGGTGTCCGAGTACTGGGTACTTTACCTTACCATCAATACAATGATTCGAACAATACAACGCACTCATCCTCCACCATCCTACCACCAAACCCCTCCAACCCATCAAAAATAACCACTCGCTAGCTCCAAAATATCCCCGTAATGCCTCTCTCTCCTCTAAACTTCTCGCTAAGACACTGCACGGCCAAATCGGAGAACCCGCGGCTAAGAATGAACTGCTCAAAGGGGTGAGAGCGAGGGGGAAGGCGAAGGAGGAGCAGCAGCAGCAGCAGCACGCGCGCGGGACATGTTCGCCCGCGTGTCCACCCATTCCCGATCGGCAGTTTGTCATGCGTCAGGGGCCCGCGATTTCCCGCACCTGCCGTCACCGTGTCACGCGCGCGCCCCGTCGTCTTTCCTCCCGCTCTCGCTCGTCTTGTACGTCTGTATATATAGGTATAAGTGAGCGTGAGCTCGAAGATAAACGCGTCGGCTCGCGAAGCGGAGCCATTAGTTTCTCGTGCGTTTTGGGTGGGATGTATGGGCGAGGAAAGAGGGATGGTGTAGCGTTTTGCTGCGGGAAAATATTTATAAAGGGACGGAGGCCGAGCCATGAGGTTGGCGCCGAGAGACGCGTGAATAGAGCGGTTGAACTTTGTTGGAGAGATTTTTGGTTTCGGATGTGCATCGGGTTTGGAAGCTAGCGGTAGTTTATTTTTAATTAGGTGGTACTCATTTATATAAAACTCTTTATTTTTGACGCGTAGATCGATATTCTGAAATTCGATTATATCGTTTTTATCATTTGTAAATGTGTTTTTATGCTTCATTTATTTCTAGATGGATGGATGTGATTGCTAACGATGAATAAAGAAAAAGAAATAAATGTTTCCATCATTTCTTATTCCTCGACTGAAATTGCATTTTCTGGTTTCGCGAGTCAAGTAAATCAAGATTTGGTGAGTCACACGCGTTAAATTTAACTTTCGCTATTCATCATGTCGAATCAATTGCTGTAATATAACCAAACCCTATAAAATTAATTTTTGCATATTTCTATATTATTCACTAATCATACGATAAACTTAAATTAAAGAAAAAATAAGGCTTTTCATTATACTAAAACTAGGGTAACTCAAGGCAACCTAAGCCGCAAATTTTGTGTACGCTTCTGCAAGCATATTTAGAAAAAACTGTTGGAGGGACGTCAAAATATAGTATATCTTCTACTAAGAAAACAATTGAGGACACCCTAGGAATGATATTGACTTCACACGTAAGCAAAATTGTAAAAAGAGCGTTTTGACTATGCTGCGTCATGTTTAGTTAATTCGGCCAATTTATTCCGAAGAAGTTATTTACTTTTCTTTCAAGGCAAAAGCGGAAAAAATGAATAGACATACATACAAATACAATCAATCTTCTGCTACGGAAAAAATCTTGGACACTAGAAAATGAAATTAGTGTTACTAAGAGCTGAATAAAATAATTGAACAAGTGTACCTTTAACGTGTGTAGCCAATACGGCCACTTTTCGGATTAATTCTCTTGTAAACAAGTGAAAATGATTCGGAAAATTTTGAAATAATTTAGAAGTCAGATTTTTCATATTTTATAGCTACTTATATGTCTAATTAAGCTTTCCGATAAAGTGGGGCAAAGAAAATTTGTGTGGCCGAATTAGATGAATTATAGGCGTCAAAGTATTTTACTTATATAAATGACAAAGAAAATTTTTTAAATCTTTTTTTCCACACGAATTTTAAGAAAAAGACCTTACCTCTCTGCTTGTACTGGTTTTGATTTCGACTAATAATCGAAAACTCACATAAAAATGTAGCTATCATTCTCAAACAATTGAAAACAATTCATAAGGTATATTTTTCATATTTTGAAGCTGCCAACATTGGTTACTTGCTTTCGGATAAGTGAAGGTAGAGAACTGCAAAAGTAGCTGAACTAGTTAGTGGTCGAATTAATTACCACGAGTTATCTTACTAATTTTAATAAAAATAAATAAATAAATCACAAAACTTTGCGCTATAATATTATACAGTTTCTAAACACCAGAAAAAATAACTCAGATTTTAGTTATTATTATGATCAAATAGATTTGACGAATGATTCAAAAAGATGATAAATATTAGAATTGTATCCATCCAACCGAACGAATAAGTTATGTTTAACACTTCGGTTATATAACACGGCCTATACACGACAACACCTTTCCACCATTCCTCCGACACACCGCAACACCCAAAACTCTCTTAATCCAACCACGAAACACCTCAATTTACCAGCCTCCGCGATTATTAATAAAACGCTTCGCGCAGCGATGACAAACGCGAGTCTCACCGTCGGCGTCGGCACCCCGCGAGCTCGCCGCGCGCGCATTCCCGGCGAACGCCGCTGCGAATTGATAGCGCGTCCACGGGCGCGCGATAGGCGCAATACCGGACGCGTGTTTTCGCCTTTGCGCCCTCGGAATTCCATCGTGCGTGTCGCGCGAGTAATTGAAATTTATCACTGCGAGCGAGCCGCGCGCGATGACGAAACAAAGTGCCAGTCGTATCGGCCGCGGCGGGGCTAATTTTTCGGCCGAGGTTGGGTTTGGGGGAGTGCAAGATTTTTTTTAGAAATGAGGGGTAATTTGTTTGAAAGATGGTTTTTGCAGTACCGGATTGGAAACAAATTTTACGCCTTAGTAAATATTATTTAATTGAATTGGAAAAATACGAGTAATCGATTCAACCCTCATAATTGACTATATAGAACAAATTGCTATATTTTTATATTATATTTCTAAAAATTATAAAAACATGCAATTCACCAACTATTCCATCACACATCAAGTTCCTAAAATTTTTTACATAACTCTGTAATAGACCACCTGATGTATTAATGCATGACCGGGCATAATTCCCGCGTAAAAATTCAAGCGCGTGCAGCTACCGGAGCCTAATATATCTCTCCTCCATCAATACGCGAAACCCATCGTGCCGAGAGATCTTCGAAAGCGAAATATATTAAGTAGAGCATCGCGCGAGCGCGTGCGGCGAAAAAAGGGCCAGTCTAATTTCGCCCCGAGCGCACCTGCCGTCGCAGGCTTAGATGAATTTGAATATTTCGAGGCAGCGTCGACGGCGACATCATACGAAGAAGAGGTGGAAAAAAGAGGGCCTCTGAAATCCGTTCGCCCAGAAGGGACCGCGCGATATCTGAATAATTCGTGCGCGCGCCTGCAGCTGCTGCGCAGAGGCGAATAAAAGATGCGCCGTAACGGATCATTAGGTGCGGGCAGTTTTCTATGGAGATGACCGTGACAACCATGGTTGAGGGATTTTT
Organism: Torymus aiolomorphi; assembly: GCA_036365515.1. Taxonomy (NCBI): domain Eukaryota; kingdom Metazoa; phylum Arthropoda; class Insecta; order Hymenoptera; family Torymidae; genus Torymus; species Torymus aiolomorphi. The sequence continues at coordinate 74,971,488 of CM070874.1, read as the reverse complement.
TCGGGGACATAAGACTGTAGTTGAGGCAGTAGAATTTCGATGGGTCTGAAGTTTGCAACGTTGGAGTGCAACGAAATGAAAAAAAATTGATTTTACTTCAAAGTTATATTGATTAATTTTAATTTAGCGCGAAGATTTAGTATTTTATAGTATAAAATAACTTTATAACAAAGGTTTAGATAACATTTTTTACTTTCTAGTAACTTTAATTCATTGTAAAAAATTATTTCGTTGCTTTCCAACGATGCAAACTTCAGACCCATGAATTTCGTGAGGTTTTGAATTTGGTTTAAGAAGGTTTATGACTTAATTTGCTAATGCTATAATTGTACTTTTAGGAAATATTTTGAGTTATAACGTTGTAAAGTTAATTCATTGAAGGAAGGAACTCCTCTTAATCCTTTGACGTCAATTTTTAGAATTATAGTGTTTCCATCTAACAAACGGTGTAGTAACTGCGGTTCTCAAAGAACAATATAAATAGAACCTCGAATTTGCAAATTATTACACACATTTATCTCATCTTCAAATTCTACTTGAACCTTGAACAGTATTTCAAACTTTACTAACTACCCGACTCTAAATGAAATAATGGAATATCTAAATTACATTAAAATTGAAATCTTTTCGTTAATTTGATTTTCAATGCTGTTTGGAAACTTTCTCGAGTGCTACCCTTATAGACAAAATACTGGAGGATTTAAAAAGACACTGGAATCGAACAATAAGTAACTAACGAATAACTAACATTGATCGACCATGTAAAACCCTTATTAATTAAAAACATGTAATATTGGCTACCAAACCCATCTGTCACGTCGCCACATAGCAACCTTATCATCCCATAAAACTATCTCTTCCTTCTCTTACTCAGGACCTCGCTCTCCGCGATGGATTCCATCAAGCCTACGCAGAGCGCAGATCGCAATGCACTCCTTTACATACCTACACACATACCACCGCGCAACCATCACTCTACCCAACCCCCCACACACGTGCACGCACGCACACGTATACACAAAAGCGCGCGATCGCGAGAGATAGCTCAGCGCAGAAGACTGATCTGCTCGCCCAGCGAAATATACGCGACTGCGCGCTTCCAAATCGTAAATATTGCCCGTGAGATAGAAGGCGGAAAATGAGCCGAGAGAGAGAGAGAGACGCGGGATAAGTTATTATTGGAGGGGAGGTGGATGTGGGCGAGCGCGCGATGTCATTGTTTTTTGTACCCGGAGGGCGCGTGCGCACTAGCGAGAGGCACTTTGACGGCTCGCTGATTTACGGGCGAGGTTGATCGGCGCGCGACGACCCTTTGCAGTTTGTGTGAGGCCGGATAAAAGGACGGGAAGGTCGCGGTTGAGCTCGCGGTGCGCTTCCTTTGATGATTTTTTGCAGGGGGAGTTTTTAAGCTCTGGTTAATAAGCGGAGGATGCTGAATTACGGCTCGGCTGTTGGTTTGAGGTAATGTGAAGATCGAGGCTTTGTAGAATAGAAGAACCGATTTTTGTATCGATAATACCGTTTGAAGTATACGTAAAGAATTAATTTTCAAGTGAATTATGTCTACTAAAAATTTTCGTCTTATAATTATTATATTGCTTAATATACACACATGGGTATCTTCTGCTAACTATATTAAAAATTACATTTTTAGTTAATCTTTGAAAAAATGAATCTTTTCATTCTAATTTGATTTAATTATTTAGTTTTAAATAGTTAAGAATAAAAAAAATAAATTCAAATGTAGGCGAACCAAACGGTGTACAAACCGATCAAAATCAATCTTTAAATGCTTCACAACATCAGGCCATCGTTTTTTTTAAGGTGATTCTTTCATGAATCTCTAGTCAAAACAGTGCTAAATGAAGAGGGTACCTAAAATTAAAAAGAAGATAGTTGAAATGTGATTTATTTAATTAAAATGATAGAAATAGTCAATGTATTGTAAATAAAGTGTATTTTACATGACTAAGATAGTTTTTTTAACAAAATCTCGATATTTTAGAAATAGCACAAAAAATTATTGATAAAACATCTTGATCTTTTTTGTTTCTTAATCGATTTTAATTTTCAAGGTCTCTTTTTATTCCTTAAGTAATTTCATGGGGACTTGCCGAAGGAAAAATTTTAAATTATTCAAAACCAAGAAGGTTATAGCCAATTGTTTATAAATTCATGCACGGGATTAAAAAAATATTTCTTTTTAATTGGCTATAACTTGCTTGGTTTTGAATAATTTTGAATTTTTCCTTGGGCAAGTCGAAATGAAATTACTTAAGGAACAAAATGCGACCTTGAAAATTAAAATCGGTTAAGAAACAAAAAAGATTAAGATGTTTTATCAATAATTGTTTGTGCTGTTTCTAAAACATCGACATTTTGTTAAAAAAGTTATCTTACAAGGAGAGGGTTTCAACTGCGGGAAACGGATTTTAGCGGGCATTAGAGAGTCGATTTCTGGTACCTAAAAATGAAGCTCATTGCTCACATTTCCATCAAATGGGCCCTTTTTCTTGAGATATGGGCAATTTAATCTCAAATATCGTCTATTTCGTCAAAAAATGATGTCTTCTATTGACTGTCACATTGCAAGTATTTAAGATACGAAAACGAGGAAGAAAAATTATAAAAGTAAACAGTAACAGCTAAAATTTAAGCTCTGATTCATTAAGAAATATTGATCTTCCAAGAAGTTACAAGCAATCAAAGATGGGATACGAAAATCTTTGATTGCTTGTAACTTCCTGAAAGATCAATATTTTTTAATGAATCAGAGCTTAAATTTTAGCTGTTACTGTTTACTTTTATAATTTTTCTTCCTCGTTTTCGTATCTTAAATACTTGCAATGTGACAGTCAATAGAAGACATCATTTTTTGACGAAATAGACGATATTTGAGATGAAATTGCCCATATTTCAAGAAAAAGGGCCCATTTGACGGAAATGTGAGGACTGGGCTTAATTTTTAGGTACCGGAAATCGACTCTTCAATGTCCGCTAAAATCCGTTTCCCGCAGCTCAAACCCTCTCCTTATTAGTCATATTAAATACACTTTATTTACGATACATTGACTATCTCTATCATTTTAAATAAATAAATCACATTTCAAGTATGGTTTTTTTAATTTTAGGTACCCTCTTCATTTAGCACTGCTTTGACTAGAGATTCATGAAAGAACCATCTTAAGAGTAGAATGGCACACGCGATGTTACTTCCTATTCGCTCCGTGCATACACGGTGGCGACCCCTGGATGCGACATCTGGTGCCGGGAATCGATCACAGCTTTCGGACGCATTAGCATTAGCTTATATGGGGAATAGTTGAATAATCGATATAACTGCGTAACCACATATATAATTCATAATGCCATTTGCATAATATATGTAGTTGTATAAATATAATATTATTTCACGAAGACAAGTGTCAAAAAGTCAATTTATATGTATTTAAACACTTGTTTTCTATGTATTTTTGAGGTTATTTTCTGTATATATAGTAATACACTCAATAGCCTGCAAAACTGACACTTTACGCCACCATGGGCGCTTAGATCGATTCTCTTATCCCCTCCAACCAGACGCACGGAGCGAATAGTGTAGTAATATATTCACCGAAATAAATAATATACATACGTTAACAGTTACAATATATGTCAAATAAACTATTGAATTCATCGTATACAAAATCGTACTAATTCATACAATTAAAGAGTACTACCTGGTAATTCTATATTAAAATTCGTTTCCCATCATTCTCCAATTACTAAAGTAGTTTATACTAGCTTAGCTTATAACAGTAAAAAAATATACTAATTTTCTTAATATACAATACGGTCTTAAAATATCTGTAATAATTATACGACTTTATTACCTTCTTTCCATCGACAACCAATCACCTCTCCTCCACTCACGCAGCGAATATATCCCAACACCGGCCCGCAGCCTATACACACCAATATCCTCTCATATCCTTAATTTCCCAAAAAGAGAAGATCCGCAACCGCATGCGGGCCGAACAACAAGCCGCGCGCTCCCTGCAGCTTATAAGGCTCGTCGCTTCCGCGCGCGCATCACGCAAATTCCGCAACGCGCCGGCGCGTTATGCCTCCCTCCCCCTGTTTCTCTCCCCGCCTTAACGGTAAATATCGCCGGTCATACCCGTGTAAATCGCTAAATCGCTACTTAATCTCGATTCGAGGGCCTCCAATATCGCGGAGAGCTGCGCGCGGTCTAACGGATTGCGGTCTGCGCGTTTACCGTACATATACGCGGCGCAAGCGTACGGGCGACGAATAATTACCCCGGAGGTCGGCCTGTGCGAGGCTATTGGATCGATGAGATCCTGGTAATCCCGAGGAGCGTGAGAGGATGATGGAGAATTTTTCGCAAGTATCGTGGTGGTGGTAGTGGTAGGTTTTTTGAGAGCAAAGTGGGTTGCCGAAGTTGATTGGATGAATTTGCGTTTGGCAATGGCAACTTAATATGTTCGTAGAGTTAAGAAAGTTTGATGGTAATTCAATGTTAATGTATTGAATAAAAGAAAAATAAATGTTACTTTAATATAAAAAGTAAATAGAATTTTTTTAGTTTTATTGAAATGACTTTGAATGAAAATTTAATGTTCGATATAGGTACTGCTATTTTTTTTAGATAGTTACGTATATATTTGTGGTATAAGTAACGTAGAATGTATTATTCATTAAAATATTTTTCAAAAAAACTTTGTTTTAATGATTTAATATATTTCTGATGAAAGAAATTTTAAATTAAAGGTTTTATTGTTCATTGTTTTTACCGATTATTCCAATTAAGGTCGGCAGGAAGTACGCTAGCGTATTTTCAATTATCGAATTATTCAAATTTCTACCAACAATGACATCATTTCTCGCAGATATTTTTGATGACACATCTATTCGCGTGATTGGAGTCCGATGGTTGAAATACGAATTCATGTCTTAATAACATGGTACAGATTCTACTGAATCTACTATCTGAAAGTAACGTATTCATAGACATTAGCTCTATTTCGAATAATACTTCATTAATTTCTAAAAAATGTTAACAAACACTCGAAATTTCAATCAACAACTCCATTCTTTTCCAGGACTCAATCGTATCAAAGCCATGCTAACGCGTGTAATCAAGACGAGAGACATCCGGCGAGTAAAAAACGGTTTCGGTAGGAGGGGGGTAAATGAATGTCGCGTGCGCGAACAAGAGACGAATGGGAGTGCGGTGCGCGGCGCGAGATTTCGTGAGAATGCGGTCGATAAGAACGCGGCGCGACGAGTGTTCCACGGGTCTTTGCGACTTGTAAGCCTCGGGAGATTGTTTTATCTGGGCAGATAATTTTTTAGCGTGAGTATAATAATTATTGTACGGTGCGCACGGGAATTGGAAAAAAGACGAAGTTAATTAGAAAATTAGAAACAAATGAGGGTTTTTTAAAGTATCTGGTTGGTATAGAGAAACCTACGTTTTTGCTTCCTCTTAGAGGAAGCTTTGTAATAGTAAAATTTTACGTTTCGTTAAATCGCTCTAGAAACACGAATAGAGGTGATATAAGTTCGAATCATATGATTTTAGAAAATGTCTGGATGGATGGATGTGTGTGTGTACGTGCGCGCGCGTGTGTGTGTGTGTACCGTTTTATCTCAGGATCTATTCGATCGATTTTAACCGGTCAGGTTTAATTTTTTTTGTTTTTTTTTTGTGTGAATGGAGGAAGGAAATCCTCTTTTTGATTCGTCGATGCGTTTTTGTTTTATTTCGAATTTTCGATTTTCGCAAAATTCATTTTTGCGTTTTTCAAATGATAACATTGAGATATTTTAATCGGACAGATAGCATTCGCAAAAGCATAAAAAAACCTATATTTATCACTAAAAAAAATTACATTAGCTAGTGCGGTTCTTTTGTTATTAACAAAAACGTGTTTCTTTTTTAAATCCCCGCGTAAAAAAAGTTACTATGGTCCAAATATTGCACATAGTATTAGCCAAGTATGGGCAAGATGTGGCCTATAAAAAACAATATATGGAGAAATATTGGCTTTATAATGCCACGGCGCCGGAGCCATACACGGCCAATCTTTAGATATGTGTTGGGCAACTATTGCCCCTATATTGCTTATACAAATTCAATGTTTGGATTAACATTGCCAATAAACGAAATTTTTCGGTGTGTGTAGCAGTAAAAAAAAGCAATATTTGGGCCAAATCTATCCACATTTTTATAAAAAGTTGCCAAGATGTGAGAAAAACATCCTTATATTGCAGAACTATGTCTACATATAAATAAAATGTGTCGATATCGTGGAAGTAATAAAAATGAAAACGAAAAATGATATATTATAATATGAATAATAAAAAACAAACACATACAAAAAAAAACATACAAAAACACATACCAAGACACAATTTTCTTTATACATTCTCACTGTTTCTCAGAGTTATTAGCTGGTTCAATTATGTATTCCTCCTTGCTCTTCTCCTTGCTCTAAAGAAATATAAAAACATACAAAGATAGCACCACAAGGGCTATTAAGGCAAGGCAGTAACGGCCATATGCCACTGATGAGCGCGGGAGTTCAGAACGCAAATGCGTTCCGGCTATAGAGACAAAGATGTCACTCCATACACTGAGAGAAAAAAAGCAGAAACTGCTTGAATCTCCGATCAAAATAACTGGAATCGTCAGGGAGTGGGCTGTCAAACAGCACTGTTAAAACAAAGCAAACGTCTACAAACAATGTACACTCTTTATTTGATTAAAATAAATAACAGGGCTGTTTTATGATAACGAAGGTGTTTCTGGTTGCTCGCAGGCGACCTTTCGCAACGAGAACGAAAATGAGAATGAATGACACATGGCTCAGTACGCGTGTTTATAGCTGTGAGAGGCCGCTCTTCCGACTAAGAATACGAGAGTGATCACGTCCTTATTGGCTCATACTTACGGCGCTGGCCTATAATTGGTGCAAGTTTCCCGCACGTTTTTCTATTGGAGGCAAAGCTTTCTGCGCTCGCAGCACAAGTGCGCGACAGCCCACTCCCTGGCCTTCTCCGCGCACCGTGATGCGCAGCTACAGTGAGAATAAAAATAAGCTAGGTTAGCTCAAGTCAGACATGGGGACATAGCCGAAGTACGTTAAGCTAAAACTGCTGGAGAGTCAAGCCGTTTCTTTTTGAGAGTCGGGCAGAAACAACTTAAGCAAAGGTCACGTGACTTTTGACGCTTGAGCATGTGGCTGTTTTTACCCGAGCGTTCGGGCAATTCTAACTTTTCTTTTCCTACCTGACGATTCCAGCTATTTTGATCGGAGATTCAAGCTGTTTCTGCTTTTCTTTTCTCTCAGTGTATAGTGACATCTTTGTCTCTATAGCCGGAACGCATTTGCGTTCTGAACTCTCGCGCTCACCAGTGGCACATGGCCGTCACTACCTTGCCTTAATAGCCCTTGTCGTGCTATCTTTATGTTTTTATATTTCTTTGGAGCAAGGAGAACAGCAAGAAAGAATACATAATTGAACCAGCTAATAACTCTGAGAAACAGTGAGAATATATAAAGAAAATTGTTATTTAAATAAATAAATTTTTTTATATAAAATATTTCTTTATTTCAATTCTTTTAAATGTACTTCTTTTCTGTATAATTTGTATTACTTCATTTGTTGGCTTGTACGATATTAATTTATTTTACCGATATTTTTGAAATGCTTGGCATGAGAAAATTTTTTCATGTTTAGTATATTTTGATGTGTTTTTTTTTTTATTATTCATATTATAATATATAATTTTTCTTTTTTATTTTTATTACTTCCACAATATCGACACATTTTATTTATATGTAGACATAGTTCTGCAATATAAGGATGTTTTTCTCACATCTTGGCAACTTTTTATAAAAATGTGGATAGATTTGGTCCAAATATTGTTTCTTTACTGCTACACACAACGAAAAATTTCGTTTATTGGCAATGTTAATCGAAACATTGAATTTGTATAAGCAATATATGGGCAATAGTTGCCCAACATATATCTAAAGATTGGCCGTGTGTCGCTCCGGTGCCGTGGCATTATAAAGCCAATATTTCTCCATGTATTGTTTTTTATAAGGGGGGATCCAGAGTTTCGACGATTCACTATAAAATTGAAGTCAACTATAGACGTTTTTCAGTTCGACATATGGTAATGCAGATTATTCTTAATTTCGACGTTCTAAATTACGAAAATCATATTTTCGAATGTAACAGTTCACCTACTGTTCAAAACATCGAATTTCATCAATACGATCTCAAAGCAAATATAACTTGTTTCTAATGATTTATTTCGAAATGTCTATATCGTACCCCTATTAAAATTCTATTAATCAAATTCGATGTTTTGGACAGTAGATGAAGTGTTACATTTATAAATATGATTTTCGTAATTTAGAATTCGAAATTAAGAATAATCTGCATTATCATATGTCGAACTGAAAAACGTCTATAGTTGACTTCAATTTTATAGTGAATCGTCGAAACTCTGGACCCAAATCACGCTAATGCAGAATATAAATAGCAATAATCTGTAAAAATTTGAATCCATTCTGTCGACTAGTTTTTGAGAAAAAAATTTAAAAATGAAGAAAATGCGTTTTGTATGAAGCACGATTACGGGAGTAAAATTGACTTAATCGCTTTGAAATTCTTTGTAGAGGTAGATTTTGGATAGCTCTCGGCTAAGTTTGGGCTAAATAATTGGTTAATAAATTTAAGAGATATTTGAGGTTAAATTTTTTTTAACCTTTTTCAAGTCGTAATTTCTCGAAAACGGCTCGATGAATCAACCCCAAATTTATATCACGGAAAGAAATTTAGAATTAAGAGTACTCCATCGTCGGACTTCTATGATGTCCGAAAATCTCGGTATTTGTAGATATTAAGTTTCGCATTTACTTTCAATTAGACAATCGCCGAATTTAAGCAGCTTTGACATGATTAGATACTTACAAGGAGAGTACACACACTCCGGAAAACGGATTTCAGCGGGTATTTGAGAATCGATTTCTGGTATCTAGAAATGAAACTCAGTGTTTCTAATTCCATCTCATACGCCCTTTTTGTTGAGGTATGGACAATTTAATCTCAAACATCTTTTATTTCGATAAAATATGAAGTCTCTTCTATTGACTGTTACATTGCAAGTTTTTATGATACGAAAACGAGCAAAAAAGATTATAAAAATAGACAGTAAAAGCTAAAATTTAAGTTCTGATGTTTGAAAAATATTGATTTTTCAGGACATTATAAGCAATCAAAGATAGTGTAAGAAAACGGTCAAAAATTTGTCTTCATTTTAAGCTATTCAATGGATCGTATTTTTAACCATTTTTTTACGCTATCTTTGATTGCTTATAATTTCCTGAAAAATTAATAATTTTCAAACAAATACGAGATTAAATTTTAGCTTATGCTGTCTATTTTTATAATCTTTTTTGCTTGTTGTCGTATCATGAATACTTGCAATGTAACAGTAAATAGGTGAGACGTCATTTTTTAACGAAATAGAGGATATTTGAGAGTGGATTGCCCATATCTCAAGATTCAACTAAATTGAATTGAAAACGTAATTATTACAGAGAGATCTACGGCATGTCCATCCTTACCGGATCTACATACAGATCTGGAGGACGTCAAAGACATCAAATCGACAGTCATTGTTCATCGCGACTACGATGAATACACCAATGATAATGATATTAGTTTATTAAGGTAAAATTTATCTTGATATAAAAGTATATTTTATTCATTTCATAGAAGATCAAAACTCAATTCTGATACTGTTTGTTTATGGTTGGTAAAACCAATGAAATTTAATGAAAAACAAAAACCAGTTCCTGTAGTAACTAAATCTCCTAAACTGGGAGATGCTTTGAAAATTTCTGGCTATGGAAAGGAAGGGGTTTGTATTCTATATTTTTTCATTGCATCTCAAGTTTCTGTCTGTTATTTAAATTTAATAATAATTAAACAAAATTTTAGGAATACCAAATTAAAGATTGCCGAAGTCTCTATCGTGGACCAAAGACCTTGTGCACGAAGATATATTCGTGACCCTATCACAAACAATATGTTCTGCGCTGGTAAGGAAGCTACTGATGCATGCCAAGGTGATTCTGGAGGTCCAGGCATTATTAACGGTCGACTTGCTGGTGTATCTTCTGGTATGGAGTGCGGATCTACCCTGGCATTTACACTAGAGTTCACAAATATTATAAATGGATTGCTAAGCATAGTGGACTTAACATTGCTTAAAAGACCAATTTACAATATTATTAATGTAATTTAATTTTTGTATTATATTTTTATTTATTACAAAGATATCATTGTGAGGTTAACATTAAGTCAACGAATTTTTATCATAAAATTCATATTTTATAATCATTTAATACATTCTTTAATACAAGCTTTTTAATACATTCTTAATTAAAGAGCTTTTTTGATATCGATGTGTTTTTTAATTAAAAAAAATACTTATTATTTAACAAAATATGATTTTATAGTAATTAAAAGATTTTTTATATTGCTTAATGTTACTATAATATCCGTATTTTAATACCAATCAGTGATGGCAACATAGTCTACATATCAGCAAAATACGTGTAAATATTTACAATAGTGCTTGCGTCATTGATAAAGATCCAGACTGAGAAAGTTGGGTAATAAACTAATAAATGCTTTGCCCTCTTTCCAAAGGAATATTTTGAAGTAAATTGTTAATAAATTGCGATTTAAGTTTCTCAAACTTAGTTTGTCAACTTAAAATGCCAATAATGAAAATATCAAGATGTTTTTTAAATATTTCTTATGACAAAATTATTGAAAGAAGGAACCAAATATTCAATTATATAACATTTGATTTAACCTTAATTTTTTTTTTTAATTTAAAATTAGTTTTTTATTTCGAGTAAAAAATACTTCACGTTGCAATTTTTCAGCATACGAATAACGAAGATCCGAATTTGAAAATTGAGCAAATCTCGTTTTTTAAAGTACAGGCATGTAAAGAATTGAAATGCGCATTTTTCTGTGAAGAAATCAAATTTTCATCTTTATTAGTTTTATTAAAAATTCCAATAAACTGTTTTTTTTTTTGCAAAAAAAAAAAAGTTTAATATAATTTTCTGTTAAACTCGCCAGAACTTCGTTCAGATGAACTATTTCTTTCAGAAATTTTTACACAATAAATTTTGGAATATTAGGAATATTATAAACCATAGCGGAATAATACAGATTGTTATTGAACGAAATAGCGAATTTTAAAACAATTTTTTTCGCTATTTTAAACCTGTATTTTCAAATGCAAAAGTTGTGTAACGGATTTGCGAATTTTGCGATTTGATTCGAACTACTATATTCTTAGACGCCTAAGGAAGTTTTTTGGAAAGTTCCAGTACTCTATGCATTGTTGCTAAATAGAATTTTTCGTGATTATTACGATAAATGCTGTTGAAGACCGCGCGCCACGGTACACGTGTTACGACTTGCACACGACACGATCACGAAAAATTGTACAACAATACATAGATTACTGAAATTTTCGTGTCGTGCGCACGTCGTAACATGTGTACCTCGGGGCGCGGCCTTCAACAGCATTTATCGTAACAATCACGAAATAACCAAGCTAATGATAGCACGAAAGAAATAGTTGACTCCAACACTTGTGTTTATTTTATTTTAAATTTATGATTCTATTAATGATCATTTGATAAGGTCGGTGTATTTAAGGAAGATTTTTTTTTCATTTTCACTTATTGCAGTCATGAAGGTTTTGAGTATTTTGTTGTGCGTCGCTTTCGCGAGCGGCTTCTATATAGGTAAAGGAGATTTTAAATAGTATTTTTGTTGATTAAAATAAATTTTTCAATTACATATTATATTTCAATTTCTAATAGACAAGCGATATTCAAACGCGCTTCGCGCGTACTTTTCTGTTTTTGAGGTTATGTATGCTATCTTCATTACATTTTACTTTTAACTTATTTAAATATTTTTTCAAAGTCAGAACTTAATCATTTTTATACTACTCTAAATGTAAAAATTCCATTAAAAAATTCAAACATTAATTCAAAACAGTAAATTTTTCGCGCCTTCTTCTTATCGACCAATCAAAATCAAGCCTTTAGATGCTTCAACATGGCCGCTCATCACTTTTTAAAGAAGGGATAACAATTCGAGGAGTTCCCGTTAGAATAGAAGATCTACCATATCAGGTAAATAAATATCAACTAAATTTTGTAACATTCATTCCTTTGCAGCAATTTCTTTAATGTAACTGGTTAAATAATTAATAGATTATTTGATAGATTTATTAATAGATTGTTGAATAAAATAGTTTATGAACGATATTAATAGACCTACTTGTTTTATCGCATTATGTATTGAATAAATTTCATACAAAACAGTTTACATAAATTTAAAAGTTTTTTAAATTAATTCAAGAAGATGTTGAATCTGATTAAAACTCCTTATATCTTGTATATTAACATAATAATTTCAATATAAATATTCAAGCCCATAGCTCTCAGGATAAAAGTATTTAAATTTGTTTTTAGGCTAGCTTGCTTTGGTTAGGAGTAGATAACATCTGCGGTGCAACTATTATACATTCATCTTGGGTTATAACTGCTGCACACTGTGTCAGGTAAAATTTCATTTAATTTTTATAATTACATTAAGTATTTCTATATAATAGATCTTCTTATAAAAAATGAAATTAATCTCTTCATTGCAAAATAGAAATAAATTGCGTATATCAGTAAGAACTGGCAGTGGATTAAGAAAAACTTTAGGTAAAGTACACACAGTTGAGAAAATTATAATGCATGCGGATTTTAACACCAACGTCAAAAGCAATAACGACATTGCTTTAATCAAGGTAATTAAATATGTTTATTTTATCTGTGAATTACTTAGAAAGGATTTAGTATCGATATAATATCACTATTCATGACAATGTTAGTATTTGAATGTGTGTAATAATAGTTTTATACAACTTCGAAACTTGTTAAATAAATTTCAGTACAAATTTTAATTTTTGATTAAGAACTCAGAACTTGTGACTAACACGAATATTTTCATTATATTTTTCATCCAGCTTGAAGAGCCCATTCGATATAATAATGAACAAGAACCTATAGAACTTGCAAAGCCATACCATATTCCCAGAGAAGGTGAATTGATGCGGGTTTCTGGTTTTGGAATGATAGGGGTAAGTTCTTATCCTTCACAGAGAAAGGTTTTCTTTTTTTCTAGAATTTCTTTAGTTAATTTTATTAACTATTTTTAGCCACATCTGAGGCGAAGTGTGATGTTTTGATGGCTGCATACGTACCTGTAGTGAATCAAGAAAATTGTGAAGAAGATTACAGGTCAGATCCCATAACCGATAAATATGTTTTGTGCGGGCAATGGGAACGCTAATGTTTACTATGGTGATTCTGGTGGACCTGGTGTTATTCATGGTAAACTCTATGGAATCATTTCCAGTTGTATTATTCATCGATCAAGAATATTACCTGCAGTGTACACTAGGGTGCACAAATACTATGATTGGATTAGAGAAAAAACTGGACTCATATTCTAAAATTTATAAACCTAACTTACTAGGAGAGGCCGCGAACTCCGGATCACGGATTCGACCCAAACTTTGCGATATGTTTTTGGATGTAGAAATATAAAGAAAGCTGCAATATTAGACTCTAACGCTCAAAAAACTGAAGTTCTGCGCCTTTTTAGCATTATTTTGAAAAAAGGCTTGAAAAAAACCTCTTCTTGAAACGGTAACCATTTAACTTCGGGGAGTCTTAAATATAATTTCAAAAATAGAAAATAAAACTAGAGAAAATGAGCTTTCATTTGCTTTTTTAAGAATTAAAAAATTTTGATTCCTTCAAAAGTTATGTAAGTTTAAAATTGAGCATCAAAAGTGCATCAAAATATGCCGGCAGTCGAACAGTTTAATTTTAGGGATTAAACAGTGCATTTTCGATGCTCTATTTTAAACTTTTATAACTTTGGAAGGAATCAACAGTTTTTAATTCTTAAAAAAGCAAATGAAAGCTCATTTTCTCTAGTTTTATGTACTATTTTTGAAATTATATTTAAGACTCCCCGGGGTTAAATGGTTACCGTTTCAAGAAGAGGTTTTTTTCAAGCCTTTTTTCAAAATAAAGCTAAAAAGGCACAGAACTTCAGTTTTTTTGAGCGTTAGGGTCTAATATTGCAGCTTTCTTTATATTTCTACATCCAAAAACATATCGCAAAGTTTTGAGCCGAATCCGTGGTCAGGAGTTCGCGGCCTCTCCTAGTTAGTATAAAAATACTTATTTTACGTGATAAAAATAAAATTTTGAACGTAAAGAAAAAAAATTAAGCTTGATTCTTCCTGCTAATAACGTCACGCCATTAGATACTGAACGATTACTCCCAAAATAAGTATAATAATAATAATAATAAGTGGAAAATACACCAAAATTTTACGGTTTACGATAAGTTCAATTAGTAAAAAGAATTTCTTTTCGAGACACCAAACCTACCTTCTGTATTTGATTTTTCTACTACTCTATATCATATCCAACAATTCCCACTTAAGGCGTAAGTTATACTTTATGCCCTTAATACGAAAACTACTATTTAATAATCATCTTTCTACAAAAAAAACCTGTGTTAATTTTTTTATGGTTGAAAATTGTTGTAAGATGTACGAAACCAATACCTAGCTCAAACTGAACAAATTATGAATGATATCTAAATTTCTCATTTAGAATACTATTTACTACCAAGGGGAATGATTGTAACTTTCCCACAGAAAAGTCTTGACTATTTTAAAATAGATACGATTTACGATTATCTTGTATGTTCGATATTATATATAATCTTAAAATTTACACATCTATTTACTTGTTAGATTGCTTTAATGAACATAAAATTAAAAATCCGCGGAGGAGAGGGCCGAAGGAACAAACCGTTTCTTATGCACGTACTGAAACGTGCCGTCCATATTGCTTCCTCCTAGAGGAAGCTTTATGATATTAATGTTTTGAGTTATTGTAAAAACACGTTATAATTGTTTTTCGAGGTTTTGGAATCACAATACATGATTTTTGAAAAATGCCTGTATGAATGTGTGTGTGTGTGTGTGTGTGCGTGTGTGTGCGCCTGGATCTCAGCTTCTACTCGATCAATTTTGACCGGACGGGTCTCTCTTTTTTTGTTTTGTTTTTTTGTGTGATGGTGGGTCAAAAATTCGTTTTTTGATTCGCCGATGCGTTTTTGTTTTATATCGAATTTTCGATTTTCTCAAAATTGATTTTTGCTTTTTTTAATGATAAGATCGAGATATTTGAATCGAATGGATAGCATTCGAAAGAGCATTAAAATACCTATATTTTCTAGAAAAAAAAATTTCTCTAGCTATCACGGTTCTTTTCTTATTAACAAAAACGGTTTCTTTTTTTAAAGCTTATAACTCCTAAACTAAACGGTCAATTTTCTTGAGAAAAATCAGTATAATGCAGAATATAAATAGCTGCAATCTGTAAAAATTTGAATTCATTTTGTCGACTAGTTTTTGAGAAAAAAATTGAAATGTGAAAAAAATGAGTTTTGTCTGTCAACGATTACGGGAGTAAAATTAACTTAATCGCTTTGAAATTCCTTGTAGAGGTAGATTTTTGATAGCTCTGGGTCGAGTTCTTTGGGCAAAATGATTAGTCCAGAAATTTCAGAAATATTTGAGGTTAAAATTTTTTTAACCTTTTTTTCAAATCGTAATTTCTCGAGAATGGCTTCATGTATCAGCTCCAAATTTATAGACAAGTTTGTATGTGATGTAGATATGTGTGCGAATTTTCATCAAGATCGTACGATTACTTTTTGAGATATTTGATTTTGAAAAGTTTCGTATTTTACAAAGTTATTTTCATTGTCGCATCATAATAATAATAAAAAAAAAAAAATTAGTTTAATCATGATGAAATTTTGTGGAGATGTAGAGTCTATACATATACGTATAAGTTCTTTAGATAAAAGAATTGTCTCATGATTTTTAGAGATATTTAAGGTTAAAATTCTTTTAGGTTTTTTTCAAAATCGTAATTTCTCAATGACGACTTCATGTATCAGCTTGAAATTTATAGACTATTTTGTATGCAATATAGGCAATACCTGTGTAAAATTTCACCCAGATTATATGGTTATTTTTTTAGATGTTTGATATTTAAAATTTTAGTCTTTTGAAAATGGCTTTCTTTGTTGTCGCACAATATAACTATATTAGAATTATTTTTATTTCTTTGAAATTTGGTGGAGATATAGAGTTCGTATTAGAAAAGTTAGTTAGTTTTTATTAGAAAAGTTCTTAGGGTAAAAGAATTCGTTTATGAATTTCAGAGATATTTGAGGTTAAAACTATTTTAGCCCTCTTTTAAAATCGTAATTATTCGAGAACGCATTTATGTATACTAGAAAATGGCAATGACATGCGCTATGCGCTATGCGCCGATGCGCGCGTGCTGTATACCTGCTTTTGTTTTGTAATATCCATTTATTATTTTTAAGGTTAGAACCTTTTTCTTACATCGGAAATTCCAGAAAGAGCACACAAATACGGACAGACATACCACTAGAGACAAGTACCCTACGTGTGAAATTTCACAAAGAAAATATAACTTGAAGTAAAGGTCATTTAGAAATTTTAAAAGGTTTTGACGATAATATTACAATCAATTATTTTATTTATTTTTCATACATAATTAAAAAAAAAAGTCATACCAATTATTTTATTCATAGTTTATACGTAATTTAAAAATTAATACTTTTTAATCTTCATAAATGAATTTAATTATAATTATGTCATAAATTGTTTAAAAAATTATAAATTTTGTTATTAAAAATTAATTGAAAGAATAAGCAAATTAAGTTTAGGGAAGCCACGGGCCAATGAATTGGCAGCGGTTTTTTTTTTTTGCGAAAAAAAGTTTAAGGTAATTTTCTGTTAAATTCGCCAGAACTTCGTTCAGATCAACTATTTCTTTCAGAAATTTTTACACAATAAATTTTGGAGTATTTGGAATATTATAAACCATAGCGGAATAATAGAGATTGTTATTGAGCCAAATAGCGAATTTTAAAACGATTTTTTTGGCTATTTTAAACCTGTATTTTCAAATGCAAAAGTTGTGTAATGAATTTTTGAATTTCATGTCGGTCGCACATCGTAACACGTGTACCGTGGCGCGCGGCCTTCGACAGCGTTTATCGTAACAATTACGAAATAACCAAGCTAATAATAACACGAAAGAAGCAGTTGACTCCACCACTCTGTTTATTTTATTTTTAATTTATAATTCTATTAACAATCATTTGATAAGATTGGTGTATATAAGGAAGATTTTTTTTTTCATTTTCACTTATTGCAGTCATGAAGGTTTTGTGTATTTTGTTGTGCGTCGCTTTCGCGAGTGGCTTCTATGTAGGTAAAAGAGATTTTAAATAGTATTTTTGTTGATTAAAATAAACTGTTCAATTACATATTATATTTCAATTTCTAATAGATAATAATGGAACACATGAAGAAAAAATTGTTGGAGGAGATCCCATTAGAATAGAAGATCTGCCATATCAGGTAAATAAATATCAACTAAATTTTGTAACATTAATTTCTTTGCAGCAATTTCTTTAACGTAACTGGTCAAAAAATTTATAGGTTATTTGATAGATTTATTAATAGATTTATTTATTAATAGATTATTAAGGGGGCTAGACACCTTTTTTCTCTGAAATAAGAAGTCACATTTTAATACATAAATGTAAACTAATTATTTCATACTTTTTACATATAAAAGTGGGTTTTTACCTTACCTTAAAACTTTTTCCGATGGGCCTTTTATATGGTCCAGAACCATAGTCATCGATGAAACAAGTTTTTTCACTAACCGTAAGCTTTGAAATTTTCCTGTGGATGGATTGACTCCAGATTTGAACTAAATTACTCCTGAATAGTATAATTCTCATATGAGTGTAGGGATTTCTGATCTAATGAGAAAAAAAAAATTGTGCTGTTTTTCAAGAGTTTTTTTTTTAATTTTTTTAAATTTTTTATATTTTTTCATAATTTTTCTGATGTAAAAATTTTTTCCGACATTTAATCCTAAATCCCTAAACTCATATGAGAATTATACTATTCAGGAGTAATTTAGTTCAAATCTGGAGTCAATCCATCCACAGGAAAATTTCAAAGCTTACGGTTAGTGAAAAAACTTGTTTCATCGATGACTATGGTTCTGGACCATATAAAAGGCCCATCGGAAAAAGTTTTAAGGTAAGGTAAATATACCCACTTTTATATGTAAAAAGTATGAAATAATTAATTTACATTTATGTATTAAAATGTGACTTCTTATTTCAGAGAAAAAAGGTGTCTAGCCCCCTTAAATAAAGAAATAGTCAATAAACGGTATACCTACTTGCTTTATCGCATTATATATTGAATAAATTTCATACAAAACAGTTTATAGAAATTTAAAAGTTTTTTAAATTAATTCAAGAAGATCTTGAATCTGATTAAAGCTCCTTATATCTCGTATATCAACATAATAATTTCAATGTACATATTTAAGCCCATAGCTCTCAGGATAAAAGTATTTAAATTTGTTTTTAGGCTAGCTTGCTTTGGTTGGGAACAAATAACATCTGCGGTGCAACTATTATACATTCATCTTGGGTTATAACTGCTGCACACTGTGTTGAGTAAGATTTCATTTAATTTTTATAATTACATTAAGTATTTCTATATAGTAGAACTTCTTACAAAAAATTAAATTAATCTCTTCATTGCAAAATAGAAATAGATCGCATATATCAGTAAGAACTGGCAGTGGATTAAGAAAAACTTTAGGTAATGGTAAAGTACACACAGTTGAGAAAATTATAATGCATGCGGATTTTAACACCGGCGCCAGAAACAATAACGACATTGCTTTAATCATGGTAATTAAATATGTTTATTTTACCTGTGAATTACTTAGGATTTAGTATAGATATAATATCACTATTCACGACAATGTTAGTATTTCAATGTGTAATAATAGTTTTATACAACTTCGAAACGTGTTAAATAAATGTCAGTACAAATTTTAATTTTTGATTAAGAACTAAGAACTTGTGACTAACACGAATATTTTCATTATATTTTTCGTTCAGCTTGAAGAGCCTATTCGATTTAATAATGAACAAGAATCTATAGAACTTGCAAAGCCATACGATATTCCCAGAGAAGGTGAATTGATGCGGATTTCTGGTTTTGGAAAGACAGGGGTAAGTTCTTATCTTTCACAGAGAAAGGTTTTCTTTTTTTCTAGAATTTCTTTAGTTAATTTAATTAACTATTTTTAGCCACATCTGGGGCAAAGTGATGTTTTGATGGCTGCTTACGTACCTGTAATGAAACAAAGAAATTGTGAAAAACTTTACAGATCAGATCCCATAACCGATAATATGTTTTGTGCTGGCTATAGAGACGGTAATGTGTGCCATGGTGATTCTGGTGGACCTGGTGTTATTCATGGTAAACTCTACGGAATCATTTCCAGTAGTATTATTCGTGGGTCGAGAATATTTCCTGGAGTGTACACTAGGGTGCACAAATACTATGATTGGATTAGAGAAAAAACTGGACTCATATTCTAAAATTTATAAACCTAACAAAGTATAAAAAATACCTATTTTACGTGATAAAAATAAAATTTTGAACATGAAGAAAAAAACCGCTCTCAATTCATTGGCACGTAGCTTCCTCAAACTAATTTATCAATTCCTTTTTTTATACTTTTTATAAAATAATTTTTTTCTCAAAAACAAGTGAAGAAAATTTATTGAAATCGTAACCAAATATAGTTTTTAATAAGTGTATAAGTGGTTAAAATTTTGAGTCGATTTGTCAAATATTCTCTGAAAAACAAGTATTCGAAAATATTTCAAAATAATTAGTTCTTTAAGAAATAACAAACATCGGTATTATTTTAATTGTAATATATTATTCAAAACCTTTTAAAGTTATTAAATAACCTTTACTTCAAATTATATTTTCTTTATGAAATTTCACATATATATTGTCTATACCGCACACCAAATTGTATTGCATATGGGAATATTTTTAATTTTATTTAAGGTGATGTGATACCCACGCTATTACTCAAAATTGGGTTCCCGTCTTTCTCATTCAATTTTTAATTTTAAGGAAAAAACTCTTTGATACGTTATAGTTCTTTATTGAACTTAAAACGTGTCAAAGAGTTTTTTTCAAAAAGTTTAAAATTGAAGGAGAAAAACGGGAACCGAGAATTGAGTAATAGCGTGGGTATCACATCACCTTAAATTAAAACCGTTTTTAGTTATTCATAAAAAAATACATGGTTTTTGAATGATCGACAATTTCATTAACCTACCTTCATTATACCTCGTTGCAATATTTTTAAATAATGGACCTAATAAATTATTAAATTAGAAAAAGCAAGTAAACAACAAGCGTGCGTTATATCGCGCATCATTTCCATTTTCTAGTAACATATATATAAAGCCGTTCCCGAAAAATTACGATTTAAAAAGAGGGCTAAAACAGTTTTAACCTAAAATATCTCTCAAATTCATAAACGAATTCTTTATTACCATAAGAACTCATATAATAAATAATATAAAAACTCTATATCTCCACCAAATTTCAAAGAAATAAAAATAATTCTAATATAGTTATATTGTGCGACAACAAAGAAAGTCATTTTCAAAAGACTAAAATTTTAAATATCAAACATCTAAAAAAATAACCACATAATCTGGGTGAAATTTTACACAGGTATTGCCTATATTGCATACAAAATAGTCTATAAATTTCAAGCTGATACATGAAGTCGTCATTGAGAAATTACGATTTTGAAAAAAACTTTAAAAAATTGTAACCTTAAATATCTCTAAAAATCATGACACAATTCTTTTACCTAAAGGACTTATACAATACGTATATAAGCTTAATTTCTATATAAATAAAGAAGATATTTTTTAAGTCAAAATTAAAAAAAAGAGAAAATGGAATTTTTTATAAAGTATCCGAGTCTGTCAATGATTCAGAAAAGTATACTTGGTAAGTAATGTACCCTAAAATATTAAAGTTGATAGAGGCACCCTCCATTGTTAATGTGAAATATAGTAATATATATGGGATCCTGTGAGAGCCAATACGTAGGAAAAAAAACACAATTGTAGCTTGTGCGACGTTTCGTCAGTTTGATTACTGACCTCTTCAGGCTTTATTAAAAAATATACAAAATGGTTAGAATTTATTTTACAATTAAACAGAGATAATAAATTATTGATGAGTGGCACCGTGCGTATATTGTGTTTGAAAAGAATTCTACTACATTTATGAAAAAATTCTTCTTGGAATGGAATAGAAACAATAGGTTGGAGATCCCTGTTGGACGATGTCGTTTTGTTGGAGTATTTTATTTTGCGAAGTCTGTTGTGAATGCAATTGTCTATGAATGTTTTAGGATAGTCATTTAAGGACAGTATTTGTCTAATTTTACGAATGTTAATATTCTGGAATTCTTCATTAGATAACAGAATCGCTCTATCCACTAAGTTAGAAATAATATTTCTTTTTTGTTGTACAGTGTGGTTAGAGTTATAATTTAATAATCTTTCGGATGCCATTGGTTTTTGGTACCAATTTGTAATTATTTTGTTGTTTGATCTGATGAGGGTGATATCCAAAAAGTTTATTTGATTATTAATTTCTATTTCATGTGTAAATTTTAAGTGTTCATTATAATTATTAAAAATATTTAAAGTTAATTCCAAATCATCTTTTCTAATGCATAATAATATGTCATCAACATATCTAAAGTAGAAGAGAGGGACAATATTGTATTTTCTTTTTAGTGTGTCTAAACAGTCGTTTTCAAGATTTTCCATGACTATGTCGGCAAATAAGGGAGAGATGGGTGATCCCATAGGTGTGCCAAATATTTGTTTATATATGGTGTCATTAAAAGTGAAAAAGGTGTTATCAAATAAGAATTTAACTGCATTGCGAATTTCATCAAACGGAATTCTGCAATTATTGTGAATGTATGTAAAGCGTCTATCTAAACTTTGTAAAACCGATTCACAAGGAATGTTGGTAAACAAAGAGTTGACATCTAATGATATTAACACATACTCATCAGGAATAACAACCTCTTTTATTTTCTTTTTTAATATGAAACTATTGTCGATATGTGAGTGTGGCACTGGTATGCAGGTTTTTAATTCATTGAGAATAGTTTTTGAGAAGAAATGCGTTGGAAAGGAATTAACTGCAACTAGAAAGTTTCTGAAAGAAAATCTACATATTTTTTTTACACCCTCAGATAAAGGTAATTTCACTGTGTGCATAAACACGACAGATTATTATAACAAAATGTACAAATTACTAGAAGATAAAAATACATATAAAATCATCAATAAAAATCCGTTGATCAAACTACAATCGCAAGTATATAAGTATTTGTCTTCTTGGAATAACAACAAATATCTACATAAACAATACCACCCATATCAACTAACTCAGACAGATACTTGTCTCCCTAGAGCTTATGGCTTACCTAAAATTCATAAAACCGATATACCGTTAAGACCGATCATTTCAACTATTGGTAGCCCAACGCATTTCTTCTCAAAAACTATTCTCAATGAATTAAAAACCTGCATACCAGTACCACAGTCACATATCGACAATAGTTTCATATTAAAAAAGAAAATAAAAGAGGTTGTTATTCCTGATGAGTATGTGTTAATATCATTAGATGTCAACTCTTTGTTTACCAACATTCCTTGTGAATCGGTTTTACAAAGTTTAGATAGACGCTTTACATACATTCACAATAATTGCAGAATTCTGTTTGATGAAATTCGCAATGCAGTTAAATTCTTATTTGATAACACCTTTTTCACTTTTAATGACACCATATATAAACAAATATTTGGCACACCTATGGGATCACCCATCTCTCCCTTATTTGCCGACATAGTCATGGAAAATCTTGAAAACGACTGTTTAGATACACTAAAAAGAAAATACAATATTTTCCCCCTCTTCTACTTTAGATATGTTGATGACATATTATTATGCATTAGAAAAGATGGTTTGGAATTAACTTTAAATATTTTTAATAATTATAATGAACACTTAAAATTTACACATGAAATAGAAGTTAATAATCAAATAAACTTTTTGGATATCACCCTCATCAGATCAAACAACAAAATAATTACAAATTGGTACCAAAAACCAATGGCATCCGAAAGATTATTAAATTATAACTCTAACCACACTGTACAACAAAAAAGAAATATTATTTCTAACTTAGTGGATAGAGCGATTCTGTTATCTAATGAAGAATTCCAGAATATTAACATTTGTAAAATTAGACAAATACTGTCCTTAAATGACTATCCTAAAACATTCATAGACAATTGCATTCACAACAGACTTCGCAAAATAAAATACTCCAACAAAACGACATCGTCCAACAGGGATCTCCAACCTATTGTTTCTATTCCATTCCAAGAAGAATTTTTGATAAATGTAGTAGAATTCTTTTCAAACACAATATACGCACGGTGCCACTCATCAATAAAAAACTTAATAACGTTATTAAGCTTGGGAAGGATAAACTTGAAAAAATGAATACGTGTGGGGTTGTATATAAGATCAACTGTAAGACTTGTCCTGCTACATATGTGGGAGAAACTAAAAGAGCTTTAAAAATTCGAATCAAAGAACATGAAAAAGATAAGAAAGACAAATCCATGATAGCTGTACATGCTCAAAACAACTCCCACATTATAGATTGGGAGAATACACAAATATTGGATAAAGAAGTTGATTACAAAAAACGAAAAATTTTAGAAACGATTTACATCAATAGTACAAAAAATACAGCTAAGGTTGTATGGGCTATGGTATGTGCGTAGAATGTCAGTATTACTAAAAATTATTAACAATTAAATATAAAACCTTATTTGCTACTTTTTTATGAGATAAATTTATGGAAATAAATCAAATGAGCAATATAAGCTCCTAAAATAAGAAATCGGATAATAATTTTTAAAGTATTTCGATTTTCAAAAATTTTATGTTTTAAGATTTTTTGTAATGGTATTTACAACATTACCAAATCTTTAAATTTTATTTGATTCTTGATTTTTTGGTCTTATGTTGTTCAGCAAACAGTTATTGACAGACCGAGTAACCCAAAAATTAAAAACCAACTTTATATTATAAATAATTAAACATTTTAAAGTGTACAGTCCACTTAAAAAATGAGTTCTTTATTCATAAAACTAAAGTTTAATGAAAATATAGGGCTTATTTTTTATTTTTGAGTTAGTGGGTCTATTAAGAACTCTTTACTGAACAACATAAGATCAAAAAATCAAGAATCAAATAAAATTTAAAAATTCGGTATTGTTGGAAATACAAGTATAAAATATCTTAATAATAAATAATAATAAATTTATTGACCATAAAATAATGTTACAAAAGGTTTAGAGGTGAACTTGTCATCTTTACAAATCCTTAGAACACTCCTACAGAAGTACGAGTACATAGGCTGGTCGTAGACTTAGTCTACCTTAAAACTAAAAAAACTAAAAAAAAAAAGAAAATCAAGAATATCTAATTATTTCTATATTTTATAATTTGATCTTAAATACCACCGTATAAACTTTAAAAACTTAATAATCTAAATATTATATAATATATCATCACATAAACTATATAATTTATTATTTTAATTACTAACAATTATTAAATATGCTATATACTATATACTATTCACTATGAACTTTTTTATTTTATTTTTTTTATGAACACTTTGGAAGATGTTAATTCCTTGAGATCATTTGTTAGTTTATTAAATTCTTTTATAGCTACATTGTAACTATTTTTCTCACTTATTCGTTTACTTCTTTTTGGCAATTGAATACTCTTATTTCTAGTATTATTCTTATTATTTTTGTATAAACAGTTTTATCCACGTTTAAAGATAACTTATTTAGAGCAAGCCATCCAGAAACATCATTTAGATACTGTTTCATTTTGATCCCCGCTGTCGTCCACGTGTCATCACTTGAAATGATGACGGTGTCATCAGCATAGGACACTATTGATTCGTTTGGCATATCTCTCAGTAGATCGTTTACATAAAGTACAAAAAGTATTGGCCCTAGAATTGTTCCTTGCGGGACTCCAATTGAAATTTCTCTGTAGTTGCTTTTATTTTCATTTATTTTAACTCTTTGTGTTCTACCAGAGAGATAGCTTTTCAGCAATTTTAATGAATTACCTCTTATACCATATCTTTCTAGCTTGTCTAACAAAATTTTATGATTTACCGTGTCGAAGGCTTTGGCTAGATCTAAAAAAGCTGTGATTATAGGCTTACTTTTGTCCAAATTATCATAAGGTAAATTCCAAGTTTCTGTACATATAATAATAATAGGTATTTTATTTAAGCTCTCAATAAAAGCCTCAAGTTTTTCAAAATTTGAATTTAAACTTCTAATGTTAATACATAGTATCAAATTTTTTTATTTTATTATTCATTTTATTGCAGAGACTTTTATTGAGTTCTTTGACATTTTCAAATTCACTCTCTTTTATAATAACATTATCGAAATTTAATTCTAAATTTTCATTTAGTTTCTGAGAATCACTGATTTCAATTTCTTTCTGTATTAAATTTTCAGAATTCTTATTGTATAGTAGATTATTCATCATTTTGGCGATTTATTTACTTTGTCATTTAATGAATTCAGTGATTCTACAGAAAGTTTTGTTTGTCTTGCTGTTAATGTTGTACTTCTCTCTGTCGTTGATTTGTTAATGTAGTTGCCTACTTTACCTATGTTTTTTGGAACTACGGGTTGAACGCTGTGGTCTGTAGCGTCAAATATACTTCTTTACCATCTTTCTAAAAATTTCACATCTGTCATAATCTGTTGCTTCGTGGTTTATTTCATATTTAGTTCCATATTTATTGTTGCTATATGCACAGTTGGCGCATTTTCTGTCTCTTACTACACATTCGCTTGCATTATGCAAACCTGCGCATTTTATACACGTGGCATTGTTGAAGCACTTTTTACTTTTATGACCGTATCTTCCACAATTAAAGCAAGGCTTCACATCCATTATGTCATAAACTATATATTTTTGATGTCCAATATATATTTTGTTTTTATTCTCTCTAATTTCTTTATATATATCAGAAGTAACTTCTATTAAAGCTGATTGTGTCCCTTTGTTTTTATTTGTATAGGTATACAGTATCGTACAACCATTATTGTGATTGTTAAAATTTCTCTTATTGATGTCCTCTTGTAGTTGCTCGTCATTCATTTCTTCACAGTTTAGAATTCCAACTATTTTCATTTTTGGCTTATTAAGCTCTTCTATATTTACTTTGCACACTCCCGTAAGATGAGAGTTTAGTATTTCCACAGCCTTATCTACACTTTGAGTGTCACATACATTTAAAACTATCTCATCCTTATTTTTCTTTTCAAATACTTTATTTGTTTTTATTGATTTATCTTGAACTAAGTAGTGTGTTATTTTTTGTTTTAATTGTTGTAACGTTTCCTCTTCATTGGTTCTTTTTATTGTTACTCGTGGTATTCGTTTTGGTTTTTGTATTTTGCCTACTGTAATTTCAGCATAGGTATTTTTACTGTAGCTTTTACTTACACTTTCTTTCTCTTTTTTTTATTAATTCATTTAGTAGATTATTTTTGTCTAATAGTTGCTCTTTTAATATTTTGTTTTTATCTTTTAATTCTTTTGTTAGGTCTCTTAATAATTCGTTTTCTACTTTTATGCTCTCCAGTTCTGTATTTTCAGAAACGTTATCTTGACCAAAGATATTATCTATATCCATCTGTTTCATAGTGTGCTTGTTTTGATTTTTGTTGTAACGTCTCTTCTTGTTGCATTTGAATTATTTGCTGTTGTTGTTCTTCAATTAATCTTTCTTGTTCTTGTTGCTTTATTTCCATTTCTGTAATTATCCTTACAAACCTCTGTTCGTTCTTTGAAACTGCACATTTTGTATAGTTTTTAATTTGCGCCAATATAATTTTCGCTTCGTTCGTCAACATGAGGTCTTTATTTATTGAGGTTATGTCTACCTCGGCATGGCCTTTACATATGGCAAGAGTTTCACTTAGCACTATTCCACAATTTCTTCTCACAAAATCCTTCAGGTGATATACATCTTCACAAATAATACAAACCACCGATTCATACTTTGTGTCGTCGTGGCACTTGTAAAATTTTCCTCCGGAGCGATCCGGAGGCTTCTTTCCTTTCGACGCCATGTTGGCACTTCAATGAGAAGATAACTTAGAACTTAGAACTTAGAACATAACATTTTTGAAAATCAAAATACTTTAAAAGTTTTTATACGATTTTTTATTTTAGAAGCTTAAACTATTGGTCTTACACCCTTCAACATAGTTTTATAATAAAAAATAGAAAAACAAGCTCATATAATTAATTATTGGTACTTTAAACAAAAACTAACTTTTGATGCCGATTGTATAGCCAATACAACTTTAACAAAACAGAGGATACACAAAATTTAAATAATGTATACAAATCGCTCTTTAACTTTCTATTATGACTTTATATATGTAAACAAACTGACTCGTATATATATAAGTAGAGATGTGTACGGTTTCCCACAACATTGACTTTATTCGTTCGACGTTGCTAATAAAGTCATCTTTTATTAGCATAGATTTTTTTTGTGGTAAGCCTGGTCTAATTATTATTGTTAATTTATTATCTCTGTTTAATTGTAAAATAAATTCTAACCATTTTGTATATTTTTTAATAAAGCCTGAAGAGGTCAATAATCAAGCTGACGAAACGTCGCACAAGCTACAATTGTGTTTTTTTTTCTACGTATTGGCCCTCACAGGATCCCATATATATTACTATATTTACCCTAAAATATATTTATTTATTTATTTATTTATTTAATTATCAAACGGGCTGTAAGCCCTTTACAAGAAATAGAAAAGAATTACAAAAAGATAAAATAGTAAGCGATACATAATACAAAATAGTAAGAGATACAAACTATCTGAGTGCGATAAGACAATATGGATGTCATAAAATGTTCCATGTTTAAACTGCTATATATATATATATATATATATATATATATATATATATATATATATATATATGCAACGGTTCGTTCCGGGACGTTTACACTGTACATCGCTGTTATTTCCGGGACGCGCTGTTTTTTCCGGGACTTCCCGGAAATTTTTCTGTACGTAAGCGTTATTTCTGGGACGCGTCTAGAGTCAATAACCCCAGGGATATTATTTCTTTAGTCACGCGCTTATATAAGGAACTCTGAAGAGATAAACTATAGGACCCTGTAGATTACCAGAAATAACGTGTATAGGTCTTTATATATATATATATATATATATATATCGTTTTCTTCCGATTTCCGGTTACACACACACACACACACACACACACACACACACACACACACACACACACACACACACACACACACACACACACACACACACACACACACACAGACACAGACACACACACACACACACACACACACACACACACACACACACACACACACACACACACACACACACACACACACACACACACACACACACACACACACACACACACACACACACACACCCGTATCTGGTAGACCTAACCTTATATTACACATAATAACATGTCAGTATTTTTTACATACAGATAGAACATATACAGATTATTTCATTTTGCATTTGAGTGGAAAAATATAACCTATATAAGCAGCTGTGAATATCAATGGGCAATAGCAATGTATTACAATCAGATAAGTAGCAAACTTTTATTATAAAGTTAAAGTTTTAAATCAATAAAGTTTATAATAAGTATTGTTACTTTGTGAAATCTTGTTTTTATTTTTACAGAGTATATCAGAAAATGTAAGAATTATTACCAAGTAAATCGATCACTGTTAAAAAATAGTTTTTAACAGAAGAGTTCATTAATTATTATTAATTATTCAAGTTCATCGAAAAAGTAGAGTAGGCCAACCGAATCTTCTGTATGTCCATGAGTCTCAAGAAATGTTTAAATCTTCAAGTGCTTGGAAAATAACCTACATAAGCAGCTGTGAATATCAATGGGCAATAGCAATATATTATAATCAGATAAGTAGCAAACTTTTATTATAAAGTTTATAATAAGTATTGTTACTTTGTGAAATCTTGTTTTTATTTTTACAGAGTATATCAGAAAATATAAGGATATTACCAAGTAAATAGATCACTTAAAAAATAGTTTTTAACAAAGAAGAATTCATTAATTATTATCTTACAGATATTATACGAGAAGATTTTTTTCGATTCATTTTGGAAATATGGAGATATACGTAATATAGCCAATAATGTTGACTTCTAATTAGGTACTGTCTGAAAAATCTAATTTTGAATTAGCAAAAATGAACGAGTGCCCTCATGACCCTAGTGGTTATTTTATTATTAATGGACAAGAAAAAGTTATTTTAATACAAAAACAGACGCTTAGGAATAGAATAATTTATATTAAAGAAGATAGTAAGAATATAGTACTACTCAAGAAAGAAAAGCCAAACCAATATTATTATGGAAGAGGAGGCAAATACTATTTACGAAACAATATTTTTCAAGATGTATTTATATATGCTCAAAATGAAAATTTTTCATATAAGATATAATTTTAGAAGAATATTAAAAATTTGTCTTCATATTTGACAGGGCAAATAGAGTGCGTGGATGTCAATGAAGAAAATGACAGTTTCATTGCTTTCAATGAATCACACATAAAACAAACAACAACTAAGATGTTTATTTAGACAGTATTGGATTCAAAGTACGAAAGAAGTATTACGTTTTGAAGTAAGTTTTTCAAAATAAGAAAAGAAAATTGTGATTTTCATAGATCGTCTATCTAGTTGAAAATTATATTGATAATAAAAATCTTGTGATTATTAGAAAATGACATCTAATCAGTGTTGTGTGTAATAAATAAAATAAAATACCAGTATGATGTGTTGCATGAAGTGCATATATAATCAAATTTTATTGATAACAAATAACATAGTGATTAAAAAAAGGCATGTAATCAGTGTTTTGTGTTAAATAAAATAAAATACCGGTATGATGTGTTGCATGAAGTGCACATATAATCAAATGTTATAGATAACAAATAACATAGTGATTAAAAAATGGCATCTAATCAGTATTTTGCGTAATATAAAAAAATAAAATACCGGTAAAATGTGTTGCATGAAGTGTTATATCAAATTTTAAAACTTCTACTTAAAATCAGTTTGAAATGTTTTGAAAATAGCTCAAGTATGTATTAATAAGTAATTACGTGTTATGAGGTTCATAAACTTCATAATACGCTTTTGCATAGAAGAAAATATTGCTGAGTGATACACGAGGTTATAAATATACAATATAATTTTCAGTGTTTTATGTAATAATAAATAAAATATAGTATGACGTGTTACATGAAGTGTTTATAATCAAATTTTAAAACTTCTATTAAAAATCAGTTTCAAATGTTTTGAGAATACACGGAAAGAAGTTCGCAGCTACGGTGGCGCTGCGCGATTTTTCAATGCAGCCACGCTCGGAATCCGCTCAAGAGTTTGGCATAGGATGCGAATTAGGAAATCGCACGGAATGGTTGAGGAATCTTAGAAACGAAATAATCGAGACAATATCTAATGAAAATTTAAATTTTATTTCATAATAAATGATATTGTTACAATAAACAAGACAATTTCTTGTTCAAATAACAAACACGGTAGCTCATTTGCTAGTAAGTCGTAAAGCAAAATAATGAGTGTAAAAACTTATGTTATGAATTGAAATATGATTTCATTATCGACAAAAAAATTTTACATAGTTTTTCAAACATTGGTATGTTATCTGAAGAACCGATTACAATAATAGTATCTTTAGCGTAAATGAAATTATTGATAATTACAGTTTGAATTGCGTACTTTACTTTTGGTGATAAGAATATAATATTTACTGAATCATCTAATATTTTGCATCTAATCATGGAGTAAGAAATGAAATTTTGGTTTCCAACTTCCAAAGATCACTTATTTATTTATCTATTTATAAAAATTATACGGGACTTTCTTAAGCATACTAAATTAATATACAGCCTATATATAGTACTGAGCTATATAAAATATAATATAAGAAATAAACATAAAAATTAATCAGAATGTTTTTGAGATAGAGCGAGTACATATCATTAAATTCGGTTATTAAGGTGATGCGATACCCACGCTATTACTCAAAATTGGGTTCCCGTTTTTCTCATTCAATTTTTAATTTTAAGGAAAAAGCTCTTTGACACGTTATAGTTCTTTATTAAACTTAAAACGTGTCAAGTTTTTTTCAAAAAGTTTAAAATTGAAGGAGAAAAACGGGAACCCAGAATTGAGTAATAGTGTGGGTATCACATCACCTTAAAGTTTCCACTTGTAAAATATCTGAGTATTTTAATTAGTGCAGTCATAATATGAAAAATTTTTGTTGTCGATAATCAAGTCATATTTCAATACATCATCAAAATTAAGTAATTTTGCTTACAGTGTGAATATTATCGATGATCAGGACTATAGTATTGCGTACGACTTACTAGCAAATGAGCAACCGCGTTTGTTATTTGCACAAGAAGATGTCTTGTTTATTGTAACAAGACATTTATTATGAAAAAGAATTTAAATTTTCATTAGGTATTGTCTTGATTATTTCGTTTGTAAGATTCCCAAACCATTCCGTGCGTTTTCCTAACTCGCATCATATGCCAAACTCTTGACCAGATTCCGAGCGCGGCTGCATTGAAAAACCCGTGCGTCGTAGCATTCGTCGCGGTGCGAGACAGCAGTAAACACAGTGACACGCACGCCACCGCGTGGCGCAGGCACCGTCTTTTGTCGTGTAAATTACACCGACCTCGCCACTGACGCGCAGCGCCACCGTAGCTGCGAACTTCTTTCCGTGTAGAACAAGTGTTTATTGAATAATTATGTGTTATGAGGCTCATAATCTTCATAATAAGTTTTTGCATAGAAGAAAATATTGCTGAGTGACATGTGAGGTTATAAATATGCAATATAATTTATGATGCCGATTTGAAATATTAGTCTGAGCTTTGGTTTAAAAAGCATCTGTCATCTTCAAAAAACTTAGTCGATATCAATGCTGTGCTGTTGTACATATTTATTCAAGTGTCAATAAAATAGTACATTACGGTAAAAGTGACGAAAGTTGAAGTTCCGCCACTGCGTGAAGTTGGCGCCCGAGGCGAAGTCGAGAGCGCCATATCACGCAGTGGCGGGCCTTGAAATTTCGTCTCGTGTACCGTATACTATTTTTCTTGATGTCCGGTGGAAAGTACGTTTGCCACTGACAATGATAATGCACCCGACGGGCTCGAGAGCATTGAGTTCGATGCCCGCCCCCGACATTTGCGGCACGAGCGCAGCGAGTGCTGCTGGTCGGGGGGGGGGGGGGGGGGGCAACGAAAACATCACGTGCATAATTTTAATAAGTGAATTTTACTGAAGATCATGTAAAATATTTTTATTTTACGTGCAATTGTTACAATTGTTACACGTACAATTATTAAGCATGCGGTACTTCTGCTCTATTTGCAGCAAAAAAGTCAACTACTTCATTTATATCTGAAAAAATAAATGATCACTCAAGAAGAAATTCTCACAAAAAGTGCGACATTATTAACGAACAATCTTTTATCCATTTCACAAATTAAAGCAATATGAATCACTTGTATACCCGATGGGCTGCATTGATTCTGAGAATGCATACCTCGTTAGTGACTGTCACACATAATATTTAAATCGTTAACATACCTCGAAAATGACATGAACATTCAAAAGGTTATGTGTGAGTACCACTAACGGGACATGCATTGCTAGAATCAATGTCCATCGGGTGTACCTTGATGATCAGAAGTAATAGTTTTTGTTGTAAATATAGGTTAATGACTTTGAATATGTTGACAAAACCTCTAAAACAATCTATTAATAAAGTCTACAGTTGCCTAGTTACCAACTCAGAATCAATGGTTAAATGTCCTTTTTTCGCCATCGAAAACAATGGCGAAACCACGTACTTTCCACCAGGGCACCAAGAAAAGATTATGTCTAATGAACATGGGAATACTGAAAAAAGTAAAAATGATATGTTATTGTGAAAATTTCAACGAATAAAAGTACTCTCAGTTAATCTAATATGATTTCTCACCATGGGAGACGTCAAAATGTTTCAGAGTTCTTAGTAAATATTTTTCTAGACAAGATTCAGGTAATAATTTCAAAAAGTTTTATCTATACAAGAATGTCAAGAAAGCTTTTATTCTCAGTGATTCTTAGTTCATAAACTGGTTGCATTTTTAATTTTACAAGATTATGTGTGGCAATGATGGGTTATTAATTTAAGTAGTTTCAATAATAATTTCAAGAACTTATATCTCTACTAAAAAAGAATATCGAGAAAGCTTTTTTTTTCACATTTTACAAGTCGTGTAGCAATGATGGGTTATTAATACAAGTGGTCTAATCTAATCTACTGAAATCTGTGTAAATCCACCCGGATCCACCTGGATTTCCAATGTGACATGGATCCAACTGGGTTTCCTAGCTGGATATTTTTGACCAGGTTCTAGTGATAATTTCAACAAATCCAAGTGTTGAGAATAATATAATTAATTATTGGCTCATGGTGCCAATAATTAATTGCGAAGCTACAAAAATAATTAATGATATTATCATATAGCAGTCTTATAGTAAAACTAATTTAAGGCTTTAATAATCAATTTCTAGTACCAAAAAATGAAAATACTTATAATATGCTCTGAAAAAAAATTATAAAAATATGAACTTAAAGCTTCGTTTTAAGATCTAATTTGTTCAAAAAAATATCGATCCCTTTAGTATTTATGTAATTTGTCTTCTTAATAATAATCTTTGAAAGTATAAAATAAGGTATGTATATATAAGTTTTTCCTGCAAACTGAAAACATAAAAAGAATGATATTTTCAGATGACTTTACAATAATTAATAGTATTGTTAAATTATCATCATACCTAAGAATATACGCATTTGATTATATTATTTCAAAAAATTTTACTAATGTAATCATTTTATCGAGCTCCTTGAAGAAACATTCAAATTTAAAACTTTTGTGAATAACAATACTATCATTTACTAATGATATTAAAAATATACTATACTATAATAAACCCTCATAATGTTATCACACTATGTAATTATTATTTTCTCTTAAAAAGTTGTGAAATATAAAAAACATTTTACAAAAGTTTAAACTAAGACAAGTCTCTCCCACCCTCCTTCCCTTTATCTCTCTCTCTCTCTCTCTCTCTCTCTCTCTCTCTCTCTCTCTCTCTCTCTCTCTCTCTCTCTCTCTCTCTCTCTCTCTCTCTCTCTCTCTCTCTCTCTCTCTCTCTCTCTCTCTCTCTCTCTCTCTCTCTCTCTCTCTCTCTCTCTCTCTCTTCCCCTCCCCTCTTTCTCCCTCTCTCTCAACATCTGTGAAACTGAGTACCAAAAACTTTAATGAGAGTTTAAATATTTTTTTAAAACAATCAACACGTTTTTTAAAAGCTATTTTTTAAGTATACGTTAAATTCTAACAACACAATTTGTCCAGTCCTTTTATTTCTTTTAGTCTCATCTATTAAATAAGGATTCTCTACAAATGGTAATAATTTTTTTCATGACTGTATAAACTCTCTCCCTCCTTCTCTTTCCCACCCCACTCTCTCTCCCTCCATCCCTCTCTCTCAACATCAGTCAACCTGAGTACCAAAAACTTTAATGAGAGCTTAAATATTTTTTTTTAAAACAATCAACACGTTTTTTAAAAGCTAATTTTTTAAGTACGTTCTATAACAACATAATTTGTCTAGTCCTTTTAATTCTTCTACTCTCTTCTACTCAATAAACACTCTTTACAAATGGTAATAATTGTTTTCATGACTGTATAAATAATAATATTGCTAATATAAAACTTTCTACGAAAGTATAAAATAAAGCAAGTATAGACGTTTTTTCTGGATAATCTATAAAAAGCAACATAATTTGTCTAGTCCTTTTATTTCTTCGAATCTCATCTATTTAATAAGCACTCTCTACAAATGGTAATAGCTTTTTTCATGACTGTACAAATAATCTATAAAATAATAATATTTATGATTTTGTAAAAGAAATCAAATAAATACGAATGAAAAAGTCTTTTAATTCTTTGAGTCATTGTATGCTGAACAAATTATATGTAAATAAGTACATTCAAATTGTTCACTGCAAATCAAACAAACGAAAGTTGTGAAATCAATTATCGATAGTCAAGTAATGCAAACAACTCTCGGAAACTACTGTATGACTGTTCTCAGACATGTATTCAAATTTGTTCATCTTTCAAATAAAAGTAAATCATGATTCTGCACATATAGGGATGTTGTACTTAACGGTACCAATTAAAAATTAAAGCTAATGTAATTATTTATAGTAGACTTATAGGTATAAATATTGTTAATGAATTTATGCAAAAGTTTGTATTCTATATTTAAGTAGCCCACCGGTAAATTGCAAATCGTCGGGCCCGCCAAGTATGTATGGGAAATCGGAGGACCACCCCTGCTAGAGCAGCTCTAGACTTCTCTTTTCCTCCCAAGGTGCGTAATATTATAGAAAGTTCGAAATTGAGAAAGAATAATGAAAAATAGTGATGTGTTGGTAACTATGTAATTTTTTTATATAGGCTTTGACTTTTCGTAAATATCTGAAAAAATTCTTATGAATTTTAGAAATAAAGAGAAGGCATTATAGTTATATAATTAAAATAATTTTCGACAACACGGGCGTAAAGTGCGTAGGTTCTATAAAGTTTTGTAAGAGTATGTGAGCTATTGGGCCTGTTGGGCGCTAAGTAGTATTTTATGCCCGCTGGCTGAATAATTTTGAAGTTACAACGTGGGCGTAAAATGTAATTTTATACGCAAGATACGAAAAGTTCTATTATGTCAGTCAAGTTAACTTATGGCCGGTACTTGACTACAATAAATTGATTTCAGTACTTTCTTGTGTTTAATTTGTATAGCTCAGAAAGATGAACAAATTTGAATACATGTCTGAGAACAGTCATACAGTAGTCTCCGAGAGTTGTTTGCATTACTTGACTATCGATAATTGATTTCACAACTTTCGTTTGTTTGATTTGCAGTGAACAATTTGAATGTACTTACTTACATATAATTTGTTCAGCATACAATGACTCAAAGAATTAAAAGACTTTTTCATTCGTATTTATTTGATTTCTTTTACAAAATCATAAATATTATTATTTTATAGATTATTTGTACAGTCATGAAAAAAGCTATTACCATTTGTAGAGAGTGCTTATTAAATAGATGAGATTCGAAGAAATAAAAGGACTAGACAAATTGTGTTGTTTTTTATAGATTATCCAGAAAAAACGTCTATACTTGCCTTATTTTATACTTTCGTAGAAAGTTTTATATTAGCAATATTATTATTTATATCTTGAATTCTATGGAGAGAAGCAATAGTAAGCAGAGAACACTCGGACGCTAAGGGCGTATAGTCATGGTCAAACCTGCTCATCGGCTGATTTAATTTATAAGCTATAAATCTCAATAATTTATGTTGAATTGCTTTAAGCAAGTTAATTTTATCTAAAATAAAAGGAGGCCAGATTTGACAACAGTAGAGCAGGTTTGGCAAGACAATGAATAATAGCAGATACATCAGTAAAGTCGCAAGTAGTTCGTTTTAGAAAGCCTAATGATTTGATCGTTTTAGATACAATACTATCGATATGGAGGACAAAAGTAACATGTGAATCAAATAAAATTCCCAAATCTTTTATCAAATCGACTCGACATAACAGCCTATTATCGATAAGATAATCATGCAGTACGTGTTTACCACCCTTATAAAATGATATTATTTTATATTTTTCAATATTTAAAAAGAGCTCATTCTCTGTAAATTCCTTACATCATCGCTAGAATTAATCGAATGGAACAGTTTAACATCATCAGCGTACAAAAGTATATTCGAAAATTTAATTCTTGGTCCTAAATCATTAATAAAAATAGTAAATAAAACTGGGCCAAGATGAGAGTCTTGAGGCACACTTGACGTGATTAAAACAGGCGGAGAAATACTACTATTTATTCTAACAGGTTGGTATCTATCAGTTAAATAGGAAGATAAAACCGCGAAGACATTTCCACGTACCCCAATATCTCATAGTTTAGACAACAATCGACGATGACTAACTTTGTCACAGGCTTTTGAAAAGTCAGTATAAATAGCATCGATCTGCGTCCCAGCCAAAGGTTTTCCGACAGGTAGTTATTAAAAATTAATAAATTCGATAGGGTAGATCGACCATAGGTGAAACTGTGCTGTTGCTCGGCGATTTTATAAAACAGTTTCTCTGTGACAGTATTAGCAAGCAGCGCGTCTAAGATTTTAGGTATAATCACATATATTGTGCTTATTACTCGTCTTGAAAATGGGAAAAATATACGAGGTCTTCCATTCGGTTGGAAAATATCCTATATTAAGGGGGTCTTACACCTATAGGCCTTTCTGGCAAAATTACCTAAAAAATGATAAAAATTATTATTATAATAAAATAATCAAAATATATTGTAAATATAACTTATTTTGAATAAAATGAACCAAGGCAGAGGTCCTTAAACTCATTTTATCCTCAGTTATAGCATTTTCAAGAAAAAAACTTTGTCGTAACTTTTCTCTGAGACCGCATGATGGATTTTCATAGGACAAAGTGCAAATTTTGAAAATGAGACGTTCGTAGTAATATTTTGTGATTAAAGGAATGGACTTCAACGAACGAGTTATTGTTTAAACATTGATATATTTTAACCAACGTTTCGAGGGTTATTTTACCCTCCTCTTCAGGGCTTATGCTATCAAATTTTAACGCATAATAACGTCATTAAAGTCAATCGCTATTGTAGTTGTTAAACAAATATATACATATGTAAATCCGGTTAGACCGAAGTGATCCTTCCTTTCGTCTCACTTTCATTGTTGCTACAAGGACAATTGTAATCGATGGCACTTGGAGCAACACTCAAAAATCTTTCGTTCACTATGAACGTTCGAAATTTCAAGCACCTGTATTCCTGAACATTATAAATTAATTAGTTTGAAATCTAAAGGAGATTTGTATGAGCCTTCGACAAAACTTTTTAACCTAATTTCATTACTAGAAAGAGCAACATTAAAAGTATTAAATAATGAAGAAGTTTGCTCTGAAACTTTACACAATATTATGGCAGCTGTAGATAAATTAGCTCCATTACCATTTGTTGGATGTGACTTACACAAGATGGTTTTTACGAATAGAATAGTATGTTTTTATTTAACCTCCAGAATATTTTTTATTGCCAAGCAGAGTAATAAAAATGACAATATAGAAAAAGAAAGGACGAGAGAGAAAAGAAAATTAGCAAAACTTGTCTACGCACCTGATCACAATGCTGATGAAATTATTCATTAAAATACAGACAAGAATAAGCGAAAAAGAAAAATGAAAAAAGTTAAAGGTGAAGGAAAAGAAACGAAAAAACGAAAAACAACAAAAACAAAAAAAAGGAAATTGAGAAAAAGTACATTTAAAAAAAGCCCAAAGAATAAATGTATTGTAAATATTATAATTTTAAGATTATTTTTTAAAAATAAATATTTATTATTTTTTTTTATATTTTACGTTGGGAAGTTATTTTTATGTCCTTTTATAAACCGTTATTTAAAAAAAAAAATAAATAAAACACAGCATTTACCGTTGTATGCTTAAGTCTGGGTAAAATTTAAGGGGGTTCTCCTCGGGCACTACAGTTTGTTGCTCAGCAAGAGCACAAACTATACCATGGGCGTCGTTCTGTCTCTCTCGCTCTCGTGCACGTCGTCTGCTATTTGTGTTTATAATCATTAATATCTTTTTAAAAAGATCGGCTTGACACATATTTAATAAACTTAATAGAAAGAGCCGAATTTCATATTTCTTAAGCTATGTTTTTCTTTTTGAAGTCCAGTTTTTTTGATGAGTAATTCTATTACTTTCTGTCACAGTTGATATAGCACTCATTTACTCTCATGTAAAAATAACCATTTTCAAGAATTTTTTTTCTCAAAAATTTGTTCCGCAATGTATGTAAACAAACATATGGTATCATTTCTGTGACTTTGAAGAATATTTGTATATTTTTTTCAGAAGCTTTTTCAGTTTTTGCAATGTGAAGAGAACTACCTTAATTGCGCTGAATTTCATAAATAATTTATTTTATTTTTAATATAGTATTTAAATCATACATAACATTTATAAAATATTGTTGTAAGTGAAAAAAAAAAACAAAATTACCGAGCCGGGAATTGATCCCGAGTCAAAAATTTTGAACGCAAAAAAGACTAACCACCTCGACCACTGAAACAATATACATATATAAACTCGAGATGGTTTATGATTATCTTTCTCTCCTTCGGGGTTTGGATTTCGTATTTGAAGATAAATTAAAAATTTAGTGCCTTATATTTCACGCGCTTACTTGACTTTATTGTTATATTCTTGTTATCGTTCTTGATTATATTTACATTTATTATGATGATTTTCTAGAAAAAATTCTTTTTGTATTATAATATTTTCATATGGTAAGTAAGTATAACCTACTTATCGACTTCATGACGAACGTGAAAGCTACTTAGTTCACCAGGCGCCACGCGAGGCGCTGAAACTACTTAGGGAAGGCTGTTCCGTCAAGGGGACCTGGCGAATCCCGACGGGAAAATCGGCTCACTTTTGGTACGCTGGAGTTATGTCTCTTTCTATTACTTCATGGTTAAAATCGATCGAATAGATCCTGAGAGAAAACGGCATGCGCGTGCGCGCGCGCACACACACACACTTTCTAAAATTATATGATTCGAACTTCTGTCGCCTCTATTCGTATTTCTAGAGCGATTTAACGAAACTTAAAATCTTACTATTACAAAGCTTCCTCTAGGAGGAAGCAAACAAAAAAAATCAAAAACTGAAAAGAAAAAGATCGTCTCCATCATATTCATACTCCAACCGTTCCACAAAAATCGATACATTCGCTCTAAACAATTAAAGAAACCCATCCCCCGCTCACTTCGTTAAAAATGCACAACGCAAAAGTGCCACTGCATGAACTCCACTCACAAACTAACTCCACTTGCGCTCATACACACACACTCACACGCATAAACTGCGCCAGTACAGGGGCAATTGTCAATTTGGCGCATCGCGTGCGCGCACGCGAGTTTAACTAAAATGCGCGCGCCACCGTCTGCTTTTTTTTCATCCCCGAGCGTTCTAATTGGCCTCGGCAGCCCGCGCGGACTCTCGTCAGATGTCCCCGATTGATATCGCCTTAACGATCGCTTTCCGATACGTCCTTCTGTTTTCTCCCTTTTTTTCCTAACCAACCACCCCGCGCGCGCTCGCGTGCACATACCTCTGTGTATATACGCGCGCTGCGTTCCTATTTCGCGCGCCGTCATTTCCGGCCTGTCGGGGAATTTGTAAGTTTTCATGTTTATTCAGCGTATTCAAATGCGCGCGGCGCATCGCAAAAAGGGGGAAAGGTGTTGCGCGCTCGTTTCTTTTTCTCTCCTTCCTTCTCGCTCCTTCGAGAGTGTAATACTTCTGTATATATATATATTCTCGCATTGCTATAGCGCGCGTATATACATATGCACTTTCGATTTTCGAGATACCCGAGGAAACAAGCTCGCGAACAGATGTCTCAATTCGCAATTAAACGCGCGTACACACGGACTCTTATACGTATATACACGAGGTGTCCTTAATGGGCCTCTAATTAAGTATACGCCGCGGCGTCATCTCCCGCGCGAAATCTCGTATTCCCCCAGCGAGGCGGAAAAAGCTGTCTCTCTCTCTGTCTCTTTTTTTTCCTCGGTCGTTCGATCGGACGAGTGAATCTCGTGTAGTACTCGTCGCTCGATTTATTCGAGACGACGACGACGACTTGATCGGAGGTCTCGATCGAGATGTCACGCGCGTGCTGTGATGGCGATGATGCAAACGACGTATGCGAAGTGGAAATGTGATTTCGGCGGGTGAGAGAGGTGGATGAGAAGGTTTAATTTTATTCCTGGTTGGTCAGGTGTCCGCCTGTGTGTTGTCGAGAGAATGGCGTGCCAGCTGGATGTTATATATACATATATAAAAATTTTATTTAGATTATGTTATTTGGCTATAAAAAGTAATGACGCGCGAAATAAGTATTTGACAGTTATGTGTATGAAAAGTATCATATTTCATTGCTGTTGAAATAAAAAAGTGTACAGCTTTTTAATACCAGGTACATACTGTAATACAAACCTGACCTTTCCAGAAACGACTTCATCTGTATTTTATTAAGTCTTTTGTTTCAAACTAAATATTAATTGCGTATTGAGAACACATTTTTCTTGCGCTCAAAGTATAGATTCATACTATAAAACTTACCACTTGAATAATGTGAAAAAATTATTAATACTTTAGTAATCTACACAAAAATTCAAAAATGTTATTGAGTACGATCGTAGGAGGCAAAGATGTGAAAAGAAAACGACTTTTCTAATTGTGGCAACGTTTCGTCGGCTATTTACGCCAACCTCATCAGGCCCTTTATTCGAAACTCATATTATTTGTAGTTTTTTATATAAATTTACATAAACTTTTGAGTAACACATTTTTAATTTTTTACATTACCTAGCCTTATAGATCAAATATAATCCGCCGTCAATCAGATGTTATTTGATAGTGTTTACCTTATTTTGAATATGACTATAATACATTAATAACGGGAAAATACGTGGTACTTAGTTTTTGAAGATCTTCTTTTTTATTAATACTGTTTTTATTATTTTTTATGTGAATCATTTCCGAAATCAATCTTTTTAAATAATTACTTTCAAAATCTAAAATCCGCGTATTATCCCAGTCAAATTCATGTTTATTTTCTACTTGGTGTGCACTACCTACCGAATCTTTATTTTTATTTTTCTTATGTTCATTAATACGAGTAACTAAGGATCTTTTTGTTTCTCCTATGTATGTAGCCTGACAATCTTTGCAATTAAATTTGTAAACAACATTTGTGCAATCCCATTTTTTAGTTACATCCTTACCTAGTTTTATGATAGGAGTTAAACTCTTTTTTATCAATCAAAAATTATACTTTCCATGAAATTTTTCAATTGTATAATTTCTGACCACAATTTTTACAAAAAAATCTGTCGGTCGCGTATGAAGAAATAGTAATTTTTTCTCCGATCTTTCCCTGCGCCCAATTCTTATCACGGAAAAGACTTTTATCACCATAAACACAACACCCATACGAACCACTCAAAGACAACCCCCTTTATTTCAATGAGCAACCCTCGCCACTTCGTCACTCAATCCCTCCCTTCCACTCTCTACCTAAACCCATAAACAGACATACACACATACACGCTCACCTCCAATCGGATCTCCACCTCGGCGACTCAATTATCCGAACGGGCCGAATCAACGACTGGAATTACCCCCGGCCAAATAAATTAGGGTAACGCGATGGAATTGCGAAGAGAGAGAGAGAGAGAGAGAGAGAGAGAAAGAGAGAGAGATACACACATATACATACACAACGTCGGTAAGGCCGATGCAATTGCACAGGCGGCGCGCGTGTGCAGCTGCCGGGTTATCACTGCTCGCCGCTGCTGCTGCTGCTGCTCTTATGCTGCGGGAACGAGAGCTGCGCGCTGGGTGAGCGAGAGAATGGATTAACGATGGCCGAGAGGGAACCGAAGGCTGCGCAGATGCGCGAGTGTACAGGGACGACGACGACGAAGGTGTGTTGTTGTTGCGCGTCGATGTCTTAATTACGCGATTGATGTGTGTGTGTGTCTGTGTGTGTGTGTGTGTGTGTGTGTGTGTGTGTGTGTGTGTGTGTGTGTGTGTGTGTGTGTATGTCTAAGAGTGGGGTTGTATGGGCCGTGTGTGCGCGATGGACGCGTTACGGTCGAGAGACGTTTGCACGATCGTAAACGCGTTCGGGGAAGGAAGCGACCAGGATGTGTGGAATGCAAATGGATGATTCTTTAATGAATGCCGCTGCGGTTTTTGGTTGATTCAATTAAGGGAATTGGTTGAAGTAGTCGGCAGATATTCTGAAAATTGGAGGTACTTGGTACGGGGTGTAGTTTTATAGGGGATTGTTT
Source organism: Torymus aiolomorphi (assembly GCA_036365515.1). Lineage (NCBI taxonomy): Eukaryota > Metazoa > Arthropoda > Insecta > Hymenoptera > Torymidae > Torymus > Torymus aiolomorphi. The sequence continues at coordinate 74,927,958 of CM070874.1, read as the reverse complement.
GATGAAAAAATATCTAAACGATATTGAGATTCATTGGTGAATGAAAAATTTCGTAAAAGGATTATTTGATTTATTGCGCTATTATCAAAACAAGAATTTTAGAGTTCAATATATTTTTGCATTTTTGGTAATTATTCATATTAATAGTTATAAATGTTCTGTTACAAAAAGAAATTGAGTTGAATACTATCGTTTTAATATTAATTTTAAAAAATCTATCGTGCTTCTAGAATGCTTACAAAGCCGCACTTCTTATCAGGATATTTTTAGATTCTGTTCGCTAAGTGGTGCCTTTGACTGACACGTTTCCAAGCAAATGTAAAACAAGGATCAGCGTATACTCCACTTAAGGTTTTCTTTTTCAACGGGCTCACTTGTGGTACAAAAATATACTTTTTAAATGGCCAGTGATTAGTCCAACATCGTGACATTGAAAAAGAAGCGCCAGGCGTAAAAAAAGTTCGAAAAAACCTGGAAGCAATTTATTTGCTTCTTTGTTACTTGTTCCGACTTCCTTTTTCATATTGGTCTTGTTAAAATTCCAGAAATAAAGGTTTCCTGAATACTATTTCCATATATATTTCATCGCTTTATTTTTATAATTGATAAAATATAAATTTATATTTGTCCTTTACCGTAACAGTTGCATGTATCTAAGTAAGGTGTTGACCATTACGTCTTAAAGTAGTTTCCCAAACATTGTATCATTCAACAAAGTATTTTTACCCCCCTTTCTATCTATAAACTTATAATTTTTGTTCTATCACTTTTATTATCTCTTCATTCAAAAAAAAGGTTTCGTTGATCCTTGCACATAACACAAGCCCATTCTCTTATTACAAACTTTTTATACTTGATCTTCGCTAACAAAACATTTCAAACCTACAAAATCATTGCACAAAAACAGTGCAAACGTGTATCAATTTGGAATAACTTTGATATTCACTAAAACTCAAAACCTCATCATTCTCTTCATCTCACCCCCTCCTACTTCCTTATCCCTCCGTCCTTCTTACCCTCCACTCAACGGCTAACCCTCGGCGACGCGTGTCCATCCGGCCGCATCTAAATCAACCCCCTGCGAGCCTCAAGGAATCGCCGTAGACTTCGTCGTATAAGGCCACATGCGCGCCGCACGTGTCGACGCAACTGCGTCTCGAACCGCCGATGAAAAGCTTTCCCGGTTCGGGGAAAATTGATGCGGGTTTTAAGGGCGGAGCTGGCTGGACTGCGCGTCTTGTTAACGAATTAGGGAGCATTTAAGGAAGAACGATGTTTCTATGGTAATGAAAGCAAATACGAGGATTGGGTTGCTTGTGTATATTGGCTGTTGATGTCTGCGTTTTCTTTTTTTTTCTTTTAGGTTGGTTTGATTGTTGGCATGTTAATTAATGAGTAAGAAGATTTGGAATATCTGTGTATAGGGGAAACGGTGAGCAGGCATAATTGAAAATGAAGATTTTTTTTTAGGAATGTGAAATATGGACACCTGGGTTATGAGTGAGATTGTGATTAATGGATGTTTCTTGGACATGCGATGACTAAGTGATTTTGAAAGGTTTAAAACAAAAACTTAATTAACAACTATCTGTTTGAATATCTATGCTCAGAGATTAATTTAGTCGTCAATTGTTTAAGTATCTTGTAAATAAATTTGTTTTTAATAAATAATGAAAAAAAATCAATGATTTCTTTAAATGAGATTTCAAATGAATGTATACAATTAATTTCGAATTTAAGAAAATTTAGAACGGGATATTCAGGCAAATATTTTTAGTTAACTACACTTTTGAAAAAGAACAAACTCGTAAACTGTTAATTTTTTATCCAGCATAAAAATTATAATATCCCTAAAGCAAACACGTTAAGATCGCATTAAACCATCATTTTCCCTCCTCCTTAAGAAAAACCGACAGCATCCACTTGTCAAATCCTCCCAAAAACGAAAAAAAAAAAGAAGAAAAAAAATGACGCACACGCGCGTCTCCTCTTTCCCTCTAAAAAAAAATTCCTGCGCCTCTGCTGGCGCCACGAGGGACAAAAAGCGGCGGCAGCGGCGGCGGTTCTCGTCCAATTTACGACTAACCTGCGAGAAAGCGGCTAACAGTCTCCAGATCCTCCCGAAACCCGGATATCCCTGTCATATGCGTCGCTTCGCTAATTAGACGTTGGTAGCAGTTTCTCTCTTTGGAAACCCCCCGGTGGCGCGGTTTACAAGCCGAGCGCCCGACCTCGATCCGATTTTCGCTGACTGTGGGTCTGCTCGGAAGGTAAGGATTCTCGAGCTTTTTTAAGGGAGGTGGCTGGTTTCTTTTTCTCAAGGGTATAGGGGAATTCTTTCGAGGTAAGAGTGGACAGGTAACGCCGGTGTAAGAAATAGGGAGGAGGAAGGCATGTGGATGATTAATGAATAGTTTTAAAGTAATTGCTAGTTTTTTCTCTTTAATTATGGCTGAGATTTTATTTGAGAAATACCTTTCAAACTAAGAATTTTTCTGACATTCGTTGCTAAAATAAAGAGGTTAAAGAAGCGATTTGTATTTTAAAACATTGAAAACCCTGATTATTTGGAAGTCGAGTTTTTATCCCAAATAGTTATAATCACTCAACGAATTAGAATTGGAATTAATAATAATATTCTTCATATTTGCAAAATCAAGAACACGTGACCTAATAAGACTAATAACTAAAACTAACGAACCCTCCAATAAATAACACACTCCCTCGCATCCCTCAGCTATTATCCCTACTTTATGCCCAACAGATTCTCCGTCGAAAGAACCCACTATGGAAAGCGGATACCCCGGGCCTCTAGATTCCTCAAAACTATCCCCCACCGGCGCCAACATATATGTGTCCCTCTACACGTGTACCCGACAAACGGTACACGCGTCATCGCGTCTGCGCATCGTCGCCGCGACGACGTAAATCAACCGGGTCACTCCTGTAGCTAGCTTTCGAAAGTGGGGGCGGATGTAGACCGGGGATCGGTAGCAGCTATTCCGATAAAGAGTGCAGGGACTGGGAAACGGGGGTGCTAATGTTAGGTTAGCGGAAATGTCCTCCCGTGGAACTACTAATCACCACAAACCTCCAGAGTTACACGTGTTTGCGAGATCGCAAACACGTGTGTGTGTGTGTGTGTGCGCGTGTGTGTGTGCGCGTGTGTGTGTGTGTATGGGTTTTGGAGAAAAATGGTGGTGGGCAAATATAGTATCGGAAGTGGGTTATAATTTGATTGGAATTCAGAATTCTTAGTACTATGTGAATTCAAATAAGTGAAAATTAGTCATATGTGCGTAGAATAAGTAGATAGTCGTGCACTTCCTCAAATAAGTGAGCGACTATGTACTTGGAAAAAGTGAATGTTTACTTATTTGAGGTGAATTTCAGTTATTGCAATTAAGAGGGTTATAGGGTGTATTTTATTCAGATTGAAGATTGTTTTCAATATGTATTGGTTATTATGTTTTTAAATATAAATTGTTCCTAATATGTCTCGTAGATACTGAAAGAGAATTAATCGTCTGATGAGAGAACTTGGATTTCTCGTAAACGTCCAATACATTGGAATTCGGCTAGTTGGTTAACAAATTGAAACAAAAATTGAAAATTGAACGAAACAAGGGGAAATAAATAGTCATCAAGTCAATAAATCTATCTAAACTCTAAAATATAATTTCTCAGTAGCAAACTTAATAATAACAATTTAGAACAAACGCGAACATTTTGTTTCAAATTTTAATTTAGAACATTTCAAAACTCCAAACATTTTGCGCTCTTCGTTTCATAATTTCAACTTACAAAAACCATCGAAACAAGCACTGTTTATGAACATAAGCGAAACCCCAAGACCCAACCTTCCACGCAACCTTTACTTCATCCACACCCAACCCCCTCGGACCGAAATATTGCAAGACACGATTTCCAATCGGCTCCCACCGTAAATCCCCGCGCGGTCCTCCATAATTTCAGCTTCGACGCAGGCCCCGCTTCTTCCCACGTGCGTTATAGGCGACTCGCGAAATCCCGGGAAAAAAGAAGCAAAAGTGACACACGCGCACGTGTACGTGTACGGGCTAATCCATCGACGTGCGGCCGTCGGCCGACGGCGGCGCCTCGGCCTCCCCGCTGTGGCGGCGGCGAAGCTTCGATTCGCCCGCGTACATATATAGAGACGCCCACGCGGTCGCCAAATGTTGGGTGCGCGGGAAAGTTGGTGGAGAGACGAGAATGGAGGAGAGAGAGAGGAGAGAGAGAAAGAACAGTGTAGATGGATGGGTCATTTGTAAAGTATTTAGTGCGGTTTGAGGAGTTCGAATGGCGTTAGTTTCCGAAGTATTGCTTGATTTTGTAGGGTGAGGATATAGCTACACTTTGTTAGAAATATCGGAATTGTAGTCCTCGTTAGTGCAGTATCGTATCTTATAATCATTGACTTGAATTGGCAGAATTTACAGATATTGGAATGGATTTGTCGGATAGCTCGACAGATTATTGATGCACAAGGAAATGTGTAATTAAAATAGAAAAAAAATAGAAAAAAAACTAGTATTTAAAAAAAACATTCTGAACTATATCATTTTCTTAATATATAAAATACGTATCAACCATCCATCGTTGCAGATAAATATATTAAGTTGTTTTTTTTTTTTTTTTTAAAGCTTATACGAAAGCTTATGAAAATATTGTTTGTTTATCAATGCATTTACTTAGTACATTTTGTTTTTTATTATTTGTAATTATCATTGTATGTGAATCTATCACTTTTTTTTATTAGTTATATGGTGAGGAACCCCAGCAACTTGCTGGCCAGAAGAAGGTAACAAAGATAAACTGAGGTACTGTTTTATTAATAGTAAATGCACGTAACCAATATCTTTATTTGGTGAAAGTTACACATTAATACGGGCTTACATGTGGAACGATGTGTTCTCACGCCACGCAGGACGACTACTGACTCCTCACTCTCTACTCTGCGTCCTTTCGGACACTTATCAACACCGCATACGACAGCGTTGCCGTCGACTAGATGGAATCGACTGAGCGCGCGAAATACCATATATTCAAATTCCATACAATCATCAAAGGTAGTTTTTGGCTCACGTACATTTTAATTAACTGAAAGTTACTGTATGATAGAGTCAATTTTTATTGTAAAAAGTTATATTCTATTTCATAGGATAAGCTGATCGCAAATATATATCAAACATCTTGGGTTATTTTAATCAAATTTATATATATCCTTACATGCCATGTATATGTTCAGAAGCCGTTTTAGCATGCTGTTGCTTCATTTATTAAGTTCATGCAAAAACGTAATTAATACTGGTATGGAATCATCTTATACACTGTCAGAAAACTTCCATATATCTATAGGTATACAATGTGTACATTTGGAAACGCAAAATGTAAACACAATATATCTATATATATAAGTATGGAAGTTTTCTAACAGTGACATAAAATATTCGAAAGAATTCATGTATCGTCACTTCTAAATAAAAATGCATGAACTCCGAAACTATTTAGAAAAGACATCAACTCAGAAAAAGCCGGTTGCTAAGGGGGCCAACTTTTTATAAATAACAGTCGAAAAATTAACGAAAGAAGCACAACTAAAAATGAATTATTCCAAGTTATTTTTAGCCTCTTTCATTCTACTACTACATTAAACTTTATTTTTTCAATTTACCTTACATAATGACTAAAATTATCACCGGCATTCGCACACCCGTCCCAAAAAAAGCTTATAACCCACAGTTTTGCGCGGGTCGCCTGGCGCTACGATTAATTTCGATTCCTTATCTAATCCTTAATTCCGCGCCTAATGTAGAAAAAAATCTGATAAAGCGCCAAAGTGTGAATAAAATATAATAAAAAAAACGAGGGAAGACGTGAACGCGCGCACGAGGAAAGATAAAGCCCCGAGAGAGAACGAGAAAAAAGGCGAGCGGAGCAAGAGAGAGAACGAGGTGAGCGAAGGAGAGACATCCGTCTCGCATTAGCATATACAACGCCGTGAGAAGAGCGCGAGACTTCTTTTTTTCTCTCTCCTCTGGAAGGAACGAGAGGAAGAAGAGTCTCGGGGTAGGAGGAGGAGGAGGAATCCATTGAACCTGTTTTTGTTTTAGCTCTTACCGTACGGAAATATGTCCTTTTATTGTGGTTCGTTAGGATTTGGCCAATTCATTTTAATTTTAAATAATGCAAATTATCGGGTCCGATACGCCGGGGCTACATAAACTTGTATGCTTTAGGATTGTTATTTATAAAAGTCGACATTTATACTCGGAGAAATGTATATTAATTCAAATAATTTAAAAACTGGATAATGAATGTGAAATTATACTTTAACTGTATTTACTCTAGAAGATGTATTAAATTTACATTTTTGTAAATAAAAGATCCAAGATACCTAATAACTTTGTATTTACGAGGTAGTGGAAATCTATGTCGGTTTGATGAAATATAAAAAGAAAATATCTATACTTTTAAGAACACTAGTATGTAGAGCATTCTATATACCTTTGAAAACATTCTTCTGTATTCTACAACAGAACGAAGTTTAATCATTTCTGTATACGTTGTTAAAACACCCGATAACATTATCATTGAACCTATGTAAGATCACGCTTTTGAAATCTCGAACACTTTTACTACCAGCATTTAATTTCTCATGTATCTGGAAATCCGTGTTTCTTATTAAACGCTTAGTCAGACAGCAACTCGATGCGGGGAAAAAACTATTCCTACCAATTCACGTCGCGCCTTTAATCAAGAAACAAGCGGCTTAACATGCGGCTTTTTAGATTTTGGAGAGAAAATAGAGAGGAAAAAGTTTAAAACCGAAAATTTTAAGGCGACATGTGGACAATGGCTGAGCGTTATCTAAATACGAATGGAAGACGAGGAACCGGACACTTAATGAAAACGACTACTTTTTCTCAAGTTTTTCGTTAGTTTTACATTGCCAGTTTTAGTGTAGGAGCCAGTGGGGGTTCCCGTAGCCTTTTCAAAAGGCAAGCTGACACCAAGTGTTTTTTTATGTATTTTTTCATGCTGAATCCGAATTTTTATAGTGGATTGTTGAAAAAATCAGTCTTTATTTGTTATAAACAATTTATTGAAAAAATATTAAATTTTCGACTTTTTTATAATAAAAAAAAATACTATCATATTTTTTAGGTCATTTTAAACAAAAAAGTTTCTTACAACTTTTGTGTAAAAGTGCATCCCAAAGCAGTAAATAATTCTCAAAGTTTGGAAAAAAGCACTGATGTCGGGCGCCGTCGCCGCCAAATTGTACGCACACGCTCATTTTCTTAAATTTTGAGAATTTTTTGCGGCTTTGGAATGTACTTTCACGAAAAACTTGTAAGAGACTCTTTTGTTTAAAATGACCTAAAAAATACGATAGTATTTTTTTTATTATAAAAAAGTCGAAAATTTAATATTTTTGCAATAAATTGTTTATAACAAATAAAGATGGATTTTTTCAACAATCCACCATCGAAATTCGGATTCAGCATGAAAAAATACATAAAAAACACTTGATGTCAGCTTGCCTTTTGAAAAAGCTACGAGAACCCCCCTGGCTCCTACACTATTTCAGTAACATCTCTTACAATAATTGATTTTACTTCATTTTAATAAAAGATAAAGCTCAAAAATGTATAAAATAGTATTTCACAGGTACATTAGTTCAAATATTATGAACATATGTTGCCTATTCAACCGATCACACGAAACCAATACAAATAAAATCCATCTTCAATTCTCATATCCAACTAATCACCACCGACAGACCCTATAAATCTTGCAGTAACCCCTCAACAGCAATCTTTTCACACATTCGACTTTTGTCCACGACTGTAACACCCGTGTGCATACACACACACACACACATATACATACCTCGAAGAATCGGTCGGCTCGCTTCCAGCCGTGTATACGAAATTTACGAGGCGCGCTATCTCGGGACACGGCGAGCCTCGTTACCCGGACAAGGCAGCGCTCGAGATTAGCTGCGCGCGCGGCTTTTCATTGCCTTTTCGGCCGACGCGCGCGCGCTACACTTTTCTCTCTCTCTCTCTAGCAGCTTTTTGACCCATTAAACTTCGCGTGGGAGAGAAGGCGGAGGGCTGCGGAACAAGAATCAGCGATGACGCACGAAGCGGTCGACGATTTTTTATTTTCGCGTTTGGGGGAAATATGTACTCGGCTCTTTCTACACGGACCGTGTAGCTTTTTATCTTAAGGGAAGAGGGTTTCATATGACGATAAAATATAAAGATAATGCGAGTATTGCGTAAGCAGATTGTTATTTATGCGCGGTGAAGCTTGATCGCCGTGTGTCTACGCTCTTTTTGATTAATGATATACGGTTCTGTAGCAACAATTCTCCAACATTGTAGGTTGGAAAAATTATTATAGCTAACAATTATGAAGTGTAATAAGATTATAATTAAAACATTTTTGTTTCATTTTACCCGCGCAAAAAAATGAAGACTGGCCAATATATTGCTCGGAATGTGGGTAATATATGGGATATGTCACTTCCCATACATGGCCAAAATTTCTCCATGTTGCGCTCCGTGCTTTTTTCCCATAGTTGGGATGACCTATAGCCCATGTATTGGGCAAGTGTTGCTTTCAGTTCCTCGTTAACAACAAATTTTGTGTGTATATATATATATACACACACACACACACACACACACACACACACACACACACAAGCGAAGCACTGGTTCCGCCCGCCCACCCCTGTGTCTTATACTTCCTTATATACCCGTACGGTTCCTATTTATCCATGTGTTACGCCATCAGTGCACCGCCTAGTGGCGGCTTCGGAACTACATTATACATATAGAACTATAGAAGTCCCCAAAAGTTCTCCCGTACATGGGAAAAAGGCACGGAGCGCAACATGGAGAAATTTTGGCCATGTATGGGAAGTGACATATCCCATATATTGCCCACATTCCAAGCCTATATATTGGCCAGTCTTCATTTTTTTGCGCGTGTATAAAGAAGCGTTTACTTGAAAGGTGAAATATAATAGAACTATATATCTACGACTGGTTATACGAGGGCGCGAAATTTTAAATATGTATATATTTCCAATAGTCAACCTCAAAAATAAGTACAATGCTACATGTGCACAGTTTCTTTGAATTTAAAAAACAAAAGTATTCATTCTGAATTCTAGCAGGTGTAGTCCCGCTCGCCATTCATTAGTCGCAAGTGGCGAAAGGTCCTTTTAAACGGCGAAATGAACTGTAAAGCACACACACGCACGCGGGAGAAAAGCGTTCGCGAGATTTCGTCGCGCCGTCATCCGACACCCGACGCCGCGAAACCCGATCCCCTCGATTAATTTAATTAGCCGGGGACTTAAAAATATACGAAGAAGAAGGAGAAGAAGAAAAAGGCACTACAAGGCGTCCCGAAAATCCTCACCCGACCTTCGGGCGAACAAGTGTAGCCGAGAGAGGGAAAGGAGAGGAACGACGCGGGGAACCGGAAAGAGGCGCTCGAGAGTCGTTCGTCGCCGGCCGGATATGATAAAGCATCCGATAAGGATCGAAAAGGGAGAGAAAGAGAGAGAAAGAGAGAGAGGTTGTTCTCTTCTACGCTCGGTTCTCTTTCTCTTTCGGGCGCTACATTCGGTCAAATTAAATCCTTGAGAGCCGAAGCACAAGAGGTAGAAGGTAGAGGAAAAAGCGAAGAAATGGGTAAAACGCGTATTTACGAGGGTCAAGGAATGCCTGGCGTCTGCGAGGCGAAACGTAATTTTTTTTAATAATATTTGTGGTATGATGCTGCCTTTTGTTAAGGGTTTGTGTTTGTTTATTTTATTGCAATTAAAGCTCTAAATGATGTTTGAAAAGTAAAATGTAAAAATAAAGGAATAAAATAGACTATATACTTTTTTATGTTTTGATGATTTGAGTGACAGATTAAAAATCGAATGACTTCCGCCCAAAAATGATTTCGCAGCCCACATATTTGCAACAGTATGGGCAATATATTGGCAATATATGGGCCACACTGCCCACATTAGTGCAGTATATGGGCAATATGTTGCTCCTGCGCCTAAGCCGAATATTGGCCATACTGTTTCCCATATCATGTCCACATTAGTCCCATATTTTTTTTTCTTCAAGTGTGGGATACATATAAGTATTATGTGGGAAAACTATGGCCCATATTCGGCTAAGGCGCCGGAGCCACATATGGCCCATACATTGCCCACAAATTTTTTTTTACGCGGGCTCTACCTGTTTTACTTTTCAAAAACTTGGTAACCTCAGCATCTTCAGTACCAGGGGTGGAATGAAAATTCATATATACCTATTTCTCATTTAGTTGTTTCGCCAAACTCTCAGAGAATTTGGAATTCTCAATTTTTACAAAAAAAGAAAATCAACTTATTAAAATTGACCAACCCTTGACCAATGGTTAGTGAATGTTTCTACCAGGGTACCAACACCTAAATATTTTTCTCCCATCTTTACCATTTTGAAATTTTCATTAATTATTTTTGTCATCCACTGTTCTCTAACTTATTCTCAATAAAATGAAATTGAAGTCGTTAAGAAAAACTAATTCTAAATTCTGTACCAGAGCTACGCACGAGCAATACTATTTGCCTCTTTAGGATTTACTTATATGTAAGTTTGCCACATAAACTTTTTGAAATGCAATGTTTTTCTGATAAATAAATTCCAAATTAAAAAGAAAAAAATAACAAACAATACGATATAAGCACCTGTAGTGGTACCGACATCCCTTTAAAAAATACCAAGGAAGTGACTTCTTAAGATAATGACTAATCATTCCCTTCGAACCTAGCACTAAAATTAAAATATCACATTTCAAATCAAACACAATATCAAAACATTAACGCAACCAAAAACGTCAATAAAGCCCGTCAAAGAAACCCTCGCTTCATCGGCCAGCTGAAGCGACGAACGCGTGCGCCGGACTCGCGCTCCCACGGCGAGTTTGGGCGAACTACCGAGATCCCCGGCTACAAAGTCACGCCGAGGGTTGTTAAAAGTTATATTGCCGGCGGCGCACGTAAAGAAAAAAAAGGAGAGGAAAAGAGAGGAAAGCACGAGCGCGCCGGGCCGAAAAAGAGAGGCAAAAACAATGAACGGATTTTATTGCGCGACGACGCTGGCTACGCTCATCCTTTCAGGCCCGCGCAACGTAAAAGTTTTCGGGACGCGCGCGCGTTTCTTCGGGGGACGTCGATCTTGGCCGATGGAAGTTCGATGTGCGGGGAGGGCGAGGAGGCGAGAGTTTTTTTCGATGTTTGTCGGGGGGAGTAGTCGAGATGGGCGCGAGCTGTTTGCATGCGTTGTTGTTATTATCGCGTTTGCAATTGATGTAGTTTTAAAAAGGTTATCAGTAAATAAAGGTATAGTTTTAAGTACAAACGGGTCGAGAGAAAATATTTATTTAGTAGATTAAGATGTAAGACATAATATGTGTGAAATAATTTCTGTTCGAATCTGCTTCGCATAATTTTGGTTTTTGTATTCCGGCTGTTGTATTATGCCAACTGTCCAAATATTTTATAGGATTATAAGTTGAATGCCAAGAATGTTAATGGGTTAATGGGTATATGAATAGAATAAGCATCGATAAAAATTTAAATATTTGCGTATAAATATAAATATATACTTACGTGAAGTTAAGAGAAAGGAGTATGCTACATCATGTATACACAGTGAGTTCTTACCTGAAACAAAAAAGAACACTTTGCGTTAACTTTCTTCATAGTACTTTGTTTTTAACTGTAAAATTTCAATATCCACATTAGAATCACTACAGGTGTTTAAATCTATTGTCATTAAAATCAACCTCATGTTGCGGATTCTTCAGCTACGTAAAAGTTCACGTGCGAACATTGATAAAGAAAAAACAGCTGTACAATCATCCGAAACATTGCAACAATCTAACGACCGAGCACCGCTAATTAAATAAGTAAACCCCCTTCCCGATAAAAGCCGTAAAGCATGACAATCATTAGCATATCTTCTCCGCGCGTCTCGCCGTCACCAAATACATACAAATGGAAGCAATTATATAAAAAATTACGTTTGTCGGGCGATAAACCCATTCGCCAAGAGAGAAATACCCCGCGGGACAAGTGTATTTATACAGCCGGCGTGCTCGCGAGCGACGGACTTTTAAAAAGCCGGTCCGGAGCGTGCGCAGGCGATAAGATTAATTTCATAAAACCGGAGGGAAGGAGGGAGATTTCTGTCAATAAATAACGCAAATGAATACGGCGTTATCTTTACACGCGGCTTCTTCGTACAGAAAATACACAGACGCTGTAAAAAAGACATACATTATATGTATATCGCGCAGAATAATCGCGTTTGTTGATACGGAAATTAGTATTGCGTTCGGGACGTCGATGCCGAGGTGAAGGTGAAAGATAAAAGTATGGGATTTCGGCGTGCGGTGGAAATTATGGAAGGCGGAGACCGGGGGAAACGAATGGACCGTCGCGAGTATCGCGTCACAAGGTGTAACGGTGGCGGCAGATAAGGTAATTTAGTGCTGATAATGTTATGCGCCGGTAGCGCAAAAAGTGGAAAACATGGTTGCTCTAGTGAAGGACTAGATGGAAGTGTTGAAATTTCGGTTTAGGGAGTGTTTTAGATAGTGTACGTGTAACTGTTATGGTAGATAATGACTTTATTGGTAGGATGTGACTCATGGCAAGTATTTTCGAAGAATTTAAATGTATATTGAGACAGAAACATTCCCACATTATCACGTAATATCATCGATTGTCTTGAATCATAAGAAACTTAGTACTTTGAGAAATATTTTGTACAAAATTTAATACATCCTTTTGTCAGACATTTCATTTCACGCCGCAATTGAGCAGCTCCGGGTAAACGAAAACAGCGTGAAAAGACAATTCCATAAACAAACCGCAGTGTATTTTTAATGCAGAGCAATGACACCCAAGTGAAAAATTAAGCAAACCACGCACGAGAAAAAAAGAGAGAGAGAGACGCGAGTCGGAGAGTCACAGGTATGCCCTTAAATACGCCCACGTGTCGAGGCTGGCAGGCAGTCGCTCGGTCGGCCGCCTCGCGCGGGAAAAAATGTATGACCCGTCGGGCCCGTGACACAGCCGGCAAGACAGCAAGAGAGAAAGAGAGTCGGCCTCGACTTCCCCGGCCAGCTGCGGTCCCCGGCGTTTTGACAACAATTTCCACTTAGTGTCGCCGCGTGACATTCGTACCACAGACCGAGAGGGCGAGCGAGAGAGAAAGAGAAAGAGCGGAGAAGTCTTTCTCTCTTCTTTCTTTTTCTCCTTCTTTCTGGCTCTTGGTTCTTTGCGCGCGTGGAAGGAGGGTATAAGCGTCGTGCGCACTGGCCGTAAAGTCTTCGTTTGATCGTTACAAAATTAGCCTAGTGGAAAGAGGTTCGGGGGGAGGGGGTGACGTTTATGGCCAGAGTTGTCTTTATTCCTGCTTCCTTAGTGTTGGTTAACGGAGCTATGATGCAATTGAAATTAATGAAAGTTTTAGGTTCTCGGTGGTAACATCAAAGGGGTAAAGTGATCTGGTATATTTCTATATTCAGTTAAATCCTTTTAGAATAATTGTTCTATTTTGGTCATCGTATTTGTATGAAAACGTTTGAAGTTACAAATTGTAAAACATGAGATATCAAGTTGTAACGACCCTAATTAGTCAATAACTATTTTATTTAAATAAGCGATACGATTCTTTCATACATCTATAAAATTAGTTTATAGCGGCATTGTACGATACAATATCAAAAATATTTTTGCCGAAAGCTAAAAATGCCGAATATATAATACCGACAGTTAAGTTTGCCGAACAGCTAAAATTGCAGAATGTGATTTAGCAGAAATATGAAAATACCGATAGTTAAAGTTGCTGAAAAGAATTTTGACAGAAAGGATGTAAATCGAGAGTTAAAAATACCGAAAATTGTATTCTATTAATATTTTGACTATTGTATGCGTTTTCCGTTTAATAAGCGTGTTTTCTGGCGTTCTTACCGTCGGCATTTGTTCTTTTCGGTGTTCGACATTTCGTTATTTTTAACCTTTCGGCATTTTTAGCTTTCGGCAAAAATATTTTTGAAAAACCTATCCCCACCCCCTTTCACAAAAGAAAGTTAATTTCTTTCCCCTCATCCTGAACCGAACAATAAAAATAACTTAAAAGAAATCTTGTCTGTTGCAAAGTAAATATGTTTGCACACTATATGTATAAAGAAGTTATTTCTAGCAAATGATATTAAAATTCACATTGGCACAGGTTATATAATCATCTGAAAACTTTTTGATTCTCAAGACATAACATATTGTTATTAATCATAAGAAAGTGTAACGTTTACACATTCAATCAGAGATCTCTTAAAAATATTCACCTTTTTATTCACATAATTATCGGAAAAGATTCCACCCATTATACTGCATGACAATCAATGTTTGAACAACTGTTCAAGCCATCAAAATCCCAATCCACAAACAAGCACATACCAATACCTATACTTTCCAAAGCTGAATTTACTTAGCCTTGCATACACACACGCACGCGCGCGTGATCCCAAACATAACAGTACAACTCTTCCCTCAATTAAATTCATCACCGTACCACTCATTCACCACCACCTCTCGCAAAACAATCCAGCTCTCAAGTACGCTACTCGAGCAGCCTCTCTCAGCCCCCACACACCACTCATCCCAATCTTCCTCTCTCTCTCTCGCTCTCGCCTTCTTCACGAATCGCCGTCATTTACGAGAACGCCGTCCCATTCAGTCCTCTCTCTCCCTCTCTCTCTCTCTCTCTCTCTCCTCTCTCTCTCGCGACGTTTTATCGGATGAATGGACGCTCCCTCCTCCTCTCACTCTGGTGAGATGCTATCCGCGAGAGATGAATGCATGTGGGAGTCTGGGCGGAGAGGTCACGGATATTATGAGAGGCGCCGTGCGAAGGTGTTGACGCGCACACACGTATACGTATATAAGGTACACACGTGAACACTCACGAGAGCGGCGGGGGAAAAGGCGGTACCCGCGTGGCCGCGGCGCTCATTCACACCTCCGCCCCTCTCCCTGCTACATGACGAGAGAGGTGTCGTTGGAGCGAAGGTGTTCGGTGTGTATAGTCGAGTGGTGGTGGTTGTATTGGCGCGATGAGTGATTGTCGGGATGGTTGGAGAGATTCCAGAATGTCAGGTTTGGAAGGAAGATGGCACGATGCAAATGTGCGGAAAGCCGGTTTTTGAAGAGGAATATGAAAATTAATTTTGATGTGGGAGAAGGTGAGAGGATGTATTTGTGTGCTAGGCGTAATATGTTTGGATTTTATTTGGTTTTGACGCTGTCAGCTGAATTTAGTATTTAATAGATGTATGGATTAGAGTTGAATAATAAATTAATTAATCTTACTAACAAAAACAACAAAAATCAGTTAAAATATAGATGAATCAGTGATTAGCTTTCTTATAAGGAAACAAGATTCGACCAAAATAATTGAAATGAAATCAAATATGGAACTAATCATATTCCAAAAACCATTGAAAAGATTTCATCCAAATAAATTCATTTTTATGTAGCTATACGAATCCTTTAATCTTGAGATAAATTTTAGAAACGATGAATAAATTCCAGGATGAAACTTTCCACAGCACCAATTCCAATTAACCCTTTCATCAAGATTTCTACACGACGCTCATTCATATGCCAGAAAGACTTTCAAATTATACTGTATGCATCCAAAGACCTCCTCAAAACTTTACTAAATCACTAAGACAACCATATTCATCCATTCACCCCAACATCCAACCCTACGTATTCATACCACACAACCACATCTCCATCCCAAAACTGCCCACTTCAGCTTTTACGTCAACCGATTGACTCTTCACCCGGCCATTACAGCCGATTTCTTGCTAATCCAGCAAGATTCTCTCCCTCTCTCCACAGCTCCCCTCGGAAAAACAGCTATCTCTCTCTCTTCCGCTTGCACGAATAAGAAGGAGAGAAGGAGGAGTGGAGTGCTAGAGAGAAAGAGAGCGCGCGAGAAAAACGATCGCCTCTCGAAAAGCGCCATTCGCATCGCGGTGTGTACTTCTCTCGCTCTATACGTGCACGTACAAAGGTGCGCGCGGGGGTGAGTGTGCAAGCGAGGAAAGAGAGAGAGAGAGAGAGAGAGTGGGTGGGGCGAGGCGGCCAGCCGAGGCGAGACCACCCAGCCGCTGTCGCCGAGCGAGAGAAACTCTCGGTTGTGCACTGTTAGCATAAAGCGTGGGCGCCATTCTTTCCTCCTTTTCTCGCGTGCACACACGCGCGTGCTCGCTCGTGGCGCTATCTCTTTTTCTTTTTCCTCTGTTTGGCCCTTTTTCGTGCGCGCGGCTCTACGCTACACCGCGGCCTCTACGACGAGGAAACGTTGCTCGCCTTCGTTGCATCGTTCGTTTGGGTTGTTGATTGCCAGAGGGACTGCGGTTGGTTTTGAGGAAAGATTGTTTAGGGGAGAGCTGTTGGAGCTTCTTTTTACGTTGAGGATGTAGGTGGATGATTTTGTCTTTTTCATGATGAAAACAACGTTTCAAAAGAAAGTTGAAAATATTAAATTATTTATACAGCTGTGTAGTAGTAGTAGCTGCCTTTTGAAAAACACCTTTAAGCGTTTTGAAGGGGTTTAACAGCTCATTTAAAAACAAACTCATTAAAGCCGGATGTGAGATAGATTTTTAGATATGGAACTTATGGATATAAGAGGGGAGAAAGCTAAAAGAATCTGTAACCGGTATAGATAGTTTTCGGACAGAAAGATCGATGAGGATTTATAGGCGAAGAGGGTTCGAAAGTAAAAGATTTGATAAGAATGCATATTTTTTATAAATTGAGCGATCACTTCCGGGGACTTTAAAGAAGTAGCTGTATATTTATATGTGTTAAGTATATATTATCACGTAATATACTCTTTTAATGATAAAATGTAGCTTTGTTAAAATCAACAACTTGAAATACGAATGAAACGAGCCTCTTCGACGGTACATCTCATCCCACTGAATAACAAACCCATCTCCCTACTCCTACCCAAAAATCCTAGTTCATCAAACAACTCACCGGCATCTGAAATCACTTCCAACCACCGCGGCACTGCTATCACATCCGAAATTCTGAAAACGAATTCCGATTACAAAAGACACACACACGCGCGCTCAAGCGCATCCCTTTCCTCGGGGACAAAAGAGAAGGAAACGAGGAGAGAGGAACAATATGTTCTCCATCGAGATTTCGAGCGGCAGATTAAAGAAGAAAGAGAGAGAGTCGTGAGGGCGCAGCGGAAAAAACGTCGGGACCACCGTGATCTCGAATTTTCCCCCCGCGTGCTTGCGCCGGCGCACGCGCCCCTCTCATGAATAATTCCGCGCAGCTCGCGGCCAATAACCGATCCGCCGCCGCCGCCGCCGCCAGCCGAGTCACGTGGTAGGAAAATATGGAATCGCTCGGAACTTGGTGGTTCTTTATGCGCACTGCTGCTCGTGGTGGTGGTGGTTTAGAGGCGGGCGCGGAATGAAATTTCAGAGGTGGTTTGTTTGCGGAAGGGTGTAGGTGGAGGGCAGGAAAGCTGCTGGACGTTTGCGTAAGTAGGGCGAGCTTTTGATGAAATATTTCTGGGGATGGTGGATTTGAGTATATTTTTTTTAATGTAAGTCACTGATTAGACGTTGAATTATGGTTTTACAATGAAGATCAATGCAAGTCATTTTGCTTAAAAGATTAGAAAACTATACTTGTGTTCGTTGAAGAAATTATCACGTCGATTGAGACTGCTTTCTGCAACAAATAATTTTGTTTGAAATGTTTTATGAAGACATTGAAGATCGACATTTATGATAATTACAATAAAAAGTAACCTTCATGTAAACGTATAAGAAACGCAATCTCTGTCTGTTGACTTGATCAATTCATTGACTAAAATTTTCAAATTAGTCATTCTGGATAATATGATCACATAAAGATTAAAATATATATCTTACGGTAGTTCCTCAATAATTGTAAAGATGAGATTCAATAACCAAAAAATTATATCTTACTTTTTAAAATTTAAACAATTTTCTTAGATTTTTTTTTAATATAGGTTGCCGAAGTACTTTAAAAAAAATTATTGAAATTAGTTACTTTTATATGGCAGTAAATAAGAATCAAATTCTGATGGAAAGTAATGAAGTTGCCTATCTTGAAGATGGGATTTTTAAAAACGGGAAGTAGCTTTTTAAAGATAAAAGTTCGCTATTTCTTGTAGTACTAAAAACATTACTTTTTACGGGTCTGAAGTTTGCAACGTTGGAGTGCAATGAAATAAAATAAATAATTGATTTCACATCAAGGTTATACAGGCATGGTGTGGTTTGTGCACATAAGAATTATGCACATATTTATTGTGCACACTTTAGCATTGGAGTATACACATAGATATAGATATACACCAATGCTAAAGTGTGCACAATAAATATGTGCATAATTCTTATGTGCACAAACCACACCATGCCGGTTATACAAATTAATTTTAATTTTGCGTGTGTAGATTTGGCATGTTCTTGTTTGTGCACATAAGGATTGTGCACATATTTATTGTGCACAGATAGCATTGGTACAGATCTATATATATATATAGATATATGCCAATGTTAAAGTGTGCACAATTAATATGTGCACAATCAGTATGTGCATAAACAAGAACACGTCATAGATTTAGAGTTTTATAGTATAAATAACTTTATAACAAAGCTTTAGACGAAATTTCCATTGTTTAATAATTTTAATTAATTGTAAAAAATTATTTCGTTGCATTTCAACGATGCAAACTTAAGATTCGTTACTTTTTTTACTAAAAGAATTATTTAAATTCATAATTAATTTTTTTTACTCATGATTTGACTAATCAATATAATAATACTTATTATTTCATGATCACTACATTAACTCAAGAGTCATTAGGGAACTAATTTATGAATTAAGGTATCAACCTTAATGTATGTTTAAAGTAATACAACATACTGCTTCATTACTATTAATTATCTCTACCACTCGTTATTTCTCAATCAAGGCATCTTTCATTCCACATAATTCAACTGATACCTCAAGCAGCCATTCCCCCCCCCCCCCTAACCACATATATGTAAACAAAATCCTGTAACCTTCAGGCTTGTCGACACTGAACCAGCTATCGGAAAAAGCTCTCTCTCTCTCTCTCTCTCTCTCTCTCTCTCTCTCTCTCTCTCTCTCTCTCTCTCTCTCTCTCTCTTTCATTCTGCTTCTTACGCCGCTCACTATACATCTGCACTTCACTTGTCGCGCTCGCGCATACCTAACCGGTGCACGTGCGTGCAAAAAGCGCGCGCCGATACCTGCCAACCAATACGTCGTCGATTCGATCTCACTCTCCTCTTAATAGTCTTCCTTCTTCGTCCCCTCTCCCCACCGGACTCAGACGCGCATACACACACACACACACACACACACACACACACACACACACACACACACACACACACACACACGAACGCACTATGCGTTTCCCCTTTCGTAATTCTCGCAGGTTCATTAGCGCTGCCGTGTCCTTTGATTAATGGCCACTCGCCGAAGAGCGCTACACCATCTCTCGCCACCGGTTTTCCTTACAGATCATTTCACCCTTATCTAGATGGTCGTTAAGATGATACTCGCCACGGCCTCTTCCTTTCTCTCCTCTTTCTTTCCCCTTTATACACTTCCCCAGCCGTTTTAGTGTCCTTGCGCGCGCATGCATGCATGCATGCGTTAGGGCCCCGCATACAAGAGCGTCTAATGACGCGGACAAGCGAGAGATAAAAATAGGCGAGTCGAGAGAGATGGCCGCGAGAGTAATGCGGTCGATGGAAGATCGATGCTGCGGAAGGACGCGATCGTCAATCTTTTGCTTGTGTTTCGTGCTCGGGAGGATCGCACTGTTGCTGCATTGTTGGTTCAGTGCGTTAGGAAGATGTTCCGTTTGTCAGTGGAGGACGACTGATGGTGGGGATTCGTTTCGGAGGCAGTATGGAAATTAAAGACAAGTTGCTGAATGTTGGGTTAGTTTTATCCAAGAAATGAATTAAGAATGAATTCTGTGAAAGTTATCACCGGAGTAGTAGCTTTGGATACATCTAATATGGCTTATCCCTGCAGGATTTTTTCGTAATTGTTTAGCACTGATATATTCTGATGATTTCGAAAGCAATTTATTTGTATATAGCTACGATTACCGTTATGAGCTTGTGTTTTTTCTTCGTTCCTTTTCATCGGGCTCTTAAAATTTTCATAACATTTATTGGATTTGAGTACTTTTATTTCAATCGAAAGATAACATCTCGAACAGATTTTTCATATCATGAATTTCCTAAAAGTATAGTTTATGGTTCTTTTAATGAAAAATAATAATTAAACAAAATTCATCTGATTTATTTTATTATCAAATCACCATTACGATAAAAGATAAGAATAAGTAAAAAACCTTCTACTACATCTTGTCAAATTTCAAGTTTTTCATACCAAAGAAAAGTTCTCATGGTGAGAAATCATTGTCAAAATGATACGCTCGAGGAAAACAATTCAGTCACTTTCACACACGACACCGCTGCTCTCAGCCAAAACGACGGGACAAAAAGAACCAGAAATTGATTGGTTAGTCGAAATTACGAACGGGAAATTGGGACGAGCAGAGAGCAGCACTCACACAAGGGACAACAACGGGTCCGCTACCAGTGCTGCGCCCGGGGGCTGCCGACCAATCGCTCCATCTCTTCCTCCGCTTCCTCCCTCCGCAGAGAGATAGAGATACATATATAAATTTTAACGAGAGCGGTGTCGAGCCGCAGATTATGTCTGTTCCCTCCGCCTACCCTCCCCACCCCAGCGGATTTCATCAGGAGTTACGAAAAATATCAATTAAACATAAAAGCGCGGGCGCGTGTCATCCGATAATGGGAGAGGGGAGACGGAATAATTGCCGGCGCGGCTCACAGCTCGAGGCCAGAATATATATACACACCGGAGATAAAGTCTCTCTCTTTTTTTTCCAGTCGGTCTGTTTCCCGGGCTTCCGGCCTTGTTTTCGTTTTTAGTTCGATTTTTCCCGACGTTAATTGGACGGGGCTTGTAACTGTATTTTACAACGCGCTAGGTATAGCGCGCGGCACACAATGGCGGGGTTTTGAAATTGTTGCCAAGGAGAGAGAGAGAGCGCGTGCGTATATATGTATATTTTTTTACGTAACGGCTATTAGCGAATTGGAATAGTCGGAGGATCTGTGTTCAATTTTTTTTTCGTTGCGGTTTTGCGCTGGGTTGTATAGTTTTCCCGGCAAGCGGTTCGGATAGTTTGATGATGGATATATTTTTTCCTTGGATATATGGATGTTGTTTATGGTTTATATCTTTGTAGAGTATTTTATTCTATGGTCGGTTCAATGTTTATCGAGCAGCCCATGAAAATATAAAATAAATATTTTGCTTTTCAATTTTATGAAAATGTTTACTCTTTGTGAATACTATATCAAAATGTATTGGTTTTTACTAGAATGAAAACAATTCGATCATTTGCATTTTTTTTTAAGTACGAAGAATATTCTTATACAAAGTGTAAACATCGAAGAGAAAATCCTATTCTTTCTTTGATTTTAACCTTGCGCAGGAAGAGCGTGAAGAATTACCCGTCGCTCGTAAATTCCAGTTAGCTAATGCGCCTTATTTCGGCCGTGTACCATTTCACTTAGCGGCGGTGCGTTTTGGACGATTTCATATTTTACGAGTGAACTAGCCACCGTCGTCGCGCCACTTCGCGTCCTCCTCCTTTTCTTCAACTTGCAATTATCCCGCAATAAATTACGGCCTGCAGTCGTAAAAACTCTCGAAGATCGCTTATCTTGAAAGAGCCATAAGCACGAGAGGACTCGTCGAGAAAACTTTGTGTGCATTGTTGGTTTCAATTTTCGACACCTGTGATTGCCCGTACGCCGCTTTATGTTGATTTAAGGTGGTATAATTAAGCTGTTTGTATATTAATGTTAAAATATTTGTACGGAGTTTAGATTTAAGATAAGAGAATGCTCAATATAATTATGTAGATTTTACAGAGCTTGTATAGTGTTGTTATAGATATAAAATCAATATGTATTAGCTATAAAAAAAATTATTGTGTGCAAAGGTCTTTGATAGTTAAAAAAGAAAACCATAAATAAAGTAGGTACTGTAGGGTAATGAAAGATGCTACAAAATGCTCTTAATTCTATGCAAAGGAAAAATAAAGTAAAATTAAAATATTGATAGCCGAAAATAAAATAATAATCGATATTTAAAAACAATTAAAGCTTTCAATACCAAAGAAATGCCATTTAAACTTACCACGCTCCTTTAAATTTCGAGCGAATAATACACTTGCCTATAGCAATAAAAATAAAATATTTTATTTTCAAAGACGTCAATAAAACTTCCAACACTGTATTTCCCTTACAGAATACAATCATTCGCGGTAAACTTTTCACGACAGACTTGTCAAGTGCCGAACCGACACACACACACATCACGCGACTACTCGCTGACCGATCGACAGTATTCCGATACCCACCTATGGCCATTTCAATTTTTCCCCAGCACTTCTGCATAAGCGGGCAAAAATACCGAGCTCGCGAGAATAAAACGGCCAATGACAGTTTGATGACTGCCGATGGATTGCGTCGAGTGGCCTCTTCATTAACGTACACACATACACCTCTGGCATCCCGCGATACGCGCCGATTGTCACCTCCTCGCGTCGAATTATACATACAGCACATTCGACGTTTCGATATATCGAGCGAGCACACGTTAAAAGCCTGCCAATTCCGGAGATTAAAACGGCCGGCGACTGGGGTGAATTTGACGCGAGAGTATGTGAGAGAGATCGCAGATGGGAGAGGCGGACTGTTATTTTTAACGCGATTAAAGTTAATTTGCGCGTAAATGGAGTGTTATGGAGCCGGATACTTTTTGGAAACATGCAGGCATGCTTATTTTCGGGCGACAGCGATTTACGTGATTTTATTTTGAGGGGGTGCAATTCGTTTTAAAAATAATTGGAAAATCGCGAGTACGGTTTATATTGACATCAGTCACATTATAGCTGTTATACCAACGTTTCCAATTTAACGTATCTTTTGTTCGTGTCTCCGTTTATAAAATTGATTTTATTTAGTTAAGGCAAATGTCCTAAAATACTGAAAATTAAAGTCTTTCTTTGTGAATAATTGTTGACGATTATCGCAGCCTTTTATGTCATCATTTATCAGTTTTAATTCATAATAATTTGTGATTAAATTTAAAGAATACTTTAAACTTTTAACAAAAGTAAAAAGAATGACATAAAAAAGCCCTAGAATGACAAATCTGTCAAAATTCGATAACAAAGTTTTAGTTTGACGAAAACGCTAACGCAGTTTTGATTATTTTATTTTTCAAATTGTTGTGTAATCCCTACAAGTGCTCACCATTTTTTCACTGCCAAGCGAATTTCGATCTAAATACTAACCAAAAACTTTAATAAATGTGTCCGATACATCAATGATTTAGGTACTTACAGATGCCGTTCTCCTACAAACTCATCATTTTCACGGTCTGTTTTTCTTCTTAACGAACCAAACCTTTACCCTCTTATTACGCACTTGCTGACTTGAGGAAACATTCGATACACGGATACAACACCAAAGAAAACTCACCTCCACCCACTCTGAAAAACAGAATCCACGCACATACCTCTCTCTCTCTCTCTCTCTCTCTCTTCCTCACCATCCACAACCTCTCTCTCTCCTCCTTCGCATTCGCCTCGAACCGGGCGGCCGCACTCGCAAGCGACGACGAAGAGCGAGAGAGAGAGCACACACAGAGCCGAGAGATACCAATCTCGCTCGGGTATAACGATCGTTTAACGAGGGGGTCCCGCGCTCTCTCTCTCTCTCTCTCTCTCTCTCTCTCTTTCTCTCCGTGGCGCCAGCAGGCCCGCGCAGCAGCCGTATACATTTCAGTCGCGACATCGGCGCGCGCGCGTTCACGTCCATGTGCCACGGAGAAAAACAATCAGCAATAAATTTTCGCGGGGGCCCAGAGCTCGCGCGAGCGATCGTGTGTGCCCTGCTCTCTCTCCCTCTCTCTCTCTCGGCCTCTCCGGGTTATTTACGCACTGCGTTTCCTGTCCTCGCCCCTATACGCTTGTGTGAGAGGATACGTGTATGCGTACATATGCGTGTGTGCCCTCGTGGGCATTATCGCTATCAGCTGTTAAAAAGTCACTTTGAATGAGAAATATTACTCGTAATTCAGGTGCAATCACCGGATCGTTAAGGTGCAAGAGGTGAGCGGTATGGCTTAATAGTCGTGTCGAGAGAAAGAGTGTAGCGCTGTTTGTCGTTTTGGATTTTCAAGTTAGGAAGTGTAGCGGAGGTTAATTTAGTAGGAATGTTTATCTTTGTTGCATTGGCGACATCTGCTGGTAGAGTATAGGATTGAGAATAAGATGGTTCCAATTACACTCAAAATTGTTTACACTTTTATAGGTATATTTCACTCACGTGCTATACTTCTCTTACGAGTATTATGTACGTATACAAGAAACTAGGAGTATTACAAACAAGACAGATAAGCAAATGATTACTCGATTCTCCTAGATAGCGAAAAAAAAAAGAATACAACGTGTCTTACAATGAGACTTCTCAATTAGACAATAATAGTGGCGGCCGCGGATTAAGTCGGCAGTCCTCATTTAAATAATAAAGCAATTACGTTACACTACGATTGAAAGCGCGATACCGGAGACAAACGTATTTTTCCTGAGACTATATATACACACAGCTCCGCGATTGTACGGAGAAACGAGGTATGAGACGTTTGCCTTTCTTAAATCAAGTTTACGGTGTCTCGTCAAAATTCAACCCAAATCCACTCTACAGACTTCTTCGTCTCGCGCTATATACAAGCTTCTACGTATGTATGCTACCGTATAATGGATTATGAATATTCACAGGAATATACAGTTCAATGCCTGCCAGACACACGTATTACATCCGAGTTTGAAAAATTATCCCACCGTAAAGCCCGAAGCGTAGAAATATTGTGCCCTCATCCGCGACAGATCCAAGGCTGACAAATCTACAGTCCGCACCGCATTCCTCCCCGTTTTCCGCAGTATAGCGCCGGGGAAAAGCTAAACTCGAGCACGGGCATTAAACCTGTTTACAAAGGCCGGGCACGCGAGATAAGGATCGCGACGAGGAACGGGCCTCGAAAGAGAGCCGGTCATTTGCGACAGTTTTTCGGGAGGGCGGGCGCGGGTATCGCTTTCCGTCAGGTATAATAAGTTAGAGCCTACAGCTAATAGCTACTGTGCTCTAATCATAAAGCCGGGAGGAAGGAATAAAAACAATAGGGATTAGTTGAGACGCTCACAGATAAGACGATTTCTTTCGGAGGATGACAGGTATTATATGCGAAGACAGCGCATTTGAGTTAATTATATATCTTGGGTTATCTATACGCGCGCGACGCTGATGATGTGTATGGCGAGGGATCTTAAAGTGGATTACAGGTGCATGCAAAGCGTAATGAACGAATGACACGTGATGGGGACGTACGAGGAAACTAGAAAGTCGGATGTTCAGCGTACGGGGGTGGGGAGATAATATCGAGAAAGGTGTGTATAACGGTTCGATGGGAGGAATCAATAAATTTGCGTCGGTGCGCTTTGCATAAGACCATTACGCGTGTTAGCAATTAACCTCGACTATAGAGACATTCCGAGCGTTGTTGTTCCACGAAGTAATTTTGATATGCCGGGATGATTGTGCTGTGTGTATATTTCGTACAATAAATTTGACAATAACACGCACTTAAGCTCGCATTAGCACATAGATGACGTTATTATACGAATTTCGAGGGGCACGTTCTTGGGTTACCGAAAAATGTTTGTGATCTCTCATCTAATTGTTTTATGACGCGTATTTACTTGGCGCGCAACTCAGGTGGGACGAAATAGTTTACACAAAAATTTTAATGGTCGGTGGCAAGAATGCGAGAGGAAAAGCCTCCAAATGTCGTTCAGAGTGTGGTTTATGAGCCATTGAATTTAACATAATGTATAAATAATGGACGTATTTCGAGAACGATCCAGTACACTCGTTTGCATAAGTCATTGTCATGACGTGTTAATAAATTTGAGCCAATTACACTCAACTACGCGCTGATCCAGAGTGTAATTTCGAAAAATCATTGTCACCATCAGAACAAAATAAAAAATCGCGAACAAGCTAATCTTCATTACATCTCAACCGCCGTATTCTCAAAATGAAGACATCAAGTAACAGGTGACTTAATTCATGCTCGTTAAACACCCCGACTGACAAAGCGCCACTCGCTCGCCCCCTTTCCTCTTTATCTCTCATTGTCTACCGGCTTCGAAATTAGTCATATCCGCGGATCTTTATGACCCAATAAACTTTTCATACCCGGCCATGCGCTTCCCGCGGCAAAAAACGAGACAGAGGAGGTGTAAATTGTGCCGCGATAGCATCGGGAGAAAACGGGAGCAGCGCTCATAATGTATATACGGGCACGGCGCAAAACAAATACCGTATGTATGCTGAGGTGTATATATATATGTATGTGGCTATGGGCCAGGTCGCAATTAGCCCTCGAAAAAGCAATTTGGCGCCGCGTCGAGATTCTCCGGGAGTTTTTTGTGCTGAGTTAAGAGTGGAGGGGGGATATACGCCTACTCTCTTTCTCTCTCGAGTTGTGAGCGAGACAGAGAGAGAGAGAGAGAGAGAGAGAGAGGGAGTCTACTCTCCGCGACAAATGACAAAAAGCCGCGACGGTGACACTGAAATATTAATGAGGAACTTTTGAATTCATCACTCGGTGACGAGGCGCGTCCTGCGAGGAGACTTGGAGGGCGAGGAGGGGACAGCGAGAGAGAAAGATTCTTCCGACGATTTTTCAAATTCTTTGTAAAAAAAAACGTTTCTGGGGGATAGCTGTGTTGTATAAAAAATGGTAAAAGTGAGGGTTACTGTGGCGTTGTAGCTAAAACTGGATTTTCGTTGAATTGTTTTAGGAGTGTCTTTGTTGGTTTTAAATCGAGCTAAATAGCAAACTGTAGAGGCTACTTTTTGCTTCTATTTAGTATTGAATTATTAAATATTTAATAATTTAACGATTTATTTTTGCAACTTTGAATATGCACATCGTAAAATACAGAGCTATTCGAGCAAAATTTCGAAAATTCTTCGGTTATAGTCGGTTCATAGTAACCTTGTAATATAGAATTTTAGAGACCTTCGAGGTAAATAATTAATTTCAGTACAGATCGGTAACTCGACAGTCGTTGTCCTCCGATCATCATAATAATTTATATGTATAATATACCATCATAATTCAGTCGCTCATTGTAAAATTACGGTGAATGCTCTAAAACAACGGTGAGAAAGTCGCAGTCTACGAATTTTTATCAGCTCACACCAGCATTTTTCTTTCAAAATACCACATTCTTAACCGGTTAACTGGTATTGTATCGTATATGTACAAATTTGAACAACTTTTTCGATTTTCAATCGATTTTCATAAAAAATTCACGTTTACAAATTATTACGTATTTCGATAAATAATTTGCTTGCACCAACTTTGACACGAAAACTCGAAAAAACCCTACCGCAGGTAACCGGTCAAGCTACCGAATTCCACGCAACAATTTTTCTCCCTTCTTTCCTCATTTTCCCTCAACTCTCTCCCACCACCTCGCCCCCTCTCACTCTTTTCATCATTCGCCATCATGCGAATCGAGGAGACGAGTATACCTCATACCGCATGCGAGCCGCACGTTCACGCGCGCGAACCCGGAACAGCGCACGTGGCTCGATCGATTGTTTCGGACGGCGCGCTGCTGGAAGGTGGGCGCAATGCGTCATGGGTGGAAGTCTGCCTGTCACCGTCGCTCGCTCGCGACGCTGAATATAAAATGCACACGTGTGCGTTAATGGACGAACGGCATATAGTGTCGATGAGGACCTAATTTCGGATGCAAACAGCGTTTTCTCTCGGTTTTCTTTTACCCACAAGCAGGCGCGTATACATTTGATTGGGTAATGAGGTAGGTTTACCCTTACGCGCATTTCAGATGCTAGCATTATAGTATGAGGACAATGGTTAATTGTAATTTTTTCATTTACAATTTGATGTTTAGTTTAATAATCCTTAGAATTGCATAATCTTCCTAAAAGAGATATCAAATTATTTGGGAAAAAAAAAAAAAAAAAAAAAAAAAAAAAAAAAAAAAAAACACCAACTTATCAACTCAATTATACTAAAAAATATATTTGCGAAAAGTTTCTGTAAATATTTTTCCACAAGGTCACTTGCTTTCGCATGTTTCGAGCAATTACTATTTAGGTAAAAATGCAGAACATCCTACTTTTGCGTTTAAACACAACTCGACAATAAATTAATTACCCAGCGACTGTGCGAAAAACAATGCTCTACACGTTCCATACAGTCGCCAAACAACTGCGAAAGAATGCATCCGCGCAGCTCGAGCCCACAATGCTTTACATTTTCAAATTGCGTCAATAACCAGTACGTATTACACGTAATATCGGAACCGGCGCGCGGTTGGAGGGAAAACAATGGCTTTGTTTCCCTCGCGCGCAAATCGCGATACAACAGCGAAGTGGAAAAAAAAAAATATATATATATATATATATATATATATCTTGCCGCGAATCGACACGCGAGCCGTTTGCTTACACGCGCGTCTGTCTGTCTCTTTTTCTCTCCCTTGGCGTAACGCGCCGCGTGTGACGCTCGTTTCGTACTTTGATATCGCCCGTAGGGTCTTCATTGTCCCGGGGACTCATCCTTTTTCCCGTCTCTCTCTCTCTCTCTCTCTCTCTCTCTCTCTCTCTCTCTCTCTCTCTCTCTCTCTCTCTCTCTCTCTCTCTCTCTCTCTCTCTCTCTCTCTCTCTCTCTCTCTCTCTTCCTCGAGAGATGGTTTGCTTTTCCATGTTTCTGCTTTCTCGGTACATATTGCTTAATTGTTTCCTTCGTTTTTTCGCATGTGGCAGTTGTTAGGAACGGTTTTTTGATCGAGGGAACTCCACACGCACGCGCAGGTGTGTCGACGTTCTTCGGCCGCTAATTTTATTTCAACAATGTTTTACGGCGTCCTTAAAATTTCTCCCGTTTGATATTCATATCGGTGAGAAACGTTCCCCGACATTGCGACACACCGAATATACTTTTTACGCGCTCTAATTGCGAACGTTTCAACGGCAACTTGCGTAACGTGTCGATTTTCATAATGGTCACCTCGTAAACAATTATTTACAATTTCCCATTACCATAAATCCATAACAGTAAATCAAGCAAATATCTTACGATCACGTACTCCCGGCACGCCAAGTGTACGGGGAACAGTAAGTCCCGACAAATTAATGTCTCACAGATGCATGTAGAGCATTAAAACGAAAAATCCATAAACATGAACAGCGTATACGAAGGGAAAAAAAGCGCAGCCCTCTCTAAGACACCCATAAACTCAAGCTCCATCTCGTCTTTCTTTCTCAAAAAACTCTCCTGTCATGCATATCATATATACACCCAAGGCTCCGCGGACTACATTAGAGCCCCCATTACACGGGTTTATCTTCGCATTCTAATCGTCCCGAAATTAGGGCAGATGCTAGAACGCGCGGGCACGAATTTTATAGGCCAGAGTCGAAAAAAAGAGGATTACGCATATAGAAAGAGCGAACACGTGTTTTTCTCGAAAATTCGTAGAACGCTACGTAAACGTGTCGCGCGCCGGATGTTTGGGGGCCCAGTGTGTGTGTCGTCTCTCTGTCTTCGACGTGTGTCCGGGCGAGGAAGAAGAAGAAGGAGGGACATGTGCGCACCCGGCTGATAGACATCGGCCGGCTAATTAGCCGCGCGGCGAGTCGAGAGACGTTTTTATCACGTGTGCTATATGTATGTATATGCCGGGTTTATGATTGAAAGGATGCGTTATCTCGCTGGGTTAATCGCAAGATTGTGTGAATTTTCGGGTGGAGTATTATTATGTTTGGTGCGGTGCGAGAGCGTGAATTTGATATGCCGGGTGGGTATATACGTAGAACAAGGATTGAAAAATTAGCCGCTAAGGAGTTTTTAATTGGGAGGATATGATCGCATGAACGTTACAAAGCATTACGAGCGCTCTTTATGTGACAAAAAATGAGATTATAATGGTTACTAAATGGGAGAGCAATCTTTTCTGCCTGCCGTGCCACATAATGTAGCTAGGCGACTATGGATTCTTTTTAGTAGGTGTATGGTAATTGTAATACCGTTTGTAACTGTTATTTGTCTTACAAAAAAAGTCATTTACATTGTATTCGCTGTGGTAGGTGTGAGTAATGACTTCATAACTATTATATTACTTAAATATTAAAATTGTTATGTCTAATTTGAGCTTCATGGATAGAAAAATGATATCTCTTAATTAAGGATAGATCAAAATAACGATGTTTTTTTAGCAAGAAAGGTGTTGGGTACTTTCTAGATCTTGTAAAAATCACGTTGCAAACTTAATAACTGAAAACCAAATATTTTACTTTGATGGAAACAATAGGAAAATACAACTTTCTCTTTATTTAAATATACAATATGTCAATTATGACTAGCTTCAATGGATTAAATAATGTATGTAAGCATTTCTTTATACGATTAGATAACCGCGGTGCGCAAACTGCGTTACTTAAAATTATTCACTCAATCATCAAACTTGGCAAGACAATAGATGACTTAATAAAGTGTTTTATAGAGGATATTCAACTTGACCGATAATAACAAGGAAATCTGAAACATTTTTAATTTTCATGGAAACTTATAAGATCCACATAAAAAAGAAAACTTAGTATTGTCAATATATTGTCAACACATGGTGTATGTATTGACAATATATGGCTCCGATATACCATGACATTATACTGCTTATATTTTACCCATATATTTCGCCTATGGGAGCGTCCAGCAGAAACGGGCCACCGAGCGCGCGCGGTGCCTTTTTTCGCGTAAAAGGCGCTCTGTTTAACTCGTTCATAATCGTATGCTGCGTCTTTGAAAAAAAAACCAAGAACCTATATCGATAGATTTTTTCCTGCTCTTTCCAATGGTGTCATTGTTTTTATTGCGAAACGCTTTCTTCCGGACGAAAACTCGAGTTGAATATTGAAAGCCATTTTTCTCAGAGTATATCATGTTTTTTTTCAAAATAAACTACACCATAGGAAAGTACAACTCTTAAGCTTTAAAACCCTATCTTGGAGAAGTTGGAGAAATAAAGGGTTTAAAAGTAACAACATGAAAAAGACAGCACCGAGGGTCCGCGCGAGCTCCTCGCGCCCGTGCGTACGGCACGTTTAAGTGCACGCTCTATTCAATTCGCTAATAATCGTGTACCAAGTCTCTGAAAAAAGAACTAAGGACATATATCGATAGATTTTTTCCTGCTCTTTCCAATGGTGCTATTATTTTTATTCCGAAATGCTTCTATTCGGGATTAGTACCCGAAGTTTGTTATATAAATGAACAAAGTTCATTGTAATATTATACTAACTGTTACAACTAGATCCACAAAATTATGTCCACGCATTGGCATTGTAAGTTACAAAACATTTTATATTTACAAAAAAGAAAGGGCGAAATAGCACATCGCGTGTATTAATCCGCCCTTGAGCATAGCATAAAAAGTTCGGGCAGCCGCTGTCTTTTTGATCTTACTATTTTTTAACTTTTCACGTTTCAACTTAAAAATATAATATTTTATAGTTTAAGACTTGTACTTTTGAAGAATATAATTCATTTTGAAGAAAAGACTGATATTTTATTGAAAAAATAGAGTTTAAACATTCAAATGGAATTTTCAACTAGAAGGAAGCATTTCGGAATAAAAATAATAGCACCATTGGAAAGAGCAGGAAAAAATCTATCGATATATGTCCTTAGTTCTTTTTTCAGAGACTTGATACACGATTATTAGCGAATTGAATAGAGCGTGCCGTACGCACGGGCGCGAGGGGCTCGCGCGGACCCTCGGCGCTGTCTTTTTCATGTTGTTACTTTTAAATCCTTTATTTCTCCAACTTCTCCAAGATAGGGTTTTGAAGCTTAAGAGTTGTACTTTCCAATGGTGTAGTTTATTTTGAAAAAAAATATGATATACTTTGAGAAAAATGGCTTTCAATATTCAACTCGAGTTTTCGTCCGGAAGAACGCGTTTCGCAATAAAAACAGTGGCGCAATTGGAAAGAGCAGAAAACAATCTATCGATATAGGTCCTTGGTTTTTTTTTTCAAAGACGCAGCATACGATTATGAGCGAGTTAAACAGAGCGCCTTTTACGCGAAAAAAGGCACCGCGTGCGCTCGGTGGCCCGTTTCTGCTGGACGCTCCCCTATATAGGATCCACGTTTCAACAATGACTCATATATTGCCCATAGGGGAGACAGGGGAAAGTTGGCATACGGGGCAGGTAGGTCAAATGCTAATAACTTGTGATTGAAATAGCGGAGGTCAAGTTTGATGTCAATAACGTAAAATGGAATCAGGAATATTTATTTTAATTTTCAGTCGGAAAGCTTCATGCGCCATGGAAAGATGCAAAAGTTTGAAAATTTTCTTATATGTTAGAGCAAATTTTGCATTTTAGGAGATACCGGATAATTCTTTAAAAAAATTATAATTATCTATATTTTCACTTAATGGAGGTTATAATAATTGTTCTTTTATAATTTTACAACTTTTTATTCTTTTTATTTTTTATTTTTAATATTATTAGCCTAATTTTTTAATTAAAAGGTACCCTTGCGGCATGTTGGCGGACTTGTTTGGAACAAGCTCGCCGTTCAGATAATCACTTCACTACTAGATAAAAATGGTTTGATATAACACAGAAAACTCAACAGAGCTTTATAGAAACAGTGCTAATGAAAGAAGATGGATCATTTATAGTTGTTAACTCATTACTGCTTATTTTGTTATTGGATTATTTATTATGTTTAATTTTATGTTCTCGATTTTAATTGTTTATTTAATATAATAATATAGTTAATTGTTGTATTTTATTCTAAGACTTATTGTTGGTGAACTTATCCCAAATCCTTGGCCAACCTACCCCGCTTGTGGGTCAAGTTGGCCAAAAATCGTCCGGTTAAAAAATTGATTCTAGCTTTTTTTGAGGTCATCCTACACTGAAAAAAAGATATCTTAGCAGCAAGTAGAATCCACTTGATCCAAAAGGAAAATAATTTTGTTTTATGACACTAGTAGCGATATGCTTGGATCAAGTATAAAATCTCCTTCGAGTCCGTCTACTTGCCACAAATGGATTGCTACTTAATTCAAGTATCAGTATATTAAAAAATGTAAGGTTATTTTGAATTGTTAAAAAATGAATATTCTTAGTACAAGAGGAAATCCATTATATTTAATAATAATTTTACTTAATTAAAATACTTATATTCTTAATACAAGAAGAAATCTATAATATTTAATAATCATTTTTATTGATTGGAATATTTATATTCTTAAACAACAATAGATAAATTTCATTTAGTAATCATATTACTTCATATAAAAATTAACATTTTCAGTATAAGAAGAAATCTGTCATATCTATTATATTTAATAATGATTTGAGCTAGTTCGGTTTCAGAAAATTCAGCGTCCTGAAAAAGACTAATTAAAAATCAATTCATAATTTTAAAATATGTATATCTCACTTTACCTCTATTTCGTTTTGATTTTCAAAATTTTTCATTGATTTGATAATCCGTTAAATTACAGGAGAATTTAAATTCATTTTCAATTTTTTGAAATCATCAACTGTCATACAAGATAAGATATCAATATCAATATCTGCATCTGAAAATATAAATACAATTGTTTAAAATTAATTTTAATTTTGAATAAATAAATCGCGTTATAAGATCATTTTTTTTCTAAAGTACCATCAAAAATGGAACTAAAAATAAAAGCAGAAAAGTTATTCTCTAAAAATAAATATGTGAAAAGTTGTTCACTTATTCGTACCAGGACTTTTCACATATTCATTTTTAGAAAGTTCAATTATAAAAAATAAAACTTACCTTTCAAAGCCGTCGTAAGACTATTGTCCAAACACGATAAGTGAACAAATTCTTCAATGCTTCGGAGCCTCATTTTTTCTAGTATCAATCTTCACACTTGAACGAACTGGCGCATACTGATGAATTCTACAAGTAATTATACATGAGCTCCCTCGCATACCGTTCAAATTTCGGAGAATTTATACTAGTACTCGAATCAGAAATGTCACGCGATGTAAACAAACAAAAAGAATCGTAAATAGTTTTAAGAATGTAATACAAGCATTTTTCCTGATATGCACACATTTCGTGAACATTTTTTGCAAAGGACCACGCACATAATCAATAGAAATCTAGGTATCTGTTAATTCTCGTATGATAATAACACTTACGGGAGAGAATTTTGGGCTTTATATACCGAGATTTCCGTAGATTGTACGTGTTCCTTTGAAATGTCCTCTATTATATTAAAGTGATGTTTTCTCACATTTTTTCCTTTTTAATTCACCTTTTAACTCACCCTTTAAATTTCCATAATTTTGGATATATAAGTTTTGGATGGATAATTTTTGGATATTATTTGGTGAATGTTTTCTGGATAATTTGTGGATAATTTTTGGATAATTTTTGGATAAACTTAAAACAAAAAAACATGTGATGGCAAAGAAAATTTCGAACGCATGACAAGATGAAATTTACTTGCAATTAGTAGATTTCTCCTCATTGCAGAAATAATTATTTTTTTTTTTAAATGTAACTAATATTGAAGAAAGAAAAAATTCTACTCGAATGGAGAAGTCGATAATTTTGCAGGAAGTCTCGATATACTAGCTGTTAGTATGTTTTGTTTTAATGGAAACAGATGTTGCTCAAGTGGATTATTCTACTTGCTTCCAGAATCAACTTTTTTCAGTGTACAAGTTTGAAAAATATCATAAATATTCTCTAGATGGAGTACTTACTTTGAAATATTGAAAAAGTATTGTTCATTAAATTTAATTTTTTGTAAAAAAAAAAAAAAAAAAAAAAAAAAGTCGGCTAAAACTTGCCCCGGTCTCCTCTATATCATCAATATTTCAATATTTCATGTAATACAATGTACCTCATACGCGGGACGGAAACATCAAAATATCTCTCCATCCATCCGCCAACCCACCCCACCACCGATAAAATCTAAACTTGCCCAATCTCTCCTACCAATACCTTCCTAAATTCTCTCTCTCTCTTTCTCTCTCTCTCTTTCTCTCCCCTCCCCCTCTCTCTTCCTCCGTCTTCTATTCTCCAGACGCGCGACTCTCGCCACGCGATCCGTCGCGCATAAATCCCCCGGAAACCAAGGAGCTCGGACAAAGAGAGACCGCGGCGACGGATCGCGTAACACTTTTCTCCATGCCTTACACTGTGCTTGGGTGACAGCTATGGCGCCCGCGCGAACATACGGGGTCACTAGGGCGGGGCGAAACTCTAGAAGGTCCCTCTCTTCTGTAGCAGCTAGCGCCGTGTATTACGGGGTGGAAAACCGATTCCGCGACGAGATGACGCCGCCGCCGCCACGCTGGCGGCGTCTGCGACTCGTAAAAATCGGTTCCCCGTCGCTGACCGTCGACGCAGCGGCGAGGTTGGCTGCCGAGTCTTTGTGCTCGAGTTTCCGATGGAAAGAGCGAGGACAGTGGAGAGGAATTTTCGAAGTTGCTGGGGTATGGAGGGTTTTTTTAGTGAAGGTTTGGAAGGGGAGGGGTGAGGAGTGTGGTGATTTTTGGTGCGACGTGTGATGGACAGAAAAAGGTAATATTTTACGTAGGTAATTTTTAAAAGATTATTTTAAAAGATTAATTTAATACCAAAGCATACTATATGACTCAGGATTTAATATTTAACATGATTTTTCCTTTTCACTTTTATAGAATGAATCTAAACAATTACAAGGAAATTAGTTTACGGCAGAATTGCGTTATCACTTAAACTGATTTTTAATAATAAAGTACGAGTAAAAATCATTATTATTCAAAATAATAAGTTAATCAATGGAACGAATCCAATGAAAGTAGTTTGTCGATTTCTTAGAAATAATCTGTTCATTAAAAAATAATGACGTCTGTCCATAAAAATTACCGTAAAAAACGATTCTGATGTAAAAATATATCAACGTCTTCAAAATTTAGTACTTCGCAAAGCGCTTTATAGAACCAAAAATAGAAGCAGACAAATTTATATTTTTGAATGTACACAATTTTGCTGGAAATTAAGACACTTCTCCATTTCATTATAACCTTGCCAATTAATTTCCAACATTCTATATCCATTTTAACACTTCACTGAAAAATATTTGCTTCCGCCACGAATAAATCAGCAGCACATATATACCCCCCCCCCCCCCAAAACTGGTATTCATTCAGAAAAATTAAATTGCACATCCGAGACTTTACGACTTCACACGTAAGATCAGTTCCCGGAATCCCATTCGAATTTCAATCTTTCCTTATCTCACCGCATCTCCGTTTAATTAAATAAAATTCACCTCAGTCTCACCCACCTCCGAAATTCCGCGACTCAGCGACGGCAGCAAACATCAAAACCCAAACGTCATCGTCGTACGACTCCCGTTTCTTTCTCTTCTTTCATTCGCGCGAGAGGCTCATTCATAACCGAGCGAGAGAGAGAGAGATGAAATTAAACGAGTGTCGCGCATAAATCACTCTACCGCTGCTGTTGCTACCAGCCCGTGTATACACGGGGGCGAAGGCGCGCGAAATAATGAGTTGTTCCTCTCCGGTGCGAAGGTGCGCACGCGCGCACGCCGGAGAGATAATTGCGCGCATAAATCAGCCGGCGTTAATATTTTCGGGGGCGGATTGGGCCTAAGCGGAAGGTAATGGAGAGGAGAAAGAGAGAGAGAGACGCACTTGATCTTCCCGAGAGGTGAAGCGTGGAAGCGACTTGTTCGCCCTCTTTGTATTGGCTTTCTTATTTGCTCAGAGTTGATTGGCGAGTGCAATTAAATGAGAAATTTAAATTCTGATTGTGTAATACTTATTTACGGTCCCGAGGATTTGGACGGATTTAATAATTCGTCAGGTGCGGCGAGTAGGGGATTTTAATCGATTGCGGTTACCGAAGTAATTGAATTCGTAATTTGTTAATGGAAAATTGTCGAGGTGTTTCGAGAGCCTAATACAAGAATTAATTCAGTTTTATGTCGGAGTTGGTATTCTGAACGGTATAAGAATGATACAATGTATTTTAGATGTAGTAAAAATATAAACGATCGCTAAACGTATATTTATCTAAATTTTAGTACTCCAAGAAAAAAACCGCTGTCAATTCATTGGTCCGTAGCTTCCTCAGCCGTAATTTGTTGATTCCTTTAATTAATTTTTAATAACAAAATTTATAATTTTTTAAAAAATTTATTGTATAATTATAATTAAATTCATTTATGAATAATAAAAATTGTTAATTTTTAAATTTATTTATTTATTTATTATTTATTTATATCAAATTTATATAAATTTTGAGCTGATAAATAAAGTTATCATTTGAAATAGAAGTAAAATATCTATATTTTATAATAAAACAAATAGTTATCACGGTTGTTTTGTTATTAACAAAAACGCGTTTTTTTTATATTTCATAAGATCATTGGAGTTATGAGTTTTTAAAAAAAAACACGTTTTTGTTTTTGATGATAACTAAAGAACCGTGATAGATAGAAAATTAATTTTTTTAGAAAATATAGGTATTTTAATTCTCTTTCGAATGCCACCCACCCCATTCAGATGCATAGAGTCGTTCTCGAGAAATTTTTAACCTCAAATATCTCTGAAATGTATGGACCAATCATTTTGCCCAAAGAACTCGACCGAGAACTATAAAAATTCTACCTCTAAAAGGAATTTTGAAGCCATTAAGTTAATTTTACTCTTGTAATCGTTGGACATACAAAACTGATTTTTTTCATTTTTCAATTTTTTACTCAAAATATAGCCTACAGAATGTATTCAAATTTAACAGATTATAGCTATTTATATTCTGTATTATCATGATTATTCTCAAAAAAATTGACCGTTAAGTGTAGGAGTTATAAGCTTCTAAAAAAAAACACGTTTTTGTTAATAACAAAAGAACCGTGATAGCTAGAAACTTTTTTTTTTATAAAATATAGGTATTTTAATTCTCTTTCAAACGCTACCCATCAGATTCGAATAACTTGATCCTATCATTAAGAAAAATCAAAAAACAGTTTTGAGAAAATCGAAAATTTGAAAAAAAAAAAAAAACAAAAACGCATCGCCCCAATCAAAAAACGGATTTTTGACCCGCCATCACGTAAAAAAAAAAAAACAAAAAAATGAGACCTGTACGGTCAAAATCGACCGAGTAGAAGCTGAGATCCAGGCGTATACACACACACACACACACACATCCATACAGATATTTTTCAAAAACCATGTATTTTGATTCCTAACACCTCGGAACACAATTATAACATGTTTTTACAACAACTCAAAAATTTACTATCACAAAGCTTCCTCTAGGAGGAAGCAAAAATGGAAGTCACCTTAGCCTTAAACTTCAGTAAATTCAATTTTATAACCCCGT
The DNA here is from genome assembly GCA_036365515.1 of Torymus aiolomorphi. Taxonomy (NCBI): domain Eukaryota; kingdom Metazoa; phylum Arthropoda; class Insecta; order Hymenoptera; family Torymidae; genus Torymus; species Torymus aiolomorphi. The sequence goes on along the minus strand of CM070874.1, from coordinate 74,889,123 downwards.
CACAGAGAATTACGTGAAGTTAACTTTTTATACTTCGGTGTTTCTAACTTGACAATGACACTTGAACTTGTTCTAGGCACCGAAGGTTTCTTTTGAACTATATAACTATATATAACTTGACTTTGAAAAGTAACTCAGACTTGTTGCTGGTCACAGTGTACAATATTCGATATTCTCCTTTTATTATTTCATTTGAAGTACGCAATAGATTTATTTTCTCCAAACCTTCATATAATATACTTGCAACCGATGAATAATTATCAAAATAACAACCAATCCAACAACCAATTTGAAAACCCCAGACGAAAATTTCCTACAAAATACAACCGTTGTTTCTTCGAATACGTTATGCATCTCTCGAAAGGCCAATTTACAAAACGAAATTAACATCGGAATAATAAAGCGAAAAGCAAAGGGAGCAGCGGGACCGACGAAATGAAAACGGTGGTTAAAAATTATAGGAACCCGAGATCGGTAGATCATTTTGCGCGTGCGCATGCAACACGCCTACTTGTTAGCTGGTGCGCGCGGAGCGCTCGGAGTCCTCCGGGAACGGCGTTACGCCCGCTAATGGCCCGGACGGGTAACGAACTACCGTCGGCCGCCGCTGCCGTGGAATTGAACTTCCCGCAGTTCGTGCGTTTTTTCTGCGGCGAAATGTAATTTCGTGGGTGGCTGATCGGCAATACGCTGGCCTCATGTTTGACTGGCAATTAATAGGCTGTGCTGAAGGTTGCGGGGAAAGTCGGTTTCTAGAGAGTTATTTAGGAATGGCTTTTCTTTGGATATAATTGTTGGCGAGCGATTTTCATTTTTAATGGGGCTACAGAGAAAATCGTGTTCCAGTAATAGCTACATGAATACTTGATTTTTTTCGAATCTTTGTTACGTGTATTAGAAGTTTGCAAGGATCTGTGACGTAGATGGCGCATAAAAAGTTGTTGCGTGTAATAAAGAATTAATTTAGCTAAAAAGGATTATGATATACGATTTATTAAACTATATATAAAAAACTATATACAATTTATTAAGTTATATATCTGATATTATTATAGCGAATGATTTCTATGAGAATTTGTTATTAAAATAGACTTGTATGACATGCAAAACCATGGGAATTATTTAATTTAGTAACAAACAAAGGTTCAATTTTTGTAAAATGATTTAACAAAAGCCTCGCTACAAAAGAACGGCTATACAGCACCAATCATCGCGTAGCTCGCGAGCAATAAACCAGCAGCATCGATGGCTTTGTAAATTTTGCAGGTAATAACAGTACAAGCCGGCGGCGCCCGAGACAACGCAATCATTGAAACCCGAATAAGCCAATCGTTCTGCCTGGCGTCGCGGGCTAACAACTCGCTCTGCACGCGCACGCGCGAGTAATGCAACTCCGGCAGCGCGCAATATCGAGGTGGGCGGTCTTACACTCCTTAAATCAGGCCTGCGCCAGGCTCTCAATCCGAGAAGCGAGATTTCAACGGCTGCTCGTCTCTCTCCCCCTCTCTTGTTTGTTTGTTTAGCCCGGATAATTAGAATCCGATATAAATGGTCATTATTTATCGTGAGAGGAGGGGAGTGAGAGCGAGAGAGAAGTATAAAAAGAGGTGGGCGGGGGGAGAAAGAGAGAAAAAGGGAGGGAGAAAGAGGCGAACGATTGCCAGCGCGTTATTAAAATTGGCGATAGCGGCGGCCGCTCGAGGATAAATGCGAGACGCGCGCGAGTGCGATGACGTGGAAAATTTAATCGGCGCACGCGCGCCATTGCGCGATAGGATCCAGTTGATAAATCTCTCGAGAGGTGTGGGGGGGGGGGGGTTCGTTTTTCCCGATCGCGAGATGGTAATTAGTTGTCGGGATGTTTTGTTTTTTCTATTTGCTAGAGAGATGTGTTTGGTTTGGTACAACAGGAGTGAGAGTTGCGGTTTTTTTTTGTTGCTTGGGCGCGCAATTTTTCGCTTAACGAGATTCAATGTTGTAATGGCTCGAGTATGCATGTGTGTTTGTTAATTGGAAATAAACTGAATGGAAGCGCTGGATTGGATGGCATGAGAGCGAGAAAAATACGGTAGTCACACGCGCAAGTAGATTCAGATTGCACAGTAGTTTTTTTTTATTTGGAAAGAATACGACTACACGTGCAGTAACTATTGTTGCAATTGTTTGTTCTATCGAGTTCACAGGTTTTACCACAGTAAACGTTATAAAATTGTAGACAAATAAATTGAATGAGATTAATTACAGATTGATATCTTTTGTGTTTTAATTTAATTAAGGCCTACATGTAAATTTATCAATTCTTGTTTTAGTATAGTCATATTATCGATACAAAGAATTAAACATGAAGATCAAACCGAATCAATCAGAATCCGCAAGAAAATCTAGTGGATCTAAATTACAAGTAACAAATAGGCAGATTTTAATTGATTTTGTTTCTTCCGTGTAAGGTTGACAATTATTAAAGTAGAACACAGCACAGACATGAATTTTTTATGAACTTCCAACGACAAAGTGTCAATATTTTGACCAACCCAACAAAAGAAACTCCGATCCTTACAATAGCCCTCTTACTACTTTCAAATTCAGGACTCATCACCACACACACCTCCGAAACCTCAACGACTATTCCTTTCATTCTCCGCGAACAACAGCGAGCCAGTCACTCAAAAAGAACAGCCCGAGCAAACCAGCTACTCGTCTTCCCCCAATAGAAAAGCCAGCACAATACGTCAAACCCATCCAGCTCACGCCTCCTCCTCCCAATCCTCGAACAAAAAAAGAAAAAAACTTCTCCTGCGCCACCTCGCCATTCACCTCTGCCACGCACACGTCCATCTTAATACACCGCCGTCTGCCGGTATACCAATGACAATAAAGCCATCAAGTTTTTACGAGTCCGGCGCTCGGCCGTCCGGTATAATAAACGGCCGTCCGCGCGGCCCAACAAAAGACCGATATATATTCCTCGGACCGCGCGTTTTCTTAATAAAGTATAATAGGCGCGCGAGTATGTACGCATACAATGCCGCTGGCTCGTGAATCACTACGCGCGCGGAGCTATCGATGATGCGCGAGGCCGCCGCCGCCAGAGCGATGTGTCTAATACGCAGTCGTAAATCAGCGAGTTTTACGAGGGCCATTACGAGGCACATAACGCCACGCGAGAGTTCGATGCGAGAGCGTTATGGAATAATATGATGGGAGGAGGAGGTGCCCGCGTAAAAAAATTTACGTTTGGCACAAGTTTGGGCAATGTTCATGTTTGGCAAAACCTCTGCCAAACTTGCCCAACGAGACTTTGCCAAACTTCGAATTTTCCAGCTTATTGTTTAGCTGGAGTTACGCGGAAGTTTCGCAAAAGTTTGTCTAAAGCATTGAATTTTTTAATTTTTCAGCTTATTTTTTAGCTGAAGTTACGCGGAAGTTTCGCGGAATTTGGTCTAAAGTATTGCATTCTTGAATTTTCCATCTTATTATTTAGCTGAAGTTACGCGGAAGTTTCGCGGAAGTTGGTCTAAAATATTGCATTCTTGAATTTTTCAGCTTATTGTTTAGCTGAACTTACGCGGAAGTTTCGCAGAAGTTGGTCTAAAGTATTGCATTTTTTAATTTTTCAGCTTATTGTTTAGCTGAAGTTACGCGGAAATTTCGCAGAAATTTGCCTAAAGTATTGCGAAACGAGAAATAATAATTGAGTTAATCCGTCAGTAGTAGGTGAAAGTTTGTCAAAAGTTTTGCCAAACCTCTGCGAAACTTCTGCAAAATGGTTACGAAATTTCTGCAAAACTTCTGGGAAACTAATGCAAAATTTCTGCAAAACTTCAGCTAAATACTATTCATTACTAAATACTATTCAATACTATTCATGCGCACAAGTATGCACAACTATACACACACCGACACACACATGCGCACGGCCAGGTAAAGCCGTAAGCAAGACGGCAGGAGTCTACGCGAGCGACACGCGACGAGCAGGGCACACACACACACACACACACACACACACACACACACACACACACACACACACACACACACACACACACACACACACACACACACACACGCACACACACACACACACACACATACACACACACATCTATACACACGCAACATGCGAAGCGCTTCGGAAAGCGCGAGGCACGACTGCGTTCGCACGGTGAACCAATACGAATTAAAGCTGTAATAAACGCATTATGACCAAGCCAAGCTAGTTGCTTCTTTGCGAGATTATCCGACTCCCTGCATTCCGATCTTTGCATGTATATTACAGCGAGGAGACGACGTCGCCCAGGTACAGTATACGTAGCAATCCAGACAGAACCAGTTTCCCGCGAGAGACCCACGACGCCTGACCCGGGAAGTAGCCGAGCTACCCGAGAGGTCGTTAGTGCGAGAAAGTTCGCCGCTAGAAATCTCTCGCGGGTTTTGTGCACGCTGCACACCGACGAATTTGATAATAGTTATTTTCGATACAAGTGCGAAAAAGTGATTTTATCTTCGTGTAGACGTTTGCGCCCGAGCGAAGCGAGGGTGAAAAGGCCACGCGAGGATAAAATCATTTTCTCACTCGCGTATCGAACACAATTTTTTCATACGACGTGTGCAAAACTCGATTTAGCACATGCTTTTTATTCTAGCGTGCGCAAAGGGGACACTTTGCGCACGGAGTGTGAAAAAGAATATTTTAGATATAAAAAAAAACCGTTATTTATAAATTTATTGAAACAAAGAAACAGTTTATTCTTAATTATAATATTAAGTATAATATTAACTGAATTATAATATTAAGTAAAATTTTAAACAAACGGTTTTAATTTATTTTAATTTAGTTTTTTTTTTAATATCTGCATCGTCGACTAGTTTTCTTTTCTTTTAATTTATCCTTTCTTGAAACTTTAAGTTCAAATTTTAATTTTTTATTGTCTGTTTTTATCATACCTTTCTTTTCGTTATTTTTTATTGTTATGTTTGTCATTGATCTCATTCGGCGTGCCTTTATCTGTGATTAACTTTTCTTCTTTTAATTTCTTTTCTATCTTCCGTCGTGATTCTAATTTATCATTTTCTGATTTTCTATTTTCATTTCTCTTTTTTATTTTACTTGAATCTTCTATGTGCAGGTGTACTTCTGTCTCTTTGCTACATTTTTTTTTAACTACTACTTTTTCTTGTTCTCTGTCTCTTTCTGTGTTTAAATTTTGCTTTTCATTTTCATTCTCTTCTTCTTCTTCACTCTGTTCCACTTCTACTTCTTTGGAAACTATACTCTTGTCTGATTTCTGTTCTATATTAATTTGTTTATTTTCATTTTCCTGTACTTCTCCATTTTCTTCTTCTATTCCCACTTCAGTTCTTTTATCTTCCATAAAAGTTCCTTTTCTACTCATTTTTTTCGTTCCTTGTTTACCCGTCTCATGACTCCTGGGATTTCTGAGTGTTGCACACAACGCTGTCAATACTTCTCTATATTTCTGATGCAACAATGTATATTTCTTCTTGCGTGCCTTTTCGTTAACAAATCCTAAATAATAAATCATAATACTTAATGCTTGATCAAATTGTAAAAAAACAAAAACTTACTTTCTACGCCTTCAAAGATATTTTCGGGAATAGGTTTCCAACCATTTTTTCCAGTTGGGGAACTCTCTTTAAGCACCTTATCTCCTAATATAACCTTCATTAATTGTCGAACTAACTCTCGTGGATTTTTCGTATATACATGTAGCAAATTATTAATCCTTCTTTCACTAACAATTATGCCAGATCCTTCAACAAGCTCCATCTGAAAGTAAGTTCAATAAATTATTTACAAAGATAAGGGATAAGATGAGGGAGGGAGAAAGAGGGAGAGGATGGGGGGGGGAGAAAGAGATACTGGAAAAGGTAGGACAACAAAGTAGATTGCTTATAGTGTGCACGGGGAGTGAACGATTGTTGAACATCTGAAACGCTCACGCACGTGTGCAATAAGCTCCAGAGCTTTTGCATTGCAATAAAGCTCGTCCGACGGCGACTTTTATGTGCTGACGTATTTATCCGTCAGGAGCGTTCGATTTACTGTTTGCCTGTAGTGAGCCGAGTGCATTGGGCCAAGCCGTAGTATTCGAAATCAAGTCCTCTCCCAAACCACGTTTCAAAAACTCAATCTCCCGCGCTCCCCGCTACTCGATTGCCCGCTTCTCCTCGAAAAAAGGTCTGAACCACGAGTGGTAGAAAACTGCGTGTATTGACAACGATATAGATTATGTGATAGAGTGAATGGTTAGATCGCGAACGGACAACGAGGATGAGTTTTAGTGTGAACGAGGTGGTAAACGATTGGTTGGCAGGGGGTTGAGTGACTTTTGGAATAAACGTTGGCATGCGGAGAGAAGTGGATCGCCGTGGTACATAAACTGTGAGAGGAAGCGCCGGTGTACGTAATGAAGTGAACGAGAAGATTTTAGTACAAGTCTTTATGATTTTATATCAGAAAAAAACAGGTTTTTGTGTAGACTGGCAATATTTTTTAGTATAAATTTTTTGCAACTATAATTGAAAAATGCCTTACCTCTCCTGGATTGAGCTTCTTATGTAGTAAAGTATCGGCTTTATTTATAGTTTCATGGCCATTCTAAAAAATAATTAAAATGATTACATTGCACGTATAAAAGTAAACATTATATATTAATGTGAATATTAACCTTATTTTGCTTCACTTGAATTAATTTTGCTAAATCCAAAATTTGATTTAATTTTTCAATATCTTCTGTTGTAACTAAAAAATCAAAGTAATTATTTACTTATTTTACATACATGTTACGCGAACAATATAGATACCTATGGGCAACTCAGAGCAAATACAATGTCTGTTTTGTGGTACAGCATTTGAATTTGATCCATGAAGATTAATTTGACGATCTTGGTTTAGCGCAGTCTCTCCTTCGTCGTCACTAGACTTCTCACTTTCCTCAATGTCAGTATTGCCGGGTTCATCGTCTTCGTTTCTAAAGTTAATAAAAGTTTTAAGTGAATTGTAAAATTAGCCTTTTTGTAATAAGTTTTACTATAAAACATATGTTTTACTTAGTAGTTTAGAAAATTAGTTTAGGTTATGCAATACAAATTAAACGTATGTGGTAAAAAAACATTCTTTCTTCTCTTTTCATTTTCGCACACATATGCTCGCCGATTATAACTTAGTAATAAAAACTAAATTAAACTTACAGATCTGTTTCATTTTCTTTAGAATATTCTTGAAGAGTTGGCCGGTTAAATATCGATGGCTTATTAATAATAGCCTTATTGTGCTCCATGACCGTGCTTTTTTTCGACAATTCCGTTGCCTTGTCTTTTTTAAAAATTTCACGCTTTTTTAAAAGCAGCGATTGCGACATCGACAATCTACGCAGTGGAGTAATTATTTCGCCTTCAGTGGTAACATCCAAAGTTTCTAGCCATTCTTTATTTTCTAATGATTGAGGAAAAATTATACATTTAAAAATAAGTACTTATCTGAATATTATTTTTATGTATCAAAGTAACTGTAAAGGTTTTAGTAGTTAAATAACTATTCAGAGAAATGAAAGCATATTATTTGAATTTCTAATATCTAATGCGTTTACACTTGTTGAAAGTCGTATATTTGCGAATCGCGTGCGCAAAACTTCGAAATCATGAAAGAAAAAGAAAGAGGAAGAGACGGACGGGAGCTTAACTTAAAATGTTTAGAAGCGTTATTTCGCAAACACCGTTAACCGCATTTATCACATATTTTACTGATCAATAATCTGCTACAAGTTCCGGGGTGGTTGTTACTATTGCATGGCAGAAGGTACGTTTTCGCACAAAGATCATACACGCTTAAGCGTTTTGTCGTATACCGAGTCCTTGGACTTCCATCGACGATGTTGGCTTTTAAGGTTATATGTTACAAAAATTATTTCACGTTTTTCCCCTTGTCATATAACGCACGAATTGCGATGCTCGTAATTGCGAGAAATTATAATTGACGACGAATAAAATTGCGCTTGTGATTTTAATACCCCCAACTGATAAAGAGCTTCGTCAATGCAGCTGCGCTTTTAATTTTGCTCGTTACGTGTGTGTGATACATTGCTTACAGGCTCGAACGCGATAAGGGGATGAGATATAAATGTGTTTATGTATTTCTCTATAGTGCTCTCTCCCTCTTTCTCTTTTTAAATAGTGATTGTATTTTCTCAGTAAATGTATTCTCTAGTTTCCGAAAGTGAAGTATTAGTAAAAGCGAAACAACTTACCGCTCTCTTTTAAAAGTTGTCCTCTATACCATGTAGTACCCCACTTGGCAAAAGTTACACCTTCCTTAGTCGATTTTGTATCTTCTAAAGGGACTACACTTATTGTATGCGAGTCTTCCCATAAGATAAGCGCAAACATGTTGTAGCCTTATTAAAAAGGTTAAGCAATCATGACGGATGCAAAATAAAACAATAGATGACGTGAAGTTTATAATAAACAAAGAAAATCATCAGTGAATGTAGCGTAATGAAGTAACCTAATTTCTTACAGTTAACACGCCTGTAAAAGAATAATTTCAGACATTCAAAATCGAAAAATTTCGATAGTTTGGAAATCAGCTGATGCATTGCATCCCTTTTTTATCCTTAAAATTAAATTTTTATCATTTCTGCATAGGTGCGTATTAAATTTAAGTATACTTTCAAATTTATAAAAATGATTTTTACTATGAATTTAAGATGTTTATTTCTCTGCAGCAATTTAACCTAAGATAAAATACTGGAGAATGCCTAAGCGGAAAACTAGTTTGAATGAATATAGTCGGTCACGGAAATATCAAATTTTAAAAAACCTTGAAAGCTCAAGCGATGGAAGCGAGAGTGAGTCCACCAATACTGATGACAGCGATTACAATATTTCTGATACTGACGACAGATCGAACGATATAGGTAAAAATATCGCTAATTCAATATTTATGGCATTGTAAAAACTCTAATAGTTTATGCAGTTTTTATAATTTTAATTATTTAACTTAAAATTGATATTGAAACGAAGTAAGTGCAGTTCAAATATAAAATTAGTTTCGCGATTACCAACGTTTCCTGACAGATAAAACGAGAGTCTCGGCAAGACTTGCAACCGAACGCATGAGTTTATCGGCAACGCACTTACCGTCGACAACGCCGCAAGCTTGCTATTGCAAGCGCGGCTCCATCCGTCAGCGACGTTTTCTTCGGCGGCTAGCTGCAACGATGAAGGGAGAAGGGTCGAACGGGAAATTGGATAAAATTCGAAAAAATTGGATAGAGTAAAATAATTATGCTTTTCTAATCGCTGTTGCGCAGTTCTAAGCTTTTACGAAACGAAAAACGAATCTCATGGGCACGAACAATTTCCCGCGGCGTATAGAAAGAGAATCTCGCACACGCTTTGAGTAAATCGCATGCTCGTTAACCAACGGTCTCGCTCACATACTTGAGTTGCGTCACGTCGCTGCTTGGCTACAGTTCACGCCTTTCGCCTCTCGTTGTCTCGTGTGCAGCAGTAGAAGGGTGGCATTTTGCATTGGTTGTATTTTGTACAATGGGGTAGCGCAGCGGTTTTGAATTAGGCGGGCACTGTCAGTGACCTTGCGTATGTTCTCTGCAAATGGTACCGAGACGATGGCCTCGACTCCTTGATCCGTCGCTGTGTTTGCTAGCCGCATGTGGCGGACCGGTAGCATACGGGCTTGCCGTCCCTCTCGCGTGCTCTTTCATTTCGCGAACCATTTTTGCACCGAATTAACCTTTTCTTTACAATATTTTATCGCGCAACTAACAAAAATAACTTTCCCGTGTACTTACTGATTTAACTTGCTCTCTATGTTATTACAGTGCTTTCGTGACAGCGACTACACGAGCGTAATGCTTGTGTACTCCATCGCGCGATAGTGAAGCGAGGCTACGAGAAAAATGATTCGCGTGCACTAGCTTCACTAGCGGTGCGCTTGGAAGTAAAAACATTCCCCCGTTCGCGAGTGAGTTCGGGTATTCGCTTCAGCTTGGGATTTATCCGGTGATCGTGCACTTGAGCTTGCGGACAGAACTATGCGCGCCCGCGCTCGAGCGTATATACCCCCAGTCTTCGTGCGCATCACAGGCAAAGACTTGTACCCTCGGGAATATCCTCGTGTGCACGGAGGAAGCCAGGAGCCCTCGTATGGATCACCGCAAGCTTACGTAAGTCCCTGCGCTCGTGTGTGCCCGCGCGCGTTCTCAATACACCCTCGCGCTTGCGCATACCCCCGCGCTCTCGCGAATACCCGGGGGGATATATAAGTGCGCAGGGGTATACGCAAAGGCCCGGAGAGCATGCGTGAGTGCACGGAGTAAACGCGAGGGCGCGGGGACAGTGGAGAACGCGCGCGGGCACACACAAGCGCAGGGACTTAGTGAGCTTGCGGTGATCCATACGGGGACTCCCGGTTTCCTCCGCGCGCACGAGAATATTCCCAAGGGCGCAAGTCTTTGCCTGTGCGCACGAAGACTGGGTATATACGCTCGAGCGCGGGCGCGCATGGTTCTGTTCGCAAGCTCACGTGCACGATCACCGGATAAATGAGCGAGTTAACAAAATAAATAAAAGCAAAGTTCTTGTGCGGTTGGTGGCAAAATTTTAAGTATTTGTTAAAATGTTTACTTGCGCCATTGAGATTCTGTAAATTACGTGGAATGATTCGAAAAGTGAACTTTTTAGCGACAATTACGATAATTACGCGCTCGCGCGCCGAGAGCTCGCCTTAAATTACAGTCTTTCTCGTTCAATATTGACATTTACTTGGAATTCGTACAGTGACGATTTAAATATGTACAACCTTAATTATTTTACTTTGTTTCAAATTTAGTATAATCTTATTTTTCAGCTATCAATGTTTTCGCCTAACGTTTATTTTTAAAGTAATGGTGCTCTTTCTTACAGAAGTTTCAAATGAAACGGAGGACGCTAATAAACAAGTTTCCTTGCAAAGTGAGGATCAAGTGGAAATCGATAGATGCAGTGTTTTAGAATCTATTACTGAACATAAAATAGGTGTGCAACATTTTAGTTTATCGTTTTATGCAAACATAGATTTTAACATTATGTAATATATGAAGAATTTTTCTTTCATCTAATACATTTTTTTTGTAAAATATCTTCGTTTTGATAAAATAGATTCTGATGACGGACGCTCTAGCACATCAGACGATGAATATTCGGAGAGGGAATCCAGCTCAGGAAACGATTCGACAGAAGAATCTTCAGATGATGACGATGTAGATGAAGACATGGAAATATTTCAGAATGCAAACGAACCTATATATGCAGATGCTCCTATTACCGTCGCAGAAAGTATTTTAGCTATATTTACTGTTAGCGCTAGATTTCCAATGCCAGGAGCGTTATTAGCGGCTATCTTAGAACTGGTAGAAAATCATTGCAAGAAGCCTAATTATTGTGCACGAACTTTGTACAAATTTAAAAAATTTTTTACGTCCATTCAGACTCCTTTAGTGAAACATTTTTATTGCACATTATGTTTTACTAAATTAGATACACAGTTTTGCGAGAAATGTAACACGGGAGATAAAATCAGCTATATTTTAGAAATTCCGATTATCAAACAACTGTTTTCCATATTCAAAAGAAAAAATTTCAAAGAAACTTTAAATCACCGTTTCACACGTAGCAAAATTCATGAAAATAGCTATGAAGATATTTATGACGGTCAAGTGTACAAATCACTGCCTGCAGATTACACTAATAATCCGAATAACTTAACCTTCACATGGAATACTGATGGACTCCCTCTATTCAAATCTTCCAAAATAAGTATTTGGCCATTATACTTAATGATAAATGAATTACCGTACAATATGCGAGTAAAAAAGGAAAATTGTTTGATAGCTGGGCTGTGGTTTGGAACAACCAAACCGCAGGCTAATTTATTTATATCAACGTTTGAAAACGATTTTGAGGAATTGTATCAAGGAGTAGATTTTAACATTTCCCAGGAAGAAAGAAATGTGAAAGTCAGAGGTATGGTTATTAGTGGTACGTGCGATCTCCCAGCGAAATCTTTATTTCTAAATATGCAACAGTTCAATGGGAAATTTGGATCCCCGAATTGCGAAATCGAGACAAAACGAGTTGAGAATGTACAAGTGTATCCTTTTCCCGATGACTCTAATTTGAGAACTACCAAAACGACAGCAGATTATGCTCAGCAAGCAATGGACACTGGAGTAGAACACGTACGCGGCATTAAAGGCCCAAGTGCTTTAAGCTTAGTAGTCTATGATCACATGAATACAACAGCGATTGACGAAATGCATTGCCTTTATCAAGGAGTTACGAAAAAACTATTAGGCTTATGGTTCGACGTTGATTTTCGCAACTACTCTTCGTCCTTGCTTCCATTCATACATATTGTAGATAACAGAATGAAGCACTTAACTCCTCCCTCGTTTATAAGTAGAATACCCCGAAAAGTATCTGAGTACTCCTATTGAAAAGCTTCAGAATTGGAAACTTTTTTATTAATCTACAGCTTACCAGTACTAGAGAACATCATGAACGAAAATTACTTTCAGCATCATACATTACTTGTAAACGCAATTCGTATGTTGAATTGTAACAGCGTGAGTGATGAAATGATTGAAATAGCTAGGCGTCTTTTGACTGAATACCTTGTAAGGTTTGAGCTACTGTACGGTAAAAGGTGTATGACTTATAACATACACTTGCTTAAACACTTACCAGACGAAGTAAAAAAATTTGGGCCGCTATGGGTATTATCTTGCTATCCTTTCGAAGATTTTAACGGCACTTTGAAATCTTATGTGCATGGATCGAGACATCCAGAATTGCAGATCTGTTCAGCTGTTACAAGTTTTTTATGTTTATCAGAGATAAAAGAACAATATTTACAAGAAGGCAGCACTATTGATAATTTTTGTAAAAAAATTGAAAAATCAGGAACTCATAGGCGAAAAATTCTTGAAATAGACGAAAATACATACTTAGTAGGCTCGTATGTAAAACCTCGAAGGTTACCTACGTATGTTTTGGAAGTTTTATTTGAGAATAATTTAGAAATTGACGAAAGTAAATGTCACATCTTTAATAGGCTTTTGAAAAACAGGTGCTATTATGAATCAGAGTTTTATGCAAAAAAAAAGAAAAGTAATTCTACCTGCATTAAATTCACGTATGACAGCACTGTACGAGGGTCATTTGATAAGTACCTAGCCTACAAATGAAAACACCAAAATTTTACAAAAAATAAAATTTATTTTTCAATGTAGTCTCCTTTTAGTTGAATACACTTGGTCCAGCGGTGTTCCAATTTTTTTAACCCCGTTGAAAAAAATGTTTTCTCTTGGTTTGGAAAATAGGCCTCCGTGGCGGCGATTATTTCGTTATTGGAGTGGAATCTCTTCTCGGCGAGCGAATTTTTTAGGTTCGGAAACAAAAAAAAGTTGCACGGAGCCAAATCTGGAGAATGCGGTGGATGGGGCAGCAGTTCGTAGCGTAATTCGACCAATTTAGCCGTGGCGAGTGCAGAAGTGTGAGCCGGTGCATTATCGTGGTGGAAAAGCACTTTCTTTTTAGACAAATGGGGCCGTTTTTCTTCTAACACGGCGTCAAATCGACTCAATAGTTCGGCGTAGTACTGTCCTGTGACCGTTTTGCCCTTCTCCAGATAGTCAATAAAAATCACACCTTGAGAATCCCAGAAAACAGTGGCCATCACCTTTCCGGCCGACGGGACCGTCTTCGCCTTCTTCGGAGCAGGTTCACCGGGTAAGGTCCACTGTTTTGACTGCTCCTTGGTCTCTGGAGTGTAGTAGTGAATCCATGTTTCGTCGACGGTCACGTAACGACGCAAAAATTCTTTTGGATTGCGATTAAACAGCTCCAAACACTGCTCTGAACTGGTCACACGGATGCGCTTGTTGTCTGCAGTCAGCAAACGCGGCACCCACCTTGCTGACAGCTTCCTCATGCCTAAAATCTCATGTAGGATATGCCACACGCGTTCTTCTGAGATGCCTACTATCGCAGCTATCTCGTGCACCTTTAATCGGCGGTCTGACAAAACGATATCGTGTATTTTTGTCACGTTCTCCTCTGTAGTGGCTGTTTTCGGAGCACCTGGGCGTGGATCATCAAAAACCGACGTACGACCACGTTGAAACTCGTTATACCAAAATTTAACGGTCGCCATCGAAGGAGAAGCATCCCCATACACTGCATCCAAGCGTTCTTTAATTTCACTGCGCGATTTCCCTTCCAAAAACAAGAATCGAAACACCGACCGATATTGTTCTTTCTCCATTTTTTCAAAAATCAACGGACACATTTGCTTTCACACGCTCTCAAAAATAAACTACAACTCCGATCCGGCTGAAATTTTGTCTGTAACCGTTTACAGGAAGATACTGCACTGTAGTGTATTTCTGGTGCGATAGTGGCACCATCTGGCGGTGAGGCTAGGTACTTGTCAAATGACCCTCGTATATATAGGTATCATACAAATATTTATTAGAATGTGTAAGTGCCCTTGTGCATCTCCCTGTCAGCAATGCAATGATAATTGTAAAAATTATGCAATTGTGTCAAAATGTATCATAGAAAAAACTTTTGTAAATAATTTTGTAAATAATAGTACACCCGCATCTTTTCTATGTGAAAAGACAGATAATTTAATTTTAATTAATGTAAGTACTATTCAAGATATATGTCATTATTTATCCGTTGATGACAATAAATTTGCGATTGAACTAGTTAATAACAAAAAAGTAGCTCGTTGAGAGATTTATAGCGAATATAAAATATATTTTTCATATTTTCTTGTTATTAATGTTAAATTCAAATTTGTTACATTATTAAAAATAAATAGGATCTTTTTTCGTTTCAACAAATTGACAATAGACAATTTTATCCATATATGTTCATTTTCCTAGATCTTATTTCGTTACTTCAGAGAAACTCACAGATTTTTAGCTAAAATTATGGTTTTGCGAAAATTCTGCAAAACTTCTGTGAAACTTCAGCAAAACTTCTGCGAAACTTTTTCAAAACGTCTGCAAAACTTCAGATAAATACTATTTATGATTTGGCTATACTTTTCCGAAACTACAAATAAAGATTATATAAATTTGACAAAGTTTTGCAAAACTTGTGACAAACCTTCGCCAAGTACGGACAGGTGAAATCAATTTTTATTTCTCGTTTAGTAATACTTTAAACAAACTTCTGCGAAACTTCGGAGCAAATTCCGCTATAACAATAAGCTGAAAAATTAAAAAATGCAACACTTTAAACAAACTTTTGCGAAATTTTCCCGTAACTTCAGCTAAACAATAAACTGAAAAATTAAAAAATGCAATACTTTAGACTAACTTTTGCGAAACTACAGCGTAACTTCAGCTAAACAATAAGCTGAAAAATTAAAAAATGCAATACTTTAGACCAACTTCTGCGAAACTTCCGCGTAACTTCAGCTAAACAATAAGCTGAAAAATTCAAGAATGCAATATTTTAGACCAACTTCCGCGAAACTTCCGCGTAACTTCAGCTAAACAATAAGCTGGAAAATTTAAGGATGCAATACTTTAGACCAACTTCCGCGAAACTTCCGCGTAACTTCAGCTAAACAATAAGCTGAAAAATTCAAAAATGCAATGCTTTAGACAAACTTTTGCGAAACTTCCGCGTAACTTCAGCTAAACAATAAGCTGGAAAATTCGAAGTTTGGCAAAGTCTCGTTGGGCAAGTTTGGCAGAGCTTTTGCCAAACATGAACATTACCCAAACTTGTGCCAAACGTAAATTTTTTTACGCGGGTGGTGGTTCTTTTTTTGGTGGGAGATGGGGATATTGGATAGGTGATCCGGGAGTGATTTGGTGAATTAGAGGTAGATGGTGTAATGATTTTAGGATGGAGTGATAGGTTATTTCGAGGAATGAGCAAGCTCACATGAGGTACACTTGCGGATTGGAATTTCGCCATAAATATTAATTTTGTAGAATGCACCTCGAGAAAAACGAATAATATGTTTTTGGATTTAAAAGTGTCAACGTTTAGACAACGTAGAAGACGAGAGACCATCGGCAAAAAGTAATCCATGAATATTTAAAATTAAGAATGTAGCTGTGGCCGAAGTATTCAAAATTAAATTAGTCATTACAGAAAGACAACTTTTCATAATATGTAATATGCTCTTTACTGAGATGTTCATTTAACGATAAATTAATTATTTTGATCTCAATCACTATTCCAAATTATCTTTGAGGCTGTTTATTTGATTGGTACTCAATAAACTAATCAATATATTAATTAATCAAATAAAGTGATATTCAACACTTAAGTTTACACATTAATTTCCTATGGGCCACTAAAATCAATACGTAATATATATATATACAAATATTTAAAAGTAGTAAATATTTTATTCGGCCTTTAATAAATTCTAATTAATTAAAGCCACCCTGGTAGAAAATAAACCAACTTCATTGGTTAACATGTTAATCAAATGGGGGCATTTCTGCTTAAGATTCCCGCGCAAAAAAAAAATTGTGGGCCATATATTGCCCACAGTGTTGGACAAGTATGGGCAATATATGGGCCATTGCAAGCCACATTAGAGCAATATATGGGAGATATATGGGCCCAGCGCCTAAGCTGAATAGTTCCCATATTAGTCCCATATTTATTTTCATGAGAACCATTAAAAAAAACAAAAATAAATAAATAAATAAGCGTAAAAAACAATCCTATTGTGCATGTACTGTGACTGTAAAATATATAAAAAAAAAAAAAAATTCTTGGAGTGGATTCGAACCTCGAACCTTTTAATTACTAGACTTGCTCGCTACCGATTGAGCTATTTAGTTATGTTTATATCAAAGGATCAAATGGAGGTTAATACTTGAACGACATCATCATTCGTTTCAGATAATCTCCATTTGATCCTTTGATATAAACATAGATAAATAGCTCAGTCAGTAGCGAGCAAGTCGAGTAATTAAAAGGTTCGAGGTTCGAATCCACTCCAAGAATTTTTTTTTTTTTTATATATTTTACAGTCACAGTACATGCACAATAGGATTGTTTTTTACGCATATTTATTTATTTATTTTTGTTTTTTTTTTAATGGTTCTCATGAAAATAAATATGGGACTAATATGGGAACTATTCAGCTTAGGCGCCGAGCCCACATATCTCCGATATATTGCTCTAATGTGGCTTGCAATGGCCCATATATTGCCCATACTTGCCCAACACTGTGGGCAATATATGGCCTACAATTTTTTTTTGCGCGGGTTAACATCGAAATTTAATTAAAACTATTTAGAACTATGATTATATTTTAAAGCATCTACAATATAATATTTTCACATGCATAAATAGTTATTCTTCGTCGACAATAGCAACATAATCATGGTGTGACAATTTTAATTTAAAAATTGAGAAACGATTCGCCAACCGTTGGTTAACATTTCTACCAGGGCATTTTGTATACTATTTCCAACAATATATCACTTGAATATTATAGAGCATAACTTTAACATTTGAATAACTTATATTATATAATAAAATGCCAAAACCTCAAGCCAATATTATCTCCATATCAAAAAGTCAAATATTTCAGTACCCTTTCCTATCCTCTATTCAACAAATTCTTACGAATTCTAATTTCACACCGCTCACACCACTATCAAATCCAACTCCAACAAACCACCCACCCAACTCCTCCAACAATCATCTAAATTTCCAACTTTTTCTCCCATCTCCGCACCTCTCGTCCAATATCACAACCACCCGCGCCCGTCCACCTAGCCTAACATCGCGTGTGAGCGCACCTCCCAAGTCGAATTAGCATCGTCGCCCGCCGCCCTAGAGGCTCTCTCTCCTCTCCCTTCATACGCTCGCACCATCCGACGCGGGCCGGTTATAATAATCTATCGATGAATATGCAACGGGTTCCGGGGTGGCTCGCTCGTACAGGGTGAACGCGCGCATGTGTGTGGAAATGCTACTACCGCTGCCGCTCTTGGGGGAGAGCGGGCGGGCATGCCAATTACTCCCCCGGTAATTAAATCAACACCGCAGCTAATCAACGTTTACCCCTCTGCGTCGCTGCGCGGATGGAGAGAGGGGGAGAGAGGTAGAGCGCATTTGGGATAAATAAATCGCGCGCGATCGTCGCTGTCGTGAGACCAGAGCTCGAACTACATGTGTGGTCGAAGCGAGGGAGAGAGAAAGAGAGAGGGAGGGAGAGTCTAGGCGAGCGCGACGGCTGCTCGGTTATTAGGCTTTCCCGTTTCTTTGTCTTTCGAAAAGGGAGTTTAAAGTCGCGCGGATTGAGAGAAATGTGTGGATGAGTTTGTTGGCGGAATTTGTGGTTCCAGCTGAGAATTGAAGAATAAGATACATGCTGGTATATTTCAGAGTCGATTTTGTTGGGTTTGATGACGCGTGTAATCGAGAGTGAGAAATTTTAGTTGACTATTTATTAAATGAATATAACATGAAAAAAGTATTCCTGTAATAACCGAATTTTCCCTTGAATATATATTTACAAACTTGATTACGCACTAATTATTTACTGTTGATAGGACTTCCAAAGACTGGGCAATAAATATAAGCAAATATTAGTTTATTAGAGAAAGAAGAAACGCAAAGACTGTTGAATAAGTTTATACTATTCTAACCTCAAAATCACAACGTTGATATGATTTTTCAGCGCTCGTGGTACAAAATACTGTTCGACACTAGTACGTAAGTAAATTAATTATTTACCTCAAGTGACGAAAAACATCACATGAGGTAAATAATCTTCTGTAGGTACTTCTGTACCCGTGTAAAAAAGTGCTATTATACCAATAGCTATTTCAAGATTGATGTTCGCGTTAAAAAATAACGGTTCTTTTATATTTTTATTATCAATTTTCATTTGATTTACGCCTTTTCATCACATTTCTTCAATTTTGTCGTAAAAGTAAATTTTACGACTGCGAAAACACGACGAATGCACTTTTTAGCGTTCGTACCATCCGCTGGTCGAATACCGTTAATTAACGGAAAGACGTTAACGGCGAAATGGAGTTAAAATTGAAACGCTGTTTCCCCGAATATATCAATTGAATATACGCGCCAATATAACCGCCGACAGAGTGTATTATCACGCGAGAGAGTGAGAGAGCGACAGAGTTCAGCGCGCATGCGACCGTTTTTATGACCCGCAATTATGGCCTTGTAAATCAAACGGACGAACAAATCTCGATATCCAAATAACTCGTGTGTGTACGTATCAGCGCGCGTCATATTCCAGCACTCGGGTGGCGCGCACGCGGGAAAACCAATAAAATCTCGTGAATGACTCGTAAAACAGTGCGCGCGCCGAATTTCGCGCCAAAAGGGCCATCGCGCGAAATATACTTTTTCCTTCTACTGCCGGGCCTTGTATGGCGCGCCCGTACATTTGTTTCTACTCAGGGTGTAAAACGGCAGTAAAAATATTAGGCGAAGCTGCCGGGTGTTACTGGTACAAATGATTAAGGGGAAGTAATGCGTGGATGTGGAATATTAATGCTATACTTACATGCATGATTTTGATGTGTAAATTGTTGCGTAAGTTTACGAGAGAAAATCGATAATGTTTCGTATATTATACAGCCGTATCGGTCGTAATAACACAGGGTAATATGACTTTTAATTAAAATTTTAGTATCAAAACACGTATCTTTTTAATAATTATTACAATTATTTCATTTTAATTTTCAATTATATTAAAAATTTACTAGAGAAAAACAAAAACTCGAAAGAGAGATAACAACGAGATTAAAAACACTTTTATTACTTTGCGATAATCATCTCTTAATTAAAAACCGGCTGTATTAAATTAAGATACCTCGACTCCTTTAATTTTTCAAGTGCGCGCGTACCTTCCTTTTTCACCTTTAGTCTCATTCCTTTAGAAAATGTATCGCATTAACGCGCGATATGCTTTATTTTCAGAATCTAAATATTTTAAACCCTACTGCGCGCGCACTTGCACCTCGCGTGACCTCATTAAAACGGCGATACTTCGCAAGCGCGCGGCAAAATCGAAGAACCCTCAAATAAATGATGCAGTATGCACACTTCCTATGCATTACTCATAAACGTGCCACCCCAAAACTGTGACGTAATGAGCTGCACCGGTCACGCTAATTAATCTAATCTTCGCGTTCTTTATCGTCCAACTTTTCTCTCCCGATCGAGCGATTCTGAAATTGAACGAACGCGTGCTTCGCGCGCGCGCGACGAGTGATATATCTATAAACACACCCCGGCTATTAATTACAAAAACAACAGTCGACCCCAAACGGCAGCGCGCAACGGAGTTTGTTTGCTTCAGTGTCTGTCTCTATTTTCCCCGGTGGACTGCGAAATTAAAAATGGAAGCGACTGTTTTGCTCGCGCAAAACAAACTCGGGTCGTATAGTCGCGGAAAAAATGGGCCATGTTACACGTCCGGCCGCTGGGATGGATAGAAAAAAGTTTTTTATTTGCTGCGGCCTGGAGTGGGGGATATTGTGCGGGACGTAATTACGCACGAGGGGGGAACAGCGGACATTTTTATCGTTGCTGCTGTGCAGGCATTTTGGAATTTTAAGAAAATGATGGGGTTAATTTTTGATAATAACAATTTTTTAAATCGATCGATAAAGAGCGAATGATTATCTGAATGTACGTTAAATTTAGTATTAGCAAAGTTACATTTGTGTGTTAAAAAAATTGATTTTACACCACTCTAACCTCAAAATCATAACTTTAATATGATTATTCGGCTCTCGTGGTGTAAAATACGGTACGACACTGGTGCGTAAAGTGATTTTTATCGCATTCGACTTTTCGCACTCGCTTCGCTCGTGCGAAAACTGTCTCCTGCGGTAAATAATCACCTTCCACACCCGTATCGTAATGTACTATTTCTTCATCCCCTAGCCGAAAGTACGGTCTTCCCGGCTCGATTTCGCGCCGGGAAGGGCGACTTTTCTGGCCGCTCTTTGTTGATCGTTGCATGGCAACGTCCGCGATAGCGCACGTGTTGTAACCTAAACTATGCTAACCCTTCCAAATGTGATGACAAAAAAATCATTTGTAAAATCGGAAAATTGAAAAGATATAGGTGTATTAAATTAATTTTATGTTATTATTAATATATTGAATAATATATTTATAACTCTCATAATCAATTATGTTCTTATATTGCACACACACTGTCAGAAAGCTTCTATACATATATATAGACATGATGTTTACATTTTGAGTTTCAAAACATGGTGTAGCTATATATGACAGCTTTTTGACTTTCATTCTGTAATGCATGGGATAGAAAAGGACAAACAGAGGAACCATTAAGAAGTTGGGCGGTAGTTAAAATCAGCATCTGCGATTAAGTATGTACATATTTTTGGTCCATCACGTTTTTCAAGCATCTTTTATTAGTGTTTTTGATGCCCGCCCCAACCAGCAAAACCTCGGCTTCGCCTCGGTTTTGCAAACGTCGGGCGGACATAAAAAAAAAGCAGAAGTCGAGCCTTATGTTCCGCGATATGTAAAGTGGCGCTGAAGCAGACCTCTTATACAATGGCCGAGCCGTAGTTAGCAGCTAAGAACGCTATTCTATTAATTGATATTAACTATATGGACGTA
Source organism: Torymus aiolomorphi (assembly GCA_036365515.1). Classification (NCBI taxonomy): domain Eukaryota; kingdom Metazoa; phylum Arthropoda; class Insecta; order Hymenoptera; family Torymidae; genus Torymus; species Torymus aiolomorphi. Next base: position 74,867,406 of record CM070874.1, on the reverse strand, counting down.
CTTTCGGCTGGGGATGAAGAAAAATAGTATACGACACTTGGCCGGAATGTTGGATGCCCTGGCCTTGTGTCGTAATATACTAATTTTTCTAAAGGGTATATATGATACGCCATATTAATTCTTCGCTTTCGAAGAAAGTAAAACTTTTCGACTGTTCCCTAAAAACTATAGGCGTAATGAATCTCTCACACGACCGTTCCCCATAAATTCGTTTAAACGCAAAATTTCCCAACATCCGCACCACCAACAACTAATATTAAGAGTATTACCCTAACACATGAAAACTCTCGTACACATCCATATACAAATACGCGCATTACATATACATTCATAACCTGATGGTCAGACGCGCAGGGCTCATACACCAGCGGAGCTATATACCGCGGCTCTCTCACACGCGCGCGCGATGTTATCCGCAAACACGCGGCATCGGCCAATTTATCCCAAGGGATGTGCGCGCGCGAGCGCTCGACTCCGAAAGATAAACAAGGCCCGCCACCGAGCCATATTCACGCGCTCTATGTATATGCACACAGATGTGCCGTGAGGCGCATTGTCGACCCACCGGAATGAATTCGGCATGAGTTTCCCTCTCCTTTCCGACGAAAAAGTATGTGCTACACGCGTGCGCGTAATCATCGCATCGGCGTATAATTAACGAGTTCTTTCCGCTAAATGCCTTTTTCCGCGTTGTTTCCGTCAGGTTTTGTTGGGTAATGAATCCCACCCTCCTGACGAAGAGGGGAAACCCGCGGCCGGAGGTGTTTTAATTACACTTTCGAGAGGCGCAATAATGGCGCGCGCTTTTCGAAAACGAGCGCAGCCGGGCCAGGCGCCTTAATTAGCCGATACACAGGTCGTTGTCGGGATGAGAACAATGCTGATTAATTACGCCGTGTTTATCTCGGAGTCGTGTTTGATAAAATTATTCTCCTCTCTTACTCCTTTTTTTTGTTCGAAAAATTTCGTACAAAGCGCGCGGCTGTAATGTTTTTGCGTACCCGATCGCGTGCGTGAAAAAAGTCGTCTTACGTATACATGTGGTATATAGTTAATTAAAAATAATAATCAGATGCGAGGCATAAATCTTGCGGGCTTTGATAAATACGCGCGTTTCCCCGTTCTGAAATATTGCCCGGCTTAGATTGTTTCGTTCCATTCTACTCTGTAATTTCTCCCCTTTAAATCATAATTACATCGCGCTGGAGTAAAGAGGGAAACGGAGAAATCTTTCGCCTGCGATCTTCCGAAAAATTCATTAACATCGCGCGATATTTCCATATTTAAAGGTTTACGCTCAGCAGCGCGACATTAAAAGACGTAGTCGCGATAAAAACGGCCGTCGCATGATTTACGCAGGCGTGGGAGAGAAAGAAAGAGAAGCTTTTAAACGAAGAAAGTGCATGGGGCGGTTTTCGCTTTGATCGTGATTTCGTCTCACGTATCGTATCGGTTTTGTTGAGAATTAGCGAGCTAATTTGTAATTTGTCATAATTTTCTTATCACAACTGTTCAATATCATTAAAGATAAATGTGTGTTAATGAAAAAATAAAGAATCCAAAGATAAAAATAGCAGTATAAAATACGTTAGTTCTTATCACTTTTAAAATGTTGAAGTGTCTAACATTTATGAAAATAATTTTAAAAAGAATAAGGTAAATATTAGAAACAGACCTTCTCTTGAGACAATGAGCTAAACCAAAACTGGAAGTAAATCACTTTCAATACATACTACAGTCTTCAATTCCAAGAAACGTTAAATAATAAATTGAACGTCATTGAGACTGACCAGACAAATCTACAGTATGTATTCCTTAAACATATACTGAAATTTAATGTATCAAATCAATCAACATCAATTTAGAGTCAGTGCTGGAAGTTGGACTTTTTACCATTACTACTTGTGGAGAGATTCTAGATATTGCCATCTGCACTACAGTTACAGCAACAACGAAGGACGGATCACGGTTAGCCATAATTATAACTGCGTTGCAGTTAATAAGGGCTACTGTTGCTATGGTACATGTGGTTAATTGATCACATAATTAATTGGACCCTAAGTGCCATCACAAATAATGAGACTTATAATATGGAAATCGTATGGGATACCTACTGCTGAATTTACATGTGTTTCATGAAGTTTTAGCAAACGTCTTCAAACAGAGATATTGCACAACTGATCAAACGCAAGCATTATTATGAAAAATATTGAGCAAGCAGATGTTTTCTATTGCAAAAACGTAAATAGAATTTGGTATTATTATATTCAAGGTAAAATTAATATCATAATTATAATCATTAGATTTTGCAATGATAAAATTCTGGCTACTAGAAATAATATTAACAATATTATTAAATGCATAGGTATATACATCTCTATCATTAACCTTATTCCTCATCCACCATGTAGTAATTGTAATGTTAGTGTTAAGAAACGAAAGGGAGGTAGGTAGCAGGAGCGGTGTAGAGAGGTTTTAATTTGTTAACATATTTATTTATTCACTTCACTTATACATTTATTTATTAAATTCACATTAGGCCTTGCTCCGATGCGTAGCGTATGAGGGCTGAACGCAGACTGCTCGTAATGTGAATAATGACTCTTTATTACCTTTACAATATTTATCTTTCCACTCTTTACAAATATTTTTCTATACTTACAATAACCTAGCTTTATTGGTTTTATAACTAAATCCCGCGCTACATATCTAAATGTATTAATTTCTATTCCTATCCGCAACAGTTAGACTAAATTTAATCAAGATGAAAATGTATATGCAAACTGTTATTCTGTAGGCAAACATTTTATGCTCGATTACTTTCTGGCATAGAAGAATCATAATATAATAAAATGTTTATCAAGCGTCAAAAATGTTTTCATATCTCAAAGGTCCTGATATTTTAATACTGAGATGAGCGTTTCAAATTCTTTTATCAAACGAATATATAAATACACATTTTTAACTCATTAACCAATTAACGTCAAATGTCCCGAGTTTTCGGCACGTTTATTTTGTATGATGTGGATATCAAAAAAATGGAGATCCATGATTTCCGACATAAAATTTCATGCTATTTCAGAATCTGACCTTAAAATTCGTCAAAAATTAGTATTTAAAAAGTAATTAGAAATTTAGTGCAAAAGTGCGATTTTTTTAACATAAAAAAATCCTTGACCCAAATTTTCACTATGAAAACTCAGATCATCAATGGACTTTACCAACAAAAATGGCAGTCCCGATGTCCAGACTTTGAAATCTGCTTGGTCCGAAATCGAAATTCAATATGGCGGTCACCAAAATGGGGTTATTTACAATTGGAATAAAACAAAATGAGTGATGATATCCCAAAAAAAGTAGAAAAAATCACGATTTATAGTAGTACCAATAATTATTGAAAAAACGTTCAATTTTTCAGCTGACCCCAAAAAATCAAAGCTTGAATTTTGATTTCGAACCAAGCATATTTCTAAGTTTAGATATCGAGGTCGCCATTTTTGTTGGTAAAGACTATTGCTCATCTGAGTCTTTATAGTGAAAATTTGGGTCAACAATTTTTTCACTTTGAAAGAATCGCACTTCTTTGCAATAGATCTCTTATAACTTTTGTTGAATTCTGAGGTCAGATTCTGAAAGGGCATGAAATTTTACGTCGGAAATCGTGTATCTCAAATATTTTTATACCCATACAAAATAAACGTACCGGAAGAGATTGGGACATTTTTACGTTAACGGGTTAACTTTACGCCATTGACCTTAAATTGAAACTAATATTAATAATCAAAAAAGCAGTACTCACCTTTGTCCTAGCGAGGCGAGGCTCCTCCGCGACGAGTTTGGCCAGGGCCTGGTAGTCTCCTTGGGCGGCTTTAACCAACCATTCGCGTGATTTCCCGTCCAGTTGCTATACGTCAGTGCCGGAAAAACAGATACGCACTGTTAGAAAATTGATCAAAGCGATTATGAAACAAGGGGATTGAAAGAGAAGGTAAGTGAGTGCGGAGAGAACTATTTGCGATTCTAATTAGATATTTAAAAAGTTTTTACCTTGTTTTTACAGTGCTGCGATAACGAAAAAAAATGATCATATAATGGCGCTTTGTCATGCCTTATAGATACGAACGAGTAATTTAAATTGACGGTGTAAGTAATTGATGTAACAAGTATTAAAAATGTTCTAAATTGTAATTTTTTTAAGAAGAGACGTATTATAAACTTTAATAATAATTTTCTTTTCTTTTTAGATTCGAAAAGCAAGATTATTTTGATCAAAAAGGAGATGATCCATGAATTTGAAAGTTTGTGTAATATTAAAAATTAATTCCATAAAATCATGAGTAATTAATTGAATATTATTATGTTCTGCTTTCTTAGTTCAATCTGCTAAAGAGGGCGTTGTCCGTTGAGGGCATTCAAGTGGTTCACAAGTCAAATCAGTAACTTTGAGGGTAAATTATTTTTTTTTATTAAATTGCGTTTATAATAAAACCTTTACGAAATAATCCTATATAAAATTAATAATAGCCTGATGGAAATCGATTCTATTGTTTGCCTAATAAATAGCTAGTTTCATCAATAATCGTCAAAAACTAGAAACTTCTCTTGGCCATTTCTATCCATCGATGAAACGATTTTTCCGATCATATTCACCATTTAATAGACAGAATAATATAATAAGTTTTTTCACAAATTTGCATTAGCTTATTTACGAGTATTTAAAAGATATTAAAGTTGGACAGTTTTTTTTAGTTAGGAATGTCTAGTAAAAGGCTTGCTATTATGGCGATGAGTGATAGAGACAGAAGCAAACGGAAAAATAATTGTTTTCGTTTGTATCCCCTGAAACAGTACTGTAAACGAATTAAATACCAATAATTCGTGTTTACATTTTCGTTAGCTATCTTTTTTTAATATTTGTTTTTAAATACATGATCAAATTACAGAGAAAATTTAGTAAAAAACATTTGAAGGTTATATTATTTCCATTAAATAGAGAATAAGACCGAAAAAATCGTTTCATCACTACCTACAAATTAGCTATTTTCACTAGCCCATTCATTAAGTTCCTGGCCATTTTCGATAAAGAAATTTCTACCACGGTACATTAATTTCACTTTTATCTCAGATTACTTTAACAACGAATAAAAACAATTCTAACAAAAATAATGGTTTGGGTGATCGTACTGGACTTACCGAGGCGACGGAAGCTCTGTCATCCTCTTCGGTTCCCTGTGAAGCAAAGAAGAAAGAGAATAAAATTAATCATTATTTATATTTAACGCCAAAGTCAATAAATGTATACAAAATTTTTCTTTTATATATTGTATTATTTAATTTAAATACCACAGTATGTTAATAGTTTTAAATAATATTATTCTTTAATGAAGTGGGAACAAATAATGTAATACACCATGAATTTTTATAAAATAAAAATATAAATTATTAGAAAAATCGTTTGATAAAATTAAATGTTTTTATCATGGTAATAATAACCTGAAAATTTAATAATGATTTTAGCTTATATTATTCATACCTACGTTTAGTAATAATTATTAATTTAAATATAATCTAACAACAATTAAGATACGAATATACGAAGATACGAATTATTTGTACAAACTTTTTAAAAATACACTAGAGATTCTTAGAATTCTTTTACTGGAGCTCGATTGTCAAAGAAAAAATCGGTGGTATAGTATATTGAAATACAGCAAGGAAAACTATTGGATGAAGGTATCATCGATAACGCAACTGTACATTATTAAAAAGTGGATGAAAGTAAGATACATTAATGTACAAATCAATTGAGAATCTTGTAAATGTAAATAACTTTTAAACCATTTTTTTACAGAAGATTTAGACGATCCTAATAATTATTATTAAATAGACTGGAACAGCAAAAGCATTAAACTACATCGTGTGGGGTAGTGGTCCGTATTAGTGTGCCTGTCCATATTTGTGTGCCCTATTATTAAAACATATCCTAGAAATGAACGAGTAAAAACGTAACGCTAAAATATTTTTTTCATAAAGTATAGTTAATTAAGTTTAAATAGAATTAATTACTTAATTTGTTTTCATTTACTATAACATTAAAAAAGAACTTCAAAAATATGTTTCACGGTTTGCGGTGTATCACGGTGTTTCCTTGTCCAAACTTGGTAAGAAATGACATTTTTAAAAGTAACATTAAATAATGTTTCGGAAGGATTTTAATGTGAGATACAATTGATTATATCATAAAATAATATTATGTTATATAATAAACCTTAATATAAAGGTTTTCAATTAATTTTAATATTTAATTAATGGTGTCTACTAATAGGGCAGTGAAAAACGACTTGTCCAGATTTGTGTGTGCACAAATACAATACGAGCATGCTCGTATCGGTGCTTGAACAGAAAAGTTAGGTTAGGTTGTCTGCGCACAAACGTTGTTTCATATCGCATTGACGACCTTCAGCAGTTTTTACCGTATTGGAATTAATTAACATTCAATGTAAACAAGGGTTAGAAATTGATTATAAATGCACTACAGTTAACAAAATAATTTTGTTGGCAATGATAATATTATCAAGACACACTAATATGGGGCACACAAACGTGTACACCCACATTAATACGGGGCACACAAAAATGTACTTTGTTGTCTGCTAGGGCACACAAATGCGTACAAATTTTTTTTTTATATTGCTTGTAATTTTCGTAAATATTAATATTTTTCTATAAAAAAAATTGTTTTGTGTAGATTATTACTTTTATTATTTATATAAACCCGCCCGGAATCTCTGATACAGCTTAAATAGATATTATTATGCAACAAAACTGATAAGTTTCTTAAACCCACACTAATACGGACATGTACCCTAGACGTTCCATCTGGTCATGTTTTCGCGGGTTTGAAGTTTCGTAAGGCTGAGTCCCCATAAGCGCTTTGCGAAGTGCTAGTGCGCGTTGCCCATTGCCCGTTGCACGGTTCACTGTTCCACAACATTTCACTTCTACTTTTTGACTTTTAAATATTTATAAATAATTTTGATATTTATAATATTTATGAATACTTTTCACTTTATAAATATTTATAAATAATTCATAAATAAAGAAACTAAAGGAGAGCATAAACTCTATTGCTTTTGCCGTTATACTTATGATATTCTACATTCTAATTGATTAGTGGAACGTGGAACGGTGAAGTGTGGAACAATGAACCGCGCAACGGGCAAGGGGCAACGCGCACTCGCACTTCGCAAAGCGCTTATGGGAACTCAGTCTTAAGGAGAGGGTACGGGACGCCTAAAATTAAATGTTTTATCGCAACCATTTGACTTCAGTACTGGTAAAATTAATCTAAAAATGCTAAAATTCAAATTCAAAATAAGTTTGGAAAAATTTTTAGAATATACCTTGTTGATAATAAAAATACATAACAATTACAATTTTTAATTTAATAAGTGAATCTAACGGCTATTCAGGGTGAAAGATAATAGATAAGGAAGGTAACTAACTTATCAATCACTTTTTTCTTTATATGTGTTTAAATACATCTTTAAATTTTTAGAAGCTATTTGAAACAATAAATAGCAGTTAAGAATTATTACTTATTAAATTAACATAAATCGTCGGGCGTTTCCTTCAATTGATAAATAATATTATCTGCTTCGGCTGAAAATAATGCAGACGGGGGGATTTGGGAACTAAAAATTGAAACGATTAGTAGCGGTTAGGGTCTGGAAAGGATCGTCATCCCAGTGGCGCAAATGGTAGCGTAGCTGCCCGGTATGCAGAAGGTTGTCAGTTCGATCCCGACCTGGGCCGTTACTTTTTCGTTCTCATTTTTTATCTTATACCTTTACCTTCCCGTTCCATATCCTTTAAAAATTCTTGACTGTACATTAATTATTATAATATTGTGCATAATTCTTGACTGCTATTTATTGTTTCAAATAGCTTCTAAAAATTTAAAGATGTATTTAAACACACATAAAGAAAAAAGTGATTGATAAATTAGTTACGTTCCTGATCTATTATCTTTCGCCCTGAATAGCCGTTAGATTCACTTATTAAATTAACATAAATCGTCGGGCGTTTCCTTCAATTGATAAATTACAATTTTTGTCATCCGGATAGTAATAATTTATCGATTCTTTTTATGAGTAGAAATATGACAAAAACAGAAGAGCTTGAGTTACCGAGGGCTGGTGATAAAAACACAAACGCCATGAGAGGTCAAGATTTGAACTTTTCAACGAGCAGCATCCTTACTAATTTTGGGCAAACAACGCTGGCCATTTTGAATATTCCAGATGTGAGAACTGATATTTCAGTACCTATGGCTGGGGCTGGTCTTTATTATAAGTATCCTGACGGTTGCGGTGGATACTTGGGACTCAAAGTAAAAACGTATAATATGTAGTAACAACATTTGAAATTAGAAGATGTGATCAATGAAGATGGCACAAACAAAAATTGTCAGTATTTATCTATGAAAAATTGAGGTGTGGAAAGTTTCCTGTAATAGCAATATGTACTTTTATAAATTTCATAACTGTTAATAAAAGGAAGCTAAATAAATTTTAATACTAAAATGGTATCTTTAAATTTTACGTTATAAATATAAAATTCATATATTGAAACGTTACCATTCTTTATTCGAATTACCCAAAAAGGAAGTCAACGAATAAACAATATAACTGCTATGATGATAGTATTTATCATAGAAGTATGTATACAAATTGTAAATGAAAGAACTTCACTATCTTAAAATAGTATGAAAATTATATATATTTCTAATAAATTTTAAAACCCATCTTTCTACGTATATGTAATACTTTAAATAACGATACCATTTCAGTAATCGTGACTAAAAAAATCGAAAACAAACATCATAACGGTGATAACACCATAACGGATAAAATGAACCGATTTATCCAGGGTCCAGAGAATAAATAGCAACCTTGAACATGTCCACTCATCCCGTTTAAACTGTTTGCATTCTCACTCGTCACAACTGAACGATCTTTCCCCCTCCACTGCTCCCTCTTCGACGTTCACCCCATTATCATTTATTATTTCGCTCTTTTGTATATCGCATAGATATACGCGGTGCACGACGAGGGATTTTCAATCGGCCCGATCGAGGCGATACTATCGGATCAATATTTACTCGCGCGAGTGTCGCTCCTCCCTCTATATCTCATCATTGTCACGGAGACGTGATTGACAAGCATTGGAGCCCCCCGTCGGGGTCAGGTGCCGGCGCGTATCTACGCTCAAGGATCGGATTGATCGTACAGTCTAATGTGAAATTTTTGCGAGGATGCAAAAGCATAAACTTTAATTATAAAGACCAATTGAAGAACGTTCTATCATTGTAAGCAAATAATTTATTACTGATATCATGTATAATTATTTATATTCGTGTGATATATTGTGTTTGTGTATTATTTACAGTTATTTATTTGATATATTATTATCTTTAATATCATTGCTTTAAATTATTTCTTTACCCGTTACGTGACATTGTCTAATAACCCAAATTAAATCTTAACGACCAGATAAATAATTATTAACAGCACCGATAAACTTGATCTCCTTGATTTTGAACAGGACTGTACAGAAAAGTATTCTTAATGTCCTTTCACGCGTATGTGTCCACACGAATCGTACGTCGCTCGAGGGGCGAGTCGAAGAGCATTATTATACCGACGTGGATGGGCCATCGGTGATTTAACGTTCGTTTTTATCAATGAGTCGAAGCTCATTGTATACGCTCGGCCGAGGCGCTGTGTGTAATTTGTAGATTACACGCCAAGCCGTTGGAAAGAATCATTAATCACACCACGCATGCTCGAAAAATCTACCACGCGAACGACGCTGCGCTTGAAAATCGTTAAATAAAACAGTTATACTTCATTACCGGGTTAATAGAGCCGCTTTCAGCCGCTCGCGTCATTTGCATTATCGATCGATCATATCTTTGGTAATAAAATAGTCTGATTATAATGTAAATAAAGACAGGACACCGGGAAACCTCATTTTTTATAAGAACTAAAATAAGTTCATAAAACAAACGTTAAGTGCTCTGATAGGATACACTGTATAGAAGTTGTTAAGAATGAAATGAGTGACTGTATAAGAAATGTTTAATGTTTCCATTGCTTTTTACCATTTATGTGTTGCACCATCTTTACAAGGATTATATGAACTTTTTAAGTTGATATTTGACCCTAAAATTTCTTATTCCCGCGTATTACACAAGATAGATTACGAAAGTACGAGCGAAATATATAAGCATTAGATTTTTCCTTTACCAGTTTTTTCTGCCCCTTGTCATAATCAACTCTTTTTTACGATTTTATCTTAAACAAGAAACGGACTAAACAATTTCTCGCACTAGATATTTTTATACTATAGATATTTTTATATTTAAAGCAGATTACTATAACACTTTTTATATATCCCATCAGTATTGCTACGAAAATGTTTACTAAAAGCTTTCAATTATAGTACAAAACTATAATTCCGCTCTCAGCTATTTCACCGCTATAACGCGCCATTTACGGCCATCCCGGAAAAATAAATTCTTTATCGTGATAAATGTCCAAAAGTAAATACATCGCCCGCAGCGGAACGAGCGAGCGAACATTAAGTAAAAGCGACAAAAGTGTTGTCGCCCCGGGGAGGGATTTCGCGGGCAAGAACGCGATCTCGCATTTAACAGCGCCGCCCCCGCTGACTTCCGCAGAGCCATACGTGTGTTTAATTGTCGGTTCTTGTCGCGCGAATGGAGGCTGCTGCTGCTGCGCCGTCGCTGCTACGGCTAACGACCAAAGCATTAGGATCGGAGAATTTTCGGGGGTGCGATAATGCATTGAATTAGGATAGCTCATTACGAGGGTGGGGGAGAACAATGACAAGACCTTCCGGCATTATTATCGGTATATCGGTACAATGGACGGATTTTTCCGCTTTTGATTAATGGCGCTGAAGTGATCGATAAAGGTTGTATGGCGCTGTTATTTATGGGGTTAGAGATTTTAAGTTATATTCGTGTCATTGTTTGGGGAGAATAAATTGAAATATAAATAAATTTGATAAAAATTGAAAGAATAATATATAAATATAATACATTATTCGTTTGTTTTCAATTTCCAAGCCATCTCTTTTACTGAGATAACCTTAAAAGGCCTTTCTATTCCAGAATATTATGTTTACCGACATTTCTTATATCTATTAATTATTTTTATAAATCCTAACCCATAAAGATGATTCCCGCATTTTCAATCGCAAACTCTACCGCATCTAGGCCAACAAAATAATAGTAACCAAAATTTCGCAAAATTTATTAAACATCCTAACCGTTCTTCAAAGATAATCCAAGCATTATGTCTATATTTACAACAACCTCATACGACTTTAATCCCCATCCAATCGACGCTCGTCCGCATCTCCATCCGCCACCTCCGCCTCCTCCTCTCATATTTATAAATTAATTGATACGGCGTGTCAACGCTCTAAGCACCCGAATGGAGCGCGCGGCGAGAGGCGAAATTTCATGTCCCTCTCCCTTACGCGTGTGTGCCAGACTCGATTAAGGCCGAGCCGCGCCGTTCGAGAGAGACGCGACGATCGACGCGCGCGCGTGATCGATCAACCTGACGGCGCCTGCACGTCGGAGGATGAGGACGAGGAGGAGGAGGGCAAAGGCTTTAATTGCGACGCCATGGTGCATTAATTAATTCCCGGCGATCTAAATTAAAATATTAATTACGGAACGAGGAGGCGCGTGTGTGCGCGCGCGGGGCCCTTTGTTTTGGTCCTTTTGTTTCCTCCCGTCGTTACGAGAGCTTTCGCTTTTTGTGAGGTAGGCTGGGAGAGAGAGAGAGAGAGAGAGAGGTTCGAGTGCTTGTTTTGGGATTAATGAATTAATTTGGGACGTGATGGCTCATATTGATAAGTATATTAGCCGGGCTTTTTCGGGGTGTAGCGTGTGTGCAACAGGTAGAAAAAGTGAGACAGGAGGTAAATTATATTTTCTTTTTGCTTCTTGGTAATTATTAACATCTTTTTGTAAGGTTCTTGTAAAAGTACCTTGATTATTCAAATATTGAAATAATGTTCACCTGATATGACGAATTCATGATAAATGCAAAAGAAAACTGCGAGGCTTTTTTAACTAACCACACATTTTTACAATATATAATTCCACAATAGAAATAAACCAACAATTAAATGTCATAGCTCAGATTTACAAACAATCGAAAATCCCTTAAGCACGTCCTAATAAAAAAAAGACAGCTTGTACACACTCGCAAAACACACAATCTAATCCCGAAACCTCAAACATTTACTCAGTCGAGATAATCGTCCCCTTATAAACCACTCAAAACGTCAGAAAAGTCATCCGCGCGCGCCTTATCCACTGGCAGGCGAAAGAGAGAGAGAGAACAACGACGATGCAGCCCGAAATCCGCGCTCAAATATTTATCCGTAGCTATCTCACCTCGAAATCTTATCGCGATCTTTCCTCCTCTTATTTGCCTTTCTCCCTCTTCGCTACCCTCACCACCCGAAGACACTTTTACGAGAGAGAGAGAGAGAGGAACAGCCCCGCGATGCCATTACGATTACCTCCTACCTCTCTCCCCCCTCTCTCTGTCTGAACCGCCGCTTATCAGATAACCGCGCCATTACGTTGGCGCGAGCCAGGCGGCGATTCGCGCTCGCGCGCGCGAGACTCGGCCCCCTCGCGCGTGCACGCGGAGAGGAAAGACAGAGGAGGGAAAGAATATATATGTGTGTGTACGCGTCTTTGGAGTAATGTGCGCGCGGCCCTGTTGGCTCTCTCGCTTAATGGCTTGTTTGCTCTTTCTTTATGCTTCATTGTCGTTTTTTGCGGGTATCGATCATAGCGCGCGCGATGGAGATATATGCTGGGGGGTGTATTATCGCGCAGTGAGATGAGTTTGTCGGAATCTTTCATTGGATGGAAATGAGAATATGGGAGTAGTTGTTATGCGGCGAGGGAAAAGTGCTTGAGTTATTGGAGTTTTTAATTGCGGATTGATTGTGATGTTGGTTTTAAAAATGTTGGAATCGAAATCGAGTCATCGAGGGGTTGGTATTGGGGTGGGATAAATGGTGAGGAAGAAGATGAGATGAAGGAATAAAGAAAGAGTATTGAAATAATAAATGTATAAGTGTTTTCTTGCGTATTTCTGAAAGATGGTTGTGATTACATGGGAATTATAATACATTAATTTGTAGTTTAAGTAATGAAATTATTGAAATAACGAACAATAAATACAAAATGTTTTAAATATGTACAAAAAAAAAAAGAAATCCATCGATTATTTTTAAGAAACATTGTCAACAAGTCTTCATCTTCTTAACATGCATACACCTTCACTTTCAACATACAATCTGTCGTCAATATCGCACTATGAACACTTTCAAATACACGAAAACAAAAAACAAACAAAAAATACGCGTGCCACGCCGTAGATTGCGATGTCACGATAGATAAAGGTGCACCGTCGATGGCCGATATATTTTCACTGCTCGCGCGCCTCGATCCATCACATTTAGTCGCCTCGTTCTTTTTTCTCCTTTCCTTTCCCGCGCGCGCCTCGGCAGAATTTCGCGCCTTTTTGGGATGTCGCTCGCGGGAATTCCTTATCGGCCGCGCGTCCTTGCTGCGGTCGTGTCGAATGAAAAGGAAGTGCGACGCCATGGGTGTGGCGTGCGTCCAGGCTAATTGCGACAAGTCGTTCGTCATTATACTTATATGTATCGATCTCGGTGAGAGTGAGTCGTCGAGTAAATAAAATCGGAGGAGCGGTTTTCAGGTATTGCTGTGTACGATTAAAGTGGAATTTTTTTTTTCTTGCAATGTGTGTGGAGTTGATTGAACTGGATTGCAGTGAAATTCGATGATTCATTTTATTAGAGAACATCGTTAATCAATCATTCTTACAAAATTTGAATAGAAAATTCATTTTAAATATTCTTAATCAGGGTGACCAGTTGGTGACCTTCTATCCTTTTCACTCACATGTAAGTGACGTCACGTTCTTTGAGAGTAACATAGACAAAGAATCGCTATCTGGCCACCCTGTCCTTAGTGATAGAAATAGTTATCTATTAGCCCTAAAGTCGCCAGTATTTAAACAATGTAAATTTGAATAGTGTGGTATGGAATGGTTCATTAAAAAGTGATCGAGTATTAACTGTTAATGAACATTTTTTTACTATTAAAAAATATTCATTTCAGTAAAATACAAGGTAAAATATCATATCTAAAGTCTCAATTGCTTCAAATATTTTTTTTTTCTATCAGTGCACCGCAAGAAGCGTTCCATTACCCATCAACAATTTACCTTTACATATAAGTAGGATATTAGACGTTAATAATGACTTTCAATAACTAATTGTTCAATTTAAAAGTATTAAATTCATCATTCTCTTGAATTACAAGTCCAAAAGACCCATAGAGACACATAACATTATCTGAATTTCTTATGCCCCTCTCAACTTCTACCTACATACACATATATGAATCCACCGCTAAAACCACTTCACACGCCCAAAAACCCTTTCACTATCCCCTCCTCCCCTCTTCCAGCTTTTCCTTCCGATGCCCACATCCACCCCTACATCCAAAAGACGCATAAATCCTCGGCACACTCGGCTATCCCGAGGTCCGGCGGTGGCGGCGGCGGCGGCGTTAATATCGCGTCGCCCGGGCCGAAGTGTGGCCGCCTAGCGGCGCTTCATCCACGTTACGCGCGCTGCGGCTCGCCGCGAAAATGTTCGGTTAACATTCGGGGCTTATATCGGCCGACGGCCGCTGCGGCCCTCTCTCTCTCTGTGTTGTTGTATACGACGAGGCAGTGGCGGCGGCCCCGAGGTCATAATAAAGCTAATTCCGAGGCGGCGAGGAGAGAGAGAGAGCGTGTACATCGGCCCTCCGGCGTCATATCGGCCCTCTCTTCTCCCCGGGCTACATCGCTCGTCGAGAGCATTATGCGTTACTTTGTATGCGCGCACCGACGAGAGAGGAGAGCCTTTTACCCCCTCGTAAGAGGGGAGAGAGAGAGAGAGAGAGAGAGAGAGAGAGAGAGAGAGAGAGAGAGAAAGAGAGAGAGTTCTTCGCCGATGATCTCGGCGTGGTTCTTGTTGGTGAGTTGTGTGTCGAGGGCTATGAATTGATTTGGAGGATGGGAGAGAGAGAGAGAGTTCGTGTTCGCGAGGGGCATTTTTTTCGCCGGGTTGTAATTGACGTGGTCGTCGTTTTGTGGGAGAGAAAGAGTATGACTGGGCGGCATGGAGAGGGGGTTGAGTTACATTGTAAAAGTTGAGTGCGACCGTAAAAACGAGTCTGTTAATTTAATTAGAGAGAGGTGTATAGGGGTGCTGTAAAATTATATCAAACTATAATGTTTTAAGTGTAATTTTAGCGAGAAAACTGTTGAAAATCTTGATGAGACGTCGTAAAGGCATGAAACCGTGTGAAAATTTGTCGTCTCGGAATGATACGTGCAGTTAATTGTCCGACCACCCTCAAAGAGTGCAATCAAGTTTACAAATAGATTGATGGGTAATATATGTTAACTTATCTTTATTATAAGAAATCGTGCGATATTTAGTTTATAGTAAAATGAAGTGCATTACTAGCCCGCTCAATACAAAGGACCACGAATTTTCTCTTTACTTATTGCTACGTACAGTGTTGAAAGTTTTCTGAAATTTCAGATAAATTCTGTAATAAAACTTCAAAATTTATCTTAAATTTCAGAAAATTTTTAGCAGTGTACGTAGTAATTAAATAATAAAGCGTGAAAAAATAAGCGTAGTCGTACGCTCAACCACAGAGCTAACGTCGCGCACTAGTTATTCTTTTGCTGAGTCTCGTCTTCTGTACGTTGTCTAAACGTTAACGGAAACCTCCGTCACAGTACATTGCACTGTTTTTAGATAATTGAAAAAATGGTAAAAGAAACATGTATTTATTTTTTCTCACATTTTTGGATACCGTCAGTTAATTGATAACCAATTTTGCACATTTTATCTATCTTGGCCAAACAAAGTTTTTATTATTTGCATATAATCACACAATTATTTTCTCACAATAATTTCGCAGTTCAAAAAGCCTTTTAAATAACCATTTTTTTTATTATACTTTAAAACTAATTTTATCAAATGGATCTGCCAATATTTGCGTTTAAAAAAAATTCATACACTAAACTTTGCACGTGCCACGTACCATTTTCAGCAAAACAGCGCAATTCAATCGCTTCAAGCTCCAAAACCACGACGTTTTTCAATTAATTAGGAAGCACCGACACAGACCCACGCGTACCAACCGACAGAGAGGGAGAGAGAGAGAGAGAGAAGCACGCCGACGACTACGCGCAGCCGACGGGGAGGGAGCGAATTTAGCATAGCGTTCGCCTCTCTCTTGCGCGCGCGAGATCGATTATGCGATTCTGCGGATAACGTTAGCCTGATTTATTCCCTTAATGGGCGTTCGCGCATTCATTTCGTGCGCGAGCGGGTGGGTGGGTGGGGGAGGTAGGCAATTCCAGGCCTCAGCAGCGTGTGCACGCTGCCGCTGACAGGAAAACTCTCGCCGGGTGATTCAGCGTTCGGTTCGGCGACGCCTCCCTAGAGCTCGCTCGCTAGCTCGCGCGTTAGCCCCGTGTGATGCGCGCCTACCAATCCGCCCGCGCGCAGAGGCCGAAATTGACGCTTTATATTACCATAATTAGAATGGGAGGGCAGTAAAACACTTCGTTCGCAAGGATATTCCAGGGCCGCCGCCGAGTCGGGCCTCATTAGCCTCGTGCGAGAGAGAGAGAGAGAGAGAGAGAGAGAGAGAGAGAGAGAGAGAGAGAGAGAGAGAGAGAGAGAGAGAGAGAGAGAGAGAGAGAGAGAGAGAGAGAGAGAGAGAGAGAGCGTGATTAATTCTCGGGGATGCGAGAGGCTGCTTCTGCTGCGATGCAGATCTGTGCGGTGTGGGTGGGAAAAAAGTGCACGCGAATGATTCTGCGGGATTTTTCGGGATGGTGAGGTGGATGGATAATATATGTGGCGAAAAAGTGGTTTTCATGTGAGCTCGGTATTTTACTATTTTTTAATGATTCGTTTTCAAATTGACACGGACGAGTGCTTTTACTTCATCGTACTTGTTGAATTCAAAAAGCACATAAATTATGTAGTAAAAGAAATCAATATCTATCTAAGAAGCATTTTATATGAAAAAGATGGACACGTTTTATGTTATGTAGCACTTTTTATGTTTTTACACGTAAATCACTTAAGTTTTGTAAAACAAAAATTATATTGTTAAGGTTGTCAAATATTAATGCCACGCTAACGTATTTACCAATACTTTTTTCGAGCGGTTATAGACAGGATATTAATATAACAACACTGTTCGTCAACAAACACTTATTTTCGGGTGAGGTTGCTTTTGAAGTCTTATTTATCTTCTATCTCAACTTTCGTATTCACAAATTAACACATCTCAAGAAATTTCGAACCCCTCATTATTCCCTATATCTCTAACGTCACTACCCTGGTGGAAATCCAAAACATTTTATAACTAATAACTGACCATTTATATTAGAAACTTATTATAAAATAGGAATTTCTCTTGTGCAGTTTCTAGCTTTTGATGAAACGCGTTTTCTCCTATTCTTTGGCCATTTAATAGATTGAAAAATAGAATGAGTTTTTCGATGACAAGCACAAGCTTATTCTTGAATATTTTAAAGGTATTATGTGGCAGAAATTAGTCCATTAAAAATGGGCAGATTTTTAACTAGATTTTTAATGGCTTTGTCGGCTAGCTATTTTATTAAAATGCCAAATTAATAGACAGTACAACATTTTGACCATTTCTGCAACCAATAAATGTGAAAAATAGGTTAAAAAATCGTTACACTTATGGCAGAAAACTGGAGTGCATTTTTTTGCTATCTTCCACCAATTTCCAATTTCCACCAGGGTAAAACTGATCAGTTTCTTTAATCTGAAAATGGCTAGTAGAAGGCTTGATATTATGACAAGGAGTGAGAGAGACATAATCAGATTGATTGATTGAATTTATTTAAAAATGGCTAGGGACTCGAGGTCCATATTAGCCAAAACATGATACAGAAAAATTTGACAAGAATGATACAAAATTTATAACGCAAGCGCAGTACAAAAAACAATGATCAATATAAGTGAGTAAAACTTTAAGACATGAGTGAATAAATATATAAAACTACTTAACAAAATGTAAAATATAAAAGAGAAAAAAAAATATGTATAAGTTTAGAACGTATTAAAACAAACGCTATATACATATGTGTCTTAACTATAATCGAGGTTTAGCAAAGAATTCTAATAATACTTTTTTAAAATAAGATCGCATAAACGATGCGCGAACATCAGGGGGGATGACGCATTCCACAGGTATGTCACACCGATGTAGGAGTATCGCAGGCAATCAGTCTCAAATTTTGGTACCGTTAAATCTAGTACCGATATCCTCTTACTAGCTAACCCATCGCACGACCTGAAGTTGAACTTATCCAACAGATATTTAGGCTGTTTAGACCGCAGAATTGAGGCTAGCAGACATATTGAAAGGTAGTCTCGCCTGGTCTCAAATACCATAATATTATTGGCTTCATAGTCTGGTGTAATGTGCTCATAGATTTTTGTACCAGTAACAAAGCGAACTCCTGCATGTCTGCATCTATTTAATTTAGTGCATAGTTCTTTAGAAAGGTCGAGGAAAAGCCCTGCGCAGTAATCAAAGTATCGAAAGATTAACGATTTGACCAGGGTCATCCTCACAGAAGCCGGTAAGAGACCTTGATTATTCCGTAGGCGTGGAAGTGCAGCAAAACTCTTCTTACTTGTACTATTGCATTGTTCCCTCTATGAAAGCGTGCTGTCAAACGTAATACCAAGAACCTTCAGCGACTCACATGGGGTAATGGTAGTGCCACTGAGCAAAATCGGGGACGTATTTAGTCGCCGTAGCTAACTCATAAAGCCTCTTGACCTGATCCAGATAGCTTGCGTTTTCTGCATGGTTTACACTCGCCCACTGCGAGATACTGATAATATTGCTATTTACTTTTGCACAGATGGACTCTATTTCTGAAATATGCCCACTCCGGTAAATCACAAAGTCGTCCGCATATAGACATACAGTGATTGAGTACAGAGGGTAAATCGTTAATAAACAGAGAGAAGCATGGGGGTCCCAGTATGCTGCCTTGAGGTACTCCTGAAGTTCTTTCCAAAGGTGCAGAAGCTTCACCATTGGGCAAAACAACGCTCTGTGATCTCCCAGATAAAAAATAAATGAACCAGTTGCATACGGAATCTGATAAACCAAGCGAGCGAAGCTTATCAACTAATAGCCCGATATTAACAATGTCGAATGCTCTGGAATAATCGAAGCCAATAAGGAGCGTAACAAATTTCGAATCGATTCAGTGCGGTATGCGTGCTGTGCCCTTTGCGGAAGCCCGACTGGAAAGAGCAGAAAATATCGTTGTCAGTAATGAACTTAGAAGGCTGCTTATACGCAACGAACTCAAGCAACTTTGAGGTAGCGCTAAGAATGCTTATCGGACGATAATCTGATACTTCAACGTAATCAGATGGAGAAATAAAAGTTTTGCTGAATATTCATAGAATTATGAGTACAACAAATGATTTATTAGTTAATATTATTTATTTATATTTTGGTAAGCCATCAAATGCACTTTAATGCTCTTTTATCAAAGATAAAATTAGTAAGTAAATCAAATACGAATATTTTGTTGTTACGTGAATCTAACATAAGAAATAGACAAATAATGGTCGAAAATCGTTTCATCATAGCAATTAATTAGCCAGTTATACTAGCTATTTTCTAACTTCTTGACCATTTCGTATAGATGAATTTTTACCAGGGTACACAACAACCTCAATCATCTCCACAAAACTTCTCAACTCCCACTTGTCGCAAAAAGCGCATCGAGCTACTCGTGTACGACATAAATTATCCGTGTCGAACGTCAACCTCACATCCTCCGCCCATAAAAAACAATCCACACACACACACACATACTCTCAACCACCGAACGACACGCTGCGCAGCCCGCGCATTCACTCCGAAAATGGGACAAATTAGCGATCAACGGAATTATTAGAGCCTTCGGATGATTCATACATCTACCATTGCCATTGCTCTTGCGCATTTTCGAGCGTTTGTCCCCACGCCCACGTCGCGGAATCCCCCCCCCCCCCCCCACTTCCTGATATGTACACGCGCGCGGGGGCTAATAAATTTTCACGCCGCGTATGGATGTACGCAGGATGGCACATATAGATAGCTGGGTTATAGCTGTTCGCACGCGCGGGCGGGCTGATTCTTGTTGTTAGCTCTGCCGCCGGCGCTTCTTTTGTCCCCGCGAGCTTTTGTCGTCGATCGGTGGCTGCGTACTATGCTTTTGCGGTCGTGTTTGGTGAGAGGAGATGATGGGTAAATTGAGAGAGAGAGAGAGAGAGAGAGAGAGAGAGAGAGAGAGAGAGAGAGAGAGAGAGAGAGAGAGAGAGAGAGAGAGAGAGAGGGGGGGGGGGGGCAGTCGATTTGGGGGGATGGGAGATAGTGATTTTTACGTAATTTTACGGTTGGGAGTCGAGCGATACAAATACAATGATGGTGGTTCGTAAAAGAATGAGCATATTCGCGAAAAAGGAGATTGGCGTGTTAGAAAATTTACGGGGTGTAACGTAGTAATAGCTTTAAGTACATTGAGAGTACACTGAGAAAATTGAAAGTTTAGTTTTGTTATAAACTACTAAAATTGCGGTTAACAGATGAAAAGTCGAACTTTTTATAATCAACTATAGTCTGGATAATGTCATCACGGTGACAAAAAAATACAAAAGCAAACAATGCGTTTAGAGCTTACACTCAAATTGCATTTCGATACCTTATTCTACATAATATTACTAAGTATACAACCGTAACCAGACAATCTTATCAACTTTCACTCTTACAAAGCACCTCCACACAAACAAACAATCAATCAAGCTCGCAAAATTATATCCAGCCGAACTCCAATTCATCGAACCCCATTTATCTTTTGTTTGAATTAAACGGCAATCATTAATGAAGATCCATTCATGGATTCGTTTTTTATCCCTCGGGCACCGCGGAGTTTATCACATCCTTCTTAACGTTATTAACACGGCACGGCGGCAGGTTCTGCCGAGTCACGCGTGAGAACCGATCAAGGGCAGACCGAGAGAGAGTGAGAGAGACAGAGAGAGAGAGAGAGAGAGAGAGAGAGAGAGAGAGAGAGAGAGAGAGAGAGAGAGAGAGAGAGAGAGAGAGAGAGAGAGAGAGAGAGAGAGAGCAAGAGAGCGAGAAGAGAGAAGGAACTCGTCGCGAGGATCGCGCAGTGCGTAGGTGTTTGAAATTTTGTTCGTTCGCCAGCCTGCTAACGAGCGCGAGTGACGACGTGAAACAACGGCGGGGCACGTGATCTTACAACACTCGCGTGCCGTGTAACTCATAATGTCTATCTAATAATTACAAATTGATTTGAGGCTCTACACGTTGTGTACAATCAATTTTTTCTCCCAACAGAGAGAGAGAGAGAGAGAGAGAGAGAGAGTAAGAGAGAGAGAGAGAGAGAGAGAGAGAGAGAGAGAGAGAGAGAGAGAGAGAGAGAGAGAGAGAACTTTTGATTTTGTCGGGTCGCGGCCGTTGTCGAGACACGAAAACACCTGATAAAACAAATCAATTATGTAAGATAATTTTTAGACTTCCACCGTCGTTTGAAATAAAACTATTGGATAGCGTGCATAAACTTATGATTGGCATAAAAGATAAATGAGTTGTCTTGAATGGAGAGGTTTTTTTACTTCACTGTAAAACAACCGTATTGAATGTATGTAAAATTAGATATAGTGAGCAGCATGAAGAAGAAAGTTATTGGCTACCATAATTGATAAATAATAAATGTCATTATATAATAGCAAACTGCGAGTATCAGTTGTCCCCATGCTTCCTCTTATTCTTTTACCATCAATTAGTCTTCATGTATATATTTTATAATTCAAAATATAGTCTGGATATCGCATAAATGATGAATTTGTTGCAACAATGTACATATATGCATCAATAATTTCGATTCTAATGTATTTGCATAACTTAACGGTACGCGTACAGCATATTTAGTTTGTAATTGGTTTTTTTTTTCATTGGTAATAGATACTCGACAGAATCGATTACCAATTATCGGGAAGGTTCCATCCAAATCCTGATCAATCGTCCAAAATATTCTACCAAAAAAACCTCCCAACGCTCCAAGCAACACGCCAAAAACTATATAGCCGCAACCTAAAACGGAGAACACATTCCAATCCGCATGCCGGCTTGCACCCTCACACGCGCGCACCCGCCCATACACAGGCCCATCAGCCTAATCCTCTTCCCGAGTCATCATCATCCCTCTCTTCCTCTCTCGCAGGTGTGTGTGCACGCGCGCGTGGATCCCCGTGAGTCTCTCTCTCTCTCTCGGATCTCTTACGGCTTACGCACGTATAAGGTGGGATAAAGGCGCGACGCACGCTCGCTCTATCCCTCTGCGCGGCCCTGATATACCCCGGGCTAATTCCGCAGTGTAATCTGTGGGTACCATCTCAATGGATTAGCATATAGATAGCGAAGCGTGGCTCTCGCTTGTTTGTGCGCGCAAGAGAGGAGAGTGTGTATGGAGATGTGCGCGGGCGGCTAGATCGCCGAGCAACAGCGCGACGGCGACAAAGACGTCTCTCTAGCTCTGTGTGTGTGTGTATGTGTGCGTCGTGACGACGCAAAGTGAAAATTAATGCCATTATTGGCGGAGGGTGTGTGTGTGGCGAGGAGGTGGTGCAAAGGGGTGGTTGTTGATTGCGGAAATGCGGTAGTGGTTGGGACTGATGGGAGAGACGCAGAGAGTCGCGAGTATAGTTGCAAATTCGAAGACGGAGGGTGAGTGATTGGTACCGGAGATGATGGATCGTAATTTAGCTTGGGGTTTCGTTTTTACGGTATGTGAATTTGGTTCGCGAAAAATAAAGGAATAAGGTGTAGAGGATGATCTTTATTTGGCTGCTGTAAAGGACCAGTTTTTTATATCTTTAAAGACCAATAATTGTTGAGATTATAAAGTAGAATTGCAGATAGATACACGCAGAGAAATGATCTGTTACTGGCAAGAGGAAAATCCTTGCCTCAAAGTCCTCTTGCAGTAAAACGATTGTCGTTTTAAATCTAGCGTATTATTCTTGAGGAAAGAAATTAATTTTTTGTTTCAAGATTATATTTTTCTTGTGCCAAAATCTTATTTTTTACTCCCACAAATAGGATCCTTTTTAGGCAAAATGATGTCATCTTGCTAAATGAGGATTTTTCCCTTGAGAATAAACCCGGTTCATAAAGTTTTTACTACAAAATGATTTTCCTTTTGTCACAAGAGAAAATAAGAGTAATTACTACAAATAATTAATCGTATAATTAATTATAAGACAATTAACTATTAATTGTACTTATGGGAAGTATGAATACAACATTTAATGAATAAAAGAAGAATTATCTTTTCAAGTTAAGTAACTGTCGAGATATGAATTTTTAAAAATCTGTTGATTCTTCTGAAATATATATTGCCTTTTTTATACCCCCCGTCAGAAGCTTAGTTAGTCGTGTGGTTAAGGTACCGGCTTCCCAATCCAAAGGGCGAGGGTTCGATTCCTAGTCACTGCACTTCCAGAACTATTCTCGAAAACATTTTTTCTTCAGTTTTTTCACAAAGTTAACCAATATTAATTAATTATCAAAATAAAATAAATAAAATAAAATACATAAAAAATATAAATAATAAAATAAAAGGTTAAATAAAATTAATAGAAGTGTTTATTTTAAAGAGTTTTTTTTAAATGGAAAATACGTTTAATCTTTTTTCTCGGGAGACAAGAGAAAATGATTTTGGTTAGAGAGGATTTTTCTCTCGGTCAACTAGACCTTCTATGTCCTTGAAGAAGAATCCTCTTCGTACAAAAATAATTTGCCAGAAAGGGATTTCCTCTTGTGGCAAAAGGAAATAATGTTAGCATCCAAGCAAGCTTATTTTCCTCTTGGATCAAAAGGATTCCGTTTGCTACCAATAAACTTTTCTTTGCGTGTACAAGCACGCCATTATGAATGGTTATTATACACTTTCATTGGTAGTACCATAAAAGTATTTCGAAATTGAAATAATTGATATGCGTCGCTATAAAAAAAATCTAACGTTAGATAAGAATACTGTACAAATGCGATTTTTCATGCGATAATCAAATATGATTTTCGCTTTTCATATAAACCAAAGACATACCTATCCACCCGCATACACATTGTTTCTTTCGGAAAAGTCCTAATTAATATTGGTACAAGTGCGATTTTTCATGCGATAATAAATATGATTTTTGCTTCTCATATAAACCAAAGACACACCTATCCACCCGCATACAAATTGTTTCTTTCGGAAAAGTGCTGTTTTATCGAAGCTTAAACAAATTTGTGCAATGAAACAATCACAAACTTCTACACGTTTATATAAATATTAGAAAAAAGTTCAAGTTTGACGTTGTCTCTGTCTCCAAGTTTCCCCAATTTCCAGCCACACAGACTTTCTCCAACCTATAATTTTTTCTCCCGACCACTGCATTCTTCAAAACCACCACCACCACTGTCACACACCCCACGAAAGTACCACTCTTCTTGCGTCATTAATCCAGATTCGGCAAAACACAGCGCCTCATTACATTAACGGCCTCGTTCCCCCCCGCTCGCTGCACATTCACTGCGCGTCCAGTATACGTATATAGAAAAATCATCGCATCTCGCGCGCGCGCCCGTGTCGAAACCTCGACGTCGTGAGTGCGAGAGCAACAAGAAGCAAGGAAGGACGTTATACATATAAGTATACACATACTAACGCGAGCGCGGTGAGCTGTCTCCTTTCGTTTCGTCGCTGGCGCGTGAGATAGCGCACAAGCTTGGCAGTCAGCGCGCGATATTCGGTCGCGAGGTAATTTGTGCTCACAGCAGGCCTGAGCAAACACGCGCGACGGGTGGTGGCTGTGCGCGCCCACGAAAAATTAAATAACCCGATGACTGGTCGCATTCTTCGCGCGAGCTCACTGGTCCCGATATCCAGCAGGCTCCTCTCTCTCTCTCTCTCTCTCTCTCTCTCTCTCTCTGTCTCTCTCTCTCTCTCTCTCTCTCTCTGTCTCTCTCTCTCTCTCTCTCTCTCGCTCTCTCGTTCGTTTTCTGTCCCGATGCGAGGGGAGTATATACCGTACTACACGTGTATTTGCATACACACGAGGAGGCGAGCGGGGATGTTGTTGTACGTCCTTTGGAAAATGAGTGGAAACATGTGTCGATGCGTTATACCGTATGTGTGCCTGTGCGTGGAGGCTGTGGTCGTCGAAATTGTGGATTGGTCTGGCTGGACGCGAGCGGAGGAGGTCTATAGAGTGCCTGACAAGTGTTGTGTTAAGTTGCTTCGCCGCGCTGGATACATATGAGGATAATCAAAGTTTCGTGAGACTGCCGTGTCGGAGCTAATGGTCGAGTTATGGCTTATAAGTCTGTGGATCTGGTTATAGGGGAATTGTTGACGAAATATGTAGGCTTTTCAGTTAAATTGTTCGAAGTGTCTTTGTCGTTAAAGGGAATAATGGAAGACTGATTGCTAAAAGTTGCAGGAGTTTAAACGCAATAAGAAACTTCGAATACAATGATCCACTTTAATTTGATCCAACAATTTGATTTGTCATGTCTATCAATATGTTCCTTATCTGCACATTAACTTAACTCCTCTACAATGTCCAGCAGAACCTTGTCAATCATGTAAGATACCCCCAGCAATATCATTACAGGATATCATAGACCACTAAACAACTTTATCCTCTGTCCATTTATGTCAGCCCGCTCTTATCACCGCAACAGCTGATTTACATTCGCAATTACCTGACCAAGCAACAAGAAGAATACAGACTCCAGCTCGCTAAACTCGCCCAATCTCAGCTGAATCAGTGCGCCACAAAAGACCTCGTGGTCAGAAACGGGGCAAATGACGTGGTATACGAGGTAGAGTGAGCGGGAGAGGCGCCTCTCTCGCGAGAGGCAGGCACCGTTTCCTTTTGTTTTTCAAAAAGTCATCCCCGAGGGAGAGCCGATGGGGGCCGGCGAGACAACCAGAGAGGTGCAGCAGCAGCAGCAGCGGATATACACGCGCACACGTGCGCGCGTACTGTGTGTGTAGAAAGAAACGCGGAGAGAGAGGCGAGCGCCGGCCTCCCGCGGACTTATGAATACAAATAGCCGCTCACTGTGCGACTCAGATCTCTGATAAGGCCATTCTTACTTCGGCGTCTCTCTTCCTCCCCTGGCATAAAGCAAGTGAGAGAGAGATAAATAGATAGATATATAGGAAGAGGGAGGAAGAGAGAAGCACACTTCGAGAGAGAGAGAGAGAGGCTGTTTAACGGAAGATCATTCCGATCCCAATCGAATCGCACGCCCGCAAGGACGCGCGCCGCGTCCGCGAACGGGAAATAAGAGAAACTCTCCCGGAGAGAGAAAGAGCGAGGGACGACGACGACGGAGTTTAAGACTGAGAGAGAGAATAAAATTATTCATCCGCGGGAATATTCAAGACGCGCACGGTGGGGATTTATGCCTGGCGAATATGTTAATCTTCATTCATTCGAAGCTGCGTCGCGTTGCGCTGCCGCGCGCGAGGAACAAATCGCGCGAGTCCGCGGGAGAAATTTCTCTCCCGCGCCTTCTCTATAAGATGTATATATTATCGGGATTTATCGAGTGTGTCGTTTCGCTGATATATATTTGCATGCGCGAGAGCGCGAGATGCGATTAATTTCTGCAGAGGTAGGGGGAGAGGTGAAAGATGATTCGATTGAGGGGGAGGGGGACTTAGAGGCGATGATTTTTAACGGAAGTTTTGAATGGAGTATGCGAGTAGTTGGTATTATATTTGATATTGAGTGAAGGTGATGGAAATATTGGAATGGGATGCGCATGTTTTTAAAATGATTGAATAGAGCTGATGGTGTTATTTACTGTGGGATATGGAAACGAGAAACGTATTGAGCAAAAATTATCGATATGGATCATTTACAAAATTGTTTTGTGAAATCGTTAATGGGAGAACAATGAACTCCTGGAAATTTCTTAAGTTGAAATTAAGAAACCTTTTTTTCGAATCCATCATGAGAATGACTGAATACAATACCCGTACTGCACGAATACAATCATTTTCCTTTATACGTAATATATTATTTCATAACTTCTTTGTAAGGTATAGTTCCGCAATCCGCAGTGATTTATCGAAAGACTCGATTTACTATCGTTAAAATATCTATCCTCCTAAATTAGGATTGAAATTAAAAAAATTAACAATTGGTAAATAAATGAAGAACAAAAGGCCAACATCATTTTACCAATAAATTTTATAACAAAATTTCGCAAACCCACTCGCACCAGTATCCCGCGTCATAGTGAACCATCACCGAAAAATGCCATTACCGCATCTTGAAACAATCGCACGTGCGCGCGCGTGCCGATAAAGATCGAATCGCCGAATGACAAATTAGGAGTAATTCGATTTAAGTTACGTGCGCGCATTCCGCCCGCGCGCGTCGCTCAATCGGCAGGCTCCTCTCACCGGGACGCTTTATCGGCAGACTGGATCTCGCACGGCCGCCATCCACGCCCTGCAGCTTTGCATTTCACGATCGGAGACACTATCGATCCTCATCTGCGGCTAATGTCGTGTAAGAGCGCGTCCGATCTAGCCGGCGGCTCCCCGGCTGTCCTGTCCCCCGAAGGAACGACGGATAGGAAGAGAAAGAGAGAGAAGGAGAGAGGAGCTGTGAGGCTTGAGGAGAGAGGAAGATCGGATCGGAGGCTAATGTAATCTCTTCTTATTAATCGCCCTTTTTCAGCAGAGTGATTCTGCGTCTTTGCACAATGTAGTTTACGGTGTTTCCTGTTTCGAGTGGTGTTTGTTCAAGCTCGACGCGAATGGAGTTTGTGTTTTAAGAGGGGAGTTTGAAATTATTATTAAAAGTGATGAACTAGAGATACTTTCATTTTCAGAAACTACTGTCTTTTTTTCTCTAGAAACACTTATCGTGGTCAATTTTTGAAAGTTTCTTTACTTTTTGAGACGATAGGTAGTTTAAAACTCCAATTTCTTTTTCATAAAATACTTGAAAATAAAATTAGATGCTATAACAGATGTTGACGACAACTAGGTTGATCAATAGTCGATGAAACTAATTATCAGCTGTTTAGATGATAGGTGTGCTGTCGAAAATCAAAAACATCAATTCTTTGGTCTATACGTGTCGACACCTCGAATACTTTTTCGAACTTTCAACAGTCACTTTCAGCAGCCAAGGTTGGAGTGGTTAGTATCAGTCTATCAGCCAGCAAAAATCTATTATAGGATATTAGTCTTGATAATTAGGTTAGGTGAATCAATTTAGATCAATCAAATTACTCACATGATCAAGTATTCTAACATCTACTCATAAGATGATTATCTAAAAATACTGACGATTAGCAAGTTAACTTGAAAAAATTTAGTAAAATATTTCAAGATAATAACATTTCTCAGTCTTAAGGTGGCTCATGCGATTTCTTATAAAAAAGCAGATACATCTTAAACTTAACAAATATGTTCTTTAGACATTAAACTTTCGATCTGTACTAAGAAAATTGTAGGTCAACGACCAAATTATCGAAAAAACTGAGTTTATAAATAAGTACGTTTAACACATAACCTTATGGGAATGAACAGTTTATTGCTTCGTAGTAACTTGTAAAAAAGCAGTTTTTAATGTACAATATATGAAATTAAAGATTTTTTTGTGAAGAATCTAATGATATCATCAGAATTATAGGTTAACGACCAAACAAAAAAGATATTAACAATAAACGTTACAAATGTGCTACTGCGCATGCGCACTGCGACCAGTCATATAAATGTAGCGACAAATTAGCAAAGTTTTTACTTATTTATAAAATCTTTTTTTTGTTTGAACATTTAGAAGTTATTTACAATAAATTTGCGTTTAATAAGTTAACTTCATTTGGCAATAATAAAGAAGCCCCTTGCAGGGCCCCGACTTGATACGGCACCAAACGCATGAGCCACCTTAACCGACCATTGAGTTGAGTAACTGAACGATCACGTTAAATTTTTAGTTATTTAGATAAAGACAAAATTAAATTTCAGCCTTCATAGCCCCCGCAAATCCTTAGTACACCCACCAGATAGTCCTTATCAAACGAATTAACTACCAAATATCAGAAACCAGTTCCCTCCACCATAACCCTCCACATCCCATCAAAATTTTTTGCATGACACAAGAGTCAACAACCGATAAGTCGACCTGTATCTCTCCCCCCAAAGATGAGAAAGTACTATTTCCGTGTCATACACCTTTTGCGCAAGTGACACTCGGTAGGCGGGGCCGAGAAAATTACGATCCCACGAGAGAGAAACCAACTCTCGTTCTACGTGCGTCGTTTCGGACCTGTCAGGCCGGCCGAATACTGACGATCAGTCAACCATATACTCGCTGCGGCGCACGAACGCCGCGGGATATCCCGCCCGCGGAGGAGGCCCCCGAGATAACAATGTTAATGCGTATGCGCGAGCGCGTAAGTTTTCTCTCCTCCTTTTTTTTCGTTCCTCTTCGTGCATAAGGATCGCTGTTATTATTATTATTATTATTCGTCGACGACGTTGATTACTAAAAACGATCGTGTCGGGCGCATCGATTAACTTTCTTATCTGATTAATGCGGTGATAAATTGGATTTTTCAGCGTATGGCGAGGCGCGAGATTAATCATGTTTAGAGGGTAATTTTTGGATAAATAGAAGCTGGAGACACTTCGGTTGACGTGATTTATGGTGATGCGAATCAATCAAGGAGTTCGTGTGGTTGCTAATTCTCGTGTGTTATTATTTTTTTTTATGCGAAATAGTATAATATATGCTACGGTAGACTAATTTAATGATTTTACGATATGAGTAATGCGATACTATTTTACTCGCTCGAACTGTACCAAGAACTCGCGAATAACGAGCAAACAGTTTTAACGTTAGATTAATTCATCAAGATATCACAAACAAGAGTTTTTCAGTGTCTTTGTATAATAAACGTACGTAATAACAAGATTTTTTTTTCTCCTCCAACCTTACAAGATGTACACTAAACGATAAACTATTTTATATTCGCTCCGCAAACAAAAAGAAGAAGAGTTTCACATAACACACAAGCCGGCGTCAATTACAGAATCAACAATTAATTAAGTTTTTACTTCTACAGCCATAACGAGGAAGCGCACCGAGTCATGGCATTGAAAGCGCACACCTCGCGAGAGCCCCTTGATGGCGCCTCGCGTCCGTCAAATTTGTAATTCAGAAGCTGGCGCGTTCAACAAAACGGCGCTCTGTTAAATTTCCGCGTATATCCCTCTCTCTCCTTTCGATTCTCATATATACCACACTCGCATCATGCCGGAGCTGCATAAATTTTTGCCCCTGCTTTACGAGCATAACGTTCGCGCGCGGCCCCGTCGGTCGTCGGCTCGCGACTTAATGCGCACGTGCGCACGCGCATAACGACACCAATTCGAATGATAATACGGAGGAGGAGAGAGAGATTAACACGTAACGTGCGGGTCTGTGTATAGTAGCTTCGTCGTTGAGAAGCTGCAGCGTTTTCCCCCCTGGGATAATTTTCTCGGCTGCGAGGAGCCATTTTTACGTTTGTTTATTTTGCGAGGAAGTGAGAGGGGGAGAGTTTTGCAGCTCGTTATTATGCAAAGAAGTTCGAGGAAGGGATTATTTTAGTTAGATCACTATCGGCTTCCGGTGTGCGTATACATATATATATTCGCTATATATATATGCTAGAGGAGTAGGGCTTCGCTCTGCACTATCAAAAAATTTAATTTTACGTATAATAAATCGCCATTCCTCTCTTTTTATAATTTAATTAATTTATGGATTTTTAAGTAGGCCGTTAAAGTGGTACTTTATGCTCGCCTTTTTCTGTAATTGCGGCACATTTTGGAATTCCGCGGTAACGCCGTGTAGCAACGCGCCATGCGTTTTTAATTTGTTCGTATTTATGAGATTTAGCGTTGGCGATAGCATCGTGATTAATGTTTTGGACGTGCCTTATTTCAACGTAAATTATTTTTTATATTAGGCGAGCCATATATCACGCGAAATTTCAGTGCTCGTTTCAGGCAGTCGCTCGATCTCTATCTGCCGAGAAACATAAGAATAACATTGTAATTGAGGCGATCTGCGGAATAAAGGGTACGCAGATTTATATGCATTTTTTGTAAATTCTTCGGAAACGAAGATGATGTGTGTGATATTTATTGTTTACGTCGAACGGTAATAGTGGGATAGTGCGATTCCGCTTTAGTCTGCAAAGTGTTAGTTTTATCGAGGCAATTCAAAACTGGAATTCATATGATAAATGAATATTATTTTCCTAAGATACAATATAAAGTACTACTGTTTTTAATATAATAATGCAAACACTTGAAAGTATATCTTTTAGAAATAGACTTCAAAGCTACTTCAAACTCATTATAGAAATTCGTAAAGACTGGCGATTTCGAAATAACAAGATTTTTCAGCCGAATCAATTTAAACCTAATTACCTTTTTGTTTCAATTAAAACTTATCCTTTTATAGTTTAGAAAAGCAGCTTTTAATAACTGTATCACAATCCCAGATAAGACCTTATTCTGTAATTTAATTGCACATTTGGTAGCCAAAAATGTAATTTATTGCTTATGAATAAGTAGCTTTTAATTTTAGAACAACAGTTACCACAACTTTACAATCCCGTTTACCGTACATTCGCGTATACCATCCATAAACGCAAATCGCATCAAAATATATATATCTTCCTGCCTCTTTACTCATTACCAATTCACCAACGTCAGATTTACTGCCATCTACAAATCTAAAATATCATTTAAATAATCGTATCACTGCGTAGCCGCGTTTCATAAATCCGTCCAAAACGCAGCGCACTACTCCTCCACATACATACACCTTTTTATCCTCAATAAAAAAAACCCCGAACGATAATTAATTCGTTACAAAGATCTCGCGGCGCAAGCTAACAAAACGCGGCTGCGCGTCCGCCGCGTTACATTTAATTACGCGCAGCGAATTTCATCAAGCGAGTGTAGCGCACTTATACTCGCCACATCCTCATATAATACTTTATATATATATACATACACACACACACACACACACACACACACTCGCGATCCTTTTTTACCATTCCGCGAGTTAATTCTGCCTTCCCACACACATAGCAGGCGACGGCGGCGGCTACCGTCTTGTTATACCATATAGTTTCCTATAAAGCGGGACAAGATAAATCTTATCTCGGCTTAGACATCCTGCGCGAACAAAGTATCCTAATTAAAATAACAGTACGACGCGCCCGCGTATGCGAGAGAGAGAGAGGTCTTTACTTCTCTTTCTCCTTCTCTCTTATACATACTCCTGGCGACGCGGAGGCGCGCGCGCCACGTGACCCCACCTCGCGCTATCTATTTATCTGCCAACTGTTATATAGGAGAGCGCCTGGCGCTGTCTTCTTTTTTTCCCTCTGTCTCCTGCTCCCTCTCTCCTCTTTCTTTCTTTCTCCTTCGTCATTTTGCTCGCGCCGCCTCACCCTCTCTCTCTATGTGCGCACGCTGCTGCTCCTCTTCTTCCTCCTCCTCATGATTCTCTCCCCCTTTCTTGCGCGCGAGTTTGTATATGAACACGTTTTTTGTGTGCAAGAGCGCGCGGAGCTGCTTTTTCCACGGCTCTCTTTTGAATTCCTCGGGTTGTGCGGTCGTTAAGAGGCGTTTTTAGCGTCGTTATAACGTCAATTAAAAGACGTCAAAATGTTTGTAAATAGTGATGTACTTCACTTCCCTCGCACGTGGATGCGTGTAGGTACAATTTTATGCAAATTAAATGACAATTATATTTTATTTTTTACATTAATTTGTATACATATAGTACGTTATCGTTGTAAGTGTTTTTAATGATTTAAATTAATAATTAAAAGGTCATATATGTCTTATACCGTAAAATCTACGTTTATATAAAATTTTAACAAATTTCGATGATTACGATAATAAAGTTTTTGATTAATTATATAATCATAATTAAAAAGAAAAATGTTACAATCATTAATTTTCGTATTATTGAACACACAAACAATATCAATAAATATCTTATTATTCTTCCTCAGCTTTCATAAAGAGATCGATTTTTTTATTTGAAATAGACAAAATCGTACTAACTTTGGAGAAAATTTTTTGCAGATACTATAATAGCTATAAGGTTACATACAGTTATACATGTATAAGGTTGATGAAGTGGATGTCTACGTGATATTTTCCAAAAATTTTAGATATATTTTCGTCTTCTTTTTCTATAAATATCGTATTTATGTGCAAAAATCATCAATGCTAGTATTTAGATTTAAAAATATTCGCAGATTGATGACCCAACAGTAAGAGTTTGTATATGAAAAGATGCCAAAAATTCCAGTTCCGCTTACATGTTTTCTTTTACTGTTAGTGTTTGACAAGGAGTTGGTTATGAACTTAAGAAAATTTATTTTTATAAAAATTAATTTCATACATTAGAACGGTTTTTATAACTGAAAACCCTTACATAGCTATCGCATAGTAAACTAATTTCCCCTACTTACATATGAGGCGTTTCACGCCAACTGCCCCAAATCGGCGCGCGAGTGCCAAATCGTGCTATTTCCAACTCATGTTTATGATACTAAAATGTACTTTAAAAAATTGTTTGATAAGCGTTTTCAACGTGTTTTTTCCTCAGCTTTCCAATGATATAGGCAGTTTTTCCGAAATTTTCCATTTTCACCTTCAAAATCTACAAAACATCTTATATCTCAAAAACCGCGCTGGGGCAGTTGACGTGAACCGCCTCATATTGACAATGCGCAATTCCATTACTTTGCCAATTATCATAGTTTTAAGAATCAAACAAAAACACCTTGAATACCTTGTCATATCTAAAGAATGAGCAACCGACATGCTTTGAAAAAACAACAAAAATTTAATCTAATCGGTCGATGCACAATCGTTTTATGCCTCATACAATAACAGAACAGTTGTTCGAATGTAAGACAGCGGAGAATTAGTCAAAACAATACAAAGGAATTCGGCTTCTCTTCAAGCGCCTCCAGCTCTCTCTGTCTTTCTCTGCATCCCCGATGGAGCGAGCGCGCATCTCCGAGCAAGTACAAGACACGCGTAATTACGCATAAATACTCGGCGCATCCAACATCCTCTCGGGTACTCTTCTCTTTCTCTCTTTCTTCGTCGTTTCCTGGCGCGCTCGCACGCGCGTCTAGCCGCGTGCAACAACGCACTTATACTGCTACCGCTAGAGCAGGTGCCCCTGTCTCTCTCTATCTCCTCGTTCTTCCTCTCTATCTTCCTCCGGCTCGCGCGCGACTCTGATTAATGGCCGAAATATTTCTTCTATAAACAATGCGCGATACCCCAGTGAGCCGCGCATCGCAGCATTTTTGTCTCCTCTATGTATAGGGGAAGGCGGGGCATGGCGTGTCAGGTAGGTAAGTTTGGCACCCTCATATTTTTAATATTAATGAATGCAAAAAATGTAATTTTTACATAAACCTAATTAGATATGCTTTTAGAATTTTCCTCTATACTTTTGAGATTATAGATAATGTTTAACATTTAATTTAATAAGATTGAAAATCGGTGCTTAGAAACAAGGTTGACTTCATTTTTAAGTCGCTTGGAGCAACGAGAAAATGATTTTTTTTCTAAATGAGACCAAACCTATTTGATAGTTTCAACTTTTATCTTTCAAGCCCTGTTTTTGTTTTTTTCAGAAAATCTTTATAAATAATATAATTAAAAAATGAAAATGGTATTAAAATGGGGCATGACGTGGCACCCTGGCGGGGCACGCGTGGCACACTCGGGCGTATCAGTGCGCCGCGGCGGCCGCCGAGCGAAGTGACGTAACCTACAAACCAAAAGTGGAGCAAGATGGGTTAACAACTACGCAGTGCAATAATTTAGTTTTAAGTAGTTTTTAGTTTCAATTATTACATTAATAAGTAAATAACGATTATTTCGACTGCGTATTAAGTTATAGAGTAGAAAAAACAATGGTAAGGAAGGAATCAATTGTAGATACTCAAACTGCCTTTTTCAATGTCAGGTAGTTCAAATATGCTACATAGATGAAAATGATGCAAAATCTTTAAATTTAAACTTATTGTAATAATAATGATAATTTGTTAATCAAACAAAAGTATTATGTTGTGATCATATTTTATAAGAAGGAATTTATAATATAAAATCATTTATTAAAATGTAATAATTTATTTTAAAATAAAAATTGTTATGTTCCTTAATAAAAATAAAATTTTAAATTTTCAATAGACTGATTAATTATTTGATTTTCGAAAATTTTATTATGGCATAATTATTAAAGTATTAATTACTGGAAAACAGAATTGAAAAATACCTATAGTAAAATATTAAATTTGACCGTGCCATGCGTGCCCCGTCGGGTGCCACAATCCACCCGCCGGTGGGGCACGTAGAGCATTTTTTTCAGAATTTCTTTTCTGTATTTTATCAATAATTAAAAGAAAATGAAAAAAAAGTTAATAGTTTATTTTATTTTATTTTTTTCTGATCTAATTATTCCGTTTTTGTACATTTTGAAATAATACACGGTTTAGTTGTTATTTTTAATCAAAGTTAGGGTGTCACACGTGCCCCGCCCTCCCCTATACATACACACGTACGTGCGGCAGCGAATGAAAAATATAAATCGGTTTCACAGGAGCGTCGCGCACGCGCCAGCCAGCGAAAGTAGATTAGAATTGAGAGATAAAGTGGACGAAAGTTCAGCCGCGCGCTGTTGCTTTTTTTCGGTTTGTTATTCTCCTATATATATATCGGCTCGCCGCGGGAGGAAAGAGAACACACATCGCGTGGTGCAATTGAAGATGTCGAGGCCGATAGCGCGCGCACGCGGGTTTGTCTATTAATTCCGCGCTTGCCTGCCTGCAGTTTATTACGTGGACGCCTTTGCGAACGGAGAGAAGGAGAGATTTAATTGCCCTAATGAAGTAATTGGTGTACGAGTTTTTTCGTGTTTGCTCGGGAAGAGAGAGGGAGTCGATGGGAAGAATGGGTTTGTCGTTATTACGAAGTTAATTGTGCCGCTGCTGCGAGGTATGGGCTATGTTGTGCGTATGTGTGTGTATGTTGCGTTGAAATTTTAATGCGAGAGATTTACGATTAAGTTCGGGCGTTGACGAAACCAATCGGTGGCGATTGATTGAGTAGTTTAATGAAATCGAAGCCGGAGCTGGAGATTTAATTGCTGCGGTGTGGAAACGAATATTACCAAATTCATTGTAGCTTGAATCGCGCGAGATGTTGTTGTATTGTAAGATTGATGTACGAATACGTTCGTTAAGAGGTATTCTGACGCGCAGTGTTTAAAAAGTCGATTTTTTTAGCTTCATCATAAGTTCAATATCTCTAGAATATATTTCTAGAGCACCCAGACTAATGAAAGATCCAGGTAATATAGGGTAAATGTACCGATATTACTACGGATTTTCGTGAGTGGGTAGCTTTGAATGTGAAAATAAAGTACTTATAAGTATAATATCGTTTACTTCTTTATTCCAACTAATAGTTGGGCTAATTTTAGTACTATCAGATGTATTGAAAAGTAAGATAAACATTATTTTACAGAAGAAAAAATGGTTAAAAAAAATAGTATGGATGTCTATTACTGCGGATATGTATCTTTTACTGCGCACCAATTACTGCGGATATTTTTATAACAAATCATATTTAATGCAGGATTGAGGAATTATTTGTGAGATGAGCATCTTATAAAAAAACATTCTTTATATTGATAAAAACTAAGAACAACGATTAATATTACGACAATATATTTATCTGCTGAGCAATGCAGTATTAGATACCAAAATATCATGTTATGTTTTTATTGCTGCGGATCAACCTAACCTAGTTCATGTAATATTGGAAAAAAACGCATGTATTTTGAATATCCAGACACTGATAAACGTAAGGAACCGTAAGTATTAAATGTTAAGGTAATATTTATAGTTTCTTTTCAGACATAACATTTTATATAATCACAAACTATGTAGCGTTTTACACGTCTCCGCAGTAATTGGTGAGTCCGCAATAACCGGTACAGTTACCCTACAATAAAACCAATTTTATTTGTGATTTTTCTATAAACGAAAATTTTAAACGCGTTTTTCTCAAAACCACATTTTCGCAAATAGCGTACACGATTGCCTAAAAACTATTTGAACTCGACTTGGCCTTGCACATACATCAAACTTATAACAATCTCTTGTCGTTGAACCTACATATATTGAAAACAATATTATTTAAACAATATTTTTTAAATAAAATAAGGCAAAATTTTTAGTGAAAAACTGAATTTTTTAATTTTGTTGTTCACCATTTTCTAAATTTGCGATTTTTTTTTATGCTTCTGAGATTCAACTACAAACGACGAGCATAATTATCTTTAAGACCCATTTTGATGTTTTTATTTCAGACGATTCAACAAGGTTCTATCGTTTATGCCGTTACCGCCTTGATTTGCGACACCTTCACTACTCGCCTAGGTTTTTCAATGATATTTAAAAATTATTTTGTTAAGTTCAAATGTAGTACGATAAGTAATAATCAACCACCACATCAATCGCCATAAAATAAGTAATAATTGCCATTGTATCGCAAAAAAAATCGTTAAAATACATCAGTTTTTAAGCGTTTATACCAGGATCCGCCTTCAGGACTTCAGATTAGACGTGCGAATATTGGAAAATATTGTTAATTTATTTGAACTCAACTTATTTTCCCAACAAAAATAAGAATGTATTAAACAATTACAAGCCTACAAACTGAATTCCCAGTACATTCCATATTCCAATCTAACTAAAAGCAAAGCCTTCGCAATGGGCTATACATTATCATAATTTTCAATCATCGTACCTCAACTTTCAACCTTAATTCTTTTCAAAAAACTTCTCACCGCATCCTCCCTCTCCATCCTCAAAACAGCAGCCCAGACCGCAATTTCCAGCCCAACTTTTCTCATAGTCACGCGCTTCCGCGCGCGCAAATCGCGCATGCAGCCAATCTCCGAGGCGATCGAACTCTCGTCCCGTCCTTCGATCTCTCCCCCTCTGCCTCTTACATACGAGTAGAGCAGCATCGGCGCCTCTCTGCGGGCTGCGGAGCGCACCGCGCGGTATAAGATCAACTTCGTTCCGACAAGCCTTGTCGGATCTTGTCGCCGGAAGGATCGTGCAAGCTGCGGCCGTATAACCTCTCTCTCTCGCTACCCCCGCCTCGACAAAACCCTCTTTTGCATATACATTCTGTAAGATTACTTTGCGCGGTTTACACCCCCTCTCTCTTGCCTTTGCCTTCTACTCTCGCGAGCAGAGAGGCTCTTCGGCGCTTTGACTGATATTCCGTCTCTCTTGCGAGAGCCAAGTTCGGAAGTTTCGCGCCGCCTAGTTCTAATGTATGTGGAACCAGGAGAAGAGGGAGAAATTCAGCAAGGCTTCGACAAGGAGAAGAGACGAAAGCTCGGATTCGACAAGAAGTTCCAGCGCGCGTCTTTTGCCGGGGCTGCCGGCTGCTCGTACTTACACAAGTTCGCGCAATATCTGATCTGGTGGAGCGTCTTTAGGGCTGGTATTGGGTGAGAAGTCGGTGCGGGGAGGAGAACATTTGCAAAGATATTAGGAAGTATTGTATTGGAAATAATGTGTGAAGGAAAAGTATATACGAGTCATGGGATTAGAATTTTAAAAGTATGGCGAATTTAGCTATAAAGAACAACATTTTGGTAAAAATTTTACAAAGTGAAATATTAAAACTTATACGGTAATGCCTTCTTTGAAATATATAGAAATAAAAGAATTTATGAATCATGTATTATTTTATAAAAGTCATTTTAAGTTTTTGATAAGAATAAAATTTAATAATTGAAGTGCCATGAGTATCTGTATTCTTAACAAAGTAAACCCTAATTACATACTATTTACTTCCAAATTAATTGCATTTCTACATGAATAAAGAAAAACTCCAGCGACGGGAAGAACGGCATGTCGAACTAATTTTAAAGCAATTTCCATTAATATCTATACACTTCACATTATATACACACACTCAACATTAAGCATCCGGAAAATTAATGCGCAGAAACAATTTAGTACGTCGTAAATATCATACTTTATGCATTATTCTATAAAAAAAAAATATGTAACCGCACGCAGTTTGCCTCCACGTATATTCCTCCGCTAACCAGATCTTAATGTTTGTTTTTTTTTCATTTAAGAACGTCATTATACGATTTTATCATTATAATTTTCGATGTAATATCCACGCAGCCGTATTACCTTCCTCCCTTCCGCGTTATACCATTCGCGCCCCCGGGGTAGAAACGCGCGTGATCCTAATTAGCGCGAGTACTGAGCGCGCTGTCGAATTATGAAGGCGGTTGCGCGCTTCTTCTACAGGTGCCTCGAGATTAAGTTCTCGCTCTCTACATGCTGAAGATATGTAAAGTTCACGCGGAGTTAGAAGTTTCAGTTTTCTTTGTGGATGATACAATTAGAGGAATGGGAGTAATTGTTTCGAAGAGGATGAGAACGCTTTTTGAAATGGAAGCTAAAAGAACTAAGGAGTTATATACTATAAATATTTGGGTGAACTAACAAAAAACGCTCGTTTTTCAAACTTTTTTTCGTATTCAAAAGCTTTGGGAATTTTATTTAAAAAATGCTTTCCAATGCTCAGAAACGGATTGTTTCAATACTTGGAAACTCAACAATCATTTTTCAAAAACTATTTGAACAAATTCAATTTTGAAAGGCTTTTCTCATACCTTTTACGTGTTTTAAAACAAATATTTTTGTAAATAAAAAAATTCTTCAAACCTTCTTGTGTTTAAAAACATCATTAAAAAAGCATATATACATCTCTAATAATTTTATCAACAAACGCCACCAGTTTTTTTTTTTTTTTTAATTTCCGGAACACCGAATCTCAAGTAACATTCCGCTTATACACGAACGCTCGAACAAAAAGCAACCGGTAAGAACTGCTACTATACTAACTTCTCTCGGCACGCGACTCAGCCGCCAAGCCGCCTATAGGAATCACAATTTGCTCATTGTTCATGCACGCTATGAGATATGACGCGAGTGCGTTGGAATGATAATCGCTGAGCCACCGACGCGCGGAGGCCATCTGACGACAACGTCCGGAGGAGGTGTAGCGCGTGCCGCACGTCGAAGGAAAAACCCTTTCGCCCTTTGTGATTTCCTTTTTTCCTGTTTCTTGTTTCTTTTTCTTATGAAAATGGCGGTAGTATGTTTGTGATTTGTCATGGGTTGCGGTAATGTGGAAGAATAAGTGGATTTGGTATTCTAGTCTGGAAGGGTCTGGATTGGGTGGTATTGTGGTATCGTACGATATGTTTGGAAATCTAATAAGCTGAATTCAATTATATTGTTTCGATAACATGAAAAATTTGGAATAAAAAAAAGTATTATGTATAAGTGCGTTGTTAGGCTCACCTAAAGAAAGTCACGTTTTCAGGATGACAACCTAGAGTAATCTTCGGCTGATATTTGGTGTAATATTAGTTTTATGTATATCAACTCATCGAATACCTCAGCACACTTCACACTATTCCACAAAAAGGAATGAAACATTTCGATCAAAAATATTAACACCCAGCCCGACAACTAACAAGCCAACTACGACGCCTTCGCGAAAACCAAAGACCCAATTAACAAACCTCCCTACCAATTAATC
Source organism: Torymus aiolomorphi (assembly GCA_036365515.1). Classification (NCBI taxonomy): domain Eukaryota; kingdom Metazoa; phylum Arthropoda; class Insecta; order Hymenoptera; family Torymidae; genus Torymus; species Torymus aiolomorphi. The sequence goes on along the minus strand of CM070874.1, from coordinate 74,826,319 downwards.
AATCAATAACATACACGGTACCTAATCTCGCAACCAGCCCATCATCATTCCTGCGCGCTCCAACGCCTTGTATACCCGAAACAGCGACACGTTCATATAAGAACCGCACAATCCGCGCGCCCCTCGATTTCACGCTCGGCTAATTATGATTTACGACGAGACGCATCCCGGCGACGTCCCGATGCGCGCGTGCGATACGCGCAAGAAACGCGCCGGATATTCAAATGCGATAAATATTAGCCGGCGCCAAAGGTTCTCGGTAGCTCGGTATAAGGCCGGGACTCGTGATGCGCGCGATCGGACTTGCATTGAGATGAAGGTTTGGTGCGTCCGCAGGCCCTTTTGTTGCTGGCGAGGGTTCCCTCCTGAGGTACGGATGTGTAAGGTTCGAGGAAGGGTATTGAAGGGAACGTGGTGGTGAGTCAAGTATTTTGAATAGTTTAGGAGTTTTATGTATGCTACGTATGTAGCTATAGAGATGTCAAGTTTGGTTGAAACTTGATTGTTTTCATTTTCGTTGCAAACAGGTAAATTACTGGCAAAATTGCAGATACGAGTCTCCGTATGTCATTGTAAAATAAAAATTACTCGGATATTTGATTAGTTCACGTATAATATACGTGCACGTTAAGTAATGTGTAAGGGTAATGATTAATAAATTGGCAGTTTACTTCTTTATTTCCCACATTAATGTTTTTTTTTTTCTTACCTTTGTTATATACAGCATGAAAATTAATGCCACGACATAATAAAGATCTGTCATTTTTGGAAGATCTTTACATTTCAAAATCATGATGGCTTAATAAATATTTCGTTCAAAAACAAAAAAATTTGTTATTGTCAGATACAATTTCTTAGCTTAGCATGCTGTACACAATTTTTTAAATAGACCGTGTCCCATTATTTCTTTTAATTAGGGCACTACGTCGTATATATGTGTAGTAGATTGTAGATGACGTAAAATGTACTACCTATGTGTTATTACTGATAAGTTATCACAAAACTATTTCAGAACTAATTAAATACCAATAAATTGTTAATTTGTTATTAATTAACACAGTAACTTAAACCAGTCACTATTATTAATTCTAAATTAAAAAACTCTTATATATTTGCATATTGAATAACAAGTGCTTAATCCATAAACTACTTGTAAATTCAATAAATGTAAAATTGATAAAAAAACAAACAAGGAAGCAATGGCATAACTTCTATATAACGCAACTAAAACATAATTGCAGCCCACAATATGCATTGCTTCCCTACATCAGCATCCACTAAAAACAGCATTAAAGCAGTGACAAAAAAAACATATTCGTGCAAGGCTAAAACAATAGCCTATAAGAGTGCAGGCGAGATAGCTCAAGATCGCACGAGCAAAATGATAAAAATGTTCTCGTCGCTGACGGTTACCTTATCGGCGCGCTTTTTGATCGGCGGCGAGGTGGCACTCGGCCTGGCTGGCATGTCGGTCTCGTTGGCCATCCGGTTGAAGCGCTGCATTCTCTCGCGCACGCTCACCTGCTCGGCCGGCGTCAGCTGACTGCTCGACAATGACGTAGACGACGTCGAGGGCGTCGTCGGGGACGCCGCCACCTCGTCCTCCTGCATTTTCATCAACTGTCTAAAGTACTTTGCTCTCGGGTATATAGACCAAGAAGACGACGAGCCAACACCACTGTGCCTCGCGCGTGAGCAACACAATAAACGCCACCGCAAACGCAAACACCAGGAGGTGGATTATTTGATGCACAAGTGAAGTAGAAGTATATAGAAGAAGACGAGAACGACGGTGAAAAAACGAGAGAGACACACACACACACACACGTTAGTTGTTAGGTGCACACACGTAGGTCCAAGTACATCGAGTTGATTTCCTGGCCGTGAAACAATCGGGTTATAACCGAGTGCTGAAGTATGTATACGAGTGCGAAAGAGAGACAGAGTCCAAGTTGCGCCCGCGCGATAAACTGACTTATCGCGTCGAGCTTCGAGAGATAAGGACGAAGCACTGAGACGCTGACGTACGGGCATCGAGTGTGAGTCAGTTTTTGCACTGAGGTAATCGATAAATTTTCATGCGATTTTTCTGCTTTGTTGTAGGTGATTCTCAGATGGGATAGATTGTATTTTGAACTTCCAGTTTGTATGGATCTGACTGATTTTAAAAATGTAAATGTTTTTACAATCTTTCTAAATGTTTTGTACGTTATTTATTTTAATATAAATAGAAATGTTAAAGTTTGAGAATGCCAATTTTTTTTTATGTTTAAAGTATAAAAATAAAAAAATGTTCACATCTAAAATCAAATAATTAGATAACAAAAATTTTAAATAAACATAGTACAGACTAACAAGTATTATTTTGTTTTTATGTGCATTTTTATTGAAATATAAATGAGGTATGTATAATTAATTTTTCAAATGATTTATGTAATTATTTGCAGATATTTTATAAATAATTATAAATAATTGATACGTTAGCTATTATTGTATAAAATATCTTGCAATAACTATTAAAATTTATCGATTTTCCAAACAGTACATTTTATAAATAAAAAATAGCTAATATTATAAATAAAAACTAGCACATGCCTAGAAAAAATACTAAAGTGCAAAAAAAAAGCATAAAGACATTAAATGTCTTTGTGATTTAATAAAAATTAAACTGCAAAGCAGAAATGAAAGGAACAAGCTCTAATTAATAAGATGGCGTGCTTGTTAAAGCTACTATTAATCACTCAGTTAACTACAATACAACTATATTTCTACTTTTCTATAGTTTTCTAACTTTCTACATCAACTTAATGAAAGACACACAATAAACAATTGATATATTTATTTAAAAATCTATTTTATATGTGTTAATATCTTTTTATATATACTTTTAAATAATTTATGGTAAACTGTATACAAAAAATTACTATATTTTTTAAATTAAACTTTGAATTGAATAATATTTTAATATAATATATTATTTACAGTACATTTACTAACAAAAAATGATTAATCAAGCTTAAATAATTATAATATAAATTTTACTGTACATTTTTCTTATAAACACTATAATTTAATTTACTAACCTTAATTGGTTCAGATCCATTTTTCACTTTATCAGCACTTTGGTTTTCCTTATTAGCAAGCTTGATTTTGTCTTGACTTTTGCGCCTTGGTGGTACTACAGGCGGAGATGAGACAGGACTGCTCGCTTCTCCTTCAATCTCAGATAGTCTAGTTGCAACAGTCGATACATTTTCTTGAACAACAGGTTCGACAATAGGTATACCAAGTGGTAGACCAACAGGAGACTCTTGTGAGAATCGACGAATTGGAGATGAGGTATTTCCAATAGGACTGAGAGGTGCCACAGGTGGAGGTCTATATGGTGGAGGCTCACGCAATGGTGATGTAGGACTTCCAGTAGCGGTTCCAAATGGTTCCCGCAAAGGAGACGTAGGAGTTTCTAGATCTGGAGTCTGTATTGGTGAGCTAGGAAACCCTGAGAAACTCAATGTAGGCGATGATAGATCTAACGTTGGTTGTCGGAACTTCTTTTTTAACACTAAATATTTTTCTCCCTGGAATAGAAGAAATATAACTTTACCAATATTCACTACAGCACAGCAAGTTAAATTATTGAACATACAAATTTCTTATCACTTTTGTCACTTTTTGCTCTCATAATCTTTTCACATTTAAAATTATGTATCAAGTTTTGGGCTCGTGCTTGCATTAGTATTGAATGTCACTTACTGAATGAGGGATTGATTAAAAGGTATTTATAACGAACAAGATTGAAGTATTTTAAAATATTTTAGATCTCCAAGAAATGTAACGAAATAAATTTATAAATAATTTATTTTATAATGCTACCACATGTAAATCCACAGAACAATTATTTCCCAACTTTTAATATTTATAAAACACTGTTTTAAAATATTTTTCAAAATATATATGTGTCAATCAAAAGTATAAACATCGCACTGTAAATATGCACTGTCACTCGATATCATGTAAATTCTTTCATTAATAACAGTAAAAATGAATCAACTATAATCATCAGTCCCTGTCACAATAAAATTTTCTTCCAATAATAAAATAAATACAAGTACTCCATGTATGTAAACACAACCTATGGTAGCAGTCGTATCTAACCTAAAAAGAACTTACTATCTTACAGGTGTTACAGAATGCAAACATAAAGATCTTCGCTGACTACTGCGAAAATCGACCGGCACTTTTGACACTTCTATTCTGATTACGGTGAAAAAAACGCGCGTGTGCTACAATGTCACTGTACACTATCTCCATCTCACTTCAACGCGCAACAAGTCGCTGCAGGCGAACGAGGAAAGAGAGCTTATGGCTTATGTGTCAGCGAGTGTATACACATGGAAAGAAGGAGAGATACGACAATGACTTTACCTCCTCGGTCTTGATCGTCGCCAGCGTGTTGATGTATTCCTTGAATCTGTTCCTGGCCTCCACTGGAAAATTAATACAGAAATTTGTTTTCAAACCGGAAAAGCGTAACGGAAAACAAGGCGCAAACATACACAACACTGCACTGTGTATTACGCGTCTTTCGAGAAGGAGAGGTCGATTACCTCGGCTTTCCGGGTCGGTGAGAAACTTCTTGAAGTGGCGCACGAGGTCCTGATTGCGGGCCGAGCCCCCGTTGTCCAGGAGGTATTTGCGGATCTCCTCCAGGGACAGCTCGCTGGGCGACGCCATTGCCAGGGCTATATGACTAACCTTACTACCACTGCCGCGACCACTAGTCTGCTGGCTGGTGGCTGCTAGCACGCGCGACTGCCTGCTGGGCTGCTGCTCATGTATATATTATATATATACAGATATACAGCGCGCGCGAACCGTGTGTATACATATCAGAACGCCAGGTATACCTATATACGTAGGTGCGTGTATAGTATGCGTATAAGTATATAATAGAGGAGTGACTTTATCGGCTCCGGTTCTCTGCGGTTCATAGATTTCTGAGATTCTTCTCCATATGTGTTGCCCAACGAGCCTTTCAATTTTAAATGAGGATGATTTTATAGACGACTATTCGTTGCGTTACTAAAATAATGTATTTTTATATTATATAGCGCGTGTTTGTGGAAATCATAAGAAATTTTTATTTATTTTTCAAATATTAATATTGATTTTGTAAAATAGTAAATATGTATGTACCTAATAATAATCTATAAATATATATGAAGGTGAAATATTTTTACGTCATTTTTAAAAATAAACTAACGAGTCAAAAATAAATATTAATAACATAATGCTTTCGCGCTTGCTCAACTTTTTATTTAGCCATCGAATATAAATATTACTCTTATTTTTTATTTATAAATTGTACATTTTTATTTTAATAGAATGTTTGATTTTACATTAAAACCAATGAAATACAAATTGTTATTTATTTATTTATTTATTTATTTATTTATTTATTAAGAATAAATTTTTACGAAAAAATTTAACTTATAGAATGTTTCACAATTTGACTATAAAGAAACGTATTAAATATATATTAATGGCTTTCTAGAATAACCCGAATAAAAACTTATGAATTTTTTTTTATTTAAGCAATTACGACATTTTCTTGAAATGTTATTGTACTAAATTACTTCATACATTTCGTAAGCATACATTAAGCTGAAAATATTAATCAAAGGAAAACAAGAAGCGAACACGAATGAAAAAGTTTACTCAAAAGCTTATAAAACTCGTAAAATGGCAGCAGTTTAAAAATGATGTTGAAAAATAAAATTTCAAAGTTAGAATTCTGTAAAAAATTTTTGAACATTGCAAACCGAATTCAATTTTAGTGCAATCGAAAACTGAAAAAATACGTGTCGAATTTTTCATTCGTCCTATTCCAGACGGGTGGGTCTAGATATATCGAAACCCGTGTAAAAAAATTTAGTCTGGCGCAAGTCTGGCACAAGTCTGGCTCTATAAGTCTGGCGTAAGTCTGGCTACGGCCACTTCTTTGCCAGACTACTTGAGCCAGACTTAATGCTAGACTTTCTGCCAGACTTGGTCCCAACTTTCGCTAGGTCTGACATACAAAAGCCAGACTTAATTCTAGATTTTTTACCAGACTTTCTTCCGACCGTTGCTAGGTCTGGCATACAAAAGCCAGACTAAATGCTAGACTATCTACCAGACTTATATTTGACAGACAGTAAATCTGGCATATCTCAGCCAGACTTTCAGATGAGTTTAAAAAAGATAACCTCAAGGGTGACGCTCAATCTCTGTACTTATATAGCACCATTATGCAGCAAATTCGAGCTTCCAGTATTCTCGGTGTTTATTCCAGAAAGCTGATGGCGAGTAATTTCTGTTTAGAAGTTCGAGAAGTTATAAAACTGTTTATTGTGGTTGATAGGAGAGCAACTAATTGCTGTACCTGCAAAAATAAAAAATAAAAATACACAAAGCGTTTGTTTGAAAATTTTTTTACACGGGAAGGCTGATAGTTAGAAGCCTTATCCTTCAGAAAATTAGAAATAGAACACGCGCGCCTTATTAGCAGAAGCCGGCTTATCATACAGGATTTATAACAGAAAGCACGATTAACAGAATCAGGAAATACATAAATATATCTACAGAATAAACTAATTTCATACTGCTACAATTGTAGAAAATACATAGTACGAAACGCAGATTTATAGAAAATACATAAGACGAATATCACAAATATAGAAGAACTATGGTGAATTTTATATTATACGGCATTCATCTTATGTATTTTCTATAAATCTGCGTTTCGTACTATGTGTTTTCTACAATTGTGGCAGTATGAAATAAGTTCATTCTGTAAATATATTTATGTATTTTCGCATTCTGTTAATCGTGCTTTCTGTTTTAAATCCTGTATGATAAGCCGGCTTCTGTTAATGCGGCGCGCGTGTTCTAATTTTCTGAAGGATAAGGCTTCTCTATCATTCTTTCGATATATCTAGACCCTCCCTTCCAGGCGAGCGTTTAAGAAGGTACCATTTTGCAGCTATAAGACCCCTTGCTAAAATATAAAAATATGGTCGGCTTCTTCATCGAACCGACGCTATACAAACTACCAATAAAAATTTTGGACATACATCTAAACCAAGCGACGAAAAGAATTATTTTCATATTTTTCTTTATTTTTTTTTTTTCAACCGACTTAATATTATCCGATAAGGTCGAAAAAAAATACGAATATATAGGAAATTTCAGGACCTTTCAGAAAATAGGCCTACTATGGACATACATATAACCAAGCGACGAAAAGAATTATTTTCGGTTTTTTCATATTTTTCTTTATTTTTTTTTAACAGACTTAATATTATTCGATAGGGCCGAAAAAATAAGAATAGATATGAAATTTCAGGACCTTTCAGAAAATAGGCCTACTATCATATATCTAAACCCAGCGACGAAAAGAATTATTGTCGATTTTTTCATATTGTTCCTTTTTTTAAACGACTTAATATTATTCGATAGGGCTGAAAAAAATTCGGATGGATAGGAAATTTCAAGACCATTAAAAAAATGTGCCTACCTCGGACGGATATCTAAACCCGGCGACGAGAAAAATTATTTTCGATCTTTTCATATTTTTCTTTTTCATTTCTTATAATATTATCCGATCAACTAACTTCAAAATGAATTTCATCTACCTGCCAAAGATGAACTTGATATCTCTTGCCTGTTTCGAGTTATGCTGCCGACAAATTTATTACACACACACACACACACACACACACACACACACACACACACACACACACACACACACACACACACACACACACACACACACACACACACACACACACACATAAAAAAATAAATAACATGTTTTAATTATATGTTAAAGTGATGGCCAGAAGTAGAAAAGTATTTCAAAACACAATACGATTAGTTATTGAATTGCACGGTAAAATTCAAAACAATACGCAATGTTTTAATCTTAGAATAATTAATTATGTTAATATTAGAATAAATTATGTCAATAATATACAAAATTTTGTATTCGTTAAGAGTATATTAAAGATGCATCAAAATTAAAAGAAAAAAGATTTCCGACTTATAAGTTATAAGGCATAAATGAAAAGTACATAGAGCTCGCGCAGCGCGCATGGATTTGACTAGTAATTTAAAATGTCACTATTAGAATAGATTCCAAAATTTCTAGTTTTTCCTAAACAATCATATACTTGAAAATTATTTTCATGGCAATAAAATTTAATTACCTAACTCTTTTAGTATCTGCATTATAAATTACATGTATTTCAATAAACTTTTATACGTATATAAATACATACGCATGTATAAGTAAATACAGATAACAATTAATTACATATAATAAATTAGTTTTATTACACGATACGTTATCAGCGATTAATTGTTTTACATTAAAAAGGATGAATTTCGTTCGAAATAGACAGACCGTAATTTTCTTTGAAAACGCTCATTTCTGTCGCGCACTGAAAAATCGTCAGCAATTTCAAGCTACATCGCCATATTTCATTTTCATAAGCAAATTATCGTGATACGAACGATCATTTTATTTTAATGTCGCGACGTACACTTGAAAATTAATTTCCGAAACCGATCCCTCGAAATGCCTATAAAAGGCAAAAAAAAAAATGCCACGTAAATTAAAAAGGACGCGAAAATAGTTTGTATAATGTCAACATTAATTACGCCGCCCCGTCCGCGCGCGCACTCTTGTAAAATATGCTGTACACGTAATTTATTAAACATTATATCGCTCTCTGCCCACAATTAATTAGCCCCCTTCTTATTTTCCCATTTAACTGCGAGCCCACGAAAACGCGCTCACGCTCAATTTTGTTTGCAAAGGCGAAACAGGTTTCCCTGCCTCTGCTCGCTCCGATGCGGCTGCACACTCGCACCCATGCGCAAGTATCTCGAAAATGAGATCTCTTATATATATACCCGCGCGTGGCCATTATCCATTATTATTGTAATTGTTCGTTTAATGCCGAAAGACGAGGCGAGCAATTTCGCGCGAAAATTGATATTTCAAAAGGGAGCGAGCAAGAAAAATGCGCCGCGCGCACTGTCACACGAGAACTCCCGCGTGCGAATTAACGACATGCACGCGCTATGTATTTTCATCTCTCTCGCGGGGACACGGGCGCAAACTCGCACTCTATATTTATTCGACGCGCAATTACCCGCGCGCTAGCGCGATAAATTTCGGTGTAATTTACGAGGGGCAATATTTTCCCGCTCGGAAGTGGAATTCCTCGCGTAGGTTGAGGGAAAAAATGAGATTTTGAACGGTATATATACCCGATGTCGTGACGGGAAGGCGAAGGCTGTCGCAGAAGTGTGGAATCGCGTCGTTAGGGTTATCGAGGGGCAAGTTTGATCGCGATTTACCAGATTGGCTGCGGTAAATGGCTGTGAATTTGAAGGCGAATTAAAAAGTCTCGTAGGGGGTGGTGTTTACGAGTGATTTTTTTTAGATTGCCGTGTGAATGATGATGTGCTAAATTAATTATATGAAAAAAATGGTTGTATTACAACCGATATTTTTTCTGTTACGTGACCTATACGTATTTACAGTTAAAGTGACTACAAGGCAAATTTTAGGTTTGTTACACCTAATAATATATAAATATTACAATTACTTTCAATACGCTTGTATTTAATGGATCAAAATCACTTTTATCGTATTTATTTTAAGTGCAAACTACTGTTTTTTACCCATAAAAATAACTTGTATGTAAATTATCTACAATCTTTTGACCAAATTCAGTGCGCCATTACCATTTACCCTCACGATAACTTGAAAAACTTTTCGAAACCCCCAAAAATACACTCGCCCATTCACGTCCCGACATTCTCACAGCCGGCATTGTGCTTTCATCGCAGCGATACACACCAGCCGCCGTGTAATCAAGCAAACGATCCTGCTAATTACCGGCGCGGTTTCGCATAAGCAACTCTCGGGCGAAGTCAGAAGAAGCGAGAACTTCAACGGCGCGGGTGCATGCGTGCGGCACGCATATGTTCAGGGCAATTCCGTCGTCACGAGGCTCGAAATTTTGACTGAAGTTTCATGCATGCTGGTGAAGTGTTACGCGAGGCTATAATTAAGAGAAGTCGGACTTGGAGTTTGTTTTTCAGCGCTTATACCTAGTGTTGAAGTTTAATATTACTTGATATTTTTGGGCGATGTGTAATTTAGATTAGCAGGGATTAAAGTGATGGCTGAAGTGGGAGATGAAAATATGAAGTGATAATCACAATGTTATTACTTACTCGATTACATTTGTGATTAATATATCATAGGTCTTATGGGGGAGGGTGTATAACTTTTGAGAAACGTATAAGAAAACGGTTGAAAATACAATCCATTAAAATGTATATAAAAAAGGCAAATCTTTAAATATTTTCTTATGCTATCTTTGATGGCGTGCAATTTCCAAAAATTAATATTTTTTAACGAGCATTTCTTGCCTACTTTGATTATCTTTTTTACTCGTACTTATTCGTAAGATAAATTCTTGCAGAGTTACAGTCAATAAAAGAGATATTATTTTTCAATAAAATAGCGGTGACCCACGTCTCGAGAAAAAGGGCTTATGAGAACTAAATACTGGTACGCTGGGCTTTATATTTAGGGCATGAAAAATCAATTTCCCAAAGGTCATCCGCTATCCTTGTTAATTTATGTTTACAAAGTATGGGAAATTCGCCTGTAAATCCAAATTTTGGTTGGAAAATAAATTTTTTAATAATTTGGGTTGTAAACAATGGCTCGATAAAATTTGAAAACACATCAATTTTCTACATGTTAAAAAAAGAATATAATACTTTCAGCAGTATCACTAACCAGGAGAGTGTCAGGGATTCGGATCACGGATTCGGCTCAAACTTAGGATATGTTTTTGGACGTAGATACATGAAAAAAGCTGCAATATTAGACCCTAACGCTCCAATAAACTCAAATTATATTCATTGTTTGCTTTATTTTGAAAAAAATCTTTTAAAAAAACCTCTTTTTAATACCGTAATCATTTAATCTTGCAAAGTTTTAAATACCGTTATATGAGTAGAGAAAATAAAACTAGAGAAAATGATCTTTCATTTGCTTTCTTCGGGATTTAAAAATATTGATTCGTTCCAAAGTTATGAAAGTTTAAAAAATGCACTGTTAAATGACTAAAGTTCGCTGTTTGAATTCATGCATATTTTGGTGCATTTTTGTTACTCAACTTTAAACTTTCATAACTTTGGCAGGAATTAATATTTCTCAATTCCGAAAAAAGCAAATGAAAGATCGTTTTCTCTAGTTTGATGCTATCTACTTGTATTCAAGACTTTGCAACATTAAATGATAACGGTTTTGAGAAGAGGCTTTTTAAAAAGATTTTTTCAAAATAAAGCAAATAATGTGTATAGCTTGAGTTTTTTGAAGCGTTAAGGTCTAATATTGCAGCTTTCTTCATGCTTTCTACGTCCAAAAACATATCCTAAAGTGTGAGCCGAATCGGTGATCCGGATCCCTGACACTCTCCTGGCAAAGCATAAATTCATGGAGTCAATACTAACAAGTTAAAAAAGTTATTGTTCTCTGATATCAGATTAGAGCTAAACCTAAAGCACAACTTTTCTCTTCCAATTAAATTATATTTCTCCTCCCTTCAACCCTAAGCCTTTCACACCAGATTACATAAATCCTTAAAAGTTTTCGAATTTTTTTTCAGCAATAATTGTCTTACAATCCTGTAGATAACGCGTACCCGAGAGAAAGTAACATCGAAAGCCTCGTGCATAAATCAGCGCACATAATGAACGCGAGATCGTACCAATAATATTATCAAGCTCGCACTTCTCTCTCTCGCGCACCCACGAAAGAGAGATGCACATAGAGGCGGAGTTCGCGTGGCGCGACGATGCAGGAAGTCGGCTGCACACGCGCGGTACCTTTGTAATTAAACTCCTTTTATCGGCGATATTCTAATGAAACGGGCGCACCGCTCTATAATGATCGGGAATAACGCTCGCAAGCGCGCGCGCACACGCGCGATTTTTCCATCATTGCATCCCGTTGCTCTCTCTCTCAGCTCTGAATATTTTTGCATTATTCTTTTTCAGAGTCCGGGAGGAGGATATAATGGGCCGCGTGCATACCATTATATAGGAGATATAATTTTCGAGCGGCGCGCGCTCTTTCGCTTCTTATCTTTCTCCTCTCCTCCTTTTTTTAATGCGCATTTAAGAAGAAGATAAATATCTTAATAATCTATGGGGGGCGAATTTTAAATGAAGAGAATTTTATGTAGCCGCACTGTATTTCGTTTATGAAGTTTGCAATGTGTGGGGGAGAGCGAGGGAGAGAGCGAGTGAGGGGCTTGGGTATACATGCAAATTTATTAAAATTCACCGAGTGGTTATTTTCATCGCTACAATTTTGATGATTCGCTCGAATTATAAAATAATTCCACTGATTGCGGTAAATTACTTGGCGAGTGCGTACGCCGCTTGGCTCAACTCTTTTTCAAGGGGGATTCCTGAGAGTCTTCGTCTTATTTTAGGTATATATTCTTAATTAGCTCTTAATTTAAGCTCTAATTGCAAATATTTAAAATATCGTTGCTTTTTTATTCGCACTTAATTTCCTTCAAACTTAATTTATTACTCTATTATGTGAAATTTGAATGCATAAAATTAATGGCGAATGAAGACAGGTTTCTCAAAGATTGGAGTTGATGGAATTTACATGTACATTTTTATAAATTATAAGTATAGAAAGAAACTGATCCGTTTTAAATTTACATAAGCATTATATCTGCACGAGTGGTAATTATTAATAAGATAGAAAATAGAGCTTTTGTTTCCCAATTTTGAAAAAAATAATAACAGTTTTGCTACGAATTATCGAAAAAGCTATTACCATTACAAAATTTGAACAAGGGCTTTTAATTGGCATCATACCAATTTCCTTTTCCTACACCACCAATCTATAATAATAATACTATCTATACTATACTTAATAATGTATCGACATTAAAAGACTTTAAAATTAAAACACACATCTTCTTCCACGTTAAAATTAATAAAATTATAAAAATCATTTCCCCGACCTCCGCGCAACTACCTGCACATCCCTTCGACTCATTACTCTTGCCCTCCACCGCACCGCAATCACGAAAACCAATAAAAAGCGTACATCAAGCGCGCAGAGCGGCATAGATCAGAGGCTCTCTCTCTCTCTCTCTCTCTCTCGTACACATATACGAGCAGCCCTCGCGCAGTAATCCTTCTTTTAGCGTATACGCGCGCGGGCTAAAGATGATACCGAGTCGTCGACGTCGGGGCCGCGCAGATATCCTTTGTCCTTTCGCCGTCTGACCCCCTCGATTTCTTTCTCGCATATAGGATCAAGGCAAGTTAAAGGATGAGGGGGAGAGAGGAGACGTATGGGGCGCTCCGTGCCGCTGGAAATCAAAGGAGGACACCGTTCATCCGTCGCGGTGCTCGTGAGGGATGTGGCGGAGAGGGGATCGATGGACATGTGCGAGAGGCTGTGTCCGCGGCGGGATGAAGTGGCTCGTGTGGTTCTTTATTTTTTTGATTTGTGAGGTGAAACCGTTTGTAATCGGGGACGATTGAAATGCCGAGTTTTGAATGATGATGTGTTCGTCGTATGTTTTGAGCGTCGATCGTATTATCAAGTAATATTTTTCGCCTTTTCATATTTACATTTTGCTGCGGTTTCAGGAAGCGTATAATAACAAACTGAACATGAATTTAGAATATATCACTAAACTCTTATATCTATTTTGGAGTAAATAAATAGTTTATTTGGATATCGTACAATGGCGATAAATATAAATCTAAACTCTTCCTTTTATACATAATCCACAAATGCATTAAAAAAGTAATTAAAGAAATTCTTTTTCCTTTAACAATCCTGCAGCAATAGAACGCTGCAACGTCCAGTGTCTCGAAATTTTTCTTGCGGCTTTTCCTACCTCCGGCGCCGCCGCCGCCGCTTGCGCGGCAACTTTGAAGCTCTCTTCAACTCGCCGCTGCTGCCGCCGGCCTCTCGATCGAGCGGCTTCACATATCATCGCTTGCCTCGCAGTGTACACGGGGACACTCGTCGCTCTGGAAACGAGTGTATGCACATGACGAAGAAGAGAGACACAGAGAGCGAGGGGGGCACATATATAGTACCGCGAACTGCTGCAGCGGCCGCGTCGCCGGGCGAGTAATTGACAGTGAAGCTCGCGAGACGGTCAGAAATTGAATTGCGGACGGTTCGAACTTTCTCTATCTCTCACCCTCTCTTTCTCGATTGGTATGTGTGTATGGAGTAGGAGAGAAAGATAGAAAGCGTGGGGAGGGAGGTCGCTTTTAATTGAGTAATTAGCGGCGACAGCTTTTCGAGCTTTGGCTTTTCTGTAATAGATAGTGCTGTTTGATTTGATTAGGCGGGATGGACAGGTCGAGGGGATGTTTTTTGCAGGAGTATCGGTGTAGAGGTTTATGTTAATTTAATGCAGGGAGCAACAGTCAAGCATTATAAAGCAGAATAAAAGGATTAATTCGTTGCGGTACGAGGTAAAAGAACGCAATTTTTGTACTTCATCACATCGTTTGACACGTTAATTATATAGGATTTATTCGATTTTTAAGCCGATTGAAAAAATTGTTCGATTGATGACTTCACTTCTAGAGTACTGAAGGCTGTGTTCTAAAACGTAATAAACACTTAATTTGGTGTGATTGAATTCAACATCGACATTGAAATTAAAACGATATATCTTCATAAATAAATTCGGTACTCAATGCTGTAACGCAGCTCCCAAAGCATCTACACGGAATAATACAAACATAATTACATACATACATACACCAATAGCACCGTTCCCAGCAACCGTCTTCTCTAATTCATCGCTATTCCACCCTAGTCCCAATCCCAATCCTGCTCCCCAGCCTATGCAGTTGTTTCTCACAACTCACCTCAATCTCCCTCTCTCGCTCTATACAGCATTGCAACTCCAACGTATACACGCATTACACCCATAAACCCTCGGCTAAAACGGCCTCATTACCATCAATCAGCCTCTCGAAAAACCAGTAAGCAAGTATATATAATACGTATGTAACGCGGCTTGCCGCGACATATCGGCCGGCGGCTCACGCACGCACGTGAGCAGCAGCCGGCATCACGCGCGCTGCTGCACCTGTGATGGCGCGACGCAAGAGACTGAGCGAGTCGAGTGTGTATAAGCGCGTGTGTAAACGGTAGTAGCACGTTGAGATCCAACGCGCCGATATAGAGTATATGTATATGCGCATATATGCGGGATGCATAATATAGAGGAGAGAAGGTGGAGTGGTTATTGGTTTGACGGTGCGCGCGGAGATGGGCAAACTTCGCGAGAGGAAACGAGGAAGCGAACGCGCGCTGTTGACTCGCCGTGTGTAGAGAGGAGGAGGAGGAGTGAGGCGTGTACGGGTATAAGTATATATAGCGTGGAAATGACGGGGACGCGACTTTTTTTTGCTGTGGTTGCGGTGCGTCGCACGTGATTGTTCAAATTTGCGTACACGCGGTTCTAAATAGTTGTTGAGGCCGCACTAGTTATAACGCGCGTATTTATTTTGGTGTTCGGAGGTTACCTCTCCCTAAAATCACGCGACACTTGTTGTCTACACGTGTAAGGATCCGCGCTTCTCGCGGGTCTACTTTTCGGCTACTTGCGCATTACGAAAGTAGTATTACACGAGCCGCTGGAGAGAGTAGACAGTCTGCATACCGCGCTCTCCAGCCCCCGCGACGCACGAAAACCCTTTCGCCCGCACGCACACAGTATTCTTGATATTAATAGTTATTGGCTACGAGTATTTTGTACAGACATTTAACCGTTAGAATCATTATAAGCTATAAGATTTTGTGCTGACTCACTATCAACCAATCAATAAACAGAGTTTGATTAGTGCCGTTAATTATACGTGTCTAAGTGATTTTCCCGAGTTATATCCTGCTTCCTCTGTCCGGCAAATGTCGAACGTCGCCGTCTGAATGCGCGTCCAATAGTTGAGCGGGAAGATTAAAATTCACGGCTTTATTTTGCGCTGGATGCGTGGGGATTCTTTATTTATGTCACACGTGAATGCGGCGTTATGGCACAAGACTCTTGTCATGATGTGGGGATCTCGTTGATTAATAAACGATACGCGGGCAAATTCATTTTTTATTGTTGCATCTGACAGATGGCAATTTGTAATCATTGAACAGTTAAATGGTATCGTTAATTTTTTTTCGATGTATAGAGTAGATTTTCAATTATATTTTATTATTACCATCACGAAAAATACAGAAATGAGAATATTCGATAATGAGTAGGCGATTAGGGGTGACAAACATAAATTTTGAATAAGGTTATATGCGTATGAAATTTAATTTAGTTAATTATCATCAGGCAAATTATAAATAAAATTACAATCGTTTGCAGTATATGCATGAACTATATAATAAAGACATTAATTTATTCTACTATATATACGTATTTTTAATTAATATAAACTTCTGAGAAGTTGTTATTGATTTGATCGAAAAAGTGTATCTCTTTAAAAAATAATTAAAATTATACATTCCAACTCAAATAGTGCATCAGATTCAATTGCTAAAATTTTTAACGAACATGTGCCGGCTATGTGCTTCACCCCATAATTGAGACTGACAATGGACAAGTTCATAATACTTTGAATGTAAATAATCTATGAGCCAACGAAAATAGAAACTTTTAAATTGTGGACTAAATTGATGACATCATTGGTTTTATTGTGAATCCTCACTGGAAGAGAAATAAATTCAACGCATCTCTACCTTTCTTTCAATTTGAATTAAATATCAAAGTGGTAGGTATGAATGTTAAACCATTTCGAGAAAACCTCTTCAAATATTCACCTGAATAGAAAAATAATATCCTCGTAAAAATTCTAGCGGCATAGACGTTTCGTCGAAAAGTCATCAATAACTTATAATGGAGCTTGAGTATTTAATATATTTAAATAAACATTATTATCTAA
Organism: Torymus aiolomorphi; assembly: GCA_036365515.1. NCBI lineage: Eukaryota > Metazoa > Arthropoda > Insecta > Hymenoptera > Torymidae > Torymus > Torymus aiolomorphi. The sequence continues at coordinate 74,809,234 of CM070874.1, read as the reverse complement.
AATTAAGATTTCGATATTACCAATATTCAGTTAACGGAATTTCAAATGTCACCATGAATAAATTCAGACAGAGTTCAACAAAACAACCATAAACTCTTCCCATTTTTACAACCAAAACTGTAAATCAACCCATAACAACGATATACCAAAGAAACTACAAATTACCACAAAACTATCCCACGTGTACCAACATCTCAGCAGCGTCACAATAAACTCCCTCGCGCACTCTCGCGTGAAAATAGCTCATCGCTCACCACCGATCTCCGCTCTTTCTCTCCCAACCCTATACGTACAAACACCTCGGTACCGATCGTTTCTCTCTGCGCTCTCGATTCCCACGAATCCTCCTCCTCCACCTCCGCAACCGTTTCCCTCGCACGCGTCAGTCTCTACGTGCGTCGTGGCTGTCGCAACGCGAGATCGCCGTCCGGATTTGGCGAAACGTCGTCGCGCGCCGGGTAGGGAACAGAAGAGAGGCGCAATTAGTCCGGGCGCGTGTTCGGCCGATTTATTATACGATCGATTGCTATCGGACCCGGCTGAGAGAGAGTCCGCGGAAATAAAGTAGGAGAGGTCGAGAGGAGTGTGTGTGTGGGTTCTATCGGAAACGGGAGCGTCGCACGGAATGGAAGAGAGAAGTTGGTTTCGATGGGAAGATCGGGAGAGTGCTGGAGGTTTGGTTGGGCCAAACGCTGTATGCAGTGTTAGACTTTTTGCGCTATAAAACATTATCGACCGATTTGAAATTAGAAATTGTTGGTAATTTATTTGAAGGCGATGAGAGAAACATGATTTTGGCGAAATTTTAAATATTTATTTATGATTCGAGATTACTAAGAAATTTTTGTGATGGTGCAGCGGATGCTTCACACGATAGAAACGTAGAACTTCGATAGAAACAGTGTATATATGTTATCGGAATGCGTGACAGTGCGTTCTTCAAAACTTACGAAGCAGATACTACCTGTCTGTTTTGATGAATTAGGTGTATCCTAATCCTCAAAAAAAGATAATAATTCTTTGAAAAAAAGGTGATGAATGAATTAACAGCATATTTGAAAAATTTTGACCTAAATTTTGTGGATGTCAGAAGGTCCGCTCTATAACTTTTTAAGATTTTTGAAATATTTATGGAAAAATCAATTATAACAATTTGCTTAATAAAAGGGAGGTTATTTTTTGCATTCGAAGATATTTAGGTATATCTTACCGTGAGTATTATTATAAATCTTATGATCTTCGTTATCGTAGCGCATCGATAGTGAAAGTCCGTTATTATTAGTTAGTATTATTGTTTTTTTTTTTGCATACACTTTTTATAATTTTCATACTTCTATTTTCATTATAAACCAGAAATATTATGTTAAGATTATTAACAAATGCATCTATAAGAAGATTTTTGGCCATCATATACTTAACTTGCTCTTCCCCCGTCGCATCCTGCAAGTACCTCACCGCGTGATAACGCTTCCTTCACAGCACACATAGAATTCAACGAAATTGCCGTAATTCAGACATGCAACGGTCACGTATTGCAAATCTTCGTGACATGCCGTATAGTAGGTGCTTGTCCTATGCACTTTGTGCATGAAAACATATTTCCTTTTGCTCTGTTTTCTACTTTCATTTAGGTATATTCTTTGTTTACTTTTATTGATTATTTGGTTTTACTGGTCATATGCTAGATATAACATATATGACTGTATTTGTAATTAATGAGGCTCAATTAGTTGGCAATACAATTTTTCTCGTTTTGAAGATACATTCACACAGTCTTCCCTGATGAAAATCGATTCCATTATTTACCTAATAAATAGCTAGTTTCCCCAATAATCGTCAAAAACTAGACATTTTTCTTGAACATTTCTATCCATCGATGAAACGATTTTTCCGATCATATTCGCCATTAAATAGACAAAATAATAGAATAAGTTTTTTCACAAATTTACATTAGCTTACTTATGAGTATTTAAATATTAAAGTTGGCCAGTTTTTTTAGTCAGGAAATGGCTAATAAGAGGCTTGCTATAATGGCAAGAAGTGACAGACAGAATCAAACGGAAAAATCATTATTTTCGTTTGTATCCCCTGAAACAGTACTATAAGTGAATGAAATATCAATAACTCCTGTTTACGTTTTGGTTTGTTATCTTTTTTTAATATTTGGCTTTAAAAATACATGATTAGATTATAGAGAAAATTTAGTACAAACATTTAAGGTTGTGTTATCTTCATTAAATAGAGAATATGACCAAAAAAATCGTTTCATCACTACCCAGAAATTAGTTATTTTTACTAGCTATTTATTATTTTTCTGGCCATTTCCGATAGAGACAATTTCTACCAGGGTTTTTAAGATCTTATATTTAGTAACACAAACAGCATCTAACTTTTGTAAGAATAATGACAATTTTATGTTTAATAAAATTAGCGTAATTTGTTATTACTATAACTAAAAATTGTTTTCCTTCTATATCTTGGAAAATGATGGAAACGTCGTGAGACTTTTACTGGTCATAACTTACGTGTAGGAAAATTTTTAGTTATAAATCTTGTTCAAAGGTTTTACAGCCAATCACTTCTTTTAGCCTTGATAAATCGTGCTATTTTATGAAAATTATTTAACCAAATACGTGTTATTGCAATGGTATGTAAACTTTCTATTATGTCTTTGAGATTTTTCTAATCTCTTAATCCTGATTTTGAAATTCAATGCCATTGTAGGTATCAATTTATGAAGTTTTCTACCAATGAAACACAAGTTGAAACAATCTGTGCAATATTGTACTCTTGGACAAAATTAAATATGACAATCTTAAATATTTTATAGAATTTCACCAAACCAAGATTATATATGTATATTCATAGAGAATAATATTGTGGACGACGAGAAAAAATAATTTTTTTTATGAAAAATTTAAATTTTTTGCTTTTTATTACCTCTCTACTAAAGTAAAAAATCGTGTTGATATGCTCCTCCTAGGCTATGGATGATGTTTGTAATACATATATAAGGGGATTCTCCGTTCAAAAAGCTTTACAGCTGTAATATATAGCAAAATTATTTTTGTAAATATGTCGAGCACAACGAAACATAATTCAAAGAGCGTTTCTTAAATTGACTTAAAAATTGTACTCCGATTTGAAAAACGATAACGGAAAAATGAAACTCGTATTTTCATAATATTTTGTTCAAGAAAGTATGCTAGTTTTATGAATAACGGTTGGGCACACTAAAATTGGTGCTTAATATGTATGTTTACAATACTTGGAAATCGTATAAAGAGCTTGCGGTTCATATTCACTATAAAATATGGGTTAAGTAAATGTTCCGTTTTGCCCGACAATTTAGCAGGGATCTAGAATTTAATATAACCATCTCGTTAGTTAAAAAATATAAATTCCCAATTCTTTTTAGAAATTTAGCTTTACATCAAGTATGTTCTCGCAATACAACCTCAAATAAGTATTAGAACCTTTTAAACCGCTTTACTCTTGATATTTTCATCAAGGATTCCATTTCGCTCTGCGCTCTTCCCTATAACATCATTACTGTCTTTCGCAATAAATTCAGCAAGTCTAAAGCATGTGTTGGGGAACAAGGGGACTGCACTAAGACTGTAAGGAATAGGTCTACCGCGCTTCATTGTCTGATATCAGAAAATACCTCCCAATGCATGTACTTCCGAATCAGCGACTATATATACGAGGGTATATCTTATATCCCCTTCCCAATAGCTCCTTCTGCTATTCAAACTAAAACGTTGCGCTTCTCTTCAACCACCGTCAATACCTCTCCGCACATTTCGGATTATAAAAATCTAACGCTGACCTTAAACCCTTCGTACCTTACAAACCCAACCATCTTCGTCACTATATAAAACACCACCCAACAATCCGCGCTTAATTAAACACACCAACCTAATCCAAACCCGCACCCGCCGCATTAGACGACGACGAGCGCACCCATATCCACCAAATTCCTCCTAAAAAAAAAACGAACGAACGACGCCAATTCGCCCAATAAAACTCTCCCTCCACGCAAAATACACTCTCCTGCTGCACGAGCGCGTGCACACGCAAAATTCTTCCTCTCTCTCTCATTCATTCCTTCCTCCTCTCCCATTCATTCTCTATTTCTCTCAGCAGCATCAGCAGCAGCACGATCTCTCTCTCTCCCCGCGCGTTCGCTCCATCTATCTCCGTTCCACTCTATCTCGCTCTCACTCGCTCGTGCACAGCAGGGAGGGAAAGAGGGCAGGTATTGGCGCCACCTCCGGGGCCGCGGCTAGGGCAGGCAGAAACTCTCGCAAGCCCCACTCCTCCTCTCTCCTCTCTCTCTCTCCTACAACTCCCTTCGCTCGCCTCTCTCTCTCTCGACGTGCGCGCGCGCGGGCCTCCCTTCCCTCGCGTTATACGCTGCTGTAGCACCTCAACGTGTGTGCGCGCGCTGTGCACGGCACGTATATACTTACACGCGTGCGCGCTGATGCTGCAGCAGCAGCAGCAGCAGCAACCTCTAGCTCACATACACGTACACCTAGCCTAACCCCGCGGGCCGAACTTCATTCCACGCCGACTGACCATCACCGACGGTCCGTGTCTGCCTCTCGCCTCGCACGCGCGCGCCCGCGCGTATAGCAGTCTCCTCCGTCGTACATATAATACTCGCTCGCTCCGGTTTATACTCCGTCGTCGTCGTAGTCATTCGTCGACGGGCAAAAGCAAAGCGAAAAAAAGAGGGAGAGAGGGGCGGCTGCTGCTGCTGCTGCCGGCGAGAAAGGGTTCGCCGAAGACTTTCGCGCGAGATCGGTTCGCGAAAGGGGAGAGATAGAGAGCTCCGCAGCGGCAGCGCGCCGGTGGCATATCGCTGTTATAGCGGAAATCCGATTGCCCGTGACAGCTGCGGCAGTGTCATCGACGGTGTCGGCGAACGAATGAAATTTTCGAGGTGGCGAGGCCGATCGACCTGCGCCTCAATGCCCACCGATCTGTGAGCTTGTCCAGCTGAGACGGTGGATCTGCGTTGACTCTGAGCTGTGTGTTTATATGTGTGCGAACAACCGATTTAGCTGGGGAACAAAAGGACAGTGATTAATCGGAGATCGCGGTGATATATCTCTGATAAGAGGTAATACAGAACATTGACTTGGTGAACCGAGCCCAGCGACATCAGAACTGTTCTCCAATGGACACGTGCAGTGACAGTGAGGAGAGCAAGTGCGCCGATCAACTCTGACACTCCGCGTGTCATCCTTTGTGCTTCGGTTATTGTAATAAAACACTTTTGCTGTATACCAGCCGCAGCAGTGATATTTGCAAGTGACAGTTGCCAGTGACAGTTATCGTGAAGCATTTTCCCCGGGGACTTGCGCGCTCGAAGGCTTCTCGCCGAGTTGAAAGAAAGCGACTGCGACAGTGGACGGCAACATGGACATGTCCGAGGACTGCTGGGCCGACCACGTGGGTTTGCTGCAGGAGGTGCCGGGAAGCTCGGATCAGCAGCAGCACGCGCAACAGCCGCCACCGGGCACGGATTTTCTCATGCTGCAGCATTCGCATCATCACGAGGTTGGTGTTGGTTGTCCTCCCTGTAATAGAGAGGTTTTCTTGGATAATTAATAGGGGGAAAATGTTTGGGGAGGGGTGGAAACATAGTTAAGGAACATTTGGGCTTGTTGAATTTTCGGTGGAACGAGGGCCAGTGAATATTCTAACGTGACGAGGTTGATTTCATTTATCGTTTTGTGATTGAAATGCTATAGATTGATGTGTGTCATATAATCTATAGTCATTTGGTAATTTTAAAATTTCACGACTGTATAAAAGCAATTCGGAGTATTCACTAGCCGTTAAATTCAAAATGGATTCTTTATAATATTTTAACGTATTCCCGGTGAAGACCATGTAAAGCACCGATCGCTTCAATGAATAATAGGGGGGAGAAAAATTGTTAAAGTAGTACACGACGAGGATAGAAAATCGTTCTGAATGTTTAATTAGAGGTGAACTGAATATTCCATCGATACACGAAAATCGATTCAGTAGTCTCTCCGCTAGGGAGTAAGCGCATTTAGAGTGAGTACTGAAATACACAAAAAAAAGGTTTATCTGAAATACTAATGTTTTCCTCACAAAAAAAAAAAATAATAATACATACAAAGAATAGAAGTAGAAATTAAGGAAAAAATGGCAAAAAGTTGAATCGATAGGACGAATCTGTAACATGATTCCAAAAATTATAGTTAAAAGAATTCATTCAAAATGAAAGTTTAATGATTAACACTTGAAATAATACTATAATAATTTTGAACACAACATTAAATACAGTACCTAGTTCTTACACGATAAAACAAACTATAAACCCAAACCATCCCCCAACCTCGAGCGTGCAAAAGAGTCCGAATCCACATGTTGCACCTTCCCTTATTAAACGAGCTCTCTCGCCCCCCTCGAGAACCCGTAATAATCCGCGCACCACCCTCGCGACTATACTATCATTATACCCGGGCGCAGTGCGCAGAGCGCGAAACGAAAGCCCAGAGACACTCTCGCGATATAATTCGGGGGCTCTTAAAAGCAGCTGTCGAGAGCGTATAAGATCGGCTCGGAAGTCGTCGCGCCGATTGTTTGTTTGCACATGCGCGCGCTGCCAACCGGCAATGAGAAAGAGAAGAGTATAATCGCCGAGGGCGATCTCTCGAGGGCCCACGCGAGATTTAGATGTCATTACGTGCGTCCCGGCGTCCGAATCGGTCTCACTTTCCTGCGGGCCCTCGAGGAGAGACAGAGAAAGAGGAGAGGTATATGAGGATCGGTGGTGGTAAGGGATAGTTTTTCGAATGGGGAATGGGATTAGTTGTAATTTGCTGATTTAGAAATGGGAAATTATTTTGGTTAAATATAATGCAGATGGATTATAATATATCGGAGAGATCTTCTTTAATTCATTTCAAATTAATTATGTTATAATGATAATATTAACGGTATATCAGTGCAAGCTATTAATGTTTTTGTGATAAATAAAAAATAAAACCCTCGAGCTTTTTCACGGCATATATTCTTTAATGTAGTAGTAACGTGTGTAACGACTTGTTTTGACAGCAGTCTTTGAATAATAAAGAATACTGTTGTCTTGTCGAATTATATATAAATCTGTGTCAAAAAGAATCGATGAAATCGTTATTAAAATAGTTGTATTCACTATTAAATGTCTAAAAGCAAAGCAGGTCATACTACTCAGATTCTTTATCTAAAAATTGTATCAACTTGTATACAGTAGTATAAAATTTAAAATAAAGTAAAAAAACATAAGATTTCACCTCCCATATCAAGTAGTACGTCTAAAAATTTTGTTTGGCCAATACAATATCCAGACCCATCACCACGTTCTTTCTGCATCCCGTTATTTCACTATCAGTGTTTCCCATAAGACCCATCACCCTCAACCTTCCCACCGCGCAAAATCACTCAAAAAACCTATACCTCACGACAAGCGCACATCCGGAAGCCGTCAAATTTCCGAAAATCACCTTTCACGGAAGTCAACGCACCCATATCGGCAACCCTCTCTTCTTTGCCCTCCCAACCTCTTGTCTTCCCCCCATTAACCCCACCTTCTCGTCCTCCTCAAACCCCATGAAATTACAGTCTTCCACTATACGCATCTCTTCTCTCCCTAATAGAACCTCTCTCTCTCTCCCCCCGAGGACGGCTTTCGATTTCGCGCGAGCGCGCGTAACGAGCCCGCGGGCTGCTTATCCTCTCTCTCTCTACTTTTGGGCGCACCGGGCACGCGAGCATAGCTGCATAGCTGCCGCTGCTGAGGCTCTGCCCTGTAATCATCATCCGGAAATTATAGGCATTTAGGGAGAGGCGAACGAGGTATACAGGCGCATGAATGAGAGCACGCGCGCGTTGAGTATATCGCCGGGCGATCGGTGTGCTGCGGCCTGGCGCGTGGTGCACCTTTTTCGCGACGATCGGTTGCGCTCGCTTTTTTGAGGAGAGTGGAGGGAAGGAAGGAATAGTGTGATGTGGAGTGAGGTGGATTCCGTGAGAGTCTGATTGAAAGGGTTGACGCGGTGCGGTTGGATCGATTTTAGTATGAGGTATGGGTGTCGAAGCAATCTGTACTGGTGGTTCGTTAAATGTTTATTTTCGTGGAGTAATTTAGATTAGATAAGGCGGCTTTTAAGTCGAGCTATTTGGCGCCGATAATGCGCCTGTATTGACTGTGGGAATTGAATTAGAGATTTATAATACTGACAAAATGGGAAAATATCGTAGGTGGTGTAAAAAAAAAGTAAAGTGACAATATAAAGTGGAATAATAGATATAAAAAATTGCTAAAAATCATAAATTTTGTATGATATCTTGTGATTCCGGTAATCTTGTAAGTCTTTATAAGTAATAAAATAAGAGTTTTTGCTTTTACGTATCGTTCAGTAACGAAAGTTCATTAGAAGTAAAAATGCTTCTGGTACACGAAACAAGCTTTGACTTGTGAATTATTTTTATAAATTATTAAAAACATACTGCTATTTCAAAGTAATTATTTAACAAACTGATTGATTTCATTCGCCAATCTATAATCGTGATTTTAACTTACTTTATTACACCCAAACTGAGATTATCCACCCTTATTCTACAGATAACCCATAAAATATCGCTCTAAACAAGTGAAGACTCAAGAACAAGGAGATAATAAAACGAAATATGCGAGAAAAAGCCTCCCAATATCATAACTTTTCGCGCCTCATGCAAATTACTAATCACGCACGTACCCACACGAGCTCTTAAAATGTTTCAATTTCCTGTCATCAGTTTTTACAAGGTGATTTAACAGCTCTGGAGCTTTAGAAGATGGGAAAGCGCGATATTAAATCGTGCGAGCGAGCTATAATACACGCGATGAGACGAGAGGGAGGAATATATATCGGCGGCTAAAAAAATTAACCGATAATGGCGTTGGAATTACGCCGTTTCCCACATTACACGCGCCATTTTTCATCGCGTCGCCCGCGGCCGCTGTAGGTATAACATACGCGTATACGCACCCGCACGTGTGTGCACGGTGTTGCTTTTTTGTATACATATTAAATGTAATAATAAAGTTTTAATTTCATTAACAATGGTAAAGTAGTATGAGAGGAGCGGCCCATGCGCGTTGCCGCGGCGCTAATGGCACGAACAAGCAGGTGCATTTCATGACGACGACGGCGGGGTGCGCGAGTGTTTTGCAGCGCGCGTATCGCTTTGTAAAATTTAAATTTAAATTTGTACAGCGCTATGCGGATGCTCGACGCAAAAATTATGTGACGGCCGGATTTATCGTTTCGTTTATTATTATTAAAACGTGTATGAAAATAGCTGCGTGGTTTCGTATATAATATTTATATATGCGTTTGCAAGCATGTTGTTTTAGCGGAGATGAGTTTAACGTATTTTTTAACGGGTTGTAATGTAATTGAAGCGATTATTTTAACAAAAGAATGTATGTATGAAAGTAATTAGGACAAGTGTAATTGGATGATATAAAGCAATGGTTCATCTAACTTATTATGAATTTGGTATCTCTTTTATTGTATTCGCAATATTTTACTGTAAGTGTATAATTTCTTGGAGATTTCAATGATCATTATATAATACGAAATTACAAAGAAATTGATCCTTTTTAGTAATTTAAATTAAACGTTGAAAGAGTTTAGTTTCATGTTGAATTTTAAATGTGTTTTTATATATTTTACTTTAGTAAAGGAAATGAAATACGTAAGAGAAACTATTCATTATTTTATTTGTAGCAAGTATAAATGATCATTAATCAATTGGTTGACTCACGTATAGAGTTGTAGCATCAACTTAAGTAGAGCATTCTTTATCAAATTGAAGTAGATAAATACGATACATTTGAAGTATGTTACAACAAAAAGTTTAATCTTATTTCTTAAAATTGAGTAAAATTTAATTAAAATCTTACCAGTGAATGTAATAAATTAAATTTCTTTTTTTTTTGAAAGATTTTATTTTCTTCAACCCATTTTGCCATCTTTTAACCATCATGAATGCATTCTAATCTTGTTGTCAAATAAGTTATACTCAAGTAAAGCCACATGAATTCTCTTTGTTTTCAAGAAGTATATAATTTACGACACAATATAATCCATCAATTTAAAAAAAACACAGCCAACGATATCGACTTCATTAAACACAACAACACGACACAAACAACGTACGACTATCAGCCAATAACTCTCCCATATCATCCACTTCACTATCACAAAAAACCACCAACCTCGTCCACACATCCGCACCACCTTTTCATGCCTCCCCAGGCTTCCTCCTCATCAGCTGCGTCTGCATGAGCCAGCTATCGACTCTGCAACCATCGCTCTTATTAATTTACCACAAACGCACACACCTCACCTTCCTCTCGTCGAGGGATGCGGGTGTTTCGCATGCGACGCACGCGCGCGGGCACGAAAAATAGTCGCCGAGAAATATGCAAAGCACCCGCTACTCCTACACGCGTATACGCGCGACGTTATTTTCGTCACCCTTTACAAATTCCGCTCTTCTCCGCATATAATTGCCGGCTTCGTTCTGCGCTTCCTTCTCACATTAGAGACGGCGCGTGTGAATATGGAATGGGAGACAATGTGGTGCGCGGTATCCGGCTTTTAACGCTATTTCAGCGGGTTCTTTTCGTTTTGGAGGTTGCTGTAGACTGAAATGTGGTGACGGTTGTCGTGGGCTTTTTTTGGAGATTTTTTTGGATCGTTACTCCAATCCGAGATACTAATGTTTGATATAAGTAAAAAATATGTTGCTATTAGAATTTTTATAAGCTTTGTTAGAATTAAGAATGAAAATCATAAAAGTGGAGGAAAATTATTGTTTGCTTTTGCGTATGCTACCTTATAATATACTTTTACATAAAAACTTTTCAATATTTAGATAGGTTTCGCTTTAGAACGAAATGAAAGACGCTACATCTCCTAAGGCTACCAATTATGTACACGTGTGCAATATTCCGTTTAAAGGAGCACGTGCATCCTTTTCCAATAAATTCCAACAAACCGACAGAATTCGTTCATTGCGTGAATGATATACGGTCTGTTTTATTTTTTCCCCGTATATTCCCTCTTCCGGTTGTCGATAAGTAATAAAGCGTTAATTTGAATAAACTCCGAATACGTGCAAGCGGCGCGAAAGATACGTTTCGGTGCAACACCTGCGAGCAATTTTCGTGTACTGGGAAGATCGAGTGTACTTTTGCGATCGGTTAGGAATCTCGTGGAATGCTTCTTAATATTTGTACATTCTCGGTAGCGGCATTTCTTTTTGCAATTGTTGTAGAGACAACATTTTTGAAGAATCGAACGTTTTGCAACTGAATTTAATGGCTTCAAAGTAATAATAATTTAGCACCGTTACTTTTAGGTAAAATATTTAATACAATCTTTTTATGAAAAAAAAAAAAAAAGAAAAAAGAGAATTAAGATCATTGAAACGATTTTTGTGATTGTAAAAATCAGTTACCTGAGCGAGTTAACCTTTCTATATTCTATCAACAAATGATATTCAAGTCTTGTAATATATATTTAAAATATCATCAAAGTTCATTTTACAAACAATTCTTAAAAGAGAAAAAGTTAGAACAACCACGTGAAAATAGAATTCCACATTATGAACTTGTTCGCTCCGCTTTTATAAAAAAAAGTAAAAAAAAATACTGCCCTCAAAAACTATCTCTCAAAATTAAATTTCCCCAAAACACTTATAAATACTTTTCCACTAAAATACCCATAAATCCACATACACACGCACACACTTTTACCGGCAAAAATATACCGCCCCCATCTCTCTCGCGACAGCTCAACAACCCTCGAAAACAACTAGCTATCCGCGCGGCCACTCCTCGCTTCATTTTGCGCGCCTCCCATAAATCCGCCGCCTTTTTTCGCCTCTCTCTCTCTGTCGGCTATGCGGCAACCGAAAATTCGGTCAGCACTTCAGAAAAGTGCACACGCTGCCCCGCTGTGGTGTGCTGCGAGAGCTCGCGCGTGGGCGCGCGTATAGTAGTAGAGAACGAGAGAGAGAGAGAGAGAGAGAGAACTTCGACGTCGACGTGTCGTTCGTCATCGTTCGCTTGAAGCGCGATTAATCAGACTTGATAGGCGCGTATACGCAAGAGAGCGAGAGAGAGAGAGAGAGAGAGAGAGAGAGACAGAGACTTTATCTCGCCGTTCATCGGGATTATATGGGCCTTTGTTGGGGCTCTCTCTCTATCTCTCTCCCTCTCTCGCTCGTGATATAGGCCGGCGCGCGATCGCCGTACGTCCGCTCTCGCTTGGTTTCGATGTGTCTATATATGTATGAGAGTGTGTAATGTACAATGGGTTTGGTGAGAGGAGAAAAGGAGGTGAACGAAAAAGCGAGAGGGAGTGGGGCGAATTAAAAGGCACGCGTGTGTTCTGTCGAGTAATTGTTTCGTCATTTTATTGTTGATTTTGAGCGGGACAAATCGCCGTTTGCTCGAGATGCAGGGAGAAGATCGTGTGCGTGTCTGTTTGGGCGGTAAAGATGCGGAAACAGATTTTAGATAAGGGCGATTAAAGTTTTGTGTAACTTATTTGTTATTAGATAGTTTTTTTACTGCAGAATCGTAAATCAACGGAATCGCTATAGGTTTTTGGCATTGGATTTAGTTACATATAAAATATGTATGAATCTTATAGATAATTTGCGATATAAAGTTAAGCTGACACCTATTTATTGAATTAGAGTAACCGGCGGTTTGTATTCCATAGCAAAACCGTAAGGATCTCTTTGATGTAGCCTTAAAATTCATCTCGTATCATTGGATACTTAAGTTTCATTCGAGGTTTCAAAGTAAAAGTATGCGAGTTAATGCATTGAAATTACTTAAATAATTACTGTACGTCTAATTCTTCACAATCAAAAGAATATAACTATCAAAACTTCTTGATATAATCTAACGTCGCCAGTATATTAACCGTAAGCTTGTATTCAACTTTTGAAATCTACTTTTAATTTTTCATTTTATCCACTTGCTTCTGAAACTTCCACTATTTCTAAACAATTCTCAATTTATTTATTTCAGTTCCCAATATTTTTCATTCAAGCTGTAATTACGCGATTCTCCAACCTAACATGACTCCACTATAAAATTAAAACGAAAAAATCTCAACAATTTACAATAAAACTATCTCAACGCGACCTTACCTCTACAAAAAAATCCCAACCTCGATCGACCTCTTCAATCACCAAAAAAAGCCAACGACAACCGCCACAACCATCATCCGCATACTTGCCATCGCAGGCGGCGTTCGCCTCTCTCTCAAAAAAGAAATCAATTCCCAAATCCTCCGTCCCCACCCCACAGCCAAAAATACTTACTGTCACTGCGAGGCGCGAATCGATCGAACCTCTACCGGCCGATCGGTATTTAACGGACGCACTCACTCTCTCTCTCTCTCTCTCTCTCTCCTCCTCCTCGTCTCTCCGTCGCGCGACCTTCGCTTCTCGTGACTCACGTATGAGTTTCCCACGCGGCGCGCGATGTGGGAACATCCCGATTATTAGGCGCGCATACGGATTTTTCGTATTCGCTCGGCGTATACGCGCCTGCGGACTAATTCGGCGCGCGACACTCACACACACACACACACACACACCGCGCGCGCGTCCATTGTATACATTTTAAGGTGCAAAGGTGCCTGTGAGAGAGAGAGACAGCCTTGCGTAAAAAATTCCGTGGATGCGCGCGCGTGGGTGGGTGAGTGTGTGGATAGGATAGGAATGCGGACAGTTGCACACGAGGTTAGATTGAGGGCCGATGATATGGAGGAGGCGCCGCGTGCGCGCGCGCGCGGGAAAGTGTGAATCGAGTTATTCGCACTGAGCTGTGGGACGTGACGCGGGTCGCAAGTGCTGGCTGATGGTTCATTAGGTGAATTTATTATGGTGTATGCATTAAATTTCGTGGGGTTTTAGGTTTAATTGCGTCTCCAGAATTATTTTTAATATCGAGTTACGTATTTGAGGTTTCAACGTGATTTTAATTTGGAGCATATAATTAAATGAAAAAGAAAAAAAAAATAAAAAAACTATGTTGAATACCTACTGTATTTAAATTAAAATAAAATGAATACCTTATTTGATATAAAATTACAGTGTACCGTATGTTTTTAGTAAGACTAAATTTTAATCATTAATCTACTTACAGAACTATCGATTAACTTTGAAATTAATTTTTAGGAAAAATCAAAACCTCCCCTGGTAGAAATCGATTCCATTATTTACCTAATAAATAGCTAATTTCCCCAATAATCGTCAAAAACTAGATACTTTTCTTGGCCATTTTTATCCATCGATGAAATGATTTTTCCGATTATATTCGCCATTTAATAGACAGAATAATACACTGAGAGAAGAATATTGTTACTGTTAACATATTTATCTATTTGAAATACTATTTTACATGTTTAAGGATAAAATGTGATATTTTAATAGTTACAATATCTATATTAAATAATAGAAATATTCAGATTTGAAAGTAGCTGATGGTAGAAGTTCTTGTAAATTGTACTTTTTGAATCTAATAGCCAATTTTCCACCAAGATGGTGTTTTTATATAACAAAAAGGTTTGAAATAAAAACTCCATTTAGTTTTTGTTATTGTTTATGTCCCTCATCAGGATAAACAATAAAAATGTCCGAAACGTTGGAGTAAAAAAATAAATGATCTTTTTATTTCAAACGTTTTTGTTATAAAACAACATCATCCTGGTAAGAAATTGGCTATTAGATTCAAACACTACTATAATAAATTGTAACTATTACAATATCAACGTTCTCAGGTAACATATTGAAATTGTTTATGAGAACATGGTAACTTAACTGTTAACATGGCATTATAACTGTTACAGTGCCTATATTTGGTCATATTTGAACATACGCATATTAACAGTTGCAATGCCATCTTAACAATAAACAAATCCTTTTCTCAGTGTAGAATAAGTTTTTCACAAATTTACATTAGCTTATTTATGAGTATTTAAAAGATTAAAGTTGGTCAGTTTTTTTTTTAGTCAGGAAATGGCTTATAAGAGGCTTGCTATAATGGCAAGGAGTGAGAGAGACAGAATAAAACGGAAAAATCATTGTTTTCATTTGTATCCCCTGAAAACACTACTGTAAACGAATTAAATACCAATAATTCGTTACGTTTTGGTTAGCTATCTTTTTTTAATATTTAGCTTTAAATACATGATCAGATTACAGAGAAAATTTACTACAAACATTTTAAGGTTGTGTTATCTTCATTAAATAGATAATATGATCGGAAAATCGTTTCATCACTACCCAGATATTAGTTTTTTTTACTAGCTATTTATTATTTTCCTAGACATTTCTGATAGACAATTTCTACCAGGGTCAATTCTTAATTATTATACCATTATAAAAATTCTCAATCTAACAATTTCCACGTTATACCTTATATACACTTCTTCCATTCCAGCGGCCGAAGATCTCACGTGCACCCACTTGTTTCCATCCCTCCGGCAACATCCGAATTACGTTTGTTTACAGCTACCGTCTTGAAATACAGCCCCTAATCGGCCGAATAATGGACGGCTAATTTTTTGCCCCGACAGAGACTCCTGAAAATCCCGTATATAGTAAAAAGCCTCGTTCCCGTATCGCTTTCAGAGATCTATAACGCGTCCCGGTGCGACGCGCAGGTAGGAAAACTCTTATGCGACTACGACGCGCCGGCGCGCGGAAAGCGATACCACCGTCGTAAACTTTCAAAAATAACGGGTGCCTGCGCGCGTGTATTATTTACGACGATGACGACGCGGAGGAGATTTTAGCGCGGAAGGTATTTACGGCTGCTTTTCGTTTTTGCGCGCGCTGTAAAGTCAGAAGAAGAGATTTTATGAATTGATGACCGCTCTGTGTCGCTAATATTGGGGCAGTATTGTTTTATTGCTGATTTGTTACTTGGTTTTCGGGTGCTCACGCAATTGTTGAAGAAATCATTTACGGCGGCAACAGCGATCTGCTGAGACCACCCAAGATGAAAACCTGCGGATTGTTTTTGATCGAAATTTTGAGTTCGTTAGTCGCTATATATATCAAAGGAAAACTTTATTTGTCAATAAAAGCAATTTTGTATTATATCATACAGATAAAAATTAAAAATGTGTCTGAATTATCCAATAATTGTAACTATATCTATTTTATCAAAGTAATAATGTGTAACTTATTTAAGTCTTATTATTAAAATTCAAACTAAACAGGCTTATATATCACCTAATCCAACCCCACCGCTCCGCAATAAATCCATCTTCTCGAAATTTTCTCAAAACCAAAGAAAAACCAACGCCGCCGCTTTCTCCGCTCGCGCTGACTATCTCGTCAACCAAACTCGTCCCGACATAAATTTTCCCCAAAAACTTCGTTAATCACCTACGAGATTAATTCGATCAGCTTCACCCTACACACAGACACCGAACCTTCGATAAATAACGAAAAGCGCGCGCGTATACGAAGGATAAGAAGAAAAAGAGCGACAAGCGAGCGCGGGCCCCGAAAATTTATTGTCCGCTCTATAATTAAAGGGCGGCGCGCACCTGTTCGTCCCCGGGCGCGCGCGACACGTTGGCCCTTCGCGCCTGTACGGGATGAAGTCCTCGCGCTTCCGGTGGGCTCCGAGCTGTCGTTGCGACGGAGAGAGAGAGAAAGATAAAAAAGGTTCAGTGATTTTTGTTTGCGTATCGAGGAAAAAAGTTGAATTTTTTGTTTGTTTTTGTTGTGATAAAAAGGGCGATTGAAAGGTGTGTGTTATGCAAATCGAGGTGTGTTATCGGAATATTTTGGTAATTATTTTCAGTGTACAGATGTATGTAAATACATTTTAAAATAACAGATGTTAAAATGTTATTTTTTTTTTATTTTTATTTTTATTTTTGCTCTCATGGTCTGATTTTATAAAACATTGCTGCTATAAAAGAGGATTTTTTAAGGCTTATTATCTTCAGATTTTGTAAATGATATCGTCGGAAAGTTACTTTCGTAATGAAAATAAAAATTTTATCGCGATTAAATTGAGATGATATCAAATTTGGCTTTAAACTTGCTAATTATTTTTAAGTTTCACAGAAATCATGTTAGCTTTATAACATTTCATTAAACGCGCAATTCCAAACGAACTTTGTATAACGACTTTAGAAAGTTTCATTTAAATTTATTATCTCAAATCATTAACATTTAATTCTTAATTCCGCGCGATTATCGAATAATTTATTATAAACACCATTATATCAAAAATCACATGTCCATAATTAAGATCAGGTACACGCGGCACGGGTGCGTTCGGAGCTATGAGTCGTAAAGCAGGTGATACGTGCCTGCTTTGGATATCCTTGCCGCACCTTTTTCTCAAGGAGGATCGTCCGATTAAAGATAATGTGCTAGTTTGACCATAAAGACGCTTTAAATTTTTCTCGAGGCGAAATTTACGATTCCGAAGAGGTCATTTTTTAGGTTGAGAAAGTATACAATTAACGAATTAATTAAGTGGCTGTATTTTAGTGCGACGAGGAGAAAAAAATGGCCTTTTTTATAGCTTAATTCAAAGGTTATACGAATACGTTATATAATGGTGCTAGTTTGGAATAAAAATTGCGTATGCAATAAATGTTTTTGCAAGAATCAAAGCAATACTGGAAAGCTACTGCAACAACGGCGAGAATGCATTTTTGCGCGAAAACACAAGAGAGGATTTCAGCAATAAATTTGCGAGAAGAATGGCTCGTTCTATTTGCATCTTCATATTCTATTCTTTCTTCACTTCGCGCCTGTGTTTAATTAGCACATTGCCAAACTTCTGTTATACGAGCAGACGTGTTTTGCCAAAATAATGTGTATGCTACACGAGGTAAAATATTGTTTTACAAATTTCAGAATAATTTTCTGATGTCACGGACCGAAATAAAACAATTTTTAACGTTGCATAAATCATCTAAAATTAACGCCCATATTTTATGCAGTTAATTTTAAGTCTAGCCGAATAAAATACCACTCTTTTGATAAATTTATATCCACTTTTCAATGCAATAGCATTATTTAACGTTTGTAGGGGGTCAAAATAAAAATAAATTTCAACGATATATTTCTAGATGTAATTCAGATAACAAAACATTGAATTTCCGTCGACGTAAACATGATTTCTCTAAAACGTTACAGTACAAGCAATTAAAGCCTATCCATTTTCACATCAAATCCCCCAAAACCTTGCCACACATTTTCCTCAATCCGCACATTTACACGCTACGTTAAAATCCATTAAACCTTCCCCACGAAAAGAAAAAACCTAAAAGCACCATCACCACAGCCATAACCTTATCGCTCCTTACAACACATACATCACGCGCACTATACGAAGAAACAAACGTTCGCCCCTCTTCCGCCCCGTCGCATTAACTCGTACAAGGTGTCCCGCGTATATCGGCGCCCTACCCCCTCCGAAACATTAAGTCCCGGCCATTACGCGCGCACTTGTATACGTGCGCTATACGTACGACGGATTTCCAGATTCCCGGCGCGGTTCTCTCCCCCGCGGGGACGCGAAAACTGCGCGCGCGGGACTTTCCGACGGCGTGGAGTGCACGCCGCGGGGAGATTCGATTGTACACGCTGCGTTTGCTCGACGACAATGTGTGCGTGTGTGTGTTTCGTTCAATGGGGTTTTGATTTATTCGGGAGGGAGTGAGGGGGAAGTGTTGGGGGAAATAATGGATTTGATTAGGTGAAATTGTGGTTTATGTTGAATGAATGAAATTGATGCATTGTGTGTACTGTGGAAATCGTGTGGTGTAGGAAGATTGTAGGGGGATCAATTTGAGATGATATTTTGCGTGTAATTCGTAAAAGTGTTTTAAATTCAAGAGTATTTACTGTATGAAAATGATATTTACGAATTAAAAATATTCTTTAAATTAATATTTTTATTTATATTTCAATTGAAATTAGGAAGCATTGTGTAAATATGATGTGATAAGACGTTCTGTGCCCATTAGCAGGTAATTACCTCTATATTTTGTGTATTCTCCTACAAAATTTTCAGATATTTGTTACCAGTACAATCTAGAACTGTTCAATCCTATTACTACACTAACGCATAATCCTGTAACTATCATTCACCATAAACCTTCCAAAAAAATTTTTCACACCTGTCCCATCACCGATCGAAACTTCCAAAGACAGAAAGGAAGCACGCGATCACGTCAAAACTCTTCGCCACTTTCTACCCACTCCCTCCTCCCAGCTCAGCGCCCATCCAAAATATGTAAACGAAAAACAACAGCTTTGTTCACTTTAAGCCACTTTCACGGTGACACGCGTCTCTTCCTTTCTTTCTTTCTATTTTTCCCCCGCGCGCCGGCCGGGGTTCACACGCTTATACGGTCAGGGCTCGCTGCGCGCTTTTCCCGTATCACATACGCACTTGTCGTCGTCGTGCCCCTTCCGCGCCTTTTTCTCTCTCTGTCTCTTTCCTTCAGCTACTTGAAGTGCCGCCGGCGGTAGTTCAAGTGCCAGCGCGCGCCCCCGAAGCGCCTCTTGAGGAGCGGCGGTGGCGTATTGTGTGCGAGGAGCGTGATAGGGTTGCAGAGTGCTGCTGCTACTGCTCCCAGGGTGGAGTGGATTTGTTACGGTGATGCTTGGCGCTCGATACGTTGTTAGTAAGAGGGTAGTTTGAACTATTGTTGTACGTGTAAGGGGCGTACTTTTTGTGGATACTATTTGGCCAACAGTATTTGTTTTATTCTGCAAAACAAAATAATTATCTTTGCTTAACTGTTAAGTATATCTTTTTTATTGCGGTTATGCTTTTTACGTTTAAAATGAATGCTATATTAAATCCTTTCCTTAAATTACTGTCTATAAATGTTAATTACTATTCGTCATAATCCAATCCAATCATATTTGTTTTATTGTAACATATCTATTGACATTTGAACATTAAAAGTTTCATTGCTTCATTTGCGTTCTGTAGACATAATACACTTTTAGCATGAAATATAGGTAACTTGAGCTTTGAAACCGAATTGTAGCCACAACAAAAGAAATAAAACCTAAATAATACGATCTTATCTTTTTTATTCAAAACTGCCGCGTACCACACCAACCCACAGCATCAACCATAAATTCACGAACCCCACGGATCATCGACCACCACCGCTGCCACATCAGAATTTCAAAACCTTCACTCGTAAAATTCATCCCTATATCCATCCACCTTATCCTTCAAAACAGCCTTATCCCACCACCCCGCCGCTCATTATACAAACTCAAAAGCAGTTTGAAAAAATATATATAATTCCACCCCGTTCCGTTATATCCTCCGCTTTCCTATACGGCCACGTGCGCGGCGGTGGCGGTCGTTTGACTTAACCGTCCGTCGGCTTCCTTGCACGTGACGACGACGGTCGTGAGAGAGAGAGAGCGACGGCTCGCGCTGAGACACGTGCTCGCATATAAACACATAACGCGCGCGTGCGACAATTCCGCGTGCACTTGGCCCCGAAAGTCACGGTTTACGGTATAAGGGGTGCGGAGCTGTATAAAGTGCGCGGCGCGAAGGTCAGGGGCGCGTGCGAGGTCCGCGTATTATGCGGTGATAAGGGGACGGAGAGCAAATATTGACGGGGATCTGATGCCTTACGTTTTTATAGTTATGCATACGGTGAACCGAGGAGTGGAAGTTTTACGAGTTGTTTTTCTCCGTGAAGTATAAGAGAGTCTGTGCGTTCAGGAAAAAATATTATAAGTTGCTTTATGAGAGTATAACACATATCAGTGTTTTTTACGGGAAATGTTTTCTATAAATAATCAAAATAGTACACTCTACCACCGCACATACACTCAACATAAAAACCTATCAGATAACTTCTATACATCCCGACTCGACTTTTCCCATTACCTCACCATTTCCATCAACATCCATTGTACGATTCTCCGTATCCGAAAACAATATAACCGCATACTCTATACGCACCGTCGTTTTTCAAACACACACGCGCGTCTTCTTCCCTTACTATTATGGCGGAGTCACGCGCCGCTGGCTTCGGAAAATATTGCGCTTATACGGCAGGCGCGCGACACGTGGCGGCGTGCACTTGTCTCTCGCTGACAGCCACGCAAGAGTACAGTAGTATAACTGTCGCGCGGGGGTTTGAGTGCGTCTCGCATGTGCAGAGTCGCGCCGACGCACACTGGGGCCATACGGATTTTTTGGTTCAAAACCACCTAGAGGTCGCAATTCTCAACGGAATCTCAAAATTTTTGCTTAGGAACATTCGTTATCAAATATCGAAGAGCCCTACGAAGTCTGATTTTACAAAAAATTAACCTATAAATCTAAGGAGTCATATAATCCTATCACATCAACCAATCAATTCAATTTTTGACCTGCAAATCCCAAAAATACGATAAACCTTTAATTTGTAAGCCCTTTACTCGTGAACTCTTGACCTTTGATCCAGTAAGCCATGCACTCATAAACTCTAAACCTATAAGCCCTAACCTCATAAGTCTTAAGGGGGTCTTACACCTAGTGGCTTCTGAGGCCAAAATCAGCTATAAAAAAGAGAAAAATGTTATTTAAACCACATACAATGTATATCCTAAAAATATACACTATTTCTGACAGAATGGCCCAAGACTTAATCTGTAGACCAATTTTATGAATCAAGGTTAAGAGAGCATGTGTCAAGGATTTATAAATTGAAGTTTTATAGCATTTTTGGGAATCACAAGTGTAAATTTTGGGATTATAGGTTATAAATTAGGTTTATAGGTTCATATTTTCAAAATTAGTCTTCGTAGCGGTCTTTGGTATTTTGTCACAAAATTTTCTGTTTTTAAATTTTCAAATTCGGTTGAGAATTATGACCTCTAGGTGGTTTTGAACCTTTCGGCCCCAGTGTGCGACGTCGGAAGTGGCATAATGCGAGGGGAGTGGATAATAGTAAAATTCGGGACGAAGGCGGCGTGGTTGATTGGCACGGGTGTATAGGAAAGACGCGGAGTGTAGGGTACACCCTATATTCCCCATACATGGGGAAGGAGTTTTTGTAAGTGAGAGCGGAATTAATTGTTGTGTGCAAGAGGAATAAAGAGATGTTTCAGTTCGAATATGTGTATGTGGATTGGGTTAGGGACGTTTGAATCATAATGTTGTTTGGAGTTAAAAGGTTATGTTACAAAAGAAAAACGCGAAATTGTTCATGTAAATTTAATAGATTTCAAAGTTCAAAGGAGCTTTGCAAGTTCATAAAGTGAATCAGCGCAAGTTTAGTCTAAAATTTCAAGTAGACAGTCATAGTTTCAGTCCAACGCAGTTCATTAGTTTTTCATTTTAGCATTATCTTCCAGAACCCCGCACGTAATCTTTTTCTAGTTACATAAACCCGTTCGCATACCACGTTAATTTACAAAATTACTTTATTTCATAAAACTCCAAAATTTACACACACACATACCTCACTCAACCTTCACCCCGGCACATCAAAATACCCCTATAGGTCTGTCCGCGTTCAGTCCCGAATCTCGTCCCCCCCGAACCGTTCGTTCGGCTACAAAAGTCACCGTCGATTCGTCGAGCCTCTCTCTCACTCCCATGAGGCTGCAGGGCGCGTATTCATCTCACCGTGCGCCGCTGCGCACTTAGCGCCCCATACGTATACGCGCCGCTCCCCTATCATACGTATAGACCTACCTTGCGCCTACATCCCTTTTGCGCACACGCGCGCGTCTCGGCCCTGCGGCTCTAACTCGCGAGCACGGCGCCCTAATTGAACGCGGCTGCGCGTCTCTCTGCGTATTATAGTTCCCGAAAATCGCCGAGAGTGGGTGTCTGGGAGACAAAGAGAGGTGACGAAGGGAGCCAGGATGTGGGATCGCGGGGAGCGTGTGATTTTGGAAAGGTGCGGCGTTTGGATGATTAATTGAGAGAGGAAAAGAGTAATGGGGAGTTTGAGGGAGGCGGTGGAATGATGATGATGATGATGATCATTTGAAGTGTGATTTTGACGGGGAACAGTTCAATTTTTCGTAAATTTCCTTTAGCCTTTGATATGATTTCATCGCTGCACTTGAATGAAAAATTATATTATCCTTACTAATTGATTTTCTAGGAAAAGATTCTTGTATTTACGACTATATTATACCCCGTATAGTTGGATATTAAGCAATGCTAAATATTATATAATCTATGTAGAATATTATTAATCATACGAACCCTGGTAGAAAATTAAGCATATTTTACATAGCTTTTTAACAAAATAAAGAAGCACTTTTAACAAAAATCTCTACTATTAGTTAAAATACATATTTTGTGAAGTGTAAATGCCATAATTTATTTCTGATTACTACATAATTATGTAAAGATAACTTGTTTACAGGCAATGTTTATTTTTAGCCATAAAGTTAACTGAAAAATAGCTAGCTTCTGGTCAACATTTCTACCAAGGAAATAAGCAATATTTATCTTTTATTATACTTTACCACCAACCTCTTCAAGACCAGCCTAATTCAACAATTCACCTAACACAGCAACATCAAGTCTTATAAAACTTGTTAATCCGAAATTCATCGCAGCCCCATTAATCCACGCCGCTTAACCACTTCAACCCCACTTGAGCATCACTCTCCGCCCTCTCTCACACACATATTATACACCTCCAACAAAAACCGTCAGGTCACCTCGTAAAGCACTCGTCAGCTTGGTACGCGCGCTTACTACTTACTCTCAAGCCTCTGTCTCTCTCCCTCGCCCAGAAGCGAAGGAGGAGTTTACCCTCTCGCCGCGGCCGTGCGCCCTGACGTATATATATATATGAAGACGTAAAAGCCTCTGCGCGCGATACAGCGCGACTCGTCGGTTCATTAGCTCGCGCAACAGTTTGCGGCAGCCTCGGGGCCTGCTGTATGTGCTCCACCCCCGCCGTCGTGGAAAACAGCGGCGGCTTGTTACTGCGGAAGAAAATTTTAACGAGTGGTGGTGGTGCTGCTGCGCTGTTCTCTTTTGTTTTTCGCTGAATGAGAGGTTTTTTGGCCGTTATTGCGGACGGGAGAGGAAAGTTTTCGGCTAGGGAGAGAAGATTGTTGCGGAGGATTGCGAAAATGTTGTATGAGCGGCTGCTGGTGCTTTGGTTTTATTGTATAGCAGGGAACAGAGAGGAAAGAGCGCGCGTGTACAGAAGGCAGTGAGGTTCTCGAGAGTTATGCTGTTGTTGGAGAGAAGAGGCTTTGTTTCTTACGAGCTTGATTAGCGGCTGTTGCGTGTTGGGCTTGTTTCTGTTTTGAACTTAATTCGAAGGAAGATTCGGAAGTTTGCGCGAGATGCGCGTGGAAGCGGGAAGTTTTTGTTTGGTATCTAACACGAAATTTTTAAAATCGTTATAAAAAAAGCGATAGTGACAAATCTATCGTCGGCAAAAAGCTCCGAAACGAATCAATTGAAAGCACTCGACGTGCAATAAAACCGGAAAAGTCCTCTCTAAACGCGATCGATACCCATCTGTCCTTCCACTAAAAAAAAGAAAAAAAAACACTTCCCCAGCCGCTATCACTCCGGCTCAAAATTAAGATGAAATCTCCTTCTCCACCCCAAAACCGATAAACCTTAAAAAAACTCACAATATCACCGAGCTGTATACCCTCCCCTAATAAAAAAGGGCGAAGAACCGCAGGAAAGCTACTCTCTCTCTCTCTCTTTCTCTCGTTCATTCGTCCCCCGGACGCGTCGGCACTTTCCCGCTTATTCAGCAATGATTCAATTCGGATGTGCTCTTTTTACGCCCGTGGGCGGCTACCGAAAAGGGGAGTTTCACCCCTCGCTCTTACCAACACACACGCGCAAGGATGGAAGGAAACGTTCTTCTTGCTCCGGGAAACAGATTGCGCGCGCGTACGCTGACTTTTTTTTCCCTCTTCCTTTTTGCGGCTCGTTTCGCCACGGCGCGTCGAAGTAGTGGGGGAGTCAACTAACCAACAAGTCGTTCTTTTAATTCCGCCAAAGCCACTCTTTCTCGCCCGGAGATTCTCGCTTTCGCTCGCTTACTTGCTCCACCTACCAATCAGCCGCTGGAGAGAGAGAGAGAGAGAGAGAGAGAGAGAGAGAGAGAGAGAGAGAGAGAGAGAGAGAGAGAGAGAGAGAGAGAGAGAGAGAGAGAGAGAGAGAGAGAGAGAGAGAGAGAGAGAGAGAGAGAGAGAGAGAGAGAGAGAGAGAGAGAGAGAGAGAGAGAGAGAGAGAGAGAGAGAGAGAGAGAGAGAGAGAGAAGGAGTGTATATACGAGGCACAAAGCGCTTTCGTGATTTAGTGGCAAGAGAGGAGAGGAAGGAGTTGCCGGCGTCGTGTGCGCACACCGTCCGGAAAATCGTTCGAGGATTTTTGCGCCTTCTTTCGGCTTTCTTCGAGTTCCTTATTAGGGTGTTGCATTGAGTTATCGCTATGATCAAGTGATTTGCTTTTGATTAAAAAGGGAAGAGGTGGTGTTATGGTGGGGGAAAATAAGTGGTTTATTATTTTAGAATATTGAGCGTCGAGATGTTAATTACATTTGTTGAAAATGAAACTTTTCTTTTTAAGATAATTTTGTAATTATGGATAAATCTTTTTCAGAAAATCATACTCAGACCGAAAATTACTTTTATATAATATTTTTATTATTTAAAGGTTGAATAAAAAGTATCAAAACATACGAATTAAACATGTTCTGTTTAGAAATTTTTCTTACCTGATGTTTGTTCGTTTTAAAATTTACTCACTATTCTAGATTTTTTGTACACAGAGAAAAACATTGTGGCAGAAATTACCATGTCTGATTGTAAAGGTGGGACAGACTCGAACTCTGAAAAAATTGCCACAAATTTATAGTAATTTTTACGATATAGGAATAATTGCCATAAATAAATCCAAATTTTTACCATAAATTATGGCAATTTTGCTTATATTTCGAGTCTGTCTCACATTTACAATCAAACATGTAATTTTTACTATAATATTTTTCTCCACGTATAACTATTATGAGAATATATTTTACAAGGTGAGTTATTCTGTTGCCAGACTCCTTAGCTACTATACTACTGGAACTGTAACTAGATGACACTTAAATTCTTACTTACAAGGACAGGGTTTCAGGTGCGGGAAACGGATTTTAGCGGGCATTGGAGAGTCGATTTCTGGTACCTAAAAATGAAGCCTAGTGCTCATATTTCCGTCAAATGGGCCCTTTTTCTTGAGATATGGGCAATTTAATTTCAAATATCCTCTATTTCGTCAAAAAATGATGTCTCTTCTATTGACTGTCACATTGCAAATATTTAAGATACGATAATGAGGAAGAAAAATTATAAAAGTAGACAGTAAAAGCTAAAATTTAAGCTCTGATTCATTAAAAAATATTGATTTTTGAAGAAGTTACAAGCAATCAAAGATAGGGTACGAAAATGGTTAAAAATACGATTCGTTTAATCGGTTGAAATGAAGACAAATTTTTAACCATTTTCGTACCCTATCTTTGATTGCTTGTAACTTCCTGAAAAATCAATATTTTTTAATGAATCAGGGCTTAAATTTTAGTTGTTGCTATCTACCTTTATAATTTTTCTTCTTCGTTTTCGTATCTTAAATATTTGCAATGTTACAGTCAATAGAAGAGACATCATTTTTTAACGAAATAGACGATATTTGAGATTAAATTACCCATATCTCAAGAAAAAGGGCCCATTTGACAGAAATGTGAGCACTGGGCTTCATTTTTAGGTACCAGAAATCGACTCTCCAATGCCCGCTAAAATCCGTTTCCCGCAGTTGAAACCCTCTCCTTGTTAGATGCGGAAGTTAACTGAAAACGTTCACGAAGTGTATCGATAATTAGTAGAATTGAATAGAAATTTTCATTATCTGTGTAGATTATAAACACATGTTGACAAAAATCTCTCCTAAAAACTTAGATATATAATAGTGGAGTAAAAATATTGCACTCAAAATTATAACCAAAACAATAACTGTCGGAAAACTTTATTCATTTTCCAATATGAATAAAGAAGAATCGAATTACGTTAAAACTTCTACAGTTTTACATTATTTTTACACATCTTTCGTCAACCGCACCAAAAAACTTTTTATAAAAAGAAAAAACTCTCAATTTAATTACCACCCAGTACCCCGAAACCCGCAGCCAACCTACTTCCACCTACCGTAACACGCCGCCACCCAACAACGGCACTCCTCCTCTTCCTCGCACTCGCTGCAAAAAGACCACCCATCGGCGAAAAAAACCGTCGCGCCCGGTGCGCGCGCGAGCTTTTCGTCGTCTCTCCTCGCCGCTCGGTCATTATGCCGACGCCTCGTATATATATATACGCCGCGCAAAAACCAAGCAGCGGCGGAACACGGCCCACCTTGGATTTCCTGGATGCCCGCGGGCGCGGGCACACGCGCCTGCGCGCGAATTTAATATATTCCGGCTTCCATTTCGCTTAATAACCGGTGTTTACTCGAGATCATTGTTACCGATCTCGCGGCGGGCTGTTTTTTTCGACAGTGAGAGAGAGAGAGAGGACAGTCATCTGATTTCATTAGCGGCCGGTCTGCTATATGTATACTTTTCGATGCTCGTATATTACGGCTGAGATATAGACGGGGTTGTGTTTTTGTTTTGGGATACAGCGTTTTGCCGGGTGACGGTGTATGTACAAAGGAGAAGTGCGCGCGCGCGCGCGCGTAATTTCGGGTGCGAGATGGGGGTATGTAAGAGAGGGAGAGAAAAAGAGGTTTAAGTACGGAGATTAGGCGAGGTTTTTGGGGAATTTTTATGTGGTGCGCGGAAGAATTATGGGTTGTCGTGCACGCCTTTAGTGTACGGTGAAGATCTTTTTGGGAGGTGGTTCGAGGAGTTTTGTTGTCGACGCGCGTTATGGTTAGCGAGTGCTGAGTTATTGGAAATATTCGGTACGGTGCAGAGACCAAAGGATCTCATAAATCGTTTCGATAAATTTAAAAAGAATCTTCGTATACAATCTTATAAAAAAAAAAAAAAGTAAAGTACATTTATACAAACAAATTTTTCTCCGTGTATTGAATATATAAGAAAATGAGATTTCCATTAAAAATTACAGTGTACATACTTTATTTTCCTATTTTACAAAAGTAGTAACTCGATTTACTACAGCAGCAGTAATTAATTGCCATCCCCATTTTTCCCTACACACACAGCTTCGCTTCGCAATAATTCGCGCATCCAGAATAATACAACCGCGTATATAATAGCTCTGCACATATAGGTGTACACCGACTCTCTCCGCTATATACACTGTGTAAGCTCGGCCGTGATTACATCTTGATTAATCGTTTTTAATTATCACGAAAACAACTTCATTTAAAACAAACTTATTTCAAACGGCCGCGATTCATTACGCATCCGCCCCGCCTAATATTCATTAGTGCAAACCTTTAGCTATCTAACAAAACAATCCTACATCGTATCGGGCATTACACACACACACATACACAAAGCCCTTGTTTGTCTTAATAATAGCGATAAAAATTGGCCGCTTTATACAAACCGAGCGAGAGCTACGAATCTGCGATTAATTGCAATGCGCGCGGGGCGTGCGCAATTTTCCGATCTGCAGAAACTAATTACGAGAACCCAAGAACACTTATCATACACGGAGAGAAAGAAATTCGTAAAAATTACTAAAAGTTTGATAATTTTTACCAAACTGTCAAGTAACCCGGAGTCAAACCTCATAACCAAACTTTTTGGTCACTTTTTCCTACACTTTTTGTAAAATTTACAAAACTTTTAGTAAAAAGTGCCAAAAAGTTTGGTAAAAAGTTTGGATTTTCAGATCTGACATCGGGTCACTTAACAGTTTGGTAATTTTTACTACTTTCTTCTCTCGAACTAAAAGTCACTACATAGGATCTTTGTATCACCGTGCAGCGACGTTTTCCTTACAACTCACGAAAATGCCTGCCGGCTTATAATGCGCACACACACACACACAGCCACACGTGCGTGCGCGCGGGGAGATAGAGGCACAGCTGCTCGTTTGCAGCACGCGAGGCGCGCGCTCTCACCTGTAACGTATATCTCGAGTGTGTGTGTGTGTGTGTACGGCTGCGAGCTGCGCGACGACTTCTCGCTTCTTTCTGCTCGTTTTCGAAAGAGAGCTGCGCGCGCTTCGCTGCGTCGAGGCTTAATTGCTTTCTGATACACTGTGTGTGTATATACGAAGTACGGGTGTGCGGATAGAGGGGCTTTTTTTTTTCGTTTTGCGATTTTATAGGGGTTATGATTAATTCGCTCGGTTTTGCGGGGCTCGCTTTTTGCAGGTTCTTTTGGGCGTTTATATAGGTAAACCGTTGAGAAGGGTCGCTTCGAACGTGTATTTTCTCGTTACATTGTTTTCATGTGCAAATGAAAGATATGAATCGCGTATCGCGTGTATTATTGTATCTGCGATGAAACTGATTTTTATTCTTCGCGTCCATCGTCACCGCGAATACTTTAACACAGTTTTACATGTACGTATTATACATATACTTTAGTATCCAAACAGAATTAACACACTAATCATCGACGAAACGCACTCGGTGGCGTCATCCAAATAATACCAGAAATCATTTATCTACCGCACTAAAACGATACAACGATTCATAAATTATCGAAATCACGGTCGCAATTACTTCCTCGCCATATAACTGCGCCACAAAACCTTCCAACGTGCATCATCTTAATTATACCAATACCTGCGTATTAATCGACGCGCAGCAACTTTCGAAAGAAAAAGTCCGCGCATTAGCAAGTAAAAACAATTCAAAACCGCTCGCTTATTAGCGCATGCGCGCGCACAAATCCCCTCTAATATTCTAATACCCAACGGATGCGCAATGAATCGTTGATCCGGCTAATTACATGATATAGCTCGCCGCGGCTACAAAAGAAAGTTCATCGACGAGCAAAAGGATATATCCTTTTTTTCGCGCGCATTCGTTACGTCTTATCGCTCGGCGCTCATCGGCTGCTCTACTCAAGCGTTATATACGCAGTTTTAACAGTTTTAAAGTTAGTTGTGACGTGAGACTGTGTTCTCGAATTTGACTGCGATATTTTATCTGTGATATGTATGCATAGGTGTTATAGAGCACCTTTTCTGTGATGTGTACATACTGTATACAGTATAGAGACTGATTTTCATTGTTGTGATAGGTATATTGACTGAATAATGTTATACAGAGACTGATTATTTTTATATATGAATCGATTTTATTACGTAACTTATATGAGATACTTTGTTGATATACCCTAGCCAGTCTGTGTTCTAGATGAATTATATAAATAAACCGAGTCGCCCAACGGCCTGTAATGAACTATATGCGATACTATGCGATACTTTCTGTATTTATTTTTGTCTTGAGCAAATAAATTGTTATTCTTCTTCTTCTTCTTCTTCTTCTTCTTCTTCTTCTATTTTACACACACACACACACACACACACACAACTGCGCCAGCGCTCTCGACTTATAGCGCGAAAGAAACCTTTCGGATTTTCAACGCCAATTAATTTTCCACGGTAGCGCTGCACGCATTATCATAAGCGTTCCAATAATAAGACGTTGGCGCGCGTGTCTCCGCGCTTCTTGCGCCCGGCGCGATGATGGATCGTGACTCTATCAATCGAGAGAGGGAATGCGGGACAAGAAGAGTCGAGGGCATTGCGCATTCTGCAATGGTATATTATATACGCGAACGCGTTATTTGTCAATGTGTGGAGAAAGAGAGAGGCTGCGGAGTGGGGATTTCGAATGGATTATTGAGAAAGAGAGGATGGAAGAAGCGCAGGGGAAGAATGCAAAAGGTGGATGCATTAGAGAGATTGATCGATGCGAGGAAACGGTTAGAGATGTGTGCACGTCGTATTACAATATAAACAATGAGCTGGAGTTGAGCTGCGAGAGGATGTATTAATACAAGGCGTGTGCCGATTATTGCTGGTTTGTCTTATACACGTGTACAAATATTTGATGAAAGTTGACGTGGTAATGTTTCTATTTGCTGTTTGATAATTACGTGAAAAAAAAATTCTAAAGAATAATGCACAATTCGTGTAATGAAATTTGAAAAAAGTACACCGTACACATCACCGTACAAAAAATGAAAATTATCATTCGAAATAAAATTCCAAAATCGAAGAATTGATAAGTACACGAACCTTTACGCTTACACCTAAAATACGAATTAAAACCTTATTCCTCCCACAGCCGCAGTCTCAAAAAACTCACACACCGCGGCACAAAACCTTACGGAGAGCTCGTGTAGACGAGTGGAATGTCGCGGGGCATGTCATCCATCAACGCGAGAGAGAGAGCGACGATCGGCTGTCGTCGTCGTTGCGGGGCCGCCGCGCGCGATTGAAATAATCACCTCGTCAGCCGGAGAGCCGGAACGAATTGGGCGCGAGTAGTCGTAAAAGGGTGTGATTGATAAGACTACCGGCGCTGTATTAATAGCACCACGTGAGTGGAACGCGATTCTCCGCCTTTTTTTCTTCTTTATTTGGTCGGTCTCACGAGAGGAGAGTTCGCCGTGATCAGAGCGCTAACTTTCACTAAATGGTCGCCTAATGGGTGGTGAGGTGAAGAGGTGCTTTGGGGATTTTATGTGAATCATATATATATATATATCGGATGGAATGAGTGATTTTAAGGTGGTTCTATTAAAATGTCATTTATCGCGGACATTTACAACAAAAATATATGTTATGCTACAGATGTTGACAAATTTTTTGGTATTTTTTTCACTACAGGTTGCAGAGTGAATTTTTGAGTAAAAAATTCTTGAAAATGTATACTTTTACGTGTAAATTATAGTAGACTCATGTGCTTTGCGTAGAAACTTCCAAAATTAATACCGAAATCGACTGCAGAGGAAGTTCAGTAAAGAGATGGTTAAAGTTCAAGCGTTAAGCTTTGTAATGATATCATAAAAAATGTATGGAGCGACGGTAATTTTCGAGATAATCAATTAATAATATAAAAATCCGTGTAAAAGTACTAAAAATAGGTTGACGTAATAGTACGTCAGTATACGTCATATTTTCCGTTTTGAACACGCCTATGACTAACGACGTGAATCATATGCTTGTGTACATCAAACAATTCTTTGCTTAAAATTAAATTATTTTTTATGTATTACACTATTTAATTATCTCACACTTTGAAACTGAATTTTATGAATATGAATAACACAAGTTTAATAAGACAACTTTAGTTTGTATTTGTGGATACTCAATTGACACGAGAATTTTAATAGAACCACCTTAACAGTAAAGAAAATGTGTGGATAACGGTTTTATGTTTGCGTGAACTTTCTTTTTCAATGTACGTTATATATAGATTAATCAGATATAATATGTATGTTCCTTATTTAAAAAAAAAAATTAATTTCGCTCAAAACAGAAAAATCTCAATTAAGATATACATTAATCAAGCACTGTTTTGATCAAAATTTAATTGACGCTATCAAACACTACTCTGACGATTATCTTAATCTCCCAGTTTGACCCAATAATTAACTATCTTTTCGATGCACATTCCGCCGACCATTTATCAAACTGGTCTCACTTCGAAAACTTATAATCTCAATATTAAGCATTTTGTCACTATCAGTCGCCTCGACGTATACACAGCCATTAATTAACTAGTTGCGAGGCTCGACGTATGCATAGGCGCCGATAAGTATATAATGTAATCCATAATAATTCGCATATTATATACGAAAAGCAAGAGTTACGACAGCGCTGCAGGTTTTCACGGGGCATTCGTGTTTAGCATCGATTAAGTTAGGACAAATGGCGCGGATCCTTCGGCGTGGGAGGAAAACCCAGACTTTCACATGTATACATGTGTATACACTTATAATGCAACCGACTAGTGCACATTGTGCAACCAAATTTCCACTCGGGGACTTTTTCGATGAAAGAAAACGGCAGTGCAAATATCCGAGTTTGAAAAACGCGTCAATTCGCGATCTTTTGTATATATATTTATATGCACAACGCAGGTAAAAATGCGTGCGCCCAAGTTTTATTAATAATACACACGCGTTCCGAGCGGCAACGAAAATTTCTTACATCTAACTTTCACTCGCGGAGAAGCATTAATCAAACTTGTACTTGTCCGAGCGCTTCGGTTTTATAATGAGACGTGCGCGTGCGCGGAATTCAATTAACCGCGGGGAATATTAATTAAGGCGCCCGATGCTCTTTTTTGCACTGGGCCGAGTCGGATAGCGATGATCGCGACAATGATATTGTCGAAACTTTGGTTGATATAGGGGCGGGGAGGAGGATTGGGAGAGCGAGGGAATTAATTTGTTTACAGTCAGCATGCATACACTTTACGGCGGTAATAAAAGTATTATCTTATCGCGGGCGCGGAACACGTTATAATTTGTTATGCCCGCGGTGATTGGGAGCAGCGGCGCGGTTTTAGTCGGAAATGCGGGTTCGGTGGTTTCGTAGCGAGAAGAATCGAGTTTGAGAAACGTTGACTTTTTGAGGGTATTCAGCTGAGGTTTTATGAGTTTTCATTAGCACGGAACAAACCCTGAAGCGAGAAAAACAGCAAATTAATATTTCTAGAAACTTATGAATCTGGAAACCGTTTTTCTTTAAATACAAAAAGTATTTTCCGGAAAGAAGAAAAATCTCGAAAAACTAGTTCAGCAGACTATTGCATCATGGTATATTACGCCACAAAATACAGCTCGCAGAAAATTATACGACTATATATCGATAAACCAGTGTTACAGCCACTTCGATAAGATCCCCATAAATCAAAACCATTCCACACTCGCCTCAACTGCCGCCTAATCTCGAACTTATTACCAATCGACGAAACAAGAGCACGGTGACGTTATAATTTTAACCCGCAGTACTCCGCTGACGCGCGTCGTCATCGCGCAGATATCCCGATCCCAGTTTATCTCCGCACTTAAATATATATAAATAAATACAAATCGCCCGGGGAATATACGAAAAAGCGTCTCGACGCTCATACTTTTTGGCATCTCTCTCTCGCGAGAGCCAAACCCCCACGTAGACGCATCAATCGCGCGAGCGCGTGCACGGAAATAGCGTGACGGTGGTGTCGTCGTCGTCGTCTGCGTTTTCCCCACCGTCGCAGCTGCAGTGTCTCGTCATCCGAGAGCGCGCAGACACCTCGCGCATTTTCAAATAGCGGGGTGTGCAGAGCCGGTGAAATTTGTATGAGGTGTAAGGGAGAGTGATGGCAATAATATGGGTAATTGTATGAAGTGTAAGAGGTTTTTGTAATTTTGTTTGTTTGGAAAAATTTAGATACTTGGTGCTGGTTGGCTTAAGAATGTTATGGCCATGCAGTTCCTACACGAGTTAGTTTTTAGCGTTAAAACTACGGTAAATAATTATATAGAACGATTTTTTCGTTCAGTATCTTTGTGCGGAAATGCAATTCGAATATTATAAGCTTTAAAAATCGAGAATTGAAGAAAAATTTACCTAGTTTCATTATTTTATCAAAATCTTGTGTACTATGCTTTGTTGCGCAATAATAAAAAATAATGCAACTGGATCAATTTTTCTTCAATTCTCTGTTTTTTAAAGCTTAAATATTCGAATTGCATTTCTGCACAAAGTTACTGAACGGAAAAATCGTTAACTATTCCATATAATTATTTATCGTAGTTTTAACGTTAAAAACTAACTTGTGTAGGAACTGCAAAGCCATAACATCCTTAATGTTGGATTACGACTTATAATACCGTGGTATAAAATTCGAGAAAATTCATATTTTTCAATTGATAAATGGCTCAGAGAGCAATTCTTTCATCGTTTGCAATCTTAGTATATATATGGATGATGGAAAAATTGTATCTAGCAATATTGCGGCGAGGTATTCTGATTTTGATTGAAGTCTATCAAGGAATATGAAATTATGCACTGTTTTTATGATAAGCTGCGCAACACTGTCGTGTACGGTAATTCATGCATACATCCATTACAAAATATTTCTTCCGCATGCATTCTGCGAATTTTCACTCTCAGGAATTCAGAACATTCTATATTACATGGTTACTCGTCATTAGCAGCACACTTCGTTGGATCGCATCATTATTTTAATTAGTCTCGCGTTATAATGCGATATGTTTCATTTCTTATACATCGCCTGTATATTAAGAGATAAATTTAAAATTCTGATTTTTATACATTTTTACACATATTTTCTTTAGGAGTATCTCATAAATGATGCATCGTTTTATATATGGGATGATGATTTTTCGTTTTTGTCGTGTCAATCACATTTCTATAAATTTTGGACTACATTTTAAAAACCAATATGTGAAAATAAAATATATTTTTCTGATAAAACTTTTTTACCTGTATCATAAGCTTAATTTGTCAATTTCTTACATGTGAATGTATTACAGCCTAAACATTAATATATTTTTATGAAAGTTACTACAATTTATAATAAAAATTGCTGTTATTTTCTAATTTTCACTATCTGTAAACATTGTTACTATATAAATTGTAGTAAATTTTTATGTGCCTATTTACTTAATCCTTATATCAAAATCATGCAAAAATCTCTACTATTTTTCTAATTCTCACAACGTATACTTCAACGAAAACAACACCGACCTCCGCACACCCGAAAAATTAAATTCACCTCATTCTTCTACTCCACAACCCAAACTTTTCACATCAAACACACACGCACACATCAGCCGTCTATCGTCTCTCCTTCAGTTTCTCAAGTAACGCGCGCACACCACTTACATATTGACACGGCACTCGAGCACAGCGCGCGTATACACTCGCATCGTCTTGCGCTTTTCGCGCACTCGCCGCAATTTACATGTCCATTGTTTATACACGCTGGATTTTCCTGCGCGGTAATGGCGATTCCTTGTAAAAGAGCTTAATGATTTCCTGCGAGCGAGAGGTGCACAAAGCCATTCCCAGAATATATCCGGCTGCTTTGACGCGCATCGCCGTTATTGGAGTGCCATGTGCGCGTACCCGCGAAGTATTTTGCCGGACGCGCGTAGTTGAATAACGAAAAAGGCGGACAACGCGCGCCGATGATTAGTCACGAGTGTAAGTGCGGCGTGTTGGTGTTGAGGGAAATGCGCAGTGTCTATAGGTTGCGTACGGTGGAGTGGCGTGTGTTGTTTTCAAATTGCGCAGTGGAAAAATTGAATGGACTTTTTAGAAGTGTATATAGGACAGTTACGTTCTTTTTGTTTTAGGCTCGGGAAGCGTTAGTGGAAACAAAAATTTGATTCTAACTTCTGGCAATAAAAAGTATCTTGGTATAAATTTTTGATTAATTTTTCAATAAAATGCAGGTTGAGCTGGTAGGAGATAACATTTTTATAGGAGTTTGCAAAAGGTCGTGTATGCAAAATAAAATCCAACATCTTACAGTTCACAGTACGCATATATTAACATTATTCAAATTACGTCTAAATGCAGAATTATTTCATAATAAAATACGTTCTAAAGCCTGTAATATTTTACGCCTTTAAAGCATAAATCGGAACGTCTGAGGCGGCGAGGCAATAATTACGATGTAAAGGTAGCTATTGACGTCGAAAGTATTTTACATTCTCACTTGCGTGCTGCGCGTCACGCTTCCCGCGACCTCGGCTACAGTTTTCACCGTGCAGCGGAACAATGATCAATATTGAGAAATAACAAATTATTTACGAACGGAAAATGAAAATATGTGCTAGATATATAGTATAACAGTAATATAATTGTTTCTTTGCATTATGTAAATTTTGTTATTTTTGGCGAAAATCTTCTTCCAGATATAAGACAATTTGTTTTCTAATTTGATATATAGTTAAAAAATGCAAAATATCAGAGAAAAATCGCTTGATGAACAGGACCAAAATAGCCAGTTTTAACTATAGCAATTGGTAATTTGAAAATTATACTTAACTACTACGTCAACGCCTAAAAGACAAACTAGAAAACATACGGTGCACGGTTACCCTGGTAAAACGCTGCTTCTCCTTATACTAACTACATAACGGCCTATTAACGTGCACAAAAATCTTAAAAAAAAACACACACAACTTTCCACCACCATCATGTCTCACACACGCACAAAAAAAACGCGATCGATCGGCCGATACACCCCGTATAACCATACAACCACCTCACACACGCATCGTAAACCCGCTCTAGCGCCAACATATACAACCAGGCCATACTCGCGCGAGATAAAGTTATAAAAATTTTTTGTCGCCCGGCGGCGCATAATATATAACGCCGTAATTACACCTCCCTATCTCTCTCTCTCTCTCTCTCTCTTGGTGTATATAAAACTCGGCCGACACCTCGCACGCGTCCATATATAATACGCGCGCACGCGAAATGCTGCAGCGCGGCGGCCGATTCGTAAGGTCGCCGGGCGAAATCGCAGGAAATCATTAGTTTTAACGAGCGACTTTAGTGCGACTAAAACCCGGGCAATTTTCAATGACGGGCGGAGGGACGGACTGAAGACGAGAGAAAGAGAGCCTATGTCGGCGGAAAACGCGAGACATCAGAGGTGTAGTGTCTAGGAAGAAGGCAGTGTACAGCTTTGTTTTCCTTTTGTAATTTTAGTTTTTAACTCTGGCAGTGGCGGAGGCTGACGCGCGCGCGGTCATTTTGTTAATTTGCGCACGTTAACTGATCGTTGAGTATGCCGGTGTTCGGGGGCTTCGTTAATGCAAACGGCTGATGTATAGTGTGATAGGGCATGAGATGGTTGTTTTATTAGTAATGTTATTTGAATATCGAAGATCTAACGTTTAATATCATTTAAATGTAAACGCTAGTTTTTAACTCGACTTTTACGCAAAAAGAACGATTCGGATATTTTCTTGTCAGCTGATAACATTTAGTACGTAATTTAAATGATTTTTATAATTCTTTGGATCGACCTAAGGTTTTTAATACTCAATAAGTAAACGTGGTCAGTATATAATTTATTACTTACATCCCAGATAAAATTAAAAAATATTTTTTCAATAAAATTTGCATGCTGAATAATGACTCCGAATAATGAATGCTTTAAATAAGTAATTTGATATGAGGGGGTAAAAAATAATGAACGACAGCAATGTAACATTCATTTTCTTATCCCTTTTATTTATGTTTATTAACATGGTTTAATGAAGACATATTGATTAATATATATTGAGGGGAAGAAATGTTGAGGTAGCGGACAAAATGTGTTACATACTTGATGTTTTCTATGAAAGTAGTAGAAAGCATAGGAGAATAATTCTTTTCTCAAACAAATTTCTGTCAAATTACTTGGCTGAATGTTTTAGAAAAATCTTTTTATATTAACTGTCTAAGCTGCAGTAATAAAGATGAACAAATGACGTATATAAACCATTTACAGCACTTAACACCACTCTACCCACTTTCTCCTCCACCGACCTCCGCCCGAAATTTCAACACCGCACACACACTATATACCCTCGCCTCGGCACATTCGATCCCTCGAGCGTATCGTCGATGCATCGACGGGCGTCGGTGGCGCGGCGGCGTTGCTGCGGTAATTTAGCCCCGCATATATATACGCGGGCGCGAGCGCGCGCGGATCTGCATATTTTAGCACGAACACTTCCGCCGATCATTATCCTCTCCTCGCGCGCGCGGCGGTGGCTTTTTCGCCCCGCGCCCGCGTTAATCGGCAGATGGAGTATCATTATACGCCGAATTCTTAATTCGACGCCGAGCCATTCGTCTTCATTAGGAAGGTGTTGCGGTAAGGGAGGAAGAGAAGGAGAGGGAGGTGGAGGGAAGAGGGTTACGGAGGTGTTGCGATGATGCGGAGAGAGGGGATGATGATTTTGGATGTGTGGAGGGGGGGGGGGGTGAAGTTTGGGTGCGGGATTGGTATTGTTGGAGGTATGGAATGGTTATTGAAAAGAGAGGGAATTGGATGCATTTGAAAAATATCGAGTAATGTAATTTCTGGGTTGGAATGTAAAGAAGAAGTTGTCGAAGCAAAATTAATTAGTAGAAATGTAGTAGCGATTTAATATGCATATATACTCATTTGTTAGTGTTGCTTTCTTATGCCGTGCCTAACACTGGTATAAGGAATTGACTCTATCGAGAATGCGCAAGAAGTCAGTAAATGGACATGAAAAATGGCTAGTTTATAGATCGTGGTGAAATGATTTTTCCGATTATCATCTCTCATTTAAGGGAATGACCGTAAGCTCAAAATTTTTGCACTTGATTTCTCTAGTTATTTACTCTTGTACATATAAATATTTACTTGCAACAGATAGTTTATTTTTTATTTATTTCTATTAAGTACTGTTTTTTTTCGTAATATTGAAAATGGCACGATGACGTCATCCTATATAGCATCCACTCTTTACAGAATATTGTGAAAACATTGTTTTATAAGATTCGCCAGATTTATTTAATATTGATTATGACTCTTTACAAAACTCTTGGACAATTATTGTCAAAAGACGTTATTTCCGTTTTTTCATTTATACTTTTTTCAAATTCAGTTTTTAGTGCGAATTATTTTTTGTATTACCATATTGTTGCAATTTTATGAGCAATATTGCTGTAAGGTTATGCAATATTGCCCAAAAATGATATTCTTAAAAATTAAAAAAAAAACTTGTACGTGTAGAAGTGTCCCTAATGGTAGTACCATCCGGATGGTAGTTCGCAAAAGGTAATTTCTGTACGTGTAACTATCATTTTTTAATTTTTAAGAATATATTTTTGGTCAATATTGCGTAACCTTTCTGCAATATTGCACATAATATTGCAGCAATATTGTAAGAATGTTAAAAAAATAATTTGAACTAAAAACTGAATTTACAAAAATAATGTAAAAAACAAAAATAACGCCTTGTGACAATATTGTCCAAGGGTTTGATAAAGAAATATAATCCTTACACAATATAAATAAATAAATCTGGCGAATCTTATAAAACAATATTTTCGCAATATTGTGTAAGGTGTAGGTGCTATATGGGATGGTTTTGCTAGTTTCAAATTATCAGAAAAAGAGTTTCATCAATGGCAAAAAACTGTCCTCATTTTTTCGCCATTTTGAGTCTGGCTAGCCATTTTCTAATTAAGAAATGTGACCAATTCCCACCATTAATACGATTATTATATATATATATATATATATATATATATATATATATATATATATATATATATATATATATATATATATATATATATATATATATATATATATATATATATATATATATATATATATATATATATATATATATATATATATATATATATATATATATATATATATATATATATATATATATATATATATATATATATATATATATATATATATATATATATATATATATATATATATATATATATATATATATATATATATATATATATATATATATATATATATATATATATATATATATATATATATATATATATATATATATATATATATGCATTTATCAAAGAAACAACAAAACGAACAGTGAGATATAATTTGAAGTTATAAGGCATGAATCGGTTATTGCATCGTTACTGATGCTTTTTTTTTCTACAACATCTATATATCTCTTGAATACCAAAGTTAAGATCTCCTATATTGTACCTTGCATTAGATAAATAGCGAACTTTTCAATTTTTTCAAAAGCATTGAAACTTATTTTTATACAGATTGGTTATAATTTTATCAAGGATTATTTCAAATTTGGAGAAGACCATATCTTCACAAGGAATATAGATTTAGATACCCGTAGTAAATTATATTCGCACTGTCAATTGAATACTTAATACCAAGCTAAAAGGTCTTTAGCGCTTATTCATCTTTAACCCAGACCGCGCTTTTGTTATCGCCTACAAGTTAAGAAAAGCAACGACTGCAGGAACCCTCATTCAACATTCATAAAACCGCAGCCACTCAAGACACACATTCCCAGCATTCAGACAGTCCACATTTAAATTTCATCTCTCGCCATTCTCCGATAAACACCAGTAGCGAAAATATAATCTTATCGCGCCAAAATACGATCCATGCAGCGAGCGAGGTTCGCGCGATTCCGGGTACGGCATTCTTCGCCGAAGTATCGATACACTGACCACCGAGACGACGACACGACTCCCAACAGCTGATACACCGGACATTCTAACCTGATGATCCAGCATCTCAGTTTCGTTCATTCATTTCTCGTATCGAACGGCTTTCCGAGAAAGTCGCCACTTTATCAGCGAGCGAAGCTGCTCTTTGCAATTGCGCTACACTCGTTTTAATGGTTAGTCTGTATATATATGCTTG
Organism: Torymus aiolomorphi; assembly: GCA_036365515.1. Classification (NCBI taxonomy): domain Eukaryota; kingdom Metazoa; phylum Arthropoda; class Insecta; order Hymenoptera; family Torymidae; genus Torymus; species Torymus aiolomorphi. The sequence continues at coordinate 74,767,755 of CM070874.1, read as the reverse complement.
TACACGACTGCATAAGTGTACACGGCTCAGCTGCACCGCGCGTGCGTCCACCTTTGCACCTGATTGCGTGCGCTCGTGCGAGCGGCTCCTCGGCGTGTCTTATACATATACGTATACGGTGTATAATAACTGCGAGCTCGCGTATATATGCGTGCGGTGACATTTGCGAGAACTGATGCAACTGCATTTGCTTTCGGGGTTTTAATTTATACGGTTGTTTGCATTTCTGATTATGAGATTCGTGTTGCGAAAGAGGTTTTGTAGCAATCAGTATATATTATTTTATCTTGTATCGGTAGAAGTTAAAAGTCAAATTATTGCGGGTTTCTATTTTATAGAAGTGTAAGGTGTTGCCGAAATGAATAGAACAAAACTTACGAATTGTATCTTGATGAGTTTGACTGCTTTTATAGTTCCGATAGACGTCATTTGCATATTTTATTTCTGCAGTAATCAAGATCACCTTCTGAATCATTATAACTCAGCACATTAGCGAAGATCGATCTTTTCCCGCTAGACTATAGAGTTTTACTTCATTAGAAGACATAACCTTTACTCATAATGAGACGGAGGAGCACATCCTGTCTCTATTTTTCACCCACGGTCACTTTTGTTGCCTTACAATGTTAAAAAAAAAACTTAATACAATTTCGCCGATTTTAAAATACTACCACCAATTTTATCAGTTTTCAACGCATCCGAAAAATTCCCAACAAACTTCCCTCCTCCTCGCCAACTTACCCCATCTTACCCCTGTAATCTCCTTACCCACCCTCCCTCCACGAAAAAAAAATTGCGCACATACTTTTCTCCCCCCACGTATACGCGAACATTACAAGCGTACGCAAGCGCAGCTTTTCACACCCGCGCGCTTCGTCGCGTTCCGCAAGCGTCTCTATATAGGTACATACACACCCTGCGCCTACCTACATACGTTGCCGATATATACGTACGTACATCGTTGTAGGTACGTCGGCGGCTGCCCGACGACGGAAAAGACCTCGGCGCACGAGCGGGGCTTCCAAAGATAAGTACGTTTTACGCGCGCGCATACGTATATATATATATATATATACAGCGTTACAGTGAGAGAGAGCTGCGCTGCTTTTCGTCATCGCGGGGTTTCATCGGCAGCATTTTTGCGCGCGCGCCGAAAGCTCGGCTGTATTATATACCCACACACACACACACACACAGATCGGGTACGTGCGCACATATATGTACGTATTGTTATGTATGCGCGCGTGATTATATTATATTTTCGTATTTCGCGTGGGGTTGGAAAATGTGGGTCCGCGCTGTTCTCGCGGTATATATATACGGCAGTCGAATATTTCGCCGGCGAGCGGCGGCGCGCACACGCGTGTTAATTTAATAATAGCTTTGCGCTGTAGCCTTGTATGTTTTCGTGTAATGCATTTTAACGCCGCAAGAGAGACAGCGCGCGAGTGTGTGTATGTAATATTCTTTTGTTTTGTAAACACTACGCTTCTATTATTATTAAACATTTGTATTGCGTTTATTAATTAGCAGGTGTGTTGTTTTCTTATTGCCTGGGGGGTATGCAGTGAAACAGTTCAAAAATGTGCATACTGTTTCATTGGGATGATTTGTCGATTTGAGTATGGAGAATTTAATTAAAATTTTGTCAGCGTACGTGTTGTGTATGTTATTTATTTTTAGGAATACAATATACAATCATCGCGAGAGTTTACTCCGAAAATTCAATTACTGCTCTGAATAACGTTCGAGTTTTGTTGTGATGTGGCAAATACTATTTGGACGGAACAACAGAGGTAAACCGCTCAGCGGGGTTGAATATATATCTTATAAAAGAATTCGTACAAGTGCCGCAGAGATTCTAAGCAGTTAATTGAAATCTATATAAATATTCCTCTGATGAATACGTTATTGATTGTGGCACTGTATAAAAGCAATTTTCAAAAAAGTAACAAAATTTTTATTACCGAATAATTTCTCAAACCATTATCTCTACCCATTCTCGCCTCCTTTGTACAACAAGCATTTCCGAAGCGTCATCAATTTTCCCCACGTGGCTTATAATCAACGGCTCTGACCTTTGACTAACGTGTGAAAGAAATTCTTTGCCCCCGTCCCGTCTTATCTAAACCTCCCGCATTAAAATATTCGTCAAACCGGGGCGAGAACAGGTTTTTCCCCGCTCTGCCGAAACCTCGCGCGCTTACATACACACACACATTTATGTGTATACGCGTATATACACACGCGAGTCTGGATAAAAAAGGAGGGAGCGCGTTGATAAATGTAAACGATCATGAGAACCTCGCGAGCGGCGAATTTACATTAATTCCGTATCAAAAATCAATAGCTTAATAACGCCCGGAGACTAAAAACTATTATGGGCACAAAAAGCGCCCGGAGAAAAGAAGAGAGGTGGCACACGGGAGGCAAAAAGAATGTGTGTGTGTGTGTGTGAGAAGAGGAACGAGAGGAGAGAGAGAGAGGGAACGAAGAAGGGACGAAAAAAGGCGGAACTCGGCGCCGCCGCCGTTTATTTCGGTCGGGTTAATTAGCTGCGTGCGCGAATTTTACGGTTGACATTTTTCGCTGCTCGTTCCGTTCGCCCGCAGAGAAAGAGAGGGACAGAGCATGCTTGTACACTGTGAATGTATATGCGTTTTTTCGCCGACGATGATTTTTTTCTTTTCAAGGCAGCGAAATATATTGACGCTGTATCCTAGCTATATTGACGATGGAATGAATTTGCGTATATATATATAATCGTGATTTAATAACGCGCTGCTTTTTGCGACACTCTCCGCGTGTATGATTAGACTCGTTAACGCGTTGACAAGTTCCTTGTTCGGATTACGCGTTCGTACGAGCAATTTATGTGCGCCTGCTATATATACGTGGCCGAAGATTTATGATACGCGAAGTATCGTATAGTGGCTTTGAGAATTCCAGATAAGTTTTTATTGAAGACGAAAAATCGAGACAAGTTGGTCGCGTATACAGTTGCGCATCATCCGAGTGTGTCGAGAGAGACAGACGTATACGGGATGATTTACTTGATTAGAGTTTATATAAATGACAACATTGTTTACACACGCGTAGATTGAGAGCTCAGGTGTTTCAAAATGTCTGCCACGTCAATTAAAGCCAAGAGGAACATTTTGTTTTAATATATAGGGAACGTAAGCTTTTTTCGATATTATTTTCATTTAAATATTTGTTTGAAAATAAGAAAACAAAGTACCCGCGCAAAAAAATGAAGACTGGTCAATATATTGCTCGGAATGTGGGCAATATATGGGATATGTCACTTCCCATACATGGCCGAAATTTCTCCAGATTGCTCTCCGTACTCTTTTCTCATATATGGGGGACCTTTTGGGGACTTCTATAGTTCTGTACGTATAATGTAGTTCCGAAGCCGCCACTAGGCGGCGCACTGATGGCGTGTAACACATGGACAAATGGAACCGTGCGGGTATATAAAGAAGTATGAGACAGTGGGGTGAGCGGGTGGGACCAGTGCTTCGCTTATTGTGTGTGTATGTGCTACACACATACACACACACACACACACACACAAATTTTTGCTAACGAGGAACTGAAAGCAATACTTGTCTAATACATGGGCTATAGGGCATCCCAACTATGGGAAAAAGGTACGGAGCCGCAACATGGAGAAATTTTGGCCATGTATGGGAAGTGACATATCCCATATATTGCCCACATTCCGAGCAATATATTGGCCAGTCTTCATTTTTTTATGCGGGTATCGGCTACAAAGGTACTTTTTACGAAAGGATATAGGTTTTAATCAAATAGCAATTCCAAATATTTTAAAAGCACTTAAAAGGACCAACGGAAAGGTGTAAAGTTTAGCTCGGGACCCACCAGAAGTCATCCGAATCAGCGATGCAAAAGCGTGAAGACCAAAAAACCGAATCCCATCGTCCCTCCCTCTAAAAAAAAAGAACCTAAAAACGCAGCGAACACGGTGTGCGTCCTTCTTGCGCTTCAAAGGACGCGCGTATAAGGGCCCAACTCTTTCTCTCTCTCTCTCTACACACTCAATAAAATTCGGCGGCGCGCGCGCATGGCGCCATCGTCCATAAAAATATTTCTCCGCTTTTGTTTCACCCGTGAATATCGCACTTTTTACGATTCACTGGCGCTTCTCATTCTCCCTCTCTCTTCTCTGTATAATACAATTTTCACTCTTCAGTCGTAATTGCCGAACAAACACTTATTAAGCGGCGAGCGAGCCGAAGAGGTAGGTGCACATTGATTCGGTCGGCGAACAGGTTTGGATTTACGATTTTTTCGGATTTATTCAATACGTGTGTGTATGTGTTTAAGGGGTTAGGTGAGGAATTCGAACGATTTTAATTTATGTGCGTATTGGTTTTTATTGATGTTTGAGGATCGAGTTTTGAGTTTACACCTTTGTCGTGGATAAGGTTTACACGATTGTTGCTCGTAGGACGTTCTCTTGTTTCGTGTCTCTCTCTCTCTTTCTCTCGAAGTTGACGCGGATATTTAACGTTTTCTTAATTTATATGGCGCAGTAAAAATGATTATTTGGGGAGATGTAAGGCACGACCTGACACTTTTGCTTTAGACTTTAGGACGCGAAACGAAATTTTCAATTTGGTATAATTCGCTTATATTTTACGGTTTATTGCCAAGTATAAAGATTTTACTGCGCGAGCGAAATGTTTTTTTTTCTCGATTATATTTTCAAACTAACAGTTTTTTATATGTATGGAGAATGAAGATAAAAAAGTCTTTCACTCGACTGACGCGTCGATGAAAAATGAAGCGCACGCAAACCGAAATCAATTTTAATGATAGTTGCTGCGCTGCACCGACAAAAAAACACTTTAACGATTTTCGAAATATTTGAAAAATTAATGTTCGTTTGTTAAACGTTAATTTAATTATTCAACAAAATAAAAATATGTTTCAAATAACATATTAAAAAGTATGAATAATTTCAATACACTTCTTCACCGACTGAAATTTAAAATTTTATTAGCCCTTTGATCTCGACAAGAAAGCCTACTTACAAGTCTTTAATTGCAATTTGAGCGCTTAGCTAAACGATTTCATCGAAACAAAATCAAATCAACACTTGATCAATCAATTAAACTCATGCTCTTATTCGAGCCGAATGCTCGAAGAAAAAAATTAATTATAATATTTAATTGCGTGACATTCTTCAACTTTTTGCTCCAGCCCAGCACGTATAACCGGCATCACCGTCCTTGCGTGCGCGTTTGTCGCTCGCATTGTTTCGTTCTTTTTCATTCTACCGATCGGCTCTCCTCCCCCTCCTCTCTTGCTCTCTGGAGAATTCGAAAAAGAAAACGACGGAGAATCGATCTGGCGAAAAACGATAGCAATCGATCGAGCTTGCAAACGTGTTCTCCTTCTCTCTCTCCTTCTCTCTCACTCGGTCTCCCGCTTGCATTTAGAGCGCACATGCGAGGAATCAATACACCGCGTTAACGTGAAAGCGCGCGATTCTGTGTTTCCCCAATGTCACTCGGCGTGTTATATACACTGAAAAAATAAAAAGACACGGCTTGTGGTCACGAGATGAAGACGTTTGCTACGATTTCATCCCCTCTCGATTGATTTAATCCTCTGGCGTTCTTCATTCACACATTTTCGCTGTCCTCTCTGGACTTTACTACAAGAATTTTTCCTAAAAAGGTTCCAACCCAAATCGAAGGTAAAGAGTCAGTGGAGATCCAGTAACCCGCTCGAAAAAATCCTTGCTTACCTAACAAACATCCTTCGCTCTCTAATCTCCTCTCCCTCGTGCCCTTCGTCCGTTTTTTCCGCTGCGCGCCTCTTTTTTCCTCGGCTCGCCTTATCTCCGCTCCGTCAAACAACCCCGGCGCCTTTCCCGCGCGCTGATTTACGACGAGCGAGCGAGCAAGTCCGACCTGAGAGGATATCACTGCGAAGTGGCGGGCGCAACTTTCCTTTCCCGGGGCCCGCCTACCCATCATTATATTGCCGCGTTGTTTTCCGCGTGTGCTATCGATACCTTCTACCACGGCAGCTTGAAATGGACACTTTTACTGCGCTCGCTTCTAGCCGCGTTTATTGGGGGCCCCGTGTTTTCACGGTTTTGGAAAAAGAAAGGGAGAGAGGTTGTTGAGAGCGTTTGGCGCAGTGGCGCAGGTTAAGGGCTTGTACAAATTAGGTCCAGGGGTAACAGGTTCGGCTCGTGAAGTTCTCGCTATTGTTGGATGAATAGAGAGCGGTTTTTTTGAAAAAAAATTTTTTTTTTGTGAATTGTATTTCATCTTTGAGACAAGTATAGCTTTTGAAATTCAGTATCTTTGAAATCAAAATCTTTACTAGGTAAAAATATCTTTTTTATATTTATATTTGTCAGAAATAACTTTCGTACTAATTGCTAGAGTAAATTGAAGTCTTGGATTTGTAAAGAACGTTTGATTTGATAGGTTGAGCAACGAATTACAAGTGAAAGAACGTACCACAAATTAACAGGCCCGAGTGTATGCGCAAGGGATCGCCGTGTGTAAACCGAGATAGAAAATCTTGCTTGGTTTGGGATTTACGAGCTTTGTTATCTTAATAAGTGTAAATATGACTGCGAGCGTTAGGGAAACGTGATTTTGTGTAAAGGAAACTAGAAAGCCAATAAAGATAAGATGGAATATTTTTGCATGGTAACGTATTCCGAAGTTGAAACCCCGACAAAACGCAGCATTAAGTGATAAAGCTGACTTGCTGGTTCTCCATAAAACGTTTAAAATTTTTATCGGTAAAGTTTGTTAAGCGACTTGTAGCTACCGTCGAGTCAAATGATTTTGTCTATTCTCCTATCATATAATTACCATATAAATTTCTATTCCGTAGATAAGTGCAGTTTATAGGCACTTCGAGCCTGATTATAAAATAATAATTAATACAAGATTTTAGAAATTCAAAATGTGCAGTGATTGTTGGGAAGGTCTTTAAAATTGTTTGTCATATACTTAATTTGTTACAACAAGAACCGTCAAGAGAGTATATTTTTACGAATAACATAAATTTTGTTTAAAATAATGAAAAATTGAATACTTCTAAAAAAATGTTACCCTTGATTAATTTTATTGAGTTCTTAGAAAATGACACCGGAAACTTTTTGTACTTAATGAAAATACCACCCAATTTTACTTCGATAAATTTGTGCCCCGCATCTCCTGTCCCTACCTCGGGCACCATACCAACTCTTGAAATTTTCACAAACCTCGACAACATCTCTCTCTCTCCACCTCAGGCTCAAATTTTTTCTCCCCGAGAGAAAGTTCCCCCAAATTCCACAATTCGAAAAAGTGTCAACCTCCCTCTCCCTCCCTCTCAGCCTCTATCTCTCTTCCTCTCCACTGCGCATATATCTGTCCGCCACCATCGGCGAATCTCCTCCAACTTCCGTCGCAGCGGAAGAGCGACACGACCCGTGCCTCATCTTCTTCTCCCCTTGAGATAACCGACCTTGACCGTCGTTTTTGCGTCGCAGCGCCGCCGCGGCGGTGACGGCTAATAGGCCGTGAAATTATTTGGCTGACTGTGTGCGCCCCCGCCGGCATGGAGCGAGCCTCTAATGAGCCGCGAGAAGGGACACACAAATCCGAGACAGTCGCCGCCGGCCGTCGGACTCTCGGGTACATACTGCTGCTATGCGCGTAGGTAGGCGGCCGCGCGTGTAGGACGGTTTTTCGGCAGGACTTTTTGAAAGTGATCCCTACAGAGGCCCATTGCTGCTCTCCAAATATTTTAGAGTGGAAAATTCGAGATCTCGGAGATAAGGGGGCAGAGTGGGCAGCTAGAGGCTGTAACTAGGTATCGAGTGAGCTTTACGTCTGCGGAGGGGGAAAGACTTGCGTGAATTATTGGTCGATGGAGATATTGGTTGAGTAACTGGTTAATCTTGGTTTAATTTAGAGAGTATTGTTGAATTATGATATTTCAAGTATAGAAAATAGCTCACTATTGAAAGTTGTGGAAAGTGTACTGATTTTACAGTGAATATATATTCAATTTTAACTCGTATCAGTGAAAATTCTAGTCTGCTACATAAAAAAGGAAATTTACCACTGGGTTAGTAGATTTTTCACTAATTTGTATGAATTAGTTATTATTTTTATTTTTACACTTATTTATTTTTATAGAACTGTAGATTGAAATTAAGAAGTATATGTTCGTGTTACTGTAGAAAAATTTTTTATTAACTATAAAAATTCCAACGATTAGGATTAAGTTTGATATGGTGGAATCGTACAATAGAAAGGTAATATGAACATGTCACTAAAACGATATTGTTTTCAGAAAATTAGTAAAATCAAGGCTAAGAAGATTACATGAAATAAGATTTCTCAAAACATTTCTTCCGTTCAAGAACTCCGAAATGTTCTTGCTCATTTCACGTCAAAGACTCCGAACGGAAGTAGTTAAAAGTAGAATAGAAAGGGATAATATGCTGGCCATCCCTTCCGAAAATCGTCAAGTCCTTTGTCTCAGAAGCTAAGGTTTAGGAAGAGACAAATTTAACGAGCTTAAAGGTTTTCGCGCGTGTCGCGCAGCTGTTGTCGAGCGGCCATAAAGCATGCGAGCACACGGATTATGGTAGTATCCATGACGCTCAAGATATTATCCAAGTTTATCCTCCGAGAACAGAAGAGTTAATCAGCCGTCTAATAATTCCATTATACCTGTACGCAAATAGGCATTAACTTCAATTTGCTCCCATTGTACGCGGGAGGACTTTGAATTGCGCCGTTACATCTCGAGAACAAAAATAATTTCTATGAATTTTATTTGATATTTTTGATGTTCAGTAATGTTACTGAAATATTCTCGTAACTGTTCAAGTTTTGTATGAAATTGACAAAACTTTAATGACTTTCATTATTCATCTTGACGAGAATAGTTCGAAACTTATTGGCTAAGAAAATAAAATTATGTAATAACGATTTAAAAATTTATGAAATCTTTATACTTCATAATACTCATTGGTTAAAAAAAAATTTAATTAATTATAATTTTCTTTATGTTGCAGGTATGATACTCAAAATCTTATTTTACCAACCATTTATAAGTAAGTTGCAAATTTTTATTACATATTTTCAACATAATATTAATGTGGATAAAATAAAGTTTAAAGACATTTATTAAAAAATCCGAATGGTTATTTAATCAAAAGTGGAGTATATCTTATACATATCCCGTCATAATATTTTTTATGACGCTCTTTCCAAGAACAAATTTTTATTTTACTACCATAAGGTACAGTGTAATAATAATGTGCAAGAGAATTTTGTATAAAAGAATACTAAAATGTCTACGAATTAGTTCCGGTTAAAACTTTATTCAATTAAGTATAAAGAAGCCTTTCTTTTCAAAAGTAATATGTAAAACCGACTACAATCTTATAATTGAAAACACTTGAAATCATTTACTAAACCTTTTCAGTGCGAACAAGAAAGTATAAAAAAAGGTAGACCAAAAAAGGTACGTCACCATCAAACCTTTCAACCGGCTAAAGAAAGCACCACTCTATATCCTCGTGACTCTTTCGACGCGTAGAATGCAGCAGTAGCAGCACCCCGAACGACGTCGTCGTCTACGTGCACGACAAAGCGGGAGCGAGACGGCGCATACATGCATAAAAACTCGCTCCAGATTTATTTAAGTCCCCGTGCTGTGCTCGCGCGCGCGCGCGGGCGCAAGAGCCGAGCGAGTTGACAAGAGTTCTACTCGCGTAAACACACTCGTTTCTCCGTGTTCCGTCGCGGGGCTGTTTGTCGTCCTCGTTCCCTCGCGACAAAGACGGCGCGCTCGGGGATCGCGAGCCGCCCGACAAGGACGCGCGCATAGACACGCGAGGGGTTGCAGCGCGTTGCGAAAGGGTTGCTCTCTCCCTCTTCCGCCCTCTCCCTCCTTCTCGCACGCTTTATCAGCTCAAAATACAAAGTCAGCGCGCGCTCGCGCGACAGAGAAGGGAGCCGCAGTCGGAGCGGAACGCGGCCTCCGGGGGCGTGGCCTGGAGCCCCGCCCACCGCTGAATTCGCTCTCCGGCCTATCAGCGCCCGAGTGACCGCCCACGTGGCCCGTGTTGCGTCGTCGCTGCGGCTCGCGATTGGCCGCGGCGTCGTACGGGCGGGCGGAGTGGGGGGAGGCGCGCGGATCGTCAGTTGCACCGTTTCGCCGCCAGAGGGGCCGCGTGCTCGCGCGAGCGGAGTAGCGCGAGAGAGAGATAGAGCTAGCTGGCGCGAGCGCAGCCGGAGCTCGCTGAAGTGGTGTGAGTGGAACGAAGTCAGTCGCAGACTGGAGCGCAGGGGACGGACACCGCGCGACGGCCGCCCGTGCGTGTATACACGACTGGAGCGCTAGCTCGTGCGCGAGCACTGCTCTGTGCCGGGGGCCTTCGTAGCCTTTTTTGCCTGGCCTGCTGGTCGTATTTTTTTGTCGACGTTGGTTATTTCTGGCTCTTCGTGGTCCACTGCATTGAGTGCGAGAGAAATAGGGAGAGAGATAGTGCAGAGAGTGCGCGAGGGACACAGATATGAGGCAGCGGAAGAGAAGCCCACCCCGCTGCTCCGGATGAGCAGTGTACTCGGACTGACAGGGAGTTTAGTCGTCGTCGCCTGTGAACCTAGTGCGTCGAGTAGAGTAGTGTGGTGCTCCGTGTCTTTATGCCGCTGTCGGGGAAGAGCTAGCCGAGAGCGAGTTGCCTCGAGAGACCTGCGGGAGGAGGAGGAGGCACTCGCGGCCCAGTGCGGGGGACTATCGTGCGCGTGTGGGTGCCAGCAGCACGGATTTTTACGCGTTGTCGTTTAGAACGGACAGACAGAGAGTGTCGTGGAAGAAGAGACGAAGATGTCGGCGTACGCGCAATTCGGATATTATCCGACGGCTTCGCAGGTAAGCTAATACTCTCTTTCTCGCTCTCTTTCTTTCTCTCTCTCTCTCTCCCACTCATTCGCTGATGGGGTTTCTTTTCGATCGATTATTGCTTTGCATGAGGACGCCCGCGCCACCGACAGCCCATCCGCCCACCCGCATGCATGAGACACGGGCTGTGTTAGCGATGAGTTTGTTAGTTCGTTTTTGTTTAACGCAATGCTGGAATGGATTGCCGTCATTTTTGCGAGGATTTGTCCAGTGTTAGTGGTTATTTTGATACAGGAATCGACAAAAGTATCAGGTTGCATTGTATTACACATACTTGGTGACAGCAGCTTTGTGTTTAGCAGCAAGTGTATATTCCAGTTGATTTCACGGATTTGCCTAATTGGAGTCGTTATCGCGATTGTTTAGATAGTAACGTGAAGTGTCAACTGTTAATAAACGCTAATTAGCTAGTAAATAGCATATACGTTTTGGAATACCTGATCTCGTAGAGGTATTTAGGTTACTGCGACCTTCGTATACCTTTTTCAACGTTTTTGAATGTATTTTTTGTAGTTTGATACTAGCGAGCGTTACAGTAGCAGAGAATTTGATTCAATAAAGATAAGAAACGTTATTATAAGCGCTTACAAGATTGTATTCTCTACACAGCAATCTGTTTTAACTGTTGTGTTTCTTTATTGCATCCATAACAAGTCAAAATAGCCGACTCTTATGAATGTCCGGTTACTGAAACGTTTAAACTTTCTTTTTTCATAACGATAAATGCTAAAAATTGATTGATAAAAGTAGTATCTCGAAGCAATCTTGAAAATAACGATAATGATGAATTATTCCTCGACAACAAGTAATATAATTATCAATAATTTGTAAAAACAAGGTTACAAAGGTTACATAATTATTAAAAGCAAGTTTTGATCTTGTAATAAGCTACTGTTTATCTAAATAAACTATTATAAAAATTGTATCGAAATCAGCAGTGATTCTCAATGACTCCTCGCCTTACCCTAATGATTTTCTTCGGACAAAGTAGTACCATGAAGTATACCTATCACACCTAACATTATTCCCCTAAAACACACTCGTCCAAGCCCTACACCTTCGCCCCAGAAAGAAAAACAATAGCAGACACCGAACAGCTGACTGCTCTCCAACCCAATCTTCTGCTTCACCCTTCTTCCTCTCCTGTCACCATTCAAACCCATCATACGCCACCGCACCATCAGCCTCTAAACCCTCTTAAAAAAGAAAATATCCACCTTTCACTTTACAAAAAAGAAATACCCGCGTCACACCGTCTACCACATATATGCACACTATATGGAGGGCCCCTCGCGCACCTGCGCGATCGCGCGCACACGCTCTCGCGCCTCTTACCGTCGGCCGTCGCGCCTAATGCGGTCCGACAAGTATCCCCTCACTCTCCCTCGCTCGCGCGAAATATCTCTCGCCTCCTCGCGCGAGATAAGAATCGTCCGAGAGACGCACTCGCGTCGTCTTGTGCTTTGTGTAAGACGATCGCGGGCCCGGAGGACTCTTTTCGCCGAAGCGCTGATGATGTTTCGCACCTCCGAATAGAAGAGTCGCCGAGGCGCGAAATCGCGTATAGGGCGTGCGCGATGGTGCGGAGAGTGAGAGAGGAAGTGAATGGGTTTCGGAAAAGGATGACGTTGGTGATGGCTGCACGACGATTTCGGAGAAGAAATTCTGAGATGCTGAATGCAAGAATGATCGGAGCTAGTCAGGTAGCCGTTCTTATAGAGAATTAACGATCTTTTTCAATTTGCCGCTTGTTTTTATATGCATACGCGGTTATAGAAATTTATCATGCGAGTGAGCGATACGTTTAGACTGATAAAACAATATTATTAAGGAGGCCGGGGCAATTAATAGTGAATTATTCTTGCTTGCACGTCTCTCGAGTATGTATATATACACACGTGGCGAAGAAGCAGAAAAAAATCGGACAAAAAAGGGATTTCTAGCCGTCCGATTCGCCGCTGCGATACATACCATTATATTTTAATCTTCTTATGCGTATTTATGGGATTATGTGTGTGTGCTCCGCACTTAATCATTATACGGGCTTAATTATATTTTGTTCTCATATATAGACCGGGGCGATAAAATTTTTTCCCCCGCGCGCATGCGTACGTGAGTCGATCCGCGTTATCGGGCGATCGATAAAACCGTTTATCTATAAATGTTTTCGCACGTATAAAGAGTGCGTAAAAGGATGATCGAACGGAGTGTGTATACACGCGAGAGAAATTTTCAAAAAATATATATATCTCGCTAATGGTTGGATATAAAAGTCGCATCGGACGAAGGATGGGGAAAAAATACTCGATCTTACATTGAAAACGAATGTACGGGCAATAAAGATAAAGTTACACATGTCAATACGTGTCAGTGCGAACTAATATTTATTCATGCATGTGCGCGCGAGCGCGAGCGGGTCACACACTTCTATAACATTCCATTTGAATATGTAAAATCATTTCAGCGCTTATACACGCACGCGCACGCGCGGAGTATGCGTGAATCAAATTGCGAAGCGTCGCACGTCGTCTAAGTTGCTTGGAAAAGGAATAAAGAGGAGAGGAAAAACAATAATTATCGATAGACGTACCCGACATAAACAAGCCAATGCTATACGTTGATGTGTATTACACGAGTGTAATGAAGACTTTTTCTTCGTGTATGTGTGTGTGTATATAATTTTGAATGAAATTTTCCTCTTAATAACTCAAGATAACATTGATATATATCCGCCCATGAAACATTGTACCCCGGTAGCAATAAAATGTATAAAAGTCTGCGGATATTGCCTTCTCTTTTTCCTTTAGTTCTATCTCTAGTTACATATTATGCATAAAAACGAATCGGAACGAGTTTAATAAATAAGCTGCTTTGAGGGAAAAAGTAAGGAATACCCTAATAAAAAAAACGGGGCAAGGCGGTAACATAACCTCAAACCGCAAGTCACTTGAGAAGCCGGTCAGCAAACTATTCATTCTGCGCGGGACAAAAAAATCATTCTAAACATAGTCTTACTTGTCTGCTCCCATCTGAAGAACAAAAAGAAAACCACCGGAGGCATAACCTTAAAATGTAATTTACTCAAGACGACCGTGCGCACACTTTATTACGTTGAATAAAGTGAATCGTTATTACATGACTGTGTCATCCGAGAGCTAATGGCAAAACTTTATGCGGTAATGATATTATAGCACCTAATCTGAAGCAGCAGACGCAGTTAATTTACTTTTCATTCGTTAATTTGATGCTCTAAGAAGCACTTTAATATTATTCAAATGATACGACAATAATCACCCGCTAAGATATTCAAAGCAATTCCACATGTTGGAAAAAAGCGGTGGCGGCGCTAGAAGAATAGCCACACATGGCGGCGGCGCATAAATACGTAGCCCCGAAAAATTTGCCGCGCCGATGAATAATGGAGCAAATGGGAAATGAAAACGATCGCGCGAGGCTATTCTCCTATTCTCTCTCTCCTTCGCGCACGCGCTCGCGATACATTGTATGCGCCGTCGTTTAATACGCGAATTGCAAATCCACGCGCGCAATTGTTTCTCCCTCGAGGCGTGCGAAAATTCTCTACGCGATCCCCTCATTACAATAAAGCACAAATTGTCGCGCGCGTGCGCGACGACATTGTCTCTCTCCTTCTCTCTCTCGGTCTCTGACTCCACACGCCGATAATGCCGAGCGATAAAAGCGTCGAGTTTCGTGATTTCTTTGGGTTGAAAGAGAGAGAGGGAGAGGTTGCGTAAGGTGTGTGCGTGCGAGCGCGCGTGGTATGGAGAATTAGCGCGCGGCCGGGTTCGTGTACTTGGTGCTGAGCGAGGTGGTGCGTGCTTTGATTGGGAGCGAGGTGCTTGCGACGGATAGGTTTCAGAGCGTTTAGGAGAGATAGGTTTGGAGTTTTAGCGAGATGCGGGAGAAGTTAGTTAGTGATTGTCTAGTTTATTCAGTATAAAGTGTACTTTCAAATGACCAATGTTTAGTTAATAAATATTTTTAAGGACATACTTAAGGTACCTAAAATATATATTTCGATGCGTTATCGATTAATTGTAAACCTTTTGTATGAAAATATATAAAGTAACTCAATTACTGCAAAGTTGTACCGCCAGCTACCGCATATATGAGAGTCGTATGATGATTTGTGCAACTTTGTACATACGTTTTCCTCAAATTTCACAAGATCACGTGGAATCAGGTTAATTTGATTCGAGGGTTGTTCTCATGCACATACATCTACATACATTTTTATTCTTCGTTATACCTTCCATTCTAATTAGACGTATACGTTTTTCGAAGACTCATCTCTTTATACAGTTTCTTCGATGTCGGTTATATCTTTGATTAAATTAAGCCTCGTTAAAAAAGAAAAAAAAAGAAATAATCGAACGACTCGGCATTCACGAGGTGCGAAGTGTGGGAGAAGTCAGACGATCGAAGGTCCTTCGGCCGGCGAAATTTACATCGGCAGGGATCCGAAATCGTAATGGCGCTAATATATTTGCCAGTTTATGCGAATGAAATTTGGACGGTATTATGGGAGGTTAATTGGATTCGATGACTATAAACAGTGACAAAATATTTAAATGCGACGCGCACGGTGGAAGAATTGAATTTCAATTAAGTTCTTTCGCATAGGGGTTTTACTTCGTATTAAATTAGTTGCCGGTCGCGCTGGTCAAATTGACCCGGCAGAATAATTTTTCAGTTAACCGAACTGCCACGTGTTTCCGTGTGTGGAGTTTTGAAAGCCTCAAGACGCGGATAGAAATACGAATAAAGTATAATTTTTATATCGTGTATAGTTTGCATTTATTCGATGAGAAAAGATACTGTCCATTTCGGACATTCGAATACAAAACTAATATAGTTTGTTATTTATGGTGCGGTTATGTAGTCTTAAAGGATTTTTAACGAGTCAGAACATTAAATAAATAATAAAGTACACAGCTTTATTAAAGTATAAATAAAACATTTCTCGCTACAAAAAGTCCCTCTAGAACTTTATTTCCCTTTTTTATCGTTATTCAAATAAAACAAGAATTATTTTCGCTTATCTAATAAAAGCTACGCTTGTTGAAATTAAACTTAATACACCTTCTACTCTCTCGTCTAATAAATGTATTAGCGATTAACATTGCAGAAATTTCTTATCTTACGCGAACTATCTACCTCTATTCCGCATAAAATATTTTACATAATATTATGTATATAAAACATTTGTAAACATTTTCTCGGTGCATGAGAAAAATTGTATATTCCATAGAAATTTTATGCGCGAGCTGTGTAAATACGAAAGCTACACGATTGCCTACAAGTACTAGTTTTATTTTTCTGCGAGCAACTTTATACTCGCCCATAAATCACACCTGTACGTACGTTGCAAAGTTGAAAAAAAAAATTGCATTCCACATAATTCAACGTGTAAAATTAGATTCGAAAGAATTACCGTATTAATGACCGATAAAAATAGTTAAACTTGTCTGTAAACATTCGAGATCCTCTGTTCCAGTCATATTTATTGCCATTGAAATTTTTACAATTACTTCAAATATTCTTGGAAATTATACAACGTATTTAAATATATTTTTTCAAAGCATGTTTTTACCAAAGCTGCATTGCAGAATTACATTAAATTTACCACTATTTACTTCGAACATTATCAAACAGAGTTTGACACAAGTAATTTTCTACGAAAGAATTTCCATCGCAGATTGAAACCATTTTAATTGCCACGCAAATACATTTTACGCGTCGATTTCCCTTCTTAAAAAAGTGATGACCGGAAGAAGTGAAGCCTCTATAGATTTGATCTGTGATTCGCTCTTGGATAAAAGACGCGAGAATTTAAAATTAAATATGCACTTTTATTTGATAATTAGGTATTATTTATTGGAATATTTATTGGAATGAAAATGATCATAGTAAAAAGTATTAAATAAATAATATGTTTTAATTATTTGTTAAAATGATGGCCAGAAGTAGAAAAGTATTTCAAAATATAATACGATTAGTTATTGAATTGCACGGTCAAATTTAAAACAATAAGTAATGTTTTAATCTTAGAAGAATTAATTATGTTAATATTAGAATAAATTATGTCAATATTATGTTCAGATTTTATTCTTTATTTAATACTTCACGAAAAAAAAGGAATATTCGAATAAGCTTATAGTTTCTAGTTTCAAAATTTTGTATTCGTTAAGAATAAATGTACCACAGTATTATATCAATTATTAAAGAAGCATCAAAATTAAAAGAAAAAGATTTCCGGCTTATAAGGAATAAATTATTCTCTGCATGTTTAAGAAAAAAGGTACATAGATCGCGCGCAGCGCGCATGGATTTGGCTAGTATAATAAAAATCGCATTAAGTCACAGTGTAGTATTCAAGCAACTTTTCTTATCTACATAAACCACTCGACACGAGTATCCGCGCACGTACACCTATATTTCATAACAATCGCAGACACAACAAAGCCCTCAATCAACTCTGCAAGTATCTCCAGAGATTCAACCCATAAACCCATCCACACGCACCGGCAGAAATATAAATACTCCAGGGCCGAGGAATCGATCAGCTGACTCTTTTGCACGCATATACGTACACGCACGTGAGAGAGAGAGAGAGAGAGAGAGAGAGAGAGAGAGAGAGAGAGAGAGAGAAGGGGGACGGCGCGGCGGTAGCTCGAAAAGTGCACTGCACCTATACACTGCGCGTGCGCGCGCGAACGGCCGAACGAAAGGAGCGAAGAAGAATCGTATGACGCGCCTATGTGCGTGTGTGCGTGTCGTGTACAGGTATATATAGAGAGTGCTGGAGAGCTCTTTCGCCCGATAAAAGCGAAGCGAGGCCGTGCAGGTGCAACCGCAGTTTTTCGCTATTGCCTGCACGCGCACAGTAGTATAGTGGTGGTGGATGATATGTACATGTAACCGCGGGCGAGGTATCACGTCGATTGGGATGATGGAAAATTTCGTGAAGTTTTTGACAAAAAATTTTCTTTTTTTCAGGTTTTGGATTTTTATTCTATAACAAGATTTAAGCGTGGTTAAAAATAATTTTATTAATTCTATGTTTTTATGGTATACGAAACGCTTATACATAACTCCGTTCTATGTATAGGTATACGTGCAATTTTTTCCTACCCGCACGATGCATCACATCGATTTGCATTTCCCGTACCGAAAATTTACGTCTCCAAAACTTCATAACCGCTATATCCATGCATTCACCCACGACGGCGCCGTTGATTTTTCCCGATTAAAGCGCGCAACTGTATAAGCACACACGTGGCGGTGGACCACACGAGACGCGTGAAATTGCGAATTTATCGCGGCGCTCGTGCGCGTTCCTTGTCGTTCGCGAAAAATTGTTAGTTATTCCGCGTGATGCGACAGGTATATCGCACCGTCCGCGCGCTCGTCACGGGTATTATTTAAGGATGCGTATATATACATGCACTGAGGAGAGAGAAATATACCTCCCTCCCCCTCTCTCGAGTGATTTATACGCTTTACGGCGGCGCTTGTGCGCTTGTGCGCGCTTTGAGGGCTTGTTTATCGGGACAAATAATGGCAGGCCGTAATTTATTGTGTATATCAATGGGAGAGAGGGAAAAAGAGAGTGAGGGACGTTATGCACGTTTCGAAATATAGATTATATAGTGCGAAGTAAATATTTTCGCCGTTTCGAGCCGGCTATAATATTAAAATGTATACGTTTATGTCGTGATTTCTTTTGCTTATGGGACGTTAACGTGCGTTTTGTGTAAAAAACAATTAACGCGGGGGAGTGCTAAAAAGGTTTTGAGCTATAAAGAATGTTTATTTTCTCTTAGAATAAATTCTTTGCCTCTTTTTTTTTGCTTTTACAATAAATGTGCAAAATAGTGGCACGTGAAGTAATTCTTTTAAGAAATAATTAATTTTGAAATTAAAGTTAAAATATTTTTTATAGCGTTTTAAACTCCAATGCCAGAGGAAAGACTGAACAGAATCGATGTTTAACTCTCACATCAAATTCTCTTTTATTTCCTCACCATTATTTTATTGATAAGGAGTCTCGCACGTGCCTAATGCACCAACCTCTTTCCAAGCTCATACAATTTTCCCTTCCACCTAAATTGAAACTTCTGCACATCTACCACCTCACCCACCATCCGTCACCTCAAAATCGCATAATCAAACAAAGCAAAGGCCATCCTTTCGCGCAGGCCCTCACGAAATTTAACGAGGGCATTAAATTCAACGCCGGCCGAAGGCGTGACGACGACTCGCTAGTTCGCTCGCTCCGTTACACGAGAAACTCACACGCGGACGGAGAGAGAGAGAGAGGAAGGGCTGCTCTCTTTCTCTCTATACTCTGTGGTGCAGCGCTGAATCCGAGACGTCGCTCGCTCGTCGCGCGGGCGTCGGATTTCAATTTGTTATTAACCTTCATGCCGTCGCCCGTTACGTTTCATTGTCGAGTGAGCGAGCGAGCCATTTCATTTATATATAAGGTGAGGCAGGTCGCTCGCTCTCTCGAGTTGGTCGTTTTGGGCTGCACGCGCGCGCGTTTAATTGTGAAGGAGGAGAGTGAGAGAGAGAGGAGACGAGTGTAGACGGCCGTGACTAACCGATGGCGAGTGCATCGCGCTGTTTGTTTTTACACCCGTGAGGAGAGAGAAAGAGAGGGAGAGAAGAGTGGGATTGGAGAGTGAGTGAGAGAGAGAGAGAAGTTGATTTCGAGCGGAGTAGGAGGGGGAGGTTTATCTTTTCTGTCTTATCAGGGAGACCGAGAGCTGGCGAACCTCTGTTGTGATGGCTTTTTTAATTGGAAAGTTTCTTTTTCTTCCGCAAAGAGAGGAAAGCAGGAAGTCTCGCGCGGGGGGGGGGGGGGGGTTTAATGCTTTGTGGGTATATATAAGACGCGATACGCGCGCGCGCGCGGGACGCGAATTGAAACGTAAAAGCGACATAAAAAACCCGCACCAGGGCCGATGAGAGGGGAGGGAGGAGGGCGTACAAATTATCGATTAGCGTTTTTCCGTACTTTTGTTTACAGTGCGGGCATTAAAAAGCGACCTTCTTATTATTGTACGGCAACGTAGTTTTGTTCCATTGATTGAAAGAAGATAAGCATCGATGTGGAACGTAAACACAATCAAAACACGCAGGCACACACACAATCGCGGTCTCTTCAAGATGAATGAACTACTACACCCGATTCGTCAACGACACGAGCGCTCCATCTTCCCGCGCGCGTGCGCGCGTGACAAATTGAATACGTATGCACACACACACACACACACACACGTATTATATACAGGTACATCCTACGCGCAGTCTCGCATCCGCGTGTAATCTG
Organism: Torymus aiolomorphi; assembly: GCA_036365515.1. Classification (NCBI taxonomy): domain Eukaryota; kingdom Metazoa; phylum Arthropoda; class Insecta; order Hymenoptera; family Torymidae; genus Torymus; species Torymus aiolomorphi. The sequence continues at coordinate 74,747,426 of CM070874.1, read as the reverse complement.
TATGCGCGATCGAGGCTACACGCGCGGGAGATACGATATACACATTATATACGAATACGTATATAGTTAGGCAAAAACGCCGACTCGCGATATTGTCGTCTATCGGTGAGTTTAATTAATAGCGTTAGTCTTTTCCGGTGGAAAATCGAGTTACAAATTACCGGCGAGCGTCGACGTCGATTTTGATTAATTTTTCCTTTTTCGCCGACAGGTGTGTGTATATATACACGGTCGTTTTTTTTTCTCTGCCTCGCGTATGACTAGATACGGTTATCGTTGACAATTAATTCGTCCATTCGTATATCGCTTGTCATTCTCAATTTATTAGTTTTTATTGCGTCGTAATAACCGTTCATTCCGAGCGCTTTACATTCGACTGGCTCGGTATATATCGCTCGCTCTTGATAAATGGCCAATTTTTTTGTTACCCCGCGCCGAGCTATTCCTGCATAAAAGCCGGCTTTTTACATTGCTTAATCAGCGAAAATTGATTGAAACTTTTATTTTTCATTCGATACGTATAAATGCACACATACACATACACACACACACACACGTATACGCGTACAGGTGCACACACATTATCGCTCACGCGGGCACACAACAACGTGTACTGTACGCCTAATCGCGCGCGTAATTTAAAATTTGCTTTGTTTACCGAACGACGCCTGCTGCGAGGAGTGTATTTACCATAGAACTTTTTCTAAGTAGCGCGCGCTTGTCGATAAAACCCCTTATGTGTTTATGAGTATACGAAGTGTAACGTAAAATGATAATAAAAATAAGGGCCGGTCGCCCCGCTACGAAAATGCCATCGAGCACGCGAAATCGTCGGGCTGAGAGAGAGAGAAAGAGCCGGCGCATTCACAATGAAATCTACATCGCGACGATAAGCGGTCATTATTAAAAATGTTATGTACTTATAAAATTTTTGTGTACAACGTTAAATTTGAATAAGAGGCTTTGAGGTTCTCGCGGCGCACTGCCATACGCGGGAAACGGCCATTGGGCACGCAAAATAGCAGTTAATCCCGTGATCTTTATAGAGCCGATTTACAATGACGTTAACATTATCTCCGAAAGAGGTTTTTTTTTATACGTAAAAAGGAAATATTAATTTATTTATATATAATTTAGTGATTTTTACGGAATCGTCGGATTGTAATATAAATTTTCGTTTCGGAGAATCGAGCTGAAAATCTCTTTTTATAGTAAGAATGAAAGTTCAATTGATAAGTATAACCGATAAAGCGTTTATCACCTTGTCGTTAACTTTCCTCCCTTTTTATATCTGGATATAAAAGAGCTACGGGGTCGAAATACATTTGCTGAAAGTTTAATTTTATATAAATCTCTACGCGCAAGGTATTCAATCAATCGTTGATGAAAATCGCGTTGGTTACTGTATGATAAATAATTTTGTGCGCTCTCAAAATTCACTATTTATTTCGAGACGTTTATGGATGCTTTGAACAACGAAAAGCACTCAATTAATCAATGCCGTAGCTGTATCGATTTTATTAGCTACCCAACTCGACTGAGCGATGTCTGGTTATCAGTAGCGATCGTGAAAATGATACGCGTGTACTTAATAAATGAAAATATATGGGTCCGCGCGAATAATATGCTGATGAACTTTTTTTGCGTATTTTTTGCAATTTTCAGTTACATTATTAATCGGTCATTTGTTGAAAATTAATCACTCGACTAGTCGAACATGAAATTAATAATATAGTCTGATATTGAAAAATGAATGAAAGACAGGTTTTGCTTTTCATCATTCAAAGTACAAAATTCCTATCATATACTTTAACTCTAATAACTGATCTTTCTATTACTGATACACAAATTATACCACTGTTCCAGCATTCCAAACACCTTTTCGCTACAAATTTTATACCCCTTATCTCTATCAGTATACCTCGCTAACCTAACCCTAAGCCCGGTCGGTAAAACAGATCCCAAACTCTACCACACCACCAGCACCCGACTCCTCTCTTCCAATCACACTATACAAAAAGCGCAAAATAATGAACCCAGTGGAGCCTCTCTCTATCTTTCTCCCGCCTTATCGATAATTGGGCACCGAAGGCGGCCCCGAGATTTCTCGCGCTCTACACAGTCTCTCGCGGTGTGGTGTCATCGTGTGAGAGTCGCGCTTAAGAACCGGTTGCCGCGTTCTCGGGTGTGTATATCGCGCGCGATTTTCGTAAACCAGTTCGCGCGAGCAGATCTCCTCTCTCTCTCTTTTCTCGGTGAGAAGAGCCCGTCGTCGTGGTCTCTTTTTCTTTCGCGGCGCGACGCGAGCTTCGTGTTGTCGAGCGCTGAAGTTTGATTAATTGGCGAAGTTGCGCGGCTGATGGATGGCTGATGGGCGCACTTTTCGTTTTCGCGGTGTAAAAGGCGGGCGGGCGTTTCGCAATAAAGGCTAAATGGTCGGAGTAAGTAATGTTGTAGCCGATGAATACAGTTATATTCAGCTTTAACAGCTGGGGAATTGGATTTTGCAAGATTTTGGCAACCTGAAATTCTACTTTGCTATCTTATTTCTTCGAACCGTCGTCTCCATCTTCGTTTTTCTCCCTTCTCAAAGTTCTTTTTACGCTCTAAGGCATCGGGGGAGGATTCTCGACGTAAAAATAGCAGTTTCTGTCCTTTTCCCTGACGTTTTTTCGCGAAACCCTTTTCCCGTCCGTTCAGCGTCTTCTTTTTATCGTTCGAAACTTTAAAGCAAGGAAAAACAGGAAATTGTTGTTGCATTAATCCCAATTTAATGGTATAATCTAATAAATTCTGTAAAAAACAATATCGTTATTTGATTCCTTTGCAACTTACCTTTACCAATATATCGATTACCTAAAGTGCACGTGCACACACACATATATACACAGAACACCCCACTCACTTCACTTCCCGCTCGAAATCTATATTCATCGAACGCTTAGAGTTCACGAGCCCATGAAAGGCGACCGTCAAATCCCCTCGAAAGACGTCATCCTCCCGCGGCGCAAAAATTGATTCCTCTCCACTCCTCCTCCTTCTCCTCCTCCTCCTCCAGCTACTCTCGTCAGCTCTCGTCTGCCGGCTTCCCTTCAGCGTCTCGTTATCGTTCCCGCGCGCCTTTAACGCCTCTTTCCCGGCCCTTTTTTCTCGATTTCTCGCGCTCCCCGCCTTAATCGCCCTTATACCCACTCGGCTTTTTCCACTCCTTAACGCCCCGGCGAGTTACTGCCACTTTAACGGGCTCTTTAACGCTTCAAATAGATCTCGCGCGTAGCGGTGGCGAGGAGAGCAAAAAGCGACTCGAAAATTTTCGAAGTTTTACGGAGTGCAGGATCGCTGCTCTGTGTGTCTGCGCGTGTATCTTTAACGAGGATCGGAAGGAAGCGATTTCGAGAGATTTTATGGCGGGCTTTTGACGGGCGGAGGGAAACGTGGTTTTAATTAAGGACAGATGTCAGATGGTGAGGAGGTTGGGAGGTTGCTTGGCTCGTTAGAATTTTTTTTTCATGTGCTGTAATGTTACGTTGAGTTACAATGCAACGAGTGTAGATTTCAAATTAGGGTGTGAAGTGCTGAATGCAGTGATTATTAAAGATCTTGTTAGAATGTTCTGTAAATTGATGAACGTTGGTCGCGAACACAGCGAAAAATTTAGATGTATATATTTGTATACAACGTTTTATGATTAGGTTAAAGAATACAATCAACGCCGGTGTTCAATCTGTCAAAGCAATCTAATAAACCTACTCATATAAAAATATTCCTATCGAAAATAATGCCTTACAAAATCATAAACCCCCAACCCAACACCGATTAAATCACGTACTCCTAACCAACCAAGCAACCGCCTCCGCCCACCTCGTAAACGAATTTTTTTCCACCCACGGAACAGCCCATTTCAGTCTGAAAGTTCACACGAGAGCAAAGCGCTGTCGGCGGAAAAAAAGCCCGTACAACAACAACGAGCTCGCAATATCCTTAACAAGGCCTCGCCTCTATAGACCCAGACGATAAGCGGTGTTTCGACGAAAAGGTGTAGTAGGCACGCCGTCACGACACAGCACGCGCCTATTCCTCGGACGATAGCACTGTTATCAGCCGTTTCAAAAGTTACTGACACACGCGTGTAGGTGTGCGGAGGTGGCGAGAGAAAGAGAGAAAAAAAGAACGCGCCGACGACTCAATTAGTGTCGTGATTTCTTTTTTTCGTGGAGGTAATCGCGGTTGGTATATAACCCAGTTTACCAGTCGACATGTAAAAACAGTTTTTTTTTATAGTATTCTAACTTACATACTTAAGAGATGTAAAAATACTTTGACCACAGTCATGCAGGAAACCAGGAATAAAATAACATAGAGTGACTTAGCAATTTACAGATTTATCTCTGATCTCCGCATGCACCTCAACCCCAGATAAAAACTTTAAAATCTCCACAATCCGTGACCGAATTCATGTAAAGTCGATCCATTAAACGCATCACACACATACACACACAGCGCGTCACCTCCGCCTATCTTATCGACCACCAGAGTGTAATCTTTCTACCTCGAGACTCCCCGTCCAATGAGCCGCGCGATACAATCGATTGCTCGCATCGCAATCGTCATTGAGGTAAGAGGAAAATCCTCCGCGAGAAGACGACGCGTCGCTCGGTTTCGTCATCGCGCCTCACGGCCGTCGGATATGCACCTCGTGCCGCTCCTACAGAGTCGACTGCAGCTCTGCAGCGTATAAATCGCGTGCTTTTTTCATGTGAGAACGGGCCGGAGGTTTGGCAATTCTCAAGCTCTGGTGTGTGTGTGTTTTTTTATGGTGGAAATGGTGATGTGGTCGATGCTGTTGAGTGTTGCAAAAAGCCATTAATAGTCGTGTACAACGGCATTGTAATTTAATACGGAGTAGGTGTACGTATAGCTGAATTAAGATGTAGAGATTCGTTTCGTTCGTTCAGAGTTGCATGTACCATAGTTTTATTTCTTTCTACATAAAGGTGCCTACTCGATGTCAGAAAAACATGACTAAACGGACAATCAGAAAAGAGATCTCATTAGATTCACCCCTGTTCCCACAAAATGTCATCTCGTATTATTTAACTGTATTTTTCATATCTCAAATCGCCGTTAACCCTATATCAAAATTCCAAAATCCAACCTACAAATTTTTCCCACAATTATATCGGCATTACACAACGCATCTCGCGCTCCCCATCGATTTCTCACATATTCTCCTTTCTCCCCTCGCGCGGCTAATGCCCACTGAAAAAACGATTCGCGCGTGCGCTTTGCGTTGACAATGGCATGGTGCATGCGCGGCTCGTACATACATACATCCATACATATATACTTGCCCGGAGCATTTGTAAACAAAGCGAGGCAGAGCTCGCGTTCTCGCCATTATAAGTCGGCCCTCGAGTGTACACTGTTGAGAGAGAGAGAGAGAGAGAGAGAGAGAGAGAGAGAGAGAGAGAGAGAGAGAGAGAGAGAGAGAGAGAGAGAGAGAGAGAGAGAGAGAGAGAGAGAGAGAGAGAGAGAGAGAGAGAGAGAGAGAGAGAGAGAGAGAGAGAGAGTCGATGTATCGAGGAAAACATATCGCGCGGGTTGTAAGAAAGGAGACGATAGATCATTTCTCCACTTTGCGGTCTATGGGTTCTCGTGGCTGGGATAATTCGATCGCGGAGCTTGTGTTGTTTGCTTTTTTTTATGCGGTTCTTTTGTCTTATAGAGAAATTTAAAATGGCGTTTTCTCCGTGTGGTACGTGTTATTTTGAAGTTAGTTAGAAAATTCTCAATATATGAGTATTATCACTAATAAAGAAAAATTTAACTTAAATTAAATGTTAGTAAAGACAGTTACTCGTCACTTTCAGTATTATATATATATGTGTGTATGCATGCTGCTAAGATATCACAGTGCATTTTCATAAATTAAACCAAATTACGAAAATGTACGTGACGGTAGATAAGAATACTTCCACGCGTATTGCCGGTTAGACCCCCTAGCCGCGACATCACCTTATACCATTATTGACAATCAACTATAACAATTACCACTCACACGTTTCGTCATACCACACAATTACTACAATCACTCACCTCCTAATTTCTCCCAATAAAACCAACCACCATTCCATACAGCACTTGAACTTCTCCTCTTCAAAAGCATAAAAAGAGGATAGAAGCGACGACACTGGCTCACAATCAATCGGGAAGCTTTCAAGGCGTTACCCTCGTTTCAAGCTGGCAGTACGCCTCGCGCGCAAAATCCCGTATGATCGCGTGAAAGGTTCTACCACCGCCGACGGATAAATCTCGCGCCGCCGCGTGCGCGCCGGGCAAAGGCGGGTTGCGAGAGAGGCGATTTTTTGTGCGCGTCGAACGGGCAAGAAGTAGGGGGATTTAAGGTGATTTGCAAATGCGCGCCGAGGTTTATTATAATATTACGGTACTTGGGGCATTAAGGAGGCGAGGTGTAAGTCGAGTGTACAGCGTTTTCGGGTAAATTTAATTCTGTAAGTGGATTAGCTGGTTTTGGGCGACAAAGATGTGGCTTACGATTTATACATTATTTATGTTAAGGTAAAGATTGATTATTTCAAGATACGTAATGCTTCGTAGTACTAGGAAAAAACCTCGTATTTTGTATAAGAGTAGTCGACGCGTTAAGTTCAAATCATTATAAATCGACTTAAGATTTCACATTAAAACTACGATAAATAACTATGTAAAGCAGTTGATCAATTTTTAGTTCTCGCGATCAATGTACTAATGCAATTGGAATATTATAAGCTTTAAAAATTAAAAATCAAAGCAAAATTGTAAAGTCGGCACTATTTTTTTTAAAATTGGCACTATCAAAAATAGTGCCGAGTTTACAATTTTGCTTTGATTTTTTATCTTTAAAGCTTACAATATTCCAATTGCATTATTAGATTGATCGCGAGAACTGAAAATTGATCAATTGGTTTACATAATTATTTATTGCAGTTTTAATGTGAAAAACTAACTTTTGACAGGGACTTTACGGCCAATACAACCTTAACACTCACCTTCTGCAAAGTAAACACACGGCTTTGTATCTCCTACATTCAACCACTCCTCTCTAACTCCACCTCCGACCTCGACTCGCTAAAACTCAAAAACCACCGATCGATCATCCTCACCTCCGCCTCTCTCTCACTCCCCCTTACTACGTGTATATAAAGCCAATGCTCAAAGCCGAGAGCCTCACCTCTCGCGCGCACACAGCTCTTACAACGCGTGAAATCAATATTTTGAAACGTCGAGAGGATCTAGTAGCCACCGTGTAGACGTCGCTGCCCCTGCCTCCTCCTGGCAGTAAGAAGGCAACAAAAGAGCGCGCGGCGTCGACGAGTCTCGAAGGGTTCGTATTATACGCGCGCGCACCTGAAATCCTAGCTCCGATCAAAGCGACGACGCGTGCGCGCGACGACAGGCTAGGGGTATAGAGAGGAAAGGGAAGAGAGAGAGACGAAAGAGAAGAGTGACGATCTTGAGGCCGCTCTGGCGAGATTTAGACCGGGATTTGGTGGGACGGACGTGCCGAGAGAGGAGATGAATGCGCGCGACGTGATGCGGTATTCGGTTGCCGAGAGTTGAAAGGAGAGAGGAGGGAGAGATCCGTTTTTCATTGGAATTTTCGGCGGTTGAATCATCGATGCACGCCGAGAGCTATTGTACTATATTTGTAGTATGTAGGGATTTGTTAGGTTGAGATGAGTAAAGTAGGGTTAGGGGAGTTTTGGAGTAGAGAATCATTAGTGAAGTAGTTGCGTTTGTGGTGTTACATATCCACTTGATGTAAACAGTATAGTAGCTATTGTTATATACACGTTCAGTAAGATGATAATCGAATAAAGTAAGTCGCGTAAAGGAATATTCGATGAACGGCGTTCGATCCCACGAACTCGCAGTTAGATATGATATTTTGCCGATAGGTGGCGTATTGACAAAAAGCCATAACTTGTATCTGAAGTGGTAGCGTGTACCCGTATATGGTTTAGAAAGTGGCTGCAACGTTGCAATGAGTTATTATTTATAAGTTTGTTGTAACACTTGTTTATAAAATTTACTTCAAAACCATTAATTTTAAATTAGTCTTACAAACTAAATTTAGTAAGAAACTACTTTCCCCTCCGCTTTTAGCATTCTTACAACAGACCCAGATAAAACCTTTCGACACTTTTTCCACAAACTCTACCCCAAAATTAGTTACATAAAAAGATCATGAATTTTCAATGTTCGAACTCACTAAGCAAGAAACTAATTCTCAACAAGTTTCTCCACGAACACACCTCTTCCCTAGAGGATCCGGGCGAAACCGAGACCGGGTGGCGAGTCTTCTCGCCGCAAGGGCCGACGGGAAGTGTATATAGCAGCGTCGAAACCGCGCGTCATGAATAAAAGCACGCGCGGCCCTTCGACGAGGATTAAGGTCGCTTTTCCCCCTTCCTCGGCATCGTTTTCTTCTTCTTTCTCTTCCTCTTCGTCTCAAGCCTTTTGCTCTATATATACCGGTCCGGGCAAAAAACTCAATTAAGCGCGGACTGTGTTGAAAGTGTGATTTTGTACCCCCACGGCTCGCTTGAGTTGGGGGGCGAAGGATTGTTTGAGAGGGGGAGCGGAGGTTTTAATTCTAATCAGGACTTAAGAGGTTTGACTTATGTCGGTTCTGTTTGCGCTGTTGCGCTTTTTCGCGGCGAGGAAGGGAGGAGGGGCTATGGTTATAAGTGGCTGGGGTGAATGAATTTTATTAGACGGAGTTCTTACTTTGAGATTCTTTTTATTGTATATAAGTTGGAGGAACAATTGTACATTTAAATTAACTATATTAATGACGAAATTACTAAGCAGCTATATAATTAAGAATATCAAATTTATGAACACTACTTCAAGAAATCAGCTATTGGTCTGTTATAGCTTGAAATATTTTTAAAAATATTTATAACGTTTAGATATACTTTTACTCTTTTAAAACAAATTGCTCAGACCTTACACGCCCACCGGTAATTCCCGGATCTTTCGAAAATTCAAGAACGCCCTTCAGCGCAGACTAATCACTCGCAATCCGGCCATTAATACGGCCGCCTTCAAGAGCGACTCTCCACTCATTCTCTCTCCCTCTCTATCTTTCTTGCAAAAGTTAATTAAAGCGATTTAACGAATAAGAGGCGGCGTGCGCGCTTTCTCCCCGGCCAATGGCGCGAGCGGACACTCGACTGCTGTGACCGCCCTATACTGTATATGCGCGCAAGCGAAACTCGAGACTCGCGCGCGGCGCGTCTTCTTCGTTGGCCTCTCCTCAAATGAGCTCGCGGCCATGATATTAATTAGTCGGATTTCGTCCTTGTTCGGAGGGTTTCGGTTAGTTTTTGGGAGTTCGTTTGCTGAAGGCAGGTAAGTATTGTAGAAGAGTGTTGGGTTGGGTGCGCAGGAATATTGCGAAACTTATCGAGTGGTTGATTCAAAGTTTATAATGTCAGATAAATTATTGTATTAATGTATGCGAGAAATTTTGAAAGAGTTTTAAAAAATAAGGTTGAGAATTTTATTTATACATTTATTTAATTTTATTTAGAAATTTATTTATGCATACTGTATATTTTGAACCAATAAACGAAAAAACTTGAAAAAAACGGAATTTTTACTATCAACCTATATCACGTACCAATACCATATCGAACTACATTATCACAGTGACAAAAATCATTATAAAATTCAAAAATGTCGAAACATTTTGTTTTCTAATTTTCTTTTTTGTATAAACTTTCTTATGAAACTAATTTGAAGTCAATTTGTGGCTTACAAAAAGAAAAAATTAAGAGAATCAAATATTGATGTTATGGTGAGAGCCGATGGTGCTGTCCATCTGTACCTTCCATATAAATTTAGTGGTAGCAATAGTTGAACCATTTAAATTACATGTAATTTCGCTGTCCAACTATTCCTACCAAAATTGTCCGACTACTCCTGTAAAGAAAAAATCACCTGTTCCATCTTCTCCGACAATTGAGTCATTATGTAAAGCCGATTTAAATTTTGTATTTTAATCATTTATTAACAATATTTTGTTTTATTCGTTACAAAAATGTATTCCGCTCATACATATAGCGGAATTTTTATTCAAGCCAATGATTTTCACTGAGAAAAAAATCATTGAAAATTTTTAGAGTCATAAGTGTCCATCTTCTGGGCCTTTTATCTTATATATAAGCGCTCCAGTATATATCCCTTTCGGCTCGTGTGTAACGATTTTTCACCGCGTCGAGCCGCTTCAAGCGCATTATTTCAAGTATCCGTGCGTATGTATGAATACACAGCACTACAGCAGTAGCAGCAGCGGCGCATCCGCGCGATATCCCAGAAGATCTCAAAGCAGAACGAACGTGAGCGGCAAGGGTGAACCGCGCGCGTGCGCATGTGTGTATACGTGAGCGCATAAATTTCGCTGCCGCGGCGGGGGTGGAAAGGAAAACAATGGCGGGTGAAAAATAGAGAGCCGCCGTGCCGCCGGCTATTATTGTAGTCGTAGTCGTCGTCGTTGTCGCTGCCGCGGCTTGCTCTTTTTTTTTGTTTCAGTTGTTTTTCTTCTCGCGGGCGCTCGTTTCTTTTTCCCCTCTAGCTCGCTCGCGTTTTTACGGGTTTTCATTGCCGGACGCGGCGCACGGAGCAGTTTTATGAGCGACATCGACAAGATTCTCGCGTGTCTCGCTTTTATGCATCGTTGTGTAATGCGCGTATGGGTATGTAGTTGTATGCATATGACGTACGTACGTACGTCCGTTCGCGCTGTTAACATTCGGTTTTACATTGTGTTTTCACGCGGCCGCGCGCGTGTGTGTCTTGGGTGAGATTAACGAGCGGCGGGGGAGGGACAGAGGGAATGAGGCGTGTTTTTATTAGCGGGACGTTAGTTGTAAAACAATGGGGCGCGTGAGTTTTAAATTTAGTCGGCGCGCGAGACGTGGAAATGTCGGCTGATCCGCGTCCGCGTGTAATATTATCTCCGATTGGTTTAACGTGGTGTCTTGTTGAGCGTAAAATATGTGTAGTTTGGAATGTAGTCATCTAAATTTACAATATTTAGGAGAAACAAAGTCTCACATATATATCGATGTATACTTTTTAGTTATATTTAAAATACTTTGTGAGTATAGTGACATTATTTGCTAAAAGTTATACATATCAATGAATTTTTTATAAATTACATTGACTCAATTTACTTCAAACTACTTTGTAGCAAAATCAAAGACAATTGAAGATGAAAATAAAATCAAGCATGTACTGAGCTTGATAACAAAAGTTATCATGTTACTATCTAAACATTTCGCCTTCAAAAGTATCTAGGTAGTCATTTATTGTGTATACACTGAAAAAAAGGTTTGTAAAAATTACTATACTGTCTGACAAAGAGTCACAGACTGTAAAAACCCAAAAAAATTACTGTACTTTACAGTAAATTTTACTATACGTATAGTAAATTTTCCTACATTTCTAGCAAAATACTCTCTTAAAAAAATGATGACGGAAGTGTAAAGCCGAAATAAAACCTTTGCGATTGGTCAAGTCCGACTAAAAGGAGACCGCGATTGGTCGACGGTGACGTTAGCTTTTCGCTTAAGGTCTTAGCTGATTGGTCGAAATAAAACCCACAAAGTTTGGAATTATCAAATATTTAAACTAAAAATATAAGTCATAAATAGTATTAATAACTTAAAATTTGGTTTTGTACAACAAAAACTATTAAAATTTTATCTGTAGTTAACAATGAAGAACTATGAATACTGTTCTGATTACAGTTAAATTTCTAATTTTTGTATTGTAGGAATAAACTAAAATCAATACAATCTAAGTCTCAGTAAAAAATATTGGATAAATTTGCGGATGTTAAAAAGTAAAATAAATTTTAAAGTCATAATATTTCAATATTAATTGTATAGGTGTAATTAAGGTAAAGGAAGAGCGCACGAAGTGCGTCTGAACTTGCTAGTTTCTTATAAAGTATGGTCATTTTTTGGGTTTTCACAGTCTGTGACAGCTTCATCAGACAGTATAGTAATTTTTACAAACCTTTTCCCCTCAGTGTATTTCTATGCATTTGACACAGGTTCTAATAATTAATTTTACATACCATTCTCATAATACTGCACATCAATATGTACCGTTTCACAGAGTTTCTGATGTATACGGTACCATAATATTGAATTTTGGTTTGCAATAAAATACACTAAAATATTAAAAATCAATTTTAATTCTATAGTGGTTGTATAAACTAAATCTAACTGCCCCCCTCATCTCTCTGTTCCAGCTCCTGGTGAGCGGCGGGCAGCCGACGACGGCGACCTCGCCGGCGATGTCGTCAGCGGGCGCCTTGAGCCCGGGCGCCCTGTCGCCGTCCTCCTCCACGGCCACGACAACCACGACGACAGGTGGTGGCGGCGGCGGTGGCGGAGGTAGCGGCACCTCCACAACCCCGGGCGGCGCGACGACACCGGTGGGCTCGGCAGCTACGGCGGCTGCGACGGGAGCGACGGCGACGACGGGCCCCGGCTGCTGCGAGAACGGCAGGCCAATGATGACGGACCCGGTGACCGGGCAGACCGTCTGCTCGTGCCAGTACGACAGCGCCGCGAGGCTGGCCCTCGGCGCCTACGCACCGAGGCTCGCGCCGGCCGCCGGCAGTTACTCCTCGTACCCCACGCCGACGCCCAGCGGCAGCGATCAGGCGCCGTATCCGAGCATCGGGATGGACAGCTCGGCGTTCTATTCTCCACTGGTGAGTGTTGGTGGTTGGTGGGGTCCCCGATGGGGTTTGTACGAGGATGTATAGGGAAATTGTTGAGGAGATGCGGGAAGAGGTGATGCAGTGTTTGCTTAAGAGATATATTATGCAGCGACATTGGTGATACTTCTATTTTTGTTAAGAAATTTTAAGTTTATGATTCCGTTTTAATATTAGCGAAACTCATATCTAACCGTAATTTAGTGAGATTTTGTAAGTTTAATTGTGAAAAAAAAATAACATTTGTACTTCACAAGTGTTAAACTCACAGAATGAACACTTCTTTGTCTGACTAAACATTAGCCTTTTTAATATACAAGCGATATTCAAACGCGCTTCGCGCGTACTTTTCTGTTTTTGAGGTTATGTATGCTATATTCATTACGTTTTACTTTTAACTTATTTAAGTATTTTTTCAAAGTCAGAACTTAATCATTTTTATACTACTCTAAATGTAAAAATTCCATTAAAAAATTCAAACATTAAATTCCAAACAGTAAATTTCTCGCGCCTTCTTCTTATCGATCAATCAAAATCAAGCCTTTAGATGCTTCAACATGGCCGCTCATCACTTTTTTAAGAAGGGATGTATTTTCATATATTTTACTTGATTCCTGTTTTCTTTAGTGCAAATTGAAACGCAGTAAAATCAGTACTTAATGAAAAACGAAAACGTGCTTCGAGAAAAATTATGGCTTAAAAATATTTTATATAAATTTATGCCAAACCCCCAATATCAAAAATCTTTGTTCTTAGACTGTTTAGTTACAAAACACTCTCTACTATTACAACATTAAGGAGGTTCATGCGCGGCTCCCTAGTCAAAGCAGTGTTTAATGAAGAGGTTATCTAAAATTTGAAAAAAACAATAGTTTTAATGTGATTTATTTATTTAAAATGATATAAATAGTCAATGCATTATAAATAAAGTGTATTTAACATGACTAAGCAAACTTTTTTTAACAAAATGTCGATATTTTAGAAACAGATATCGTCACTACAAACAATTATTGATAAAACACAGAAATCGTTTTCCTTTCTCAACCAATTTTCGTTTTGAAGGTCTCATTTTGTTCCTTAATTAATTTTATGGGGACTTGCCGAAGGAAAAATTCAAAATTATTCAAAATTCAGAAAGTTATAGCTAGTTGTTCATAAATTCGTGCACGTCGTTAAATAATATATTTTTTAAATTGGCTATAACTTTCTGGGTTTTGAATAATTTTCAATTTTTCCTTCGGCAAGTCCCCATAAAATTAATTAAGGGAACAAGCCTAGGTTAAAAGCCTGAAAAAGTAGATTTTAATATGTCAGGTCATTATTTTTTCAAATCTATATAAAAAACAACCTTTATACCTCAAAAATATACATAAAAAACAACATTTTGGCTCCTCTATTTTAACTTATAAGTCTGTGATAACCAGTGGAATGAAGTATCAATTTTTGCATATCACCTCAGGGCACGTAGCGCTGCACTGAAATGCCTCGACCAAATGAACTCAAATTTGGTGGAGATCTTCTTTATATGTATTTACACTGCTTAAGTGAATCAGATATTGAAAAAGTTGGACTCTTCCATTAATATACATCTTTGAATAATTTTTCAAAATTTTTTTCACATATTTCTATATGTAAAAATTGATTGGCTGTCTATTTTCAAAATCTGCTTCACTTAAGCAGTGTAGATACATATTAAGAAGATCTCCACTAAATTTGAGCTCATTTGGTCGAGGCATCCCAGTGCAGCGCTACGTGCCCTGAGGTGATATGCAAAAATTAATACTTAAATCCAATGGTTATTACAGACTTATAAATCAAAATAGAGGATCCAGGCAGATGTTGAAATGCTGTTTTTATATAGATTTGAAAAAATAATGACCTGACTAATTATACTAAAATCTATTTTTTTAGGCTTTAACCCAGGCTTGCCCCCTTAAGGAACAAAGTGAGACCTTCAAAACTAAAATCAGTTGAGAAAAAAAAATTCCTGTGTTTTATCAATAATTGTTTGTGCTAATTGTTGTGACGATATCTGTTTCTAAAATATCGACATTTTGTTAAAGAAAGTTTGCTTAGTCATGTTAAATACACTTTATTTATAATACACTGACTATTTATAACAATTAAATAAATCATATTACAACTACTGTTTTTTCAAATTTTAGATAACCTCTTGATTTAACACTGCTTCGACTAGAGTCGCGCATGAACCACCTTAATTTTTTTTTACTACACTAAAAATTCCTATTATCCTCCGAAATAACTGCGCTACTTTCTATAAACCCAAAAGACAATAAACAACAACGCGCCGCACTTACATAACCCTTTCCCAACACTCGCCCCGAGGCCTAATCCGCTGCAGCCTACATCTCCTTATACCCACAGATAACTCTCTCTCTCTCTCTCTCTCTCTCTCTCTCTCTCTCTCTCTCTCTCTCTCTCTCTCTCTCTCTCTCTCTCTCTCTCTCTCTCTCTCTCTCTCTCTCTCTCTCTCTCTCTCTCTCTCTCTCTCTCTCTCTCTCTCTCTCTCTCTCTCTCTTCGAAAAAACGAACCCATCGCCACCGAAAAAAGAAACTCCACGCTCGCGCTCCCCAAGGCCATTATTCACCCGCGCGAGCAGCATCGCCCCAATAATTTTTCTCCGCGCGTCATTTCACTTCGGAAGCTCGCGTACATCTGGAAGGCGTGTCGCCGTAAATTCTTTTTGTATTTTTAGACGCGCCGCGCGCGAGAAGAATCTTATAATCGACTGGTGCGCACGCACTGGCCGAAAGTGTAAATCTGTCGAAGCGTTAATTAGCCCCGCGGTGGACAATTAGCCAGGAGGTATGTAACTGGCTGGTGTATACGGGTGCGAATGTGCGCTTTGAAGAGGTGGTTATAGAGGATGAAGGGTTTATTAGAAGGTGGTGGTGGTGATTGTTCGTAATTGATATCGTGCATGGAGGGAGCGAGACGTGGCGCGGGATTTAATGCGAGAGACGCGGTATATTTGTGTACGAAGTTTTCATTATGAATGGGATTAGCGAGGCGCATTATACCGCCGCGAGAGCAGCTTTAATTCGCTTGAAGGTTTAAATCGTTTTTGTTGTCGAGATGGATAATGCACGGGGATCGTTTAAGGGGGCTAAACACCTTTTTTCTCTGAAATAAGAAGTCACATTTTAATACATAAATGTAAACTAATTATTTCATACTTTTTACATATAAAAGTGGGTATATTTACCTTACCTTAAAACTTTCTCCGATGGGCCTTTTATATGGTCCAGAACCATAGACATCGATGAAACAAGTTTTTTCACTAACCGTAAGCTTTGAAATTTTCCTGTGGATGGATTGACTCCAGATTTGAACTAAATTACTCCTGAATAGTATAATTCTCATATGAGTGTAGGGATTTAGGATTAAATGTCGGAAAACATTTTTACATCAGAAAAATTATGAAAAAATATAAAAAATTTAAAAAAATTAAAAAAAAAACTCTTGAAAAACAGCAGAATTTTTTTTTTCTCATTAGATCAAAAATCCCTACACTCATATGAGAATTATACTATTCAGGAGTAATTTAGTTCAAATCTGGAGTCAATCCATGCACAGGAAAATTTCAAAGCTTACGGTTAGTGAAAAAATTTGTTTCATCGATGACTATGGTTCTGGACCATATAAAAGGCCCATCGGAGAAAGTTTTAAGGTAAGGTAAATATACCCACTTTTATATGTAAAAAGTATGAAATAATTAGTTTACATTTATGTATTAAAATGTGACTTCTTATTTCAGAGAAAAAAGGTGTCTAGCCCCCTTAAGTTTTTGCGGGTCTCTCTCGTCAACTGTATTATCTATATCTATTATCGTTCACATTTTGCGATTCATTTATTTTTCTTTCATCAGCTTGTAAGTTTGTCCGAAGCGCTTGAAATATCATTTTATACTTATACGTGTTTCTTTTGTGACGCGATTAATTGATTTGACATGTCTCGGAATAATCTTTTAAAATGTATAGCTTACAATTTAAGTTCAAGTTTTTATGGTCTCAGCTGTCAGCCTATAAAAATAGTAGAAACATTGTATCTGCTTTTCTTTTACAATTAATTTATAAACTGTTATTATTTTCTCGTACATTATACTCTTCAATATTATTCATTAAAAAATTATTTTTTTGTATTATACTCGTACGTTACACATCATTGAAACAAAGAAACATTACGAAACGACAATACTTACTTCGCGACCCTCGCACACTTCGGACAAAGGATATAAATCGCCGCGAGTTCCGCATTACCATCCGACTTTAAACAATTGGCCGAATATCCCGCCAGTACGCCGCGCGGCAGTAGTTTCGTCACGATATTTTCGTCTCAGACGGAACGTCGGAGATTGATCGGTTCGTCGCGGGATAATTATTTCTCGCGCTGGCACACGAGTGAATTACCTCGGAATCCAGACGCGGCGAGCCGTATAGGGCGCGCACGAAATTATTTGGGATATTCGTACGCAAAAGAACGGCAAATGGGGGGGGATATAATGAAGTGCGAACGCCGCGACACGTGTAAGTTAATCAAGGACGGGTCGTCGTCGGTAACGACTGTTTTACTGATTTTTGAAATTCGGTTTGATGGTGTTATTAATGTGTTTGTGATTGTAACGCGTCTTTTTCGACACTGTGTTGATAATAATAGAAATCAAAACAAAAAGCCGGGCCAATTAAAAATTGATTGATTCACTGGTGACAGAGTGTTTCCACGAATATACCCTACCTCCCGTGTTCCTCTCCGAATGCATCAAAATAAAAAGCCCGTTCGAATTAAACCAGACCGTCCCTAACCTCCTATAAATAACTTATATGAAAAATATATCCGTGCGAACACCTCCGCTTTCAAAAAAACCCCAAATCGCATTAACTCCGACACGCTGTTCCGCTCAAAACACATACACACACACTAAAAAAGAAACGCTGCCTGCACACTCAGCCAAATAAAAGCACGTAATATTTATAGACCAACCGCAGACGCAGCTCCTCTGATTAATTTTCGCTAATGGAGCTGAATCGTCGCATATATATATGTGTGTGTGTGGTGAAAAATCCGGACGAGATTGACGCTGAGGCGGATAAATAGCGGATGAAAAAGTCGTCGTCGTCGGAGATAATCCCCCTGGCGAAGCGAGAGGCGGCGTTTCTTCGTGGAAACGCCGCTAAGGAGAGCAGAGACGCGGGCATTAACGAGCGAGGAGGCAGCGCGCGCAGCCGTGATGGATTCCCCCTGCGACATTTTTCAACACTTGTCACGCGCGCTCTCGAGAGCGACTGCATGCGAGCCGCCGCCGCAGCCGCCGAGTGGAATCCCGCGGTTTCGGGGAAAAAATCGCTGCTGCGATGCAACCAGGACGGGGTTTCGAAAGAGCGAGAATAGAGTTCGGAGCGGAGTGTGTGGTTTGGAGGTATCGCCGGATGCGTAAACATTTGCGATGGCAAATTTCGCTTTTTAGGTGTAATTACCCTGGTGGAAATCCAAAACATTTTATAACTAATAACTGACCATTTATATTAGAAACTTGCTATAAAATAGGAATTTCTCTTGTCCAGTTTCTAGCTCTCCATGAAACGCTTTTTCTCCTATTATTTGGCCATTTAATAGATTGAAAAATAGAATGAGTTAATTTTTGGAAGATAAGCACAAGCTTGTTCTTGAGTATTTTAAAGATATTAAAACTGATCAGTTTCTTTATAGTCTGGAAATGGCTACACTGTTAAAAATTTTCTGAAATTTAAGATAAATTCTGTAATAAAAGTTCAAAATTTTTATTAAATTTCAGTTAAATTTAACTGAAACTTCAAAAGTTTTATTAAATTGAACTAAAATTTAACAAAAAAAACTTCAATATTTTTAACAGTGTAGTAGAAGGTTTACTGTTATGAGAAAGAGTAAGAGAGACAGAATCAGACAGAGAAATTAAAGTTTTGTTGAATTATTCATAGAATGAGTACAGCAAATGATTTATTAGTTAATATTATTTATTTATATTTTAGTAAGCCATTCAATGCACTTTAATGCTCTTTTATCAAAGATAAAATTAGCAAGTAAATCAAATACGACTATTTCGTTGTTACCTCAATCTAAGAAATAGGCAAATAATGGTCAAAAAATCGTTTCATCATAGCGATTAATTAGCCAGTTTTTCTAGCTATTTTCTAACTTCTTGGCCATTTCGTGTAGATGAATTTCTACCAGGGTATGTGTATAGGTTTATGTGGTTGGGTTGAGAAGTGTACTCACGTGTACTAGAATTAAATATGCCGCGCGGAGGAGAAAATATTATTTTTTTTCATTATTTCAAGAAATTAATTGTGGCATAATTTACTAGTTATTTATTACAACTACCTACTACAAGTGTGTAACAACTTTTACTATTTTAGTTTATAAATTCCATATTCTACAAAAGTATACTAAATTTTGATACTAATATGGAAAATAAACCAGTCTCTAATCTCCGTCATGAAAATTCCAAATTTACTGCAACGTTTGTAAACAAAATATTTATTTTACAAGCAACGCGTGCACATCAAACAAACGAGTGTTTTTCGCCAACATTGTCTCAAAATACGATCACGCACGCAGAGACATCGAACTCGCTCGCGTCCCTGTCGCGACACTTCCAAATTTAAAACACGCGCGACGCTCTCCAAAGTCCTTCTCTCACTCTCTCTCTCTTCTCTCCTCGTTCGCCGATGTTCCAACAGCGCGAGAATAAGTCAGCCGCTGAGTTATACAAATGTCGAACGCCCTGTACGATTTTCGCGCGACACATGTAAAAGCGGAGAGAGAAGACGCGCAGCGAGAGTGAGAGAGGAACCTATTTTCGGAAAATGGCGACCTGGCGTCATTAGCGAACAATGAAACTCAATTTGACGAGAGATTTGTTTGACACGGGCGCGGCTCGTATAAATGGATTTGACGAGGCGAGCTCGTCGCCTCGTCATCGGGTGTACAGCTATATGAGAGTATTGTGTGTGTCCTCGCGCGCCGCCGTGGAATTTTGTTTATTTTCGAATGGGCAATAAAGTGAGACGGTTTATACCGTGGCGGATGTGGCCGGTAGGCTGACTATTTTCACGCCGCGGGAAAGCATTTGTTAGCGCGTCTTATATTTTCTTGTTTGTTTTCAGTAATTTATAAGGGGAGGTCGATTTATATTTGCGAAAATAAAGTTGGACACGTGGATGCCGGGAAGTTAATTTTCTATTTTTATCGCGGCTACACGATAATTGTTGCTGATATAAGTTTCTTTACAGCGGTCATGTCACATATGTAAAATGTAACTACAATTTTTATCTTTTTTTTGTTCCTGTATGTAGTTCAAGCTTACCTTGGACAGCGTAAAACAATTATATGTTTCTATACATATATGTATAGAATTTCTATACATATATGTATAGAAATATATATATATATTTTATCGCCAATAACCGCAGTTTTCTAAATTTCAACAAACTTGGCAATCAAATTTTACTGCTTCTACCCGCAGAAAACCACTAAAACCTCCATGATAATCAAACAGTAATAACTCCCAGCTCCATACCCATACACTTCCGCGTACTACCCGAAAATTTCACCATATAACCGCGCGCAATTTCCCAATCGGAGCGCGCTTTTATGAAACGATGCACCGCGCTGCCGCGGTCACGTAACCCCGCAAAGTACCTACACACACGTACACGTTATATACTTCGACGCGCGATTTTCCCGGCCGCTAATTGCCTATACACGCTGTGTATAAAACGGCGAGCGCTCGATATGAAAAATAGCCAATTAAAGTCGCGTTCGCGCCCCGTCGCGGCGTTAATTGGTGCGGCTTTTCGACGCTGCGTATATATACACTGCATGCCCGGCCCCGCGCGCGCCGCACGGAGAGGCAAAATGGCGCGAGTGAGATTTTCTTTTTCGATGTGCGGTGGTGCGGGTATATTGTGCGGTCGCGAAGATAATTAATTATAGTTTGGGTATCTGTGTAGGTCGGTATTAATTATCGGTTGATTAAGATGCGATCGGATCTGTGTGCCTTGAAAGAGGGAAAATACAGAGTAGAACGTTGTTTCGACTTAATTTTATTCTTAAAAATATTACTTATGTCGACTGCAACTTACTATCAACTGATGAGAATTTTTACATCGGTCTTACAGTCTTATAAATTAAATTAAAATAATTAATATTTGTGGCAGTCAGATTGCCCTTGTTTATAATCACCCCCGCAGAATCTGAAATAAAAACTTAATTAAAACCTGGAAAAAAACTTTATTAGCAAAGGACTATCTGACTGCCCCCCCCCCCCCACCACTAAATTGCCCAATTGCCCAACGTTTAATTTTATTCTACTTAACCTTTCCTTCCGCGTGGAAAATTTTTTCAATTTTAAAAAAATACACGAAATCGCCATTTCATCTCTACACGATTATATCATTAAGATACATCTTTTGGCACTCTTAATCCTTACCATTTTTAAATCGCGTCGCACCTACATATTATATACCTTATCTCAAATTCCCACCAGACTCCACTTTAATTTCGCATCGCGTCTAAGTGTCGCGCAAAAATGAAAAATATTTTATTCAACGGTGGCTAGAGAGATTGGAAAAAAGTGGATCAGCGAGCGATCGCGTGCAAAAAACGTCCGTTTCATTCGATTAACCCATTTTATAAAATTGAATTCTCGAGTATCGTGACCTTCGCGCGTGCGCAACTGCACGAGCCGATAACTCGATAAACGAGCCTCTGATGAAAATCCGATATCCCGCGTGATTCGGCGTTTATTAAACTGTCCGATACGCACGAGACGATTGAGTTATCGTCTATTTATTTTTCGTTTCCGGGATCGATCGTCCGGCTAATGCTTTAAACGCGAAACAAGACCTCGAGGTTTTGAATACAAAACTACATTTGAAATTCGTCGGAACGAATGATGAATTGAAAAAAAAGCCATTGAATTCTGCTTTGATTTTTTCTGTAGTTTCCTCTTGAGCTTACATTGTTTTTTCGGAATGAATCATAATGGATTAATAAACATTTTTCTTTTCCAAGAACAAAAATCAAGTCATTTTAATTTTAATGCCAAATAGAGTCTAGCGACGACATCGTTCTGTAGTTTTTGTTTCCGTCGCCATTGATTATTTTTTCAATTGCAAAAATTATAACCTTTTGACGAAAGGTCAACCACTCCACGTGTTGATCTTGTTGCAACCTTATTAGCTTGTTATTAAAGCACGCACGCGTTAAATGTGTCCGAAAAATCATTTATTTTTAGTTAACGTCGGTGTCAATTGCATAACCTGCAATGTTGTTTTTTCTTTTTACACTGAAAGGTCGAGTAGTCTACGTGTCAATTTTATCGCAGTTCAGTTTATCGGTATATAATTATTAGTATACCAAATTGCTTTGTTTCTAATATTATAAATCACCAGCTGTTATTCACTATCATGGTCGCGGCTCTACTATTTATTTTTGCGCATCGTAGACATGCCGATCTCTGAAAGATCTGGCACAGTCTTTTAGTCTGGAAAAAGTAATCACAGTCTACGTCAACGAACGGGTAATCTTATGTTATCCATGACCTGCTAATTAATACGTCTGTCTTCCAGCTGATTAGAAGTAAGGTCTTTATTGAAACACATGCAAGAAGTGGATTTAATCGTTTTGGCTTTTCACGTTACTTCACGTTTTTGTACAAAGTTTTAGAGCCTTATCGACAGATTAACAAGTGCTAATTATATATAGATACATTTCATTACTTATCAATGATTTTACTTTATCATTAATTTTTGAGTGTCTGCAATAAGTAGAAAATTTGAAAAATTCATAATTAACTATAATACTACAAGATCGAAAATGTCTGACACAAAATTTAAACATCGCGTGTATGTTAAAATAAACATTTTGCACTAAAATCTACAAATCATTACTTTTCGAAAACATTTTGAAATACTTCCAGCGCACACCTACAACAACAAAAAAACTACACTGCGCTAATAATTCACGGCGCAAGCGAATACACTCATAATTAACCAGTCACGGATTTTCCGCGGAAAAAAGCCGTCTCCATTACACCCACTGCGTGCGTAACTCGCAATAACGCGAGCTCTGCTATATATCTGTCGCGTTATACGCAGGGCGACGGCACCGTCATTTACCTCGCACTCGCGCGCGCACGCGCACCTCACGACAATCGCAATTATCGTACACTGCGCAGAGGGAACAAGTGCCGTGTGCGTGTGCAACGCCGGTGTAATCATCATCGCGTGCGATTCGCTAAACGTCGCGACGATAAAGCGAAAACCTGTATGTGTTATACAGTGGAAGCGCGGGTGTATCGCGATGAACCATGGCGAATGAAATGGAAAATTGTATGGGATGTATATGAGGGGAATTATTATTGTTACGCTGTGTGTATGAGGATTTACGGGTTTGCGATAAGGAGTGAGAGCGCCGTGACGAGTGGGTTTTCGCGGAAAATTCGATACCTAAGTGTGTTCGTGAAACGGGGAACATCTGTTTCAAAATAATGGAAACGGGGTAATTGCAGCGCGGCAATTGCTGGTGTACGTAAGCGTTACAACATAAGCGCGAACTAATTACTAAAAATTAAGGATTGTTAAGTGCCGTAATTAAGTTTGTTTTTTTACATTCTAAATATACGTGTTATATTACGGAGATGATTATTCTTCATTATTCGATGATTTTTAGAGGCGTCATGTTATATAAATTTGGTTGACGTTTTAAGATTCGCATAACGTACGTCGTTGAAAAAGGTAATTCTTCAAAAAACAAAAAAAAAAAAAAAAAGAAAAAAACGGAAACTCTTTCGTATAGACTAAAAAAACCGCATATCAACGCACTTGAAAAATTAACGAACAAAAGAAAGAAACACGCCGCAAAAATTACAAATTCCACGAACAGCGTGGTATAGGGAAAAAAAACAGGACGCCAGTGCGCCGCGAGAAAGAACGAGACACCCTCATTATTGCGCGCAAAGCGAGGAAAACCAGCCAATAGACAAATAAAGCGCGCATTATTGTCATGTCTTGGGCATGAGCTCACGATTCCGATGGCTATCGCACGCGAGAACGCACCCACACGGTTTTTCCCTCGCTCGCCCTATGCGCTCGCGCGCGCACGCGCGAGATAGTTCCATAGCGCTGCGCTCGCGGGGAATTATATTTCGGAATCGCATAATTTTCAGCACGCGACGATTATCGCGTATGGCGGCGGCACGACGCGCGATTGTTAGAGCGGAATTTTGAGAATTTTCGTGCGGGTGCAGCGCGCGCTTTTATATTTTGTCAAGCGTGCGATATAATGGCGTGTGTGATTATTTGCAGGAATTTTTGGTTATTAGGTGTGTAGTGGTTCTTTTATTGTTGGGAAGTGAATGGTTTACGGTTAATAAATAAAAAATGTACGCGAATAGACGTGCGTCTGATTGTTGTCAAGTTAAGTCTGAAGGAAACATACACATGTTTTATCATTTTTGCGATGTAAAACTACGGTATGAATTATTTATATTTATGTTCTTTAATACTTGACTCTAAAATAACCTCGCGTAACTATATTTTAAAACGTAGTTTTTATACAACGCGATATGCACGACGACCATGTACCTATACATAAGAAACTTCTTATGTAGGTACATGTAGCTTTCATAAAACGTGACGCGAAAATGATGAATTATTCATATCGACAAAATGACGGAAATTTTTATAAGCGTAATTATCGAGCCGAATTATACACCTCTATAAATGTATACACAGTGCTACTAGTTGTACGCGCTCTCGCGCATTTGTTGCTTTAATCTAATAAAGCATCGGAACACGCTCGCGCATTTGATCAATTAAAGAGACAAAATCGGGCCCGCTCTCGAGCAAAGCCATTCGTTATAATGCGCGCGGCGCGCAATTACAATTTGCCACGTCCGTGTAATTAAATACACATTAATTACTCGAGCAGGGAGCGAGCGAGCGAGCGCGTGCTCGTTTGTTAATAAAATAATCGATCAAAATCTGTGGCTCGCCGCGAATAATAATGCTGTACACACGCGCGCGGGAGCTGCGCTGCTTATGGAAAAAGTGACTGATTCCAAGCGGCTAATTGAAAAATTATGGCATAGCTACGTGAGTGTGTGTACTTAGCATTGTTATATAGGTTCAGGTGAATGATCGTGAGCTCGTTATTCGTGAAATTGAATACGAATTGTACGAGATAGTTGTCGGAATTAATGTTGCCGAGTGGTCGATTAAGTGACTGATAGCGGAGTGGTGAAGAGGAAGCGGTCGAAGTTTTTTTTTTGCGAGTGACAAGGGTGTCTTGGAATTATTCAATTTGCTAAGTACTCTCTAAATTCGAATAAGTGGAATTCACTCCCAATAAGTGAATATTCAGTTATTCTAAGTCCAAACTCGTCCACACAGTGAATAAGTAAATGACTTTGGACTTATTATAAATGAATATTCACTTATTGAGAGTGAATTCCACTTATTCGAATTTAGAGGGTAGTATATAGCAAATTTTGAGATCGGTTTCGGCGATTTGCGAGCTTTTAGAAGCGATGGAATCGTCTGATTGTCTCCTATCAACTTCAAATTTCATCAAAAATATCAAGGTTTGCACACTTATATCACATCAGGCAAGCACATTATGATACAATCAATGAACTATCAGCTATACCTCTTTCTTATACTTCAGAACCTCTAAACCTCAATAAAAGCACCTTAAAAAAAATAAAGAAACACGTACGAAGGACCCGCAAGTCAAACAAAAGTATATACATTCCCTTTCAGAAGCCAGTCATATAACTCACCCAATTCCCTCCTCCCGTCCGAACGCGATACTACGCGCTCTCCGTCCATATTACACGGCGCATATCTCGGGCCGCCGCCGTAGCGCCGGAAGATCCGCTATCTCGCACCCCCGCGCTCGGACTCGCGAGCTGGTAATATTCTATTATTATGACAATGCGCACCCACCTCCCACCTACTCTTTGTCTTTTTTTCCCTCCGGCGAGTACAGATAACGAGTAATGTCTACCTCGACCGGCTCTTATCTGATGGAAATCCGCAGTCTGTGTCTGTATGGGTGTACACCAACACACGCGTGACTACAGCTCGGTATATATATCTCGCGAAAAATCATAATAATGCTCGCGCGTCGTGTGCGGAGCGAGTTACGTACACGATCTGATATTTAATCGTTTTCTAATACCTTTCGCAAGCTTCGGTTCATTTGAATAAGAGGGAAAAATGTGTCTGTCTGTGTATGGGAGTGTTTTTTACGCTGAATGTGCAGAGCACGGGAACGAATAAACGTTGTATTATATATATAGGTGCGCGGCGCGGGACTTTGCGTCATCGCGGGGTGTATTTTAATGCTCGTGTTCGGTATATTACGCTTGTATAAACGACGCGCGGCCGTGTCATTTTCGTACCTTCAGATTAGGTTATTTATGGTCCCGATTCGTATATTATACGGTTAACGAAGTGTTTGCTGCGCGGTTATGTACGTTGTGATATTCGCGCAACAAATGTTGTAATGTTATGATTCAGAGCGGTTGAGGTACGATGGGATACATTATGTTCCATGGCCGGAGTTCACGGGACTAGGGTTCACTGCAATCTATCTATTTATAAATAAATAAATCATCGCAATCCAATACCAATCCATCCATAACATACCACATACACTCAGCTCTCACAATCACAGACCCATAGCTCACCCTCGCGCTCAACAATCGCTCTCGGGCAATTAATAAAAATTAAGATTCCGGGCATAAATTCCACCACTCGCGTGCAGCAGTAGCGGTAGCAGTTCGCCCGGCGTCGTCGATTCGCCGCCGGCGCATTATAATATAATAAGAATCGGATTAGCATTGAATGAAAATGGGCGGCGCGCCGCGGGAGGCAATAAGCGACGTGCAAGCGGCGGCGGCGGCGACGGTAGCTTCCTCGCGCGCGGCCGCCTTTTACGACGCGCACGGTGGTCCAGCAGAGTGGTATATACGTGTATGTTCGTATATATACAGTACGTAAGAAAAAGGAAGGGTAATTCATCGGTGCAGTATGTATGTATGAGCGCAAGCGAAGAGAGGCGCTGTAGTTCTCATGCGTGTTGTCGGCCGGGGAGCAGGCGACACCTGGCGGTGCGCGGGGTGGATGAGATAGAAGTGGTGATATAAATTCGAGATGGGAAAGGGTTTGATGCGCTGCTCTAGAATAGAGTTTTATGTTTTGAATTTTATACTTTGATGATTTTCTTTTTGTTAAAAATGAATGGATATATATATAATGTTAATTTGCTTTGTATGAATTTAAATTGTTCCTACCCTGGTGGCAATCCAAAACATTTTATAATTAATAACTGACTATTTATATTAGAAACTTGTTATAAAATAGGAATTTCTCTTGTCCAGTTTCTAGTTCCCGCGGAAACGCTTTTTATCCTATTATTTCGCCATTTCATAGATTGAAAAATAGAATGAGTTTTTCGAAGACAAGCACAAGGTTGTTCTTGAGTATTTAAAGGTATTAAAACTGATCAGTTTCTTTAGTTTGCAAATGGTTAGTAGAAGGCTTCCTGTTATAACAAGGAGTGAGAGAGACAGAATCAGGTGGAGAAGTAAAAGTTTTGCTGAATTATTCATAGAATGAGTACAACAAATGATTTATTAGTTAATGTTATTTATATTTGGTAAGCCATCCAATGCACTTTAATGCTTTTTCATATTCGATAGAATTAGTAAGAAAATCAAATAAGAATATTTTGTTGTAACGTCAATCTAAGAAATAGGCAAATAATGGTCGAAAAATCGTTTCATCATATCAATTAATTAACAAATTTTACTAGCTATTTTCTAACTTCTTGGCCATTTCATATAGATGAATTTCTACCAGGGTATAAACAAGGGTTCGCGATAATGATAATTTAGCAGTACTACCTAGTAATTTTTCGTCACAGATTCTCGGAAAGATTACTTCATCAGCGATGTAAATTCTCACCACGAAGTTTGACAAAACTTTTGTGCCCCGATAAGAGCTCTGTATACACCTGACTTCCAGGTCGTACAATTTGGCGCGCGCGCGCGAGCGCAAAATAAAAAGGGAGCAACGTCGCAGATCTTATCACCCGTACATACTTCCAACTCATAAACATTCAAAACTCAACTCTTCACAACTCCTTAAAACAAGATAAATCACGCAGATATTGTCAAGTGTATACACCCTCGAAATTTTCCCTACGACACAATGCACAAAACAACGTGTCAGAATTGTATCACACTATATACGTAATAACTCCTCGCCCGCGCGCGCTTAATACCACCGCGAAACACGTCCGCCAACAGTGGCATTACCGTATAATAAACACGTCGCACACTTATATACCTACCCGCGCCCGCCAAGACAAACATTTATACTTCGCCTCTCTCTCTCTCTCTCTCTCTCTCTCTCTCTTTTGCACACATATACATACATACACACACGTATACGCATAGTATCTTACACGCTTATCTCCACCGCGCAAAAAATTCGCGTGCCGCGCGCGAAACTTTTCGGCGGTCCCTCCGTATTACGTATACACACACACACACACACACACACACACACACACACACACACACGCGCGCGCGCGCGCACACGCACGCGGGTATATTAAGGCGTCAGGTGCGTGCGGGAGCTTTAAAAAGCGAGCGCTCTATCAGTCGGAGCTATCGCCCTGTATACTATAACTCTTGCCGGGAGCTGACATTAATCAAACCGATACTTCCTCGGCGACGAGAGAGAGAGAGAGAGAGAGAGAGAGCCGCGCGCTTCCTCGCCCCAGCCTTTTTTCGCCTTTTAATTAGGCGAGTGTGCGGGTATATGAGAGAGAGAGAGAGAGAGACGGGCGACAGCGTGTCGGTTATAATCGTTTACCGGCATCGTTTGCCTTTTAATCGTCGGATGGACGGATGTGTGTGTGTGTGTGTGTGTGTGTGTGTGTGTGTGTGTATGTTTGTGAAGAAGGGAGGGCGAGACAGATATGTAAGTAGGCAAAAAATGGAGAGAGCGGCGGCCCGGAGGAGGATGACGACGAGAGGTTTGAGGAAGATGTACGGGGAGATATGTGCGTTGAAGGGAGCGCGACACGGTTTTTGAAGCTATAAGCGCGGCGTGGATTATGGGTATAAGCTCTAGAAAATGCTGGCAATTGTTATAATTGTGTATAACGTTATTTAGTTTTTATTATGATATTTAATTTGTTAATGTCCAAGCGACTGCTATTAAAAACAAACAAATAACTCAATTATTTTTTGTTGTAATTTTTTTATATGGAAAAATGTAGAAATTATACTTTTACAACAAAAGAGCTACACTGTATTGGACAACGCAAGAAAATATAAGCATACTACGCTATAATCAAAGACTTCGGTTCAGATACTGAACATATAATACAAAATAAGGCTTACATCGCGATTACACGAAATTTTTACTTCTGCGCCGCATTACAACGTGTGTAGCGTCAACAACGCACACGTATATACCTACGGCTCACATCTGAACCTGAAAACACATCGTGGCGCGATCATTATTATATTAACCGCGGGCACGCGCGGACCCTTGCATGCAAATAAAATGTAAATTTTATTCGAGAGCGCGCCGAGGGTAAAAAAGCCATCGATTTTGAGTAGGTACATTACACGTGCACACACACACATATACGAGTACGTATACCCGAGCGATAAAGAGACAGGCGTATACGGTTGAAGAAAAACGGCGTATCATACAGACACACACACACACACACACACACACACACACACACACACACACACACACACACACACACACACAAGAGAGTGCGAAAAAGCGCATTTGCATAAGCGCCACGTTCGAATTCGGGTCGCGCGTTCGCGGAGCTCTTGTCAGCGGCGGCGGATCGAATTCGTGATCCAGAGCGTGAATTGCCGGGACTTTTGTAATTTCGTAAGGGCCGTTTCTTTCTGTCTCTTTATCGGCTCGCGCAAGTTCCTCTTGCATCGAAATTGCCGGTGTTTTTTCGCTTTCCCACGCGGCTGAATTTTGTATACATTGAGGCTATTGTTATACTTTTTGTTAGTCGCGGTGGTGGAAAAAGAGGATAGAGAGGATCATACTTTTTGCCGGGCAGGAAAGTGGCTCTATACGGTGGCGGTGACCACCGTCGGATTAATCTGAAAATATAATGAGAGGAAAAAAAGGGCTGTAACAGGTCTCAATTACGCGTTGGTAAAAAGACGAGGGCGACGATCGGGCTCTCTCTCTCTCTTCCGACAGGCCGGCGCTATTAAGATTTTTCATAAATATATCGAGGGGACGCGAGCGAGCGGGAGAGAGGAGAGGGAAAAAGAACAAATATACGAAGAGAGGAAGAGAGAGAGTCTGCAGAGTACAAATTGATTTATGCGAGGCAAAGACAATCGAGGAGCAAAGAAGTGCAATGGAATTCCCTCAGACGAAGCCGTGCTCGCTCTTTATTCTTCTCCTTCTGTAAATACACACGCGCGCTCGTTTACTTTTTTTTTTGTATAAATATTATTAATTGTGGGAGTCCGTACGTGTGTAAATAGGCAATTACTGTAGAAGAAGCGTTCGAAGATATTTAAAAATACGCGTACCCAATAGTTTTTTAATTTTTATGTACATAAACCATTGGTTATACGTTCGCAAAAATGTATTTATAATTATCGCGAAATACTATCGTGAAAATTTCAACATCGTGATTTTCACGTAAAAGAACGACGCCACGCGAGCCAATAAACCTCCGCGGATACGGCATCCCTCGGAAAAAAAGCTCCGGAATAAAGACACAAATTCTCCCGGAGGCCTATATAAAAACGGCCATCCACATTCGCGCAAACTGCCTGTGTCTGTGTGCCTTCTGAGCTCGATCGTCGAAAGAATCATAAGGATTTTAATCGGTCCGCCGGAGGTCTATATACCCACACAGACACATGGACTCGCTATCTCGCTCCCAGAGTTATTGCCGGGACGCTCTTGCGCGGAGGAATATGTATGTACGTGACTCGCATAATGC
The DNA here is from genome assembly GCA_036365515.1 of Torymus aiolomorphi. Taxonomy (NCBI): domain Eukaryota; kingdom Metazoa; phylum Arthropoda; class Insecta; order Hymenoptera; family Torymidae; genus Torymus; species Torymus aiolomorphi. The sequence goes on along the minus strand of CM070874.1, from coordinate 74,716,536 downwards.
ACGAGACCGCGCACTTGCTCCTCTGGCTCTTTGATCTCCTTTTTCTCCTTTTTTCCCCTCCCGTATATATATACCTGTGCGCGCGCGCGACATTCGTATACGTATATACGTGTGTGAGTGTGTGGGTATACGAGGGGGAAGAGAGAGAGAGCACCATTTCCAGTCGCATAACAATAGTTGAGCCATGGACCACCCGCGGTTCGCCATTAAAGGAGCACACTCGCGAGGGGAGCGTATAAGCAAGAGAGCGAGGATGTGTTCGCCGCCGCGTCGTGGGCTCTGGGAGAGGTTTGCTAGGATCCTGTTGTGCGCGAGGTTACGAAAAAATTCGCAAATGCGGTTGTTGCATTTTGTTTGTGGTACCTATAATGGAACGTTTTTTATTTAGTTGGATTTTTAATAAGTTGGCAGTGAAGTTTGGTTGGAGAAATAGAAGTGGTAGGGTGGTGGGTATTGATGGGATTTCAGAACTTATCTATTTTAGGAATTTTAGTATAGATATTTAGAGGAATGGCTAGCATTTTATATACGTATTATATTTTATTAATTACACAGTTGGAACTAAATATAACAGAATATATGATAGCAGTAGAAGTGGCGCGAAAACGTCCAGAGTTATACGGGATTGGATGAATTCATCATCATTTATATTTTATGGAAACCGCGAATTCGGCACGTCACTTCGTTCTGTACGTTAAATCAATAATTGCCTGAAAACTGTGTTTTTTGGTCTGGGGCTGAATAAATAATGTAGCGATTTCGCGAAGTGCTCATAAATTCAAAAGTGTATTAAAGCATTAACTATAGGACTCATGGGAGAAAGAAAGTTATAAATACCTTGTACTTTTTACAACGTGATTGCTTCTTTTATTAAGCATACGAAGAGATAAAAAATCCCTAGCCCAAAAAGTTTCAACGATAAACCAGCGCTTATATTTAATACCTAAAAATAATATTACACACAAATACATCGTTACACATCTATACATTCCTTATTTTTGTTTTTTCATACAACTCGCAAAGCTTCTGACTCACCACACATCCACACTCCTAAGAATCACACTAAACACCCAACTTCCTTCTCATTAATACGCCCCGACGTAATTCCACGACCATCACACCCTCCCAGGATCCGCCGCATCTCCCTCTCTCCCTTTTTTCTCCACCCAAGTCATAAAAAGACGGCGACCGAAGGACGAAAAAAGCTCTCGTGTATATATATATATGTATGCGAGTTCGGGAGCCGCGCGCACGGCGGCGGAATTAAGACGAAATACGAAACCCGCCGCGCGTGCGGCGCATAGGCGCCAGTGAGAAACGCGCGCGACAGCGCCGGGGCTTAGCGTAAGCCCCTGGACTAATAATATCCTATTGTTCTGCCATTAGCCGCGTGTAGGCTGTCGAGTGGATGCGAGTGGAGGCGTATATACTAGCGGCTGCCGGCGGAATCCGCGGTTACTTATGGATGGGTTCGCCTCGATTTTTGAACGGGACAGGGGGGAGGTTTTAATGAGTGTTTATTTTGCGGGTGGATGTGGAAGTGGAGTCTGGTAAGGTTTGATTTTGAAATGATTGGGGGGATAGGAGGAATAGGATAATGTATTACATGTACTGTAAGAATTCCTTAGTTTAAGGTATGAGTGCGAAGGAATATTTTTTTCTAAAATCCCTTCTTAAAAAAGTGATGACCGGAAGAAGTGAAGCCTTTGTAGATTTGATCTGTGATTGACTCTTGGATAAAAGGCGCGAGAATTTAAAATTAGATATGTATTTTTATTTGATAATGAGGTATTAGTTATTGGAATATTTATTGGAATTAAAATGATTAAAGTGATAAGTATAAAATAAATAATAATCAAATTAATGTTGGTTGCAGCTTAAAAAAATAAATAACATGTTTTAATTATATTTGTTAAAGTGATGGCCAAAAGTAGAAAAGTATTTCAAAACACAATACGATTAATTATTGAATTGCACGGTAAAAATCAAAACAATAAGCAATGTCTTAATCTTAGAAGAATTAATTATGTTAATATTAGAATAAATTATGTCAATATTATGTTCAGATTGTATTCTTTATTTAATACTTTACGAAAAAAAAAATATTCGAATAAGCTTATAGTTTCTAGCCTCAAAATGCTGTATTCGTTAAGAGTAAATGTACTACAGTATTATATATCAATTATTAAACGTGCATCAAAATTAAAAAAAAAAACGATTTCTGGCTTATAAGGAATAAATTATTCTTTGCATGTTTAATAAAAAAAAGTACATAGAGCCTGCGCAGCGCGCATGGGTTTAGCTAGTTGTCATAAATAGGACAAAATATTACCAAAAGGGTGATTTATACTATTGAGATTTTGAAACAATATTAAATTTAGCAGCAATAATGTTTTTATATGCTTCTATCACAAGATTTATATGTATGCATGTGCACGTATAAATTATTGTAGCTCTATACACGCACATATTGACTTCATAAACTCTACCGATCAATACCAATCGTTATTTTGACATCTCTTCTATGTGAAAAAATATTCAATGTAAACTGGATTATAAAGACTTCAACTGTTGTGAAATTATGTGAATTATGTTTATTTACAAGAGTAGCTCCGAAATAAGTTAAATCATAATAATATAACGAACCCTTGTTTACCATTAGAAAAAAGAAGGATTTGCTGTGATTCTACTTTTCGTTTATTAATAACTTCGAATATTAATTATAATGACGAAAACATGAACTTCTGTATAAAATTATTATTTCCAAGCAACTCTACAAGGTTTTAAAAATACGCACATTTTTGAATAATTAACGCATTCGGAAATTTCAGACCGTAAATTTAATTGAGTTATACACCGCCCTGGTAGAAATGTTAACCAGAAGCTAGCTATTTTTCAGTTAACTTTATGGCTAAAAACGAACATTGCTTGTATTTCATAATTATGTACCAATCCGAAATAAATGATGGCATTTACACTTCATAAAATATGTATTTTAAGTAATAGTAGAACTTTTAGATGAATTATATTATTTTTGCATTATGATTTTTGCTAAAAATCCTTCCACTTAATTAACACATTAGTTACAAAATATGCTTAATTTTCTACCAGGGCGTTTACAAATTTTTTATATTCAATAAATGGCTTCTACGAGTCACATTGAAATCAGTTAACACAGAGAATACCAACATGTGGCATATTGGCGTCTCAGGAGAGAACCACGGCCATTAACTAGTATAGATAGATATAGTGAATACCAACAATTAATTTTTTCAAATTATATAATACTCTCAAAATATTACTTTTCAATGTACAACTCTCCCATTACAACCAGCCACAATGCATACTATTATATTAAAAAACACGTCGACCACCACGCTTCCACAAAATGGCCCGCAATTGAAAAAGAAACTTAAATAACACCGCGAGAGCTTCTCTTCCCCCGAAAGCTCTTCCCCCTCACAATGGAATCGGCCGTGTGAATGTGGCACCGACGTCGAGCGCGGCTCTCAACCTCTCTCTCTCTCTTTCTGTTCCAGGGAAATCCGTACGGGCTGAAGGACGCGACGGGGATGGGGATGACGGCGGACATGGGCGCAGCCTGGGGCACGGCGGCGCTGCAGCCTGCGGCCACCGGCTACTACCCCTACGATCCGACGCTCGCCGCCTATGGGTATGTACCTGCATATATATAAACACATTCCATTATTCCCCGCGCGTATATACGCGCTGCTTTCTTTCGAGCGCGAGAGAAAGTTTTTTTTTCGTTAGAGGATGGGGGGTTGGAATTATCGGGGCTGGAGTGTTGCGTTATGTGTTGATGTGTGGGAGCGGTGGGTCGGGAGGTTGTAGCGTAATTAGAGGGGAGGTTTTATTTCGTTGTATGTGCAGGATGGACTTTAGGAATATGTAATGGTAATGTGGAAGAAGAATAGAAACATTGTTGGCAATAATCTATAGACTGCTATGTCCAAATCTATGAAACAAATGGAGTCTTTAAGAAAATTCACGAGTGAACGCTTGAACATTTGAATGAAATATATAGGCCAAAATTGAAAAGATATACTTTTATTTTCATTACTCATCATTTTGAAAATATCACTGCATCGGAATATGCTCTCTGTTTAGATTTTCCTTTAAATAAACAAATCAGCATTTTACCGTAACTATTTTACCACCTAAGAAAACTGAAAATAAACCACACGTCGCTCGCTTAATTAATATATGAAACCACTTAAAAAGCTCAACGACCCTCTCTCTCCCCCTAACACCAACCATCTTAACTTCCCGTCCTCATTACTCTCCTTCTCATCATCTCCCTACCATCAACCTATCCCCAATCATCTCGTAACTTACTCGACTCTTCTTTTCTGTCCCTCTCTCTCTTCCACACGTGACGACAAAAAAGACAAGTAAAAAAGCGGGAGAAAAACGGCCGGAGGCCTGAAATTTATCGAGGCCGTTAAAAGCGCGCCTTAATCCCGCAGAAATATACGTGACGAAACGAGCTGAGGAGGATCTGTCAAGTGTGCAGGCGAGGAGACGAGCCGCCGCCGCCACCGCTCCTCTTCCGGAAAGTGGGATTAACGCGCGAGCGAACGGCTGTATGGGTGACGTATAAGAAAGAGAGAGAGAGAGAGAGAGAGAGAGAGAGAGAGAGAGAGAGAAAGAGAGAGAGAGAGAGAGAGAGAGAGAGAGAGAGAGAGAGAGAGAGAGAGAGAGAGAGAGAGAGAGAGAGAGAGAGAGAGAGAGAGAGAGAGAGAGAGAGAGAGAGAGAGAGAGAGAGAGAGAGAGAGAGAGAGAGAGAGAGAATAGATGGGATTGATTAAAGGATTGTTTTATTTTCGAGTCGGGGTTTTACAAAGTCAGTTGTAGTTCTGGGAATGTGGGATAAAGCTGGGAAAGGGGTTTGACGATTGTTAATTGCATTGGCTATTTTGTTTTGTAAAATAGTTGTATCGTGTTATTGAGTTTTAAGTATATTTTCATAATATAATTTTAAACTTGAATGTCAAGTTTTAACGCGAATGTATATACTCATTAAACAAGTTTAAAATAATAATATCGTTGAATATAAATTTTATAAAATACTGTGTAACGTATACGCGATACAATGTTGCAAAAGCAGCAATAAAAATTAATAAATGCGCCAGCGACACATAAAAATTTACTTCATTCAACCACTTTCCACTGTAAGTTAGTAAATCATTAAAAAGAAAAAGACAACAAATTTGCATTAATTAAAAATCCCTTTTTACTTTATCCAACGTCGACTTTAATATTACACTTTTTACAAAGGCTGAAACGCATGACACGATATTTGCAAATTTATCACAGCTGCGCGTACCGCATATAATATTAAATAAACGAGCAAAAAGGTCAGCACAAAATGGTGGTCGAGCGAACGGCTTTGCTCTCGAATTAATTCGCGCGCGCGCCAACCGCATCAGCCGACCGTCGGATGCTTTTACGCCGCGTCTCTTCGGCCGGATATCTTTTGCGCTGACAGGGCTATACCGCGCATGCGTGCCACGCCGGTTGAAGTACCGTAATTTTTAATCGCCACAGTTGACCTGAAGTTTTTGCAAACGTGCTGGCGGTTCTCGGTTTATTATTGGCGAATTCGTTGGAAAATTTTTACGTTGGGATCGGTTGGCTCGTTATAAATCAGCTATTAAAAATTTTGAAATATCTATGGAAATCTTAGAATATATATTTTATAGTGATAGTTTGCGTGTTTTCTACAATTTAAATTAATGATGTAGAATGCTACCCTATGGTAGAAATTCATCTATATAAAATCGCCAAGGAGTTAGATAATAGCTAGTAAAACTGGCTAATTAATCGCTATGATGAAACGATTTTTCGACCATTATTTGCCTATTATTTTTAGATTGACGTAACAACAAAATAGTCGTATTTGATTTAAATTTTATCAATTTTATCATTGATGAAAGAGCATTAAAGCGCATTGGATGGCTTACCAAAAGATAAATAAATAAGATTAACTAATAAATCATTTGTTGTACTCACTCTATGAATAATTTAGCAAAACTTTTATTTCTCCATCTGATTCTGTCTCTCTCATTCCTTGTCATAACAGTAAGCCTTCTGTTAGCCATTTTAAGACTAAAGACTGATCTGTTTTAATACCTTTAAAATACTCAAGAACAAGCTGGCGCTTGCCTTCGAAAAACTCATTCTATTTTTCAATCTATGAAATGGCCAAATAATAGGAGAAAAAACACTTCATCGGGAGCTAAAAACTGCAGACAAGAGAAATTCTCATTTTATAGCAAGTTTCTAATATAAATGGTCAGTTATTAGTTATAAAATGTTTTCGATTTCCACCAGGGTAATAAATAGTTGTGTGTGTATGCATAAGTATAACGACAGTAAAAAGTAATATTTATGAAATCCCATAATATATATGACAGTACGCGTTAGTTTTCAAACGGCAATGAATTTACAAATAGTGAACCTCACGAACGAGAACATTTAAACGCCTCTATTACTACTTACTACACTGACACCTACACTCACTTCCCCATTCCCAATCCGCCACCTTTACAAATGCAAATCCATCCCCACAATCAACCTCCAACTCAATCGTTACGTAAAAACACTCGAGACGCGCCCCCACCGGCTATTATACACCAATCTCGACTAAACACCACTCAGCCAGCTCGAAAGCTCTGCTCTTTGATCGCGAGTCGACGGCCGACGCTCCGCGCGCGCGCGCGCAGCTCATGAAAAATCCAAAATAATCCGCGCCTAAGCGCCCGGAGCGTCGGGGCCAAATCCCCGGCGCAACAAATATATATCCCCCTTGCAGGAGCCGGTGCGCGTCACATTCGCTTGCCTCTCGCGCGCGAATATCGAGGGGGTTGAAAGCTCCCAGCGATTGGCGGTAGCGAGGCGAGTATTACTCCTCCGACGGGCGAACGCTTACAAAATGGCTGTGGCGAGAGGAGGAGAGAGAAAGAGAGAGTAATCCTGGGAGACAAAGACGAACGTGTGTTAGCGTGTAAAAAAGGAAGAGAAGAAAAAGGCTGGTGGAAGGGTTTTAAAGGGTTTGTCGCGTGAATGTTTTATAGGATGGGGCGGAGGGTCGGTTCTTTCGCGAACCTTACGGTGTTCGGTATCTATACGTGGCAGTGAGTGCGATGAATTTGATTTTTAATGCGGTTCAGTAGAATAATAATAACCTACGGGTGTTTTAGGTGGGAGTGGAATATGGGATTCGGTGTAAGTGGGATTGATGGTGAAATTGTGCTGATAAATGAGACGAATGGATTGAATTATTGGAGAATATAGTTTAATATATAGTTTTATACATAATCAAAAATATATTTGTTAATTTCGTGAAACGTCGTACAATTTAAAATTACATATTATCAAAATTGTATGGATTTCAACCATTACTCTCGTTCTGTCTCGAAACCCAGAAATGTAATTCTCAATCTAAAATTTAAATTCGCTGAAAAAAAAAATATGTTTCCATTTAACTAACCACGCAATGCATTGCGTTTTTTACAAACCCCCAATAACGTAAATTCAAACAACGTTCAATCACTCCAAAACCAACCACAGCCCCTCGAAAATACAAAATACAGCAAACTTAGAAAAAAGCCTTCCTCTTGCAGACCCCAAAACCACACTCATTCAATCCACCTACACATCCTCCCTCCCTCCCTATACATATACACGCGTGCGCATACATCTCACCTATATATATATATATACACGCCGACAGTGGCGGCGGGGTTCGCATACGAGAGCGGCCGAGTGGGCGTACATAATATGGAGGCTCCTCTAGCGCCCGCCGCGAAATTTAGTAGTCGTCGCGTCCTCGTCGTTGCTCCGTCGACGTCGTAGCGTAGGCAACCGATAGTGCCCCCCTTCCCGTATTAGATATCCCTCTCTCTCTCTCTCTCTCTCTCTCGCTCTCTCGCTCGCTCACCCTACAGCAGCGCGACCGGGTTTATTGATTGGCTTCCCTCCGCGCGCCGCACGCACGCCTACTCCGCTCCCACAGGTGCCGCGCGTACGCTTGCGCGCGAATTTTCGGGCCCGAGGAAAGAGAGATTTATGAAAGGGGAAAGTTTCGGGTTTGTTTTTAGCGACGCCGAGGTTTATTTGAGGGCGAGGGAGAGACAGAGGTACGCGTGGTTGATGAGGCTGGAAAGTAGATGAGGGGGCGAGGGGGAACGGTAGTGATTTATTCGTATCGGTTGTTGTGGCTGCGGTGGTTGTGGATATCTGTATGGGTTAATAATGGTCGTGTGATAAAGTGGATGCTTCGAGTTGAGAAATATGATTTTGACGCAACATTCTAAATTGATGTTGAAGACTATTAAACACCCTGAGAAGAATATACTTCGTGGTATCTGTTGTTTCATTCCACGATTCATTATTTTAAAAAAATAATTCCTATAGGACTAAAAACCTTATAGGACCATTTTTACAACGAGAACTTTTCACGCATCTGCAACTTTCGCATTAATACGACCCATTACACAAATCACACACACCCAAAATAAAATCACAAAATCGCTCTCCAGCCTCGTTCCATATCCCCTTTCGCGTCCCTACCCAACTTTTGCATTTCGATTTCCAACTCTATCCATTTCCCAACAAAATCCCCTAAATCTCCGCTCACCCATCCTCTGCAACCCCACCCGCACAATCACAGAGCCCAGCGCGCGTTCTACTCCACCCTCCGGGCTTCACGGGGCTCTGCGTCGCGCAAGTGCATCCGCGCTCTCTCTCCCTAGGCATTGTTTATCGCTGGATATATATACACTCGCTCGCTCCCTGGTGCTATTAATTTACTCGCTTAATAATACGAGGGTTGCCGGCGCGCGCACCCCTCGAGAGGTGGCGACCTCTGTCTTTCCGCAGGCCGGATTTGCGTCACGCGGGGATGGAGATAGTTATACGTGTGCCCGACGGGCTCGAGGAATTCGTGGAGAGAGAGAGAGAGAGAGTCGGCGTAGTGTGTCGGATTAGAGGCGGGCTGTTGTGGGTTAATTGATTTGGAGGATGGAGGTAGCGCGGGGGTTGGCTAAGTAGGTTTAGGTAAAAGTGGAGGTTGAGCTGCCGATAAGTGGAGTTATGAAGCTGTTGTGTTGATGCATTTTTGGAGGTGTTACAGTCATTGCGTGTTACGTCTGTTACTACTTATGAGCGCGTCGAGTTAGGGTTTAGAACGATTTAATTAATGGATACATAGATAGATAGATGTTGATTTATTCGCCTCAATGGCAAAATAATAGAAATACACTTGAGTTGACATAGTAGTAACATTTGAACGTGTTAACGTACAAATACCGTATTCAAAATACATTAATGATATAATAACGCAAGTCGAAAATTGAGGCATGAGATAAAATAGAGAGTGTAATATACCCAACGATTTAATGCTTAAAACTTAGTGTATTACAGATAGATATATGCTGAATAAATATCGCTTTATAAAACATTTAAAATACGTTGTAGTCGTAGTATATTACAGAGTCGTACAAATAATAATCACAGTAAAAGAAAATAAGTAAAAATAATAATAAGAAAACATATACTTTATTAAGTTTATCATATTTATTTAGTTATATTTATTTAGTTTATCACAGAGCCAAAAAATAATGATATCACAGTAAGAGAAAAGTAAAGAATAAAATAAATAGATGTAAGAATACATATACACTTAGTATACTTAGTATACCACAGAGTCATGAAAGTAATAATATCGCAGCTAAAATAATATAAGAATAATATAAGAATATAAGATTATCGCAAGAATTTAGGCCTGATGACCAAGTCCTAAACTAAATACAGCTAATGGATGGTGGATGCGTTAATTATTTTGGTTTTATTTGCACGATGCAGATTACAAAATTTTGTAACGATTGTTTATATTATTATGATCAGAAAGTGTAATTTGATTAATTCATTAATGTAAAGTCACTTCTGTAATACTATAGTTGAAACGTGTTCAGTAATCGTTAATTCTGATTTTCGAACGAGCACCTAATTGCTATACAAGATTAATAAACAGCTCTTGCACAACGGAAAGAAACGGAAAATATGCGCGCGCCGTTACAGCGTAGCGGCTATGCACAACACACTTTTTACACCAGATCGAAGTGGCTTACACCGCTTACGCGCGAAAAACGAGGAGGGAAAAAAAAACTTACACACAGCTGCGCCGGCCAGCAAAATGATGTAAGCGAACGGGTCGACAAAATGGTAAAGCGATTCCCGCGCCGCTCGTGTGTGAGCTGCGCACTACTTCGGCGCAACTTCGTAAGCTCGAAATTAAAAGAAGACTTCGAAATGCCGAGCGCGCCGTGTCGTCAACTATATATATATACAAGGCGAGCCTTCTCGTTCTCTTTATTCTTCTTCTTTCACCTATATGTACACGGATGAGCTCATCCCTTAATTTTTTGTTTTTTTTTTTAACCCGGGCTCTTTTTATACTCCGCGAGCTTCAGCGGCTTTGATAAATCGTCGCCGTGTTCTCCGAAAGCTCTCGGCTTACGAGCTCTAAATTGGTTCTGAATCGATGAATATAATGTCCAATTATCACGTATATTTTTAGAATTCCTTTTAAAATACCCATTTTCACGAAACCACTATATACTATACTACTTTTTTACTTTCAAACTTATACCCCCATAAAATATTTCACTCACACTCGGAATAATTGAATGCGCAATACCACGACCGCACCGTCCATTCTCCCACCCACCCGAGTAATTTATGTACTATTTGATCGGCCGCAGTGCGGAGTGCGTCAGCGCACCCCTAAAAACCGCGTTATGAATCTCGGTGCTATTCCTCTTCGTTCTCTCGCTTCCCCCCGTCTTTCTCACCCTCTTTCAGCCGCCCAATAAAGTCGCCATCGCTCATCCGAAAGAAACTCTCTCTTTCTCACACGTCTTCCTCCGCCGCCCTTTATTTTTCCTCGCCTTGCCGAGGTCAGCCAGCGCTTTTTTTCTTCATAAAGCGCACTTTCTACTCCCTAAAAATGAACATGTGAAAAGTCGTTCACTGGCGCGATTAAGTGAAAAAAATTGACTAATTTCTTAGCGACTATTCACTTATTACGCGGTGAAAATTTTATTCCTCTTCTTCAATAAGTGAATATTCACGAAAGAATTAGTCAATTTGTTCACATATTTGCATGACTTTTCACATATTCATTTTTAGAGAGTATGTATATTTATCCTTTAGTTTTGCTTTGCGTAAGAAATACTCGACACATAAAAACGAAACTTGCTTTGGTTATACATTTCTTTATGTTTACTTTGCACTGCAAGAACGTATTATACGAAACAAGTTCAATAAAAAATAATAATCACTGTTCTATTCATTAATCAAGCCCATTTTTTTTTTAAATTAATTTCATTTCATCGCTACTTCCCTGTACAGCTCAAACCTCTCCATTATAGACTGTATAAAAAAAAGCATAAAAACCTCGACCCACCCGACTTCTTCCCCAGTAAACATCATCAGCTGGGCGTCACCTCGATCAATTATACTTTTCATCATCGCGGTCCGCGTCGACGTGACCGAAAATAATGAAAGAAATCCGTGCGCGCACCACCCTCGAGCACTCAGCCTCCCGGCGACGCGTGACGATTGCTCCTTCATCTCTCCCTCGCGCGCGCCCATCTCTTCTCCCCCTTGTACGCGCACACACACACATATGTAACCTCCCACGCGTCCAAAAAGACCTTATAAGCCGGAACTTTTTTTCGGGGGTGGGTGGCTGGAAAATGCATAACTTTCGCCCTTTCTTTTTTCTTTATTTGCGAGTGAAAAACTGTTTGCGTTGTGTGTATATAAGCAGGAGCTGCGGCTGTCTTTTTGCGTCGGCTGCGGGCCGGGAGAATTTTCGCGCGGGAGTTTGTTTTGCCGCCGCGGCGGCTGTTGTAAAAGCCTCGCGAGTATTATGGCCGGGAGGGAGGATTTTTATATTCTGCGGTACCGCGCGTTGAGGGAGTGAGTTTGCGCAACTTTTTGGCGCTGTAAATGGATGTTGACAGTGCAATTAGCTGCCTGTTGTGGTTCTGGTAGTGTAATGGTGAAGTGCTTTTCTGGAAAATCTATAAGGAAAATTTTGAATATTTACGCACGCTTGGAGGTCTCGACGTAAGCTATTAGTTAATGCGAGTAAACGAATTGCAAGTAGACGAGCGGTATGTTCACTTGAAACGTGGCTGAAGTTATAAATTTCAATTGCATATAGATATCTATATTTTTACCTACGCATCGGTAGAGTAAAGTCTTCTCTCCTATTTCGGTTTTCAAGTCGCCTCAGCAATGAACGTACGACGCACTTCTTCATAATTTCATTGCAGTAAAGTGCGTTCATTTCCCTGATAACGTAATTGAAAGTCCCGATTCGATAAATTTACCGTCACGTTCGCTCAAGCAATCCATTTAACGTGTTCCATCAGGAGTAATCAGCAGCGTTTTTCCCATACCAACTCACCTTCCTACATAAAACAGACTCAAACCAAAAATTCAACCTCAAAAGAAGCTCGACCAACGCGCTACTCTCGCTCCGCGAAAGAAACCTCGACCGCGGAAGCGCACCGCGAACGCGACGACTTCTTGCGCTGCTATCCCGATGTATATTTTCGGCCGCACACAGATCTCGCAAAGGGACACCGCGCGGTTCGCTTCGCGGGTAAGAGTCAGAAGGTATATATCGCGGCCGCGGAACCGGTTCCTTTCCGATACCTTTTTTTCCCCATCCGCGTATATATGACGGACCTCCGCGACGCGATTACAAAGGGACCGCGCGGAAGTGGAAAAAGAGCCGACGACGGTGGCGGCGGCGGCTGGTCGCTTAATTTTTGCCTCGCGTATTTTTTAATAAATTGAGGAATATGCTCGCGGCAAGAAGCGAATAGTTTGTCGATGATGTGTAATGGGAAGGAGGGGGGATTGTTTTACAAGTTGAGAGTTTCGTTTACAAGGGATAATGCGTGTTCTCGTTAATGCGAGAGGAGGTTGTTGGGTTGTCGCTGCGAGGTATTACCGTTGGGTGGGCTCGCGGGGGGCATTGATTGGCGCTGCGGAAAAAGCGGAGGAGGTCGGTGAAGATGGAGTAGGGGGGGAGATTGGATGTCTTACTACTTGCGACTGTTACTACTGTGCGCTGGGTTATGCATCATCCATACTAATCCTCCTTGTTCGTCAACTTTTGTTTTATTATATTTCCGTTTTATTGCGATAGACGGTTGCTCGTTTTCTTGTTTCTTGATTGGAATTTTTATCGACAAGTTTACGGTACTCTCGTGTATGCAACAAACGATAAATTTGTATTTTTCAAAGACACATCAATCTACCACATTTAATTTTCCTCTCTGTATCTCTTTCGAAAAAAACACGCCCATCCTCGAACTTTTATTTCCCCGAAACGTTCAATTTTATCTCTACGTGCCCACTTCGCGCTTTATTTTTCAATAAAACTGCCGGAAACATAGAAATACCGTGCCGAGAGAAAGAGAGAAAGAGAGAAAAAATTCAAGGGACGCATTTTACGTCCTCGGCCGCGAGGCAATTTTATGCCTCTAAAAAAAGTCATTACACGCGTGCGCGCGCTCGTGGCGTCCTACTCTCTAGGATCGCGTACAATATAGCCCGTTTTCATACGACGTCGCGAATTAATGCGAGCCTCGATGGGACTTGTCTCGTGAAAATGAACGTTCGGAGAGGGAGAGAGGTTAGCCGGAGAAATTGTCGGGCGACTGGTATGCAGATGCCGGGAGTGAGAGAGAGGAGAAGGGAGAGAGGATGGAGTACCGAGAGACAGAAATAGTTAATCAGAGGGAAGAGAGAGAGAGGGAGAGAGGAACGATGGAAAGGGTAGAGAGAGAGAGAAGAAGGGATGTGTGTGTGTGTAGAGTGAGGTCGGGAAAAGCGGATTGCGTTTGCGTAGAGAGACGGTATTGCGGTTTGACATGGCGATTTAGTGGGTTTTATGAGTTTTTGGATTTTATGTTTCACGTATGGAATCGAGAAAATTGTTCATTTCTGTAAAGTTCATATTATGATACTGTAATTCACATTTTGTCAAATTAAGAACTGTACCTAATGACAATTATACATGAAATCATACCACGTGTATACTGTCCAAGTCTGTAATAATTTACTATTTTACTACATTCATCTGTCTAAAAGTCAAGCACAATGTCTCAACGTTTATAATTACCAACCTCCAACAAAAATCATAAAACGTACAAACCCATTCCTACACACCATCAGAATTCCATTCCACCTCGGCTCACCTATACCCGCGTTTGCACTTCCGGCCTGCGCGCACGCGTACTCTATATGTATTCGCGCAGCGACATTGCGCACAGAGACACACAGAGAGCGCGCATGCGCCCGAGCGTCTGGCTGCAGTGTACACACACGCGGGCGACTGCGGCGGCGTAATTACGCGCCTTCTGCCAATATTGGCTAACCTTTCAAGGTTGACGCTGCTGCGGCCACTGTCGTCATATGCGCGCGCGCGCGCGCGCGGCCTTTGTGAGCCGTCGAGAGAGCGACGGCAACGCCGCGCGCGCATTAATTCATGCAAGCTTTTATTAATTGCCCGCGCGTAATTGGCTTTTATTTTTAGGGGGGCTCGCTCGGAGCTCCACTTTGTCAAATTGTTTGGTCGCGTAAGAGGTCGGGCTATTAAATGATGAACATGTATTCGGATGAATGTATTATTATAAAGTTATATTTGTTGAAAGAATGTCGTCTGTATACCTATAAACGATAAATTATACGATCAACGATTGGTATTATAAGACTGTAAAGTTTTCGATAGAACTGCGCACTACCGGGGCGAAAAACTTCGCGCGGCTCCGTAATGAATCCTCCGCGCGGCAGCTCCTTAACGAAATCACTCGGGGCTCTCCACTCACAAACTTAATCATCGTTGGCAATTAGCAAACGACGACGCGTAATCGTCGAATTCATTAAACCCCCTTCTTCCCTCCCTCGCGAACAAATAATTCTCGCTCTCTCGCGCGACTCTCAGACAATGGGGACCCCCCTCCCCCCCGTACCTATCGATTCCATCGCTCTCTCGTCGTCTCTCGGGCACTTTTCCCTCTTTTTCCTTCGCGCTGAAAGAAATCCGCGCCGCCTTTCCCTTGTCTGAAGGGAGTTTAATAGAGGGTGAAAAGCGTCCTTCTTTTTCTAGCGCGCAGCGTAACCGCGCGCTACTTTTTTTCCTGCCCCCTGCTCTACTCCGTCGATTTCTCAGGCAATCGCGGGGACGTGTATATATATGTATATACGGCACTTTCCGCGTTCCCGGTCAGCCGTGCTCGCGCTGCTGCGGAAAAAGTGAGATGGATCGATGCGTTCGTGAGGAGAATTTCGCGGCGTGGTTATTGATTAATTTGAGCGAGAGACCCCGGGTATGAGTTGTGCAGAGTTGTCGGTGCTTTGAATTGAGGGTGGCTCGGTGTAATGTAAGTTGCCGGTGATCGATTTTAATTTCGGTAAAGAGGTGTCAGAAAGTTTTGACGGGCTTTCATTTTTTTTGGTTTATATATAGTTTAGGCGCTGAGTTGATGAATATAAAATGTAGTAAACAGCAGGAAACTTAATTTGATAAAAAAATTTAGTCCTATATGGAAAATAGTACTATATTAAATTCCAAACTTAAGAAATACCAAGACAAACCAGTATCAAACTGGAATGAGACCCGTGTAGCCAAAGAAAACCAAAATCCGCGCGGATTTGCGCAATCGTCCTCGCGCAGCGTGTGCGCCAAAGAGACAGACTCTCGTTGCCATTCGTTCGGTTTACAGTATTTGTAGTATGTGTGTGTCGGCTCCCTTCGAATCTCTCGAGAGGCCTATTGACTCTCTCTTTTCCTCTCTCTCTCATCCTATGTTTCCCCCTCAACTCTCTCTCCAAATATGCCTGTTTTCTTTTTTTCTTATTCCGGGGCTCGCCAAGACAAAGGCGGCGACAGTTTGTTTGCCGAACGCGGGGAAAGAGAGAGACTCGCGCTAATTGAGAAAACGAGATGAACTGCGCTAGCGAGCGAGCGACAGACGAGTAGTCACTTTTAGCGTGTGCAAACACACGGGGACAAAGAGAGAAGAGAGAGAAGAGAGCGAGAGTTGCTTTCAATATCAATATAACGATGCGATTCTGTTATTCCTTTTTCGGCGGCGCGAAGGGAAGGGTGAGGGTGGACTAACGGGATGTAATGAATGTCGAAGCGAGGCTTGATTGAATTCGATTTGGAAACGGGCGATTAAATTCAGACGTTTACTACTGGCATGTGGATTGGCCAAAAGCAGATAGTGCTTTATTTGATAATGGACCTTTTATTTGGGTAATGAAAAAGTGATACGATATATAAGTATTTAAAGATTATATTCTAATAGATATAGGCCTTATTGTTTCTATACGAATTTAGTTTGATCCTCAGTTTCACCACCACTTAAAGTGGTAAACTCATCTATTCTTCGTCCCCGCCGATAAAGTCCCAGCTACTACTGTTTTCAAGTATCTCTGCCTAAAATGTACCCAAACCATCAAAGTCACTATCATTTCCCCTTTAAAAAAAAAAGACAACCGGCTCATCCCAAAAGCCCCCTGGATGCTCACTTCACGCGACCCGGTAAAAACGTCGCTAGTGGAAAACTGCGCGCACGCACACACCTCTCCCACTCTTCAAAATGGATCAGTATTTTTCGCGCTTTCTCTCCACGCACGCACGCACGCGGGGAGCGAGAGAGAGAGAAATAGAATCGATCGAATCGCCATTACGCCGAGGGACCTGATGGAATCACGCCGGGGCTTTATTCGCCGTATATATTTGCCCCCGCACCACGCGTGCGCGAGTGTATCAACCCCTCGACCTCTTTCGAGAGAGGGAGAGAATGTGTGTGTGTGTGTGTGTATGTGTATAGAGCCATTCCGAGGGTTGGAAGAGAGAGAGAGAGAGAGAGAGAGCGAGAGAGAGAGAGAGAGAGAGAGAGAGTTTTGGAAACGGAGGGAGGTAGCGTGGAACAGTGAGTGAAAAATACAGTCGTTTGAATATTCGATTTGAATGGAGTTCAACCGCGCGGGTTCAATCGGAGCGATATTTTAGGCGTGTGTTTGTCTTGGGCGCGGAGAGGTGGCGCGAAGTTGCCGGGGCGCTGTATTTATGAGCGTTTCGTTTGCTGCCTGAATCATGTATATTCGAAGAGGGTTATTAACTGCGATCGAATTATTTCTCTATTTCTTTTGACTCTTTCTAATTGTGGTAGGGTGAAATGCGGCATATGTCCCATATTGTATAAGTTATTGATAGCAATTTTATAAGTCCGATACAGAGATTAGGAACGGAGATTTAATCGACGAGATGCGAGATATACCATCTTTTGAATAGAAAAGAAATTTCAAACCTCAAGTAACACCCGTATCTAATTCGATCGGCGCCACTCTGACCCCCGCATCATCTCCGGCACATTAACCACAACAAGCATACATATTTCATAGCAATAATCGTAAAGAATCACGACCGACCGCCGGCCTCGCCCATCCACTCACCGGCCAAATCCGCGCACACGTGAAATATCCCAAAATACTCGGCCTACACCCCCCCCCCCCCAAAAAAAAAAGAACACAAAAACACCAGGGGGGAGAGAGAGAAAGAGGAAGACAATATACGGCAAAAAGCGCGTGCACGCGCGTAATACTTCGAGACCGAAAGATATACAGGCAAACCTCTAGGGTAGGGAGAGAGAGACTCCGTATACCTTTTTCCCAGCGGTAAGGGGAGGGAGAGTGGCGCGCTAGAACAGGAGGGAAAAAAATATGGCGGAAAATGGCCGAGGGGTAGGCGATAAAACATTGATTGATCGACAAAGATGGATTGATTCCGCTGGCGCAGAGTCATATACGGAGCTCTGTCTCTCTCTCTCTCTCTCTTACTCTCGTTGGGGCTTTCTTCGCTGACCCAACTCCCCGTCAATATTTTTATCCCGGGATTGACATAATACACAGACGCCCTTCCTCTCCCCCTGTAACACGCGCGCACTCTATATACTCGCCTCGATGCGACGGAGCGAAAATATTGTTTCACGGAGTTGATTTATTCGCGCGGCGGCGGTATTACGCCGCTCTGCCCTGTCTTATACGCCGACGTAGATTGAGACGGATCCCGTGGATGGATTTGATTTCGTCTCGGTTTCGGTTTAATTTATTGCGTATCGGTGGTCGTTGAATTGTTTGCCGCGCTTGTCGGGACGTTGATTTTCTTCTCTTTTCGCACGAAAAAAGGTTTTTATTTGCTTAAATGCGTTCATTTGTATTTATGACCGGAGAAAAATGTTTAAATAATCATCAATCTTATGAGTAAATTCTTGAAAATAATTAAGAATCACGAAGCGGAACATATTACATTATCTAACAATGAATAAAATGTAATTATTCCACTACTTATCATTGTTTTATCTGACGGATTCATCACAGCTGCTTGTTTTATCAGATGCTATTCGTTAGTGTTAATTAAAGCACTATTTAAAACACTTATTGTTTACACAATACTTAACAACCTTCTTCGTATTACACATTTTTTCATCAAACGAGAACATGAATATTTTATGAGATACCGATGTTCAGACGCCTTCTAACAAAGACAATGCTCGAAGGTGGAAAGTTATTTAAATACAAATTAAAATTATCCGAACATAAGTAGTTGTATCATAATTTTACGTATAGTCATGCAAATATTTTCACGATAATATCTATACTTTGTAAAATAAAAGTATCTGATATTGCACGTTTCTTCCACGTCTACCTTTTGTGCTTGTTTCATTTAAAGTATCTTTATATTTCATACTAATGAATTTTTATACCTGATTTGAAATTCTTTAAGTTACTATATAAGCAGTAAATAGATAGGAAAAATTAAATTTATGGGATTTACCAAAACTAGTACAATTATTGTGAGATCATTATTACGAATGATGAAATTTACAATGCGTCTTAGGCCGGAATTTATAGTCGTCACTTAGCACTCGGCACTTGGAATTCAATATATACAGTTAACATCGCCGCCATATTGAATTTCCAAGTGCTGAGTGTCAAGTGACGACTACAAATTTGGGCCTTACTTATATTAACGATAACAAACGAACAACTACTTCCAACAACAGCACACTCACCTACCCTATATTACTCTTCTTTCAGATACGGTGCGGGCTACGACCTGGCAGCAAGGCGGAAGAATGCAACGCGCGAGTCGACGGCGACGCTAAAAGCCTGGCTGAACGAGCACAAGAAGAACCCATATCCCACCAAGGGCGAGAAGATCATGCTGGCGATCATCACGAAGATGACACTGACGCAGGTGTCCACGTGGTTCGCGAACGCCCGGCGACGGCTCAAGAAGGAGAACAAGATGACGTGGGAGCCCAAGAACAAGACGGACGACGACGATGACGCCGTGCTCACGGACTCCGAGGATAATAAGGATAAGGACGATATAGCCGGAGATAACAGGGGGGACAGGGTTGGGGATGACGCCAGGCGGGGACTCGATGACAACGGTTAGTGGAAAGTTCTCTTATATCTAGTGGTATAATATATGTTGTGTCTAGATTATCTAATTGTTAATATTAGCTATGATTCACTGTTCATTAAATTATTAAATATAGTAAGTATATGGTCTGGTCAGATATCTGAAACAAAGTTAACGGTCATAGAATAAGATTGGAATTAATGTAAGGTTGGAATCAATTGTACATCGGACTTTTAAATACAGGATAGAAAAAATGCGTAGTTCTATAAATAGTTGAAAACATTGCTCGTTATTGGAATGCTAACGATCGATTAAGAAAAAATAGATTTTTATTAGCTTTTAATTGAACAATCATGGGTTTAAAGCAGTATGCGGTAATTACATTATCGGCTCTAAATGAACAAGGATTTTCCTTGATAATTCAATACACTCATGAATAATGAATCAACCCGCACACACATACACAACTTAGCTCGTTATTTATACCCGAATAAAAGCATTCTCCAGCGTGTCAATCTTCCGCCTTCCGTGCTGACCTACAGCACGTAATTTAAAAGTCGTTAAACAAAAATAGCACGCCGTAATTTCACTTATACAAATTACAGCTGTAAGTGCGACTGATTGTTATCGTTCATTTCACGACGCTCGTTCGTCACGACGTTATACGATAAATCAGCTTAAAAGCTTTTTTATGAATATTTACTTACGCTTCTCAGTTTCACTCGAATACACATCAATTAACCCTCTAATCGCACTCCTCAAACACAGTATCTATCTATCTATCTATCTCACCCCGTACCGCATTATTGAAAAACCCAATAAAATCCACCACCCCTGACCGAAATCATCGCAGAGCAAACTTAGCCCAGATTCTCCCGGGGGTCTGACAGTCACGTACGTTACATATAATACAGGCAATACGCGCCCGCCGAAAGCCATCTGCCGTAGTCGTCATCGGCACCGGAGTCACGACCGCGCGAGTATACGTCGCTCAGGCTCCCCTCTTATGGAGTAATGAAATAATCGATCCGCCGGGCGTAACCATCTCTCCCCAGACGCGCATGAAACGCGAGGGTATAACCCGTTATTTGCAGGGAGGCGGCGAGTGCGAATTGTTGCCGGGGGTGGTGCTGGTGGTGGTGGTAGTGGTGGAGGATAGATACGTCGAAGGCAACGTGGTTCCTAATTGAGTGAGAGTAATTGGAAAAACGATATGATGGGGGCTGGGTTGACGGTAGGGTTAGATAAATAGAGAATTGATAGGTCGATGGAATGTCTGTCTGAATTATAGGAAATGTTAAGTGAAGTGATTGATTATAAGTATAACTAATTTTTGGCAATACAGGTATTCTTGCCGAACTGATTTTTGATCGCGATATTATTGCTAATATTTACAAATCATTGAATAAACATAACCATTATGTATCATATAAATACAATGAAGAATCTATTTAGAATAATTCAATACCGTAGAAAGGCAGCATCTGGCTATAAATTCAAAATTTACGATTTTCGCATTACAAATTCAAATCCACCAGTCCATAATCCACAAATTTCCTCAAAAACCTAACCCACCAAAATCCAAGCTCCCCCAAAGTAACGCAATTTCGTAAACCCCAAAAGAACCGCGCCCACCTCCCTCTATCCCTCGAGCCAATAGCCAGAGGCGATTCGCCCAATGAATATCCCGGCGCGCGAGTGGTCCTCTATATTGCGCAGGCGGACATAATGGTTCACATGTGGGTAAACACAGTGACGGGTTGCGGGTTGCCGCGCGCGCGTAAAGAGATTAATGGCCGTGGCTTCTCTCTCTTCGCCGTTCCCCCGTGGCGAGGACCCGAGGTTCGAGTATATCGTTGAGGATTCCGATGGTGTATACGCGTCTAGAAGGATTATTTTTTTAAGGGATTTAGGGGGTGGAGTCCAATAAACAGATGGATAAACGCATAACTGAAAGATATAGACCACAGTAGAGAAGCTGTACTAGTTTTATTTTACATATTCTTTGATAATAAAATATAGTATACATGAAGTGGTATACTTATTATTGGTCGTCAAATTACTATTCGTCTACCCTCTTGAGATCCTCTATCTACTGTTTGGTACTATTTGGTCTATTTTTATGCCTCTTAAATAATGAATAACAAGTTCCTAACAAGTTAATAACAAGGATCTTACCTACAATCACATTAGGTACACAATTTTACAAACTCATTCAAGGGCAAAGATGTATCAATATGTTTACCACTAAACAACTTACCAAATTTTTCCCTGCATATACATTAAAATTTCTCTGCAGCTACAGCATACTCCTTCACTCTCCCTCTTACGCTCTCTCTCCTGCTCTGTGACACACACACAAAGAGAAACATCGAGGGTGCGGCCGCCTCGTTGGGTTTGAGTATCCACTGGCGCGCAGCAGCGTATGCTCGGTTTTCACTTGTCTCTCTCTCTCTCTCTCCGCGGAGACACGTACGCGGGCTACGGTGATGTATCGGCGCCCACGGCGAGACGAATGGTACGGGGGACCCTCCTATGGCTACCATTACTCCGCAACACATTGGCCAATATCGGTGCGACACACGAATCTCACTCTCGACCCTCTCGTGTGTATGCTTTTTGCCCCCTTTGCTCTGTTTCTGTCTTGGTCTATCGACGTGATGCGAGAGTGCCATTCTCACTCTACAAATAGTCAGCTCTCATGAGAGCTCATGGGTATTGGTGCGGTGTCAGAGAATTCCGTGGATAGAGATTCGAAAGTGAAAAATATAACCCGATGCATGCATGGGTACTTGTACAATTCAGTTAGGAATTATTGAACATTTTCATTTACTACTTTTCTAGATGACCTTTTGTCCTGACCGAATTGACCGAATAATAACAAGTAATGGCTCTGCTCACGAAAAGAATGAGAAAGGGGATGACGTACCCATCCATGAAATATTTGAAAATTATTCATAGATATGAGGCGTTTCGCCTCAACTCTCCCAGCGCGGCGCGCGAGCGTCAAATCATGCTATTTTCGAGTCGTGTTTACGATATCAATATGAATTTCAAAAAATTATGTGATAAGCGTTTCCGACGTATTTTTTCCTCAGCTTTCCAATGGTGTAAGTGGTTTTTCCGAAATTTTCCATTTTCACCCTCAAAAAGTATAAAACATACTATATCTCGGAAAGTATATTTTTAATATTTTTTTTATCATCTAGATCGAAAGCTGAGCATTTTTTACGTCGGAAAGGATTTTTTGCAAAATTTGCTCGAATGTTTTTCTTAGAGAAACAGAACGCGAAAGAGCAGACGCAGCGTCTCCTTCGTGCGCGGTATGCGGCGCGCTGTACAGCGCGTGGACTAGATGTATTTCGCTTTCTAGTAACCTTATTATTTTTATTTATCATTTTTAATTCTTTATGGAATATCTTTTTCCACTTCGAATTTCACTTATATGCCCGATTGACCTTTTCATAGGTTATTTCGCAAAAAAAAAAACCGCTGAATTCTTTGGCACTTAGCTTCCTCAAACTAATTCATCGTTTCCTAATTAAAAATTGAAATTCTGAAAATACATTTTTCATAAAAAGGAATGCTAAAGAATTTCAATAATACTTTGAACCGATGCGTCTTATACCAGTTTCTTGCAAAATAGTATATTACGTACCTATTTTAAAAAAAGCTTTGACAGACCACCAAGTTTAAAAAAAATTGAGATTAAAAAGAGATAAAAGAAGGGGCTAAAAATGGCACTATTAATACGTTTTGATATTTTAATTTACTACATTATATAAAAATATTAAAATGATAGTTCTCGAAAATAAATGTATAATATATATTCATATAGATAATCACTTAAAATTGCAACACAATATTGCCACCAACAAGTGTAATAAGTAACAGTTAAAATTTCAAGTCGATAAATAAATTATTTTTTGAGATATTAATTTTTTAAATATAAAAAAGTTTTCATTAATAACAAATGACAGAGTGAAGATATTTTAAATTTTAAATTTTAAGAAACGAAAATGTAGGTAATTTGAATACCTTTTAAGAGAAGTATATTATTTTATGTAATAATTACTATAAGATACGAAAAAATCAAAAAAACTAAAAATTCAAAATCGTTTTTTGGTTATAAAACAAAAGAAAATCAATAAAATCCCAAATCCATCAGGGTACTTTCCTTTTGCCGCAAGACGAAGCGAATAAGCTTTACCCGACGAAAATCGGTTGATTAGTTTCGGAGATATTAAGAGTTGAAATATACACACACACACACACGCACATACACACATACATATATCCACGAAATCAAAAATCATCAAAATCAAATAATATACACATATACCACCATAAAACATCTTTTTGAAGACTTTTTTTTCGAAATTTTTTTTCACCGTTACAAAGCTTCCTCTTTGAGGAAGCAAAAACATTACAATCAATTTGAAATAGCAGACGCAACGCTTCTCACTTACTTTTTACCCGATAGGTGGCTTGCGTATAGAAAATTTTTGCCCGAGAGTAATTTGTTGTATCCAATTATATAAGTCTGATGAATTTTCGATCTTTGTTATCCTTGAAATTGTTTAAGAATTTTAACGCTGTTTCCGTTATATTTGTGTTCTTCGTGTGTTTGCTGATTAAATCATAATTTATTTTTGGTTTATTTATTGCATTTATTTTCTCGCTACTGAAATGGATCCAGCTTTGAAGCTGAAATGCATAAATCCTTTTAATAAAATTAATCACTCTGTGCGTAAAAATTTGTCGAATTTTCCTTCAATATTTAGGAGTGCGTATCCCCTCGTACCAGAAAACGCGAAAATTTGTTCCAACTGTCAACGTCAACTTTATAAACATAAGTTAGATTTACCTTCATGCGATGCCAAAAAAGCTAAAATTGAATGTACTGATGAATATCATAAAGCAGGCGTGGCAGTTCTCAACCAATTAAAAAAAAAATTTTTAGAATCACCGGGTAAGGAAGATAAAATTCAGCTACTCATGCTTGCTCCTGATTTTTGGTCTCGCAGAGACTTAATCAGAGAGTTCGGTTGTACTGAGTGGGAAGCTCGAGAAGCGAAAAAGTTAGTAACTGAAAGTGGAATTTTTTCAAAACCTGAAAAGAAAAGGGGCAAAATATTTCCAGTTGAAAGTGTAGATTCAGTTAAACGTTTTTATGAGAGGGACGATATTAGTCGTGTAATGCCCGGATTAAAAGATTGTATATCTGTTAAGCAGGATAATGGTAAAAGAGAACATGTACAGAAAAGGTTACTGCTTGGTAATTTACGTGAAATTTATTGTTTATTTAAAAAAGAGCATGAATCTGTTAATATTGGCTTCACTAAATTTACTCAATTGAGGCCGCCGCATTGTGTTCTAGCGGGAAGCAGTGGTACGCATAATGTATGCGTATGTGTACACCACGAAAATATCAAGCTGATGTTAAATGCTATTAATTTACAGAGTTTAACTGAAGGTACTCGACTATTTCTTAAAAACTACCACGATTGCATCCAAGCAATCGTATGTAGTAATGCTAGTTCGAAATGTTACTTGGGAGACTGTTTAGATTGCCCCAATATGCCTGTATTACGGAAACATTTGCTTGAATGTTTTGAGAGAAATGATATTTTTCAAATACAGTATGAGTCATGGCTTCAGACAGATCGTTGCACAATAGTATCTACAACTGTAAATGTTTATGAATTCATGAACATACTGGGAGAAAAATTAATAAAATTTAAAACTCATGACTTCTTTGCGAGAGAACAATATCTTTTCTTAAGCGATTTGAAAAAAAACCTTCAAAAAGGAGAATTCCTTGTTTGTTGTGATTTTGCAGAAAACTATGCATTTATAGTGCAAAATTCAACACAATCGTTCCACTGGAACAATAATCAAGCAACAGTTTTTACAACAGTGGTATATTATAACGAAAATCAAGATCTTAAACATATAAGCATTGCTATAATTTCTGATAATCTAAATCACGATACTGTTGCTGTTTATGAATATCAAAAAATTATAATATCGTATTTAAAAAGTAATTTCATAGTCAAGAAAATTTATTACTTAACTGATGGAGCAGGTCAGCATTTTAAGAACAAGTCTACCTTCCAAAACCTTCTGTTTCATCAAAAAGATTTTGGAGTTCCTGCTGAATGGCATTTTCATGCAACAGCGCACGGTAAAGGTGCGTGCGATGGTATAGGCGCAAATTTGAAAAGAGGGGCGAAAAGAGCAAGTCTTCAACTCTCTTCGAGTAATCATATTTTAACACCAGAAGACCTTTACAACTGGGCTTTACGTAATTGCAAAGAAACTAAAGTTTTTTACAGCACTAAAGAGACCTATGAAAAAGCCGTTTTGAAACTAAAATCAAGGTTAAGTAAAATTAAATCTATACCGGGAACTTTACAGTACCATGCCGTTATTCCAATGAATAAAACAACATTAATACTAAAAAACGTCAATGAGTTCAGAATATCAAATCTTCCCTAAAAAACCCGTAAAACAAAACAAAATAAAATTATCTACTTTAAAAAAAAAGAATTATTGATATAAATACTAGTTTATTGTTGCTATTATTAAGGAAATCAAAATTTTAAGTGGTTGTTAGAGAGCGAAATGCATCTAGTCCACGCGGTGTACAGCGCGCCGAAAACCGCGCGCGAAGAAGACGCTGCGTCTGCTCTTTCGCGTTCTGTTTCTCTAAGAAAACATTCGAGCAAATTCTGAAAAAAATCTTTTCCGACGTAAAAAATGCTCAGCTTTCGATCTAGGGGATAAAAAAAAATATTAAAAATATACTTTTCGAGATATAGTATGTTTTATACTTGTTGGGGGGGAAAATGGAAAATTTCGGAAAAACCACCTACGCCATTGGAAAGCTGAGGAAAAAATACGTCGGAAACGCTTATCACATAATTTTTTGAAATGCATATTGATATCGTAAACACGACTTGAAAATAGCATGATTTGACGCTAGCGCGCCGTGCTGGGAGAGTTGAGGCGAAACGCCTCATATATGAATTCCAAATGGCAGTAATACAATTTTCTGAACACTGCAGTACATAAAACGCGTAGCCCATGCCAAAGATTGTTTCGGTCAAGCGAAACTTGCCATCTGCGGACGCTGTCCATAATCGCGTATATCGTTTCGTTCCCGCGGGTTCCGCATAAACGGCCGCGTTATCGGGAGGAACGGCTGCTCGGGATGATTCGATTAACGGCCGATAGACGAGTGCGCTCGCGCGAGGGTCAAAAGTTAAAGAGCCACTTGTGGACGGTCTCGCTCTCTCTCTCTCTCTCTCTCTGTCTCTCGGCAGTATCTATTTAGTTGGCCTATAAGCTTCTCTTTATAAGGGTTGCCTGCCGCCACTGCGCTACTACCCCCCTCGCGTTGCCGCTGCTCACTTGGCTGTCTTTATCCGGGGCAGTCGTCGACGCCTCGTCTTTTCTGCTGTGTAGGGGAGCCATCCAACCAGCCAGCCAGCCTCTCTCTTTCTCTCATCTCCAGCTTGGGAATTATCGCTTGACGAGCCATCAAGTGAAACCCTCGGCCTCTCCCTCTCTCCGTCCCCCCGAACCTCTTAATGAAATTCTCGCCACCCTGACTGACTGGCTCGCTGGCAGACGGGCGGTGGGCTATCCTCGAGTGTGCCCCAGGAGAGTCTATAACCCGGGCTAAGAAAAGACCGCGAGGAGATAGACGGCGGAGAATAGAGACCACTCGAGGGAAGCTAAAATCTCTTGCACCCCCCGAAGTGCCGAACCGAGGCCGCCTCACTCCCCGTTTTTCGCGCGGCATCCCTCGTCGGATTAGATCCATAAGGGAGTTTCACCGTCTCTCTCTCTCTCTCACTCACTCGCTCACATAGCTGCGTAACTATTTCGGCACCCCTCGTGCGCGCAGAACTTCTCGATTCGACGCCGCAGCTCTCCCCCACGACAATGACACGCATCCCCGGCTCTCGCTTTCACACCACGGGGACCACGAGCCATTAACGCCAATATTCCACTCTCGCGCGCGCCTGCGCTCCCGCTTGGGCGCCAATTAAGAAGGGCCGAGAGGGAGAGCGAGAGCGAGCCTTAATGTTCTTTCGCTGTTAACTAAGTGGACGTTTCGCGAGCCACTGAATATATGCCCCGCAGCAGCTGCGAATGCGCTTTTTGTTTGCTGTTCGGTTTAGGAAGAAAAAAACGAGGTCGAGGTGTAGGAGAGGTGAGGGTTGATTCATTAAGATTTCATACTGGAATATTTAAGGAGCGATAGTTTTAGAAACTTGCATACTGAACGGTTAATGGTTGAAAAGGTATTGTAATAATGCATACCAATGATATTTTTATCTTTCATCGATCTTCTTTCTCAATTGTGACTAAGTTAATAATAATATTCAATTATTTTTTCTCAATAAAATTATTGATGCTATTAATGGTGATTCTAACGATAGTTAGAAATAAATCCATTAGATTTTCTTTTTTTGTCTATAATAAATGATATATTCTATCACCTACAACTTATTTGTTTCTTTCAATGACCTATTTGCAGAACCCATGCGCCACGTGAAAGCGGAACACATGCAGCATGACAAGGACCTCGACGATGAGGATGACCTGGACCTCGAAGACGATCCTCGCCGTGTTGGAGAACATCCGTACCACCACTCGATGCACCACCACCACCATCACCACCATCCTGGTTACGGTCCCGAAGATCACCTGAAGGACGAGGTAATCAAGTCGGATTGCAGCGCTGCCGGAGTGCCCATACCAGCGACGAAGCCGAAAATCTGGTCACTGGCGGACACAGCCGCGTGCAAGACACCACCACCTCCGTCCCACCCCCACCACCACCAGTACCAACTACACCATCACCAACAGCAACAGCAACACTACGCTCAGCAGCAACAACAGCAGCAACAGCACCACCACCAACAGCAGCAGCACCATCAGCACCATCTAACGAGTCAGTCGCACCACCACTCTCAGCAGCCCTGGCTAGGCGGTGGTGGCGCTAACGTCGCAGATCCGAACACGGGCTTGGGCAACTTCGCGTTACCTTCATCCGCCTCCATGAGCCCGTCCTCCGCCGCGACGGCGCCCTACTCCAGCACCAGTGCCCGCTACGGTGGCTTCCTCTCATCCTCATCGGGCGGTCAGCTCCACTACAACCCCAACTCCTCATCCGGTAGCAGCGTCTCCAGTGCCTCGTCCTCGGCGGCGGCGGGGTTTCCCGAGGTTGGTACGGATACCCCGCCGCAGACGCCGCCCAATATGAAGGTGGCTACGCCGAACGGCGTGATCCAGGGCCCTCCAATCGGGTATTGCCCTGGTGGCAACAGCAGTACCCCGAGTAACGGAGCTGCGAATCCCGGTCACTACACAGCCTCCGCAGCGGTGGCGAGTCACGCGGCTGCCGGAGCCGGTGGCTACATGCAGACACAAAGCAACGGCAGTGTCAATGGTGCAGGGGCGAATTACAGCACGAGGCTGCAGAACTCTCCGCACAAGGACTTCTCGCCGGCGTCGTCACAGAATTCAATTCTGCATCAGCATCAGACGACTGCCAGTTTACCGCCCACGGAAGCTACCACCGCCTTCAAGCCGTTTTATAAAGGGTAGGTTTTTTATCATTGTGATTGATTATTTTAAACCTCTAATAAGGGTGAAGAGCCAACCATTTATTCAACGACATCATCCTTTGTTCCAGGTCTCAGTCAATGGGCAGTGGCTTCGTGTCGCCGGTTTAAGTCTACACAGTCAGGCGCTCAGAGCGACGACTCAGCATCGTCTTCAAGGTTGGTACCGCTTCCTCTCTGCCTATCAAGCATCTCCCATACCGTCAGCTCCAATCCCTTCTCGCGCGGCCCACTCATCCAGTTTACGATACCTTTTTGTCTCGTTACGTCTCCCAAGCCAAACAACATCGCACGGTGACGAAAAAAAAGAGAGGGAACAAGAAAGAACGAAAGCAACAAAAGGCCGAGTCATAACACAGACGAGGAAGGTAGGTCGTCCGCCGGAGCAACGGTACAGCACACGGGCGCGTCTCTCTCTTATCCAGATTGCGATCGGTCACGGCCGTCGACGAACGTCCCGCGAGTCGAATAATCCCCCGAGCGAGCGATGGACGGACACCTTCAGGACAATCGATAAGGAATTAATATCCCGGGGAGTTGATTGGTCGTTAGTCCGCTCTCTCACTCTCGTCGAAAATAATAGCGGCCGCGGTGGGCTCCCTGCTATTGAGTAGCGTGTGGGCAAAGCGAGAGCAAGAGAGAAAGAGAGAGAGAGAGAGAGAGAGAGAGAGAGAGAGAGAGAGAGAGAGAGAGAGAGAGAGAGAGAGAGAAAGGCTATCGCCACCTTCTTGACAGTAACAAATGGACGGAGATTTCAATCAGTGAATGGAATCGCCGTGCGCTCGCTCCGTGCATATAAACCTCGCTGGCTCTTGGTCTTGTTTCTCCCTTTCCTCTCGCTCTTGCTTGCTCGCTCGCGTTTGTCGTTCGTGCCGGTAATTTTCTCGTCGTCCCGCTCTCTCTCTCTCTCGCGCTCATTCAGCTTTCGAGAGACACACCTCGGCTTGTCGCGCACTGATCGACCGGAGTCTCAGCCACCGCGAGCCTCGACTTCCTCTCCGGACCTCTCTCCTCCTCTGCCTATTCTCACGCGTAGTTAAAATTAAACGAGGAAGGAAAAATAAGAGTGAGAAGGAGAGTGAGAAAGAGAGAATCGAATGAGCGTTTGATGCATGGAATCGTTTTTAGTGACTCGAGAGCGGGGATATAACGGCAATTCCGACGGCTTTTATTGTCCTATAAATTCTTTAGTCCTTAAAATGCGCACGACGACGAGAACGACGACGACGACGACGACGGAGGCATTAAACGGGTTTGTAAAAAAGACGAGGTTTTTATTTACTCGTGGCGCCTTTTCTGCACACGAGGAAAACTATTATTTCGCGCTGGTCTCTATGCGCTGATTTAAATTCGTTCGCGGCATTGGCTATTAGATAAATCTCGAATGACTTGCGAAAGTGCAGGTAACTGTCGCGGTAACTAATGTGTTTTACATTCTGTACAAGTGATACCCGAGAAGATGGAGACTATTTGTTCGCGTGTGTTACTGGATTATCACTATGTTAGAGAAACGCATTTCTGAAATTCCTTCTTCGTTTAAAAAAAATTTTAACTTAAACATTGTGTAATTCATATAATATTATACATTATTAAACGCCGACAAAGTACCAAGTAAATTCTCAACTTCCAAAAGTCATCCTAAACTTGGCCATCCGTCCTGCTCCCCCAACTTTCGCCCGGTGTCTCACCAGAGTTTGCACACGCAGAGGTTCTCGAGTGAGAAATCTCGACCCGCGCTCAATTCAGGGCCCCCGTCTGCTTCTTCTTCTTCTGACTCCTCTTCTTCTTCCCCATCGGAATTACATCCCAATTAGTTACTTTCTGCAACTGGGGGCCAGGGCAAACTTGGCTCATGAACGGAGGCGATTAAGCGGCTCTACCCCCGAGGCATGTACGTCCGCTCGCGCAAGCTCGAAATTCAAGGCGTCAGAGAGACGCGTATTTGCGTAGTTAGACGTCGCGTCAGCTTTGAAAATTCTCCCCGGGCTTTTTCGGGCGGAGGAGTAAAACGGAGGAGATAGAAGAAGAAGAAGAGGCGAGAGGAGGAGAGAGCACGTCTTTTAGGTGCCCGGGTGTTAGTGGGACATCCTTATCTGGTGGCGATCTGATCCTAATTTATAGCCCAGTCCCAAATAAACTAGTTTTCACTGTCGTCACCTTGCCTCGTTTCTCCCTCTCGTTCTTCGTCTCCTTCTCCCCTTCTTCTTCTCATCCGCCCCCTCCTCCTCTCAAAAAAGTCAAACTCACATAAACACACACTCGTGCGTAAGCTCATAATACCGGACGACGGAGCGTACACACGATCCGAACAGGTATAGGCAGGAGCGCGTAATCCGATGTGGAAGCTACTATGCTACTACGCTACCTGCGGTGTGGCCCACGGAAAAAGGGTATGAGCCCCGACGCCCGTGGTAATTGCCAATTAGCCGCGCGGATATTTAATTGCTATTAGGGCCTGATCTCGGTGGTCGTCGGCCACGACGACGACGACGTAGTTCTCCAAATTCGCGTAATGGCGCGGACCCGGGGCAGAGAGAGGCTTCTTAATAAATTTTATCAACGAGCTGCTAGCCGGGACGATCCTTTATTTTCTTTTTTTGCGGAGGGGGGTCGATCCTTTGTGCGTTCCTCTTTCTGGCACTTTACAACGGCTCGGCTTTATGGATCTTTTTATTAAGCCGGACGCGCAGCAGTCGTCGGTTCCTATACACGTATTACTTGTGCGTGCGTGTGTGTATAAATTTTGCATTTTAGGAACCTATAAGTGACTCATTAACGAGTTTTTAACCTCCTTTATGCGCCGTACATTATGCGCGCCCGGGGGATAATACCCGGGGATTGAATTTTAATAAAGCTATAATGCTAACTGGCCGCCGCCGCCGCCGGAAGGTGCCTGGCTGTCCGTGCGTGTGTACATATATATAACAGGTATTCTATTCTTTGTCATTGAAGAAGGAGGCGCGGTTTTACGCCTCGCCTCTGCGCCACTCATGTATATAAACGATCGTTGACTGTCGGGGCCAATAATCGTTCGGCAGATTCAGCAGTGTTGAAAAGTGGCCGCGCGTGCGTTAAATATTATGATTCCGGTTTTAGTAACAGCCCGTGCGTTATATGTCTCCCATAAATTATCGACACAAAGGACGGTGTTTACCCTCGAATCAGAATTTTATTTACGATTCTTTGTAAAAAAGAATTCATAATCCGCAGCTTCTTTCTTATATATATATATAAATGCATCGCAGCGCATATCTGATTGGAAAAGATTTATATGCGACAGAAGTAACCATTTCATTTATGTATATATTCAATAACACGAACCGAATCCCTTAATTACGCATTGTGCGCTATCGATCACAACCAGTCACCACTATAGCCATCGAACCCCAATCAAAATAATATTAATCAAACCCGCAAAATCTATTCATCTTCGACTACTCCCTAAAAAGAATAAAGAACCGCAGTTGCCGCCGCACCACTACTACCTCTCTCTCTCTGCCCCTCTCAATTTCTCATCGACCGTATCACAATAAATCGCTACGCGCGCGAGCTGCACACGCACCTTGCTCGCGCCTCGAAAAATCGCCGTCGTCGCTCGTTATCGCCGAGGCCCCATATATATATATATATATATACATTCCCATGTGTATGTATATACCCCATATCGCATCGCGCGCGTTTGTCTCATTAAATCAAGCAAGCGCACTCCTCTCTTCCTCTCCCTCTTTCTCTTTATTTATGAATATCCGCGACAAAATGTTCCGAGTCGCTCTGCGGGGGGCCTTGACGGCATAATTCCCCCGTGGCGACGCGAACGTGACCCGCGCGCACACCACGTGTATAAATAACTTCGATTCGCGCGCGTGTGCATGGCGATATTTTGCCCCATCGACGGTGCATGTGTGTATGTGTGTGTGTATATTCTCGGCGCCCGTGAGTTATCGACCGGGATTAAATTGTTGTTCGACCCGTGCGTGAGGATGCCAGAAATTATACGAGTGTGTGTGTATGTGTGTATGGATGCATACGCGAGGTTGCGAAAGTTGGATAGATCGTAGAGAGAGATTGAGGATAGGAGAGAGAAGAGAGTTTTGGATCTGGTGCGCGGAGGGGGTTGGCGGTTTGAGGTAATCGAGTGAAATTATCGAAGATGCGCTATGTGTACATTTATAGTATGAGGATGGATTTTATAAGGTCGGGAAAGCTTATTTATTCATTAGGGAAGAGAGGCCTCGGGAGGGAGAGAGAGAGAGAGAGAGAGAGAGAGAGAGAGAGAGAGAGAGAGAGAGAGATGCAGACGCAAGAGGAACGATAATTTCGACATGTTTATGCTTGCGCGCGCGCATGCGGTGGTTTTTGTGGTTTTTGAATTTTAATATGCAGGATTCAGTGCGTCTATGATCGTAAATTAAATGGTAAGTTGCGTAATTTGTTACTCGGGTTAATAGAATCAACACACACACACACACACACACACACACACACACACACACACACACACACACACACACACACACACACACACACACACACACACACACACACACACACATATATTCTATATGGAATTCTACGAAGTGAATTCTCAACGTATAATACAGAAAGTGTGAAACAGCCATAAACTTATATATGTGCAAACATAAAATAATTTATCGCATTTTACACGCGGCAGTATTACAAAGAATCAATAATCATTAAGCCATAGAACGTAAACTTTAAAATTAAATTCCGCACAATAATCTCTTGTTCGCACAACGGCTTTATCTTCGAACGTCAATATCAAAGGAGAGCATTCTCACACGCGCACACGCCTCTGCCAATCACTAATTAAGCGGGCTGGCAGCCATCTCGAGGGCTTTAACGGTACACATCAGCCGAGACCTCCGCGCGAGTGGCGATAAATCGATGCGCGCGCGTCCCGTGCGAATTTGCGCGTTGTCACCCGAACAGCTACCGCGCGAGATAAAAGGAGGAGAGAAGCGGTGCATTGATGGATGAGTTCGGCGAAAGAGTGGAAAGAGGGAGAGAAAGCGGAAGCTGAGAGGAGAGGGGCTTTTTAATATCATCGAGTGGCGTGAAAGTAGTGTGAAATCGGGGCGTACGTGCGCGACGAATTGCGGGTTGTCCCGAGATGTAGTTTAGTTTGTACAAGGTAAATTATAAGCGTGGGATTAATACGGTAATGAATCCAATTTTTTTATAAATTCTACACTGGTGAAATTCAGTGATTAATTTTGTGCCCGATAACCCTGTTGTTCTATGAATAAGACTTATTTTAAACAGTATCAATAATAATCAGCGGCTAAATATCCACTCTCCATACTCCATAATTCACTTGACAGCGGGTTCTTCGCATTGTCTTATTGATCCGCGTACCACTAGCGGCTAATTGAACCGATCACACTCTCCTAAAAGTACAAGGGCCGTTTAAATCATAAATGAGGCACTTTGCCCTCGAAATCATCCTATACTCAATCCAATCAATTACTAGAAATCGATAATAGAAAGAAAAAAACAAAATTACTTACAGATGGCTTTATCCGACAGATAAAACGCGCGCATCTCGAATAAAAGGATACATTAGATACCTGGCAGACGCAACTTTCGCAACCTCGCGCCTAAGGTATTTTTTCGCGATCTTATATACCGCAACTAATTTATATTGAGACTCGGTACTTGCGCCGCTAATCGCAGAGAAAAGCAAATTTGCTGCGCGAGAAGAGATAAAGGAGTATATTTACGCGCGCGCGCGCACTGACGCAACTGCGCTTCTTCGCTTACAAATCGATGAGCGCGCTATGAATTCCGGAGTTTCATACCAATTAGTCTCCCCGAGCCGGTATATCGAGTCGCCGGTGATTTTTCATCGCATTGTATTCAAATTCTGCATTGTGGGATGGGTCGGTGTACGTACGTATACGTACGTTTGGTGAGAGGAGAGAGCGTTCGTATTATCTCGGGAATGAATTGACAGTCCATTAA
The DNA here is from genome assembly GCA_036365515.1 of Torymus aiolomorphi. Classification (NCBI taxonomy): domain Eukaryota; kingdom Metazoa; phylum Arthropoda; class Insecta; order Hymenoptera; family Torymidae; genus Torymus; species Torymus aiolomorphi. The sequence goes on along the minus strand of CM070874.1, from coordinate 74,681,364 downwards.
TAATACGGTAGATAAAGGACACGATTTTCATATGCTGTGAAATGTGATTCACGGAAACATGAATGCTGCCTTAGTAATGGTGTCATTCGGCTATTTTATTTGATGAAATATTACACCAATGTTACATGGTCCCTCGTACGGTTTAAACACTTTTTAAATTTGTAGTATATTTTACAACATCCAAAACACGTTCCTTAAAAACTCTTTAACGACTGAAATTAAAATTACCCAGCACAGGCGACAAAGCACCGAACTCGAAACCCATAAAAATCCTCACCCAACCGCGATAACCCCTCCACCGCCGAAAATACCGGCAGGAGAACAAAAATTCGCGCGCCGACGGAAGCCGAAAACGGCCCTGAGAAAGCCGCGTTCGCGCGTTATCTCGCCCACGGTAAAGCTCCTTCTCTCTCTACATTGTAATTCGGAACGATGGTATGCTAAAACGGCCGATCGAGAAACCGCGGCGAGCGAGCCTTCTATAGCCTCCGCAAACGAGATTCCTGCGATTCCGCGATCCGAAAGATTAATCCCTATTGCATCTCTCTCCCTCTCTTTCTCGCGCGCGCGTGCACACACACACTTTCTTCCCTCTCCCCATATATACGCGTTGCTTTATTTTGCAAGCGTGCGTGCGTGCGAGGAGTTTAATCCGACGGCGCGGACGAGCGTAAGAGAGAAGTCGTTTTGGATTTTCTGCACGAAGTCCGCGAAGTTGCGGAGGCATCGCGGTATATTTTTAGCGCGTATCGATGCTGATTATTGCCGGCGCTGAGGATTTTTCGATGAATTTAAATGGCGTTTTAAGGCACCGCGGGTTTACAAAGTAATGCCGATGGCCTTTAATTTTTCATAAAATCTCGCATTCCGCGAGTGTCTTGCGGAATCGACGTCCAATATTTTACAATTTAACTCCACATTCACGCGTCCGTCACTAAATCACCCCGTTCCCCTCATCCTCGTTAAATATTTCACAAACCTGTGCCTTCTTTTTCCACTCCAAAACATGCATCGAACATCGGGTTGCTGTGCTATTAAACAGCGTCGAATTCCGCTGCGATATCGCTCGCTATAAAGCGTCGAGTCATCGTTATACGGTATAAACGCGTCTCGCGCTCGTCGATCATAGTCGCTGGGCAAATTTGAAATTGATGGCTCGCTCGCGCGCGTGCGCGTGATGAGTTTCGCCATTAGAAACACACGGCGGCTGCGGATTCCGCGTCGGCGGTATGGAATCGCTCGCGATTTGCTCAATCAGCGCGCCGGTTTATTATGCAAACTCGGAAACTAATGAACTGTCTATCAGTGAAATAGAGTCGGTTCATTTGGCAGTTGATCAATTGTTTGTATATTCTAAAATTGTTTATTTTTCAGTAAGAAAATAGTACATTACGCAACTAGTGCGAGGGGAACACGATTTACGCACGCGTGGTAGTTCGCGCCCGAGCGAAGCGAGGGCGCTGAACTACCACGAGTGCGTAAGTCGTGTTTCCCTCGCACGAGTTGCGTATACTATTTTTCATAACAAGTGTCGCGGAGCTCGACATTATACTAAACTAAATTAAAAAATGAATTATTTTTAATAGATAATTATTGTATCTTTTATCAAAAAAATATTAAACTAAAACAAAAATATAGTGTATCGTACATTGTAGTTAATTATGATGATTATGTACATTAATTGTAACATTACAATTATTAAAATGAAAAGAAATATTTTTGTCGCTGCTTTCAATAGTAAATGATTGTTCGCTTTTTTCATCACTGTTTTGTCTACGTTTTTTCAACGGTGAACCACATGTAGCTTGCTGCGTTTCGGTTAATCGATAAAATTCATCCTCAGCGTGTGGTTCATTATCATCATCTCGACCTTCTGAATCAAATCTGGTTCTTTTTAACGAAACTGTTACAGATTTTTTGGGTTGATCAACTGTAATTTCTGCTCCAGAAGTAGATGCTACTTGATTGTCACACTGCGGTATATGGTTATCTGCCACTACAACTTCAGTAGGTTTTAGGACGATCGATTTAGTTATTTTTTTATGAATTTGTTCCTTATGATTCATAGATTCATTAATGTAGCCCTCAGCTACTGTAGACGATTTCCAACCGCCATGTCTTTTTAAGTCAGTAAGATCACCTCCTCCATCGACTAGCAAAGTTGCTGAAGTTCTTCGGAAACTATGACCAGTGTATAAGTGAGGATTTGGTAATTTTAACCAATCAGCTATTTGCTTTGGCATTTGACCGATTGTATTGAGACCAATCGGCTGTCGTGTGCATTTTCCGTCTATATAATGTATGAAGAATCTTTTGTGTTTATCGATTTCAGTTGGTCTAAGATTCATGTAATTTTTACATGTTTGATAAAATTTTCCACGAACTGCAAAAGAACGAGGAACATTATTCTTCGTTACTGGAATTTTTATCAATAATCTCGTCGAATCATCTTCAATGTCATCGGTTGTTATATTAGTTAATTCTCCTCTTCTCAACGCACCGAGAATTCCAAAAATAAAAACAACCTACAACGAAATCAATTCTCGTAAATTGTTGAAAAATGAAATAAAATTTAAAATTTTTTTATAAATAAATTACTTTTTTCACTAAATGTACTTCGTCCGGAGCATCATTACAAAATCTACTAACGTTTTCCGCAGCGAAAGTCTTGGATTTTTTTTTTCGAATATTTGGCATTTTTTTTCTTGATGTAAGCTAAAAGTTGATGATATTGGCTTATATCAATATGATCAAAAGTTTTTACGGTAGTCTTCAACATTGAATAACGGTTCCATAGTGTCGGAGGAGAAAGTGTCATTGCCAATTCTTTGAAATAAGCTAAAAATATTTCTTCAACGAACATTGTGGTTTTTTTTTGTTGAACGCCAAGACTTAAACTTGTTGTATGTTGCAACATATTGACGTTTTGATTTGTCCGGCAATAGTTACTTCTTTAGCTGCTGCAGCGATTTCGGGTGGAATTTCATCTCCATAATCGGATATATCGTCTGTATCACAAGAACTATTATCACTCATGTTTACTTTTCGGTTAGGTACCAATAGGTTATAAACGAGACGTCTTGCACTAATGATATACAATTTCGCAATCATACGTATGTAAAACAAATGACAGCGACATGATAGGTTTCCCCACGCACGCTTCAAATGTCCCTGCGCACGCTGTGAGAGAGCGTGCCTAAATCGATGACTTTAGCGCCAAAACAAATGACTCTAAAGTCGAGCTCCGCGCACGCTGTTATGAAAATTCCTTATCTGAACTGATAATAACATTATATAACGAACACAAAATTGTCAATGGAATTTGTTTACTTCAACCTATTTTTTCATGACACGTCGCTACCTTTTACCAAATTACAATCTTCTTACAGAAAATGACACACCACACAGCCATCATTAACCTTATTAAACACACACGCATTCCCCAACACTTTCGCCCAAAAAGTAATTCCACCTCTCACGTATATACTTATACCTTCACGCACTCGCATGCAACTTCGCTCGCTTTTTAAGGCCTCGAAGTTATCCGCGCTTTTATAACGAAGTATGTTACGGGTTGGCGCTGACAGCTGCAGGCGGCCGCCGTCGGGGGGCAACCGGTTTTCCGCTCGCTCGCGTTCGATTCTCGCACCTCGCGCTTTCCTATTCCGGCGCGCGCGAGCAGTCCGCGCGCGCTAATTGGCGATTTTCACGCGCGCGAGGACGTCGTGTGTGCGTGTACGTATGTATGTGATTCCTGAAAACTCGGGTGGTATATACACTCGAGCCGATGCGAGAGATACGAAAGTTCCTTCTTTTTTGGTTCGGTGAGGAGGGGAAACACGTGTAGACGGGGTATTATTTATTGAATGTCGAACATGGGTTTGCGAGAAATCTGGAAATTGAGTTTGCAATTTTTGCAGAGTGCTGCACGAGTGTTATTGGCAAAAGTAGCGACTATGTAGCATGATGATGATGGCGAATTTGCGCGTGCTGGTCTTATCGTATCGGACTCGTTCTACTTGTTCGGCGTTTTCTCGGATTTCCCTCGATGTTATGTAAATTACAATGTCTTCGAGTTCATTTATTTCAGGTAGCACATAATTAAATGCATTACATAAACTATAATAATAATGTATCCTTCATTTGCAAACTTATTTTCCGACGAAAAACCGTTGAATTTATTAACTTAAAGCGACTACAAATATCTATATTTAAGGTGGCTCATGCGGGCTAGTAGACCTAAAGCTATAAAAATTTTTTACGAAGATTCATTTATACATTCCAATCTGAAAACTGATATGACAGAAAAAGGTATTTAACATAACGAAAAAAATTTTTGTTAGAAAATTTCCAATCTTACAAAAGTAGATTTTGTCCACTAAACAGAAATTCAATAAGTTATATTTATAATCTTTTTTGTTTTTCATTCAATTTTAATTAGCAAGGTCTCATTTTTTTCCTTGTTCAATTTCAGGAGGAGGTACCGATATGAAAATTGGAAAATTTTCAAAACCTGCAAAGTTATATGCCATTGTTTATAAAATTCAGTGACATATCTACAAACAATTGCATATAACTCTGCAGGTTTTGAAAATTTTCCATTTATATCGGTACCTTTCCCCTGAAAGTGAACAAGGAAGAAATTAAAATTGAATGAAAAACAAAAAAGATTATATCTTTATTATTGAATTTCTTTTGAATAGAAAAAATCTACTTTTGCAACATTCGAAATTTTATAACAAAAATTTCTTCTGTTATGTTAAGAACCCTTTTTCCTGTCATATCAGTTTTTAGATTGGAATGTGTAAATAAATTTTTGTAAAAAATGTTCATAACTTTAGGTCTACTAGAGCGCTCGAGCCACCTTAAATCATATACACAGAATAAATAGTATCCTATAGCCCGTAATTACAAAGGAATAACTAAAACCAAGCAAAAATATAATATATATCCTCCGTTACCCCCTCCACGCAACCTCCCTCAGACAAAAGCATCCCACATCACCTGCAATATCGGGCTCCCAGGATCTAAGCGCCTTCGCGTACGCACTCACGCATCCTCGGAATCCCGCGTCGGCGGTGCGCGACTATTATAGCCATTTACACGGATACGCGCGCGCGCGAGATCTCGATTCCTCGCTGCACGGCTCGCGGGATTAAAACGGCCGCCGCTCGTTAGGATGCCCGCGCGCGAATTATCGGCTGTGTCGATCGTCGCCATGCGTGCGGCAGCAGCAGCAGCACTGCGGGTATACTATACGTATAGGTACCGGATTCGCGTACGTGCGAAACGTCGTAATCGGACGGCAAAGGCGCCTCGGCGGCGTTTTTTTATTGCGTTTGGAGGTGTAGGTGACAGCGGGTATGATGCGGATTTTGGTTTTGAGGTTTATAAGGGAAGAGAATGTTGTGTGGACAGTTGTTTGAAATTTATACATACTTGAGTGCTTTGTATTTGTGCTGCTAGAATGAAGTATAGCTTTTATACCTCCGGTGATATGACTGTATATATCTTATGAGACGTAGTATTTCAGTAGTATTGGCGCAAATTTACAAATGGATTTAAAAGGCTCAAGATTTTCAACCGAAAAGTAATGTTTATAAGTCATAAAATATAATTAGTATACGATTATTAAGCACTTTATTATATAATTGTTTGTAAAGCCATATGTGCTGGAGCGTAACTTTAGCATAATTATAATATGAAAAACACCAACGGTAAACTGCCTGAATACCAATAACAGAAAACAATAATAAGGGTAAATATAAACGCGCGATATAAACGCGAAATCGTTCCTACACGTTTACGACTCCCATTTCAAAACCTCATGCTGATTCAATTCTCCCAGAAAATTGTAAACAGACCTTATCACTGTCACCCGAAGCCCGTGGAACCTTTACACTGCCCCGATCCACAGCAGAATCCATATAACCCCGCAGCACCGTCGCAGCATCGAATCGCAGCGTCGAAATCGATTACAACGCTTCTCTCGCCTTCGCTTATCGCGCGACGACTAATTGTCGCGCACACTCCTCTCTCTCTCTCTCGCTCTCTCCGGCTGTGTTGCTCAATCTAATCGTCGCGGCAGTTAAAGGCCGCAGTTACGCAATGGAATAACTCTTTCTCTCTCGCGCGTGTACATATGCATATGGATAACTCAATCGATTTATCCTATCGAATAATTAGCGTTACAAGAATATTACTGCGCCTTATCCCCCGGGCTTGATAAAGCTCCGTATAAACTGGATTGACACGCTCCGAGAAATATTCCTTCGATTGTGGGGAATATTCTTGAGGGAGAAGTATTTCTGTGAGGCAGTCGAGTGTGCTGCTGGTGTGTATGTCTCTGGGGTAATGCCGCGAGACGAATGAGTATATAGAGGCGATTAACATTTTTTTCTGCAGCGTGCGATTTTGATTGACACGCGTACTGTCAAATAAATCACACTCTGGCCGTTCTGCACGGGTCTCGAATCGCCCAGTAATTTATCAATGTTATTAGCTGCTGAGTTTAGAAATATGCGTAGCTTATGTTGCTTTATTAAAATTGATCGTATCAAATGTTAGTTCTCTAGCTTTAAAACCGCGTGACACGTGTTTGCTTACTTGCAAAATGAACAAAATATAATAATCAATCCAAATGTGTATAAAGTTATTCAGCCGCAGTTGCATATATTATATTACTCCGAATCCTTAACTAATCAAGCATTAACTGCCTGTTCCATTATGCTAAAAGACATGAATTTAGCGCTTATTAAGCTTGATTAAGATCAAACATTCCCACATCGACAAAAAATGTACGAGTATCACGAAAATTTTCGCTTAAGTGATTTTTCGATATACGCCTGATTGGATTAACACGCGATAACCGCCGTTCCCCCCAAAAAACACGTATTTTCCCTTACGCTGTATCCCCATCGCCTGAAAAACGCCACTCAGAATTATCCACATTACGCTGCGAATCGTTCGCACACTTCGACCAATCAGGCGTACGTATACCCTCAGGGCGCGCGCGCGCATCACGAATCGCGCGGGGATTTGGGGAGCGATCATGTTTTCCGCTTGTCGCGTTACGCGCAAGCGTCGTCCTCGCAATAGAGAGAGAGGACTACACCCACCTATAATCCCCCCGCGGCGTCCTGACCAACCATGATCGCGGTGGGTGTAGTACGCGCGTATAACGTGGGGTGATACAATTGTTGTTACGTATCGGTATATATGGACATTTTCGAAGTTGGGTGAATAAAATGTGTAATATATATGACGAAAGCTGGAATTGTTATGTAAGCTGAAGTTTCTTCGCGAAGTGTTATGAGGTTTACATGCTGGCTTTATTTGGTCGCGGCGGTGAAGTTGAACATTACTTCGATCAAGGTGAAATGCGATCGAGCGAGGACAGTACTTAATTTTAAGAGTTTATATAGAAAGTCATTGTATTGCTTTCTTTTTTCGTTGCGAATGGGAATCCTTGGTTTCGTTTGAAAGTAGTGCAGCAGAGCTTTCTCTACACGAGAACGAGATGATAATTGGCCATTTGATTTGTGGAATAATGGCCGGCTAATGAACCGAAACACCTCCGATAGAGATCGCTTTATCTCATTTAACGAATAATTAACGTGTCCGACGATATAACGAGATCATCCATAATCGTCATCGTTCTACAACCTCCCGGGATTCATCGACCATTCCTGCCCTCACCTCATCCTACCATCAATAATCTTAGACACCTATATTTAACAAAAACAATTCTTTGCTTTTCGTTGCAGGTTAACCAGAAGCAAGATCGGAAGCCGTTCTGGGGATCCCAGATTCCAAGCACACGGGGGCTCTCTAACCTGGACAACGCTTGCACCAGACAACCGGCAAGGCACTCGAGATTTACGCGCGTGCGAAACTTTACCAGTGAACGACGACTATATGTACCCTGTCGAAAGGGCACGCATGCGTGTATACTTATATATATAAGTATACACGCATGCGTGCCCTTTCGACAGGGTACATATAGTTGTATATATATAATTTTTTCTTTCCGCGGGCTCTTCTTTCTCGACGAGTGTATTATGGCGATACACACATAGACACAAATCCACGGTTGTTGTTGTTGTTGATGATATTGTTGTTTCGTTGCGGACGACACATACATACACACACAGACGCGCGCGTATATAGGACGATTGAATTATATAAATGAGGGACAGAGGGGGATGATAGCTACAAAAAAAAACAGAAAATAAATAAATAAAAATACACACGGGCAATGTGCAAAGGAAACGATTGAAGCAGCACCTTGATTATATAGTTAAACGAAATGGCAGAACTGTTGTTACTATGATTATTATTATTATTATTATTAATATTATTATTATTATTTTTATTATTATAATTTTATTATTATTATTATTATTATTGTCACGTTTAAAGTCACAACCACGTACGGTAACGACCGCCGACGCGAGAAGTCTTTTTGTAAATATGTCACATACAAGAGAGAGAGAATTTTAGGCGACTACATAAGGGATATAAAAGGATTATGAGGACGCGTTCAGTGCGTATATATATAATTGATATGTATGCATAATAACGAGCAGCGTGCGAGTATACGGCCGATCAACTTACACATAATACACATATATACAATACACACACACACACACACATACACACTAATGTGAGAGCTCGAGCGCGCGTCTCCTGTCATTTATTTTTCTTCTTTTTATAGGGTGAAGATGTACTTGCGATTTATTGCTATATCGATGTAGAAATAATGTACACGCGGGGGACGAGCTACGCATCGTATAACTATATATAGAATTCGTGATTTTTTTTCTCGTGTTTGTCTTTGCACATGGTTTTCGTTTGCCGATCCTCAACCGGTGTTTAGAGAATTTCATTGTAAGATCGTTTTACTCTCACGAACCGCGAAACTATTCGAACCTACACCAACTAAGAATGATGTAAATATATATCTATATATATAAGATTAAACACAATTGGTCAAACCAGTGAACAACAAAACGTCTGCCAAGATTGACTTTTCATTCATTTCCGCCCTATATACACATATACGGTCCTCCTTCCCGCACTACTTCCATCCCACACAGCAGCGATAATAAGAAATCCGGCTTATAATTTTTCGCATTATAACCGCGGGCCCGAGGGGCGTAAACCCGAGTCGCCCTATATGTAAATCGAGACTCGGTTCGCTCTGCGCGCGCGCGCGCCGCCATAAACTCGCGAGCTCGCTCGTACAAGTCAATCAGGCGGCGATCGATAAATCACTTAATTTTCATCGCGCGTAGAGTCGCAGCAGCCCCTTATTATATACTACACCGGTGTGCGGGCGCGCGAGACCCAACCTAATCTCGCGGTGGCTGCTGCTGCTGCTGCTGCGCCTTCCTCCTCCCCGCGCGCGATCGATGATGATATGGTGCTCGAGCCGACGAAAAGCGTCGGGCGATGCTGGTGTGTATAGGTATAGAGAGAGAGGAGAGAATCGCTGGCTGGCTTCCACTGGCAATTTTTATTGGTGCGAGGGTGGTTGGGATTTTCGGTGGGTTATCACAATGGTTCGGTAGCTTTTTTTTGTTGATTATCTGGTGTAGATTTGTGTACTTGACGTATTTTAATCAATGAATATTATTGTTTTAATCAAGAACGATATTATTATTTCAAGCCATACTTTGAATTTCAAATAAATTCGAAGTATCGTGAAAATTCGCCGAAATTCAGGAGGTAAAATGCCAAGGAAACATTAACGATGTAAAGTGTCACACTAACAGTATATTACGCAATACCGCTCTTTAAACCCACGTATATTATACTACTCTCATGGATACATGTATTGTACCACACAGACTCTGCAGTAGCTATTTAATAAACACACAAGATGAGCATAGCCGTTCACACACTCACATAGCGAAATAAATATGGATATGCAATTAATTAACGAATTAAAGTTCACATAGTACACGTTTATTACTATAATAGTGTTGTTTGATAAGGAAAATGGTGCAATAAGTGACGACGCGTGTGAGGATCGGAGTAAATAACTGTCCACTAGAAGCCAGCGCACGTCGCGAGAAAATACTTATTACATAAGCAGACATCTCACGATTCGCAAACGCGCAACTCGAACCAAATTCGATAATTCGGGTAAGTAAGTTAATTCATGCGCAATATCACGTAAAATATAAGATATCATTAAATGTCGCGGTGTAAAATAAGGTTATCGGATTTGGTTTACAGTTTACCATTGATGTGACGCGACATTGCGAGTTGTCCGAGAACTTGTAAACCAGAATACTATCTCTTTCTTGTAAATATATAAAGTCGCTTCGATAAATAAATGTAAACTTAATGAGAGAGCGTTAAATAATTCAGTACACACGTCTACGAAATTAAGAAATGAGAAAAATGCATTTCGATATGTATGGAGAGCTAACAGAAACGTGCAAGTTTTGTATAATTTACGAAGGGAAGGTTGAAAATGCGAAGAGGCAGGAAAGTGTAAATTTTTTGTAAAGATACATTTATTTATATCTGTGATAAAGGAGAAAGAAACGGAACGAAAACGAAAAAAAAATCGAGGATAACAAAAAAAATGGTTTGAAAGCACAGGAAAGAAAGAAAAACATACAGACACACACACACACACACACGAGAACAGGAGACGCGCAGCAAAGCTCGACGCTGAAACCTACTGTATACAATATATACTTATATCGCACGGTCGTCGCGCCGCGTGCGTTCGAGGTATATAGCTCCGTCTCACTTAGGCGTCTAATTATACATGCGCGACGAATTTTTTTTGTAAATAAGCGAGCGAATAAGAATAATCCTGTCGGAATCGAGAGACGCGCGCGCGTCCGCCCACCGACGCACAGGTGGTAAAATATTTGTTGTGAATAAATGCATAGCGCCAGGTACACTAGATAATATTTCGTAATAGTTGATAATGGATATAATCTATCCGCGGTGAGCTGCGCGAGTTCTATCCGGTCGTTCGTACGGTTTCAAACTCTTGTAAATTAAAGTGAAAAAAAAAAAAAACAAACAGATGATGATGATCATGATGATGATGAAGAGTATGTGTACATAGCTATGAATGTGAATATAGATAAAAATATATCTATTATTATTATTATTACGAGTATCGACATCATAACATATTATATTATTATTATATTATTGTCTACTTCAATTATGAATTCATATTATATTAAAAAGAAGACTATTACGTTGTAAATTCATTTGTGTCTTTATTTATCCCTTCCATCCCTTTACGTTTAAGTGACCATTAATCAGTTACTTTCTTATATTAAAATCAACAATTTTAATAATATGGAAAACGTATAATTTTTCTATTATCAAATAATATCTTTGCTTTGTTATTATACTCAAATACAAAAAAAATTAAGGATTCACTATCTTTCTTTATGCATTAATACATTCAATTTAACATATTGATCAGGCTCAAACATGAGTATTAAAAGATTAAAGATTATCGGTATTCTATCGAATTCAATGTACTACACACACAAACTTTATAATATTTCAACTTCGGAATTATTTTTGTAACTCATATTATACATGTTTGCATTAGTAAATAAAAAGAGTAAAATATTTAGGAAACAGAATATGAATACAAAAGTATACCAATTCAACCAGTACGAAAAAAAAAAAATCGATCGATAGCCAAAATATTCTTTCTTCCACAACTCCCTCCGGCATTCTTTTCCACCCAACTTCCACCAAAGCAAATGAGAATAGGTTGAAACAGCGCAATCAAATCCTCCGTTTGTCCTCACCCTTCCACACCTACCACAAAAACCCACCACCTCACGTACGTACACTCATATCTATACATGTACGTACGTACCACCCAGGGGGTACGACTGCGAATCGGAAGTCCTGGCACGTACGGCATAAACATCGAAAACACATCGGCGCGAGGCCCTACAAAGCTCCTCGCTCCGCTCGTTTTGAATATATATATCTCGTCTGCACCCGAACAATGGCGCACGGGAAAAAGAACAATGGGGGTCGATTGCGGCGAGAAACGTACATAAGAGCAAATTTCGATTTCCAGTCGCGTTTTGCCTCGTTATATAGCGTCCCCGACGCCGTGTGCCATCGTTTTTCGGAGGTTTTTCGCGCGCGTGGGTTAGCTTGTGCTGGATATAGGGGATAGGGTTTTGAATAGCAATTGATTCTTAGTGGCCGGAACAGCGATGTGAAGGGGGAGGTTGATAGATACGTGTGTGGGGGAGGGTGGGGGTTGTGTGCGTGGGTCCTGTGAGTGATTTAGGGGGAGGACAGCTGGTTTTAAGAGGCCGAAGTGCGAGAGTGGGTCCTCGAATTGAATGATAAAATAAAAGGAAGGGTCTGGATTATTTTCGGTATTATATATAGTGTGAGCTCTATATATTTGGTTGTGAAAAACTATCATGATTTTAGGATTTAAATTTAGAGGCAGGGTTGAATTATAGTTTAGTGCATAATTCGGTTATTTAGAATTTAGCAACGTAATTAATTGTGCGATAAGGAAAGTTTTTGTGTTTGAAGAAAAATTTATTACAAAGCAGGAGGATTTTAATTTTTACTAGAATTTACGACAGTTTCCATGTTTTGAACATAAATTTAAAACTATAACCAATTTTTTATTTCAACGGACAACGCTGTTTTACATTCGACATCTCTTAAATCACTTCTTTTTATCTATAAAACCACTTGATTATTCGGATGGCCTACAGCCATAAATTATCCAGCTTATCAGTAATCTCAACTTTTTGTCCGAATGAAAAAGAAAAACACACACAAACTTGTCTCTGTACGCCCATCAAAGTGTCAATAAAATGTTGAAATCTCGATATCCAACGGCAATAAAAAGCTATACTCCTCCTAAAAATCCAACAATTATATCTCTCGGCAACGACCTGCAACGCAATCAACCGCCTTGAACTCGCAATCAAAGAAACAACTGCAAATAATATATACGATCTCCCGCGCACAGTTCGAGCTCGTATAATCCGTCTACCGCGTATATACATATAGATATATCCTCCGCGGATAAACATACAGATTATGCAATTATAGCGCAATTAACAGTCGCTTTTCTCGCGTTTATAAAGCCCAGCCGGAGCGCGAGAGCATTATACACACTTGCACGCGCGTCGAACATAAAATACCTCTTGTATACATATATAGAGAAAGGAACGAGAGAGAGATCCTCGAGGGAGTCCCGCGCTTTATGCTCGGGCATTAAAATCAATTGAGGCGCCGCAATAGATTAGATACACACAAACACGCGCGAGCGGGAGTGACACAATAAAGCGGCGTTATGGTGAACGCCGCAGCGTTTAAAGTTTTACGAGGGAGCTTTAGAATGTGGACACTATGGATTTTGGATCGTTGATTGCTGACATGGAGGTTTTTATATTGATGTGCCAGTGTAGTTGTTCAGGTAGAGGATGGACAGGTCGCAGAGGCGAATGGAGAGGAGAATAATACGAGGTATTAAAAATGTGTTTTTGACTTTATGAGGTTGTGGAAGTTAGCGTGTGGGTTTTCGCTGGTTTTTATTCCTGATCGGCTTGGGAGATACATCGTACAGACTAAGTGATTAAACGGAGTCGTAAAGTATTTTTGGTTTCTTGAAAATGTAGGAGGAACGTGGGTACTTGTAGTTTGTATAGATCAGGAATGACAGTTTAAATTGATGTTTTAGCTCATTATGGATCTATTGAAATGTGGTATGAATGTAATGTTGATCTCTAAAAATTCATATACAAACTATCTGATTCTCCTTCTTTACTGTTGATTTTCAAAGATCGAACAACTAAAAAAACCAATGCAAGCTCAAAATTTGATGTTAACTTGACAACTGGAAAGTCTCAGATAAAAAGATTTCCGAAGTACTTCCCTGTTTCATGGGATAATGACGCATTAGATTTCCTTTTACATTCAGTCACATTCAAATTAAAAAACAAGTTTTCAACCTAAATAATTTTAATCTTTGGTTCGAACATGCCGCTATACAATTTCTCACAGATTAAGAATTCATCACTTCTGCCACCTCAACCTTCACTCTCACCTGTACAGTCGCGCAACACGACAAATAAAACAGTCTCCGCGCAGCTGCACGTACTTCCTTACACCCTAAAGCTGTTTACCACCTTATACAACCGCGGCACTTCCCCGAGATGCGCATGCACCGTAAATTGGGTGACGAGAATACGTGTGGCAACGTTCCCGCCGCGGGCACATCCCGACGAATCCCAATGAGACAAAGGAGCGACGGAGAAAGGACGAGAGAGAGCAATTCCGAGGGCGCCATATCCTGCCTATAAACTCATAATACGATGCTTGCTGCGCACCTTTCTCCCCGTTGTTTATACCACCACCGTTGCTCGCTTTTTATCCTCCGAGCTCTTCCTTGTGATTCTGCATGGGAGTTTACAGTATACGCGTCGCGTGCGCTGAAGACGAATTTATGAGGGAGGAATGACGCGTGTTTGTGTATACGTGTGGAAGAACAAGGGAGAAATTCACGTTTCACTTTTAGTAGACAAACGAAGTTTGCACTATTATGCGTTTGCTCATTTGCATAAGGTTAATGGTTGGGTGGATGGTTTTCCTTGTACACGGAGAAAAATAATATAGGAAAAATTACCATGTTTAATTGTAAGTGTGGGACAGACTCGAATTATTAAAAAAACTGCTATAATTTATGGTAAAAATTGCGATTAATGTATGGCAATTTTGCCTATACTAGCGTTAATTTGGCGCGCTACACGCGCCCTCTCTTCGCTGTTTCTCAATTTCTTTCGAGTTTCGAGATCGATTCGAGATTTCGAGATACCTCGCAAAAACGCTCGAAAACCGAACGAATCTCGATCGCTTAATAAGGATTGTCAAAATTACTATAAATTTATGGCAATTTTTTGAATTATTCTTATCGCCCTCCATGTTACACTATTTTGAAGGTTTTGTTGATCTTATGGCAATTTTATTGAGGATTTGAGTCTGTTTTTCTCCGTGTAGATGAAAGAAGATATTTCTTTCAGAGTTCACAGTTTAGGATGTTTCTTATTCGACCGAATAACAAATTGTTCTCCAAAGCTCAGGAAATTTAAAATAGCGTTTCGAGGAACAAAATATCTTTGAATAACATTGTAGAAGAATCGCGCCTAATAGCCGGTGATATTTTCTACACCAATAAAGCTAAAAATATACACAGCCCATATCTCATGTCATCTGATTCATCGCGAATCTAAAAAAAAAACTATCTCTTCAATATTCCGTTTCTATACGTGGCTTTACAAGTAATAAAACTCATGTTACAAATTTCATTAAACACACGTTCGATATAGTTCGCTCATTCGGTTTCTCCTCAAAATGTTTACACGTGTTCCCATTCAGCTTTCCTTGTCACGCGAACTTCTTAACACTTGTCCGCCGCGAGCACTCGATCTCACCGCAATCCTAATTAAAAATCCACGACAAACATTCTGACTCTCTCTCTCTCTTCCCCACCTCCTTCATTCATATTCCGCCGTTTCATTCTCACTCACTCTCTGTCTAAACGTCCGCTTTCGCGAATTAAGCGACGACCTCCATAAAGAACGCGCGGGCCGGAAACCGAAAATTCTGTTAACACGTGCTCGCCCACGCGCGTCCGCTCCTCTCGATTTATGCGCCTGATCGACGCAAAACGCGCTGACATGGAAGTAAGCTGCCCGCGCTTGTGTGTATATATATGTGGACGGTGAGAAAGATGAAGAAGATGCGGAGCCGAAATATCGGCGCGATTCATAAATCGTAGATTGTAGAGGAAAGCGCGCTAATGCGAAAAGGAGAGGAAGAAGCGACGGCTCGTGTTTCGCGCCGATGATGTAGGACCGATGCTGCGCGCTTGTTTCGCTCGTTTCGTCGATTTCTTTTTCTCGAGCTGGTTTTGGTAGTATTCGATTGATTTAATTTTTTTGCCGACTTTGCAATGATGATTCGACGGTTCTGTATACGAGAAATTAGCAATCGACATTGCCAAAGTATTAGAGAAAGCATTCATATGAAATATTTCTGAACGCTTCAATGAAATCTAAAATATTTGGCAAGCCTTCGAAAAAAAAAATGATAAAAAGTTTGACTTCAAGCCTTCACTTCATCTTATAAAACGTTTTTATGCATGAACTCTCGGATACGTCTTACAACACCACGCATTCGTTGCTAAAACTCCAAGACTACATCGTAGCTTCACCTATTTGGGCCCGTCGAATCGCATTAAGCCGCGCTGAATATTCGTGATAAAGTCGCGCGATAAGAGGCTATCGGACGCAACGAAACCGCGCGTCCAGTTCTCAGAGAGAGAGAGAGAGAGAGAGAGAGAGAGAGCAAGAGGGGGGGGAGCTGTATAGGTCATACGCACAGCGTACGTGTGCTCATAAGCCCCGTATAATCGCGACGACGGGCCGATTGCACGCCGAGTCGCGGATTATCGGAGCGTCGCTGAATTTACGACGCAGAGATGCGCGGCCGGTGTTGCGTTAGTCCTGAGATTGCCGGGACAAAAATCGAATTGATTTGTATATATGTGTGTGTGTATAGAATGGTAGTGTGCATGGGTTTGGGGGCTATTGATTTTTAATTAATTGGGTGACTTATTCATTTTGATAACGTGCTTGGTAAATTAGTAACGAAGGAGTTGTTGCTCCTCGTACTCTAAAGGACTTTCTAAATGTAAAACAGCGAGTGTTATTTCAGTCGTGATAAGTCACTGCTGAAATATTGCTTCAGCAGTGGATATTTGCTATAATTTCAAAGTAGCAAAATGAAATTATTATTCTACATAGACATCCACTACATCCTCAGTAATGACCAACTTATACCGCTACTGAATTATTAGCGACCATTCGCTTTTACATTCACAGCATATACATAATGTATCAAACTTCACTTATAACAGACAGAGGTTCTAATAAACATCAATATTTCATTACATTACCAATGACTCTCGGAAGGATACCCATCTGGAACTCATATACGTTTTCCAAATCTATCAACCGCTTACCCTCCGTCACTTACTCATTCAATTTATTATTACCTCGAAAAGCATCAACAATTTCTTCGCGATCCTTCTCGAACCTCCTCATCGACACAGCTCCGAAACGGGAGCCTGGCTACACGTGCACACACAC
This sequence comes from Torymus aiolomorphi, assembly GCA_036365515.1. Lineage (NCBI taxonomy): Eukaryota > Metazoa > Arthropoda > Insecta > Hymenoptera > Torymidae > Torymus > Torymus aiolomorphi. The sequence continues at coordinate 74,664,169 of CM070874.1, read as the reverse complement.
AGGCCATCGAGCGAAGCGGTTACACGCTCTCGTGCGCGGGCACGAGCATTCGCATAAAATATGCCTTCGCTCCTTATAAATTGATAGCCCCGCGCATGCACATGCACACACGTGCGCGAGAATTATCCGCACGCGTGGTTCTCTCGGTTATTATCCGCGCGCGCGCGCGTTCTCGCTCCGGACTATCGGTTATCTCTATCGCGCGGATATGGCGGCGGCGACGGCGGCGGCGCTTGCGGTGCGGGGGCTGTACTACCGGTATCGACTACCGGCTGTGCGGCGAGGCTTCTTTTCGGGATGAGAGGATGGTTTATGATGGCGAGGTCGTCGGCGAATCTTTGGGGACACTTGCGTTGAGAGGATTTTCAGTGGAATGTTTTGTGTATACATATATGGTTTGGTAGTGGTGATGTAGAATTTAATTATCCATTATGACTTTGTTTTTCGGATAATGTGAGTGCGCTCAGACAAATTATATCCTTGTGAAAGTTAAATTTATTTTCAGTTATATTGATTAGATAAAATATTAAAATTACGAGAAATTTTTGCGAAAGCGCGAGTTTGACCTTATCTGAAAATATATCCTAAAGTGAAGTAACTCGGGAATTTAGTTTTTGTGTCGCGTAACGGTAAATGTTAAATACATGCTAACTATTCATTCATTTAATTTCGACCTACCCACGTAGAAATAATCATTCAGGATTGTACAAAAATTGTATACAATGACTGTATAAAATTTGTATACACAATTGATCATATACAAATTGTATATAGTTTGTATACAATCCTGAAAGATTTTTTCACGTGAATATTAGAGTAAAAAAATTGTACAAACATTCCTGCAAAGTTAAACAAATTTTTCGTGAGCTCGTAATAACTATTATTAGAATAAAATAAAATTTGAATCTATAACCTTTTGACCACTGGATTTAATTACTCTATAGGTACCGATTTACATTTATAAAGACGTCTGTATAATCGAGGTGGTGCCAGGTGGAGATATGGGATAACCTTGACTGGTCATGTTGAGATGAGGTATCGAAGTCTGTAAAGCCGCTCAAAAGAGAGTAATGGACGTGAGACCTGCAGTTTTTAGAGTCCCCAACGAAACTTCGCCGTCGCCGCACAGTGTTCTATTTTGAAAAAAAATGGACAAAATGAAATATCTCGCGAACGGATATCGATAGCCGGATGAATCCAACTGCATTTTAAAGTTGAAGTAATGTACAATAAAGGAAAAATAGTCCAGTACTGATCATTTGACCCTGTGATCTTGGAAATGAAAAATAAAAGTCGAATAAATAACGTATTTTCGGCTTTTTCATTGTAGACTTTCTGGCTATCAATTTTTTCGATCAAAAAAATATGTACTCCTGTAGTGTTTGATGCAAGGAATTCGAATTTGATGTCAGAATTGTCCTATCGCACACCAATTTGTTTTTAAATCTGAAAACTCCATAAAAAATACGAAAAATTTACCCTGAAAAAATGGAGCATTATTGAGTAATTTCGACTTCAAATTCGGATTCAGCGAATCAAAATACATGGGTACATAAATACAAGTACACAAATTTGTAGGTGCATATATGAATTATTAAAATTTAAGGGTTATTAAAAAAATGGCATTTTTTACAATATTTTCATGCTCTTTAATAAAATTGTATTAAATACAAGCGTTTGTGTACCCATGTATTATGATAAGCTGAATCCAAATCCGAAGTCGAAATTACTCAATAATATTCCATTTCTTCCAGGGTGAATTTTTCGTATTTTTTATGGAGTTTTCAGCTTTAAAAACAAATTGGTGTGCGATAGGACAATTCTGACATCAAATTCGGATTCCTTGCATCAAACACTACAGGAGTACATATTTTTTTGATCGAAAAAATTGATAGCCACAAAGTCTACAATGAAAAAGCCGAAAATTCGTTATTTATTCGACTTTCATTTTTCATTTCTAAGGTCACAGGGTCAAATGATCAGTACTGGACTATTTTTCCTTTATTGTACATTACTTCAACTTTAAAATGCAGTTGGATTCATCCGGCTATCGATATCCGTTCACGAGATATTTCATTTTGTCCATTTTTTTTTTAAATAGAACACTGTGCGCCGCTGCCGCCGTCATCGTCGTCGTAACGCTGTCGACTGCCTTTCATTGCTGAGCCATCACGCCTTTGTGTCTAAAACTTACACCTGCGAAAAAGGAATAATTCACAAAGAATTTCGTTCTTGCTATACAAAATTTATTATTTTTAAACAATTTAAATGTATCTGATTATTTTTCCAAAAGCAGTTCCTCGCGGATCGGAAATTCATAACCAAGACACATCGCGAAAAAAAACTATTGAGAAGTCCATTCACGTGAAGTCATTATATAGTTTGTTTTCGGCAATCTTAACAAATATATCTATATATTCAAAACAAAGAATGTTTAACTAATTTTAACTAATTTCATGTTGTTTGGACTTCTCGATAGTTTTCTTTTTCGCGATGTGTCTTGGTTATGAATTTTTGATGGTGTGAATTCGCGAGGAACTACTTTTGGAAAAATAATCAGATACGTTTAAATTTTTTAAAAATAACCTATTTTTTATAGCAAGAACGAAATTCTTTGTGAATTATTCCTTTTGCGCAGGTGTAAGTTTTAGACACAAAGTTTCGTTGGGAGCTCTAAAAACTGCAGGTCTCATGTCCACTACTCTCTTTTGAGCGGCTTTACAGACTTCGATACCTCATGTTAGCTCCAGCTGGCATCACCCCGATTATACAGATGTCTTTATAAATGTAAGTCGGTACCTAAAGTAACTAAATCCAGTGGTCAAAAGGTTATAGATTCAAATTTTATTTTATTCTAATAATAGTTTTTACGAGCTCACGAAACGTTTTTTTAACTTTGCAGGAATTTTTCTACAATTTTTTACTGTAATATTCGCGTGAAAAAATCTTTCAACATTGTATACAAACTGTATACAATTTGTATATGATCAATTGTGTATACAAATTTTATACAGTCATTGTATACAATTTGTATACAATCCTGAATGATTATTTCTACGTGGGATATGTCAAATATTTTATAAACCTTTAGTTTATGGTGGAAGAGAAAAATTTTGATTTGTTTACTGCTATAGCTTCATTTAGAGCAGCATATATATCACCTAATATTTACACCTGACAAAATAATTAAAATCCTGTACTTCAAGTTAGATTAAATGATTGTGATTGTCTTGTTTTCTCAGTACTACCTTTACCACACTAAACGCAACTTTTGATATTTTTCTATCAAATATTCGCACTGGGCCTCCTACAAGTCTCACCCTTCTCCTCTTACAAGAAACTCTTTGAAAAAAAAGGCTAACAAGACACTGGCAAGTAGAATACACGCATTGTTCTCCACACCCTCGCCCATAGTAAAAACACACATTTTGTAAACATTATTTATCGGCCGCTTCTGGCGCTTCTTCATCCTTCCCCTGCATACACACACATCCTCCCTTAAAAAACCTCTGTCTTCTCCTTTTCCTTCTGCTCCCAGCCAGCAACGATCATAATAATCATAACAATATTAACGGCGCGATATTGATAACCCACTGCGGCGGCCGCGGGAAAGAAGACATTACCATAAATTCGAACGTCCTCTCCTCTCACGCAGCGACGACCCTTTACGGCTTACTTTATGGCGAGGACTCAATTTGGCTGCGCTGTGCTGCGCTGCGCACACACATACATGACTAATACGCGGACGCGTGATGAATCGGCAGACGCACGCGCGCGACTTTCTTTCGCGCCCGGGGGAGAAGGTATAAAGTAGGCGCTCGCTCGCGAGAGGAAGAGAGAGGAGATAGAATCGGTCGCTGCGGAGGCGGTACTGGCGGTGGAGAGCGAAAAAAAAGCGCGCGCGAGAGCGACCGCGTATACATGGTAGCGCGCCGTGGGATATCCAGTGTTAATTTACACGCGCCGGGGATTATACTACTGCGAATCAGAGAGAGGAAACGAATGATTTATGCGATTTTTGGAAGAGAGAGAGGGAGGGAGTTGTTGGTTTTGTGTTTCGTTGTAGGCGAAGCATGAAGTTATCGCGCGAGTCGAATATTGCGGTAAGGAGGAGGTGTGGTACGTATATATATATATATATATATATATATATATATATATATATATATATATATATATATGTGTATACGCGTACGCGTATGTAGTGGAATTGACGTGGCGTTGTAGGCTGCGGGTTACGTGAATTGTGGATGCAGAGAGCGAGTCGATGGGGAATGATTCATTTTATGGCTATGGTGTGAAATGATATTGGCGAAGGAGAAAATTTTCAGTGGTCGCTGGGTGCTTGGGAAATATGAATGATGTTCGGAATTGAATTGCTGATTTTGTATAGATGTGTAGTACGGCAAGATTGATTGTTTTAATAGAAAGTTTTAAAATAGTCTTCAGCGTGGTAACAAGTGAACCAGAAATATAAACAAAATTTTTGAATTTGTTTGCAAGTAGTTATTTTTGTTGTAACATGATACAAATTTTTTTTTAAGAATTTCAGACTGGAATTACACTCAGTCATGATGATGATGTTTTTATGTATATGTATGATATAACTTAAAAATACTCGTTGCTAATATCTCCCTTGCTAATAGCTCCCTTATTTCAAAAGTGCCAAGATAGAACGTCGAGTAGAACTCGCTGCAGAGAACTTATAGTTCCGTCATCACGAACTGACGTAGGACTGGATTCTTTCTGGTCCCAGGGTACGCGACTGTGGAATTCGATTCCTCGCGATATTAAGAATGTTTCCTCGGCGAGTAAATTCAAAGCGGCGTTTAGGAAGTACTTGATGCAAAGGTCATGCGATGTCGACTGTATATATGTGTAAATAGAATATAGACTTGTACTGCTATTTTTATAACAGTACTAAAATCGTTTTGTAATTAATCTTCTGACGTACATCGTATGAATAAAGCAATGTGATGAATTCAATCTGTAATCGCTAGATTGAAGAATAACTAAGTTCAATTATGTGATACTTCGTGACTTGGCGATTGCCATTGACTATGTTTGTGATGATTATACGATTGCGTACACAAATGTTAATTATGTTCAATACTTTGAACCATCCTGAGGCGGGTTTTCCTAATAGGATTTATCCCACGTGGTTTGCCTATTGGGTTTTCCCCGTCTCACAGACATGAGCCTGGGCGAATGCGGGATGGTAGACTGTAACTTAATTATTTTGTAATTTACAAATAAAAACTATTCTATTCTATTCTAATCCTTATGTCCACTCCTATATGGACATTGGGTCTGAAAGGTTTAATTTATTATGTATGTATAATTTTATTCCCATTTTTTCAGAATTTTCATATAAATAAAAAAGTATCCTCCCAACACGAAACCTTCTGCTACGAATCTCCCAATCTGTAAACCTACTTAACCGCGCCTCCGCAGTCCGAAAAGATCAATCTGCTAACCAGTATAATACCTAAGCCCATGCGAAGCACGTGTAACGGCCTTATACAACAATATAATCCGGAGCGAGAGAAAAAAAGCTCACCCGATGCTGCACATAAATCCGGAAACGCTAATTCGATTTCAGCAGCTGCCGCCCGCACGCGCATCAATTAGACACCCGCTGCGGAGGAGAATGCAAATGGCCGCGCGCGCGTGCGCATGTGACATATGTAGGGTATTGTTTTCGCGAGGCTTCCCCGCGTGTACACCGTTACCCGTGTATACGTAGGCGGAGGTATATGTACGTGCATCTTCGTGCCGCGATATTCGAAGACCCAGTAGGTTTAGCAGCTAAAAGCTCGACAAAATGTTGGTACGCGCATGAACGTGAGGTGTATGCAGAAGGTATGCATCGAACGGGCACGGAAGATAGTCTGTTATGACGTAGTGAATTTTTTTGTGGGTAGGTGGTGCAAGTATTTACTTACCATGCAAACAATTTGTGATGTGATTTATTGTAGTTGGTAAAGAATGTTGTAAAATAGAATTTTATTGTTTTTACAGATGGCGGGGTGAGACGTTCTTATTGAAACCTTCAAAATGTTCAAGTTCGATCAAAATGAAACGTAAATTCTGAAGTTAAGATTAAAATAGGTATTCTAAAATATTATTATACACTGAAAACTGTATAATTGGTGATTCTGTCATGATTCAAGAAAATGCAAATGATTTTAAAAATAATATTATATAAGAAATGCACTAAATTAACTTTAATTTCATATCCCTTTATGTTACACCTACTGCTAAGCTATTTTTAAATAGAATTAAACAAGTATCTGGTAGTAAATCTAAATTGTTGCCTAACCGTAGTTGCTGTTTAATTTAATATTCATTTTAACGGAATTATTCCTTGAAAGGAAATCCTCTTTCTTTAAATTTATCCACAAGTTCATACTTTAACTTAGTTCATTTTACTTAACTATATCAATATCGTTGGAAAATTAAATTAATATTCTAAGAATAATTAAAAAGAAAAAAATGCTCGTTTAACATAATGTAGAAGAAGCGAAGGAAAGTATTATTAAATTTATGAATATTAGAATTGTAAATTTTTAAGTTATTACAGGTTGCTACACTTCGTCTCTAGAAGAACCATATCAAAATATATTCCATCTTTTAATAGATTCTTGACGCACTGTAGATACGACTTCCATGTATCCATTGCTTAAAATTCCATTAACTATTCATCACGCCCTAATGACACCGTATATTCTATTTCCATTTTTTCACAATCAATTATACACATTAAATGATATATTATGAACAAACCCGGAGGTGTCTGTTACGGTTGTTCGCGCTCCTCCTATCTCGAAACGTCACCCAATTCTAGAGCCACGCATTCATCAACATCCAAAAGGGATATCGCATTCCTCATTTGCGCTAATGGACAAATTTCTCGCCCGAGCCTCTCTCGTGAAAGGTTCGCTGCTGCTGCTGCTGCTGTTGCTGCTGCTGCTGCTACCTCCAGCGGCGCTGCGCGTTTTTTCTTCTCGTATACGTTTTGTGTATACGCGCGCGAACGAACGCAAGCGACGCCTCGCGCAGCGTGACGTCCCGCACGTGGTGACAAATGAAGTCATTCGTATGCCGCTCCTTAGATTTAATAAGCTTGATTAAATTAGCATCCGCGACGGATGTGGCGCTTTAATTGAGCATACAATTTTGGGAAATGTCAAAACGATGATTATTTTTGAATAATTGCGGTTATAAATTATTTCGGGGGATTGCCTTCGGACGCGTACGAGTTTCGGCTGCCAGGGCTTCTGGTATTGTGAACAGTATCGTTGAAGAATGTGTATTTAAGATTCCATATCAGATTTCTCAATTTAAATACTGTAATGATGATGATTGATTTCTGTGGATGCATATTACATATTATACAGCAAGTAAAACACTGCTAGTTTAAAATTTCAGTATAACTTCCTTTAGAAAATGCAAGTTATAGAAAAGTTTTAATTGTTTTTAAAATTTATTTTATTTTATACTTAATTTATTTTTATTTTTTTTCTGTTTCCTCTTGGAATGTTCAATTTTACAAACAGAAATTATAAGTTAACGTTTATTCTTTAAAATTTAATTTTTTCGAATCAATCAGTTTTTAAGATTATTTAAGAGTGAATTACCGACAATTTACAGAGTGATTTTGAGTCTAAACAGTGATGACAGATTAACAAAAATACGGACAAGTCTGCAGTATTGGTTTTTCAATAAGAAAGTGTTGTAACGGTAAAAATTTCACTGATTCAAATATTAAAGAATATATAATAATATACGTATATTATAATATACGTGTGCGTGCGGGTGTGCATGGCAATCATTAGACCATTCTAAGCCTTAAATGATAGAAAAAATTATACTCATGTTTGTAGACTTTTTAATTGAAACTTTCTGATAAAGTTTAAACTTAATTTAAGAATTAGTTTTTCTATAGATATATTGAAAATGTACAAGGGATCTAATCACATTTTCAAAGAATAGATGATAATTTTTTTATATACTTTTTTTAGTATATATTGATAATGATGTCTGTCATGAAATTAATAATAATCTCAAAAATTGTCTTGGGCCTTATCAAACCCTTGACGGGCCCTAGACAAATGTATTGTATTTATTAAGGTAGCGAACATCAAACGAGCCAATAGTTGTAAAAAATTATTATTGCTTTATTGCCAATTATTGGCAATAATTTTCTACAACTAGGGTAGATGTCCGTATTAGTGTGGGTTTTAGAAACTCTTCAGTTTTATCGCATAATAATAGACTATTTAAGCTGTGTCAGAGATTCCGGGTGGTTTATATAGATAATAAAAGTAATAATCTACACGAAACAATTTTTTTTATAGAAAAATATTTATATTTACGAAAGTTACAAGTAATATAAAAAAAAAATTTTTGTACGCATTTGTGTGCCCTAGCAGACATCAAAGTACATTTTTGTGTGCCCCGTATTAATGTGGATATACACGTTTGCGTGCCCCACATTAGTGTGTCTTGATAATATTATCATTGCCAACAAAATTATTTTGTTAACTGTAGTGCATTTATAATCAATTTCTAACCCTTGTTTACATTGAATGTTAATTAATTCCAATACGGTAAAAACTGCTGAAGGTTGTCAATGCGATATGAAACAACGTTTGTGCGCAGACAACCTAACCTAACTTTTCTGTTCAAGCGCCGATACGAGCATGCTCGTATTGTATTTGTGCACATACAAATCTGGACAAGTCGTTTTTCACTGGCCCTATTAGTAGACACCATTAATTAAATATTAAAATCAATTGAAAACCTTTATATTAAGGTTTATTATATAACATAATATTATTTTATGATATAATCAATAATTGTATCCCACATTAAAATCCTTCCGAAACATTATTTAATGTTACTTTTAAAAATGTCATTTCTTAGCAGGTTTGGACAAGGAAACACCGTGACACACCGCAAACCGTGACACATATTTTTGAAAGTTCTTTTTTAATGTTATAGTAAATGAAAACAAATTAAGTAATTAATTCTATTTAAATTTAATTAACTATACTTTATGAAAAAAAAATATTTTAGTGTTACGTTTTTACTCGTTCACTTCTAGGATATGTTTTAATAATAGGGCACATAAATATGGACAGGCACACTAATACGGACCACTACCCTATTGGTTCGTTTGATGTCCGCTATCTTAATAAAATACATACACCACGAACGTACACTCAACTATATGTCTGTATTTACATAGTAGTATTACATATTTTGATTGATCAACAACCGAGGTAACCTGTATTTCAGTTTAAATAAATTAAATATTAGCTTATAAGACCCAAGTGAGCTGATTAGGCCCATTATATCCGTCGTCAGGCTCAAAATCTCTTCCAGGTAAAAATCAAACATTTTTTACATCAAGACCTGCTGTTAGTCAAAGTCGTTGTCAAAATACATTAGTCCAAAAATGATAATGCGCTCAAAAGAGGGTGTTGAAAAAAAAGTTCGACACATATTCGGACATATTTTGAACTGTTTCTTTTCGGCTCGTGCAAATATGCCTCTTTTTTGGTGGAATCTGCCTGAAAGCGCTTCATCCACCGTTCGAGTGCGAGCCTTCCAGTGCAAGCTCGACGTCAATTAATTAATCTGTGGCGAGGAGTCCATCTTTGTCGAATAATCTACGATTCTTCGTTGCTGCCTCGTTGGAGGTTTTTTTTTTGTTTTTCCGAGGTTCAATTAGGAAGTTCACCTAAGTTCAATTATATAGTTGATCGGATAATATTAAGTCGGTTAAAAAAAATAAAGTAAAATATCGAAAAATCGATTTTTTTTCATCGCCAAATTTGGATATCGGTGGGAAGTAAGCCCATATTCTGAAAGGCCTTGAAATTACCTATCAATCCATATTTTTGTCGGCCTAATCGGATAATATTAAGTCGTTTAAATAAATAAAGAAAAATATTGAAAAATCGAAAATAATTTTTTGCGGCTCTGGGTTTGGATATCGGTGGGAATTAGGCCCATTTTCCGAAAGGTCAAGAAATTTCCTATCTACCCATATATTTTTCGGCTCGGTCGGATATTATTAAATCGATTAAAAAAAATAAAGAAAAATATGGAAAAATTGAAAATAATTTTTTTTTTTACTCTGGGTTTGAATATCGGTCGAAAGTAGGCTCATTTTCTGAAAGGTCTTGAAATTTTCTATCTACTCATATTTTTTTGGCCCGATCGGATATTATTAAATCGATTAAAAAAAATAAAGAAAAATATGGAAAATTCGAAAATAATTTTTTTTTGCTCTGGGTTTGGATATCGGTCGTAAGTAGGCCCATTTTTTGAAAAACCTTAAAATCCCCTATCGATCCATATTTTTTTCGGCCCAATCGGATAATATTAAGTCGGTTAAAAATATAAAGAAAAATATGGAAAAATTCCTCGGCTTCGCCTCGAATATCTGCCACGCACGCTAGAAAATCCAACTTTCTGGCCTTGTATTGTAATATAGTATTTTCATCTCTGGGTTTGAATATCGGTCGGAAGTGGACCATTTTCTGAAAGGTCTTGAAATTTCCTATCCACCCACATTTTTGTCGGCCCGATCGGATACTATTACGTCGCTTAAAAAAATAAAGAAAAATAAACGTGATCAGATTATGTACTAAATCTGTATTACCTGCTCTGTGGTTTAATGATTCTCGACTCGTACGACTCGTATTATCATCAATTTTTCGCACTTTTTAAGTAATGTACTATTTTATATTTTTTTTAAATAAAAATAGAAAATAATTGTGATAAAAATTTGATTATTAACTCATCTTATTTCAATGGATTCGTTTCGCTCGGGTGCATACGTTCAAACGAGAATAAAATCACTTTCACGCACTAGTAACGAAATGTAATATTTTCAAATTTATATATTTGATCTAAGAAATATTATCGCTATTGTTTGTTGATTGGCTTTACAATTGATTAATATTCGATGTGAGGATGAATTGATTTTTGACAATAAATAAAAAATAATTACCATTTTATAAAGCGTAATATTTTATTTGAAATTCGTTACAATCTTCTATGTATAAAGTTATTCTCATTTTATCATAAAGAGTGATGAGCAAAAAGTAAAGCCTAAATGACGCTTATAATAAGCTAAATCAGATCAAATTAAATTGTAATTGACGCTGGCGTGACTGAAACGAGGAAATGGTGCTTAAGAAATGAGCAAAATTGCCTAAAAATAAACGATGTAGAAAAAGACATATGTCGTAGACCCTGTCGACAATGTACCGTATATTGTAACAGTATCATACATTTTGTTTCATTGTTGTCATATTCTTTTATAACCAAATTATGATAGATAGTAAAAAAGATGATAGGCAATTAGTTGAAAATCGGCGAAATTTTTGAAAATTTAAACGTTGAATTAAAAAATAATAATAAAGAATTAAGAAGATATTCAGAAATTTGTAGATAAACCCGTGTTATAGAGTACATAATTATTTCCAATTAATAACATGTGAGTCGACGACTTGAGCGAGTACCTTCTCTCCAGGCCGAAAGAGTTTGCTTCGAGTTGCAACGTGCACAAAAATCGGAATAGATTTATAGTAGAGTGCACTCAGATGACGGCCTCTAAGGTAGCTCAGCTAGCTCACACGTCTAGAATCATAGATCTCTCGTGCGTAGCTGGAAAAAACTTGAACTACTACGATTATCTTACCTTGGGGCAATGTCGTAGCATAGATAAAATTCGCATGAAGTTCCGGATGAAAGGAATCGGGTAGTCTCGCAAATAAGATAACAGTAGCTTAACAATACTATATATTTATTGATGAGTTAAATTAGTTATGTACAACGAACGAACGGAATCATGCATTGTGCTGTTGTAGCACGAACGCGGCTGATGACACGTTGTTTATAGCTTTAAACACCCGTGACAGCGTGTATGAGTATGTATATAGATATGTATGAATCTTGGTACGCACATATATATGGAAACGTATCACAGTCATAAGTATCCAAGTTAGTAACACTCCAATATAGTGAACATAATTATTTACAGTTAATAGGATTCCAGTTAGTAATACTCAAATTTATTTAAAATATTTTAACTTCATAGAAACACATTTTATTCAAAATAATATATGTGTGTGTGTGTGCGTGTGTGTGTGCGTGTGTGTGTGTGTGTGTGTGTGAAAAAAGTAATAAAAAGTTTTGTTTTTAATGATAACATAGAATGAAATGACATTACAAAGTTCTTTGAGAAAGCATTCTGCTGCTAAAGCAGTTAGCAGCGGTTTTTTAAATATGGTAATAGATCAAAGTAGGGGGATATTACCCTCATAAAAAGTTGTTTCGTAAAAATTTTCGAAACACATCAATTTTATTTATGATATTCTTTCAACTAGATCGAGTTAAAAAAAAGTATTATATAATATAATTTTCATACTCGAAGAAAAAAGATTTTGCACCAAAAAAATAGGTGATGTTACCCTTATTATAAAAATTAAATTTATAAATATTCCTTTTTTTAATGAATCCTACTTTATTTAAGTGAATTTTAAGGTTATAAAACTCGTGAAAACTTAATTAATGAAAAAAAATATAATGAAGGGTAGTTACCCCTAAAAATATTTCTTCAAAAACCTCGATATTTTAACTTTACTTTTCAATATTTTTCCAAATAGAATATATTTTTGAAAAATATACAACGTACTAATATTTTTATAGCCGAAAATCGCTTAAAAGAATAAGATTTTGCTCTTTTAAAAATAGAGGTTGCAACCCTTAAAATTGAAAATGGTGCAGTTTTATAGTTTTTTTTATTCTAAATATTTTGTCGTTGGTTTTATGAAGATATCTTTATTCATTTATGAAATATTCCAAAAAAACGATTTTCAGGGGTGAACTTTAGGGGTAAATTTTACCCTCTAAAAATGAATATCGGCCGATAAAAAAATACGTATATTCTTATTTTTTTTAACTACTATAACATATTGCAATATTATTAAAATTGGCGACTGACACTTGGGGTACCTTCCTTGTAACACCATCATGGAGTATCGAGCTCCGTGGTTAAGGGATTTCTACCCCCTAAACACCCAAAACCTTTCCTACAGCTACCTCAGCCCGGAACCACTTTCGCATTACTTCAGGCCAGGGCTGCAGCCCTACCGCCTCTGGGGGCGTCATCCGTTTCTCATCTTTCGACCTTGCTCTCTTTTTCCAGTTACCTGTTTATTCTTCTAAACAACCGTCCCGATTTTTCGCCCGAAGGATCCCTTCCACGTAATCTGCTACTACATCCCACTAGTCACGTCTCGCAATCATAAGCCTCACCACCGTGTCGGGTGCGAGCTCACCTATCGCGACCTCTATCTGCTGTCTTTCAGCGATCCACCGATCACACGCAAAGAACGTGTGTTCCGCGTCATCTCATTCGTATATGCAGTACTTATATACCGCGTTGCGTACTTTACCTAACCTATTTAGGTACTTTCGGAAGTATCCGTGTCCCGAGAAAGACTGAGTGAGGTAGAAATTTATCTCCCCGTACTCCCTATCCTGCCAGGTAGTCACGTTCTCTATTAGTTTATGGGTCCATCTGCCCTTACTACTCTCCGCCCATCTCGTCTGCCATAACTGTAGCTTCTGCCGGCGGGTTTCTGCTGCTGTGTATGCTCTGCCTACTTCCGCGCTCTTATCATAGTTTTGCATCTGCTTCCGCGCGAGTAGATCGATAGGAATTATACCAGCTATTATACGCACAAGAAACTCTCAAAGTGCTCCTCCGCTGTACCTCCGTGATGCTTTTCCTATACTTTTTGACTCCCATAGCGTCCGCCCAAGTCTCCGCTCCGTACAGAAGCATCGAGTTGGTGATCGACATAAGGAGTCTCCTTTTAACTGTCCTCGGGCCTCCTATTTTATTCATTAGCCTACTAACAAGGGGAATACCAGGGATGCGAGTCCTGGATTTAGCTTAAACTGCAGGACTACTTGTTTATGACAAATAATGAGACACGTGATTTAAGCTATGTTATGTTTAAAACGAACTATTTTTTATGAAAATCGGGTCTCTTTCTTTAGTTACAGCTTTACGAATATTTGGTTATGTAAATGGTCTGTAAAAGTTTATAAAAGTAGACAGAAAAAGCTTTAATTTAAGCTTTGTTTTGTTAAAAAATGTCGATTTCTCAAAAATTTATGGGCTATCAAAAATAGAGTAATTCTCTTACTATATGGGACTATAATTCTATTATAACGTTCGATTTTCCCATTGGCCTGAGGTGCTTTTACCGCGATTTTGACATGTTTTATCCCTTTCATTTTATAGTAATCCTCAAATTCATTGCTAGTGAATGCCGTACCTCTATCGGAAACAATTCGCATTGGAACACCGAAAATGTTAAAAATTTCTTCGAGAGTATTGATAACTTCCACAGTTGAAGTACTTTTAGTTGGTTTTAATATAATAAATTTAGAAAAAGCATCAATAATTTCGAAAATATGTTTGTGACCACGCGTTGTGGAAGAGAAAGGACCGACATGATCAACATGTAATGTATGCCACGGTTGATTACCTTTATCTATGGTATGTAAGAAACCTTCGTTTACAAATGCTTTACGATTATACTCTAGACAGTTGATACAATTCAGTAAACATTTTTTAACACATTTTCGCAGATTTACAAAATAGTAGTTTTTTCTTAGTTCATGACAGGTTTTATCAACCCCCATATGAGCAATTTCCTCATGTACCTTAGTCACTAATTCTTTACGCATTCCGCGTGGTACCACAAACAAGTCTTGACCGTTTCCCATAGTTATGAATAATTTACCATTGATGATCTTAAAGTCTGACACAGTTTTATCTTTCTTATTAAGCCATTCTTTTATGGCATTTATCTCTGGATCTGCTATTTGTGCTACCGCTAATAAATCGCTTAAGTTTTCTGAATTAATCGAATTTACATTGAAACAGCGATTCAAAGAGTCTACATGTGGCATTTGTTCACCTGTACGGTGTTGTATTTCAAAGTCGAACTCTTGGAGACGCATACTTCAACGACAAATTTTAGCGTTAACATCTTTCTTTGAGAGTGTTTGCTTGAGTGCAACGCAATCAGTTACTAGTTTAAATGGTTTATCCAAAAGATATACGCGAATTCTATCAAATGCATTCACAATTGCTAGAGTTTCTAGCTCGAAACTGTGAAGTTTTCTTTCAGCTTTGGTTCTTTTACCGCTATAATAAAGAACAGGGTGTAAATTCCCATCTGGTTGTCATTGAAGTAAAATGACTGCGTACCCCCAAGAGAGCTTGCATCAGTGTGCAGTTCGGTATCCTTATCAAAATCGAAAGCGCACAGTACGGGTGTTGAGGTTATTTATAGTATGTACATGTTCGTCGATAATTTGAAATTTAACTCCTTTATGCAATAATTCGGTCAGTGGCAATGCGATTCAGGCGCAATTATTTGGAAACTTTCTAAAATATCCTGTTAAACTGAGAAAACCTTTAAGTTTACGAGGCGTACGCGAGATTGGAAAAGCATCAACTGCTTCTGTTTTTAGTTTACCAGTAGGTTTAATTTCATTAAAGCTTAATTGATACCCGAAATATTCTACTTGTGGATAAACGAAGGCACAGTTATCTAAGCGGGCTTCTAATCCGAATTGTTGCATAATGGTAGTCACTTCTTCAATAATCTTTACATTCTCTTCTACTGTATCGGTTGCGATTAATATATCATAAAACAAATCTTGAGCAAATCACTGAACACGTAAGTAATAAACTCCGCGAACGCAAGTGGCGAGTTACGAAAACCAAAGAAGGTGACTAAAAATTCATATTGACCTTTAGATATAATAAAAGCAGTATATTTAATCGAATCATTTTCAATAAAAACATGAAAAACTCATCTTTAAAATCCAATCGTGAAAAATACCTTTTCCTACCGGACTGCGAAACGAGATCTTCAATGTGTGGAATAGGGTGAATCATTGGAACGGTGATTTTATTTAGTTCGCGATAGTCGATTCATAGCCGATATTCTCCACTTTTACTGAGAGGTTTTGGTGCCCGGACTGTACATTGTGAACAAGTTGTCATTTTTGAAGCGGTCGTTGATGGCCAAAGGTATACCATTCCAGCTACGATTGTGTCTGAGAAGATCATGCGAAATGTCCTAATATTAGGGTAAGCATTTTTTGACTCAGTGCCTTGGAAAAACGCAAATGGCTCTATAATTTTTGGATCGAATAACAGCACTGATGATTGAGGTGGATGGACATAAACTATCAATCGATATCAATCCGGAGATCGCCAATCATTACAGAGATCGAATCATTACTGCTGTTTAATAGAGCGAAGGACATCGCAAGACTGATCCAGGGAGATGCCCAGTCAAACTACGGATTCAAGTGAAAGGAGACCAAGTAATACGATGTAGGCCAAGACGCTTTCCGTACCATGAAGAAAAGGTTATCGACAATATCGTGCAAGACTGGATGGATAAAGGATACTTCCTTTGAAATCTCGACTGTTCATCTTGCTGTCTACGCACCAAAACTTCAATATTTCTCATGTACTGTTCGCCGTCCATTTTGTCACTACACATACAAACTCGCACTGATACACTCGTGTTCTGATCCCACTTCTGAACTTTAACGAAACATTAGTTCAATGTTCGGTTCAAATAAAACTCACTTTTATGGTCAACTCTTTTATTCACTCTTTCCCTCAGTTATATGTCTTCACATCGCCCGCGTTCTTTCGTCTGCGCTCGCGTAAGTTATATCGCGGCTGTGCGTCATCCTTTCCCCCCTCTTCTAGTCCCCTCGAAGCCGAACGTACAACATCCACAACGCGAGCCGGAGCTTTCCGAGGAGAAGCTGACTTAGGACGCGTGTCTTATTATTTGTCATAAACAAGTACTCCCTACAGTTTCAGTCAAATTCAGGACCCGCATCTCTGGTGCTCCCCTTGTAAGAGCCGCGACCCTAGCCACTGCTTTGCTCGTTACCTCTTGGATGTGAGGCCAGTATATCAGCTTAGAGTCCAGGGTCACCCCAAGATACTTCGCTGTTGGCCGCGTTTTAACTATTTCTAACCCTGCGTACATCGGCACTATCCTAGGGATCTCTTTTCGCGTAAGCAGAACTAGTTCCGTTTTCTCTAACGCGAGGCTGAGCCCGTGCTCCGCCATCCACTTCATCACCCGTTTCATTACCTGGCACAGGAGTAGTTGTGCCAGATCCACGTTTCTAGCCTGTATCACTACTGCTACATCGGGTCCCCCTTTCCCTTGCTTATGAGTACCAGCTACGCTTTTTTCCATCTTCTGCTAAAAACGTCCTCGTTAAGGCATGCATTGTACGTATCGAGCAGGGCTTCTGGGTCCCGTGAGGCGATGAACTTTAAACCTCTACTGGACTACCGTCTGGCCCCGGCGCTTTTCCGCTCTTCAGAGATGAAATGGCCCTATTTAGCTCTACCCTAGTAAAAACAGGTATATCCTCAGTTCAAAGGTTTTCGCAAGTAGGCTCGGTCCGAAGAGGATGCCTCGGAAAAAGCCCGTTGACGATCGAGCTCATTGTCCGTGCGTCTTTAATCTCCGGCGGTTTCATTGACTCTATTATACATGTCACGATCTTGTATCCTAGACCCCATGGTTCGAGTCTACCGCGTCGCACACTTCTTTCCAGCATCGTCGCTTACTGGCCTTAATCGTACCCCTTAGGCTTTTACGCGCCCGTTTGTGCTCACTAGACAAGACCGTCGTGCTCGCTGCGCCCACCTGCGGATTTGGAGAATTTTTTTCCGACGCGCCGCGATCTCGTCGGTCCACCAATATGCTAGTTGCCGGCAATTTTTGCTTCCGCTTCGTGGCATGGAGGCGTCGCACGTGATCATCGACATCGTGTTGCTAGTTATGCTTCTGCTAGTTCACGGCTCGTTAGTCCTTGCTGGTTGAAGGCTTGAGCGCCCCGTACTACTTCTACTAATCGGTCCCTGTTTATCCATTTAGTTTTCTATCGTGGAAGTGACCTAGTTGGGTTTACTCTACCATGCATGCTGTTTAACACCGTAAAAGAAATACACTGGTGGTCGCTGCCTACCTCTTTCTCTAAAATCTGCCAGTCCTGAATCCTGCACGAGAGCTGCTCGGATGCAAAAGTGACGTCGGGTATTGACTCGTCGAAGCCCGGTAGCCTCTAAGTTGAGACAGATCCCTCATTTATTACCACTAGGCCCAACCTAGCGACCATCTCGAGTATAGATTTACCCTTACTATTCGTCTCCGGCATGCCCCACTCAACCGCCCTAGCGTTAAAGTCGCCAGCCACTATAAGGTTGTCTCGTATTTTTCGCAGCCAGTCCTCCATTTTTTCTACTTGTCTGAGGAATTCGATTCTTCGGAGGTTGAGAGACAGGTAGATACTCACGTATGTGATATCCCCAACGCGTACCCATATGAAGCCTGCACCCCTGCCGTTCCCAGTGATAATCCCTCCGTGGTTTCCGGCTACCCAAATTACCGCCAAGTTAGAATTCTACGAACCACGTCACGCTGTTCCGTGTCCGGTATTTGTATTGTTCGCTGATAATAAGTACGTCCGCGAGTTTCGAACTCACTCGGTTTGTGAGAAGATCGTCGGCAAGTACGACAAGTTTATATTTACCTGTAAGACTGTGGTCATTTGCTACGCTGCTTTGACTTCCCTAGCTCGTTTCTAAACACTACGCACGATCCCGTCCCGGGAAAGTGTAACAGATCTGCAGCCTTGACTCCAAGGGTCTTGCAAAGGAAGCAGCTCTGACTATCTGGTATCGCGCTGCAGTTTTTTGCTGCATGTTCTGTCTTTCCACATTTTCAGCATGCATTGCTGCGATCCATGCATTTGCAGTCCCTTTTTAAGTGCCCAAAACCTTGGCATTGAAGCACCGCAGGACTATCATCCTTTTCCTGATCCGATGACTGAAATATCCCATCTTTATGCTACCTATTCTTAGCAGAGCGAGGGGCTCAGTCTCGCACATTTTGACTATGGCCATCTTTTGTTCGTGAGCCCCTACTTGAAACACGTGAATCTTTAGGTTGATTGAGTCACTCACCTCTTGCTTTATGGTCTCTCTTACCTCCTTTGCTTGGGGACCAAGCCTTTCACTTCGAAGTTTCCTCCCATTGATAACTCAATCGATCTCTGGAATCCTTGTTTATCTTCCGCCTGCCCATCTAGTTCTAGCAAGACACTCCCATCCTGTGTCGGTCGGGTATTTCTTATTACCGCCTTCACATCTCCGGGTGCTATCTTGGCTGTTAGCTCTCCGTCTTGGACGCGGGTATCGCCCGCTTTATCGGAGGTGTGGATCTAGTGCCCCCTCGCCGTTCTGTTGGTGTTGCCCTGCTAGTCCGTTCTGTGCACCCTAATACTTTTTCCCCTTTTTCTTACCGGTTACCGTTATGAAGGCCTCCTCTTTCGCATTCTTTCTCATCTTCTTTAAGGGCGTCCTCAGCGTAGGACTATCATCCATCTTTTTTTTTTACTTGGTGTCGATGCACTTTCACCTGGCCTTACGCTTGAGGGCGCTGTTGGTTGCTTTTCTGCCATACTCCCTTTGATCTCTTGAAGTGCCACCGTCGCTGCAGTCAGAATGATTACCCCATCCTTCACTGGCATGGCAATGTTCCTTTGTTTCGCCGTCATTTTCTGCATGCTACTCAATAGCTGCCTCATAACGCCACCCACAGCTTCCATTCTCTCTGCCTGACTTTTTAAATCTCCATCCTTATTCTGGCAAATTAGTTTCGTTATTTCCTGAGCGAAAATGTTCGTTCCTTCCGATCTATTGTCGTGCGCTACATCTAACAACGTCCTACATGCTTGATCTGTCGGTATGCTGACGCCTCCGTCCTTATCTTTACCCTGTGTACAGGGTGCGAGCCAGACTCCTGCTCCGCGGTCTCTATTCTTCTCCGTTGCTCTCTTAGTTTTTTCTGGTTGATTCATCATGCATTTTGTATACGTTTAAAACGGTTCGCGTATTATGGGAACCACACCGCGGTGTAGCTACTGTCCCCACCTCAAAGAAGCCCTATTTACGGGTGCCGAAGCCGAGAGGCGGTTTGTCGGGCGGTCAGACCTATCGGCACCTAGTGACTCTCTACAAGAAAGATTATGGGATAGGTCCGCGCCATAATAAATCAGAAGGTTTAACGTTACCCCTACCGAGTGGACGATGTCCGGTCCGTCCCGACACCTGGCCCAAACCTCAGACTAGACGTTGAGTGATTTACCCTACGCAACTTCAGGTATAAGAAAATACTGACCAGGTAAACCTTCACACCTGTGTCCAACTACGATTGCTTCAACCCCTCTATTGGCTTCAGTCAGTCTTCACTTGAGCGGTCCTCCCACATTAAACTTGCACTCTGATCGAACGCAGAGGTTAGGTACTCAGACATCCAGTGCCACCCCGGTCAGGGAGTTTACTACTCTCCCTTTGGCTAGGGGGAATATCGGCATCCGTCCACCGCAGCCCATTTGCACTATGCACAGACATTTCTACATTCTCACGTTCCTTTGTCCGCGACTGCTTATTCAATATATTCGTAGCTGACCAATCTCGGCTGGTACTTCCTCGATCCGCAACCTGGGGACGCGGCCGGTAGCATGGAAAAATGCTCATCTATTGCTAGATAGAACCCAGGCCTCGAAAATTGCGAAAATGTCGCTGGCTCTAACCGCCTCGTTGGTGGTTAGAGCCAGCGACATTTTCGCAATCATCATCCAGGAGACCAGTGAATTTCATCACTGACCGGTATTTCAACGTCAGATATCTCATCTTCGTAACTAGCATTAGTGTCTATGTATAGTGTATTCAATGTCAATTTCTAATTGTAGCGTCACTAATTTGAAGCTTTTATTCTAACTAGGAGACGCTCAGGGTTCCAAACCCCCAATTTTCTTTAAACTCGAAGAGGTTGTATGTAATATTACACCATATGAACCTCTCTCTGCAGAGTTATAGACCCTAACGCCTCTCCAAGAAAAAAACTACAGCCATTCTAATTAAAAAAAAAAAAAACTGGAAAAATGTGTACGATATTCGCATTTTTTTCAATTTTCTGTTCTTTGTGCTGCAAAAAAATGTATCCAATTACTTATATGAATAAAATATACATAAATTATGTTAAATATTAAGAATCAAGTGAAAGAATTGGTTTAAAAAAATTTTGTTACCCTTATATATTCCAGTTTTTGCGATATTTCCACTATTTTTGTTTTGCACCTCCAATGTAAGATCAAATGCCATGCCAGAGTTCATTCTTTTTGTACAGGTATTGAAGAAAATTAAATGTTATTCAGCAAAAATTAAATTGATTGATAAACAATCCCTTCTTTTGAACAAACTTCCCATTGCATTTCAATGACATCGCTCCATCATGTTAGATGAGGTTGTCTGTCTACTTCCACATCCTAAAAAAAGACAAACAACACAAAGAATCTATTTTTTTTAAGTAAAAAAGTGAGTGATTATATGTTGAGTCTTTTCAAAAACATTTGAGGTTACTCATACTTATCTGACAATGTTTGCCCCGGTAATACTCCTTTTTCTCTGTGATTTGTAGCAGCAGAACTACTTTTATTTATAAAAAAACAACTATCTAGTTGTCTGAAGTTCCATTTCATCAAGCCCTTGAGTTTTGGAATAACCTGTCGGTGATGTATAAGTACAGATAGAGTTGGTGAACACTCAAACAGTTATGTCAATAGGCTCCGAGTGCTCCGACTGCGACTAATGTTAGAGCGGTCCACTGTTTCAAAGGAACACTGGAATAGATAGATTGGCACATGATTGCCATCCGACTAGAAATTCAGATACGGCGAAAGTCAGGTCCGGACTCGACGCCTGAAGTCCTGCCTCCGTCAACAGAACTCATGTAAACATCAGCTGTTTCACACAGTTTTAAATATTGCTACGGAAACTTTAGCAGAATCTGTAGCTTCATTTGAATGAGTAAATCAATATTATATGGAAGTGTAACACATTTACAATTGCTTATTACAAAATAGCAATTTGAAAAATATTTTATTCAAACTGGAAATAAGGTAATGTTTTTAATTAGTTTAGTTATTAAAAATTTTTTTGAAATATAAGAATCTGCACTGGAATGTGCAATTTGGAATGATAATTTTCAATTTACATGATGATTCTCCTTGTTCGTTCTTAAAGTTCTGGAAAAGTTTGGCTTTTGAGTGCTCACTCCAAGAATAAATAATGTGACATTGTTGTTGACATAAGTGTTCGCCAACTCTATGTGTACTTATACATCACTGACAGGTTATAGCAAAACTCAAGGGCTTGATGAAATGGAACTTCCGACAACTAGGTAGTTGTTTTGTTATAAATAACAGTAGTTCTGTTGCTACAAATCATAGGAAAAAAAGGACATCACCGGGGCAAAAATTGTCAAATAAGTATGAGTAACCTCAAAATTTTTTGAGAAGACTCAACATATAATTACTCACTTTTTTACTTAAAAAAAATAGGATCTTTGTGTTTTTTGTTATTTTTAGGATGTGGAAGTAGACAATCTCATCCAACATGATGGAGCGATGTCATTGAAATGCAATGGGAAGTTTGTCCAAAAAAAGGGATTGTTTGGATTGTGAATATCAATCCACTTAATTTTTGCTGAATAACATTTAATTTTCTTTAATGCATGGTAAAATTGAACATTCTCAAATGCCTGTACAAAAAGAGTGAGCTTTGGCATGGCATTTAATCTTACATTGGAGGTGCAAAACAAAAATAATGTAAATATCGCAAAAACTGGAATATATTCAGGTAATAAAATTTTTTTAAATCAATTCTTTCACTTGATTCTTAATGTTTAACATAATTTATGTATATTTCATTCATATTAGTAATTGGATACATTTTTTGCAGCACAAAGAGCAGAAAATGGAAAAAATGTGAGTATCGTACATATTTTTCCAGTTTTGCTTCCTCCTAGAGGAAGCTTTGTAATAGTAAAATTTTAAGTTTCGTTAAATCGCTCTAGAAACACGAATAGAGGTGATAGAAGTTCGAATCACATGATTTTAGAAAATGTCTGTATCGATATGTGTGTGTGTGTGCGCGTGCGTGCGTGCGTGCGTGCGTGCGTGCGTGCGTGCGTGTGTGTGTGTGTATACCGTTTTATCTCAGGATCTATTCGGTTGATTTTAACCGGACAGGTCTCATTTTTTTTGTTTTTCTTGTGTGAATGGGGGAAGAAACTCCTCTTTTTGATTCGCAAAATTCATTTTTGCGTTTTTTTAATGATAACATTGAGATATTTGAATCCGACAGGTAGCATTCGAAAGAGTATAAAAAACTATATTTAAAAAAAATTATATTAGCTATTACGGTTCTTTTGTTATTAACAAAAACGTGTTTTCTTTTTAAAAGCTTATAACTCCTAAACTAAACGGTCAATTTTCTTGAGAAAAATCATGATAATGCAGAATTAAATAGCTATAATCTGTAAAAATTTGAATCCATTCTGTCGACTAGTTTTTGAGAAAAAAATGAAAAAATGCGTTTTGCATGAAGCACGTTTACTTTAGTAAAATTGACTTAATCGCTTTGAAATTCCTTGTAGAGGTAGATTTTGGATAGCTCTCGGCTAAGTTCTTTGGGATAAATGATTGGTCAATAAATTTCAGAGATATTTGAGGTTAAAATTTTCTTAACCTTTTTTTCAAATCATAATTTCTCGAGAACGGTTCGATGAATCAGCTCCAAATTTATAGATAATTTTCTGTGTGATACAGATAATATATGTGCAAATTTTCATCAAGATCGTACGATTACTTTTTGAGATATTTGATATTTAATATTTTCGAATTTTGCAAAGTAATTTTCTTTGTCGCATGATAACTAGAGAAAAAAAAATTTGTTTAATCATGTTGAAATATTGTGGAGATGTAGAGTTTTTATGTTTATCGTATGTCCTTTAGGTAAAAGAATTGTCTCATAATTTTTAGAGATATTTAAGGTTAAAATTTTTTTACGTATTTTCCAAAATCTTAATTTCTCAATGACGACTTAATGTATCAGTTTGAAATTTATAGACTATTTTGTATGCGATATAAGCAATACCTATGTAAAATTTCATCCATATTATATGGTTAGTTTTTGAGATATTTAATATTTAAAATTTTGGTATTTCTGGAAATGACTTTCTATGTCACACAATAACTAGAGTAAAGTTTAATTAGATTATTAGTTGCATCTAATGGTAGTTTTCTTTGTATTACTATATAGTGATCCTAATGGCTTATCTACCAGGTAATGTTGTTGTAAATAAAAAACAACATTTGTCGGGTTTCGACGTTTCGGACACTTTTCTTTGTGTCCCTCATCAGGATTAATGAGACAGTGTCAATCTAGTTACGCAGAGAACAATCACATTGATGAGCGGATTGTTCTCTGCGTAACTAGATTGACACTGTCTCATTAATCCTGATGAGGGACACAAAGAAAAGTGTCCGAAACGTCGAAATACGACAAATGTTGTTTTTTATTTACAAAAACATTACCTGGTAGATAAGCCATTAGGATCACTATATAGTAATAAAGTTTAATTACTTTGAAATTTGATGGAGATATAGATTTGATGGAGGTGTAGAGTTTGTATATTATTTATGATATGAATTGTTAGTGGAAAAGAATTAGTTTATAAATTTCAGAGATATTTGAGGTTAAAGCTGTTAAAACTGTTTTAGCCTTCTTTTCAAATCGTAATTTTTCGGGAACGGTTTTATGTATATGTTACTAGAAAATGGAAATTACGCGCGATACACGCGTGTTGTTTACTTGCTTTTGTTTTTTATTGAGGTTAATTTACAGCGAGCTCTGCAGAAAAATGAAATTAGTCAGATACGCTGGCCAATTATTTTGAGTTTGAATTACTTTTTCGAATAATAGCGATTTAAGAAGTGAATATAGTAAGAATTACCCTCTCTCAATTTTGAGATAAAAATTTTAAACTTTTTTGAACTAATTTTTCGAATAATCACGATTTAAGAAGTGAATATAGTAAGAATTACCTTCACTTAATTTTGAGATAAATATTATACTTATCTAAGTCTCTAATGATAAAAAATAGCTTTAATTTCATTTGATTCAATCTATTCAATTAAATCCCTTCCATCTCCCAATTGACCCTGGTTTACTCTAGAGCATCCGGCGGGAGATGCTCACCCCGTTACAGGACAAAGAAACATTGGGTATTCCTGTAATATAACTTGTTTTTGTATCACAAGAAATCGTTATTCTTTCTATAGTGAAATAAATCTTTGGGCTTTTATATAAGTGAAATATGCATCATTTTATGTATTTTTTATTATTTACATTTATTTTATTTACATTTATTTGATTTACACTTCGTTTTTATTAAATTTTTATTTCTGCGATCTTTTTTGTTTCTTGGTCGATCTGCGTTTCGTGCACGTTCACGCGCATCTAAAGTTCGACCAGTTTTTCACCGTATACTTCCTCGAGTCTGTCGAATTGTTCGCGTAATCGGTTCACTTCTACCTCGATACGTACTGCTCTGCTCTGCTCTGTTCCCAAATTCTTCTCTACAACTGAAATCGGACTGTATCAGATCGGAGCGAAGCAGACGGAGCAGCGCAGAATGGCACTTATGTATATTCTCCCTTATGTTTCCTTTGGATGTTTTGGATATTGAAGAAAGAAGAAGCTTAAACGAAGATAGTTCAAAATAGAAAGTTCCTTCTATATAACAAAAGGATTGCTGCCTAGGGTTGGTTTTACGACACGATGGAGAGGTTTCATACCGTATAATACTAAAATCAGTATAATACTTAAAATTCGTCATAAACTGCAGTATAATACCAGAAGAAGCAAAAATGATATTATTATACACAATACTGAAGTAATAATTAATAAATGAAGTGCCAATCTAATACAAATTTTTACAATTATAATAAAAGTAGAAGTAACTTTCAGTTTATTATATTATATTTATAATTATTAAGAAACTTTTCCAATTAAAATCATGAGTTCTGCAAGAAAACGAAAGAAAACAAATGATATTGTGAGTGTAATAACATTTAATCATTAGCAAGCTAAGTACTTTAAAGTAGATTTGGAGGTAAATAGACAAAAATTTTTCTTTACGATAGTAAGATTTTATTTTACATATATCGTCTTTAAAAATAATTAAAAATGTTAAAGTGAATAAATCAGCTATAAAATAATATTTTTTTCTCTATTCCTCGGGCGAAAGTACGCGTTTTCGCCGTTTGTTTACACTAGAAGAAGAAGCACTTTTGCTGCGTGCGTCACTTGTTTCAGGCGCGACCGAAAGCTCTGTGAGCAATGTTTTGAATAGCTTAACCCCCATATACGATACAGCGGATTGTGACTTTGCCGCGCGGAAGTCGCGAAAGTGTGCGACTTCGGCGCGGAACTGTCTCGCATTGGGAGCGTGGTGGTGCTCTCAAGAAGGATGGTCTACTATGAATTCATGTTTATTTATTTGGAAATATCCTCTTTCTCTCTTTATCTCTCTATTTTAGCCTATTGGCGGAACATTATGATATTCGTACAAGTACTTTTATAAGTATTTTATTTACCACATGTTCTCTTATTTATTATTTCAAAGATTATCTTTTTAGTTTTCTTTTGCATTGTTATGTTTCTCATAAATCTTTTATATCTCTCATGTATTTTACGACATAATGAACTAAATTGTTATTGTATTCTATTGTAATTGACTGAAATTTATAATTTTATACCTTTTAATGTATTTTCTAATTTTTGCCGAAAAGGCAGAATAAAGATTTATCTATTTACTGATAAGAATTTTTCTATCGGTCTTACAGTCTTACAAATTAAATTAAAATAATTAATATTTATGGCAGCCAGATTGCCCTTGTTTATAATCACCCCCGCAGAATCTGAAATAAAAACTTAATTAAAACCTGGAAAAAGCTTTGTTAGCAGAGGACGATCTGACTGCCCACCACCACCACATTGTCCAACGTTTCGAGCCCGCTCCGGCTCCTCCTCAGGGACTCATTCTGCGGGGGTGATTATAAACAAGGGCAATCCGACTGCCATAAATATTAATTATTTTAATTTAATTTGTAAGACTGTAAGACCGATAGAAAAACTCTTATCAGTTGATAGTAAATTGCAGTCGACATAAGTAATATTTTTAACGATTTATCTATTTATCTACCTATTTCTCTATCCCTCTTTCTCTTGACTCACATGAGTACGTAACAATCTGATTATTCATGTATTTTCGATGCTCGCCCCAACCAGTAGCACTCGCTACGCTCGTGCTGCAAATGTTAGGCGGGCATCGAACACACATAAATGCGCGCATTGGGAAAAACCAATTGCGACAGGTAAAATAAAATTGAAAAATATAACCTGCAAACTACAAGAACGACGTGAAGTCGCTGGTGTGATCAAAGCATAGGGCAAAAGTAAAAACATGGCTGCGCAGAGTTGATGTCACCAGGAAAGACGATGATTTTCGACTTTTCTAGACTGATTAATTAACGTACTTTTACCCGGGAATAGAGAAAAATACTATTTCTTACACGGGGATTAAATGGAACTCCTGCGTTCACGTGATATGACGGCCTCGGCCTGTGAAAGTTCCATTTTCCTCCCTTGTAAGAAAATCTACTATTTGTATTACTACTTTCATCTGATTTAAAAAAGTGCATTGAATATGTAAGACTATTGAATGAAATAAATCTTTATTACTATTATAATAACTCAAAAGTCAAATTGGTATTGTATATTTTCTATCTCGATAAGATGATATTGTAGAGAAATTTTCGAAGAACTGAAAAATGAATAGTTTGATTTATCAAATAATAAAAAGCTAAGAGTTAATTCATAAAACACACAATAACGCAGTCAAAAATAAGAATAGTAGATTTTCTTACAAGGGGGGAAAATGGAACTTCCTTTTCTCGGTTTCGCCTCGACCGTCATGTCACGTACGTGCAGAGTTCCATTTTCTTCCCGTGTAAGAAATAATATATTACGCAACTAGGGAGGTAAAGAGTTGGCCAGTCCAGAGCACATGTAAATTGCCACCCGAGCCGAAGGCGAGTATTTATTTTTATAAATACAATAACTATTTATTGCAATTTTCGCACGAATAAATAGTATATTACGATACGTGGGCCGGAAATTGAATTTCCGGCCCAAGTATTGTATACTATTTTTCTTACTCCCCGGCCGAAAGTACGTTCTGCAATTGTTAAATAATTAATAAAATTGCGTTGTCGTCTGCTAGCTGTGTTTGAGTGTTAGTTTTTCTTTCGGCCCGCTCGATAGTAGTGCCTCTCTCGGCTGCTTTGGGTAGCTCGGTCGATATTACTGACTGTTTTTTCTTTTGGCCCGGCGTGGAGAGCTGGTTTTTTGGGCGTCTGCTACTTTCGCTGTTGCAGAGATGGTTTGATGCCCGCCCGACATTTGCAAGACCGAGGTTTTGCTGGTCGGGGCGGGCATCAGAAACACATTCATTAAAAAAAGAAAGATGTAAGGTGATGAAATAAGTACAATAAAGTTTGATTTTAACTCTTTTTTCTCGTCACCCGTGCACTTTCCTCTGTCTATTTCGTACGTGTCCAACCTTTACACCGCACAAACATCTTTTCCTCGGACGCTCCCGTCCGCACGTTTACTTAATTGTTTCTACACGACTCGTAAGTACGTGTAGAAAACAAGAGAAGAAAATAATGACGACGATCAAACAACACTACTTTTTATTTCAACTAACTCTTTTTTCTCTTCACCCGTGCGCATGAGACAGAGTGGCTCATGCGCGCGGGCGCTCAAGCGCAGCAGGTCGGGAAATTTCGGCAGTCAATCAGACAGGCGGTTGGTCTAAAATAGGGTGTGAAAGTTTTTCTTTCGGCTCGGAGATGCGGGCCGGAAGTACGTACTTTCGGGTGGGGGAGTAAGAAAAATTTTTTTTACCCGGGAAGTTCGTTAGGCTAAATGATTGGTCAATAAATTTCAGAGATATTTGAGGTTAAAATTTTCTTAACCTTTTGTTCAAATCGTAATTTCTCGAGAACGGTTCGATGAATGAGCTCCAAATTTATAGATAATTTTCTGTGTGCTATCGATAATATATGTGCGAATTCATAGATAATTTTCTGTGTGCTATAGATAATATATGTGCGAATTTTCATCAAGATCGTTCGATTACTTTTTGAGATATTTGATATTTAATATTTTCGTATTATGGCAAAGTCATTTTCTTTGTTGCATGATAACTAGAGAAA
Organism: Torymus aiolomorphi; assembly: GCA_036365515.1. Lineage (NCBI taxonomy): Eukaryota > Metazoa > Arthropoda > Insecta > Hymenoptera > Torymidae > Torymus > Torymus aiolomorphi. The sequence continues at coordinate 74,634,823 of CM070874.1, read as the reverse complement.
AACCGCTGCCAATTCATTGGCCCGTAGCTTCCTCAACCGTAATTTTTTGATTCCTTTAGTTAATTTTTAATAACAAAATTTATAATTTTTTAAAAAATTTATTGCATAATTATAATTAAATTCATTTATGAATATTAAAAATTGTTAATTTTTAAATTTATTTATTTATTTATTATTTATTTATATCAAATTTATATAAATTTTGAGCTGATAAATAAAGTTATCATTTGAAATAGAAGTAAAATATCTATATTTTATAATGAAACAAATAGCTATCACGGTTGTTTTGTTATTAACAAAAACGTGTTTTTTTTATATTTCATAATTCATATTTTTTAATAAAAAAAAAATTAATAGCTATCATTGTTCTTTTGTTATTAACAAAAACGAGTTTTTTAAAAAAAAGTTCATAACTCACAAATAAATTATAATAATGCAGAATATAATGCATTCATAATGCATAATTCATAATTATAATAGATTATAATAGATATAATTTTTAAACATTTTAATTCATTTTGTTGGTTGGTTTTTAAAAATTAAAAAAAAATCATCGAATGCCTACTCAATGACGTTTCCTCATTCCACACCACCTAGCGGTAGATATCACTGCGCGTTTTTTAAAAATAAAATATAAATCTTTTTTAATTTAGAGATTAAATTAATTTTTGTAACACATGAATGATTTTCGGCGCTTTCCTACATAAACTGCGTGATACTGATGATAACATTATTGGAGTTATGAGTTTTTAAAAAAAAAACACGTTTTTGTTTTTGATGATAACTAAAGAACCGTGATAGATAGAAAATTAATTTTTTTAGAAAATATATGTTTTGTGTTGTAGTTGAATGGGATCGTGGACTGAGAAGTTCTTCAAATAAATAACTTCCGTATGGAGATTAAATGTAGCTTTATTTTGGTCGACTCCGTCGTGCCTCTGGGCGTACAGTCGTTGCTGTCTCTCTGCCGTCGCGTGCTGAACTGGAGCCGGCCGGCGCTGTGAAGTGCCGTCGGCGTGCCTTGGTAGTTGGAGGGGCGGTAAGAGAGGACCGCGTGGAGAGCGCTGACTGGCTGCGCACCTGCAGGAGCCGAATATCGCCTTATATGGCGTGATGACGTCAGCGTCTCGAATGTTCGAGGCGTTGGATCGCCAACATTCCGCCCACCTTCGTCAAATTGACGAACGGACCTCAATCCGCTGGAAGGAGGCTTACGACCTTGGCGATGGGACGACGGAAAGTGGTGGTGGCGGTACGAAGATCGACGACACGGGTGAGGCCATCACTACCTGGATGGATGGCTGTGATGCGAGCTATGGGCCATTTGGATGGTGGCGTGAGCTCGTTGCGAACGAGAACGAGTTCTCCCACGATGACTGAGGGTTGTGGCTGTCTCCACTTCATACGTGACTGCAGAGTCGTCAAGTACTCTGTGGACCACCTGGTCTAGAAATGATGCGTCATCTGACTGATTAAAAGCCAGCGTTTTCCTGGAGGCACATTGACTTTGGTGAGGTCTTCTTCCGGCACTAGAAATGACGAACGCTGTATAAGAAAATGTGACGGTGACAGAAAATCAAGATCAGAAGGATCATCCGTGAGAGCAGTTAAAGGCCTTGAGTTAAGGCACGCTTCAATTCCGCACATAAGGGTAGCGAGCTCCGAAAATGTGGGAACTTGATCTCCTACGACACGGCGTAAGTGATGCTTAGCCGATTTAACTGCTGCTTCCCAAATGCCTCCAAAGTGAGGTGTACTGGGAGGATTAAAGATCCATACCATACCTTCTTGAGCAAGCGATTTGTTGACTTGAGAATAAAAAGGAGATGACTCATCAACCATTTTTCTTAACTGAGCGTCAGCACCTACGAAGTTTGTTCTTTGATCGGAATAAAGCTCTTTACAATGACCTCTACGAGCGGTGAATCGATGAAACGCTGCCATAAAGGCTTCACTGGAATAATCCTCCACTACTTCTATGTGGACGGATCTAGTAGCCATGCAGATGAATATAGCAATATACCCCTTCATTGTACCTTTATCTCTCGTTTTTGTAAGCCGAACGTTGATAGGACTGGCATAATCGACACCAGAACGTTCAAAGGGCGAGGAAGGTCTCACACGTGACTTGGGTAGCTCGCCCATTAATTGAGTAGGCACCCGAGCAGCTTGGCGTGAGCATGTGAGGCAGGCACTGATGATTTTCCTAACCGCGGATCGACCTTTCACTACCCAGTACTGACGTCTGAGTGTGGCAGGAGTTAACTGAGTGCCACCATGAAGAGTGCGATGATGAGCATCTCTAATTAACAACGTTGTAAAGTGACAATCAGCAGGTAAAATTAGTGGATGCTTAGCATCTTCCTCGAGAAGAGAGTGACAGAGTCGACCGCCCACCCTGAGCAAATGATTTTGTATCATGGGATTTAATGGCAAAAGAGTACTCTTCGTTGAAAGTTTACCTTTTCGCTGTAACTGTTGGAGCTCAAATTTAAAATACGCTGTTTGAACTAGATAGATCAGACAAAGTCTGGTGTTTTCAATCTCACTAGCACTTATTTCCTCCGAAGTCGGAGTGTGATGGCATAGTAGGGATTGAAGAACAGTACGAAAACTAACAACCGAACTTGAAGTCGCTTCGCGTTCAGTTTTCGAGCAGATTCTGAAGATGAATCTAAAGCAGTACGATGCCATACGATATAACTTATTTAATAACGAATATTTGTTAATAAGACTCCAAATTTCTGGTGTATTCTCGACAAAATTTGGCATGTCTTTTCTAGCGACTAGAGTATGACTAGGTTGAATATTCAAACTATTTACCGAGAAATTGAGTTCATCAGAGACCTTGACCAAGGTTCATGGCTATCAGAAAGCCAAACGGGACCTTTCCACCATAAGCTATGTGAAGCTAGTTTCGAGGGCTCAATTCCTCGTGATATGACATCGGCGGGGTTGTCAGCTGATCGCACATGATGCCAATATGCGTCAGGCAATAGGGTGTGAATTTCTGAGCACCTATTAGCCACGAAAACACCCCATCTTTAAGGGTGGTCTTTCAGCCAAAAAAGCACATCCGCTGAATCTGACCAAAGGTGAACACTCTCAACCTTTATTGGGAAAGCTTCGATAAACATTTGAACGAGGCGAGCAAGTAGCAACGCTGCGCAAAGTTCTAAACGAGGTATAGTTAGCGTCTTAATTGGAGCTACCTTTGTTTTAGCCACTTGAAGTGTGACTAGAGTATTTTGATTCTGAATCATTCGAAGATAAAGAACGGCACCATATGCAAACTTCGATGCGTCAGCAAACCCGTGAATTTCGATTAATTCGCAATTAGGTGTAAATCCACTCCAACGCGAGATTTTAATATGACTGATCAAATGAAGATCTTGCAACCAATTCTGCCAACGACTAGATATTTCAGAGGGAAGCTCCTCATCCCAACTAATTTTTAGAAGCCACAACGATTGCAGGATAATCTTGGCAGTGACTACGATGGGAGCTAACCAACCCATAGGGTCAAAAAAACGAGCTATTCTAGAAAGAACAGAGCGTTTAGTAACAGACAAATCAAATGGAGTATTCTCGATGTAGAAACTGAAACAATCACTTTGAGGGTGCCAATCTATACCTAATATTGGTACTGATGTTTCTGAGGCAAAAGCGAGATCGAATCAGAAGCTAACATATTCGGGGGCAAGCTAGCAAGTACTTCTGGTGTGTTTGAAGTCCACTTACGAAGATTAAAGTGACCTCGTTTAAAAAGTTGAATTAACTCTTCCTGCTTCTGCGAAGCTTTCTCTAGAGAGTGAGCACCAGAAAGTAAATTATCTGAATACATTTCTGAATGAACGGCTTCAGCTGCTATTGGATAAGTTTTGCCGTAGTCTTCGGCAAGTTTCAGAAGCGTGCGTATGGCTAGAAAAGGTGAACAAGCCAAGCCATACGTCACGGTAGTCAGGCGATAAGTGTGAACAGGTTCATCCTTATTGAAACGCCATAAGATTTACTGGTAGGATTGATCAAATTGTTCGACACCAATCTGCCGAAACATTTTCTCCACGTCGGCTGAAAGAGCGACCTTGCACCTACGCCAAGCACAGATCAACGCGACGGGATTTTGAAGAAGATTAGGGCCAATGTGTAGAAGGTCATTAACCGAAATTCCTAATTTGCTCTTGCTCGAGCCGTTAAACACAGTACGCAATTTGGTCGTCGTACTGGTTTCCTTCCATACAACATGATGTGGTAAGAAGGCTTGATTCTTAGGAAATGAATCTAAATCAGTGGTAAGAGTCATATGACCTAAGTCAATGTACTCTTTGATGAATTCAATATACGCCGTTTTCAGCTTTTCGTCCTTAGTGAAGTTAGCTTCAAGACGATTGAGAGCGCGTAAAGCGGCAGAGTATGAGCCTTCGAGGTGAGCAGAGCTCAGAGTTTCTCGATCCTTCCAAGGCAGACTTACTATGTACCGATCCGACTCATCCTGTCGAGTGGTTTTTTGATAAAAATCCTCGCACGCTTGTTCGTCAGGTGAGTAAGATTTTTTGTCGACAGGTATTTCCTCCGCCCTCCAAAAATCTTGTACGAGCTCCAAAAGTTTGGCTTCATGCTCGCAGCTGTTCGAACAATGAAGAGATATTGATTCTAGCCCTAGTTCTGAAGTTGAAGAAGAGAGATTACCTGTCAAGAGCCATCCAAGTTTGGAACTAAGTGCTATCGGCTGAAGACTTTGGCCCTTAACTATTTGATTTTCAATGATTTGAGCATAAACGCTAGCACCGAGTAGAATATCGATACGTGAAGGTTCGAGATACTTGGGGTCTGCTAGTTGCAGCCCTCTTAAGTATTCGAAATTTGTATTACCCCCTACGACGGGAGGCTTATACGACGAGAGTTTTGGCAAGACTATCGAGTCAACGTTTAGAGAGAAGGTTGAATCAAAACGAGGTTGTATAGAAAGACAAGCTACCTTAGAAGATACAGCAGCTATCTTTTCGCCTATACCTTGAATGTGCGTATGACTGGTTCTACAATCTAATGAGAGCAAGTTACATAAGGCTTGTGTAACAAGTGAGATTTGAGATCCGGGGTCGATGAGCGCACGAACTAGAATTTTGGTTCTATTAGGACCAAGGGCGTTAACCCTAGCGGTAGCTAAAAGTACTCCAGTACTCTTAGTACTTACTCCACTATTAAGGGAGACTGACGGTGAGGCAAGTTGAAAGTCATTGGAAACGACAACGTTGCTACAGTTCGGGTTAGTGGTGCCGGGCACGGAGTCAATCTGATCAGTCTGCGGCGAACTGATTACTTGACTGCTGTCAGTGTGCACCAAAGTGTGATGCTTAGATTTACAAAGAATGCATCGGTACGTGGAAGTACAATTTCTAACATTGTGCTTCCCTAAACAATTGTAACAAAGATTAGAGGATTTGATCAACTCCTTTCGCTCAGGAATCGTTTTATTGAGAATTCGTTCACATCTGTTCGTAAAATGAGATTGATTGCAAATTGAACATCTCTTCTTTGTTGTGTCCGAAGATGAAGTTTGATGTGAAAAACCCGACTGAGCATTGTCATGCTCTGGCTTACGTGATTTTGAGTTGGGTGATGAAGTTTTAGGGTTATTGTTCGAAGAGGTTCTAGTACCGGCTTCGATGGCCTCTAGAGTGAGTGTTTGACTTCGAAGAAATGCTTGAAGTTGTTCCATTGTCGGAGGATCAACACTATCACCTAGATGCTTCTCCCATTCTTTACGAGTATTTAAATCAAGCCGATTCAGCGTAAAATGAACGATTAAATCACTACCTAAAGAAGCAGCTCCATTTAGAGAGGTCAGACTAGCGATGGAATTGAAAATTTCCCTATAAATCCGTTTGATTTCCGACGAAGAATCTGCCTTCATTGATTTAACTGAGAAAATTTTCGGAAATGTGAGAACTAACATTGCGACGTTGATTCTCGTAATATTCGATTAAAGCTGTCCACGCTCGGTCATAGTTGTCACCAGAAATGGGAAGAGATTTAATTTTCTCAAGTGCTTCACCTGTAAGGTGAGTGCGAAGATAATGCAATTTCAAAACAGGCGTTAAGTCTTCGCGACGATGTATGACTGAGCGAAAGACATCACTAAAATTCTCCCAATCAGAGAATTTACCTGAAAATTTTGGCAAATCAATTTTTGGCAACGATTGAAACGAAACGTTCGTAAGTCGAGCAGTGCTGGTAGGCACTGACTCAGCAGTCGAATTTGAAGATCCTTGAGCGGCATCTCTAGTTTCAAAAGTTTCTAAGTAATCAAGAAAGTCTCCTCTGCGGAGGTAAAAACTATCCTCAACCAGATCAAAGAGATTAGTTGTAAAGTAGGCATGATCTAGATCAATATCCTCAACGAGCATAAGTTTCTCGTGATTTACCCAAAACGACGTAAAATTAGTTTCGAGTCCGGTTAGACATGATTTTGCATAACCTTTCGTCATATTATCTTTACCCTTAGATTTGAAATTTTTAAAGGAGTTTGTAATTTTAGCTTGGAGTGCCATCTGCTTAGCATGAAACGCCTCCATTTTGAGATCAAGTTAATTAAACTAGTACCAAATTTGACTATTTAACCTTTTTGGTATTGAGTTAACTATCCTTAACCACTCGAAAGTAGAGAAGTAATAGTGAGAGTAATTACATCTAACAAGGAAGGTACCCCAAGTGTAAGTCACCGATTTGGACGATATTGCAATATGTTGTAGTACATTAAAAAATAAGAGACACGTATTTTTTTTACGTGCTGATAGACACTTTAAGGGGGTGAAATCTACCCCTAAAGTTCACCCTCAAAAACAGTTTTTTTTCAAATATTTCAAAAACGAATAAAGCTAGTTTAATGAAACCGACGCCAAAAGTTGTGGAATAAAAAAGCCTTCAAAACAGCATTACTTTCAATTTTAAGGGTAGCAACCCCTATTTTTTTTCAAGAAAACTAAGCTTTTCTCATCAATTTTCAGATATAAAAATTACAATAAATTATATATCGCCTCAAAACAGATTTCATTTAAAAGAAAATTAAAAAATAAAGTTGACCTGTCTCGTGATTTTGGCCAAAATTATTTTTTAGGGGGTAACTACCCCTTATTTATATTTTGTTCATTATTTCAGAAATAAATAAAGACATCTTAATAAAACCAACGCTCAAAATTTTAAAATAAGAAAGGCTTCAAAACAGCATTATTTTCAATTTTAAGGGTAGCAACCCCTATTTTTTTTCAAGACAACTAAGCTTTTTTCATCATTTTTCAGCTATAAAAATTATAATAAATTATATATCGCCTTAAAACTGATTCCATTTAAAAGAAAATTAAAAAATAAAGTTCACCTGTCCCGTGGTTTTAACCAAAATTATTTTTTAGGGGTAACTACCCCTTATTTTTATTTTTTTCATTATTTCAGAAATAAATAAAGATACCTTAATAAAACTAACGCTAAAAATCTTAAAATTAAAAAGGCCATAAATCTGCATAACTTTCAATTTTAAGGGTAGCAACCCCTATTTTTTTAAAGGAAATTAAGTTTTTTATCAATTTTCAGCTATAAAAATTACAATAAATATATCTCTTTAAAAACCATTCCATTGAAAAGATTGACCATAAAATTTTGACCAATAACACAGACAAACGCTATGTAATTTTAGCGCTTTCGGGCAATACGAAATACTAATTTATCATTAATTTTGCAAAATTAGTTTGGTTAAACTACTTGTTTAAACGGATTATTGTAAAGCTTTTTCGAAAAACTAATTTTGACTTGAATTCCACAAGAAAAGTAACATGTTTATTTAAACTTTTATATGTTGTAGTGAACCAAAAAACGAAAAATATTTATATTTTTTATCTGTGAATAATACATTTTAAAGGGGTGCAAATCATCCCCGGAAGTTCATTATGTTTTTACTTCCCTTTATTATATTTTATGTATTATTATAAATACGTCGTCAAAGGCAATCGTACCGTTTTGATACGTGATAAATAAAGCATTAAAAAAAATTAATGTGTGTGTGCGTGTGTGTATGTGGATGTAAGTGATTTTTATGCAGCAAATAAGAGTAATCGCTGATTGTGAATGAGAAAATAATATGTTATTTTTATGTTATTATGAGGCGGATATTTATAGATTGGTGATTTAACTCGTAGTTTCATATATTGCTGGCAAACATTGTATTTATAAATCGGTAGAGTTCCAGTCGTGCAGTGTTGTTTTGTGAAAGTGGTTATTTCTACAATATTGTGGCTGTAATATTGCATCAATTCATTTTTTTTAATGTCAGCAGCACTACAAAACTACAGGTAAATGTCTATTTATATATCAGATCTAATGCATTAATTGTAAGAATTTCGTATCTGTCTATAGGCTTTAATAAAATTATAACAGCTTTTCAAAATTATATTTTGCGTTATTTTTAATGAACATATTAGAAAGTATGCAATTTCGTACATTGTTACATTTTTTGGAGATATATTTGACGTTATAGAGCACAAATAGTTTAAATTGATTTTTTTTTAATTTTAAAGATTTAAAAAATCCTGATTTATAAGTGCATAAAGTATTTTTAATATTTTTACGAAAATTAAAAAATGTATCAAAATATACTTTATTGTGTATACTGTATTGTTTACTTTCTGTTATTAATAAAATTATAGACTCCTGATTCAATTTTTAGCCAAAATTGTATACGGTTCCTTTACTATTAGATGTTTTACAAATAATAAATTTTGCATACAAATAATAATTTTAAATAACTAAATCTTAATTTTAATAAATCTAAATTAACAGGCATTGTGCAATACATCTTATCGATTACTGTTTACAAATTTAAAAAAAAAAACTCGAGATTACCTTCTTTTCATTTTAATCAAGCGCTTTAGTAAAGAAATATACAGATACGATATTCTTAATAGATTCTTAACAGGATGGCCCAAAGTATAAATATTTGTTTTATTTGTATGTGTCGCCTTTTTAAATGCAACATTATTATCTTGTGAAAATATGGTATTTTTTTAATATTTAAACAAATATTTCCCGGTAAAAAGACATTGGTCGCATGATGGCGTACATCAGTAAAAGCGTACAACGTACAACGTACAAAGCTTCCTCATTGAGAAATAGCTATGTTCTCGCAACATAGTAATGTAACGTTTAGAGGGATAACGCATACAAATTAAAAAAATGTTTTTATTTTCAGCATTCTATATATGTGTGTTGTAAAGATACTATTTCTGTATGCAATTATTCTTATAAATGTTTGATTATTTTAGCACTCAAAATGAAAATTAATCCTCTGAATGTTATTAATTTGCTGCTTGCCTATTTCCAAACACTTGATATTGAAGATAGCCCTTATAATATTAAAGAAATAGAAATAAAAGACCATTTCCAAATGATACTGTTAGATTTAATGGAATCGTCTAATAGCATAGATGTTATAATGGAAAAATCGTTGGATTTTCAAGAAGAATATAAAGAAACAGATGCACGTATTGTGGAAGATGTTGATTTACATACACTTCCTTACTATTCTGAATTACCTACGGATCAATGTACGGCACATGAAGAACCATTGAGTTTTGAATACAAAAAAAGGGCTGTAGAATATTGGAGAAGTGGAAAAACAAAAAAGAATTTATCGCTTAAAACAGTTCAAAATAGATTCAGGAAAGTCAGTTCTGAAACACAGTTACATCGCTGGGCTCACCAAATCAATCAAGGTGGAACTTACCGAGAAAAAATTGCAAGAATTTGCGATTTCACACTAGAAAATTTTAAAGCTGCTACTGAAGCTGGATTAATAATTCATGACAATGATTTAAGAATATGGGCTCTACAAGCACGAAAATTAATCGGAAATGAGGACGTAAGATTTACAGCTTCAAAACATTGGCTTTCAAAATTTAAAAACACCCATAGAATTGTTTCTCGAAAAATTAATAAATTTATCACAAAAAAAAGTATAAAGATAGAAATGATTTGCATAAAAAAGAAGTAGAATTCGTAACAGAAGTCAAACAATTGATTAATCAAATAGGCGCTGACAATACATATAATTCAGACCAGTCTGGTTTTCAGTTGGAAATGCATTCTGGTCGATCTCTTGCTTTTGAAGGAGAAAAGAAATTACAGTGCCTTGTACAGTCGGTCACATCAACAACTCATAGCTATACTGTACAGCCGACAATTTCAGCCACAGGAAAGTTTTATCACCATTATTTTTAGTATTAAAGGAACGAAGCGGAGAATTTGGACCAATTGTCTCACAAAATTTGTTTGTGCCTACAAACGTATATGTTACATCCTCGACATCTGGAAAACTTAATTCAGGTAAAATCACGTTCTATTAATTTATAAAAATAAAACGTTAATTATTTCGGAAGACACATTTAAATAAAATCAAAATTTGTAGAACTCTTTAAGGCGTGGTTAAAAGAGGTATATTTTCCTTAAGTTGGACCTAGAACTATGCTGCTAATTGATTCGTGGAGTGGTCATTGTCCAACGATTGTACAGGAAGTTACGCCACACGATAAAACACTACATCTCAAAATAATATCTACAGGAACGACTGGAAACATACAGCCGTTAGATGTATATGGATTCCGCACATGGAAGAACTATGTTAAACATTTTTCAGACCATGTTTTGCTCATAGACGAAGACTTAAATTTACATTTGAGAAATAATATAATTAAATTACAGTCTTTGGTTCATAACCAATTTTCATCTCCACGATATGGAAATCTATTTAAATATTTGTGGTATAAAAGTGGGTATCTTGTGAATCGACCAGCAGATTTCGATGACCCCGTAAGTTTCAGTTTCGGAGATTCCTGTGCAACGCATTGTGAGATCAATGGTTGTAATGTTAGATGTTCGTGGTGTAAAAAATCTTTATGCTTAAAACACTTTTTTGAAGAATATCATTATTGTACAACTTACAATCCATAATGCCTCGAGCTATTCGACAAACAATTACTTTTTTGAGAATACTTTAAATTTTTTGTAGTAATAGTAATAATAAAACTTGTGTTGTTAAAACAAAAACCATATTTACATTAGTTATCATTTCATTTTGTATTTTTCTGCAACACGTAACTTTAATTTTTATTATTTTTTTGAAAATTTTTTGAATGCTGAAAATTGATGAAAAAAGCTTAATTTCCTTAAAAAGAGAAAAATAGGGATTCCTACCCTTAAAATTGAAAGTGATACAGATTTGTGGCCTTTTTAATTTTAAAATTTTAACGTTAGTTTTATTAAGGTAGTTACCCCCTAAAAAATAATTTTGGCCAAAATCACGAGACAGGTCAACTTTATTTTTTAATTTTCTTTTAAATGGAATCAGTTTTGAGGCGATATATAATTTATTGTAATTTTTATAGCTGAAAATTGATGAAAAAAGCTTAGTTTTCTTGAAAAAAAAATAGGGGTTGCTACCCTTAAAATTGAAAGTAATGCTGTTTTGAAGCCTTTCCCATTTTAAAATTTTTAGCGTTGGTTTTATTAAGGTATCTTTATTTATTTCTGAAATAATGAACAAAATATAAATAAGGGGTAGTTACCCCCTAAAAAATAATTTTGGCCAAAACCACGAGACAGGTCAACTTTATTTTTTAATTTTCTTTTAAATGGAATCAGTTTTGAGGCGATATATAATTTATTGTAATTTTTATAGCTGAAAATTGATGAAAAAAGCTTAGTTTTCTTGAAAAAAAATAGGGGTTGCTACCCTTAAAATTGAAAGTAATGCTATTTTGAAGGCTTTTTTATTCTACAACTTTTGGCGTCGGTTTCATTAAGCTAGTTTTATTTGTTTTTGAAATATTTGAAAAAAACTGTTTTTGAGGGTGAACTTTAGGGGTAGATTTCACCCCCTTAAAGTGTCTATCAGCACGTAAAAAAAATACGTGTCTCTTATTTTCGAATCGTCGTCAGCTGCAGAAATGCAATCAGATGCGGGCCAGCAGACGAAGTTCCAAGTAAACTGCAAGGTCCAGTGATATAAGTAAATTGCGATTATAAATATTCGCACCCAAGTTTAACACAACATCGATGTAATTCCCAAGTTCATATATGATTAACCCAAGTTCAAACTAAGAAAGGCAAAGTTCACCAAGTTCAAGTAAATTAAATCCAAGTTCAAACTAAAAAAGGCCAAGTTCAAACTAAGTAATTGGAACGATACGTGTTCATTTAATGGGCCAATGTATCCGTTCACTTCTGAAGTAGTCCGTGGATGGACTGGTGTAGACCCTGTATCTCGCGCTCCACATGGGTAGTCCGTGATCTGAGTTGCGTGAGCCCCGTAGCGTGTAGACTGCACGTAGGTACTCCTTGGCTTGACTGATGTGGACCTCGTAGCGTGTACGCTCCATGCGGGTGGTCCGTGAATTGACAGGCGTGAACCCCTTTTCGAATCGTTGCAATAGCCGGCAACGATTAAATGATCATCGTACGATCGCGATGATTCTAGAGCTGGCTTAACCGTAGCTCTGACGAGAAAGTTGCCACTTGTTGCTTTTGGCTGTAACAAGATGGCTGCCAATCACTGTACGAAGGCGGTGATTCTAGAGCTGGCATAACCGTGGCTCTTGGCGACGTCTTGGAGTCGGTAGACACGCACACTCCAAGGCGCTTTCAGAAATGGGGAGAATAGCAATTGATGTGCTATTTCCCCTAGGAAGCCTTAGAGATTGGCTTCCGAGTGCACACGACGGCGAATTAACGAAAGAGAGAGAGAGAGACAGCAACGTACGCGCGATGCCAACATGTGGGCACATGTGACTTTTACGGCACTCACGACCACGAACACTTTGATGCGTACCTGAAAGAAGAAGTGCTATCTCTAAGCCACTCGAGAGTGGTCGTAGAAGATAGGAGAAGTTTTCTTCATCGATGTGGCCATGGGGATGTTGAAGATCTCCCACGATCCGACTCGAAGGACCAAATGTTTTATGTTGTAGTTGAATGGGATCGTGGACTGAGAGGTTCTTCAAATAAATAACTTCCGTATGGAGATTAAATGTAGCTTTATTTTGGTCGACTCCGTCGTGCCTCTGGGCGTACAGTCGTTGCTATCTCTCTGCCGTCGCGTGCTGAACTGGAGCCGGCCGGCGCTGCGAAGTGCCGTCGGCGTGCCTTGGTAGTTGGAGGGGCGGTAAGAGAGGACCGCGTGGAGAGCGCTGACTGGCTGCGCACCTGCGGGAGCCGAATATCGCCTTATATGGCGTGATGACGTCAGCGTCTCGAATGTTCGAGGCGTTGGATCGCCAACAATATAGGTATTTTAATTCTCTTTCGAATGCCACCCACTCCATTCAGATACATAGAGTCGTTCTCGAGAAATTACGATTTTTAAAAAAATGTCAAAAAATTTTTAACCTCAAATATCTCTGAAATTTATGGACCAATCATTTTGCCCAAAGAACTCGACCGAGAACTATAAAAAATCTACCTCTAAAAGGAATTTTGAAGCCATTAAGTCAATTTTACTCTTGTAATCGTTGGACATACAAAACTGATTTTTTTCATTTTTCGAGTTTTTACTCAAAATTTAGCCTACAGAATGTATTCAAATTTTAACAGATTATAGCTATTTATATTCTGTATTATCATGATTTTTCTCAAAAAAATTGACCGTTAAGTTTAGGAGTTATAAGCTTCTAAAAAAAACACGTTTTTGTTAATAACAAAAGAACCGTGATAGCTAAAAACTTTTTTTTTTTTAGAAAATGTAGGTATTTTAATTCTCTTTCGAACGCTACCCATCAGATTCGAAGAACTCGATCCTATCATTAAAAAAAATCAAAAAACAGTTTTGAGAAAATCGAAAATTTGAAAAAAAAAAACAAAAACGCATCGCCCCAATCAAAAAACGGATTTTGGACCCGCCATCACGCAAAAAGAAAACAAAAAAAATGAGACCTGTCCGGTTAAAATCGACCGAGTAGAAGCTGAGATCCAGGCGTACACACACACACACACACACACACACACACACACACACACACACACACCCACACACACACACACACACACACCACACACACACACACACACATACATACATCCATACAGACATTTTTCAAAAACCATGTATTTTGATTCCTAACACCTCGGAACACAATTATAACATGTTTTTACAACAACTCAAAAATTTACTATCACAAACCTTCCTCTAGGAGGAAGCAAAAAAAATTTGTTGAAATATTGTGGAGATGTAGAGTTTTTATGTCGTATAAGTCCTTTAGGTAAAAGAATTGTCTCATAATTTTTAGAGATATTGAAGGTTACAATTTTTTTACGTATTTTTCAAAATCGTAATTTCTCAATGACGACTTAATGTACCAGATTGAAATTTATAGACTATTTTGTATGCGATATAGGCAACACCTATGTAAAATTTCGTCCAGATTATATGGTTAGTTTTTGAGATATTTGATATTTAATATTTTGGTATTTCTGAAAATGACTTTCTATGTCGCACAATAACTAGAGTAAAATTTAATTACTTTGAAGTTTGATAGGGATATAGATTTGAGGGAGGTGTAGAGTTTGTATATTATTTATGACATGAATTGTTAGGGTAAAAGAATTAGTTTATACATTTCAGAGATATTTGAGGTTGAAGCTTTTAAAACTGTTTTAGCCCTCTTTTCAAATCGTAATTTGTCCGGAACGGTTTTATGTATATGTTACTGAAACATGGAAATAACGCGCGATATGCGCGCATGTTGTTTACTTGCTTTTGTTTTTTATTGAGGTTAATTTACATCGAGCTCTGCAGAAACATGAAATTAGTCAGATACGCTGGCCAATTATTTAGAGTTTGAATTACTTTTTCGAATAATAGCGATTTAAAAAGTGAATATAATAAGAATTACCCTCTCTCAATTTTGAGATAAAAATTTTAAAGTTTAAACTTGTTTGAACTAATTTTTCGAATAATCACGATTTAAGAAGTGAATATAGTAAGAATTACCCTCATTTAATTTTGAGATAAATATTTTAAAGTTTAAACGTTTATGGTTCACGGGCATATTAGTACATTATGTAACAACCCTATTGAAAATATCCAGCTGGATACGTTGGATTCCAGCTGGGTTACACTGGATTCCAGCTGGATTATACTGAATTTCAGCTGGAATCCACCTTATCCAGCTGGATATTTTTAATTGGGAAGGGACTAAAGTCGCAGATTATTCGCGCGGGTGAGGTATTCGTGCAGGACTATTCGCGCAGGGAGGAGCCCGAAAGTAACGCATATCGTTGATCTCCCCTCGTAGGCTCCTTTTTGGATTTATTTATATTTTTGAGAACAAGAAAAGGTTTGGCACTCCACGCAGATTGTTCATCAAGTAATTAACAAAATCTAGATGTCATTTCAAGTTGTTTATTCATTTTGCGCAAAATTACAGGCTTCTTTTCGGATTTATTTTCATTTTTGATAACAAGAAAAGGTCTGGCACTCAGAGCATGTGTGAACGCCCGGGGAATTCTGTACCCACAAATTTAATGCGTCATACACAGGCGTTCTAATTTTCTCTTTTGAGATTATGAACACAACTTACTACTATTATTTGGTTTCCTTCATTCAATACATAATGGAATTAGATGATTCGTAAAATTGAATTTTATTGGTTCCATTTTATTTCAATTATTATTCTACAATATAATTAAGAATGTTATTGTATCCCTCTACATAAAATGCAACCAGACATGTTCGGCGCCATGTTGATTTTTTCTCGAAAATCTCGAAGTATATCTCGAAAATCTCGAATCGCGTCAATTGCGTCTGCTAAAGTTAGAGGGACTAGAGTTTTAAATGCGAACTAGATTAAGTTTTGAATACAGATATTCTAGTAATATGTAAATTGTATTTTGTATTATGTTGACATGTTGTTGTATATTACATTATTGTAATTATTGCATTTGTAATATAATAATATTAAAGAGGCGTATACATTCAGATGTTGCGTCGTGTTGCATGCGCCCGTCGCAAGACCGTCGAAAATATGAAGCAAATGACCATACTTTATCAAGTTCCTGATGACGCTTATCGACATTTTAACAGATTTGATATTGATAAATGCAACACATATTTGTCTAAAGTTTTTAAAACTCGTATCGTATATTTCTTAAAATAAACTTTTTATATTTAAACTATTTTTTTAATAGCAAAACTTAGATTAAAATTAAAATTCATGACGTGACCAAAACTTTTAAGACGGTCATTCTACATCTATATAGATTTATAGGGTTATAGATTGGATAAATGCAATACATATTTGTCTAAAGTTTTTAAAACTCCTATATAGATATACATAAACTATTTTTTAACTATCAAAATTACAATTTAAATATATTTTATTACAAGAATAAAAGTTACAATCACAAAATAATTTATTAGATTAAATTAACTTTATAATGACAAATATTAAATGTAGCTCCTATTACACTATACTCGGGACTACCGCTTTCAAATGTAGCTCAATCTGAGACACAAAATAAAACAAACTTGCGGTTTTTATAGGCGATGATCACGAATCTGATATAAAAAATAATGTAATAATGAATTTAAACAAAATTATTTAAACAAATTATTGAGAAATATAATTTTTTGAAACTATAATTACGGAACTGTATTATGTTTTGTTTTTGGGGTTGCCAATCACGAATCTGATATCAAAAATAATGAAATAATTAATTTAAACCGGATTATTTATTTAACAAACTATTACAAAATAGAATTTTTTGAAACTATAATTACGAAAAATGTATTAGTACAAGTAGGCGGGGGATATGAGGTCCACGCATGTAAGGGAGTTATGTAGACATAAAAAAATAAGCAAAACGATTATTTAAATAACTTGTAAACCCCAGTAGTCAGGGGATATGAGGTCCACGCATGTAATTTGCCCACCACTAAGCATCGAAGCTGAAGATTGGCTCCGATTGCCTGAGAGTTGGGTAATTTCTCGAAAACACGTAAAATGTAGTTACGTCGTCATTCCTGGAAGCCACATATATGTATTTGCATAAATACTTGACCATTTTGATAGCTTTATTAACAAATTATTAGCAAAAAAAAAAAAAAGAAAATCAGCGCGCGAAGCGCGCGTGTCGAACTCTAGTAATAGTATAATTATAGCGCCATCTAGTGTAGTTTATGAAAACAATACAACGTAAACAATTGGACGTCATTGAAATAAGGTTGGTGTGGCTGCCACCATGCATAATTATTTTGATAGTGGTATAGCGGTTTTTCTAACCTACAAAAGTTTCATCAAAAGTTAATTCATGGAAAAAAATTAAATTATACTTTTTGAAGAAATTCACAAAAAGAAGAACGTCAACCGCTCACAAACTCGATGACGAGAAGGTGTGCCAAATTTTATGCAGATCCTATGTATATTTGAGCTTAAATCGTCTTTTTCGTTAAAAAATGTGACTAAAAACTAAATTACTCGATGACAGTTATCACTTCGGTTCTGAAACTTTGATATAATCATCTTTGAATATCCGAGCGCCTGACGTTGCGTTTTTGTCATAAAAATTATCGTTGATCAAAGTATTATATAATTTGTAGCATATTACCGACAATATCGGTAACGTAGGGATTTTCACTTCAGTATCACATATGTATATCACATAGCCTAAAGTAATAATAGCTGTAACATATTAAAAAATTGAAAAAACGAAAAATTCAAAATCGTTTTTTGGTTATACAACAAAAGAAAATCGGAAAAATCAAAAAGTAGGTTATGTAATTTTTATTCTCCTTGAAAACAAAGAGAATAAGCTTTGTTCGGTGAAAATCGGTCGAATGGTTCAAAAGTTATAGTTCGGTACACAACCACACACACAGATAGACACTCGCATATACAGATCCATACACAAACCCATGCACACGTTGCAGCCACGTCTTCGTCACGAATGGGTTGTTCTGATAAAACCGCGCTTGATATTCATTGATGAACAGCACCTTCTCCTCCTCCTCCTCCTTGCTCATTGGTGGCGGTTTGTATTTGCAGCTATTAAGATGTTTGGGCCACTCCGACTCAAGGACGGTCTCCTGGCAGCCCTGCGTTTTGTTAGGACAAGGCCAGTGCAAAAGCTTGGCGGCCTTCTCCATACGGGTATTGCGCCAGTAGGGCGCATTATTGCAGCAGTAGGCACATTTTGGCAGTTTCTTCGCGCAACTCCCGCACACCGCGTGCCCGAAATCACACTGTAGGATATACGGATACATAAATTCCTGACAAATTAAGCAGGTGTACAGCTCGTTGATGCTGTCCTTCTCGCTGCTGGCCTGTAGAGGCAACGACTCTGAAACCGAACTCTCCGTCTGGGTGTTGTGCTGAGGGTGTGCTTGCAAACCTGGCTGCTGGTCGATCTGTCTCTGTTTTTCTCCAGTCTGAATAATAATTTAAGTAAAAGAGTTAATTAATATTCTGTTAATATTGAATATAATATCATATAAAGTATAAAAAGTATAATTTAGGAGAAACTTTTCAAAATCCAACAATTCCGGTTTAAAAAAAAATTGCTTTTGTTTTGTTCTATTTAAAATGAATTCATTTCGTTAAGATATTGACGATATCCAATGATTTTACAAAAATATTTGTCAATAAAATAACGTTCAATATGATTGTTGGAAAACAGTACTTTTGTATAGTACATAAATGCTCAGACGAAAGCTATTATGTAAGATAATATAGCGCACGACGCGACGAGCAAGCCAAAGCGCGCGATACACTCACACATGTACCCCTCCCCTCCCGAACGTATCGTGTGATGCGAGAGCCGACGAGCGAGCGACGCTACCGCACACCATCGAGTCAGGCCAATTCAGACCCGCGTCTAGCGCACATGTAAGTAGTCTAAGTTTAGTTTTAATAAACTTTAATATTACACTTCATCGAGTCTTCTTATTGCTTCCTATCCGACTATCCCGACAATGATCTATCTTTATTTAAACCGATTAAAAACCAATTAAGTATGTCGAATTTACACAAAATTTGAAAAACTTGGATGAGTCTGGTTTAAAAAAATAAATCTTCGATAATTAAATTGTAATGTTAACTTACTTTAGATTCTACAGTAGTTTTCGCTGCAGCGAGCGTTGTGTTGAACGACCAGAAGGCACCCATCTTTGCAGAATTTTCTGAACTAAACAAGTAACGATCTTCACCGTACGAAGAATAAGATTAGATACTGGCTGAGGTTAGGTTTGTGGAAGAGAATTATGTTGGTCAATACAAAATGCAACAAGAAACTATGTTCACCATACGGCTTTTCCAACACGACTAACCGCCTCGTCGAGTAGCTGGAAGATTCCACACTTCCATGCTTTTGTGAAAGCGATGGAGAGAGAGTGTAGGACTTTTCCCCTCCCCTTTTTACCCATTTTCGAAAAACTACCTGTTCGAGAAGGTTAGGTAGGTCTCCCGCAGGGCAGACTGTAGAGTATTGCATGCCTCTGCTAAGACTTACAAGCCTATACACGGAAAAAAGAACGCGCTCCGCGTAGGAACACAGTTGCACTATAGGAAAAGAGCAACGGGTACGCTATAGTCGCGCTGTGCGTGCTCGAAGAAAAGGGGCAGCTGGCGTCCCATGCGCGCGGATAGCTGCTGCGCGACGTATATGGAAACCATCTAGTCCAGGCGCAGCATGAGGTCCACAGATCCACCACGGGTTTCCTTATGTATTTTGAACTCATAAACCCGAATCTGCAAGGTGTTTTGCACTAAAGTGGTTGAGAAATTATTTATTAGCTGAATTGTTATAAGCAAATTTAAAAAAATAATGTATTTTGGATGTAAAAATTTCCATGCTATTCTTCGTTACTTTCTGAGATAAATGTCGATTTTTTGGGGATTTTTAAAATTTTTGGGAAATTTTTTCTTGGAAACTACGCATTTGACGGAAAATTGCCAAAGAACATTTTCCTTTCAGAAAATGATGAAGAATAGCGTGGAAATTTCTAGAACCAAAATATTTGATGATTTAAAAATATCAATTAGTATATAAAGTAAATAATCATGCAGAGTTTGTAATATAAGTTTGCAATATATTTAGTAAAAATATGCTATAAGTTGTAAGCGAATTTCTAGAAATATTGTTCGAAATGCGAATTGCGAACGCGTTCTGGAAATTTTCATATATTTACGTTGCGAACTAGAAATTTGTATTTCTTAGAATACGGGGGAGGAACGCCTCACCCGCGAGACTGTACGTTAACTGTGATTGGTCGCGCGCGACATCAGTTAGAGACGAGCATTTTTTACGCGTGCGATAGATGCTTAGTGCGTGCATGTTTTGGAAGGCGCTTGGCGACGACGCCGGCGAGAGCGCGAAGGTGAGCGCGCCCTTCGAGACATTCCTCCGGGATCGGTCAGACGAGTAGGTACTCGACGCCTCACGTCGATCGGGATTCGGTTGCCTCTCACGAGCACCGCAATCACTTCGCTACGCGATAAGTTACGTGCGATCACGTTCGGTCTCACTGTTTGTAATCACACATATTTTATTTCTTCTAATACTCTTTAACAATAAACTCAATCTTACTCTTCACCCAAGTGTTTTGATCGTCTTATTTATCCGCTCCAACCATCCTAGTACAAAATTAATTTAACGGGATGTGTGATACCGACATCATTTTTCAACGAGTATATCTCATGACAGTACTAATAGAATCGCTTCAGAAAAATTCTGAGTATAGTATTTACATATAAGGAGGGCGTGAAAATTGTGTTTTTCCAAATCAATGTTTGAAAAGTTAATTTATTAGATAATGAAATTAGGTTGATTTTGAACTCCACGTCGCCTTAATGATTTTTAAAAATGCATTGAATCAAATTTCACAAATATTTATGAAAAATATAAAATTTTATTAGATAATTCATTATATACTATTATAAAAACTTAAATCATTACCTCTACTGAAATATTCATCAAAGCTTTCTTCACTCCTAATTTTATTGTAAAATCAAGCAAAACATCTTGATGATTTTTCAACAACAAAGCAATTGTATCTGGATTAAGATCTAAAACTTGCTCATCTGTATAACCAATTGCTGCAAAAATGTTTTTAATCTGTCAATGCGATTCTAATTACTTTATGCTATAGCATAAAAGGGGTAGAGTAATATATATAAACCGTGCCATGCTTGCTAATATTATTAGAATATTATATAATATTATCCATATTGAAATAAGAAATAAAAATTATATAAATATTACTCAACCGTTGCTCGACGTCTTTAGCAGTTAGTTAATAAGTCCTGAACCCATGCAGAATTGAATTTTGTATGTGTTTATAGTACATTTCGACACGGGTGGGGAAGTCGATTATTTAGCTGGTGTGACTTTTTGCACGAGCGAAGCGAGTGCGAAAAAGTCACACCATCTAAATAATCGACTTACGCACTAGTTTCGAACGGTATTTTATACCACGAGCGCCGAAAAATCATATCAAAGTTGTGATTTTGAGGTTTGAATGGTATAAAATTTATTATATTTAATCTTAAAAATAATATGAAAGTTATTTAAATATACTTTAAAAAACTCCTCCATGGCACTTTTCAAATCACAGTTACAATAGTATACAATAACTAGGGGGGCTGCGCCCCCCAGCGTGCCTTTGGCACGCCATCCCCCCCGCCCCCACACACACTTGCTCCTCGCTTCGCTCGTCGCCCGCCCACTCCCTATGTAAAAACTTCGTTTATACCACTCTAACCTCAAAATCACAACTTTGATATGGTTTTTCGGCGCTCGTGGTATAAAATACCGTTCGAAACTAGTGCGTAAGTCGATTATTTAGGTGGTGTGACTTTTTCGCACTCGCTTCGCTCGTGTAAAAAGTCACACCAGCTAAATAATCGACTTCCCCACCCGTGTCGAAATGTACTATTTTACATAATAGGCACGACCGCAATACTCAGGAGAACCTTGTATTTTTATAAAAGCGAAAATTGATTAATAATGTCATTACGAAAGGCAATGCACTCATGATTTTGCATACTATTAAAAAAAAAAATAGTTTTTGTTACCATATGGCAAACAGTAAAGCTAATAAGCGAAAAATTTACCGACTAAAAAACATTAGTGACCGTCTCTTAGAGACATGTTACCGCGCAATGGTTATCAAGTCATGTCATATTGTTCGTGTATAACGTATTACGTATAATATATAGCTGTTTATGCAAAGTGATGACAATGCGAGCTTGATTTTACGCAATTCGCAATAATCGCAATAAACGATATAAAAATTACAACATCATCTATTCACATGGGTAACGTGTATAGCATCGCCAATCACGTGATGGCGGTGACACTGCTGGCTTGTTGGCTTTACCCATGTGAGTGTGCGCGCATGCGCATGCGCTGCAGCTCACCTGCTCGTCACGTCTGGCTCGTCAGCTGATAGCTCGTAGCTTCTTTGCGCAAGCGACACGGCGCCGCGGATGATGCGAGAAAAAGGCTGGGCCGAACTTCTAGTGAAAAAGTTTCAGTGCGGAGTGAACACAAGAAAGCTGCCTACTACGTGCGTATTATCGCTACAGTGCTTCGCTTCCTATCTGGCTCTCACCCGCACCATGTCAACCATGTGCGCACGGCAGTCCGGCAGACGGCAGTCATCAATGTTTATATCTGCAGTCACTGTGTTTCCTAAATTGCTGTATGGATCGATATTGATGTTGGTCGAGTTCTCTGCTAATTCAGTTGTGGTCTTATCCTTGAGTAAGTATTATTTCAATAATACTAGCTCCTTTCTAATCTTGCAGGGTTTTCATCTTTTTTTCACAAGGACATTTTGTTAAACTTTGAGGGTCAAGGTAGTCTTAGTTGGAAGTGCACGAGCTTTTTCGACTTTCAAGTGTACAAATACCTTTCCTTTCTCTGAAAATATCTTAAGCTTTACACACGTCACCATATCATGCATTCTGAGGGATTATATACCATATTTCAGATCTAAATAATCAGCAAGTGTGGAGTTACAGCATTTTCTGTGTGTTTTTGAGGAAATTATTAAGAAAGAAAAGTAATTTCCTCCAATTTGGCTGATTGAGTATATCTGAAATTTAATGTACAATGCCTCAGCATGCATTGCATTGTGTATATTCTTGTAAATCTTGAGAAAGGGTGAGGAGGTTTTAGTTGAGAATACACATGCGCTTTCTCGACTTTTGAGTGCAAAGATCCCTTTCCATTCCCTACAAGTATCTTCAACTTTCTATACATGATGGAATACATGC
Source organism: Torymus aiolomorphi (assembly GCA_036365515.1). NCBI lineage: Eukaryota > Metazoa > Arthropoda > Insecta > Hymenoptera > Torymidae > Torymus > Torymus aiolomorphi. Next base: position 74,611,511 of record CM070874.1, on the reverse strand, counting down.
TGAGGGACAGTATATCAAGATTTAGATATGCATAATCAGCAAGTCTGGAGATATTGTAATTTCTGTGTCTTTTTCAAGAAATTTTTGAGAGAAATGTCATTTTCTCCGTACCGGCTGATTGAGTCGATCTGAAATTGCATACACAATCCCTCTGTATGTATTGTATTGTGTGTGAACATTCTGGTAAACTTTAAGTGAGGGTGAGGAGGTTTTAGTTGAGAATACACATGCGCTTTCTCGACTTTTGAGTGCAAAGATCCCTTTCCGTTCCCTACAAGTATCTTCAACTTTCTGTACATGATTGAATACATGCTGAGGGGTAGTATATCAAGATTTAGATATGCATAATCAGCAAGTCTGGAGATATTGCAATTTCTGTGTCTTTTTCAAGAAATTTTTGAGAAAAATGTCATTTTCTCCGTACCGGCTGATTGAGTCGATCTAAAATTGCATACACAATCCCTCTGTATGTATTGTATTGTGTGTGAACATTCTGGTAAACTTTAAGTGAGGGTGAGGAGGTCTTTGTTGAGAATACACATGCGCTTTCTCGACTTTTGAGTGCAAAGATCCCTTTCCATTCCCTACAAGTATCTTCAACTTTCTATACATGATGGAATACATGCTGAGGGACAGTATATCAAGATTTAGATATGCATAATCAGCAAGTCTGGAGATATTGCAATTTCTGTGACTTTTTCAAGAAATTTTTGAGAAAAATGTCATTTTCTCCGTACCGGCTGATTGAGTCGATCTGAAATTGCATACACAATCCCTCTGTATGTATTGTATTGTGTGTAAACATTCTCGTAAACTTTAAGTGAGGGTGAAGAGGTCTTAGTTGAGAATACACATGCGCTTTCTCGACTTTTGAGTGCAAAGATCCCTTTCCATTCCCTACAAGTATCTTCAACTTTCTGTACATGATTGAATACATGCTGAGGGACAGTATATCAAGATTTAGGTATGCATAATCAGCAAGTCTGGAGATATTGCAATTTCTGTGTCTTTTTCAAGAAATTTTTGAGAAAAATGTGATTTTCTCCGTACCAACTGATTGAGTCGATCTAAAATTGCATACACAATCCCTCTGTATGTATTGTATTGTGTGTGAACATTCTTGTAAACTTTAAGTGAGGGTGAGGAGGTCTTTGTTGAGAATACACATGCGCTTTCTCGACTTTTGAGTGCAAAGATCCCTTTCCATTCCCTACAAGTATCTTAAACTTTCCATACATGATGGAATACATGCTGAGAGACAGTATATCAAGTTTCAGATCTACATAATCAGCAAGTCTGGAGATATTTCAATTTCCGTGTCTTTTTCAAGAAATTTTTGAGAAAAATGTCATTTTCTCCGTACCGGCTGATTGAGTCGATCTAAAATTGCATACACAATCCCTCTGTATGTATTGTATTGTGTGTGAACATTCTGGTAAACTTTAAGTGAGGGTGAGGAGGTCTTTGTTGAGAATACACATGCGCTTTCTCGACTTTTGAGTGCAAAGATCCCTTTCCATTCCCTACAAGTATCTTCAACTTTCTATACATGATGGAATACATGCTGAGGGACAGTATATCAAGATTTAGATATGCATAATCAGCAAGTCTGGAGATATTGCAATTTCTGTGACTTTTTCAAGAAATTTTTGAGAAAAATGTCATTTTCTCCGTACCGGCTGATTGAGTCGATCTGAAATTGCATACACAATCCCTCTGTATGTATTGTATTGTGTGTAAACATTCTCGTAAACTTTAAGTGAGGGTGAAGAGGTCTTAGTTGAGAATACACATGCGCTTTCTCGACTTTTGAGTGCAAAGATCCCTTTCCATTCCCTACAAGTATCTTCAACTTTCTGTACATGATTGAATACATGCTGAGGGACAGTATATCAAGATTTAGATATGCATAATCAGCAAGTCTGGAGATATTGCAATTTCTGTGTCTTTTTCAAGAAATTTTTGAGAAAAATGTCATTTTCTCCGTACCAACTGATTGAGTCGATCTGAAATTGCATACACAATCCCTCTGTATGTATTGTATTGTGTGTGAACATTCTGGTAAACTTTAAGTGAGGGTGAGGAGGTCTTTGTTGAGAATACACATGCGCTTTCTTGACTTTTGAGTGCAAAGATCCCTTTCCATTCCCTACAAGTATCTTAAACTTTCCATACATGATGGAATACATGCTGAGAGACAGTATATCAAGTTTCAGATCTACATAATCAGCAAGTCTGGAGATATTTCAATTTCTGTGTCTTTTTCAAGAAATTTTTGAGAAAAATGTCATTTTCTCCGTACCGGCTGATTGAGTCGATCTAAAATTGCATACACAATCCCTCTGTATGTATTGTATTGTGTGTGAACATTCTGGTAAACTTTAAGTGAGGGTGAGGAGGTCTTTGTTGAGAATACACATGCGCTTTCTCGACTTTTGAGTGCAAAGATCCCTTTCCATTCCCTACAAGTATCTTCAACTTTCTATACATGATGGAATACATGCTGAGGGACAGTATATCAAGATTTAGATATGCATAATCAGCAAGTTTGGAGATATTGCAATTTCTGTGACTTTTTCAAGAAATTTTTGAGAAAAATGTCATTTTCTCCGTACCGGCTGATTGAGTCGATCTGAAATTGCATACACAATCCCTCTGTATGTATTGTATTGTGTGTAAACATTCTCGTAAACTTTAAGTGAGGGTGAAGAGGTCTTAGTTGAGAATACACATGCGCTTTCTCGACTTTTGAGTGCAAAAATCCCTTTCAATTCTCTCAACATATCTTGGTAAATATATAGTGCTATGAATGATCTTATCGACACGCTAACACTATATTGTGAGTAGTTTGCTGTTAGAATGTTTTCTCGTTTACTTTACAGCTAGCATCTATCCTGCAATAATTTTCTACCCCTTTGACAGGAGTGTGGCTTCTCTGTACTCCTTCCGTTGCCAAGTTATTCTTGTTGTAATTATGTTTTTGGTCTAGGGCGAAGAGCTCCTGCAGACGACATTACGGCGTCCTAAACACCTGCAGATAGCGTTTTTTATTGGGACTATATGTTGGATTGATTGACATATTTGATGTGGACATTGACAACCTCTGAACTCGTTGAAAAAATTATCTGGTGAGTAGCTTACTATAAGAAAGTTTATTGGCTTATACTTTTCAGCTAGTATCTATCCTGCAATAATTTCCTACCCCTTTGACAGGAGTGTGGCTTCTCTGTACTCCCTCCGTTGCTAAGTTATTCTTGTTGTAATTATGTTTTTGGCCTAGGGCAAAGAGTTCCTGCAGAAGACAACACGTCTTCATATAATTGTTCTTTCCTCGAGGGCGTCATTATATGACCATCATAAAGCAGAAGACTTTCAAAAAAATAGGACCAAATTGGGAATGGCAACTTTGAGAAACTCAACAATGGCATTACAGTGGGTAACCTTGAGTGAAGGGCTTCCTGATGCATACATCTTGGCAGCTTCATCTTTCTATAGATTATCAATGGAAGTTGATCTAGTCTGTATTTATTTTAATTCACTGTGACCACTTTGTGGTCTCTTCTTTGAATAATTATTATTTCAGTAATCTACTGCTTTCAACCATTACTATAGCTTCATTTTTTGTTTCAGGGTTTTTATTATCCTTTCAGAAAAAGCAGCAACTATAAGAGGCGACCGGTCAAATTTAACAGATCTATTCCTCATTCATTGATGCGGTTGATATTTACTTTGAGGATGTCTTTTCAAACTTCATTTAGAAGAACATAAGAATGATAGAAATCTGCTTTTATAATGCATTTCAGGCATCTTATGTATTTTTATGCTGATTTTATTTTTTTTTTTGTAGATATAATTTAATAAAAAGAAAGAAATAAGTCATGCAATTTCTCAGATTTAATTCAGGCACTGCTTGTGTATTTTTTATAGAACTGTATTTTTATTTTTTTTATTAAATTACATGTACTTTCAAAAAGATAGAGTCAACTAAAAAATACATGGAATGTCTGAGATGCATTACTGAAGCCGGTTTCTATCATTCTTAGTCTTTTGGATTAAGTACGGACACATCACCTCAAAGTAAATATCGATAACATTGAATGCTCAATACACCTGCTAAATCTGACAAGTGGCTTTTATATTGTAGGAGCCGGATGAATTTTCTTATTAAGTTTTTAATTTTGGTTCGTATACTTTAGTGTAGTGTAGTGTGAGTGTGTCTGAAACTTCTATACATCTATAGCTTGTCCCGCCATAACAATAAATCTGAGTACGTGTAAAAATTGTGAAAAAAGTTATTTTAATCTGTAAAATTCAGTCGAATTGTAGTAGTTAATGAACAATGAGCTTATCCATTAACTACCAGTATTAATTGACTTTTAGAGGTTATAGTGAACTTTTCATAATTCTGACAGGTTTCCAGAATATTATTTAAGCATACTCTATAAATCTTTCGGACAGGCTCACACTACATGGCCCTTCAGATTTCATAAGAGAAAACCTATTTAATTAATTAGTCTGAAATTTACAACACGAAAAGATAAATTAATCCTGCTCCTGTAATGTTATAAAAGCCACCAGTCAGATTTAGCAGGTGTACTCATCATTCAGTGTTGTCGATGTTTAGTTGGCGTAAATGTGCTTAAGTATAAAAATAATAGAACTCTGCTTCTATAATGTATTTCAGGCATCGTATGTTTTTTTAAGCAAATTTCATCTTTCTAGAAGTAGGTATAATTTAATAAAAAAAATATCCGTGCGATATGCAGTCCATTATTTCACCGTGTTTATCGCACTTGCTACGCTCGTGCGCTAACCTCATGGTGCGATAATGAACTGCTTAGCGCACGGATAGGCATGACAGCGGACTTAAGGCAGACAGTGTTATAAAAAATTGTACGATACTAATGCGTTAGTAACACATTACACGCCGTGAAAGGATCTTCGCTACGCTCGGGCCTTAACTTTACGCCATGAAATAATGGGCCACTTATCGCACTTGTATCGTAATGTATTAGTACGATAAATTTTTTATCGATATTTATTCATTAATTAAAAAAACCTCTTTCAATTGATTGGCCCGTAGTTTCCTCAACCTTAATATGTTGATTCCTTTAATTAATATTTAATAACAAAATTTATAAATCTACGACTACAAAGAATTTTGAAGCGATTAAGTCATTGTTACTCCTGTAATCGTTGGATATACAAAAATCAATTTTCATTTTTCAATTTTTTTCTAAAAAACTAATCAACAAATGAATTAAAACATTACAGATTATATTTATTTATATTATCCATTATCATGATTTTTCTAAAAAAAAATTGACCGTTTAGTTTGGGAGTTATAAGCATCTAAAAAACCGCTGCCAATTCTTTGGCACTTAGCTTCCTCAAAACAATTTATCGATTCTTTTCATTAAATTGAAATTATAATAATAAATTTTTCACAAAAAAAAATAAAAAATTTTCTAAATTAAATTATCTCAAATTTATGACTTTTAAAAAATACATTTTCATATTAATAGAATATTTTTGTAAGATTATATTAATATAATTTTTTAATTTTATCTTATTGAAGAAGAAACTATTTGTTATTAATAATTGATGATTTCCAAATTGACTTTTTACAATCGCCCAGCACTTAGTTTATCTGAATATAGTGTACAGCATTTATGATTAATACTATTTTACGCAAATTTTACGTGCAAAAATAATGTTATTACAGTTACAATAAATTAAGCTCAAGTTATTTTGATCTAATTTTATTCTAATATTAATACATTTATATATAATAGAATTGATTTAAATAAAATGTAATAAAACTTTAAGTTAATTTCTTTTAAATATCGATAGAGTAATTAAATACACGTCAATCGAACGTAATGTTTTCATCTGACATGATCGTTATATGTTCATCTTCTATAGTTGCTAGGATACCTTATTTTTAATAAACAACAGATAAACAGCTGATGTTTTTATTAGTTCTGATCATAACATTAACTAGTGAACACGTACGTAAATAATATATCTGACCTTCTCATTTAAACTTAATTGAAGAAGTGATAAGAATAAGAGAAAGATACCCAGAGATTTATTTATCGCTTATTGACGCCCTTGGGTTTAACCCCGTCTATCCGTCAAAGAGAGAGAGAGAGGAAAGAAGAGAGGAGAGAGAGAGAGAAGAGGAGAAAAGGAGAAAGAGAGTGGAGAGAGGAGAGGAGAGAGGAGAAAGAGTGGAGAGAGGAGAGGAGAGAGGAAAAAGAGAGAGAGATAGAGTGAGAGAGGGGGAGAGAGATATATAAGGTAAGGACTAAGCTGATTACAGTGATTATATTATAATAATAATTCTAGAAAGTTGACCTTAGATAATGTTATGTAAATTTGAGAGATAATTTGTGACGTTATCTTGTAAATTTTCCTATTATATATTGTCTTTATTCAAGTTTTTAATATCTATTGTTTTTATTCAAGTTATGGGTCTGAATTTTTCAACTTTTGAGTGTAATAAAATAAAAAATCATTTACTTTAATTCACGTTTTATATTATATTATATAAGACTATATTATAGTCTTCAATGAGTGTTATAAGTGGTTAAAATTTTAGGTCGATAAATCAACAATCCTCTGAAAAAACACAATTCGAAAATTAAAAAGAAAAATTTTTAACCTCAAATATCTTTAATCGTAATTGACCGATTTTTTTGGGCAACGAACTCGGTTCGAAAATATAAAAAAGCTATCTCTGTGCCAAATTTCAAGACGATTGGTTGATTTTTACTCCTGTTATCGCGTCCGAAAGAAAATTCCCTTGTTTTCAAAAATATTTTTTTTCTCTGAAACAAATGAAGATAATCACTTGAAATTTTAACCAAATATAGTCTTCAATGATTGTTATAAGTGGTTAAAATTTCAAGTCGATAAATAAAATATTTTTTGAGAAATTAATTTATGAAATATAAAAATGTTTTCCTTAATAACAAATGACAGAGTAAAGATAATTCAACTTTTAAAAAAAGAAATTGTAGGTAATTTGAAGACCTTTCAAAAACAGTTTACTATATTATGTAATAATGGCTGTATGATATGAAAAAATCAAAAAAACTGAAAATTCAAAATCATTTTTTGGTTATAAAACAAAAGAAAAACGATAAAATGAAAAAATAGGTTAAGCTATCTCTATTCTATGTCCAAACGAAGAGAATAAGCCCTCATAGATGAAAATCGGTCAATTCGTTCAAAAGTTATAGCCGGTACACACACACACACACACACACACACACACACACACACACACACACACATACAGACACGAAAATTTTTGTTCTCAAAAACATCGGATATTGGTGCCAAAAGTCTTAAAAAATGTTTTTAAACATTTTTTGTTCCAAAAATTTTTTTCACCATTACAAAGCTTCCTCTTTGAGGAAGCAAAAAAACACGTTATTGTTAATAATTTTTTTAGAAAATATAGGTATTTTAATTCTCTTTCGAATGCTACCCATCCGATTCGAATAACTCGATCCTATCATTAAAAAAAAATCAAAAAGCAGTTTTGAGAAAAATCGAAAATTTGAAAAAAAAAACAAAAACACATCGCCCCAATAAAAAAAAAAAACGGATTTTGACCGGAAAATGAGACCTGCCCGGTCAAAATTGACCGAGTAGAAATTGAGATCTAGGCGTAGACACACACACAAACACACACACACACACACACACACACACACACACACACACACACACACACACATTTTTCAAAAACCATGTATTTTGATTCCTAACATCTCGGAACACAATTATAACATGTTTTTACAACAACTCAAACATTTTGCTTCCTCCTAGAGGAAACTTTGTGACATTAAATTTTTGAGTTGTTGTAAATACATGTTATAATTCTGTTCCGAGGTGTTAGGAATCAAAATACATGGTTTTTGAAAAATGTCTGTATGGATGTGTGTGTGTGTGTGTGTGTGTGTGTATACGCCTGGATCTCAGCTTCTACTCGGTTGATTTTGACCGGACATGTCTCATTTTTTTGTTTTTTTTTGCGTGATGGCGGGTCAAAAATCCGTTTTTTGATTGGGACGATGCGTTTTTGTTTCCTTTCAAATTTTCGATTTTCTCAAAACTGTTTTTTGATTTTTTTAATGATAGGATCGAGTTATTCGAATCTGATGGGTAGCGTTCGAAAGAGAATTAAAATACCTATATTTTCTAAAAAAAAAAGTTTCTAGCTATCACGGTTCTTTTGTTATTAACAAAAACGTGTTTTTCTTTTAGAAGCTTATAACTCCTAAACTTAACGGTCAATTTTTTTTAGAAAAATCATGATAATACAGAATATAAATAGCTATAATCTGTTAAAATTTGAATACATTCTGTAGGCTAGATTTTGAGTAAAAAATTGAAAAATGAAAAAAATCAGTTTTGTATGTCCAACGATTACAAGAGTAAAATTGACTTAATGGCTTCAAAATTCCTTTTAGAGGTAGATTTTTTATAGTTCTCGGTCGAGATTTTTGGGCAAAATGATTGGTCCATAAATTTCAGAGATATTTGAGGTTAAAAATTTTTTGACAGTTTTTAAAATTGTAATTTCTCGAGAACGGCTCTATGTATCTGAATGGGGTGGGTGTCATTCGAAAGAGAATTAAAATACCTATATTTCCTAAAAAAAAGTTAATTTTCTATGTTTTTTTTTAAAACTCATAACTCAAATGATGTGTAACAAAATGAATTAAAATGTTTAAAAATTATATCTATTATAATCTATTATAATTATGAATTATGCATTATGAATGCATTATATTCTGCATTATCATAATTTATTTGTGAGTTATGAACTTTTTTAAAAAAACACGTTTTTGTTAATAACAAAACAACCGTGATAGCTATTTGTTTTATTATAAAATATAGATATTTTACTTCTATTTCAAATGATAACTTTATTTATCAGCTCAAAATTTATATAAATTTGATATAAATAAATAATAAATAAATAAATTTAAAAATTAACAATTTTTAATATTCATAAATGAATTTAATTATAATTATGCAATAAATTTTTTAAAAAATTATAAATTTTGTTATTAAAAATTAATTAAAGGAATGAACAAATTACGGTTGAGGAAGCTACGGGCCAATGAATTGGCAGCGTTTTTTTTTCTATCTATTTTATAGCTACAACTTTATTAAAGTAAAATTTCTTTTTTTTTTAGTTGGATTAAATAAAGTGTAAATAAATTAAAATAAAATAATTAACTTCTTTAGTAAGGTTGTATTTCAGAAAGAAGTTTATATATATCGCTGTTGATATATTTTTTTTTTTTTTTAATATATCAGTAATTTTATTTCAGGTGGGGGGCTTCGCCCCCCCCCCCTGAGTGGGGGCTTCGCCCCCTACACCCCCACCAGGGGCTCCGCCCCTGGACCTCGCCCTGCGCCCCACATCAAACCCGCCATACCTCATTACCTACCAACAACAAACTTTATTGTTTCTTTTATTTTGTTTTATCTAGATGGGACATTTCAACATAATAACTATATCCTCAAGGATTTTCATTCATGGTCACAAAATGATTTCGTAGATTCATTCGTCATCGAATATCATTTAATGTGTGATATCAGGAATATGGTTACGAGTCGTGAGGATGGAATATTATATTTGCTTATTCTTTAGCTCAATTTTATATTTAACCAAAAATTTAATCTTTGTTTTTTAATTTTATTTTTAAGGTTTAAACTTGAAGAACTTCTATTAATCACATTGTTAATAGAAGATTAGATTATATACAATATTAGCTGCCTGTCTACGACCAAGTTTTAGAAAAAAATAATTTGTTTCTTGGACCAACTTAGAATAATTTTAAGTAAAAAAACATTTAGGGATTTAATCTTTTAATTTTTGTTACTTCAACATCAATTTATATTTCTTATTATATATTTTTATTAGTGTTTTAGTTTACATAATATTTGGCATTTTGTAAACAATAGATATTTCTTTTTTTTAAATTATGTTTTCAATGTGTTTATCTCATTTTATAGCACAGTGTGACCTAAGTCCGCACTTAAGTCACGCCTACCTGTGACTTAAGTAGTCGATTATTGCACCGTGAGGTTAGCGCGCGAGCGTAGCGAGTGGACTGATTAAGGTACGGATAGGCGTGACAGCGGACTTAGGTAAACGTGCTATAAAATATCGTACGATACATGTGACTTCAGTGGCAGTATCGTAATGTACTATTTTAACATTGTAATTAAATGTAATTTTATATCTTATGATTATATTTTTATAATTATATGATCTTTCGAATGTTATATTGATTTTTCCAATATTATTTAAAGCTATTGCATTGAATAATTCTTTGTCAAATCGAATCATGTTAAATAAGCGAAAATTGAATATGTAAAGTGTCGTATTTATAGGTTTAGATAATCAGGATTGATTGTACATTAAAATATTAATTGGGGAAAAGTTTTGTTTAGATGTTATCTATAAGTATATCTTTTGCATTCAATATTTTGGTGTAAAGTCAAATCGTTGAAATAAGCGAAAATTTTATGTATGTTTTGGCGTTAAAAATTGTTTGTTTGGTTTTAACTCGTCGGGAATTGATTGTACAAAAAAATTTTTAATTGGAAAAAGTTTTGTTTTAATATTATCTATAACTTTTACGTTCAACATTTTTGTGTAAAATCAAATCCTGTCAAGTTATAGCCAAAAATCGTCCATTTTATGTATATTTAGGCGTTAAAAATCGTTTTTATGAGTTCAACTCGTCAGGAATTGGTCGTAGCAAAAAATGTCGAATAGGAAAAAGTTGTTTCAATATTATCTATAACTTTTGTATTTAACATTTTTGTGTAAATTCAAATCCTGTAAAGTAATAGAAAAAAAATGACTATTTTTGATGATTTTAGCGATTTTTTCGCTATTACATTGTTAAATATTGTTCATAGAAAAAAAATGTTCAATGTAAAAAAGACGTCTTTTAATTAGTTTTAGCAGATGCATTTGTTGTTTTTGACTTAAATTTAATTTTGTTCACCGTATGCTCAAAAATCGATTTTTTCAAATTTTTATTTGCTCTGGCGTTTTTTTATTTGTCGATCGATTTGGCTCGGTAGAGAACTGTCAGTTACTTATAATTGGACGAGTATATTCCCCAAAGCCCGTTTGGATCCGTCGAAATTTCGCTGAGATAATCGGGTTACTTGATCACATACATACGTACAGACATACATACATCTCTGAAAACGCTTAAAATGTACTTCTTTTGGGTGGAAAATAGTTTTTATGTTGTAAATTTTCAGAATTTGAAGTGTTACAATTTTCGCCCTGACGAAAATATAAGGCTCTCCCGAGAAGCGGTCGTGCCTAAAAACGAAGTTTTTACATAGGGAGGGGGGGCGACGAGCGAAGCGAGGAGCAGGTGTGTGTGGGGGCGGGAGGGATGGCGTGCCGAAGGCACGCTAGGGGGCGCAGCCCCCTAGTTAGATTTTTTTCCTTACGTCGTAAATCATTAGAACTATATAACGTTATTATAAGAGAGGTTGTTTCAATTGGAATTTTTAGGAATATCCATTTAATTACAAAAGATAGAGCGAATTTGGTTTTATTATTATTGTTACTATTAGTACGCCAATCACTAGTTATGTATATTTAAGCGCTTAAAATCGTTTTTATAAGTCTAACTCGTCAGAAATTGATTTTACATGAAAATATTAGATGGAAAAAAGTTTTGTTTAAATGTTATCTACAACTTTTGTATTTAATATTTTTGTGTAAAATCAAATACTGTCGAGTTATAGCTGAAAATTGTCCAGTTTATGTATATTGTAGCGTTTAAAATCGTTTTTATCGGATTAGCTCATTAGGAGTTGATTTTACACAAAAATGTTAAATAGGAAAAAGATTTGTTTTAATATTATGTACAACTTTTGTATTTAATATTTTTGTGTAAAATCAAATTCTGTCAAGTTATAGCCGAAAATCGTCTATTTTATGTATATTTTGGCGTTTAAAATCGTTTTTATCGGATTAGCTCATTAGGAGTTGATTTTACACAAAAATGTTAAATAGGAAAAAGTTTTGTTTTAATATTATCTAAAATTTTTGTATTTAACACTTTTGTGTAAAATCAAATCCTGTCAAGTTATAGCCGAAAATCGTCCATTTTATGTATATTTTGGCGTGTAAAATCGTTTTTATAAGTGTAACTTATCAGGAGTTCATTTTACACAAAAGTGATAAATAGAAAAAAGTTTTGTTTAAATATTATCTCCAACTTTTGTATTTAACATTTTTGTGTAAAATCAAATTCTGTCAAGTGATAGCCGAAAATCGCCCATTTTTTACCTTTTTTGCCGTTTTTTGCAGTTATCTTGGCAAATATTGCTCGTAGAAAAAAGTGTTCAACAGATAAAAGGTGTATTTTAATTAGTTTTAGCAGTTAGACCTGTAGATATAAGCTTAAAATTAATTTTTGTAGTCATTAAGCTTAAAAATCGATATTTTGAAATATTTCTTTGTGCTCGCATTTTTTTTAATTTTTCATCGATCTATCTCAATTGAGAACCAGGACTTAGGTATAATTAGAGGAGTATTTTTCCGCGATCCCAATGGAATCGGTTGAAAATTCATTGAGATAATCGAGGAACTTGCGTATATACGGGCGTACAGACATACATACATCACAGAAAATGCTTAAAACGCACTCATTTTGACTGGAAAAGACTTTTCTTGTATCAAATTATTAGTTTTTGAAGTCAGACAATTTTCGCTCTGGTGAAATTATAAGGCTCTCCCGAGCAGCGGTCGTGCCTAAAAACGAAAGCGCGGGGTATCGGTTACGCACTGGAAGGAGCACTGGTTTCCCGCCTTAAGGTAGTTGTGTCAAAAAACGAGTTTCTTGAAACTCGGAGCACACGTTCGTCTTGCCGATGCTCATGCATGTGCGAAATTTCTAAGAGATGACACGTGCCGATTTTGAGGTATTCAATATCAAAGTTGGGCATTTTAACATGGGAAGCACAGGAACAACCACCGGAAAAACGGCATTTAAATTCATTGTTGGAAAACGTTTCTTAAGATCATAACAAAAAACTAACCTATTATTTATCATTATGGTTAAAAGCTTGTCACCAAAATTCAGAGATATGACACGTATAGTTTCCGAGAAAAGCTATTGTAAAGGTCGTATAAGTATGGAATATTTGAGCTAAGACATATTCGAGAGAGGAAAACATACAAAAAAATGCGTTTTTCAAGTAACTTTATGTTTGCGTATTATTTATAGGCATACTGTACACTCACATCCTTCTATACACACATGTGCTACTCTGATTTTTTTAGACTGCGATGCAGTAACTATTGTAGTGAGCACCCTGCGTCATTGTAGACCGTACCCTAAAGACACAACTATCTTAATGCGGAGAGCCCGTGGCCCGTGCACCGCGCTGGCGCTTATGTTGCGCGAAAGCAGGCAGCGCATACCTCAAACCGAGCGGACAGAGGCTGCACTTCGAATGGAGCGGCTGGTGTCCGCTAGCGGGCAGTCGGTGCGCTAACCTTTTTTCAGTGTATCTATACGGAGAGAATTTTCTAAGGAATTTCTTATGAAATGTGTTGCTTTTATTGTTCGTGCTCTTAGATTGCGATTTTAGAGCGCAGCGGATGATATTGATGTCACAAAAGCAAGCGTTATTTGCAGGGAATTCTCCGATAGCAAATAAGTTCAACGCTCTTGCTGTATTTATATTAGTAGATGTCGATGCGTTTATGTCTTGCGCTTAATACTGGAAAAGCAGCGCCGCCGCTATGTCTCATTCGCAAGACAGAGCCGCGTGCGATATTGGTAACAACTTTCATGGCATTGCGGGCGACGCAATTCTCTCATTGACAGTGATGTGAGCCGGTCAATTGACCGGTAAATTGATTAGCCAATTGACCGTCATGACCCTGACCTGACAAAAAAAATTTTTCTTACTCGCCCACCCGAAAGTACGTACTTTCGGCCCGCATCTCCGGGCCGAAAGAGAAACTTTCGCATCCTATTTTAGACCAACCGCGCGCTCTGATTGGCTGCCGAAATTTCCTGACCCGCGGCGCTTGAGCGCCCGCGCGCATGTCTGACGAAAGATGTTTGTGCGGTGTGAAGGTTAGACACGTACGAAATAAACAGAGGAAAGTGCACAGGTGACGACAAAAAAGAGTTAAATGAAATAAAAAGTGGTGTTGTTTGATCGTGGTCATTGTTTTTTCCTCTTGTTTCCTACACGTACTTTCGAGTCGTGTAGAAACAATTAAGTAAACGTACGGACGGAAGCGTTCGAAGAAATATGTTTGTGTGGTGTGAAGGTTAGACACGTACGAAATAGACAGAGGAAAGTACACTTGTGACGAGAAAAAGAGTTAGTTGAAATAAAAAGTGGTGTTGTCTTTTTTAATGAATGTGTTTCTGATGCCCGCCCCGACCAGCAAAACCTCGGCTTCGCCTCGGTCTTGCAAATGTCGGGCGGGCATCAAACCATCTCTGTAACAGCGAAAGTAGCAGACGGCCAAAAAATCAGCTCTCCACGCCGGGTCGAAAGAAAAAACGGTCGGTAATATCGACTGAGCTACCCAAAGCGGCCGACAGAGGCAGTACTATCGAGCGGGTCGAAAGAAAAACTAACACTCAAACGTCTCAAACACAGCTAGCAGACGACAACGCAATTTTATCAATTATTTAACAATTACAGAACGTACTTTCGGCCGGGGAGTAAGAAAAATAGTATACAATACTTGGACCGGAAATTGGATGCCCTGGCCGTGCGTCATGACGCCCTCGGCTTCGCCTCGGGCGTCATACCACGCACGGCCCGGAAATCCAATTTCCGGCCCACGTATCGTAATGTACTATTGACTGACAATTGACCCTGGCCGGTTACACTTCTGCGTGACAGTCAAATCTACATCTATATAGAGTGTAGAGTATAGACAAAGGGGGAAAAGTATGGTTTTGTCACCAGGGGTGGGATTCTGGTGAACGTGTCGGCGCGAGATACAGCAACTCCGACACATGGTACGAGTCGGCTGTTGGGCTGTGTCGGTTTGGGCGAATCCACACTATTACCCTACTCCTACCCCATACCCTGTATGAATACCAGCGGCGTATATGTGCAAATCCGCGGACTACAGACAACAACTGGGGTACAAAAACGGAAAAAATTTTTTTTTAGGGCACACCTACCACATAAGGTTTTTTCGGTTCTTTGGGGGTCCCCCAACATGAAAATACTCGTGTACACTCATTATCCGTTGCCAAACTTTTTTGCCGACGAAATCAATTTTTCTTATGGAAATTTAACATGGGAAAAATGGACGAAAAGTAGTCATTGATGATTAACCAATAGCCAACTATTGAAGAGGCCAAACCAAATTCTACAAAAAAGCGATTAAAGTTGAAGAATAGAGTTTTAATTTGAGATAAGAATCGTTAAAATCGGTCGATTCTGTGCAAAGCTACGTGAAGTTGAAAACGGCGAAAAATGACAAAAATTTGAAGAATTACGTGGGTTTGAAAAAAATCGCTTATTTTCGTCATTATTCCCCATTTTCAAATTCACGTAGCTTTGCACAGAATCGACCGATTTTAACGATTCTTATCTCAAATTAAAACTCTATTCTTCAACTTTAATCGCTTTTTTGTGGAATTTGGTTTGGCCTCTTCAATAGTTGGCTATTGGTTAATCATCAATGACTACTTTTCGTCCATTTTTCCCATGTTAAATTTCTATAAGAAAAATTGATTTCGTCGGCAAAAAAGATTTGCACATATCTGTATGTGTAATATGTATAGATATACATCACTAGTATTCATACTGGGTACGAGGTAGGTGTAGGGTAACAGTGTGGTTGTCCTTTACCAACGCTTGCGCGGAAAAATGTTTTTACTTCCGATTTTCTTCCCGCGAAATTCAAACGTGTTTCGCACGTAATGTTTAAATTGAAGGTATTACTGCTGCTTACTCATTTTAATGAACTGAATTATTTGATGTATAATATCCATATTATATATTAGCTTTTTACGCAAATCAAAGCTCGTTTTCGAGGTCTATTTAAATATGTAAGTAAATAATATGTAATAAAATGTAAGAAAATGTAATAAATGTAATAAAATAAATATAATAAAAGTCCTGCTTTATCACTGAACCTGTTTTATTCGCGTAACGTGCCAAAATAATTGATATAAAAAAAAAGAATAGCTATTTACGTCTTAAACAAATTCAGTGGCCCTTCGGTAATCCTGTAGTACAGCGTTCTTCGAAATTTTGAGGCAAAAAAACGACGACACCTTTGTTTATTCTTGGAACGAAATTTCATTGATTTTCGTTAATTTTTGTTCCAAGAATAAACAAAGATGTCGTCGTTTTTTTGCTTCAAAACTTTGTAGAACGATGTATTACAGGATTACGGAGGTAATTGAATTTGTTCAAGGCGTAAATCATTATTCTTTTTTCATATTTATTACTTTTACATGTTCAGTAGATAAAACAGTGTTAGTATATAGTAAAGTATAGTCTGACACCCCCCTCCCCTACGAATGCTATTCTGATTACAGTTAAATTTTACTGATCTGATTACAGTTAAATTTCTGACCTCAAAATTTTGGTATTGTAGGAATAAACTAAAATAAATACAATCCAAGTTTCAGTAAAAAATATTGGATAAATTTGCGGATGTTAAAAAGTTTTTAAATTTATAATATTTGATCAATATTAATTGTATAAGTGAAGGTAAAGGAAGAGAAATGGAATATATACACGAAACTCTCCCTAGACAGACTCTTAAATAAAAAAAAACTATAATATAATAAAAACAAATGTCCATACTAGATAAATAATATATAATAAAATTTTTGTATACAGAACCTAAAATACAGAAAGATTATTTATAGAAATATGATATTATGTCTATATAATGATAATGAAAAAAAAAATTCTTAAAACTACAAATTCTTTTCATAATTTTATTAAAAATGCTGAAAAAAAACACTTCTAACTATATAATTATTATAAAAATGGCACTATTTCAATCGTTGCGCCATTCCTATAATTTTGTTAATGTTCATCAATACGTGTTCCATGTTTCATAATTTTGTCTCGGCAGTGGGTACAAAACTTGTCTATGTCACGTCTTCTTAAAAGTCGACATAAACTTGCATTTCAAATACTCGAGTCGGTGGGAAAAATGGTAAGTCGAGACGAGACAGTATCATAGATCATGGTCTTTCTCGACTCGCGCCTCTAAAATCTACTAAAAAAAAAAAAAACATCGGGCTTGCGCATGCGCATAAGCGTCATTTCTGCCGAGACAGCTCTGTCTCGTCATTTGGCTGGTTCTTGCATAGAACACACGTTTTCGTCACCCTTGACTTATTATTTAATATAGACTGTTTTGTACGAAAAGACTGCTTTGTAAAACATATGATAAAATAAACTGTTTCATCAAAATTTTGATATTGATATTTTTTTTAATTCTTTTAAACTTTCTGACCAATGACCGGTCAGAAAGCTCACTAACAGTCATTTTTACATTCAGGGATTGTAAATTCTGACTGTCAATGACGGTCAACTTTTTGTCAAAATAACCGTCAAGTCAGAAAATTTTATCTGACCGATCAATCCACATTACTGGTCGCGCGATACATTTTTAGTACGGAATCAGGCCTCAGAGTCGCCTGATTGAAAATAATTACGTATTTCCGAAATGAAAAAAAGAAGTGTGATTAAATGTAGAAAACCGTAAGAAATTGTACAAAACTGTATAAAAGATACGTATTTTTAGTACGTATCAAAATTTTATATTAAATATTTATTCACCAAGATTGTATTCTAGTTGCCATAAAGGAGAATCTCCATTACGTGCCGTGTTCCGTGTACCGTGGGGGTGCTCCCTAGTGATACAGTTCGTTTATCGCATAAGATCTTGTGATTTGTAGTGGATATATCACAGTTTTATTGTTGTAGAGCATCCCCCCATATACAGTATAGAGAATAAAAAAAAATGTCGAAGAATCTATGGAACCACAGATCGTGAATCCAACAACAGGGACAAAAGGACTCCGTTCTGTTTAATCTGTGGTCACATAGATTAATAGATGTTCATCGACATTTTATTTTTTTACTCAGTACACTGTATACGGTACACGGCACATGGTACGTAATGTAGATTGTCCTTAAACGGAAGTAATATGCATACCTATATGTCTAATTTTTGGTGTTATTATCTACATATTACTTCTTTTTATGGCAACTAAAATACAATCAGTCGAGATGCGTAAAGCTTTGGTGAATAAATATTTAATTTAAAATTTTGATACGTACTAAAAATACGTATCAACAATACGTATCAAAGCGTTCGAATTTGATCGAGTTGACCAATTTGACCGAGTTGGCCATAACCTGAACGTGGAATTCGTTGCTCAATTAAGTTAATAGCGCTGAAGCGCACAGAGTTGTGGAAAGTTTGAAATAAAAAATTCAAACTGGAGATAATTTAACTTAACTTGAAGTTTATTAACTTTATTGTTTATTACATTTTTGAAGTTTATTACATTTATTGAACTTTGTCAATTTCGAAAAACAATGAATTTTCAACCGTGACTCTATATAATTCAACTAACGTAGATTCGATAATGGCGACTAACACTACGGTATGGTTAGGGCGTAAAAATATACGCCGGGCTCCATAAACATACACATCGACGGCTGAGAGAAAGAAGCAGCTGAGGCTCCAAAAACCAGCAATCTCGGCGTTTTTACACTCGCGCGATGCGACCTGGGAGAGTTGACATGAAACGCCCCATTTTAAAATGCAAAAGTTGTGTAACGAACTTGTGAATTTTGCGATTTGATTCGAACTACTATATTCTTAAACGCCTAAGGAATATTTGGAAAATTCCACTACTCTATGCATTGTTGCTAAATAGAATTTTTCGTGATTGTTACGATAAATGCTGTTGAAGGCCGCGCGTCACGGTACACGTGTTACGACGTGCGCATGACACGATAACGAAAAATTGTACAATATATAAACTACTGAAATTTTCGTGTCGTGCGCACGTCGTAACATGTATACCGTGGCGCGCGGCCTTCAACAGCATTTATCTATATTTATTTAAGCTAATGATAATACGAAAGAAATAGATAAGAAAGAATGTTGACTCCAACACTCATGTTTATTTTATTATAAATTTATAACTAATTAATGATCATTTGACAAGATCGGTGTATATAAGGAATATATTTTTTCATTTTCACTTATTGCAGCCATGAAGGTTTTGTGTATTTTGTTGTGCGTCGCTTTCGCGAGCGGCTTCTATATAGGTAAAGAGGAGATTTTAAATAGTATTTTTATTGATTAAAATAAATTTTTGAATTACATATTATATTTCAATTTCTAATAGATAACAATGGAACACATGAAGAAAAAATTATTGGAGGAGGTTCCGTTAGAATAGAAGATGTACCATATCAGGTAAATAAATATCAACTAAATTTTGTAACATTCATTCCTTTGCAGCAATTTCTTTAATGTAACTGGTTAAAAAATTAATAGATTATTTGATAGATTTATTAATAGATTTATTTATTAATAGATTGAATAAAATAGTCCATGAACGATATTAATAGACCTACTTGCTTTATCGCATTATGTATTGAATAAATTTCATACAAAACAGTTTATAGAAATTTAAAAATTTTCTAAATTAATTCAAGAAGATGTTGAATCTGATTAAAGCTTCTTATATCTTGTATATAGCTCTCAGGATAAAAGTATTTAAATTTGTTTTTAGGCTAGCTTGCTTTGGTTCGAAATATATAACATCTGCGGTGCAACTATTATACATGCATCTTGGGTTATAACTGCTGCACACTGTGTCAAGTAAGATTTCATTTAATTTTTATAATTACATTAAGTATTTCTATATAATACCACTTCTTACAAAAAATTAAATTAATCTCTTCATTACAAAATAGAAATAACTTGCATATATCAGTAAGAACTGGCAGTGGATTAAGAAAAACTTTAGGTAAAGTACACACAGTTGAGAAAATTATAATGCATGCGGATTTTTATACCAAACCCAAAGGCGATAACGACATTGCTTTAATCATGGTAATTAAATATGTTTATTTTACCTGTGAATTACTTAGGATTTAGTATAGATATAATATCATTATTCATGACAATGTTAGTATTTCAATGTGTGTAATAATAGTTCTATACAACTTCGAAACTTGTTGAATAAATTTCAGTACAAATTTTAATTTTTGATTAAGAACTAGGAATTTGTGACTAACACGAATATTTTCATTATATTTTTCATCCAGCTTGAAGAGCCTATTCGATTTAATAATAAACAAGAATCTATAGAACTTGCAAAGCCATACGATATTCCCAGAGAAGGTGAATTGATGCGGATTTCTGGTTTTGGAAAGATAGGGGTAAGTTCTTATTTTTCACAGAGAAAGGTTTTCTTTTTTTCTAGAAATTATTTCGTTAATTTAATTAACTATTTTTAGTCTCACCTGAGGAAAAGTGATGTTTTGAAGGCTGCATACGTACCTGTAATGAATCAAGAAAATTGTGAAAGAGTTTACAGGTCAGATCCTATAACCGATAATATGTTTTGTGCAGGCAATGGAAACCCTAATGTAGGCTATGGTGATTCTGGTGGACCTGGTGTTATTCATGGTAAACTCTATGGAATCATTTCCACTAGTACACATAGTAAATCGAAAATATTTCCTGGAGTGTACACTAGGGTGCACAAATATTATGATTGGATTAGAGAAAAAACTGGGCTCATACTCTAAAATTTATAAACCTAACTTAATTCTAAAATTTACTCGTATAAACTTAACTTTATAAAAAATACTTGTTTTACATGATAAAAATAAAATTTTGAAGATAAAGAAAAATTAAGCTTGATTCTTCCTGCTAATAACGTCACACGATTAGATACTGAACGATTACTCCCAAAATAAATATGTGGAAAATACACTTAAATTTTACGGTTTACGGTAAGTTCAATTAGTAAAAAAAAATTCTTTTCGAGACACCAATTCTACCTTCTGTATTTGATTTGTATAATACTATATATCATATCCAACAATTCCCACTTAGGGCGTAAAGTTATACTTTTTGCCCTTGATACGAAAACTATTATTTAATAATTATCTTTCTACAAAAAAAACCTGTGTTAATTTTGCTTCCTCCTAGAGGAAGCTTTGTGATAGTAATTTTTTGAGTTATTGTAAAAACATGTTATAATTGTTTTTCGAGTAGTTAGGAATCAAAATACATGATTTTTGAAAAATGTCTGTATGGATGTATGTGTGTGTGTGTGCGTGCGTGCGTGCGTGCGTATACGCCTGGATCTCAGCTTCTACTCGATCGATTTTGACCGGACAGGTCTCATTTTTTTTGTTTTTTTTTGTGTGATGGTGGATCAAAAATTCGTTTTTCGATTCGCCGATGCGTTTTTGTTTTATTTCGAATTTTAGATTTTCTCAAAACTGAGTTTTGCTTTTTTTTAATGATAAGAACGAGATATTTGAATCGAATGGATAGCATTCGAAAGAGCATTAAAATACCTATATTTTCTAAACAAAAAAAATTTTCCGCCCTTTAACCTCAAAATGCCATCTTAAATGTCATTTTGCGGCCTCGGACGGAAAAATACGTTACTGAAACGTGGACGTAAGAGAATTTTTACCTCATGCGACGTTTTTCGGCCGAGCGAAGCGAGGTCCGC
This sequence comes from Torymus aiolomorphi, assembly GCA_036365515.1. Lineage (NCBI taxonomy): Eukaryota > Metazoa > Arthropoda > Insecta > Hymenoptera > Torymidae > Torymus > Torymus aiolomorphi. Next base: position 74,589,705 of record CM070874.1, on the reverse strand, counting down.
GTTAGTAATATACTATTTCCGCCCTTTAACCTCAAAATGCCATCTTAAATGTCATTTTGCGGCCTCGGACGGAAAAATTCGTTACTGAAACGTGGACGTAAGAGAATTTTTACCTCATGCGACTTTTCGACCTCGCTTCGCTCGACTGAAAAACGTCGCATGAGGTAAATAATCCTCTTCCGCCCGCGTTAGTAATATACTATTTCTTACTCGCCCACCCGAAAGTACGTACTTTCGCATCCTATTTTAGACCAACCGCGCGCTCTGATTGGCTGCCGAAATTTCCTGACCCGCGGCGCTTCAGCGCCCGCGCGCATGTCCGAGGAAAGATGTTTGTGCGGTGTGAAGGTTAGACACGTACGAAATAAACAGAGGAAAGTGCACGGGTGACGAGAAAAAAGTTAGTTGAAATAAAAAGTGGTTTTGTTTGATCGTGGTTATTGTTTTTTCCTCTTGTTTTCTACACGTACTTTCGAGTCGTGTAGAAACAATTAAGTAAACGTATGGACGGGAGCGTCCGAGGAAAATATGTTTGTGCGGTGTGAAGGTTAGACACGTACGAAATAGACAGAGGAAAGTGCATGGGTGACGAGAAAAAAGAGTTAGTTGAAATAAAAAGTGGTGTTGTCTTTTTTTAATGAATGTGTTTCTGATGCCCGCCCCGACCAGCAAAACCTCGGCTTCGCCTCGGTCTTGCAAATGTCGGGCGGGCATCAGACCATCTGTACAATAGCGAAAGTAGCAGACGCCCAAAAAACCAGTTCTCTACGCCGGCGGCCGGACCGAAAGAAAAAACAGTCGGTAATATTGACCGAGCTACCCAAAGCGGCCGACAGAGGCACTACTATCGAGCGGGCCGAAAGAAAAACTAACACTCAAACACAGCTAGCAGACGACAACGCAATTTTATCAATTATTTAACAATTACAGAACGTACTTTCGGCCGGGGAGTAAGAAAAATAGTATACAATACTTGGACCGGAAATTGGATGCCCTGGCCGTGCGTTATGACGCCCTCGGCTTCGCCTCGGGCGTCATACCACGCACGGCCCGGAAATCCAATTTCCGGCCCACGTATCGTAATATACTATTCTCTAGCTATCACGGTTCTTTTGTTATGAGACAAAAAGGTGTTTTTGTTAAAAAGCTTGTAACTCCTAAATTAAACAGTTAATTTTTTTGAGAAAAATCATGATAATGCAGAATATAAATAGTTGTAATATGTAGAAATTTGAATTCATTTTGTCGACCAGTTTTTGAGAAAAAAATTGAAATGTAAAAAAAGTGAGTTTTGTATGTCCAACGATTACGGGAGTAAAATTGACTTAATCGCTTTGAAATTCCTTGTAGAGGTAGATTTTTGATAGCTCTCGGTCGAGTGCTTTGGGCAAAATGATTAGTCCAGAAATTTCAGAAATATTTGAGGTTAAAATTGTTTTAACCTTTTTTTCAAATCGTAATTTCTCGGGAACGGCTCTATGTATCAGTTCCAAATTTATAGACAATTTTGTATGTGATATAGATAATATGTGTGCGAATTTTTATCAGGATCGTACGATTACTTTTTGAGATATTTAATTTTGAAACTTTTCGTATTTTACAAAGTTATTTTCTTTGTCGTTTGATAACTAGAGAAAACAAAAATTCGTTTAATCATGTTAAAATTTTGTAAAGATGTAGAGTCTATATATTATCGTGTAAGTCCTTTAGGTAAAAGAATTGTCTCATGATTTTTAGAGATATTTAAGGTTAAAATTCTTTCACGGTTTTTTCAAAATCGTAATTTCTCAATGACGACTTCATATAACAGTTTGAAATTTATAGACTATTTTGTATGCAATATATGCAATACCTGTGTAAAATTTCATCCAGATTATATGGTTATTTTTTCAGATGTTTGATATTTAAAATTTTGGTTTTTTTGAAAATGATTTTCTTTGTTTTCGCAAAATATAACTATATTAAAATTGTTTTAATTTCTTTGAAGTTTGGTGGAGATGTAGAGTTTGTATGTTATTTATTAGAAAAGTTCCTAGGGTAAAAGCATTCGTTTATGAATTTCAGAGATATTTGAGGTTAAAACTATTTTAGCCCTTTTTTAAAATCGTAATTATTCGGGAACGCATTTATGTATACTAGAAAATGAAAATGACATGCGCTATGCGCTATGCGCCGATGCGCGCGTGTTGTATACCTGCTTTTGTTTTGTAATAGCCATTTATTATGTTTAAGATTAGAACCTTTTTCTTACATCGGAAATTCCAGAAAGAACACACAAATACGGACAGGCATACTATCCTATGTGTGAAATTTCACAAAGAAAATATAATTTGAAGTAAAGGTTATTTAGGAATTCTAAAAGGTGTTGACGATAATATTACAATCAATTATTTTATTTATTTTTCACACATAATTTAAAAAAAATCATACCTATTATTTTATTCATATTTTATGCATAATTTAAAAATTAATAATTTTTAATCTTCATAAATGAATTTAATTATAATTATGTCATAAATTGTTGCAAAAATTATAAATTTTGTTATTAAAAATTCATTAAAGAAATAAGCAAATCAAGTTTGAGGAAGCCACGGGCCAATGAATTGGCAGCGGTTTTTTTTTATGGTTGAAGATTGTTTTAAGATGTACGAAACCAATACCTAACTCAAACTGAACAAATTATGAATGATATTTAAATTTCTTTCTTAGAATAAGTAGATAAGCTAGGCCGGTTCTGGAGCAATTCAGGTCGTGACCTGTTGCTCCAGAACCGGCCTAGGGTTTCTGGAGCACCCGTAACTGCACGGGGGGCCATTAACCCAAATCAGGTGCTGCTCCAGAACCGGCGAAGGGTTTTGGGGGGAGAGGGGGGAGGGGGGGTGTCAGATGCACCAGGAGTCGATAACTCATGCTCGATCTAGAATCGACGCGGCGGGTGACAGCGACCGGACGACTGCGCACACCAGCTGCGCATCGGCAGCAGTCGGCGGCGAGCCCCGAGCGGCTTGCTGCTTTCTGATTGGGTCGGAGCAGCTCCGCGGTGTGCGCTATAACGCGCGTGTTCTTCCCCGATCGGTAGTTGCCTCTCTGCGCGCGATGAGGTTCAGGGTGATAGCGACTGGACGACTGCGCACACCGGTTGCGCATCGGCAGCAGTCGGCGGCGAGCGGCCAGCGACGGGCGGCCTGGTCGACTGCTCCAGAACCGGCCTATAGTTTATGGGGGTCACCCGTAACTTCAAGAGGTGCCATTAACCCATATCGGGTCGCGAGCTGCTTGCTCGAGAATCGGCATAGAGTTTTGAGAGGGGAGGGGCCCAGGACGAGTCAATAACCCAAATTATTCGAAACGGGCGGGAGGGGGTGGACGACACGACAGCAGCCTGCGAAAACCGGCCGCGGAGCGGCAGCAGTTGGCGGCGGGCAGCCTGCTGCTTGTCAGCTACAGCTCTCGGCCAACGGGTCTTATCTACTAGTAATTACCATTTAGAATTTTTTATAACCCTTTTTCTCGGGCAATGTATATGTGTTTGTGGAAATTTTATCTGAATATTTTTTCCACTGCGACTGTTTTGAATCGTTTTGTACGAGTCTTTGTTGCTCGAGAGCAATGTTCGAGCTGCTAGTTTGACCCATTATGAGGTAATGAAAGCCTCTAACGAGTGTAACACGTTTATATATACGCTTCGACTGACTGCTTACGAGCGCCATCTACTGGCCTACTAAATAAAAACTTTTTTTTTAAGGGGATAGGAGCCCCACCTCGCTCCTATCCTGTGAGGTTCTGCCTGGCTATCAACCCCTCCATTGCCCTTAAAAAAATTTTTTTTATTCTTCATCAATATCTTCCCATTCCATCATGTCTTTCCACTGCATGTTTGAATCATTGAGGTAAAACTGCTTCATGCGCTTCACATTGTATCGAGCACAAGTAGTTTTATACGCTCCATTATGATTGGTACATATAGTCAATGATCTTGGATAGTCGAATACCGGATAGCCCATTTCAGTGATATCCGTAACTTTAAAGTTGAAACGCTCTAACCATAACTTTTTTATCTCACCAATGACGAAAATTCTGTTGGCATCTTTGAAGGCATCTTGGAGAATTTTTCCAATTTCAGTATAGTCATACTCACCACCATTCCACGATAGTCCATGATAGCAAAGTTCTAACCACAAATTTTCACTTTTATACTTTTGTGTTAGTCTTCGCCAAGGAAGTGGTGGCTTGAAGAGAAGCACTACTGGCTCATCCGCATCATTGAGAGACACGAAAGCCAACTCTTTTAGAACAAAATCATTGCACGGCTTTTTGAAGCCCTGCATGTCCACGGCGTAGTCCATGGTAAAATTTCGCTTTGAATTCCAAATGACGAATGAGAAAGAGTCGAAGGCTCACTCGCCTTTATATGCTATCCCCACTCTCTCCTTAAAGTTTTTGCACATTGCCGCTTACGGGGCTGTACTGAACTATACGATCATGTAGGATTAAACAGTAGGCTGAAGTTCCACCAGGAAAATTTTCCTTTGCTTCGAACTCCAGACGAATGTCCACAGGGGCGCTCTTCAAGGACTCGTTTTGTTTTGAGCAGTCTATGACTATTAGGGGTGTGTAAGTGAGGTATTGCGACTTTTTCAGCATAGGTTCAGGATCTTTACCATAGTAAGAATTTTGAAAATTAGCGTACATATCGTATAGCATGGCAAATTGATTGCGATTCACATCGAGGTTAAGATTGCCATACGGATACGACTGAGAATTGAGAAAGAGTTTTATATTTGTAAGATTGCAGTAATCAAAGCGGCTAGAGTTTACAGCCCTCTGATCTTTTCGACTAGTTTGAAAACCTAAAATGACATAGCGGGGTTTTTCAAGTTGATTTGATGTTTTAACGGTCCACACCTGCCTCGATGTCATAGGAAGTAGTGGATACTCGTATAATTCCCATGTGCGAAAACTCATGATAATGGGACGATCTTTTCCTACAAAATCTAGTAGGCGAATTTTGTTAGAGTTCGATGCAACCACGTAGGGCATAACCCATTCGATTCTAGACAATTCAATTTTAAAGTCCTCATAAACATCTTCTCCGCCTACTCGTGTAGCTGTTTGCACAACAGCGTTCAAGTCGTTTCTCGATCTCATAAGAACAAGCTCATGCTTCGCGTTTACTACAATTTTACGATAGTCCTCGGCAAAGCCAAAAATTAGGCTCAGGGGAATCGATACATTGAAGTTACCGGCATTGTCGATTATTTTTTGTGTTTCTTCCACATCAATCCAGCCCGCATTTTCAATGATGAAACTCTGAGTGGGATTGTGTGATATCCAACCTTTCATGAGAGTAGTTAAGCCAACATTTTTGCACTTGTCTATCTCAACGGCATTCAGCTCATATCTAATTTCTTCAAACAAGTGACAAATGGCATTATTCACAAGTTTTGTATTTACGGTGACAGCATTATCAGCTTTAACTAATCGCCCACAGATATGTAATGCGCTTCGAGAGGGTAAGAGACATAAATCTTGATGTTGAATAGATATACGTATTTCATCACTGTTGTTGAATGATGCTGTATAAGGTTGATGAGCGTGAATCTCGTAATGCGCTACGGATTCATCAAAAGCTACAGCTGTTTGTATGCTTAGAATTTCTTCCATTTCGTTGAAAGCAGCAAAAGATGATGCAAGTTATCTTCCACCAGGTACTACTTTTAATCCTAGACTTTTTAGTATTTTTATGCTCTGACGTGTTAGCGTCTTCACAGTTCGTTGATGATTGATACGGGGTGGGCATGTTTCTCTGCTTATATAGTTTCTGTTATAAATAATTCCCATTATGATTGACGGATATGCAACCTTATAGTTATAACTTCTCCGCGGAAATTTACTAAATCTCCGTCTTGATCGACGATGCGTACTTGTAAATGATCTATCCGCTTTACGGCAATGGGCAGGTATATGACGTGCGAGGGAGCTTCGATGATTTTATACCCTGGAGGTACTGCAGGAAAAAATTCGTGAATTGTATGTACTTTTCGACTGTTTATATATACTCCCGAAGTGATATTACACTCAACCCTCAAAGCGTTGATTTTGAGAATTGTAACAGGTAAATCTGAATTATGGAGAACGTTCGGCTCGAGAACACGTTTGGTGAAGCCCAGTAGACGACCGAGAGAATTTTCAGGTCGAAAATCTATGGACTCACTACACTTGATTGTACAACGAAGAGTATTATTATTTGGCTTTAAATTGAGAGTAATGTCGTTATGTGCTAGTTTTTTACGCAGAAATTTGTCAATATCCTCAATCTCGTAACTTCCCACTGGAAGAAGGATAACGTTTTCACCTACGTAAAACCTATTATTGTTACTGTCTATATTTGGGATTGAATTAAATGTTAAAAGTTCAACAAGGCCTAAAACGTAATTTTTATTTGGCGATAGCTCGATTGGTGGAAAATACTGAGCTTCTAGTGTAGAAGACGTACCTGAAAGTGTCAGAGTCAGTGAATCTTCCATGACAGCTTAAATCAGAATGACGCAATATTTCCCCCTACCTCTCCTTATATAGCCCCCCAGACAAAAATTTTAGACAGAGATGTCCACAATTAAATGTGTCAAAATCTTGATATCTTTCATGATTATATTTAACTTCGTCAACTCCGAGGTATAATATTAAATCTAAGGGAGGGCGGAGGTCGCCAAAACTATCGAAATATACAACATTTTTGCCTCTTTTTCTATATGCAACCCAGTGTGTCCCAGGGCCGCTAGCATCATCTAGATTAACTATAGCTGATTCATAATAGTGTGGACCAGAAGCCGGTAATGCATTTCTCATAAATACTCCTCGAAAATTAGTTATTTTTAATAGTTTTGCATATTTTAATATATCAGCATCGGTAAGCGCACGCTGCGGTAATTTCATGAACTTTTTTTTTTTTTAAATGGAGACCTAATCCTACTTTGTGTGGCTTAAGATATAAGCCATTGCCCAACGATACACTTTCCATTGCTTTATTATGCCTTTTATTTTCTTCCAACTGCTCCTTAGCAGCTTTTGCGTCATTTACAGCTTTTACTATCTCCGCAGCACCACCAGCTAGAGCACCAGTCGCACTCAAGCCTGCAAATAGAGGTATGAGAAATGGCAATATACCCCCTGTTTTTGCTGGGACTGGTAAAATACGTGGAATTTTAATATTCTTTTTACCTCCAGCATCTTTAACAGCGCTCCTTGCTTTTTTCAATGCTGATCGTACGACTGTTAGACCACACTTGCTACTTGGTGTTGATTTAAAAGCACCAGCTTTGATAATTTTTTTCAATGAAACTTGACTTCTCTTTTTCCTCATACCCATTTCTATTTTTAACTTTTTAGCCTTTCTTGACTTTCTCCTATTCTTCTTCTTTAAACCCATGCCCAATTTAGATTTTAATTTCATAGTATTCGTTATAGCGTATGCAGCCGCTTTTTCGCCAAAATTAGCGTCTTTTGATTTAACGCGATTCCAAGCCCTTTCAGCTAAAATTTTATCTGCTTCGTTCCTCGCCTGGACGTTTTCGCGATTTTTAGAGTAAGCTATATCGTGCTCCTTGCAAGCAGCGTCAAGAGGATTAATTCCAAGATCTCCTCTAGCTAAACGTTTTGCCAACTTTGTTCCTGGACCACAGTACTGATAACCGGGTATGTGAAGCTCAAATGGAAGTTTATTGAGAATTTTATTAACAAGTCCGCGGCCGCGTTTGTGAATGATCATCACTCTTCGAAAGTCAACGGTCAACTGATGGCCAGAGCTATATAAGACAGCTATTTATACTCATAGCAATCAGTCGTGATTTGAGTCGCGGTCAAGCTACCAATAGAAAATTTTGACGCACTTGTCGAGCATGATAAAAGAGCAAAGCGGCATGGTGATCTACTTCCCGATAGTATACGAGCCGTCTTCTGCGGCCCGTCAAACTGCGGAAAAACAAATAGTTTACTTGCTCTCATAACGCATCCTAATGGTGTTAGCTTTGAAAACGTATACGTATACTCAAAGTCTCTCAATCAACCAAAATATAAATTTTTAAATGAAATCTTAGAACCTATAGAAGGTGTACAATATTTTACATTCAGCGAGCACGATGCAGTTGTAGATCCTGACCACGCACTTCCAAACTCTATTATGATATTTGACGATATTGCTTGCGAAAAGCAGGATAATGTTAGAGCCTTCTTTTGCATGGGCCGACATAAAAAGGTTGATTGTTTTTATCTATGTCAAACATACGCTCACGTCCCCAAACATCTTGTCCGAGATAATGTAAACTTACTTGCTATTTTCCGACAAGACGAAGTAAATTTAAAGCATATATATAACGATCACGTGAATACCGATATGACTTATATACAGTTTAAGGAGTTGTGCTCCAAGTGCTGGAGAGATGATAAGCATGGTTTTCTAGTCATCGATAAAAATAGAGGGATAAATGATGGAATATTTCGCAAAGGCTTCGATAATTTTGCTATAAATATAGCATGCGCATAGGTAATAATCAGCAGTTTCTGACGAAACGTTGAAACGACAACAACATGGCTGACTTTCAACGAGAAAAGGATGTGCTTCGTCAACTCGTTAAGGCACGAAGTGCTATTAAACGTAAATACAGAATATTAAAATTTGGGAAAGAAAATGCGGAAAAAGTTTTTACTGAAACATTCAAACCAATAGTTGATCTGCTTCAAAAACTTGTAGCTCAGAAAAATAAGACTATTGAGCAAAGTAGTGGTATTGAACATAACCCCGATAAACAGAGTTTGGTGGGGGTGGAGGATATAAAAAAGGATGAAAGTTCTGACAGCGAGATCAATAATACGCTGCAGAACGTCCATGAAACATCTTTCGAAACAGCAGGTAGCGAGACCGAGGATGACTCAGATTTGTATATTCAAGCCCTCAAGCTCAATCAATCCCAATACCTTGATAAAATTTATGGTGTACGAAATGAAAACGGTAAATTTTTCATTGGTAATTTACCGATTAGTTTTTATAATAATAAAATTCGAGTTGAGGGAGAAGCATACCCGAAAACTATAGGATTAGTTGAGTTGCTCATAGCAAAACAACCAACTAAAAATAATATAAGTGCAGACGATTTAAACAATTATCAAAAAATTTTAAAACTATCCTCTGCTCATAAAAAGCACTATAACAAGAATGAGAGGATTCGTTTTCATAATAGTAATAAATTTAATACTATTATTGCTCCAATGTTCAATATTAGCTCGAAAAAAACTCCCGAAAAACCTAAGAAAGGTGGCTCATTAGGACTATGTGTATTGGGACGATCCAAACGAGCTTGTTGACCGGCTTCACTTGCTAGTGGCTGAAAGATCTGCTGGAAATCCGAGTCATGTAAACGAGATACACTCTGTAATCGAAGAGTTGCGAGAAGCAGGCTATATATATTAAGTGCACACGAATAAACGAATCATTCTCAAAATGAGCGTCGACGTGTTTGGACGTAATCTTGGAAAAACCGAAGGCAGTCGAGGGCCACCTGGCGTTGGCTTTAAAGTCACGTCTGACGGCCACTAGGACATGGAAAATAAAAAATTATGCAATGTTGCCGAACCTCAACAGCCGAGTGATGCTGTAAACTTAGTGACTCTACGAAATATTATTCAAATAGAAATTCGAGGAATTATTGATATAACTACAAGACTTAGAACTAGTCTAGATGGTTTAAATATAATAGTTGATAATCATAGAAAGGAACTTGATGCCCAGAAATCTCAAATAAAAGCTGACGTTTTGACTATAAAAGAGGCTTTGGCACAGGTATTCAATCAGTAATTCCAAAAACATGGAACACGAAAGACTAGTTGAAGAAGTGCACAAACCCGCGAGGCGTAACTATACACGTCGACACTTTGACGTGCGCGGTTTGGACGAAACTTGGCAAGCAGATCTCGTCGAAATGATTCCATATGCGCGTGACAATAGAGGCTATAGGTACTTGCTCACTATAATCGACATTTTCTTCAAATATGCATGAGCTATTCCTGTAAAGAGAAAAACAGGCAAAGATGTCTCAGAAGCTATGAAATCTGTGCTGGCTAAAGGCAGAGTACCGAAAAATCTCCATACCGATCGAGGCAAAGAATTTTATAACACCGATTTTCAAAAACTTATGAACACACACAAAATTAAATTGTACTCAACCTATAGCAATCTAAAAGCATCCATATGTGAACGCTTCAATCGTACACTGAAAAATGCAATGTGGAAAAAATTCAGTTTGCGCGGCAGCTACAAGTGGCTAGATATTTTACCCGATTTACTTACCGCGTACAATAATCGTAAACATCGTACTATTGGCGTGAAACCTAAAGATGTAACAGCCAATAATGAAGCAGATATACTGAGGAAATTTGCTCGCAAAATAACTAAGAAAATTAAACAAAAATTTAAAGTTGGTGACAAAGTTCGAGTGAGCAAGACAAAAGCAGTATTTGACAAAGGTTATACTCCCAATTGGTCTACAGAGATATTTACAATTGTACGTGTAGTAGCTACAAATCCGCCGACTTACCATCTAAAGGACTATCAAGATTAGCCCGTTTCAGGAGGCTTCTACGAGCAAGAACTACTCAAAGCCAAGAACCCCGATATTTATCTTGTTGAAAAAGTAATTAAGAAAAAAGGAAGTAAAATTTTTGTAAAATGGCTTGGCTTTGATAATTCACATAATAGTTGGATTGAGAAAAAGGATATGTAATGGATAAATAAAAACAATTTTTTTTTCAAGTTAAACAAAGTATTTGATTTATTAATAAATTTAAATAAATTATGCACATTTTGCGCGCGCTTATATATAACGCAATATAAATACTTAACATTACTCGCAAGACTAACCTATATACATATATTTGCAGTACTTAAGCACTAACTATATATATTTACATTACTTAAAAAATTATTTACCGCTAAATTCAACACTTGAACCGCCATTATACACTATAAAAAGTTCACACTTGTTCGCTGCATCCTGGAGATTCTCTGATGAAGAAATGAGAATCGTATCCGGTCAAGTTGTGAAAAACTATGGGGATCGTTCTCGAGTCTTGGAAGCCAAGATTACATTTACTATGTGCTGGTCCACGATATCTATAATAATTATAATTTTTTTATGTTAGAGAGAGAGAGAGGCGAGAGAGAGAGAATAAAAAAAAATACTCACTCCCGTAAAATGGCAATGGTCGCGTACTCGTTTGTCATCCTTTGTAAATGGTTTCTCGCAAATGTGGAAAAGAGGTGCTCCATCAAACATAATTTTTTCGAGCGATGTTAGATCACTCATGGGCTTTGGATGTTTGTACGAGTCATCCAACTTTACAGCCAGTGAGTGAAGACTCTGCACAAACCATTTGGCTGGAGATTCGGCTTGCTCGTTCTCTTGTCTATAACTCTTATATTCTGAGAGAGAGTCATTGTAGCTACATTTAATGAAGAAGCCCACACTAAATGGTACGTAATGTTGATATGCTCGTTCATCGTCAATCGCAGGCTTCAATATACACTCAAAGTCAGCGTATATTAGGAACGGCACACGATTTTTGAAGCCAAAGTTCTTATTTTTTTACCGATGGAAGAGTAATTTTACACTTATTCATATTTTCACAGTCTATCATATGTTTTGTCAACTTTTCTTCGGTACGAAAATAATGTAGACAGCGGTCACAGATGAATGTTTTGTGGTTTCGCGAAGATAGCTGTTTACTGCAAAATCGTGATAAATTCTTTATCCACACATAATGGAATTTAAATTCAATGTTCTCATCATCATCATTGAGAGCCGAGCCATCATCATCATCTTCGTCAACATAATTATTTTCGATGAGAAGTAAATTAACATGATTTTCTTTTTTATTAGCTGTCAAGTGACGTGGTAATACATCAAACACTTTTCCTTTCTTCTTCAAATAATACACGTTCACAGAAACGTCATTTTGTTTCTCAAACTTACTGGCTTTTCGCGGATCAACGGGAAAATCGATTCCCCTAAAGTTCAGATCGTTTTTATACGGTACATAATTCACCACACGATTGGCGCTCATTCTAGCAGGGTGTAATGCCGATAGAATCGCCCACTTAAAACATTCATCGTCTTGATTTTCTACATTTATGCACGCCTTCTTGTTCTTAATGAATGCTGGCAAATCGATGTACGAGCTTCCTCTCATCGGATTGAACTTATAAATATTCACAACTAAATTTACAATTGATTTGAGCGTCCAGCCCGATTCGCGCTCTTGGAACTCCTCCATATCCGTGTCGATGGGATTTTGCACATTCATCACAAACCACTCATTCAAGTCCGTAGTCGAATATATCGGAGCGGTTTTTGTGTTGAAATATTTTATTTCGATTGTCTCTTCGCCATCTTTAACTATCGCGTACTCGGCCGCTAACACTGTGTTCACTTTCAAAGGTTCTTTAAGAATTTCACGCACTTTTTCAACAAATTCTTTCTTTGCGTCTCTCATGAACATTAATAAATCCAGATGTCTTCGGTTGGTGATGACACCTGTCCTTATTCGGTTCTCGAAAGCTGATTGTACGTCATCCCAGCTCACCGAGGGGTCATTTTCACTGGCTTGTAGTCCGGCACCCACCACAACCACCACTCGATGTTCACTCAACAAGCGTAGAACACTTTTTATAAGCGCGATGGCAGCTTGTAGTTTTTGCCTATCGGTCACTGTTAAGTCTGTCAACTCGGGTCTGCGCTGAGCCAATCTTTCAGCTTCCACTAGAGCTCTGCGACCAAGCGCAATCCAGTTATTCACATCATCTTGCTCAGCAGCACCGCTTAAAGCGAATCGATACGATTTACATAGCGCAAGAGCTGTATTTTTGAAGTATTGAGCCATCTTGAGCCACTGACTGCGCGAGGTAGTCGAATGACTCTCTGCTGCACGCACACCTCCTTTTATCTAAAAAATTTGCGAAAAGAGATCGATTCTGATTGGCTGTACGCGTCATAGTAGGGGTAAAAAATAACGCAATTAGTTAAAAAAAATAGTAAGACTGACTATAAAATAAACAGCAAGGCGCTGTAAACCTCATTCGCTCTTTGCTCTCGTTCGAGAACAGTCACAGCAGCAAGATGAAGTATATTGTTGATGTCCAAGGTTTTAAAATTACCTTGAATGAATTTGTGTTCAAGGAAGTAGCCATTGTCCCTCTCGAGGAAGACCCTACTCCGTCGGTTTTTCTATTCAAACCACCTTATGCATGGGACAAATTGTTGGATAAAAACAAGTCCGAAAATCGCTGGCTTGAACAGAATTTCCATGGATTAATGTGGAGAGCAGGCAACATCCCATACGATGAACTAAAAAATACTCTAACTGGTGTGCTCTTCGGAGCAGAGATTTATGTAAAGGGTCTGGAGAGAAGTAAATGGTTGAAGAGATTTTTTCCCGATCGGTAAGCTATTTTGTCGTTGTTGTTAAAAAAATTATTTTCACAATAAAATTATTAATTTTCAGATTAGTTATAAATATTGAGGAGATGGGATGCCCTTCATTGAAAAGTCTATCGACAGAACCAGTCTCATATACCAACCATACTGCCTGTAACTTTCCAGTATGCGCACTTCGCAATGCGCTGGTTATGAAAAGATGGATGCTCGAGCATCAGCATCGCAAAAACATAAATGAATCCTTTCATTTCATGTACATTTGAATTATATTTTGTACATTTATTTATTACAAGTTAATAAATGTTTTTTTTTAATTTAAGTTTATATTCTTTTTATATATATATATATATATATATATATATATATATATATATATATATATAATCATATGAACATCGACTTATGCTGACACCAATGTATAAGACCACGTGACCTGTCTGCATAAGTGTAGTACCGTTTATACAAGTGTCTGCACAAGTCTAGCGTGACTAAAGAAATAATCCCTCTACTTATGCTGACGTCTGCATAAGTCGGTCTCTGTCTGCATAAGTCTATTTAAATTTCGGAAAGTGTCTGCATAACTACCGTTTCATATATATATATATATATATATATATATATATATATATATATATATATATATATATATATATATATATATATATATATATATATATATATATATATATATATATATATATAAATAATATAATGAATATTTGTCCTTACGTTAAGAAAAATATTGGTGGCTCTGAAAAGGGCCGATTGGTTTAGTCCTGAAAAGGACTGATTAAACTGTGAAGTTGAGCCGACGACGACGAATTCGCCGACTTGGCTCATCACCACTGTCATCGTCGTCGTCTCGCGGCCTCTTAAGAGGCATCCTCACAGGAGATAACGTGCCTGAGGAGACCGTGATACACATGGGTGACGAACCCAATTCCATGGCATCATGCTTTTCTCCAATTGGAGAAAAGCACGATGATCTCAGTTCATACTTCTCCAAAAATCCCGGAGAGAAGCACGATGGCACCGGTGACAGCGAAGACGGCGGCGACAGTGGTGGCAACACAAGCGGCGAACAGTGAGGGGGCCGCTTCGTGAAAAGCGACGATGGATCCGGCAGCTGTTGTGGTGTAAATGCCGGCGACGCCACCAGCGATCTAATCGGTGATGACGTAACCAGCGGCACCATCAACGCAGACAAAAAGTCATCGTTGCTGTCCATCGCGAGACCGACCAGCCAATCAAAGTCGGTCTCACTCCATGTCGTCTCCATTGCTCCCAGAATATTGCTCGATGATGATGACTCCATCTTAGCAGATGATGATTAATTAGCGAACTGCGCTGCTTTTATAGCCAAAGCGCGAACCTATGCGACACCTGCTGCGAGGTGGGGGTAAGAATGTATGTGATTTCTCCCTCCATTGAAGCAGCTCCTAGGGAGGGTATAGAGAAGCGCGTTCCTCATTGCTCAGCATCATTCGTCACAATGGAGCCGAACAAGGAATTTCTGCAAGACTCCTTGGTGACAACTCTCTTCAAGAAGCGATTCTTGAAGGATTGGTAGCTTTAGAGGATTGCGTGCCGTTTGCTTTGGAGGAGATACCCGAGCTTTCTTCTCCTCTGGCTTTCAACGCCTGGCTCATGGACCTTGAGTTGGAAGCGGAGGAGGAGGAGGAGCAGCAACGGGTACCTACACCTCCGCCTGTAGTGGAATTGCCACCACCACCACCACCACCACCACCACCACCGCCATCCTACGAGTTGCGAAGGCCGCATACTCCTCCTCCAGACCTCGTGGTGCTATCACCATCAGCATCGCCGTCGTTTATGCTGTTCGATCCACAAGAACAACGCTATTACGAGGTGCCCGCGGAGCTTGCGCAGCTCAGTACATTCGAGCAATTACCGCAGCTGCCGAAGGAGGAAGACGAAGACGCGGACGACGAAATGGAGGTTGACAGCGACCTTCGGTGCAGAGCTCGAAAGCAAAGTCGTCGTCGTAGTGAAGACAGGTCGCCCTCGCCATCTCATCGCCGTCGTCGTCTCGCCATGTAATCAGTCCTTTTCAGGACTAAATATCAATATCGGCCTTTTTAAAGGCCAAACCAATCGGCCCTTTTCAGGGCCCTATATTTATTTAACAATGAACATACATTCATTATTATTATTAGTCTTTTCAGACATATGCCTGCGCTTCTGTAAGTGGAAACAAGAGAGAGAGAGAGAGAGAGAGAGAGAGAGAGAGAGAGAGAGAGAGAGAGAGAGACCGAGAGAGAAAATAACCTCGCTACGTGCGAGCTTCTGGATTATTATCTCTCTCTCTCTCACACACACACACACACACATACACACACACACACACACACACACACATATATATATATTTATTTATTTATTTATTTATATATATGAAAAGGGAAAGGGGAAATATATAAAATAATTTATTTTTACGTTAAAAAATATTAGTGGCCCTGAAAAGGGCCGATTGAAAAAAAAAAAATTAGCAGTCGTCGTCGTGGTCGTCGCCGTCATCGTTGGGGTCGTCATCGTCTTTGTCCACGTCTATGTCGCAGTCGTGGTCGTCGTCGTCGTCGTCTTTGTTGTCCTCGTCAGTCGTCATCGTCGTAGTCGTCGTCTTAGTTGTCGTCATTGTCCGTCTCCTTGTCTTAGTCTTTGTTGTCGTCGTCGTCGTCGTCGTCGTCGTCGTCGCCGCTGCCACCGGCCTCCCCGTTGAACAGACGCTTCCTCACGCGGTCCTTCCTCTTTTTGAGGACTGGCTGTCGAGGAAGCCGTCTCCGTGGTGTCGCTGGATAATGGGGGATCTCGAGGATGCCAGTGATGCGCTCCCGCTCCCACCGCGCGATGTCGGCCATGTCGCCAGCGTTTCGCGTGTCTACGCGACAGACCGGGCGGCTGTTCGCCCACACTGCTGGACGAGGCGGTGGCCTTCGGCTGTCGTTATCGTACATAACGAACACCTGAACCTCATCGCGCGCAGAGAGGCAACTACCGATCGGGGAAGAACGCGCGCGTTATAGCGCACACCGCGGAGCTGCTCCGACCCAATCAGAAAGCAGCAAGCCGCTCGCGGCTCGCCGCTCGCCGCCCGCCGCCCGCCGCCGACTGCTGCCGATGCGCAGCCGGTGTGCGTAGTTGTCCGGTCGCTGTCACCCGCCGCGTCGATTCTAGATCGAGCATGGGTTATCGACTCCTGGTGCATCTGACACCCCCCCGCCCCCTCCCCCCTCTCCCCCCAAAACCCTTGGCGGGTTCTGGAGCAGCACCTGATTTGGGTTAATGGCCCCCCGTGCAGTTACGGGTGCTCCAGAAACCCTAGGCCGGTTCTGGAGCAACAGGTCACGACCTGAATTGCTCCAGAACCGGCCTAGCTTATCTACTAGAATACTATTTACTACCAAGGAGAATGATTGTAACTTTCCCACAGAAGTCTTGACTATTTTAAAATAGATGCGCTTTACGATTATTTTGTATGTTCAATATTATATATAATCTTAAAATTTGCACATCTATTTACTTGTTAGATTGCTTTAATGAACATAAAATTAAAAATCCACGGAGGAGAGGGCCGAAGGAACAAACCATTTCTTATGTACGTACTGAAACGTGCCGTCCATATTTTTACGCATATACTGAGGGCCTGCGGAACTCGTTTCTCTCGCCTCTAATAGACTTTCCACATGAGCGCCGTGCGCCACGTTTTCAGCATCGGATCCGTTTCGGAGCGCCGCAGCTCCAAACACCGTAGTTCCAACGGAATAGAGATATTTTTCGACATCTGCATCTACCAAGTAGTTTGAGACGTTGCACTTGCATTATTAATTTACAATGTGAATAATTATTATATTAGTATTAAGAATAATTCTGTGTAGTTTATTTTGGTAAATAAATAAATTACAGTTTAAAAAAAGATTTTCATTGAATTCAATTCATTAAATTTTATAAAAAAGTTTAAATATTTCATAGATTTTTGAGAGCATTTAACCTAGAGTCAAACCTCATAAAATAAAGAAAATAATTTAGTGTGATATTTTGTGTTTTTCAATGAACTATGATGGATGAAGGAGTTTATTTTGGATTTTTTGAATTTGTGGTTATTGTTAATAAGATTGAAAAAATTGATGAGGTACAGAAAGTTGTTGAGTATAAGAAGGTGGTGCGTAAAACCACATATTGCTCATCCTATTAGAAATGATATTGGTGGCTATAGGCTTACTTTGAAATATTTTCAAATAAATGGTGAAGAAGAATTTCAGAAATTGATGGGACTGTCGACTGATTCCTATAATTATTTGTTTACTCTGACTGAACATAGGTTACAACGAGAGAGACGTGTAAGAGTACCTTTAGGAGCGGAATTACAATTTGCTGTTGTTTTAAAGCAATGTTATTTAGTGATATACATGTATAAATTCATATATATCAGTATATAAATTGATTTAAAATGTGATGCAATGCTGTAATTTTCATCCAGCTTTCTACACGAAGGAGGGTGTCCGAAATTTTTTTTAGATGTCTATAGAATTGGCATTTCTACAATGTATAGTTTGATCAAAGAAGTTTGTATTGTCATAAAAGATGTATTAATGCCCATATATTTTCCTAATTTGGATAAAAATGGCTGGTTAAAAATTGCAAAAGACTATGAACAGATATGGCATATCTCGAACGGAGTTCTTGATGGCAGAGATTTTGGATTGAAAAAACCACCAAACTCGGGCTCAATATTTTATAATTATAAAAACTACTTTAGCGTTGTTTTATTAGCCACATGTGATGTTTACAGGAGATTTACGTGGTTTAATATTGGAGATTTTGGTACGTTAATTTAATCTTATATATTATCTCATATTAAATTTTTATAAAATGTTATGATTTGTATGATGTTAAAATGTTATGATTTCGTCGCCAACATGGCGTTGGAAGGTAAGGAGCCGCCCGATACCATTCTTACTAAATTTTGTAAGTACCACCCTACAGCCAAAGTAGAAGCGGTATTGTGTTTACTGTGTGAGCTTTTTTCACACTTATGAAATAGTGACAAAAATAACGCAGGATGTCCAGTGAAACTCATTAGCAACACACTAATGATATGCCAGGACCATCCCAACGTTGCCCTAACCTCAAACTTACCATATGGTGCACTGAGCAGTGAAGAAAAGCAATTAATAGCCCAAATTAAACTAACAACAAGAGAGCAAATAAAACAAGAAATCATTAGTGAAATAGATCTGGAAAAATACAACATCAATCAAAAGGGTCTTAACGATACAGTATACGAAGATTATAGTGAATTAGAATCCCTAAAAATAGAAAATCAATTGCTTAAACAACTAAACAACGAATTGCAAGATAAAAGCAGAATTTTAAATGAACTGCTTACCAAAGAAAAACAGGGCAACAATAATAAAATCAAGACTTTCGCAGAAATTACAGCTAATACCAAACCAAAAACTAGGGGGTTCGAGCCCCCTGCGTGTCTCGCTGCGCTCGACACGCCAACCCTCCCCGCCCCACACACACCTGCTCCTCGCTTCGCTCGTCGCCCGCCCCCTCCCTATGTAAAAACTTCGTTTTTACGTAATAGGCACGACCGCAATGCTCAGAAAAACCTTATAATTTTATTATTGCATTAATTGTAATACTTATTTTCATCGTTATTATCATTAGAATACACATAAATACATCTCTGCAGTAAAATTTAAATGGAAATTATGCATTTACTATTACATATTTATTATCTTTTTGTAGAAAATTTGCCTTATAATTCTACAAATATAGATATATGCAGATAACTTTTCAAATAGTCTATGATTCATATAAATTAATTAAGTATTATTAATTGATATGATTAAAGTATACATAGGAATATTAAATATATAAGTACTATGATTGCAATTATATTTAAAATTAAAAACATTGTTTTCATTATTTCTATTTGAATTATAATAATAGTTTTTATTTTTATTTATGCAAATGTTGAATAGAAAAAAAGTTTTATTTCAATGTTATCAACAACTTTTGTATTTGAAATTTTTGTGTTAAGTAAAATGCTTTTGAATAACATAAGGAAAAATACCGTGTCATTACTCCCGATTAATACAAAAATATAAAGTTAAATTTTACACAGTTTAACGAAAATTGTAGACTAATCGCTGTTCGTATAACTTATACATATACACACATGCACACGTACACTAATACCGTGAATAGGAGAAAAATAAAAAGAGAAAACTCAACACTGGTGCATTCGTCAATGGTAATCTGGCTTGGTGCTGCGTGCGTACAGAGTACATCAGCCGTAACGGCCATCTCGGCTATAGGCTCTGCGCATAGTGCGTTCGCACCAGTGGAAAAACGCATGCGACCCACGTGACCGTGAGCGCTCCCTGTATATAAGATCTGATGTATCTATATATATATATATATATATATATATGGATCGTCCGCGCGCTTTCTGCTACTAGCCCTAGTGAGTCTATGTTGACTGCGGCTCTACGGCGGCGTGCGCGCGCGTATGTCCATGGTGTGATGTCAACAATTGCATCGTCTGGCTCCCGGCGTTCTCAGTGATGATGGTGGCTGCTGCAATTCGCCGCCCTGGAGAATGTCGTCCCTTTCATCGTGTTTACTGGTTGATGATGATATTCCTCAGAAACAGGAAGGCAGCGTGTCGACGGCAAGAGCAAATTTCGTAAGCCCTTTCTCGTTCCTAACCTCTCTGATAGGTAAGCTGATGGTACTTTCTCTTGTTGCAGGTATCTGGCAACGAGAGTAGTGTAAACGATGGGCACTGCTGCAGAATCTTTCTTGAGTGTGGTGATGTTGCTTGGCTCATTTATTTATTAGTCATATGTGGTTTTCAGATACTCAATTTTCCATGTGTGTATTTGACTCTTATATTAGTGGCTCTGTGTACAATTAATCTGCTGCTAGTGCCTTCAGCGACTCTCAGGATGGAGGTGTTTTCAGCAATGAAACAACAAATGAAGGTTCCACCAGTCTTTTCCCTCTAATTGTTAGAGGTAGCTGGTGCAGCGAGAATAGTGAACGACAACCATTGCAACAGTATTTTCTTTTATATGGTAATGTTTTTTGTGTCATCTATTCATTAGTCATATGTGGTTTCTAGGTGCTCAACTCTTCTCGCTTGTCTCCTAGATCAGTGACTGATCTATTCATCTGTTTGTTCATTTCTACGGTGAGGCAGTCCTTGAGATTGAGACACGCATGTTGGTCTCTATAGTATTTTCCTCTCAGATGGCTATTAGATAATTCTGAGCAGACTGGCATCCATGGAGTAGTGCCCGCCCTGGACCACCCAGCCTTATTTTGCAGCTTCCCCAGCTCTACAATGATCTTCAAGTGTTAGTGCTTTAGAATGTGAGGGGATAGATAATTAGGAACTGGGGATATCATAAAAGTGCTGTGTGTGTGGTTAGATGCAATACGGGTAGGCAGTTGTCGCTGGTCATATTAGCTCATCTAGTTAATTTCTAAGTTTAGTCAGGGTATAAGAACTCATTTCAAGGTATCTATTGTATATATGAGTGAGTCTTGCCTATTTAATAGTTTTCATTTTAATTCTTTATACATATTGAACTTTACTATACTACAAAATCTATAACACATGTATTACACTAGAGATTTTTTTGTGTAATATGATATTACTTTAACATGTACTTTTATAATATTAGACAATTTTGATTCTCTTAGTTCAATCGCTTAGGTTCTGTGAACATAATTAACAGGTTAAGCTGTGTAATTTTATATGAAATATCTATTTGTTACCAAAACAGTAAGGTAACATAATTATAGATTTTTAACAACGCAATTTTTAAATATTTTTCTAATTTTGATTTTATTATATACTAAGTTCTCTAGATCATGACAAGAAATTGTAAGTTTTGACAGCTTTTATGCACCAGTTTTTGTTAGTTATTGTTTTAGTTTTTTTATTGGTATTTAAACGATATCTATATCCTTTGTATTTAAGAGTTCTACTGGAAATCAATTCTTTGTACGATAAGCAAAAATTGTCTATTTTATGTATATGTTGGCGTTTAAAATCGTTTTTATAGATTTAACTCGTCAGGTATTTATTTTACATGAAAATCTTAAATGGGAAAAAGTTTTGTTTCAATATTATCTACAACTTTTATATTTAACATTTTTGTGTAAAATCAAATCTTGAGAAGTTATAGCCGATAATCATTCATTTTTGACCATTTTTTGCCGTTTTTCGCAGTTATCTTGGCAAATATTTCTCGTACAAAAAAGTGTTCAACATAAAAAAGGTGTATTTTAATTAGTTTTAGTAGATAGGCCTGTACATATTAACTTAAAATTAATTTTTCTAGACATAAGGGTTAAAAATTGATTTTTTGCAATTTTTCTTTGTGCTGTTATTTTGAAAATTTTCTATCGATCGTTCTCGCTAGAGAACCAGAACTTAGGTGTAATTAGACGAGTATTTTCCCGGAATCCCGAAGGAATCGGTCGAAAATTCATTGAGATAATCGAGCAACATGCGTACATACGGGCGTACAGACATACATACATCACAGAAAACGCTTTAAACGCACTCATTCTGAGTGGAAAATGGTTTTTACACATTAAATTTTCAGTATTTGAATTCTTACAATTTTCACTCTAGTGAAATTATAAGGCTCTCCCGAGTGGCGGTCGTGCCTAATTAAAAGAGTGCCAGAACTAATCATAAAAAAACTGACAACAAAGATAGTACAGACTTGGAAAAGACAGTTCTCCAACATCTAACACAAGACAAAACAATATAAACAAAAATTGTCTCATGCAAGAACAAGGATACAGTGATAATAAACTGCATGAATGAAGGAAATATAAACTCACTTGTAAATTCACTAGGAGGAAAACTATCAAACAATTTTAAAATAGAAAAAGAACAAATAAATAACCCAAAACTAAAAGTAATAGATATTGATATGGATCATGGAGGTGATAATGAAATTGAACTTGACATAAATGAAAGAAACTTCAGTAACATGGATGATAAGTGCAAGTTATTACACGTATATACTAATGAAAAAACAAAGAGGAAATGTGCAATAATAGAGGTTACATCTAGTATTTATAAACACGTCAAAGGCAATGAAAGCAGATTATTTGTTGGGCACCAAAGTTATAGAGTGTTTGATATTATTATCACAACTCCGTACAATAAATGTGCTAGATTTGGACATAGTAGTAAAAAGTGTGTAAATCAAGTCACGTGTAATAAGTGTGCGGATGCACATTAACCAGCGAAGTGTACAAGTACATTGAGTAGATGTGCAAGCTCTGTCTATAGTAATGTGAAGTACAATACCAAATATAACATTAACCATAGTGCAATTGACAGTGAACTATGTGAAATATTAAAATCTAAAATAAAGAAGTACATTGAAATTATGGACTACCCAACGTATCCTAGTTACCCTAGATACCTAGATAAAGTAGAAAGTCTACATATCCAGCAGAAGGCACCGACAAGAAGAGAGAGAATAGCAAGTGTTGACTCGAGAGTTTCGCAACAGTCCCGTAATTCGGAGACATCATCACCAATGAACTAAAACACGGAGACAACAACAAATTAAAATGGATAGTAGTATAAATTTGATTGCGAATATACAAAATGATATAATTAATAGTAGAAGTAATATTAAATGTAAATGTAAGAGGCCTAAATGCGAATTTTAACAATTTACTTGTTTTCCTAAAAAGCCTTGTGATAAAGCCATGCATAATTGTTTGCAGTGAAACACGGAAACTTGTACACCCTGAATCTTTTAATATAATTGGATACAAAATGTATTATAACAAAAGTTATATTAATCAAAATGATGGTCTGGTGGTTTACGTAAACGACTACATTACTGAAATGACGGAAGTTATAAATATTAATAATCTTAAAATAATATTGGGTGTTGGAATTAATTCGTAGCGTTTTTGTTTTTAATGAAAAAATATTATTTATTTCATATGAAAATAAAAAAATACATTAATTAAAGTATTGTCCATCGCTTTCTACTACTTTTGACCATCTTTCGGACAGTGAACGAATACCGCGTCGGAACAACTCTTCGTCTTTAGATGAAATCCACGAATCGACCCATTTTTTACAATTTTCATAAGACGTGAACTTCTGCTCACGCAAGCTATGAGCCATTGATCGAAACAAGTGGTAGTTGCTAGGAGCAATATCTGGAGAATACGGAGGGTGCGATAGCACTTCCCATTTAAGTGTTTCCAGGTATGTTTTTACCGGTTTTGCAACGTGTGGGCGAGCATTGTCGTGCAGCAATATGACTTTTTCGTGTCTTTCGGAGTATTCCGACCGTCTTTTCTTTCAATGCACGGCTCTAGCGCATCAGTTGCAATTTGTAGAGATCTCCAGTTACGGTTTCATGCGGTTTTAGGAGTTCGTAGTAAATGATACCCCTCTGATCCCACCAAATACAGAACAGGAGCTTTGACCCATGGATATTGGGCTTTGCCACTGATGTTGATGGTTCGCCGGTTAACCCATGACTTTCTGCGCTTCGGATTGTCATAATGGATCCACTTTTCATCACCGGTAACAATTCGATGCAAAAAACCTTTTCTTTTCTGCTGTTGGAGCAGCAGTTCGCACGTGAAAAAACGTCTCTCAATATCCCTTGGTTTTAAATCACGTCGGACCCAATGTTCTTCCTTCTGGATCATGCCCAAACTTTTAAGACGTTTTTCCACTGTTGATAAGTCAACTTTCAATGACGTAGGTAATTCTTTAAGTGTTTGACATATGTCTTCATTGAGAAATGCCTCCAAATCATTATCTTCAAATTTTTTTGGCTGATCAGGTCGCTCCTTGTCATCCAAGTCGAAACCACCAGCTTTAAAACGTGCAAACTACTTCCGACACGTTTGCTCAGTTACAGCATATTCACTGTACACTTCCACCAAAATACGATGAGCTTCAGCTGCACTTTTGTTCATATTAAAGTAATGAAGCAAAACTCCCCGCAAAAACACTTTATTCGGCACAAATTTTGACATATTCAATAAATTATAAAGTGTTGTTATTTATGATTTGAAAAAAGATTATGTACGGCAAATGGCATCCTATGATAGCTGTTTACGATGTATACATTACTGTAGGTAACGACGAAATTGTGTACTAATTGTGCTATCTCTTGTAAAACGCTACAAATTAATTTCAACATCCAATAAATTCTAAAATCGCAATAGAAAACAATAGAGAAATATTATTATTTGCACTATATAGATCACATGATATAACAAAAACTGAATTCCTCTTAAACCTCAAAAAATTAATAGAGCATAACAGCAAGTTTAAAAATAATTTAATTATGGGAGATTTTAACTTTGACATTTCAAATCAAGATAAACTTAATCAAGAATTTTTACATATACTCTTGGAGCATGATTATTGCCCAGGCTTTTGTAATATTACCAGACCATCAGATAAAACAGGCATTTCAGGAACTTGCATAGACAATATTTTTATTAAATTATATAAAATAGCCTATAGAACTTTTACACTTCATATACCACTTACTGACCATTTTCCACTTTTTATGTCAATAAATAAGATAAGAACAACCCGTACCATCATCGAGCTGTGCTGGATATACGCTGGTAATTTTCTAGCTCAAACTCTGTTTGTACTCTAACAGCCCCAATTTGATAGTGCTAAAGCTCAAATGCCATTGTACCTTACTGGATCAGAGAGTATCTGTATCCTGGCAGTTCAATATTTTTTTCCGTGTAGCAAAAATATTAGAAAAAATCATACACAATAGAATAACGAATTTCATAAACAAATGCGAAATACTTGCCAAAAATCAATATGGTTTCAGGAAAAATAAAAGTACAAAAGATCTCTACATACCTCGTAAATAAGTCTTCGAACACGATGACATATTTATTTCCACTCTTTGATTATGGGCTTAGGACCCATAATATCGGCGGCCACTACGACCCATGGCCCTTCGATATTACGCTCCGTCATCAAGCCAATAATTAGCCACTCTTGCGAAAGTCTTTTCTACTCCCATATGACCAGCTTGTGGAGTGTCGTGAGCTTCAACTAGAATTTTCACGCGATCTCCTGCAAGGAGCACCCATTTCCATGCATCCATATTAGGAAGTAAAGGGTCGATGTTTTTGTTCTGTCGATCTGCATAGAGAAGTCCCTGAACTACTTTCCAATCTGGATACCTTATTGGATTTCTCTCGACATTCTTCATTTTCTCCTGATACCATGGATCTTCATTCGTGCTACTCGCTATAGTTGCGATTTCGTACGTGCCTTCCCATGCTCGTGACAACGCATCGGGGACTTTGTGTAGCGCTTCTTTCCGGTGGAGGAAATCGATATTGTACATCTGCAACGCCGTATTCCATCGCGCAAGTAGGCCAGTTGGGTCGCGGAGGTTGTTCAACCATAACAAACTATGGTGATCGGTGATCACCGTGAACTTTTCTTCTTGCAGATACCCTTTCAACCGCTGGACCGACCATAAAACGGCCAGGCACTCCTTCTCAGTGACTGTGTAGTTCCGTTCCGCACGAGAAAGAGCCCTACTTACAAAATAAATGGGATGCTCCTCCCCATTAAATACTTGTACGAGCACTCCCGCGATGGCGTAGTCGCTGGCATCCGTTTGCAGCGAGAATGGCAGCGACAAGTCAGACCGTGCTAAACTGGAACCAGAATGAGTGCGAGCTTCAACTGCTCAAACGCCTCCTGCTGCTCCTCAGTCCAATGCCATCGCACGTCTTTCCTCAATAGCTTCGATAGTGGAGTTTTATATTCAGCTAATCGAGCTATAAACCTAGAATACCAGCCTATTATACCCAAAAATCGACGTAATTGCTTAAGATTTATGGGTGCTAGATACTCAAGAATCGGACGCACCTTCTCTTCATCCACCTTCAGACCACCTTCATTGACGATGTATCCGACATACTTCACTTCTGCATAGCAGAATTCCGACTTTTTAAGATTGATCTGAAGGTTTGCTTTCTTCAACGCTTCGAAAACTGCCTCTAACCACTTTATATGTTCTTCGAAGGTTGGCGCGACGATGATCACATAATCTAAATAAGCAAACACATACGGTTCCCACTCCGATTTGATGAGTTCGCCCATGATGTGTTGAAACACCGCCGGTGCATTGGTTAATCCATACGGGAGTCGCAGAAACTGGAACAGTCCTTGCCCTGGCACCGAAAATGCGGTGGCCTCTCTGCATCGCGGATCCAATGGAATTTGATGATACGCTTGACTTAAATATAATTTAGTAATATGCTTAGCTGTTCTGAGCTTGTCGAGAATGTCATCCATGTTCCCCTTAGAGGGTAAGCTAAAGCTTTAGATACCTTATTCACTCGCTTATAATCTATACAAAACCTGAACGTCTCCGACGACTTAGGTACTGACACGGGGCAACTTCTCTACGGCCCGTCTGAAGGCTCAATAATACCTTCAGCTAGCATTCTGTCCACTTCATCCCACGCGGCCTTCAACATCTTCTGCGAGTATTTCCTCGGCGCATCTCGAATCGGCTCGTGTCCTTGAATGTCGATGAAGTGTGGTTTAACATTGGCCAAGCCCAGAGTTGCAGGGGTAGGAGGAATCAGTCGTTGCTTGATTTCATCAATTTTCAACTGCTGGTCCACCGTAGCTCTGCTCAATCCACCAATGCTAGCTAAAGCGGGAAAGCTAGTGAGATCGTGCCCATACGGATAGAATTGATGCACTATACCTTTCGGTGTTGACCAAGTATCATTTTCGAAATCGATCTTCAGCTTAAAACGACGTTTGAAGTCGATTCCAAGGATGCACTCATACTGAAGGTCATCCGATATCCGGAAAGGCATAGTGTGCTTCATCTCATCGAGAGTAATTTCTACATTTAAAATACCTTGTACTGGTACTGCGCTACCATCGGCGATGTGCGCGGCGGATAAAAGCGGCTCCAGCCGATCAGCAAATTTGGCGCTGAGGCCCTTTCCAAGGTAAGAGCATCCGGCTCCGCTGTCCAGCAATGCCAACAACTTCATACCATTTAACTCTATGTTGAAGAAGAGGCGCGGCTCGATGCTTCCCATTGGACTTTGTACTTGACACTTTGTAGCTTCCGGAGCGACTTCATCTGGGATAGCTACAGCTTTAGACATATCGCAGCTTCCCACGATTTTCGCTTCGTTGGTAGGAGTCGTTATGTTTGAGAGCGGAGGAGAGTCGACTCCCCTATTCTCTCCGCTTAGTCATTTCCCGCCTTAGCATTGCACTTGGCACAAGTTCTTGCCGTGGCATTTGGCGAGTCACAGTTTTGGCACACCGAAGCATTAACACACTCTCTGCGCCAATGTCAAACTTGTCCACATCGAAAGCACGGCTCACGCTCCTTACGCCGTTGCATATCTTCGTGTTTTAGCTTTGGCTAAACGACTTGCGCTTTAACAGGTTCTAATGACGGTGACTCGACCGTCACGTTACTTGCTGCACGTCCGTGGCTCGAGCTACGCCGATCCGACTTTTTGATGAAAGATTTCTTCGGTACCGACTTCTCAGCTCGCTTGTTACGCTTGGGAGCTGTAGCGTGCGGAGACGACGATACCGGCGCAAACTCCAGCGGCGGTGCATCGATTAACGGCGTCTCCATCGTTTCTGGCGGTTCGATCACGACAACTTTACCTGATGGTGGAGTTTTCGGAGGTATGTACGCTGACGAAGGGAAAAACGACTCTGCAAGCGAGGGTGGTGGCTTGTAAGCTCGATCTTGAGCTCAACGGAGCTCTTCTTTCTTTCCCAGCTTCTGTAACTCCGGAAATGTCTCAAAATCCTTCCTATCAAATCTCATCCGATAAAAAGGGTGCAGTTTTTGGTACACTCGATCCAATTGTTCGTGTAATGTCAGCGGCCGCTTCAGTTGATCGAGCAAATCCCTCACTTCTCACAAGTAGGTCGAGATCGACTCACTGGGTCCTTGAGTGCGACCTTCCAATTCTTTGCGAAGCCTTTCTTGCACGTCTTTGAAGCTATATTGCAAGCGAAAAGCTTCCACAAGGTCTTCATACGATTTCCAGAATTGTCTTCATCAAGTACTGACGGTAATGCTTTAATAATCTCATCGAGATTTAATTCATAAGTTTCCTTACAGCCAGTTGAATTCACTAGGAAACTTTCCGGGTCCTTTTTCTGATCACCTTTGAAGGTAATGTGCCACTTTACAAACAACTCAGTGGTACGTTTTTCCCTCGTGGGGGATGATCGTTCAAAGGCGGAATAATCCCTATAATGTCCCGGAATTGAACTAGGGGGATGTGCCCCCTTTGTGCCTTCGGCACCCCAACCCCCCCGCCCCCACACATACCTGCTCCTCGCTTCACTTATCGCCCCCCTCCCTATGTAAAAACTTCATTTCTACATAATAGGCACGACCGCAATACTCAGGAGAACCTTATAATTTTACAATTGTGAAATTTGTGACATTTTGTTTTCATAATTTGTATCATAGGTATAAATATAGTTGATTTGTATCATAGGTATAATATAGTGAATTTTAAATAAAAATAAGTATGCGTTACTTTCACACAGTTCTTGCTTATGTATGTTTGGGCATTCAAAATCGATTTTACAGAATTAGATCATTACAACTAAAAACGATAATAATGCGTGCTCGACTCTCGCGACGCAGACTCATCTTGAAAAACGCATCATGCAAAACTACTGTAGAATTTTTGGGCCCACACACTACAACTTTTACATTTAACATACTTGTGCAAAGTCAAATACTGTTGAATAATATGAGAAAAACGAGCATTTTATTTGTATTTAGGCATTAAAAATCGTTTTTATTATTATAGGTCTAGCTCACCAAGAATTGATTGTACATAAAAATTTTAAATGGAAGAAAGTTTTGTTTGAATGTTATTTACAACTTCTGTATTTAACATTTTTGTATAAAGTCAAATCCTGTAAAGTAATAGTCAAATATCCGCATTTTTTGGTACATTTAAGAGTTTAAAATCGTTTTTAAGGGTTTATTTAATCAGAATTTGATTGAAAAAAAAACATTGTTCAAAATTAATACAAAACAAATACTAGGTATGGTAAACTTTATTCAGTTTTAACGAAAAGTGGACGCTAGTTGCTCCCGCGATGCGTTGCGTGAAACGTTAACTATAAAAAAAAAACAATTTTCGCGGGTGTTCCTAACTACATGATGTATACAATTTCAATTACAAAAAATACTTGCGGGTTGCGGCGCACACACGTACACTAAGACGGCGGAAAGGAGAGGAGCAGAAGGAAAAGGCCCGCAGCACTATATAAGACTGAAGCGGCATTCTCGGCCACAGCAATCTAGCTATTCTTTTCTGCCTTTGCGCCTTGAAGTTAACGCCACAAGCATCAGCGGCCGCTAAGTATACCTACTAGCTGACGGCTGCTATAGCCTGCTGTGTGGCCGTGTGCGGCGTCCGCGTGCGCGCGCGCTTGTGTGTGATAAAAACAAACGCAGTACCTTCAGGCTTCCGGCGTTCCCAGCAATGACAGCGGCTGCTGCAGTACGGCTTCCTGGTGGATGTCATCTCTCTCGTTGTGTTCATCGGCTGATGGTGACTCGTAGGAAGACAGCGGAGTCGGTGGCGGAAGCAGATTTCTTGGTAAGCCCTTTCTCGTTCCTAACCTCTCTGATGGGTGGGCTGATGATACTTTTCTCTTGTTGCAGGTATCTGGGGCAACAAGAGACGTAAACGACAAGCACTGCTGCAGACTGTCTCTTGACTGTGGTAATGTTGTCTGGGTTATTTACTTATTAGCAATATGTGGTTTTTAGGTTCCCAATGCTCGCTGTTTGGCTCCCAGATTAGTGACAGTGTTATCTGCTGCTTTTGCCTTGGTCGACCCTCAGGTTGAGGATATCTCTAGCAATGAAACAACAAGTGAAGGTCTCCACTGGTCCTTCCCGTCTACCAGACGATGTGGCCACCAGTAGTTATATCATCCTGGCCAACAGACCAGTGTCCTTGAAGCAGCGCCAACCTGGATCGGCCAGCCCTACTTTATTGCCTCTGAAGTTCCAGCAGTGCTTTAAGAGTGTCAATGCTTTAGGATGTGAGGGGATAGGTAATAAGAGCTGGGGAAAAATCTGAAAAGTGCAGTGACTGTGTTTGGATACGGTAGGGAAAGGTAGCTATTACTGAGTAAATTAATTTATAAGTTTAGCTAGGGTATAAGAACTCACCTCAGGAGGTTTATTGTATTTTAATACTTGTTAATATATTTACAAAAAGAAACTCTTGCGTACGTACTGCATTTAATATAGATATTGTAACATGACAAATTGTTCTATACAAAAAATGTAATGTATACACTAGCGGACTCTGTCAGTCTTACAGTGTGCTAGAAAACAATTAGATAGGTAAGTCTTGCAGACTACTTAATGAGACTTGCTATCTAATTATTTTGAAGCACACTGTAAGACTGACAGAGTTAGCTAGTATATTCATTAAATTCTATATACATGACACTTTGCCATGTTACGATATTTATATTAAATACCACAGCACATACATTTATACACAAGAGTTTCTTTTTAGGCACGACCGCTACTCGGGAGAGCCTTTCGAAGATATTTGAGGTTAAAATATTTTTCAATTTTTTTTTAAATCGTAATTTCTCGAGAACGGCTCTATGTATCTAAATGGGGTGGGAGGCATTCGAAAGAGAATTAAATTACCTATATTTTCTAAAAAAAATTAATTCTCTAGCTATCACGGTTCTTTTGTTA
The DNA here is from genome assembly GCA_036365515.1 of Torymus aiolomorphi. Taxonomy (NCBI): domain Eukaryota; kingdom Metazoa; phylum Arthropoda; class Insecta; order Hymenoptera; family Torymidae; genus Torymus; species Torymus aiolomorphi. The sequence goes on along the minus strand of CM070874.1, from coordinate 74,558,372 downwards.
TTAACAAAAACGTAAAAATTGAAAAATGAAAAAAAATGAGTTTTATATGTTCAACTATTACAAGAAGAATAAAATTGTCTTATTCGCTTCAAAATTCATTGTAGAGGTATATTATTGATAGTTCTCGGATGAGTTCTTTTGGCAAAATGATTGGTTCATAAATTTCAGAGATATTTGAGGTTAAAATTTTTCTAGACATTTTTAAAATGTACGAGGGTCATTTGACAAGTACCTAGCCTCACCGCCAGATGGTGCCACTATCGCACCAGAAATACACTACAGTGCAGTATCTTCCTGTAAACGGTTACAGACGAAATTTCAGCCGGATCGGAGTTGTAGTTTATTTTTGAGAGCGTGTGAAAGCAAATGTGTCCGTTGATTTTTGAAAAAATGGAGAAAGAACAATATCGGTCGGTGATTCGATTCTTGTTTTTGGAAGGGAAATCGCGCAGTGAAATTAAAGAACGCTTGGATGCAGTGTATGGGGATGCTTCTCCTTCGCTGACGACCGTTAAATTTTGGTATAACGAGTTTCAACGTGGTCGTACGTCGGTTTTTGATGATCCACGCCCAGGTGCTCCGAAAACAGCCACTACGGAGGAGAACGTGACAAAAATACACGATATCGTTTTGTCAGACCGCCGATTAAAGGTGCACGAGATAGCTGCGATAGTAGGCATCTCAGAAGAACGCGTGTGGCATATCCTACATGAGATTTTAGGCATGAGGAAGCTGTCAGCAAGGTGGGTGCCGCGTTTGCTGACTGCAGACAACAAGCGCATCCGTGTGACCAGTTCAGAGCAGTGTTTGGAGCTGTTTAATCGCAATCCAAAAGAGTTTTTGCGTCGTTACGTGACCGTCGACGAAACATGGATTCACTACTACACTCCAGAGACCAAGGAGCAGTCAAAACAGTGGACCTTACCCGGTGAACCTGCTCCGAAGAAGGCGAAGACGGTCCCGTCGGCCGGAAAGGTGATGGCCACTGTTTTCTGGGATTCTCAAGGTGTGATTTTTATTGACTATCTGGAGAAGGGCAAAACGGTCACAGGACAGTACTACGCCGAACTATTGAGCCGATTTGACGCCGTGTTAGAAGAAAACGGCCCCATTTGTCTAAAAAGAAAGTGCTTTTCCACCACGATAATGCACCGGCTCACACTTCTGCACTCGCCACGGCTAAATTGGTCGAATTACGCTACGAACTGCTGCCCCATCCACCGTATTCTCCAGATTTGGCTCCGTGCGACTTTTTTTTGTTTCCGAACCTAAAAAATTCGCTCGCCGGGAAGAGATTCCACTCCAATAACGAAATAATCGCTGCCACGGAGGCCTATTTTGCAAACCAAGAGAAAACATTTTTTTCAACGGGGTTAAAAAAATTAGAACACCGCTGGACCAAGTGTATTCAACTAAAAGGAGACTACATTGAAAAATAAATTTTATTTTTTGTAAAATTTTGGTGTTTTCATTTGTAGGCTAGGTACTTATCAAATGACCCTCGTATTTCTTGAGGATGGCTCTGTGTATCTGAATGGGATGGGTAGCATTTGAAAGAGAATTAAAATATTTATATTTTCTAAAAAGAAAAATTTTTTAGTTATCACGGTTTTTTATTATTAACAAAAATGTAAAACTTGAAAAATTGAAAAATGAAAAAAAATCTGTCTTTATCAAATTTTTTAAAATACATCATTTAAAGTACATTTAAAATACGCACACATATCCAAAGAACAATCGAACAGACGACGACATGCGTGAATAACTGAAGAAGACGAATATTCAGCAAAGAGAAGTCGATCGAATCGTCGAACCATAGTTATTAAAAAACGATGATCTTGTACGAGATGTAGAATCATTCTCTGGATATTAAAAGAAACAAGCTTACTTTCTAGCACGACACTAGACGAATCCACAACCTTCGATGTTATTTATTTTATAGTTTAAAAATATGAATTTTTCTTATGAAATTTTTTGTAATCAATCTCAAAATGTAATAATAGCAAAATATTAAATAAAATGAATATATTGAACTAACATGTGAATAATATTTATATAAAAAAATTTATTTATAAAATCCGAATACAACATTTTTTATGGAATAATATATAATTATATTATAATTTTTACAGAAATATAATAGAAAATAAAATTGCTTTACTGTATTGCATGCTGTGCCGCATGTGCGTTATGTCTCCCATACAATCATTTTTCTTGTAAACACAATCAAAGAACAACTTTAGAATATTTTTTTTATTTCGAACCAATGTACGACGAGAAGCCGTTGACAGTGGACTTGAAAAAGAATAATTTGATGAAGAATAGAACTTGAAGAACATTGTTTTCCATTCATATAAGAATTAAAATCACAAACAAATAAATTACAAATGGAACCTCAATGAATAGCCATGAAAAAATTACAAGTTAATATTTTTCATAAAATTTTTCCAATTTTTTTTCGTGAAAAATTTATTTTTCGAATTTTAATTTAATAAAAGGAATCAAAAAATTATTTTGAGTAAGCTACGTGCCAATGAATTGGCAGAGGCTTTGCTTTCTTAATGTTTTTTTTTTTTTATTATCTTAACTATTCACATATTATATTCTTATCGAAATTTCAATCAAGCTAAATATGAGCATTATTAAATTAAAACCTTTTAGGAAGTCATACAAACTTAAATATTTTTAAAACATGGACAGTTTTCTCTGAACATCGATCTCGAAAATATGAGATATTGAAAAAAGTCTTGGGTTTCCCAAAGTTTGAAGAAGGTTGATTGATTTTTACAGCGAAAGTGTATGTTACTTTAACTAAATTCTTGTAAATTGATGCATAAACAATCTTGAAATTCCAATAGATTCAAGTATTTCATAAGTTTAATAACGAATAAAAATTTTCTCACGGTTCATTATATTTTTTGAGAAATAAATTTTAGAAAAAATGTATCGCTCTTTTTAATGTCAAACAATATAAAATATGTATGTCTAATAGAAAATGTAGATAATAATCAACGCTTTCTCAAAGTCATCTTATACAGAATCGAAAAATATTTGCTTTGGCCTGTAAAGAATAAAAATATAAAAATTTGGAAAAACGAAAAAATTAATCAATTAGGGTATCTTCACTAGTGAATGAAAAAATAAGGAAATTGTAATTTTTGTTATTCAATTAAGAGTTTTAAATATAAATTAAAAGTAAAAATCTTTTTTAATTAGTATTTTAAAATCTTTAAACTTTACGTCAATGACAACATTTTAGATAAAGAATAAAAGTAGAAATTTTGTTTAAAAAAAATCTGTAAATATCTCCTAAAAACCAGTAAATGAACACGTGATGCTAGTGACTAAACACTTTGAAACCAGGGAATGAACACTTACTTTGTATGTACTTATTTGAGTTCAGTAACAGTAATTTTACAATTTGAATGTTAAAAAATGACACCAGGATGATAATGATACACTTTATGTATTAAAACTAAACATTTAATATTAAACATTATTGATTTTTCATACAGTATAGCATGAGGTGCGAATAACGTTCGTTCACTAGGTTGCCGGGATAACACTCGCGGCCCAGCAAAGAAGTGTTCGTTCGTTTACTTATAGATCCAGGAGTATAAAATGAACCAAAGTTGGGACACGTAAATTATAATTTTATAATTAACTTTTTTCTTAAAAATAATGTCGAATCGTCAACTAACAAGTATAAAACTTCATTTAGACGTAAGATTTTAGCGCAAAAACTTTCGATTTTGAAAAAACTTCAATATGCCTACAGTGCATCTGCGTCACCCTTATAGCGAATGGCGTATGTTTAATTCTCATCACGATATCGCAATATTAATAATTTTTTTCATCCAAGGCAATTCATTTCATAGCATCTACAATATATAAAATGAAAGAAAATTTCGCCAAGATTTCAAAATCATGATTATATTTGATACACAAAATGTACAAATTTTACAATTTTAAATATTATATCAAAATGTTCATTCACTGGTGACTGTTCCAATACTGATGTAGTCACCCTATAAAAAAACTTTGCATTTCAAGTCCTTCATCAAAGAAGAAATGATAAGCCATGCCAGATTAAAATTAGTGTAAGCATTATTGAGTTTTACGAGGCACATGTACGCACATAGGAAATTGTGCCAACACCCTAGTAGAAATCGAAAAAAAAACCCCTCTCAATTCCCAATCGCCCCGCCGACCCCAAACACTAAAAGAAAAACCTCGCGTTCCGCTTGACAATCTTCCTCCAACAAAACGCGCCGGATAAGCGGCTCTCGGCAACCGGCGTTTCCACGTTTACATGCGTATACGGCACGCGCGTCTCGAAGAAGCCGCAGACGCGCGAGGGACGCGGTTATCTGGCAGTAAAGATGTTTACAGGCGGCCCGCGCTACTATCGCTATCAGGGTCGAATGAGGAGGCGGCGAGGGAGGAGCAGGGCAGCGAGGGTACGACGACGCTCTAATTGATTTGTGGGCGCTGGCGCTATCGTCAGCCTCGTAACTTAAATGAAATCGCGCCCGCGTGGTATAATCGGCCCGGGTGCGACGGGGATAGGGTAGCGGCCTGTTTTTGTTTTGAGGTTGTATGATTTTTGGTATGTTAATAGTAGTAGATTAGGGGGCGGATTGGCATTAAACTCCAGTTCTCTTCATGAGAGTGAACGTTTTCAAAATATGAATAGGTATTAATTGAGAATTGCTTAGTTTTTCTGTAGCTGCTGAAGAAAGTACAGTTTCTGAAGGTAAAATGTTCGATATTCTCCGTACGAATCAAGATATTGCGTATTGCAACATGTACGTGCGCATGCACTGTTTACACACAAACAATGCATAAAAATTCAATTCATTATTCCACTCGATACTTTTTTACGTGCTGCGCCCTCTACCTGTTTTATTTGTTGTTCACCAGTGTTATTCTACACGTCTTTAAAAACATAAACTGACATTTTACAGTCGTTCCAGCCCAAACCACGAGAGAACCGCCTCGGTATCATATCACCTTTTTTCAAGTTTCCTAAACTCGCCCCGTCTGTGGGAATTTTATCGGGCCAACATGTGTTTCCTATACACAGCCTACGCACGACTTTTAAGACCTCGCTCACCTTTAACTGCCCAGTCGCTCGCCCCTATCTCTGGCGATATTTCACAGTCGTAACCTTATCGGTAATGAACAAAATTAATTACGCCCCCTGTCGTACAAGCGGCCAAACGAGCATACAAATCTCGTGCTTTCCGGTCTCCTCTCTCTCTCCCCAAAACACTCTCTCTCTCCTTCTCTCTCGCTCTCTCTCTCTCTCTCTCTCTCTCTCTCTCTTTCTCTTTCTCTTTTCGAAGGTAAGAGTCCGAAAATACCTGAAAAAAGTGTCTCGTCCGCGCATGAAATCGCCGGCCACGCGGCTTATCTCTCGGTGAATACGTTAGAGTCCCGGTGCTGTCAAAGTCGTCTCGCGCGTCTTCGATGCCTTATCTTATCTGCGGGAGGAGAGAGAGAGAGAAAGAGAGAGAGAGAGAGAGAGAGAAAGAGAGAGAGAGAGAGAAAGAGAGAGAGAGAGCAGTGTGACTTTTTCCCGGTAGCTCGTCGTCGTCCTCACGACCCTCGTCTCGGTCCTGCGTTGGTTTTCTGTTTTTCTTTCGCGCTCCGGATATCGCTGGACAAACGGCCTTTTGATTTCTTTATCGCGAGGGTAAATAATAAGTAAGGTTATTTGTTTTTGGGATGTTTGGAGATGACTTTTCGGTCTTCGAGTCGGAAAGTCAAGTCTTTTATATTGAATTTTCAGATAAAATGTTGTGAAAATATTTAACTGAATTGTTCAAATAATGCTTTTCAGAACTATGCGGAATTACTAAATTAAGTTCTAGAATATATTATAAATATATGTAGTTACTTGTAATGCTACCTTACAATTATGCTAATTCTAAAATAATAGTAATCGTCCACGGTGTTTATAGATATTATAGATTGTTAAAGCTTACCATATTGCGTTAATAAATTAAAATTATCAGCTTGCTCGTAGATTATTTGGGATTTTTATTCAGTAACAAGCATACTAAATTCTGGCAGAAATGTTAACCAGAAGCTAGCTATTTTTCAGTTAACTTTATGGCTAAAAACGAACATTGCTTGTATTTTATAATTATGTACCAATCCGAAATAATGGCATTTACACTTCATAAAATATGTATTTTAAGTCATAGTAGAACTTTTAGGTGAATTATATTTTTTGCTATAAATACTTTCATTTAATTAACACATTAGCTATAAAATATGATGGTTAATTTTCTACCAAGATACTTTTATTATTATTATTTTCACGAATCTGAATATTTAAATACGTTCTATCAATTTCAACTATAACACATCATCTACATAATAACTTGTACAAATCGAAAATACGGTTTTTAAAAACTTGCAAAATCAATTTCCAATAATAATCTACAACCACACCACTCTATCCTCCCATCCGACCTCTAATGAATCGAAAAATTTGTCAATCCTCTCTCTCCGCCCCTACCTTTACCTTTTCTTTTTCGCCCTACAGCAGGTCCGCCGGTAATAATTCAGCGCTGCGCGCGTGCGCGACGGCCTGTCACAGGGTGGTCTCTTCGGCGGCGACTGCGGCGTTGGGAAAGCGTATACCAAGCAGACAGAAAAAAACAACGCCCTGGGTTTAATTTTTGTGCCTGGCGCCTGTGAAACGACGCGGCGCTTCGATGGATTAGGGGCGCGCGTGCGCGCTGTAGGGTAGTCGGGACATATTTTAGGGCCACGGGGTTTATTAGGCTGTGTGGCAGGATGCGAGATCTCGTGAGGAATTTGGAATATTTGGAGATGGGGGAGTTTAATGGTCGGTGCGGTAAGGTGATCTAGATTTGAGGGTCTAGGGATGAGTGTATGGGGTTACGTCTGGGTGGGAGTTTTGTGAGGTGATGCGGACTTTTACAGAGAAGATAACATTTTATTGGTGCTCATATATTTGTGTATTGTAAGGAATTCTATGGGAATATAATCGATTGTGGGCGATTTTATAGATAAAAGATGTTCGTTTGTAATTTCGATTGAGTATAAGTAAATACGTCTGGCTTGACTGGTCAATTCAGGATCACGATCTCGAATGTTCTTTGTAAATCAGTTGTTATAGCTGCAGCAGAAGCGGTGAAACCAAAAACCTTTAGTGAAATGCTTAAAATACTCAAAAGTCGTTTTCAAATATTTTGATTTTTGAAAAACTTTGTAATAAAAGGTGATTATTCAATGCAAAAGTAAATAGTTGGAATGGTAAGAATAAATTATTATTCATCAAACACATAATGTATCGAATGGTTTTAAAGTACTTATCATAATATATCAATGTGTTTTGTAGTGAAATAATTATATGATTACCCTGGAGGAAATCCAAAATATTTTATAACTAATAACGGACTATTTATATTATAAACTTGCTATAAAATGGGAATTTCTCTTGTCAAGTTTCTAGCTCCCGTTCAAATGCTTTTTCTCCTATTATATGGCCATTTAATAGATTGAAAAATAGAATGAGTTTTTCGAAGACAAGCATAAGCTTGTTTCTTGAGTAGTTTAAAGGTATTAAAACTGATCAGTTTCTTTAGTCTGGAAATGGAATTTAGTCTGGAAGGCTTGCTGTTATGACAAGGAGTGAAAGAGACAGAATCAGACGGAGAAATAAAAGTTTTGCTGAATTATTCATAGAATGAGTACAACAAATGATTTATTACTTAATGTTATTTATTTATATTTTGGTTCGCCATCTAATGTACTTTAATGCTCTTTCATCAAAGATCAAATTAGTAAGTAAATCAAATACGAATATTTTGTTGTTATACGTCAATCTAAGAAATAGTCAAATAATGGTCGAAAAATCGTTTCATTATAGCTATTAATTAGCCAGTTTTACTAGCTATTGTCTGACTTCTTGGCCATTTTATATAAATGAATTTCTACCAGGGTAGCGAGCACAATCAATCTGTTAAAAGAGTAACATGAGAACGAGAAAACAAGTGGACCGAAAATGCACACCTATAGACCAAAACCAGGCCACATGAAACTCCAGCACTTCTTCCGTACATCAACCGCCATCGAACTAGAACGAAGAGTACCGCACGCTCCTCCGCAACACAGCCCATAATACACCGCGCGGAGTTATCGTTTCTTTGTGAACGGTTGGCAATAACTCGGAAGGGACGCACACGCGCAAAGACAGAGGGGAAAAAGAGGCAAGGAGGAGAAGAAGAAGCGGAGGAGGGAGCGCGGAGAGGAAGAAGAAGAGGAACGAACGGTGAGAGCGGTATTCCCCGGCGATGGCCGCTTTGTGCGGCGCGCGGTTCATTCACGCGATTCTTCCCATTGATGGTTGCCGAGACGGAGGAGGTAGAGAGGGAGAACGAGAGAGAGGGAGGGAGAGAGAAGATTTAAGATTAGCGGGAGATAAGGAATGCGGAGAGGCGCGTACGTGTGGAGGTTGGCAAGAGGGAGGCCGAGCGGGAGTAGCAGTAACAGTAAAAACGAAAAAAGGAGAAGGTGAGAGTGGAAGATAAGGATTTTCGAGACTTATGTTTGGTTTTTGCTTATTGAGGTGGCTTTTTTGCTGAGGTATACTTTTGGAATTAATTTTCCGTTTGTACATAGTTTTGTAAGAAGGATTGTGTATAAGTTCGCGATCGACGTCTTTTGTATATAAGAGCAAATAGAAATGTTGTTATATATAATTACAATAATTCGAGTGACTTTGATATGGAACAAATTGGGAATAAAGATATACTAGCCAGTTCAAGCGCGCTGCGCGCGCTCTTCGCTTCACCTCTTATACACTTAATATTGAAATATTATGAAACTAAAATTCATTTTATTTTTTAACATACACAAATTCATCTAATATTTTCTATTAAAACTTGGATTTTATTTATATTTATTTTAGTTTATTCCTAAAATACAAAAATTTCGAAATTTAACCGTATTCAGAACAGTTTTCATAGTCCTTCATTATTAACTACAGACAAAATAATAATACTTTTTTGTTATACAATGTTAAACTTTAAATCATGAATACAATTTATAACTTATATCTTTAGTTTAAATATTTCATATAATTTCAAATTATATGGATTTTATTTGGACGAATCAGTTAAGATCTTAAGTTAATAGCTAATGTCACTGCAGACCAATCACGGGTTCCATTTAAACAGACTTGACCAATCGCAAAGGTTTTATTTCGGCTTCACATTTCCGGCATCATTCTTTTAAAGAGAGATTGTAATGTTACTACGAATAGGACCATTTATCCTTGACGAACTGATTCTTTATGTAACATTATTGTTATATGTAAATATAACAAAAACGTACATATCGTCTTGATTAGGAAACGAATTATATCACTAATTTTCTATTACTTCGGCCTAAAATAAATAAATAATCCAGATCGATCTATTTTAAACTCACTACTTCCGGTTCATTAAAGTGTTTGAACAGCGCTCCGAAATCGAAAATCACAATAAAACTGTAATTAAGCGAACGTGCGCAAGTATACCCACAAGACGCGAAAACCCCGCAACAAAAACCACCTCGCAAAAAGCACGACGGAGACAAAGCTACAGAACGAACTGGGTATGTAAAAAACAAAAACCCGCGAAGAACAAAAAAAAAAAAGAAAAATACCAGGGAAGGCGAGAGAAGAGAGGAGAGCGAAACTATGCGCTCAGGGCCGGTATGCGTAACGAGGGAGGCTCGCGCATAAATATGCGCGTGCCTGTCTCACTCTCTCTCTCTCCTCCTCCTCCTTTCTTTCTCACCTCTCTCGCGCTCTCGAAAAAAGCCGGATCCACCTCTCCCTCGAGATAAAATAGCGCAAGAGAGAAGAAGACGAAATTCGGGCGTGCAGAAAAGGAGCATCTCGAACGAGACCAGAGAGGACAAAGGCGTGCGCGACGTGCCGGAGATATCGCGGTCACACCTGCAGCCCTCCCCCGTCTAGGGGCCCGTTTTTGCCAACGCAGAGTCCCCGCGCACTCCACAAATCAGCAGTGGCGGCTACCCGAGTTACGATGAGAAACCGAGGTTGAACGACTCGCGCTGTATATATAGCAGAGAGTAGGTGATGATGATTTTTATATGCGAGTATATTATAACGCTAGAAAGAGAGAGAGAGAGCGTGCGATTTTTATGGAGGCCGCGGCCGCTCATGAATAATCAAGCGAACGGATTATTTGAATAGATAAGGCGAGAGGAAGAGAGGCGAATTATTATGCATGCGCGAGCGAGCAAGTCTGTGTGTATGGGGATATTAAAGTATCGGTCGGAGATATTAAATAATAATTGGATTGCGGCTTGGTGAGCGGATGACGCGAGGGTTTGGTTAATTTAGCGAGTTTATCAGTTCGACTGTAGCTAAGTGTGAGAATATGCGGATTTTATTTGACGGGGTACGCCGTAGATCGAAAGAAAAGAAATACATTTTTGGTTAATGGGACATACTTAACCCATTCATTTACTTCCGACTGACTTCTCTGAGCTAACAAGACCGACAACGCTATAACGGTATACCGACCCGTCGAATAATGCAACTTCCCTTTTTTCCCCGTAACCCAAACACAGAAAAGAACAACAATCACCGCCTCTGTCCTCATCTCAGCTAGAAACGCGCGTGTCGCGTCGGATCACAAAATCCATAGCTCGAAAAATCCGCATATTTGCATCATAATAAGCGCTAATTTCCGAACTTCCTCGCGGCGTAGTGCTACACAAAAAGAGGCCGAAGCGGCTGCCCTATACAGCAGCTATATATATATACGTCCACGACAGTCTCGCGGCTTCCACGAAAGGAATACCGAATCTCTGGAAGGTTCGGACCGGCCAGACTGGCAGTCGGCGGCGAGAGATCGAAGGACGTGTCCCCGCCTTATTTTCTCGCCTGGGCTGGTTTTGTGCTCCGAGGGAGAGAGAGTGAGAGAGTGAAGGAGTGAGAGGTTTTTTAAACGGGAGCGGCGAGGGCTTTGAAGGATCGCGGGTGGCAGAGGTGTTTGATTCAAGGAGTCGCTCGAATGGAAATCCGCGTAGGAGTGACGAAATAGGGGCTGGTTAATTGGATGATTGAATTGATAGGTAGATTCTTTTATGTGTAAGAATAGTGTTTTTAAAGAAATATATTTTCAAGGTATTTTGAAACAGTTACTGTACACTGAAAAAAAAGTACAGGAAAAAGTACTAAACGTTCAATAAAAATTACCATCTTGTGCAGGGAACGCGACCACAGACTGTAAAAACCCAAAAAATTACCATACTTTATAAGAAATTTTACCAGAAATATAGAAAAATTTACTATACTCTATTGTAAAATTTACTGTAAAGTATGGTAATTTTTCAGGTCTTTACAGTCTGTGGTAGCTTTACGAGACAGTATAGTAATTTTTCCAAAACTTTTCTCTGAGTGTATGATAAATTTGATTGCTATTCGATACACCAACCTACAAATTTAAATTAAAACATTAAATTTCACGTACTTATTTTAAGATACGAGTGTTGAAGGTACCGTTAAATTTACGAAACTAAATATCTTCATTGAACTATAAAAAAGAATTCTTTTCTTTTTTAAAAATAACTGAGAATATAAAAAAATTTTAATGTGAAAAGTACAGAAAAATATGGTCAAAGGTATACGTACACAATTCACCACAAAAATTAAATTTAACAAATAATGACTTACTAGTCCTTTAAAAAAAATGATCAACTAATCCCTCGCGCCAGGATACCTATTAACAACTCTATATATAGAAATTCATTTTATTCAATTAAAGAACAAAACTTCACACGGCTCAGGGGCCCCCAAAGTATCCCTCATTCACGCTCTTCTTCCTCTTTCGTCACCTCGCCTCTTCTCACACAGGTACCGCTGTGCCCACGACGAGCGCGCAGACAGCGCGGACGCGCGGGAAAACAAGTCAAAAAAGTCTCTCTCTCTCGGTTTCTCTCGCTCGCTCGATGAAATCCGAAACTAAAAGAATTCTGCCGTCGTCGTTGGCACACGCCGGAGGACTCGAAATTCGAAAAGTAGAAACCGCACGCAGGTGCCAGAGAGGAAAGGGTGCGACAAAAAATGTTTTTATTACGGTATAGGTCAGAGGGATGCTGCTGCTGCTGCTCTGTCGCTGATGTAGCGGATTCTTTTGAGTGAGCCGACTATACATGCAGATAAGCGAGCCAATAAAAAAGTAGTTTATGCGCGCGCCTAGGTGACGTGAGGTTTGAGTGTGGGATCGTGGTGGAGTGGGGGCACTGATGCGTCGATTAATGAATGAAATCGTAGACGCGAGGTTGCGGCTTTTTGGGAGTAGTGTGTGACGTTTGTTTTGTGGAATTGGTGAACTGCGAGTTATTAAGAAATGAAAGCTTATAAGAAATGCGTATAAAAGATTGTTTTCGTATTTTAAATTTTTTATGCTTGAGTGAAGTACGGTTAGAGTCAATGCAGGAATGTTCAAATATAATGTAGTCATTTATAAAATAAATTATTCCTAACCAGGATAATTTATAACAGAAATGTTTTAAACATGAGGAGATAAAAAAAAAGTAATACCAGATATGCAGTTTCACACTTGTTTAACACTTTGAGAACTTGTAGTGTATGAATAATTTAGAATAACGAGCATTGCGAGATGACACTTAGTTGCGAAATATATTAACGTTGATGGATTCAGTGAGTAAACATGGCATGATTGGTTATCAGAAGAATATTATTAAGCACAACGTCAATAGTAAATCGCGTTAATAGATTTTTTTCTGAAAAAAGTTGATTTTATTGCTATTTTGTCTTATGAAGTGAGTAGTTGTATACTTCGAAAACTACTAAATCCGACGTTAAGAGGTGAATCGTGAATAATCGTGCATTTAAACAAGTCATAACTGGGTACTAATAGCAACTGATTCGTATATATCTGTTTCATAAATTCATAAGTTTGACATACCATGATGCAAAAAATTATTCTAGTTTAATGACATTCCATTACCTCTATTACAGTTTCGCGTTTGACTCTACTGGTCAATATATTTAAGAAAATTTCTCATTTGAATGACGTAGAAAAGATCTACAATTACAATATAAAGGTTCGCGATCCCAAATGAGGCAAAAAACTAACAGCGGCATTTTCTTTTGTTAAATTCACTATCAACCTATACGTGCACCAACGTCAACTTCAAGACCCACCAGTAACCCAAAAAGAAAAAAAAATGAAACCCAACCGAAAGTATAAAGTGCCTCTTAAAAGCCGGAAGTGTCCGCAGCGTCCACCATCGGACGCGGGCGCGATGATGGATAGCAGTAGCCGAAATCCGGAGTCGGCGCGAAAGGGTCGATCGGCGGGCGCAGGTGACGGGCCACTAATCACCATCGGTTTTAGATTATTCTGAAATAATGACCGGCGCGGCGGTGGTGGTGCTGCTACGCACGATCGAGAGGAGTCACATGCGTCGTGATAAATCGCCCGCGGATGGGGCCAGGCCGCGTCTAAATACCGTTTACGGGGAAGCGCGCGTTTGTCTTCGTTGTTGAGTGATTGACGAAATGTCGAAAGTTGTTAATTTTTCGTTGATATTTTTGGGTTGTGTGGTTTGGGTATGTAGCATAGAAAAGGTTAATAGATGTAGTTGATATAGAATAACTTTATGTAAATGAATGGAAACAATACTTGAACAATGGAGAAATAATGTTGTAACAATACTTTTTGGTAGCCATGAAAATCGTTCCATTAGTCATAAAAGTCCGAAAATCTTTATTCAACAAATTTTTACCAGATGATACGATTAGTTTATAAATTGATACTTATTTTATAGAACAGTAACGTCAATTTAGATTTACAATCAACTAATTAAGCGATTGATATATCGAGCAAGCAATCATCAAATTCAGTGCTACATATAACATTCTTTTTTGAATACCCAATTAAAATCCTCATTCATCTATTATAATCCATTCAGAAATAGCACATCACAGATCAGGTTCGAACCCGCGCGCAAAAGTTCAGAAGCCGAACGAAAATTCCAATGATGAACGCGACGACGATGATGACGATGATGAGGCAACGTATGACCTCGCACACACATACGCGCGCGCGTGCGCCATGGGAACGTCCGCGCGAGGTGAAAGGACTACTGCTCTTTTTCGGCATCCGCGCGTATAATCTCGCTGACGATCGCGGATTGGCTTTCTGGTGGTCGCGGTTGACATTTTTCATGAGTAGCTTCTGCGGTCGCCCGGCATATATAACGGTAGTAGCCCGCTGCTGTAAATTCGCCAGATTTATCCTCGGAAATCTCAGAACGCCGATGGACCGCGTCCAAGTTTCTATTTTCTCATGAGTATAGGGTTGTGATTATTCGGCAGTTTTATTCGCCGGAAGTTGATGTCATTTGCGTGATGCTGACGATAAAATTGTTCAATGGTACTGATAGGAATCAAGGATGGTAGATCTGTCAAAGTGGTCAATGATCGGTCTGAACAGAGAAATAAATTATCGATTTTGTTTTCTAATCAGAGTGGAAGATTTTAAAAACTTTACCTCGAACTTTACCGAACTTCACCTGGGGGAATGGAAACAAATTAAAATGAAATAGGATAAAGTTTGATAATGATTAAAACATTTTGAATAACATTGGCACAGTTTTTGTATGATTTTTCTTTTTTTTTGGATTTGGATCAATATGCAGAAATAACCTACATAATATGTAAAATGAAAAAAAATATGTTGAAAGTTTCCTGTAAAAAACATTTTCTGGATGAATTTTAAAATATGAAATAGTTTATGAGAAGCAGTTAAATGAGTTGCGCACGTATTGAAAGAATCTAGGACGCATTAGTTTTTGTGAGACGATAAAAACGTTTTATTTTTCGGTATCAATGTTGGTAGATAGCATTATTCATTTTCTGATCCACAAGAAAGTTAAATTGCCAGTTGAAGACGCTATAAAAACTCTGACATACAGATCAAATTCAACAAAAACAGGCAACACGGTTAAACTTAAAAACATGAATACATGTTTTTGCTTAACTTACGTTCTCCCCTCGCGTACAAAAGTCGACTTTCCAGTAAGAAAACTCCTTATTATATAACACCCATCCGCTATCGAATCCCATACAACCCGCACCGCCACTCTCCCAAAAGAAGAAAACAATAATCCTCCACCTCCCGAAATTCCGTGCGCACCTCCGGCCCCTCAACGCGTGAAATCGCATTAGCCTCCATTAATCGCGGCGCTCTCTAGACAAAAGCCTTCCCTCTCGCCCATCTTATCAATTTTATCTGCCGACAATGAAAGCCACATCCGTGTGAATCTCGCGCGCTCGCGCACTTATACGAAGAGAAGTCGAGGGCCCGAAAGAGGAGACTACGAGAGAGGGAAAAAACACGGGTAAGAGAAGAGGAGCGTTGACATTCCTCCGAGCTCGCGAACGAAAAGGCATCGAAGAGAGTGGATGAACACGGCGAATTCGAGAGAGCGAGCGGGTCCGGACACTCGCAGCATCCGGTGATATTTCAAGTCCGCGGTGGTGGCCGTGGCGGACCGGACAACCTCCTTGGTAGGAACAAACAAATCACCGGGCGTAGCATTACACGCTTCTTAGAGGTTCGCTCTCTTTCTCCATTTCTCTCCATCTTTCTCTCTCTCTCTCTCTCTTCTTTCCGCGTGAAATATCGTATTTTGGCACGGTGCCCTTATACACACTTTCTTCCCCGGCTCCGTCTCTGTCTTTCGTGGCTGTTCGTGAGATTTTGCAGAAATGGCGGAAACCGAGATAGTCCTAATTATCCATTCACAAATGATCTCCGCGGGACGGACGGAGTCTCGGGTTTCCAGATTGGAGCCTCAAACTCGATGAGCTTCAGGACTAAAAAATTCTAATGGTCTTGCGGTTGAGATCTAATTACATTTTATATTTTACGAAGAGGTTCGTTTAGTTTGTATTATGGTTGAGTGATCGGTTTTCGATTGTTAAATAATTAGAATTAATTGATAAATTCAATTATGGATAATAAAGCATAATTTTATATTTCTTGATGTACATAGCATTAGTCGGCAGTAAAAATTTTAAGAGCTGGTTTGCTCTTGAAAATTTAGAATGATGCAGAAAACACTCGGGTATCCTCAGACGTAAAAAAGTGAATCATTTCGTCGTCACCCAATCTACTAACTCTTAACATTAACATCCAATAAAAAGTTCCCCGAAGCAATAAATTCTCCAAAACCTGACCACTGATCCTTTTTGTTCTGTTCAACGAAACATTCCCATAGACTGATTAACGTTATCTTAACTTTTGACTCTGTTCTTATTACCCGTGAGGGAAAGGGAGAGAGAGAGAGAGAGGGAGGGAAAAGGCGTCTTTACGACCAAAAAGAAAGATAGTCCTCTTCTAACCCACCTAATGAGAAACAACTTGACTCTCGTGGCGGAGGAAGTCACGGAAGAGGTAGAAAAAAAATACCAAAGAAAGAAAAACATCGGATATCTGATAAAGCTTTCGAGCTATCGCATGGTTTACGAGCAGATGGAAGAGTTTCATTGATAAAAGAAGCATAGTAGACGTAAGTACGAACAAACCTCTGAAAGTGTTACTTTTTTAACGTATAACAATGTCTAGCTTGTAGTTTCCCATCGGAAAAGAAAAATGGTTGCGTAGTAAATAAACATGACACTAAAGTCTTGGCTATAAAAGTGAAAAATGATTCTTGTAGAAGAGAGTATTGTTTATACGCTTTCAATAAAACAAATAATGATATCAGTAACTACATTTTTCTTATATTTTTTTCCTTTCAGAATTGCTTATTACACTAGAAATATTTATCAACAATTGAATTAACTGACTAAAATGAATTTAACCAATGCCATGAAAATTATCGTTATCAATCACATGCGATATAAAAAAATATCAAAATAAGTAATCACATGACTAATTTGAAAATGCATTCATCGATCTGCAATGAACAACATACTTCTCGGAAGTATTTCGACAAAAACTCGTCATAATTCTTTCCTAATCAAATGAAAATAATCCGAATACCTTCATATCCCTGAAGACATTTTTATTACGCCTACCAAGCGTTTAAACTCCCTTTTCCCCTCACACACACACACACACATTGCATTTCGGCAACCCACACACAGATACACACACTATTCCCCCCAAGCTTTCGCGGTGGTCCTCGGCCTTAAAGGCTCTCTCGCCGTGGCGGCACTTCGGCACCGACAATTTATTAGCCATTATTGGGAGACACACAATGCGCGCGCGCGAGCTACCTGGTGCTCCTCGCGTGCGATCCGTCTGCTGGACGTCTCGTGCGGAAGGGACGGGAAGCGGAGAGAGAGAGAGAGAAAGAAGCTTTTACTTACTCCATTATCGGAATTGCAAGTATTTCGTACCCTCTTTTTTCTCGTTCCGAAGAAGGAGGAGGAGAGGAGCCGCGCGGAACGTTCGGTTAGCTCGGCTTTTTTCTGCGGATGCGCGCGCGCGAGATGCGGGAATCGGAGGAGGTGCGCGCCCAGGCTCGCGGGTGCGATTTCTTTTTAATTTGATGGGGGAAGGATGAGGGGTAAGGTGGTTTTAATGGTTTTCATGCGATACTGCGAGTTTGGATAAAGCGTTTTTGTAATTAACATTAAATTAAAGTTAACTTTTTTGGAATTGTTACATAAAAGTTGAATATTGAGCTAGATACGAAACTAATTGCTTTTTCCTCGCATCATTCACTAACATCGTTAAGAATATTCTTGTTTTCTGTACTGAGTACCGTATTATATATACTTCCTCATTTGTTTACTGTTATACTGTAAAATGGAAGATAAAAAAAGAAAACAAGCATTAAAATTCATACAGGACATGCGACTCCGAAACACAAACCACCACTTTACGTATGTAAATGGAGCATTTGTCCGTTAAATAAAGCCAACTTTCTTAATATATCGGGCGCATATAACGAGTTCGACACGTCAATGAGAAAAATGAGTTATAACGCGCCGCTGCCCGAACATTGATTAATGCGGCCCGCGCGCCGGAAATGTACACTCGTCGTCCCGTGCAAATATTTACCTCGAGCTTTATACATAAATTTCATCGGAATTATGCGTCGAGCGTCAAATGAAGTCTCCAGCGTGAAATTTAAAATCGTCATAAATAATGAAACCGCGCGCAAGCTCAAAGAACTGCGCGTGTTATTAAACCTATATATCCCGCAGGCCAATCGCCGCTAAATTCAGTAGTGACCGCGATGAATATTCAACTGGGCTATAGAGTTTGATAAAAAAGAGGAAGGAATTTCGCGCGACGAAATTATTTGTCGTTAAAAAAAAAGCGCGCGATCCATGCAAATATCGACGATCCGGTGCGAGGCGCATAGAACAGGGCTGACATTTTTTGTCAACCGAGCGTGCGACGTCATTTTCGAAAAACTCTGCCTCTCTCTTTTATTCTTCTCTTCTTCCTCGACTAGGAGGAAGAGAGCGCGCGAGAGAGCTGGGCAAGAAGAAAAAGTCGCCTAATTGATGCTTCGTCTTTGTTTTGGTTAATTCCAACATGGTTCGGCCATTAAAACGTCCCACTGTATCGGCGGGCCCGATCTCTGCCGCGAGATAAATGATGACACCCGCTCTCTCTCTCTCTTTCTCTCTCGTTCTCTCTTGCGTGCGCGTATATATACGAGCGGGGATGCCATACTCACCACCGCGCACTGCCGGCCGGCGAGGCATTCGCTTCCTCTCTCACTCGCTCTCTCCTTCTGTTCCTTCTTCTTCTCTTGCTCCTGCTGTTGCTGCGGATGCTGCTGGTTCGACGCTTGCTCTCGATTTCTTAGTGCCTTTTTCCCCTCTCTCTCTCTCTCTCTCCTTGCGTTCACTTGTTCGCGTCTGAGTGGTTTTTCTGTGTAAGGCTTACGTAAGTTTCGATTAAAATTTTTGCGCGTCTCGAGGAAATATGGAGGTATTACGTAAAACGAGTAAGGAATGTAATTTTATATTTACACACTTTTCAGGAGATGAGACCTGTTCCAAAGGATTATTTAGAAGGCTTATTTACACATACAAGTTTTCATTTATTTTCTAAAAATATTAATGCTTTGTGCTAAAGTGTCAACATCATCAACGTAGTATGCTGAGTTATGGAATGTTCTTAGTTTTGACTTTTAGTATATCTCCTGTTAGAAGTATTTCTTTCCCACCTATAAATTGCTCATGTACTATTAATGTCATTCATGAATACTTTTTCACAGTTTTATGCTTATAACTCTTTGAATATAGATAAAAAAAGGGAAACCGTAATTAAAAATACTTTATTACTAATACGCATTCATATAATTTTCCTACATCTTAATAAATGAAATATAAATATTTTTGAGATTCAGGTGATGTAACGAGGTGTCGTGTTGTCTCTAGATTGAAAGCAACATTATTAATATCCGAGCAAAGTGTACCCTTTACGGTATAGCTGACAGTATCGAGTTTCAAATTAGATAAAAGATTCTCAAAGTTCGCAAGCTGGTGTCAAAATTTTGAGCAAGCAACGCTGAAGTTCCACGTAATCAATCAAAACCGGTTCTTGCGAAAACACACCGCCAGGGTTATTAATTGCTAATGATCAACAGCACGTATATCCATGAATTGGTCGTGTGTTGAGAAAATGTCTTGATTTCGAGAACAGATCTAAAACAAGATTTTTTGCATTAAACATTTCAGGGAAAAGATAAGAATGTGATTTTTACATTTAAGAAATGTAAATATTTAGTACCAGGACATATCTAGATGGGTGTACTTTTACAAGTAAAATTTGTTTTCTTTGATTTAAGAATGTAATCAAATGAGATCAAAATTTAAATAACGGTTCCATAGTTTTATTTTATGCAATATAGCTTTTCTATTGTTACTTAGATATTATAAAAATTTATTATAAAAAATCATAAAGTTAAGATTTATTTAATCCTTCTGAAGATTAAATTAAAATACAGAAATCCAAAGGCCATTGATCCTTGAATTCTATAAATTTAATCGCAAAAAATTACCATTCCTTCCGTATTTATTTACTCTTTCTGCAATATACGTGAGAAAATAGTTTTAACATCTTAAATGCCATATTTAATTGGCAATAAACTTAAACGAATCACCACACCTTTAAACAAACCTCGAGCCTGTATATATGGGGTCGCTGATACGAAAACCTGTAAAGGCATTTGGAAACATATAATTACGATATCTAAATTGTCATTTACGAATTACAGAACTTCTATCAAGTCGCCGAAAACAGTTACTTTACTTATCTGGCGTCCGAAAATACTTACAGCTCTTCTATCAAGCGCGAGAAATTTACTGGTTCTCTAATTCTGCCCGTCGATACAAGCGATTTATCCTCCTGGAGGAAGTAATGTATTTACTAAATAAGATAAAATGTCTTCTCTCCTTTCTTTTCCTTTTAACTCGTCAATGAAACCACTCAAATGAGTTAATATACCATGTATTTATAGAATTGCATTCATTACGAAACAGATTTTTTAGGTGTCACAAAAATAAATTTTGTATTATAATGAACAGCTAAAGTATAAATACCTAAGACTATCATTTTTACAAGTCCGTAAAAATATATTTTAAAAAGTTTCGTTTGCACTTACTAAAACTATACTTACAATAACGGATTTACATTAGCAACACTATAAAATAATATTAAACTTTAGAGTATAATACACGTTCGTGAGATCATCCTGCAGAAACACGGTATAATCTTGCATAAAAGTTCGCCAATACTACATTTAAAGTACTTGCCGTATCCACTGTACACTCGCAAAGTGCACCTTTCGCACACGCGTGTTAAGCACTCGCGACAACCCAAGCCGAAAGCAAAAACCGGAGCACACAACACTGACTCTGCTGCACTACACCAATCTCTCTCGACAAAAGTGAAAAAGGCGCGTGGGGGGAGAATATCTCTATCGCGCGCGTGCATGTGTTTTACATTAATACCGGCGGTGTTTTAGCGGGGCCCGGTTGCCCCGCGGAGCCCGTTAATGCCACTCACGCGGCTCTGCTCCCGGCTTTTACAAATTTACGCACTTCTTGTCGGCGATATCATATCTGCCCGCGCCGCCTCACGAGAGGTAATGCGTGTGACCGCGGGAGAGAGCAGGCCAATATCTAATTGCGGACATGACAAGCCATTTCGTTTTCTCGATTTCCGAGTGAGATTCTTAAGGAACGAGAGCCGCTTGATGTGTTACTTACGGCTGATGTTCCGAGTGCTACTTTTCGGCTTCTGTGAGCGGGAGTATCGGATTTTAGTACGTAATGGCAGTATGGGTACTCCGTTTGTGTAAGGGGTTTCGGTTTGTTTATCTGTGCGAATGAGTAACGTATTTATATTGCGCTTGGACATATTTTTATGTCTTTTTAATATTTTTCTATATTTTAGATTATTGATGGTTGGAATTTTTATGAAAAGAATGAGCTATTTAGTTTATAACCCCGATAGAATTGTTAACGACGTTCTGGTTACTATTTAGCTACTTTTTCCAGATATAGTTGGTTTTTAGCTACGTGATGATTAAAAATCTTCTAAAAATTCGACTTTCTTACCTCGAAAGTTTTCCAGATATTGGTCAAGCATAATTTTGGGCTTTAAGGTGATGTGAAATACCGACATAATTTTTGAACGTGTACATCTTATACAAATACTAATAGAATGACTAAAAAAAAATTTTAGAGTGTAGTATTTACATATACTGAGTGCCTGCCAATCCCATTTTTCCAAAAAAAAAAATACTTAGAAATTATTTAATTAAATAACCGCAATACCAGTAAGTAGGAATCTGCATTTGTATAATTTTGATCTAGTTTTTAAACGAGTATATCTGATGGAAATGTTAATAAAATCACTCAAAAAAATTTCTGAGCATAGTATTTACATAGGTATACGAAGCGCCTGACAAAATTGTTTTTCTAAATAAACGTCCGAATATTAATTAATTAAAGAATGAAGTTGGATTTATTTTGGACTTCACATCGCCTTAATTATAAAAATAAAGTGATATAGCAGTTCTACGGTTTGTAGAATGGCTCAGTATTTCAATTTTCTTTAATCGTCCTATATTAAAAAAGAGTATTTTAAGTAAAGATAACTCGACTTACTCGTTTGTTACAAAATTGGAATCTAAATTTCAATCTTCATTTCAACGTATGACTTTGAAGAAGAGAAATTGCATTTCTTTCATGGAATATTAAAGAAGAGAATATTAATAAATTCTATATCATATAATAGAAAAAGAAAAAGAAATTCGTTTGTAGTAAAATATTATTCAAATAATGTTTATTGAATAGGGACTATACTTTACTTGTGTACGTAAGTTATGTAAAACGATGTAAAAGTCTATGCGATAAATTTTTTTAACAGATGTAATTCAATGATATATAAAGGCTATGTTATGGTTCAAAAATATGATGTTCAAGAGATAATTTCACTGTAACTTAATTACAGATTAAGGACTTACAGTTGCTGTTCCTTTGGAAACTATACAAAATGTATTGTTTCAAGTAAATATCGATAATAGTTTATATGTTATATTTTATGTTAAAGATATTGAACAAGAATAAATTAAATAAATTGGTATATCACAATTTTACACACATAAATGAGCATAAAAGGAAATTAATTTATTTAGTATAATAGATTTAGTTACAGCTTGACACAATCTTACATTAAAATGGAGAATACCGACGGATAAATTGTATGTAGAGGGATTAAGTAGAACATATAAAAATAATACTTGTGATTGAGACTTTCAGTATCGTCATTTTCAGCGACCCCAAAAATATAAATTTTATGAAAAACACATATGAGGCGTTTCAGGTCAACTGTCCCAGCGCGCAGCGCGCGAGCCCCAAATCCTGCTATTTCTAACTCATGTTTATGATTCTAAAAAGTACTTAAAAAAATTGATAAGCGTTTTCTACGTATTTTTTGTAGGTAGTTTTTTCAAAATTTTCCATTTTCATCTTCAAAAACTCTATCGCATTCTATTTCTCGCACAAAACATGTCGGGCACTCTTTGGAAAATATCCTTTCCTACGTAAAAAATGCTCAGCTTTCGATCTAGAGGGTAAAAAAAATATTAAAAATACACTTTTTGAGATATAACATGTTTTGTACTTTTTGAAGGTGAAAATGGAAAATTTCGGGAAAACTGTTTACGTCATTGGAAAGCTGAGGAAAAAATACGTCGAAAATGCTTATCAAACAATTTTTTTAAGTACATTTTAGTATCATAAACGTGAGTTAGAAATATCACGATTTGGGGCTTGCGCGCCGCGCGCTGGGACAGTTGACGTGAAACGCCTCATATATGTGCTACAAGCGTATTTTCTCACAAATGAATTATTCCATAATTTTTTACAATTTTTTTCAACCAGTTTGTTTTTAAAAATCATAATAAACAATATATTCGAGTAATTACCCTTGAATTTTGGAGATATATTAGTACGCTATCTTATGATAAGAATACTTACCGCTGTGACACAAATGGTTAATTAGTTCATCTACTTGCCACTAGATGGACGCATGAGAATTACTACAAAAATTTATCACTGAGGATGTATATGATAGTCCACGTTTACATTACGAATTTGTGGTATGATCCATGTTCCTAAATTTATTTTTTTCAAGAACTATTTTAATGAAAGTTTTAGTATCCTTGTATAAAATTTGATCAACTACTCCGTTTTTATGGCCAGCTTCTAGTGAAGCTTTTAAAATAGGTTGTGTTTATGCTTCTAACGACAGCTGATTGTTGAATATTGAATTTTGGATTCTAACAGTCTTGCTGTCCAATGTGTGTCAAAGGTGGTGTAAATGACAAAAACGTGGATAAAAATTAGTCGACATTTCGAGTTTTTTATTAAACTCCTTTAACTTAAGACAAGGATCTTGGCAGTCTCTTAATATTACGTAGGTGGTCACATCAGTACCACCAGTTAATTTTTAAATTACCAGTCTTTTAAAATAGGATTCAAATCTGCTTCTAAGAGATATTTGACAATTTCCACACCATTCTGAAAGATATGCAATAGATTATCTTCATTATCTATGATTTCTACATTTTTCAACAGCAGTTTGACAGTATGGGGATCGCAAGACTTAAGGTGGTTTCGTCGTGCATTTCGTAATTACGAATTTTTTACGATGCTTACTTCACCTGTTATAATCATCTCTTAAAAAACGATGACCGGATGTTGTAAAGCACTTAAAGAGTAATTTTGACTGGTTTGTAAGGAATAGGCGCGAAAATTCGCTACTTCCGCTACATTTGAATTTTTGAAATTGAATTTTTATTCTTAAATATTTAAAACTAAATAATTAAATCAAATTAGAATAAATAGATTAATTTTGTCATGCTTTGAAAAATGATCTGATTATCCTATCATTTAAACCAATTAAAATGAAATCATAATGAAAAATTGTATATTCATAACCTAAAAAACAAAATAGTACGCGCGCAACGCGTTTGGATTTTGCTAGTTTGAAAAACAATATAGTATAAAAAAAGGTTCTTGAAGTAACCAAAAAATTTTTTTTCAAAGAAATTTGAATATTGTTAAAGAAGATATCGCTAATTGAAAAAGAAATCATCAAAACCGATAAATCTTTTTCATTATTTATCCGATTTTAATTTCTAAGGGGTTCATTTTGTTCCTTGTACAATTTCAAGTGGGGTTACCGATATGAAAATTGAAAATTTTTCAAAACCTGCAAAGGTACAACTATTTGTTTAACTCAACTCTCTGAAAAGCATACACAAACCTATAAACCAGTGGATATATCTTTGCAGGTTTTGAAATTTTTTCAATTTTCATATTGGTAACCCCACCTGAAATTGTACAAGGAACAAAATTTCTTTTTCAATTAGCGATATCTGCTTTAACAATATTCAAATCTCTTTGAAAAAATTTGTTTGGTTACTTCAAGAACCTTTTTATATACTATATTGTTTCTCAAATTATAACATGTGAAGTAAGCATCGTAAAAAATTTGTATACATTAGTCCTAAATGCACGATGGAGCCACCTTAATAGCTTGGTAGAGTCGTGCTTTATTATTGTTTGCAAGTAAACTGACCAAGACATTATTCTTTAGCAATATTGCAGCAATATATAAAAGTCGGGTTTCATCCAATAAATTTTATCTGGTGAAACATAACTATTCCAAAACATCAAGATCATTTCTTCATGATCGGCTATAAGAGCAGAGCAAAGTGGAGTATACAGATAAAAGTCTTCCTAATGAACATTAGCACCTTTTAGTATCAACGTTTTCGCAACATTAATATTATTACACATGATTTCATGATGCCATGGTTAACCTCGATTGGTACTATTATAATACTTTTCAAAATCTTCAAACTCTGCAAAAATATTTATTTTATCTAATAGTTCGTCGGCATCACCACCACAAAGACGTTCGTCAGTTTCTGACATTATTGGTCTAGTGCTCAGAATACGACGCCGAATTTCTACTTTGTCTTCGAATTCCACGGAGGAGGACTCGATAAATACGTTTGACGTATACTTTTTAAAACAATCTTATTTCTTTTCTCCAACATGCTGTAATAGTACTTTATAGCACGGCGTGACATAAATCCGCACTCTGGCATATCGCCCTTGCTGCGCTCGTGCGCTACCGCACGGTGCTATAATGGACTACTTATGCCACGGATCGGCGTGACAGCGGATTTATGTAAACGTGCTATAAAATATCGTATGACACGAATTATCACTGCATGACGTGAATTATCACCCTCGCTGCGCTCGGGCGCTAATTTCGCATCGTGCGATAATGGGCCACTTATGACACTAGTATCGTAATTAACTATTATTCCCATCTCCACTACACTCAGAAAAACGATCCTCCTGTCTTGAAATAAAATTCCTCCCCAGAAAGTCTTCGTGCAATAAAAAGGGATTTCTCCTGCACGAAAAAATTTCCTCCTGCGCAAAAAATCATCATCCCGCTACAGGAAGATTGACTTCCTGTTGTAAGATAATTCCTCCCTCCATAGGAAGATATCCTCTTGGCCCTATTTTTAGCGGAAATCCTCTTCCGACAGGCAGATTCTCGTTGATACAGGAAGATCGTTTTCTGAGTGTATAATGGCCATTTTATAGCCTAAAAAGTGGGGCATAATATTAAAGACTAAATTTACCTTTGTATCTAACAAAGGGGAGCACCAAGTATGCGGGTCCTGGATTTGGCTAAAACTGCAGGAGGTACTTCTTTATGACAAATAAAATAAGTAAAATAAGTAACTCAAAATTTTACGTTTTACTAAACTTTATAACTTACAATGTTAGTATTGCAGATTTTTCTCACAAACTCTTTTACATATCGAGTTTTCAATCAGTTATAGGCAATAGAACAACGACTTCAAATTTTGCTTTAGTGATGTAAATACTTATTATTCTTAAGAAAGCCTACAAGATTATTAATATATTTTAATTAATCTCGAAATATTGATTGTTAATAGTTCATAGAAATACTCCTTGAACTTTTTGCTGTCTAAATTTTACTGAGAAATCTTGAGTAGACTCTAAAGATTAACTATTCTATTTTACTGATAAAAGCTTTTAAAACGTAGGATCTACAATGTTTCCTACAAAATTTTTTTTTCTAGAATTGAGAGTATCTTTAATCTTGTTCACATTATAACGATATCCTTTTATCTCGCGTGCACGTTAAAAACAGATTAAAATCCGTTGATTTCACTCGACTCCGAAGCACAGAAGCCAATACAAAATCACATAACGCTGATCGCCTATAAAAAATTCTTTCCCGCAACAACGCAAAAATCTCTCGTCCAACGTACACTACTTTTACGATTCCAATAAATTTCTGTGCGGATTCGGCAATACCTCAGCCGCGTGCGTCTACGCATTATCCTTATAGAGTTTCTCGTTAATAACTCATAAATTCATCTTAATACCGCGCGCGCGCTGCTTCTCGCTACCACTATGCCTTATCAGCTCGGCATCTTCGCCTTGAAATCTCGCGCGCTCTTGCAAAAAATACTTAAAATCCTTATCGCGGACTCGATCGCGCATTCCAGAAGACACGAAAGAGGATCCTACAAATCCCCTTGACGCGAATTCCCATCCACCGTATACATGTATATGTATTTATTTATGCTGTAGAGAAGAAGAAGGAGAAGCCGCGGCAGGTGGAATAGAAAAAAGTCGCGCGCAAAGGTCAAACGGTAGACGGGGACGCACACACGGTAGCCCCTAATTAGCGCCGATGGCAGATGAGATAGGCGCAGAGAGAGGAGGAGGTACGTATATACGACTTCGACGCGATGGTATTCCCTCTCTCTCTCTCTCTCTCTCTATCCGATCTCGCGATTTTTTCCTACACACGAGTATATGTTCGTATATTTGTTGGTCTTTGGTATAGATAGATTCTATCATTCAATGCTCTGGCCCTTTTCCTTAGCTCAAGATAGAATAAAAGATATTTTTGGCATAGAGTATAGGTACTTCATTGATTTTCCTTTCAAGCTATTCCGCTTTCCGGAGATATTTTAATGTTACTCGCAGAGGATATTTTAGAAAATGAAGTCATCCGTAATAGGATCTTTTATTATCCTCTAAATCAAATGTCATTAAATATCAAAGACGACTTCGCATTTAATTTTCATTCATCCTTTTATCCATATTATACGATCTTTCTAAGTGGTTATACTTTAATTCCTCGTCAAAGACAACTACAGTGAAAGCGCATTACCCGTTGACATTCAATTACCCCATAGTTACATTTCTTCAACATCAATTCCCAACAATATGCCATGTACACCATATACCTCGTCCCGTTCCCACTCGATATCAGCAGAAATCTCGCACAGAAGCTACCGAATTATTGAATACTACTCGCTGTAACGGCCTCAAAACCATCTACGCTTCTTCTTTTCTTTTTTCTTTTTACGAAACGCTACCGCGCGAATGTTTCACGTCTATTTTGAAATCGCCATAAAATATTTGAAACGATGACACGTTGACGTTCCATATAAATATACCAGCTCGGGAATATTTCGGCTGCGAAAATGAGCCGCCTAGACCACCTATTTACAACTCGCCTCTGTATCGCTGAACCCGATCGGCTCTGGAATTCGCATCAAAAACGCAACTACGAGGCTACCGTTGCTGAAACTCCCGAATCCACCGCCATCACCATAGCGCATTAATCACCTTCATAATTTATTCATCCATTCTAATCAACGCTCACCTGCTGGATTCATATAGCATGCCAATTAACAATCACCATCGCCCGGCCGCTCGGTAAATACGCGACCCTCGTGAAAACTATCCCGCATTTACCTCCTTCGAAAAACTATTATTCGATTATACTCGCCTTCTCTTTCTTCTCCTGTGCGCGTGTATATTTTTTGTCGCGCGCACGCGCAGGGCTCCGATAAACAAGCTTCCCTACCTCTCTCTCTCTCTCTTTGGAATGAAAGACAAGCGCTGGCTCGCGAGAGGAAGCGTTTAATTAAATTAACGCTTATAGGCGAGAGATTAACGGAGGTGCGAGAAGTCGTCGGCTGTGAGCAGGAGAGAGAGAGAAAGAGAGAAAGATCCGGCGAGATGCATAATGAGCGAGTCGTCGCTGACCTCGGGGGCCCCTTTGGGTGGTCCCACAACGCCGCCGTGGTCATTCTCCGGTCTTTTTTTTTCTTCTCTCAATTTCTCTCCTCTTTTCCGCTCTTCCCTGCTCGCGCGCTCTTTCGGCTCCCGGTCATTCGGCGGCTCGTTACCGCGCTGGGAGAGGATTCGCCGGGATTTTATTATAACGCGCGTGGAACGTTTTTTGCTAAGAGGAAGAAGAGAGAGAGAGAGAGAGAGAGAGAGAGAGAGAGAGAGAGAGAGAGAGAGAGAGAGAGAGAGGATGCGCTCGATTATTTAGAGGTTTGAGAGAAAGAGTGGCAGAGGTTGGGCTTGCATTTTAGATAGGCATTATCGCGCAATAAAGAGCGGACCACGTGCGTTGAGTGCACAGAGAGCAGCAGTTTCGTGCAGAAGTCGTGAGGAAATTATTGTCGGGCGACGAGGTGATGATTTTTTAATTGTTTTGAAGTTGTTTGTCACAATGTTAATGGTTTGAAAGAATATGGGTTTTTGATGTTAGACAGCATCACCATCAGATCAAAAAAATTTTTTACGAAGTTCTTTCTAATTCAATAAATATTCTTTATGTTCAAAAGTCGTCGTGTTATTTAAAATTATTCAACTATTCTCAAAACGGGATGACATAATTGAAATATTACAAACAGAATTACAACTATATAGGTATTTATAATTAATATCTTTCAGTGTACAAAACGTAGGTATTCCTCGAAATGGGGGGGGGGGGTCCAAAGTTTAGACGATCCACTTTAAAATTAAAGTCAACTCTAGACGTTCTCCATTCCGACATAAGCTATACTACAGATTGTGCAAAATTTCAAAATTCTAAATTACGAAAATCATATTTTCGAATGTAACAATTCACCTACTATCTAAAACATTGAATTTCATCAATACTATTTTAAAACATATGAATATAACTTATTTCTAATGATTTATTTCGAAATATCTTTATTGTATCCCTACTAAAATTCTATTAATGAAATTCGATGTTTTGGATAATAGGTGAATTGCTACATTTGAAAATATGATTTTCGTAATTTAGAATTTCGAAATTTTGCACAATCTGCAGTAGCTTATGTCGGAATGGAGAACGTCTAGAGTTGACTTCAATTCTAAAGTGGTCCGTCTAAACTTTGGACCCCTCCCCCTTTTGAAATTATTATTAAAGAAGCTAACCCTTCTGAGAAACAAAACTGCCAGGATTATACAATTCCAATCTGAACTCCTTATTATCTACATAAATAAAACAATTAACATAACAACATCTATTACAAATAACGTATCCTTCACGAATCCAATGCAACCCACCTTGACAGACGTCACGTGCACCCAACGAACGAACGTGGCCGTCGATCGTGGGAGCCTCAGCCGAGCGGAAGCGGACGGTCATCTCAGGACTTTCGGCTGTTAATGGCCCGTCGCTCGCTTATCTGTCTCTTCATTATTGAGAAATAACCCCTGCACGCTCGCGCAGGAAAAGGTTTATGATACCGGCGATATTTCGGATTCCAACGCGCGCGCTGTGCTTTATGGCTATGTGGACCCAGCAGAGACGTTTCGGATTCTTCGGGGTTTTCATTCGGGAAGAGAGGCACGAACGCGCTTTAATTAGCGGCCGCGGTAGTAATGCGTCGGATGCTTGAGTTTGAGTGTGTACGAAAATTTTGCGGTTTTTGCGGGGCGTGTGTTGTTGTGGAAGGAAGGAGAGGTTGTTGGGATTGTCGTACCGGTGATGTGGGTTGCGATCGGGATGCTGATTTGGTGGGTAATGGCCGGAAATATGGTATCGATTTCAGTGTGGTGGCTAAATTTGATGGCGTTTTTATGTTTTGCAAGATTTTTTTAGAAATTAAGGAATAGTTACTTTTTAGGCTATTTTTGGAATATTGAACCAGAAACTATTGAGAAGAATATTGTAGAAAAAAATAACCGTTTTATATATCTTTCATAAAATTTATAGTCAATATTTCACAATACTGTACGAGCCCTTATCTTATAAATTACAAATAAACACATTTTTTCCGACTCGAAAACGTTTCTCAAGCTAATACCCTCCATCGCCATCAATTGCGCATCCCCTGATACTTTATTTACACTACAAAGCCACTTACTCCACCACTACAACGTCATCTTTCCTTGCAACGACTCAATTGCGCTACCGCGTACATAAACGTTCCACGAATCGCGCCTCGTACACACCCATTAACTCTTTCTAAACGCGTTTTTAAATACACGTCATTAATTACGCGAGCGCGTTATTCCCGTCACGCGCATCTCTCCCGGGAGAAAGAAAGCGCGGCGTCGCGATGACATATCACGTCCACGATCCCTATCGCGCGTTTACGACGAATTACAATAATGCGACGCCGCGTACGTGCGGCACGACAATAGCCGCGAGTGTACAAAAGCTCCTGCGCGGGGAAGAAGGTGTGCGCGAGTCGCGGCGCATGTCAATGGGATGCACACGCGTATATATGAGGGGGAAGAGGAGGAGGAGGAGGAGGTTGTTCGAAGGTGGTGGTCGCTGTTAATAAAGGCCTTTTGTATTGGTTTTCAGAGAGGCGATGATCGCACGTGTTTTGCGAGACGTTCGTTGCAAATGAATGTGATGTGTGTGTGTGTGTGTGTGTGTGTGTATGGCAGAGGGGAGGGACGCTGACGAATTGGTTATTGTGCAGGCGAGCTGATCGATTGATTGAAACTCTGTAAATTGTTTTTCGTTCTTTTATATGCGTTGAAATTCTGTGAAAATAAGTGTCTAATACACATCAATCGGCATCATAGTTTTATGTAGCCAAGCTCATTTTCGACAATTTTACACATAAAGCAGTATTTCGCTGCTGAATCTCAAATTTTGTATTAAACATTGTAACACCCTGGTGGAAATCGATTCCATTATTTACCTAAAAAATAGCTAGTTTCCCAAATAATCGTTAAAAACTAGGCACTTTTCTTGGCCATTTCTATCCATCGATGAAACAATTTTACCGATAATGTTCACCATTTAATAGACAGAATAATTAGAATAAGTTTTTTCACAAATTTACATTAGCTTATTTGTGAGTATTAAAAGATATTAAAGTTGGCTAGTTTCTTTAGTCAGGAAATGGCTAATAAGAGGCTTGCTATAATGGCAAGGAGTGAGAGGGACAGAATCAAATGAATCAAATGAAACAGTACTATAAACGAATTAAATACCAATAATTCGTCTTTACATTTTCGTTAGCTACCTTTTTTTAATATTTGTTTTTAAATACATGATCAAATTACAGAAAAAATTTAGTAATAGTATATTACGCAACAAGGGAGGAAAAAACTTGGACAGTCGACAGCTCGTGTAAATTGCCACCCGAGCCGAAGGCGAGGGTGGCAAACACGAGCTGTGGGCTGGCCAATTTTACTCTCGTGGAGCGTATACTATTTTTTTGCCTAGCGAGGCCGAAAATACAACCTTCGCGATCGGGCGCCGGGAGCGAAAGAGGTACTTTCGGCCCGTTAGGCAAAAAAAACATTTTAAGGTTGTGTTATCTCCATTAAATAGAAAATATGACCGGAAAAATCGTTTCATCACTAGCCAGAAATTAGCTATTTTTACTAGATATTTATTATTTTCCTGGCCATTTCCAATAGAGACAATTTCTACCAGGGCATCACTATCGAAATAATGTTTTTACGTACCCTGCGATACAGCAATCCAACCCGTCACCGCCTTCCAAAAAACCCATATCCTCCAAAACTTCCGCACCCCTCCACACCCGATCATAATCCCATCAATTTCTCCCTCTCCGCCTCTCACTCTCATCGTGCCATTACAAATCATCCGCGGGCCCCAAAATCCGTTTATATGAGCCCGGCCAATCGATAAATAAAATCCGACGCGGCGAGAAAACATCGCGATAAGCGTTCGCGCGCGAACACACACGTGTATATATATACGCATGTACATAACAAAAAAGGCTGCGCGGTGCCCCGCAGGGGGGAAGGAAGAGATTCGCGCAAGCGCGATAGGGAGCACGCGGCGACATAAGTAATGAAAACAATGATTGGTATGTGACGAGGGTCATTCTTATAACCGCGAGCGAGCGGGCATGCAGGCTCTGAAGGGTATATATATAAACGCGCGCAGAGTTATAACCGCTCACTTTTCTCCCAGCGCGCTCTGGCTCTCGCAGAGCTAGGCTGTGTATCTTGCCGCACGCCGCGATTGTCTATCTTATTTTTAGGTGACTCTGGTGCGAGGTCGGTCTGAGTTATTGGCTGGTCTTGCAGTGTGATTTGTTTTTTGGGTGGGGGGTTTTGAATTATCCGTTTGAGCTTGTTTGATATTTTAATTATCTTTAGTGTGTGTGTATGTGTGTGTGTGTGTGTGTGTGTGTGTGTGTGTGTGTGTGTGTGTGTGTGTGTGTGTGTGTGTGTGTGTGTGTGTTAAAGATGTGACGATTGTACTGGG
Organism: Torymus aiolomorphi; assembly: GCA_036365515.1. Lineage (NCBI taxonomy): Eukaryota > Metazoa > Arthropoda > Insecta > Hymenoptera > Torymidae > Torymus > Torymus aiolomorphi. The sequence continues at coordinate 74,525,208 of CM070874.1, read as the reverse complement.
TCATAGAGCACTATTTTGAGCAAAATATATTGAAAAACAAATTATGAAACATTTTATACTTCACATTGTAGACTATAAAAAGTCTACTTAAAAAGTAATATAATATCACTGAATTTCAGTAGAAACTGAAAGAGTTAAGAAAAGTATTGGCATTTGGCTCATCTATTTTAACCTTTAGAAGACCGGCACTTGGGCTACGAGATCGATATAAGAAAATGCATAAAAAAGATATCTTATATCATATGGATTGACCATTTGTGAAGTATCGATCATGGGTTGAGCTACTATAGTGGCTTTCCGGCCCTCTAAAGGTAAATATATATTAAACTTCTATTTTCTAGGATCGAATTCAGAAAGACATCTATATATTTTATAAAATAATAAGTTTTTATATTGCCATAATGACCGAAAGTACCCTTGTGGAAATCCAAAACATTTTATAAGTAATAACTGACTATTTATTTTAGAAACTTGCTATAAAATGGGAATTTCTCTTGTCCAGTTTCTAGCTCCTGGTGAAACGCTTTTTTCCCCATTATATGGCCATTTAATAGATTGATAAATAGAATGAGTTTTTCGAAGACAAGCACCAGCTTGTTCTTGAGTATTTTAAAGGTATTAAAACTGATCAGTTTCTTTAGTCTGGAAATGGCTAGTAGAAGGCTTGATGTTATGACAAGGAGTGAGAGAGACAGAATCAGACGGAGAAATAAATATTTTGCTGAATTATTCATAGAAGAGTACAACAAATGATTTATTAGTTAATGTTATTTATTTACATTTTGGTAAGCCATCCAATGCACTTTAACCTTTTAGCTGCGGGGGTGGTCGATATATGGACCACTCTAGAGACAAAGAATATTTGAAGTTTTTAGATCAAAATTTGATGTTCTGAATACATAACAAATAGTTTTAAAATTTCTCAAAACATTCTTGACCTTGAAATACTGATTTTCAAGGTCAGGATTATCAACAGGAATTTTTTTATTATTTTTTACGTATTCAGCACATCAAACTACGTACGAAAACCGTCTAAAAACTTGACTTATAGTAGGAATGAAATTTGACCTTCAAATGGCGATTTTCAAGGTCAAGGATGTCTGCGAGAATTTTGTTACTATTTTTTTCATATTCAACGCGTGAAATTACATAGAAATACCCTCTCAAATCTTCATAACAAAAGAGACAAATTTTTTTACATTGTACTTTACGTTTCCTGCGGGGCTGGTCGATATATGGACCAGCAGTCAGGTCAGCAACTCTATCTGAGATATCCAGTGATATTATGTATACATTTTACATATTCTGAGAGGTCAATTTGTACTGAAATTTCCCCGCAACCTAAAGGTTAATGCTCTTTCATATACGATATAATTAGTAAGAAATGGGGGGGGTTCAAAGTTTCGACGATTCACTATAAAATTGAAGTCAACTATAGACGTTTTTCAGTTCGACAAATGATAATGCAGATTGTTTTTAATTTCGAAATTCTAAGTTACGAAAATCATATTTTCGAATGTAACAGTTCACCTACTGTCCAAAACGTCGAATTTCATCAATACGACCTCAAAGCAAATATAAGCTGTTTCTAATGATTTATTTCGAAGTATCTATATTGTACCCCTATTAAAATTCTATTAATGAAATTCGATGTTTTGGACAGTAGGTGAAGTGTTACATTCGTAAATATGATTTTCGTAATTTAGAATTTCGAAATTAAGAACAATCTGCATTATCATTTGTCGAACTGAAAAATATCTATAGTTGACTTCAATTTTATAGTGAATCGTCGAAACTCTGGACCCCCCCCCCCCCAAGAAATCAAATACGAATATTTTGTTGTGACGTCAATCTAAGAAATAGGCAAATAATGGTCGAAAATGTGTTTCATCATAGCCGATAATTAGCCAGTTTTACTAGCTATTTTCTCACTTCTTGGCTATTTTATATAGATGAATTTCTACCAGGGTAAAAGCTTCCGTAGTTCGAATTTTGAACTGAATCAACTTTCTAGAATAATATTTATTTATCGCAAATACGAGTTAAACCTTGACATTGAACACTATACGATGAATTCTCCCGTCATTCAAATTAATATTTCCATCTTTCTCCTACGTATAAATCACTTTCCCTATAACCAAGCAAATAAAATCTATTACCCACCCACCACCGAATCATCACTCACCATTAACCATCAAACCTCAAACAAACCTCAAACAAGCTTGCCACCCCACCCAAGCCCCATTGAATTCTCAAAACCGCTTTATAACCCCGACCAGTCACATCTCAATTTCCTCCTCCCCCGCCCCTTATAAATTCCACCTCGCGAGACCTCAAATTGAAAGCGACCGGCGCTCTTTCTCACTCTCTCGCGTTATTTTTTCTCCCCCCATACCGAATATCCGTTCCTCCCCCGGCGCTCCTCTAATATATTGGCGCGGCAAGGGACACCGGGAGGTAACGGATGCGCGCGCCGGCCGGACGTGACGGCCGCTCGCGGCTGAAAATTCCACCTGGAGAGAGAGAGAGGACCCCTGCCGTCGTCCTCGCCCCCCGCCAAGATAGCCACGCAGCATGCGTGCAGTGTACGCGGATTCCTTCCTTTTTTCCGCCCAGGCGCCACGTTGCTTTTGTTCTAGCGGCAGAGTAAGAGGTGCGCGTCGTATACGCGTGTGTATATGGGTGGAGGTAGGTAAGGGGAGAGAAGAGATAAGGCGAGATTCGTATATATAGCCGCGGGTAATGGAGTTGTAAGCGATTGGGAAAGTGTTTTTCGCCGGACGCGTTGTGTAAGGTAACGAAAATGGTGTTGGAATAATTTTAAGAGGTAAGTGTCGTACGTATGTGTATTTTCAATTTATCGCGGGAAGATTTCGAGGTGGTAAGTAATGACGTTGAATTTGTAGTTTCGAATAAGGAATTCAATAATTTATAATGTCTATTGAAATTTAAAAGAAAGTTTAAAAGGCATAGTGCATGCACATTTTTCAAATTTACTTACATTTACTGAAATAATTTTTAAAATCCATTATTGTGTTCTTCAGAATATCTGGTTCATGGTAAAAGTGGTATACGCTACGCGGGCTTCCAATGCCAATTATCAATTTTTCATACACGCACAGTTAATGAAAACGTATATCCAAAGAAAATTTTCATTCATTTCTCTTTCATCACTTTTTTCCTATATGAGGCATTTCACGTCAGCTCTCCAGGCGTGGCGCGCGAGCGCGAAATCATGCTGTTTTCAGCTTGTGTTTGAAGGGCTAAGATGTATCTAAAAAAAATAATCCCCAAGTGATTTCGATGTATTTTTTCCTCAGCTTTCCGATGGTGCTATTAGTTTCTCAAAATTTTTCAATTCTAACCTCAAAAAAACATAAAATGTGTTATATCTCAAAAACTATATTTTTAATATTTTTTTTGACCTGCTAGATCGAAAGAGGAGGAAATTTTACATGGATATAGCCTTTTTCTACATAGGGGTTTTTTTATTTTTTCGAGATATTATTCAAGAAATACTTAGAATTGAAAAATTTTGAGAAACTAATAGCACCATCGGAAAGCTGAGGAAAAAATACATCGAAATCACTTGGGGATTATTTTTTTAGATACATCTTAGCCCTTCAAACACAAGCTGAAAACAGCATGATTTCGCGCTCGCGCGCCGCGCCTGGAGAGCTGACGTGAAACGCCTCATATACGCTCGTAGACAAAAGATACAAAAATTCCAATATCCTTCATTAGTATTTAAAAACACTTTACAGAAGTTCGTGCATCATCCTCGACGCCCGACAAAAAGCTTTATTATCGTTTTTTGCTTTCAATCTTAACGAACCCCAATCTCTCTTCCTCCATCATGCCGATCAAATCTCTCGTTGACGCGTTTTTCACATTAGAGCGTGATGAATTTCCTCCTAAAACCAATTAAAAAATGTAAATAATCTACTCCTCGTTCTAGGTCAGCCATCTCGCGCCATCCATACACAAACAAAAAATAAACTGTAAAATAGCTCGAATTCAGATGTCAGTGGCGTAATCAGCGGCAATTAATAACGATCGTTCAAAAAAAAAGTCCGAAGCCGTTATTGATGATCGCTAAGCCGCGTGTACTTCCTCGTAATTTTCAACGCCGCGCGCGCGCGCAGAGTAAAAGCATTCGCGATAATAAAGAGCGGAACGGAAAGAACGCGTATAGACGCGAGCGCTCGAGTTCTAAATACATGTATAATTGATGGATATACGGGTAGCTCGAATGATAATTAATACGCTTCCGAGTCCGCTGGTATGGACCACCCGTCCGCTCCGATATATTTATCTCTCTCTCTCTCTCTCTCTCTGGCCGATGCAAGATTTTCTGTCTCGCTCGTGTGTATAAATAATCAATTATGGTGTCATATTGACGAGCGCATGCGCATTACAATGACTCTGGCTCTGTTGTGTCTTTTTGAATTGTAATATCGTGTTTCGGGTTCATGAAATTTTTGCATCAGCGATATTCAAATTAATAATTCTGAGAGTTGTGGTTTATTTTGATTATATCACCCTATATAATAGTAACATGAAAATAATTTACTATTAGTAAAACATTTCTATGTTCTGTCTAACATTCTCCAACTATTAATACACTGTTCAATTATTAATAATTACGATCGTGTACGTCAATTTTTCTAGCTTAAAAACTTTTTACAAACCTTCATTACCTCTACTAAACAATTCGAAAAAATTAAAACCCAAATATACAAATCTCTGCCCCTTTAAAAACTTTGATTGGACTCTTGTAATTGAAACATACGTCCCATTAACCCCCATAAACCTCGACCTCGCAATTACCGCGACCGCTTCGAATCGAGCGCTTGCAACCGATATCCCAATAAAGTCAAAATAAATCAATGCACACACGCGCGCTCGCGTACTCAAACAAAACCACTTCTGCGCAGCCATAAACCCCCCTTTATCATCGTGTTCTCCTTACCTAAGTACAACGACTCTCACGCCCCGCGACTCCCCGGCGCGAATATATATTATAAAAACGATATACACATCCAGCGAGCCGTGAAACACACTCCGCCACCCCGCGATATATATCGAACCTCGCGTCGCGCGCGGGGAGAAAGTATAAATCAGAGCGGGGGAAAACAATTACACGCTCAACTTCCGTCGGATATAATCAACGCCTATACTCCGAAGGCAAAAGGGGTCTACTACTGCTACAGTTTCAACGCTGCCCTTGATTCATTCACAACTCTGGGAGAGAGAGAGAGAGAGAGAGAGAGAGACAGAGAGAGCAAGAAAGAGAGTTTATCTGCCCCCGGAATTCGTCCCGGAAAGGCCGGCCGATTTCTCGGAACCTCCTCGTGCAGAAGACCTCGTGCGCGCGTGCGCGAGTATATAATACTCCTCCATTCACGTTTTTCGGCCGGCGCGCGATGGTATCGGCGCAACGGTTTTCGGCCGCCGCGAGGCATCGATCTTCGCCTCCTGCGCGCTCTCGGACCTCTTCCTAATTATTTCCAAGATGGAGGGCCTCAATCTCGTCGTCGCCTTTCTCTGAATGAACGACTGCAAGCGCGCCCGCGTGGGTGTGATACGTGTGTGGGGAAGTGATTTTATAATGGGGACGTGTTTCGTCGGCGGCGCGCGACTGGATTATCGGATGTTATTAGACGCGCGAGAGGAGGACTTATCTCGGCGGATAAGAGGAGGTGTGAGGAGAGGGCGAGGATAATGATGTTTATGGTATTTAATTGTCCGCGGAGGAGCAGCGAGGACGTTATGAATGGAACTGGCTATATTGTATAAGCAGATGGCGCGCGAGGATATTCTGATGGTTCGTTTAATAGTACACTTTGCGAGGTGAGTTAATTTTATTTAGATAGGGAATAACAAGGTAATGTTCGTGAGATTTCGTGTCAAGTGTTATTTACCAAGGGAAAAATATTTACATCATTATATAAAGTGCATAGGTATATTGAAATATACTTTAATCGGTATAATGAAGATGCAAATAAAAGCTGGTGTTGTTTATTTTTTTTCTTTTTAAACATAGTGTATTGGGATTTGGATATGAATAAACATTTATTAACATCACTCAAGATTTCACACTTTGACTTATGGTATTTTGTCTTATCTAAACACACATTATTCTCCTTACCGTATTCTGAAAGAGGAAAAATTCCATGTAATATTTTAGCTAGTCTTGTTTGTAAGTTAAAAGAGATGTATTTTGTTCAGTTTTACGTACATTTATTACAGTAAACAGAAAAATAAATACTTTTCACATAATTAATTGTCCCATGTAACATTGAATATTGGAGCAATGTTACTTTGACATTTTCGCCCTGTTCCCATAATATAAGGTTAATAAACATGTACACAACCCAGATGCAATATTGCTCCAAACCGTGATTTCCGTTTCTTCATCGTAAATTTTTTAGTTCGAAGTGTAAATTATTTATTTTAACATTGTAACAATATTTCTACAATGTTATGTGTAATATTGCTGCAAGGTTATACAATATTGGCGAATGTTGATTTTTATAAAAATTAAAAATGACACTTGCGTAGGTACAATTTTTTTTGTATTTTAATGTACACTTGTCACTGTTACGCCACGAGCGCGATATATCTGTAACTATATCGTGGCCGTTGATGCCTCGCGCACAGAACCTTGTTCTGGGGGGAGGGGGGGTCCAAAGTTTAAACGACTCACTTGAAAATTGAAGTCAACTATAGACGTGCTCGATTTCGATATAAGCTACTGCAGATTGTGCAAAATTTCGAAATTTTAAATTACGAAAATCATATTTTCGAATGTAACAATATTCACCTACTGTCCAAAACATCAAATTTCATTAATAGAATTGTAATAGGGATACAATAAACATATTTCGAAATAAATCATTAGAAACAAGTTATATTTGCTTTGAAATCGTATTTGAAATTCGATGTTTTGGACAGTAGGTGAATTGTTAGATTCGAAAATATGATTGTCGTAATTTAGAATTTCGAAATTTTGCACAATCTGCAGTAGCTTATATCGAAACCGAGCACGTCTATAGTTGACTTCAATTTTCAAGTGAGTCGTCTAAACATTGGACTCCCCCCCCCTTGTTCTGAGGTCGAACGAATAGTAGAAATATTCCACGGTGAGATTACATTGTGAAATCAGAACCGTTTTGGTATCCGGAGTAACAATGACTTGAATGTTGCACTTCTTTCAATTTTCGTCTTGCTTTTATTTTTTAGTATTTTTCGGTTGCTGTATGAAAAAGGGCCGTATCGTCTCTTTGTTTGTTCAACATTTCTGATATAAAGCAATTAATCCTGTTAAACTTCTGTTAAATAAACTTTCTTATAAATCATCATTTGCTCGAACTTTTCTTACAAATATGGTATAACCTTGCAACAATATTGCACGTAACATTGTAGCAATATTGTTACAATGTTAAAATGAATAATTCGAACTAAAATATTTACTATTATTCAGCAATGTTGCCTCAGGGTTGCATACATATTTATTATCCTTAAATTTAGAAATTTTCTAAATTTATTGCAAGGGGTAGAGAAATGTTTCTTTTATTTTTTTCTTCACATGGTCATTTTTAGAAATATTCAATTTTGACCCAAATATATACATCGCCACTCATAAATTGCAAATTATAAACATATATTTAAACTAGTACTTCCGTTTACAAGATTCTTCAGAATGTGAAACGTTCCGCATTTTCAGTAACCATTTCATTCTTAATTGCTCCAATAAATAGAATTATAAAATACAGAGCTTACAAAATTCCCCCCTCCCCCTAAAAAAAACAAAAATAACCCCTTAAATCCTCTAACAACTACCTTGATGATATACATTGTTGAAATTCAAATCGCTCAATATTATCAAACACAAAACTTACATCTCCCCGCACGCACCTTCTCAATACACCCACCCCACCTTCAGCTTTCAAGAAAAACACTGCACATACGCGCACCATCCGATTAAAAATTCGAAGGCTCGCGCTGCCACGAGCGCGGGCGCTTACACGGCTCATTTCCATCATGCGGCGCATCAAAATGCGCGGCCCATGATGGGGGACGTACGCGGCGCGTGCCGTGTCAAGTGGACGCGTGGCGCGCGATAATGGGAAGGTCTCTCGATTGTTGCCGAAAGCTCTCTTTATGCGTATGCATATAGGTAGATGGTGAGGGAGAGACGGAAGGCAAATGTATCGGGATAGAAAGAAAAGAGCCGGTGGGTGTATTGATTTCAAAGCGCGAGTGGGTATATATATAAGGCTGATTGTGGCCTCGGGCACGTGATGTGTTGTTGTGTTTTGATAGCAGGGGAGAGGGAAATGGTCAAAGGAACAAATGACGTCCTTTGGTCCTGTGCAAGCTGCGCGCGGAATTATAATTGATTAGTCGAGAAAACGTGACCGGAGTGGTTGGGGTTTTTTTCATAAGAGGAGAGAGAGAGAGAGAGAGAGAGAGAGAGAGAGAGAGCGCGCCTTTGTTGGGGACGGGGAGGTTGAGTAATTATGGAGTTCTTTGGTTCATGTTGAAATTGGTCAGACTTTTTCTTTTGTTGCCGCTTCATTACCGTTTATGTAATGATTCTTCGTTTTATCAATGCAATTATTTCTACACGGAGAGAAATTTTGTAGTGAAAATTACAAATATTCGAGGCAAAATTACCAGTTTCTATGGTAATGGATGGACAGACTGACAATTTCAAACTTTTTACCAAAGTGCCTTGGTAAAATTTTTTTTTAGTTAATTTAAATTTAAAAAATTAACTTTTTTTATCTATATTAATGGATATATAGTATTTTAATATAGAAATAGAAACAGAAACAAGGATGAAAAAACATTAAACTGAAAAAAAATTTTTACAGAAGCGGGATTCGATCCGACGATCTTTGGGTTGAGAGTCCGACGTTCTACCGACTGCGCCACGGAAGCTGTTACCAACAGTCATTTGAATCGCCGTTATTACTTACTGAAAATATGTGTATTGTTTTCATTTTAACGTCGCGCACGCCTCTAGTATCAATCTTCTGAAACACAATAATGCGCAGTGCGCATGCGCGAATACACAAATACCAGGTTATTTGGCAAAATTTATCAGTTTTCTTAGTAAAAATTCTTAGGTTACCCTGTAAAAATGACTAGATCTCAATTTTTACCAGTGTGTCTGGTAATTTTTATTCCGATAATTTGGTATTTTTTTTAAGTGGTTATGGTAGTTTTTCCTGGGAAACTTATAAATTGTATTAGAAACCTGGGAATATCACGGCTTTTGACAGTCTATCCATGCACTACCAAGGCACCTTGGTAATTTTTACTCTAAAATTTCTCTCCGTGTATACTTAATTAAATAAGCTTTTGGAAGTCTATACGTAGCTTGGATGTAATTGTGAATAATAAAAGCTTACTACGTGATAATAATTTTTAACATTTCAGTTTAATTATAACGAAAATCACAATGGGAAAAGATAGTCATAACTTACATAAAATTTAAATAACTACAATATTTGTACCTTTGCATTTAAGAAAACGATAATATTTATTTAACTTGGAAATTCAATGCCAAATAATCAATAAAAACGAATATCCTGCAAACTAAACCCCTTGAATAACAACTACAAATCCGGCTTCTTCGATCACCATTCGCGGCAGAAAAGAAATCCCATACACAGCAACGCGACCGAATCATTTTGTCGGACGCATCTGTAAACCCGCCGCACGTACGCGCGCACATAACAGCAGGCGCGCCGCCACCACCACCTCCGCGACCATCAAATTTCCTATTCACTCGTCGGCGAACAATCGGCCCGCGAGGAAACAAAAGTGAACGCGCGTCCCGAAATCCATCTCTCCCGCGCGCTTTTCATTCCGCTGCCTATACATATATGCTGCCGGGAGAATCCTTTGTGCCGCGTCTGCGCGCGTATACGAGCGTAGCCGCGAAACGAGCCTCTACGAGCGCATACTAAACTGCAATTAACGTTCGCGATACGTCCGAGAGTCGCGTATGTATGGACGCGTGGCTGTATACGCGCGTGTCTCCGTTACCCTGTTTACATCTTCGACGCTTTTATGCTTTTTTACGAGTTTGCAGTGGTACGGTGTTAGCGCCAGGTGGTGCTGTATGGGCCTCGCTCTTTTCTCTCGGTTATGGGGTTTACGCGGTCTTTTTTTGCACGCGTGTTTTGAATGTATATACCGGCGCGCTTGCAACGTGGGGTGACTTGGATGTTTTTGGATTCGGAAGATTTCTATTTGCGATGTGGATTGATGATTCATTTAAAATAAGTTAGTTAGTAGGACGGTTGAACATTATTTCAGAACCAATATTATACTGTACTGCAGTTATTATTTATTATTTAGTTGACCGAATGTTAGCAACAAAATTTGATTAAACATTCAAGTCCTGGAGTAGAGGAATTATAGATAGGATTCAGTTGTAATCAATGATTTGTGTTAATTTGCGACATTTTTGGAACAATACTACAGATTTGGTCCATACTGTCATTTTTAGACTATGTATAATTCAAGTCTCCACAATCCACTAATATTTAGCATCCTCAATACTAGAATGTGATTTCCCAAACTCATATTTTGAAAATAAGCCATCAAACGCCGAGTTTAGTAAACTACCTAACATCCACCTGTCCAGCACCCCACAATGACCAACACCGGACACACCATCCCGCTCCCTAATCATCTCACCTTTTCACCACCTATCCACTTTTTCTCCCTTTCCCAACCCCTTCGCCCCATCCGATTCCTCGCCCTCTCTCTCTCTCAGCAATACGCCGCGCCTGCCACACATCCCGACTTTACGGCGCCCTCCCACCTGTGTGCTCGCACCAGAGTATTTCCATACGCGCTCGCGCGGGCGGTAGACCTCGTAAAGCTGACTTAATTTAATGCGCGCGCGTACGTCGCGCTGCAGCGGTCGCGGTAATAAAATCATAACGCGGGGGAGCCGCTCGCGGATTATCCGGGCGCGCGTAAATATACGCGCGCACGACGGCGACGATGCGGGACTTAGCCTTAGGCCCCCTCACCCCCGAAAAGCGAGGGTATAGGGGGTTGGCAGGATTATGCAGTTTAGGGGTAGCCGGGTGTGTATATATAGTGGCATCGATGGAGATATTGAGGAGTTTTATTGGCCGAGAAGGGGGTGCGAGGCTCCAGAGGAGCGGATTAATGGGGGGAATGTGCGCGTGCGCGGAATTATGCGTTGTTTATGCGGTGTGAGAAGAGGTTTGGGAGGCTGCGAGATATGGGAAACGGTGTTAGAAGATTACAGGAGGTGTTGACAATTATGCTGATGTTTTTGGAGTTTTGGTGGTATAGTGTCTTGTGGATTATAGGTATAGATACAGTGTAGTTTTGTCACTGCTTTCATTAAATACTAAAATGATGTAATGGAGAGAGAGTTAAAAAGTAGATCTTTTTGGACAGTTTTGTACATCCCCAGGCTTGTACATATATGAATTACAGGACTTATTTTCTAGTTTGGATCGAAGATTTTCCTCCCAGACTAGTTTTTGTACTTCGCAGGGCAAGCTCATAGCAGCAATAAATTACTTGAAAAAAATGCTCGTCTATAGTTAAAAGAATTGTGGATTTCTCCACGTACTTCATGATTATTTTAAAGCAAAGAATAGATTTTTCATTTAACAAATTATATGGGGTATATATATATATAAGAAATAAATTTATCCATTTCATTCATGTCTCTTACATTCTTCGCGACAGATGCATTCAATGTTGCTAATTAGATTACGAGGCATAACTTATTATAATGAAACTGATGAAAGACATATTAATGCATAAACCGCAAAATCTTGATAAACCAAGTGCGCCAACTTCCACGACACAAAGGATCACAGATATAACGGACGTATCTGCATCACTCCGCAACGGCCGAACAACAAAAACGACAAAGCATTTTTTTCAGACCCATAGCGCCGCGTGACATCACCAATGTAATACAAGAAGAATTTTATCGAATATCCCCTGTGGCGGCAAAGAAAAAAAGCCGTCCGACTATATACGCGCATATGTATATATAGAGCTGTCGACACCGGCTCGACGCGTATGTGAATGAAGCTTTTAAGCTCATTAATGAATGAAACTGAGCGAGAGAAACGGATAGCCATCCGACGAAAATCTGACTCATTCACTGTCTCGACTTCACGGGTCCATTCATACCGAAGGCACGTTTCCTCCATCCGACGGCCTCAGACTGTGTGTGTGTGTGTGAAATTTTTAAAAGTCGAAATTGTGAGAGAAGGTAATTTGGTAGGGGGACAGAGGTATAGATGCGAAATAGATAAGCGGGGAGGGAGAGAAAGTGCAAATAGAGAGAGAAAGAGGGGGGGGGCCTTGAGGCTGCTGTTGGCGCAGGTAAGGAGACGCGGAAATGGATAGATGAGGCGAGATAAGTCGGCTCGAGTGACAGTTTTACAGGACGCCTCGGAGATGACTTTGGGTTGGGTTGCGCAATATGTTGGAAATTTTTGAAAAATGTTAGTTTTATAATGAGCATTATTTTGCATACTTTTTACTGCAATTAAACCATAAACATTATATACAAATTTAAACGATTTAAACAATTATTTGCCATCGATAAAAATATTTTGAAATACCTACAAATATTACACATACATATACCATCGACATAGTTTATTTTAAATAATAGATACATCCTTATTATTTATAATACTTCTCCTATTGAACAATTCAAATTCGAAACTTATTATAGATCGTGAATTAAAAGATATGTCCATTCACAAATTTCCGTAGCACCACTACTGCCTGTTCGATCGCACTTCGTATACTCATTCATTCATAAAATTTCGGCCTCTTTCACAACACCGGGCCTGCTCTAATCCCCTCCGTAAGCCAATTCCGCAAAATCAAACGTTTACAACTCCCTTTCATTCACGAGCGGACGGACAAAGCACATCCTCGTCTCTCCTTTTCCCAACCGTCGCCCATCAAGCGAAAAATCCCGAAAGGACGACGATGACGCGTACTATAAAAAAAACGAGCACCTCGCCCGATCCCCGCACGGAATTCGCGATCTTCAGCCGGAAAGAAGGAAGAGGTGTCAATGTCGGGAGGGCTATTAATCTGACCGCGAGCGGACAGGTAAGACGAGTCCCTTGCCCCGGCGAGGAGCGAACACATACATCCTGCCTTGATAAAGCCCGACTCTCGCTCTGCCATTTACAATCTAGCGGCGCATTCCGCGCGATCATCAGGCCGCGCCGCGCGTTATAGGCAAATGCAAAACGACGCCCGCGGAGAGGAGCGCATAGTGATGTAAGAGAAGCGCCGGACGACGACTAGTTCATTGCGGGGAGGCCGTTGGATAGGTTAGTTCGTTGGTTGGTGCGTAAAGTGTGTAAGGATTATAATTAATGGGCGAAGTAAATGGCGCGAGTTATCGGTTTCCACTCGGGATGAAGCAGGAGTGAGTGAGCTTGCAGTTAGATTTCGTTTTATTGTCGATGGCTAATCCGCTTTTAGAGTTGATAGGTGACCTGATAGAATTTAGCTGTATTTGAAATGGCTGGAAAGCTAGAAAATAGAGTGGAGAACTAGATGGTTCGGTGGAGACGATGAGACGCCTTTTACCTATTATTTACCTATTTAACATAGCGAGGCTAAAATTATGTAGCTTCGAAATATTCATATCGAATTTTTCCACTAGTGTGAGGTTACAATTCAAGGCATTAAGTTATTTAACTAAAGATAAATAATAAAGATAAAGGAGAAAATCATTCTTAACACTTGTTTAGTAAATATTGACGAAAACGTTAATTTTACATCTGACTATCTCTTTACTTATCACCACTGGAATAAGCCTATTGTTAGTCACTTCTAAAATAAGAAAACTAGTCACTAATTTCTTGCTTTTCCAGGTTTGCGATCTTTAAGATACTAAAAAAGTATTCTACTTCCATTTCAGTCATTACTTTAGTTAAAAAAATTGTTGAATAACACCAAAAGAATAGTTGCATCGATAGTTGAAAAGTGGTTCCTAGTTTCCGCCTATTGCTAATGAAACAAGCTATCTCCTATATAAAAATCTGTAATTTGTTTTGTCCAGGATAGTAACAAAGTTATACAATCACATGCACTCATGCTTTTAAGATTTTCATATTATAGGTATAATGTACATGTAATCCAAACCATATGTTTTATCTCAAAGACGCCATAAACTATTAATCAACATGATTTAACATCAGCTGAATCTCTAAGAATTGCGACTGTTTTTATGACATTTCATTTACGATAATTGATTTAATGTTTTGATCGCACATTCCCATTAATTATAAGATACTTAATATTCTAAAATCTAACTAATAAACAAAACTTATTTTGCATAAAATTTCAAAGATAATTTCAATTAGTTTATTATAGATTGTTCCCAAAAACATAAAGGCTCCATTACATCCTTACGGGTATGTTAAGCTAAAACTTCATATTTCTAGCTTTTCCTTGCATAATAGCATGTTAGTCCCTTTATAACTCACATTATATTAAAAAATCCAATAATTCTTCCACATTCATCAGAAATTTATTCAGTCTAATTTAACTTTAAAGACAAAAAATCATCACCTACAAAAAAAACAACATTTTAATCTTCACCAACTATCCCAACCATCTGCGGAAACGAATCCTAACACCTCGAATCCATCATATGTCTGCTCCATCGGAGCGAACATCTCCGCGTATACGCGCGTAAACGACACGTGCTCGCACTTCGAATTAGCACGCTCATTAATAACGAGCAGATATAAAACTGGTAGCACTCGAACGTGCATCCCCCTTATCCTCCTCCCGAGCAAAAGTCGAGAAACTGAGCTAAAATCTTGTTTTTCCTTTTTTTTTCTTTTGTTTAAAAGGATGGTTTCATAGAATTGTGTATATTAACTAAGGTAAACTGTGCTACGTAATTATATTATTTAAAGTAAGATTTAAATTCCAAAAAATTTAATTTATACCAAAAGGGTGCTTCATATAGGAATATTGCGAGAATTTAATTTCCAAAATAAAATTTGTTTCTCGTTTATTTTCTGAGATTATTAAATAATTATCACAATACTGTTCTAACAGAAACTACTTGTACTTTTAGTATATTCAATTACATTTGACAAAACATACTTAAAATTAATTTTATTCAAAAATTATTATTTTCTCAATTCTAACTCTGTTCATCAACTCTACTTAATTTTCATATCCCAACCAAAAACTCATGCGAGACACGTCCTAATTACAAACCGATACCAAAAGCACTACAACTCAACACCCCGGAACTCCCAGACCCTCTACCTCGCCTTCTCACCAAAAGAAGACTCTCTCGTCCACACAGCCGTACTCACAGCCCACCCACAGGTGTACGCACACACGTACCCCGTCTCGCTAATGAATTCCCTAATTTTCAGCGCGCGTGCGCCAACTTCAGCGGCGTATTAATAAAGCCCCGGACGTTACTTGAGAGCTTTCGCGCGCTAGGTCCGCGCGCCGCGTGTAATAACGCTCTCTCTCCCTCTCTCTCTCACTCGCTCGCTCCCTTGGCTTTTAATGCGGCGTGTTCTGCATCTCGCCACCGCCGCGGGGCTTGTTTCGGCCGGCTTATGAATTTATTGGGGGCTATTCGTTAGACATTACGCGAGCGTGGGAGAGAGAGAGAGAGTAGTCGCCGCGGCGGAAAAAGAGGATCTGCCTTATAGCGTCGCCCCGCGGGGGCTCGAGAGGAAGAGAGAGGAAGTGTGCGTGTGTTGTAGGAGAGAGAGAGAGAGGGATATTTCTGTGGCGAGGTGGATGAAAGAGGATGGAGGTCGGTAGTGGTAGTTGTGGTTAGGAAGGGAAGGCTGGCGAGAGAAAATGTTTTCGAGTTTCGGAGAGGGAGGAATATGGTTGCTTTGAGAGTAAGATATTAGAACTTCTTGCGGTGTTTACTCAGTTCCTTTTGTGTAAGATAACAAATGTATTTTTATATATTTGTGGTTGTTATATATGGGTACAATAACGTTACGGTCTATTTTTTGTGCAATAATTGGACAAATCTATACAATACAAAATTCGTAAAATAGTTTTTTCATCAAAATAACACTGTAGAAGGATTCGTATTTTCAACATTATTGCGCCATACTAATCCACTCAATTAATTATTCTCAAATTTTTAATATAAAATTTTCACAATACAATTATAGTCAATCTAAACGTTCTCCCCAGATGCTATGAAATAATTATCAGTCTATGAAAAGATATTTGCACTGCACTTTTTATCATTAATAGCATTATCAACGTAAATATTTAAATTTCATAATCATTAATCCATTATACATCTTACAGCCGCCAACTTTTAAAGAACCTTAAAAATTCATTCAAGTCCACTCGAGCCGTTCCCAATCCAAAGAGAAAAAGCAAAACACTCGAGCTGCAAAAACAGCTTAAATATTTCCATTTCACGCATATGACCTCTTTATGCAGCTCGCGTATACCTACCTCCTTCTCCTCGAAACTTTTTCGCCTCCGCGCGACAATGGTGCACTGTACTGCGCTACTACTACTACTACTACTACTACTACTACTACTACTACTACTACTACCGATATTCCGGGCGCACGCGAGCGCGCGCGAGAGAACAAGGCGCGTTATGCGAAAGTTCGGCACTTGTACAAACTGTAGGTACAGGCCGTTCGCGCTCTCGGAGTTAGCGCGTATACGGCATAACTCGGTGCGAAGTTTTTTCAGGAGGAGAGTAAGAGAGAGAGAGAGAGAGAGAGCGGGGGGAGCACGAAAATTCCGCTGCGCAGCGAGAGGATAAGTATATACGAGCATACGAGGGAATCTACATTGACTTATGCGCGCGGAGCGACGGTGAGCGCAGCACACAGGAGAGAGTTCGTATTACGCGTTGGGACTCGACGTTGTACTGTACAAAGTGGCTCGTCGTGTAAAAAAGTTGGATCGCGGGGGGAGAGGAGGCGAGGGAAGAAGTATAGTTTTTTCAGGATAGTTTCGCGCCTTGTAGGAATTCGAGGAGCTCGCGTGATGTGATGGGGTGCTTGAAGAGCGTAATTAGTTACGGGATTGTGGGTAGGGTTATATAATTTGGTACTTGGAAGGAGTTCATCTTTTTTAGCGAGGGTTTGTTTTTGCGAAGGTTTGTTGTGAGATTTTTAATTAAATTGTCGGACACCTTTTAAATGAATATAATTTTCACGCTTTTAACGATGTTAGACTTTACATAATGAAACTTTTGTAACACTTTTTTAACAAAATTTCGATTTTGCCACGGTAAGATACTATAACTTTTGACTAAAATAAATAAAGTATCAAAAAGCCTTAAAAGCAGTCGATTCATTACGATTTTACGTAGTATCATAAATCTTCCAGTATAGTAGGTGTAAAAAATACAAATGTGTATTGTACGGGCGCGGACAAAACACACGAATTCACGCCATTGAAGGTGTGAGTAAAAAAATACGTTGTATATAATTGCTTGAAATTGGAAAAGTAAACACGGGCAAGAAAAGTAATTATTTATATCGATAAAGATTTTTCAAGCAATAATGTTTTAAATTGAAATTACAAGTTTATCGTAAATTGTATTCTTATTAAAAATTCTTGTTACTCTTTGATAACTGTAATGAACATTGCTTTTATAACGTCGTAAACTTTTAAAAATAATTACCAGTGAGGTTTCTTTCGAATAAAATAGAATTCCATTTTACACATTTACGCCTAATTTATATCGGAAATTAAATATTTATCGCGTTTGAAAAAGTGTAAAACGAGGTATCGGCGTGCATTTGTATTTTACGCATTTCTTACTACGGCTTTGGTCATATCATCATGTTTTTAATGCATTTATATATATACTGATTATATTCAATATACTAATTGATTTTAATATACTGTGCGTTTGGTACAATCAAGGTCTGGATTATCTTACTGTTCAGTTCTTTGGACGAAAAGACGATTGTCCATTCTACAATTCGTTGTGTATTATTTCCTAAATTACAACATACAAAGCTGTTATAATTTCGATAACTCTATTTTCCACATGGCGTGAGGGAAATCGAACCTCCCGCACGCCGTGTGGAAAAATAGTGTTCGTAACTCGTGCGGGAAGTAACTTTGTCCGTGCGCGAATCACCTACTTTCCGCACTAGTTGCGTAATGTACTATTTTTACTGGCGATTTCTTTTATTACAATAAAAAATTGCACATTGACCTATAAGGCCTTGTTCTCTGTTCTACTAACGAGTTTTTCACATGCAATAAATATTATTTAACAATAACAATATTTGTTTTCTATTTTTTATGATACACCGTCATTCCACAATTATCTACATTAAAACTACGAAGCGTTTACGTTTCTCCTACGAAAATTACAAAAACCTACATACCAACCTGCACCTCCCGCACCTCCCAGCTCGAAATGTAGATCACCTCAGATTCACAGCGCGTGATAAACAACATCGTAGTCATATTTTCGAAAAGCGCGCCGTAAAGGTAAACCTCCTCCTCCTCCTCCTCTTCCTTCTCTATATATACGCCACGTGAGAACGGCGCTACAACGTCGTCGTCGTCGTTGTCGTAGTCGCGCGAATCCAATAAATATAAGAAACAGTATCGGAAGGAACGTACGTCCCGCGGGCCGCAGTGCTTGCGCGCGATCGTGTTCGCGGCGCGGCGGCCATTACGCCCCGGCAATTTATCGTTATTACCGCTGACCGGCATGAATATCTCGGGGGGTGCTAAACGAGCGCGAGAGCGAGTGTATAGGTGCTGCGAGAGAGAGTGAGAGACAGGAGGGAAGGGACAAAGTTGGCGAGCGTGGTGTGCAGAGAGTGAGAATGGGCGAGGGTTTTGAGGGGAAGGACAAACAATGGTGAGAGAGGAAGAGTTTGGGGCTTAGGAGTGGTTTTTGCAAAGAAAGTTTTGGTGAAAAAAGATGTGGGAATGTAATTAGGAATAAAATTGGTTGTATTTGGCATGATAATGTCCTCCGAAAGCAGCCGTTTTGGAAACGGTTTGAAAAATTAATGATTAAACAGTATGTGCAGTAGTAAAAACTTGATAGAGAACTGACAATGAGTAGCAAAATTGTTATTGCCCTCCATTTTGGTTGAAATGATGACTTTTTTTATCTGGGGGGAGTACTATTTTACAATAAAAAAGTTTTTTTTGTTTTTTATTTTATTTTTTTATTTTACGCGTTAACTGAGAACTACAAGAGTTGTTGACTACAAAAGCTGATACTATGAAAAGAGGCGTAGCCAACAAAATTAACGATGAGCAATGTTCCATGTGTTAACTAAAAATTCAGCAAGGTAATATCGGTGCTTGATTGTTTTATTCTTTATGTGATAACTTTGATTATAATTGTAAGTTTCTAAGAAATTTAGTCTTAAGAGATCGGTGTACCAATCCATTGAAACAACTTGGCAATATTTCACTAAAAAATTTTGTTTTATTGTAATATAATCCGCCTCCACCAAATTAAAAGAAAACATCATTTTTGTTACGAGTTTGTTTATAAGTAAAGTCAAGTTTGGTTCCCAAGATTAAAAAATTATTTTATAAGTAATTTATAGTTTGATATTTTCACCTGAACTTTTTCTCTCTACATTTCTAATTTTCTTAGTAACAATATATCAAATAACTAAATTCATAAAATTTCATGACAAACGTTATTTACAAAATATCATACATAAATGATTATAAATTTATAATGATAGGACCTAGAGATGAAAGATACTATACAATATTCCGAATTTGAAACGTCTACTATATTATACCGAACTTACGAAAAATCATTAAACCATCAACTCTAACATTCTAGCCCGCAATCTCGAAATCCAAGCCATTCCATCGTCGCTTACCCGGCAACTCCATAACAATCACCCGCGAAAAACTCAACGGACCGAGGAGCGAAGGATACGTACGTACGTAATATATATATATATATATATATCGCAGTAACCACGAAGGAGCGGCGGCATATATCGGCGCTCGCGATCTGTCTCTCTCGGCTAGAGCGTCGCGCTCGCATTAACGCTCGCATTATACACCGAGCGCTCGCGCTATCTACATCGGAATAATTATTGCCAGGCGAGAGAGTTGAGTTGAGCGGCGATTGGTGCGCGCGAGCGCGAAAAGGGAACAGGACGGGGAGACGTGTGCAAGTATACGTATATATATACGGTAAATGGTTTGTAGTTTCCATTTGTGATTTTTGTTTGTGTGCAGTGGGATTTCGAAGGTTTGTGACTTTAAGCGGAATTCGGTGGTGGAGATTGAGAGATAGCTTAACTTGGGACATCTTGGTTTGAGTGAGGTAATTTTTAAAGGGGAATGGAAGGTATGTTGAGGAGCTATGACATTTTATGAAATAACGAGGTTCGAATTTGTAGACTTTTTCAAGAATGAGTTTCTGTCGATATATAATAATTTAATACGTCAAAGGAAGTACAAATAAAAGTGTACACAAATTGTATGAATATATCTCGAATGCAATCACATAATCTGAGTTATTGTTGAATCAAATGAAGGATTTGTACATATTTAAAATATATTTACCTGTACATGTACATAATATACACATACGAGAAAATTAAATATATTTATTGCGGATAAACGGAAACATAAATTATTAATTTCAAAATAACGTGAATTATGACTTTTACCTTACATACACATTATTTCTCACGAAGTATACGATTCCAACGCTCTAGACTGTTATTCTTCTAACCGCTATCCTCCCCTCGCGATCTTCTACAAATTTTTAACTATAATAACTACGCAATAATAATAACCCCAATTAATATAAATATCATCAAACTTCCTGTCACTTAAATCACCAATGTAAAAAAACTACATTCCAAACGAAAAAAAAAGAATATACGCCACACTCTCGTACTTTTTTTCCTAGAACAAGTGCACAGGCCAACGGCAGAAGAAGGGGAGAGAAAAGAGAAACCAGATTCCCCGACTGTATACACTTTTTTGCGTATACACACTCCTGATTATCGCGACTGCGTGCGCACTCTTGCGCGCACACACATACACATCGCGCAAAAAGGCGCCTCTCTCTCTCTCTCTCTCTCTTGCGCACTTCCAGGCCACTAAATCATGTTCAACACGCGTAAATGGAATCTCCGCCCTGCTTTTTTTTTCTCATTCTCGCGCGGCCGGGCAGCGTAAACACGCGCGCCTCGTTCAACACCTCACGGGGGCTGCTGCTGCTGCGCTTTTCATTAAGGCGCTGTGCGGCGTGTAATGCGAACCTTTGAGTATGTGTGTGTTTGTGTATAGAGGTGGTGTATGTACGTTGGTACGTGTCTTCGTTTTCCTGGACGCGCGCTTTGCTGTAAGAGCCGCGGGGCGATGATCAGCGGGGAGGGGCGAGAAAAAGTTGTCGAGAGTGTGCGCGTGTGTGTGTGAGCGTTGTGAGGTTTTCTGAGATCGGGGATGGGGGTCTTGTTGGCGAGGATGTTGGGTTTTAATTTTTAATCATAAACGAAAATCTATCGGATTAAATTATATTATATTTTATAATATAAATTTGTTAAATTTATTGATGTTGTCACAATGTTTCAGTTTTAATTGATTAGATATCTTCGATTTTAATTAATGCAAAGATCTACTATAGCATAGGAATATGAATTTGATAAAATAATTTGAAAACTTTAAATTGTTTTTAATAGTTAATTGTCGTTTGCGAATTACTTATATTGGACATGCGAAAATTGAAATATATTCTAAAACGTTGCTGAGCTGGTAAATTAATTGAAAACATCGCTGTAAATATTAATAATTCAAATATCTATAGTAATAAAAATAATTGGAATCTAGACTAGACTTTTAATGGAAATACAATTTTATTCGTTTCACAGCCTATTAATAATAAAGTTTCGCATGAAAAATCCATTCAAAATAAATTACTCGTGTTTGATTTTACAACTGCAATGCTGAGGTATTCAAAACGCCATACTCACATGAATCGTGTGATCGGTGATGAAGCCAATGCAGATGATGCCATGAATGTCGGGTTCTAGTGTATACGGCTACATCGAACGCATTGCGTAATAAATGTATAGAAATGACGGTACTTACGCAATAATCGTTGTCATGAAGGTCTTCGTATATGTGCAGATATAAAATTCAGAGTTAGTACACATAAATATCGAATGTAATAACGTCTGTCAATTATGATTATTTGATAGGAACCCAAAATGGCACTTCAGGCACGATCTAAAACTCAATTATTGATAGCGATTTTGAAATATTCGAAGTGGGATCAATATTGGTCTACGCTATCAATGAATTCTATTGAAAGCCAGCAGTTCTATACTAAGATACGTATACATTTTTTATAATTTCTACTATTAGCATAATTTTACTACAAAATAAAACAAAAAATGAAGCATTCGAGAGCAAATATCTTCTCTCTTACGCCTCCAGGACGAAAACAATCTTTTGTTGGAATGCCACCAATATTACAAGCAAGGCTACCAATACCATTACTCTTTTACCTTCTATATTTCTCAAACTAAATCTAAACACCCGTGCGACCAAGACTGGACCATTTATTATATCCAGACCTCAGTCACCAGACTGTTACTACTAAACTATGCACAAAACAAACCTCGCTTATACCTGTGCCAACTCTCATACACGTACCACCGCCGACTGATCATCCGGCAGCAGTCAGTCCACGGCTTCTCTGCCTCGTTCTCGCGAATCGATAGCCGTCGAAGGCGACGACGACGACGATTACGTAAAAAGAATCCAAGTCGCGCGCGTATACTGCACGCAGTTCGCGGTGAATAGCAGATGGCAGCACCGTGCACGCGAGCGACGAGCAAAGGCAATACACGCGGGCAGGTGTGTGGGGAAGGGATGTGGGATTATTTTTTCGTTGGGTATATGGTATGAGCAGTTTCTGTAGTTTAATTTATAATGGTCGGAAGATGAGTTATTAATCGTTTGTATCTTTTAATTAGGTTCGATGTTGGGTGTAGCTGGGTTGCAGTGTTTTAATTTTATAATAAAAAGTGATTCGTATCGTAATTCAAGGATGTACATAAACCATAATTATATTTTTATGGTATTTTTAAAGTTAAAAAATGCGTATGCGAAATTAAAATAATATCGCAATTGTTGTACATCAAGTTCACTCGTTTGAAAATTATGATCTTTTGATTTATAAGAGGCGTTTTTAATAGAGTTGGAGATTTTGCACAAATTGAATGTTATATTTATTTAGAAAATTAATATTTATGCCCTTTTTATTATACTCAAAAATAAGCGAAACAATGTATAACGCTATTCCTATAGGATTTTCAGATCAGTTTAGTGAAGAAAATAAAGAAATGATAAAAGATACTTAAGCTGCAAGCAAATAAGTATAAATTGAAATATTTAAATAAGAAAGATAAGCCGAATCTCACAATTTCGAAACATTGAAGTAGGATACACCTTACTATATCTTAACTATACCGTAATTTAAATCTTTAGCGTATACAAACTCTGTATATCGACTCCGGCGAGCCTTCAGAAGATGATCGATCGGCCGGAATAAGCGACATCGCGCCTCGGCCCCTCGAAAAATTATGACTTTTTTCGCATTTCTTAATGGTCCTCGTAAAAAGCACACGCGAGGGCGCGCGCGCGCGCGTATATAGCTGAAAAAAACACGCTCTCGCCGCGATAATTTGTACGTTCATCCTTCAGCGTTACAACGCGCGAAAAAAAAGGAACAAGAAACAATGCCGCGCGAAATATGCTTTATGCGCTGATCAACTATATCAGCTGGGGCAAAAGGAGCAGATAGAGGGAGAGAGAGAGAGAAATCTATCGCCTCGTCGAATAAATTACGAGCGTAAAATAAGGCCCCCGACGAGCGCGAGCGCGCGTAAAAAGCGAGACGCATCATTAATAAGAGTAAGAGAGACACGAGCATCGTTTAGATAAGAAAAAAGAAGCAGCAGAAGCACCGCGCGCACGAGACTCGAGAACTCGCATAAAGACAAAGAGACGACGAGGCGGGAGAGAGGGATAATAAAACGACGAGAGAGAGAGAAGATGGTCGAAAAGAGGCGGAGCGGGATGACTGGCTTAATGATCGGCCCGTGAAATAATGAAGCATGACCGCTCGCTCGCTCTCTGCACGCGCGCACACGCTGCATCCGAGCGAGAGAGAGAAAGGCGAAAAGGGGCGTGAGCCTTTCGCCCGGTAATAAGATCGGCCCCACGAAGGTAGGTGGGCACTAATGAGGCTGCCCCCTCAAGAAGACCGTGCAAGAGAGAGAGGAGAGGCTGTGGATTGGTCGTGAGGAGAGGAGAGGAGACGATCGCGACCGGGACGGGGTCTTCGGCGCTGTCGAGGAAGCGGACCTGAAAAACCGGCATGGAAACGAGCGGAGGAAGGAGCGACGGTCGGTGCAGGTGAGAGAAGGTGGAGAGTGGGAAGGGGTTGTGGCAGGGCTATATTTTCGGTAAATTAGAGGTCGAGGGATGAGTTGGATGTGCGTTGGCGGTTTGCAGGTTTTGGGGGATTAGAGAGTTATGACGAAATCTTGGCGAAAACTCCATTAACGAGTGATTACATTTTTTTCCGAGGCACACCTTACCGGCCTGGTTTTTCCTATACTCTTTGTACCACATTATATAGGAGAAAAATCGTGTACAATGAGAAAAGTCTTGGTAACATCCCCTTTTTCAAAGATTAAAAATTTTATAAAAGGCAAAAAAGCCTTTTTTTTAATCTTTAGTCAATTATTTCAGAAACGGCCTTAAAGAAATTTGCAAAAAATACAATAAAACTAGAGAAAATCAGCTTTTGTTTGCTTTTTTAAGAATTAAAATGTCGATTCTTTCAAAAGTTCTGACCGTTTAAAGTTGAGTGTTGAGAAGGCATAAAACAAGCTCAAAGCTCGGGCTCCCGATTGGCACAATTCGCGTATTTTAGTGCCTTTTTGACACTCAACTTTAAACGGTCAAAACTTCGAAGGAATCAAGATTTTTTAATTTTTAAAAAAGCAAATAAAATCTGGTTTTCTCCAGTTTAAAGAGTAGGAAAAACCAGGCCCAGAAGGGGTGTTTTGGAAAAAAAATGTTACCCACCATTGTGGACGCGTTAAGTTGATTTGAAAAGTAGATATTTTCTCATAGTTGAGAATTATTATTATCCATATTGTTACGGGTGGTAGCTCCGCGCGCATAGTTGAAGCACAAGAACGAAGCGGCGATAGCCGCAACTCAACGATATAGGCGAGGCGCAAAATGCCACGGCGACTCGCCTGAACACGAAAACGCTGAGAATATGGCTACTACCTGTAATAATATAAAAAACCGCTGCTAACTGAATTAGCAGAATGCTTTTTCAAAAAGTATCTTCAATATTTTTATGACTTTTTTTTATCAAACATCTGAATTAAATAACAGTTTAAAGTTAAAACAGTATTATAATTTGCGTTTTAATTAAAACATTGTAAAATCGTTAAAAAAAATATTAAAATATTATCAAACTTACTTAATTTATATTTGCTTATATTCTATATATATGTTCAATACAAATAGCTAAAGAAATTTTTCAATTCATTAAAAAGCATAATATTGTTCTTAGTTAATGAAATCTTCAAATCTGTATTAACTTAAAAATAACTTTAAAATAGTCTCAAAAGACATGAATAGAGAGGGAATTAAGCATATTAAAAGAATATGTGTTTATATTATATGCATCTTTAAGATGAAATGCCGAAAAAGTTATTTACACTTCACATAGCTGTTATATTTTTCGAAAAAGTTACTACTTTTTCAAATTCTCAATTATAAGTCAAAACCTACACGGAGAAAAATAACATAGGAAAAATTGCCATATTTGATTGTAAGTCGAGGACAGACTGAAATCCTCCACAAAATTGCCATAATTTATGGTAAAAATTGCCATAAATTTATAGTAATTTTTACAATGTAGGAAAAATTGCCATAAATTTATGGCAATTTTTACCATAAATTATGGCAATAGTTTTAAAGTGCATAATTTAGAAGGAAATAGAATGTATTTTGAGAATATCTGTCTATATTTTGAATATCATTAGAAAAAATTTTTGCAAAATTGCTATTTTTTCAAAATAAGAGTTTAAAGTCATCCATTTGACTCCAAAATTTAATCAGTTCTATAAGTTAGGACATACCTAAGATGCATGCGAAAGTTGAGCTCATTATGTCTATCCGTTCAGGAGGTATGAGAGGGGCAAAATTTGATTTCATACATATATACATACATACATTTTTTAAAAACCTATTATTCTGACTCAGGAACCTCAAAAACATCGAAATTCATCAAAATCTTTGATTAAAAAATTTTCACCGTTACAAAGCTTTCTCTTTGAGAAAGCAAAATCTTGCTGGCTGATGCAAAGTGTCCACTAAATAGCCGTCAAAATCGAATTTCCCGTTCCGAGGTTAAAAAAATAGTATACACAACACGGGTGCTAGGTAAATCACCCACTTTACGCCCTTGTTGCGTAATGTACTATTTTACCATACCCGAGTCGAAAATACCACATTCACATCTTTGAGCCGGAAGCGAAATGCACATTTATTTAAAATTTAACATAATAAACGAATATATAAGTGATGTAGGTATATAATATATAGAATTAATTTATGTGTATATGTCGCATTCCCGAATAACCCGTTTCTGTATGAATAATATTGCTTTTTATAATCTTCGAAAACTGGAATTATTCGAAGCATTTTGTGGGTTTGATCATTTGCATGTCGCCTATAGTTAAAGCTACAAATCTGTTCCTTTTGAAAAATAAATCAACTAAACATTCCCACAAATAACAAGGATAAAGATGTAAAACATTTTGTTATATCCACAAAGCAAATGCTATTATCCACTTTGATTCAGTAAAGCCCAATGAGTTACTTCAATGGTAACGAGGCGGTTCTTACGGCTTCCATTGTTTTGAATCTCGGTATTTCATTGGGTATAGGTGCTGCAAATAGTTTATACGACTACAACAACAGTAGGATTTAACGTAATCAATTTTCTAGCAACATAATAAAGCATGAGCAATAATGTATACCAGTATACATACATACACGTTTCTATTATTACTATTGCTACATGAAATTTGAAATATACAAGATGATAGCCTGAAAAATTGATAAACTTATATAAACGCAGTATATTGCAGCTCCATTTGTTTTTATTTGTTCATTAAACTATATAGTAATAAAACTCTGGTCTGCCATAAAAACAAAAATTATCTTCACAGATTCTTTAATAATCATCTCGAATTTTTTATGTTTTAAATGCTTCACCTAATAAATATTAAATTACTATGCAAACGAAACTGCATAAAAACTCGGCAAAGAACACTGCTACTATCTACGAATAAAAATTCAATCTTGTCGTACAAAATCTCCAAACACCTCTGCTCCACTTACAATTCAATTGGAATTAAATCGCCTTCTTTACAACGCGATAAATAAAGAAATATCATTAAGCAAAAAGAAAGAACATTCGAAATAATAATGCCTCCTTTACACCGTTCGCGAGATATAAATTACGAGGCGTGCTCTCTTACAGCGGCGACTTTGCGGAAAATTTTAATTGTCTGCTCGAATTAAGGCTTTCGATGCCTCTTTATCGATGCTCCGCCTTGCGTGAAATTAACGGGACGCAAAGCGCGCAAAATGAAAAAACCATGAGCGCGCGGGCTTCCATCCTTCTCGGCCAGATTACACGATATATACGTCGGTTAATATGCCGAGTGCACCCGAGCTCTTCTTTCGCTTTATCGATACGCGATCGCAATTACGCTTTGATGATCCTTTAACGGCGATATGCCCGCGCACGCGCATGAGAATTCCCGTGATGGCAAAGGGAGCCGCGCGCGCGTACGATTCTTTTGTACGCCGGGCGTGCTTATGGTATAGGGTAACCTTCGACTTCTTCTGCTCGCGCGCAAAAGTTCTTTAATGAGGGTCTGACGTGGGTATATATGGCGTACCAATAATCGCAATTAACGTGGTTTCGTGTTCTTAAGAGGATGTGCGCGACTAGTAGGATTTCTGATGGGGAGAGAGAGGGGGAAAATTAATCGATGTAATTTATGCCGTTGTTCGGGGGGAATAAAACATGGATTTTGAGATACATTGTATGCTGGAAATGTAGGAAGCGCTGGTATATGATGCCGGTGAAGTGAAACCTGGCATTGTTAAGCTGGTTCTACGGGTAGATATCATCGGCTTTATTAATTCACTTTTTTTTTTAATTGAAAAGCAAGATAGGCATGCCAAAATATGCAAAATATGGACTCCGTTCTTTGTAATCTTCAATCGTATCCGATGTATCATTTTTTAAGTAGTTACTGGTATAAAATTAATGTGTTTATAAACACATAAGTGTAAATATGTTAGTTTTATCACTGAATTTTATATACAATCTAATTTAATCTCGGAACGTCGCGAGAAATTTGTTTACGATCTTATGTTAATCATAAATTTCTAACAAATTTACGTGTAATTTTTATGTAAAAGATTAGAAAAAGAATAATATCTGTCGGTCTAAAATTTGAATTTTTTCATAGTACTCATCGACGATTTCAATTGATTAGTCATCGCTTCTGTCTGTAGTAATAAGCGCCAAAATAATTCACAACAAATTATCATGTATCAACATAATTTACATCATCAACGTATCATAAAATAGTCCTGAATAATCGAACGAGTGCACAGAAAAAATTTGTTATACTAACCCCAGAATTAGTATAAAATGCTCTGTTTGTCGCAGCGTTAACTAGAAAATCGATCTTTACAATATTTATGATTACTAATTGCAAATACGTAAGATTTCTATATTCAAAATTCGACTATCTTCTATAATTCCCATAAATATTTATCCAAACTACGTTCATAATAACTCTTCCAAGACGAAAACAAAGCTCGACTTTATCAGCCCCATTACAACCCGATTCCCCG
Organism: Torymus aiolomorphi; assembly: GCA_036365515.1. Lineage (NCBI taxonomy): Eukaryota > Metazoa > Arthropoda > Insecta > Hymenoptera > Torymidae > Torymus > Torymus aiolomorphi. Next base: position 74,496,174 of record CM070874.1, on the reverse strand, counting down.
CCCCGATCTACAGCTCATCTCTCATTCCACCCCGCTCACATCCAGCAAATCAACATAACGCACGCCTCAAAAGCTCGCGTCACTCTTACCACCTTCGAAAGCCTTCGCAGCTCCTTCGCCCTTATACCCGACGATAAAGCTCTCGCGACTATCGTAATAGTCTCGGCGCATGAAACGCGTATAACATTTCGCGCACGTGTATATATATCTATACGCGAGACAGAGTCCCTAGGGAGATCGCAAATACAGGCGTATACCTAACGGGTATCGGACACGCAGCATATAGCGATGATAAGCCGCGGCACGGCGTCGCCTTGTGAAGCGCGTATATATACGCTAATTGCAGCCCCCGCGTAATGTGCCCGTCGTTATCGCTGTTGTTTGTTGCCGCAGTCGCTATACTGCTGGATGGTGGCGCGCTAGGGTCTATATTTTTTAATCGCGCGTGTAGGGGTGAGGCTGGTTTCGCTGATTCGACGTTTAGGTTGATTCGTTCGCGATGTCGTTGCGAGCGGAGAGCATGTCCGACATGTGTTATGGTTGTGAGTAGGCTGTTATTATGGGCAATAGGCCGAATGATAGGTTTGTGTGCGGGTTTTATTAAGTGTAGGGGGCTGATCTCGTCGTTGTGGAACTGCATGAACGGTAATTTCGTTTAGATTACACGTGCTGGAGGCGAATTTCGAGGAATTGATACTATCTTAATAATGGAGAAAATGGGTGCCTTATACAAGTTTGTAGGTTTTTATTAAGGCGAGACTTTCGCTCTACTTTGCGAATTGGCTGTTTCGAGAAGACAAAAGTATTCCCTTCTTAAAAAAAGTGATGGGCGGCCATGTTGAAGCACCTAAAGGCTTCATTTTGATTGGTCTAAATAGAATAGGTGACAAGATTTGCTTTATGAATTGTTTGAGATTGAGAGGTTTGAATTTTGAAAAATGAAATTGATTTTTAGATTTAAAAAAATATAACTAAATCAAAATAGCATCGAAATCTCTATTTTAAAATAAGAAAAACAAGCTGATTGGTCCAAATAAAACCCACAAAGTTTGGAATTATGAAATATTGAAACTAAAAATGTAAGTCATAAATAGTATAATGATTTAAAATTTGGTTTTCTATAACAAAAAAGTATTCAAATTTTATCTGTAGTTAACAATGGAGGACTATGAACCTCCAAATTTTTTTATTGTAGGAAGAAACTAAAATAAATGCAATCCAAGTTACAATAAAAAATATTGGATAAATTTGCGGATATTAAAAAGTAAAATAAATTTGAAAGTTATAATATTTCAATATTAATTGTATAGGTACAATCAAGACAAAGGAAGCGCGCGCCTAAACTTGCTAGTAATTTAAATCGAGAATAATTATTATTTGAGTACATTAACCTAGCTTGAAACTGTTTAAGACTGAAACACGAAATTTTGCATTTGATCAGATGATTGATACTGTGAGTATAAGTTTGATATTTGCATTACAAATATTATCTCATGAAAAGGGACAGTTTTTTCTACATTACATTTATTCACTTAGTTATGTTAGTAATTGATCAGTTTAAACTTTTTAAGTACTGGTAAATTGGCAATAGTATCGACCGTTTCGAAATAAAAGGGAATTAGCATCAATTATACCTAAAAGCAGTTAAAACAGATAAAGAAATAATCACATGAAACGTCAATCTATCATAATGAAATTTCGATAAACCGCATTGAATGTAAAGTGTATAACTGTTTATTTTGCGATTCACTTCAGTTTTTATCGTCATTTTTATACATTGACGTGAGTATATAAAAGAATCATTATTTAAGTGTCTTACTTAAATATATTAAGCATTTAAATTTATCTCTTGTAACATTTTTTACCTGCAATCAGCCAATTTATTCATGACAGTCAACAATTTACTGTTATGCCTTAACGATGTGGCAACACTAAAAAAGTGTAATAATGAGCCCGTCATGCATAAAATATATAATTTATTAAATGTTACATAGTATCAGTTAATGATTAAAAAAATATCATATTTTTCTTTTGAATCAGCTTAAAATTACCTCCAAAGCTTTAAATACCGATAATACTCAGAGTTCACGGTTCTCTAAGGTTTTAGTAAACCTCTAAATTCCATAAAAGTAAAAGCGGGCCAAAAAAGTGGAAGCTCCTTTCATTGCTCATAAAATTAGCCATTAACGCCGTGAAACACTGAAAGCAAACTTTTAATCACGCGCCCCGGGAAGGGTAAAACATTTTATGAGCCTCGAAAAATTCCTCTGAAAAACCCTCAAACCTCACTTGTAGCTTCGTTTATATACTTTTACGTACTAACGTATTTTAAAAATACATCGGCGTTAAAATTATTTGAAAAATGTCCTTTCAAAAAATATACTTAAAGATAGAAGAAGAAAAATAATTAAAATCATACGTAATATTTTCCTAAAAAGAATTTTGATCTGCAGGTCATAATCAATTGATTTACTTTTCTTCATAATTTTAAATAATAATAACGATTTTTAGAAAATAAAGCATTATAAAATCGCATTTCCAAATATTTCACGAGTTCAAAAAAATATACATTCATTAGAAAGGGTGAAAATTGTGCATTTACATAGCCTTTATTTATCTGAAGTCAGTAGCTACATCGGGAGTGGAGAGCTTACCTTCGATATTGGATATCGTAGGTTTTCACGACCCAGATAACATAAATGGCTTTAAATTATCATGTCTTTAATTACATCAAAGAACGGATACCTGCGAAGGTGATTAATTGATGTTAGCGCGCTCGCTCGGGTGAGCAACTTCTCGTTGTCTGATAAATCAACGTTAAAAAAATACGAAACATAGTGTTTTACTTAATTTTTAAATTTATAAGATAATTCAATATTGTATTGGTTTCTCTGAGCACGTTTCGTATACTTATTATAAATTCACGCGTAAGCAAATTCCTTAGAATTTGATTAAATGTATTTTACTGATTTAACTGTGTTTTAGTAATTAAAAAAGTGACTTTGTAAAGACATGTTTTTCTTGACTATCTAGCTGGAATCTTAGTAGAATGATTAAGAAATTAAGAAATTCCTTGTAAACATTAATTCTTTTATTAGTCATCGATAGTGAGAGTATAGTAAATTCTACAAAGTTGTCAATAGATAAAAAAATAAGTTTAAATTATTGATATACTTTGAATAGTCGTAGGTACAAATATTTGGTTCTTATTTTACTATAGAATACATAATTAATTCTCTAAAGATACCAGATTTCTCGAATTAAAAAAAAGTCTAGTTCTCCTGAAGCATATAGAAACAAAGCTCCTCTTGAAAAAAGCCCTTCTATCATCAAAACTATAAATTGAAAAAATATATTGTCGACCGAAATTTATTGTATGGCCCGAACAGTAATTTTATACAATAATTTTCTCTAAAAAATCTGCCAAACAATAAATTACTGCTTTCATGACTTTTGCTGCGAAAAGGTCTAAATATCGACCCAAAAATATACCCCATCTTCATCCTATCAAAAGTCTTCCAGCTCCAATAAAAAAATATCCCAAATTACCACGCACGAGTGATTACCTCGGCTCTCGGGTCCGATTTCGACGGATCTCAGAACAAACGTATACTTACGCACAATTCTCGCGTCATCGACTTCCCGACGTGTCGGCAATCGACAAAGGCCTGAAAATCTCACGCTCCGCTTAATCAACGATAAAAATGAAAGCGCGTCTTCGTTTTCCGCCGATAGCACACGCGCGCGCGGCGTACACGACTCCTAGGCCTTGTATCTATCTATCCGTCGCCGGCTTTGATGTCACCGCAGCCGCCGACGTATAGCTTCCTCCTTTTGCCGAATTCGCTCGATTCCGCGCGCCTCGGCAGCTTAATATGACGCCTTCGCAGTGAATCAACGTCGGCGATTTCTGTGTTGTTTCTTCTGGAATGGTTTGGATAGAGATTTCGTGGGTATATGTTGTAAAAATTAACGTATCGAAGTGGGCTTATTGAATTATATTGCGCAATCGCGGTCGAAAATAGCTAATCAGGCGATTAATGCGTTATCGAGATTCAATTGGAACTTAATAAGCTTGATTTCGTTTTCAAAAGTGAATTAATTGTACGATTTGGACGGTCTTTAACATAAGAATGTTAATTGGATCTTAATATTGTGTTGATATTAATGACCTGGGTAATAGATCACTTGTGACTCAAACCTTATTATTTTATATTATTGTTTTTTAAATTCTAGACTGGTCTAAAATTTTATTTTTCACGCATTATTTCAATACAATTTGAAAAAATCCAACATTTTTATTTCTTAAGACTTTTGTGTAGTTATTTATAATCTCGTTGTAATTTTCAATCTCCGTATTTTCATGATTAATTATTAATTTGATTGACGTATTCGATCATTAATTGTGAGGAATACATTAGTACAAAATAGCCATTTCTTTCCCTTTTTGTATTTTGAGATACGTATATACTTGTAGCAACGCGTAAAAACAATGAACACGAAATAGAATTTGTTTAAGGTGGTTCTCCTTGTCATTACAGTTTGTGCTCTCAGTGAGAGCATAAACTATCCCATGCGCGTCGTTCTGTCTCTCTCGCTCTCGTGCAGGTCGTCTGCTATTTGTGTTTATAATCATTAATATCTTTTTAAAAAGATTGGCTTGACACATATTTGATAAACTTAAAAGAAATAGCCGAATTTCCTCTTTCTTAAACTATCTTTTTCTTTTTGAAGTCCAGTTTTTTTGATGAGTAATACTATTACTTTCTGTCAGAGTTGATATAGCGCTCATTTACTCTCACGTAAATATAACCATTTTCAATAATTATTTTCTCAAAAATTTGTTCCGCAATGTATAATTTAGAACACTATCAATATTATAAATTAAATGGATACAATATTTTTTATAACCATAGTCACATAAACAAATCAGATGGTGTGGTCGTATATGTAAAAAAAGATGTAACCCAGACAACTAATGTGATAGAACAGGGTAGGCTAAAAATACTAAATACAATTATAAACCTTCAAAACAATAGTCATTTGGAAATCTCAGCTATGTACAGATCACATGATCTACATAGCACAGAGTTTATTTTAAAGGTAAATCAATATTTGCAACTTAAGAGAAGAGATAAAAACCATTTGATAATAGGTGATTTTAATATAAATATAATGTTACAAAACAATATTAGTCAGAATTTTCTATACAATTTTCTTGAAAATGGCTATTACCCTGGTTTTACTGATACGACTAGACCATATAATGTAACTACTGATAGTGGAACATGCATAGACAATATTTTTATAAAAACTAGCTCAATCAATACAAAAACTTTCAAATTAATGACGCTAATTACTGATCACTATCCGCTATTTATAGATATAAAAAAACCTCTAGTGAATACAGAGATGAAAAAAAATAAAACTAATTATTCATTAAATTACAAAAAAATAGCTATTATAGCAAGTCAAAAATGTTGGAATGAATACACACAAATCGAGGATCCAAACGAAGCAATAAACCTTTTTATAGATGGAATAACACAATGTCAAGAAAAATCAAAAAGAAACCCGGTTAAATACAATAATGTACCTAGAAAAGAATGGATTACTATTGCGTTAATAAAATCCTGTAAAAAAAAGGACAAATTATATAAACAACTTAAAAAAATCCAATGAATGAAAGATTACAAAGTGAATACAAAAACTATGTTAAATGTCTAAACAAAGTTATAAAAGATGCCAAAATTAAATACGAGAAGGATCTTATAGAGAAAAACTCAGATAATCCAAGACAACTATGGAAAATTATAAATTCCAAACTGGGTAACAAAAATAAAAAAGATAATAATATAAGTGAAATATATGACGAAAACGAGGAGATAGTAAAAATCCCATCCAAAATTGCGAACATCATGAATGACTATTACGGCAAAATGGGCAAAGAAATGAGTGACAAAATTACTGCCCCAAGTAACAAATTTATACAACTACCACCAAGTAACTTAAATACAATTTTCCTACATCCTACAAATGAAATTGAAATTAAAAAAATAATTGAGAATTTGAAAATCAAGAATGGTGGAGTTGACAAAATAAATGCTAAGACACTCAAAACAATATCTGATCTTATAGCAGATCCTTTGGCACATATTTTCAATAAATGTATTAAAAAATCAATATGGCCGGATGCGCTAAAAGCAGCTGAAGTGGTACCAATTTATAAATCAGGGAAAAAATTACAAGTTAATAACTACAGACCTATATCATTAATATCGAATATAGCAAAAATCTTTGAAAAAGTAATCTATGAAAGAATTTTTGATTTTATTAAAAAACATAAAATATTAAGTGAAAAACAGTTTGGCTTTATTAAAAGCAAAGGAACCACAGATGCTCAAGTTGTATTACAAAGAGGATCTATGAGAACTTAGATAAGAGTAAGCCCATTATAGTCGCATTTCTGGATCTAGCAAAAGCCTTTGATACAGTTGATCATAATATACTTTTACATAAGTTGCAAGCATACGGGATAAGAGGCAATGCTTATAATTTAATGCAAAGCTACTTAACAAATAGAAAGCAGAAAGTAAGAATTTGCCAAAGTGAGAGTGAACCGATAACAATAACGGTGGGAGTGCCACAAGGAACAATTCTTGGGCCATTACTTTTTACATTATATATAAATGATCTACTTATAACAATGCCAGAAAACTCAATTTTATCATATGCTGATGACACAGCAGTTATATCGTCAGGTAAAACCTGGAAAGAAGTTGAAAGTGAAATGAATCTATATCTTGAAAAAGTAGCTATATGGCTTGCATTGAATAAACTAACATTAAACATAAGTAAAACGGTGTACATAACTTTCGGAAATTACTGTGACAGTGTACCAAAAAATTTAAATGTATAGCAAAATAAACCTATGAATATTAAGCAACTATTCACATGGGACTGCTTAAAATATCATTACAGCGAAATGAAAAATATATTCACAAACTCAAATAGTAAGACAAGAAATAAAGCTATATTATTACCAAAAATTGACAAAAGAGTAAGCGAAAAAAAACAATTATATAACTGCAATAAAGACTTTTAATATACTACTAAATAAGCTCAAAACTCTAGATATAGACAAAAGACCCGCGAGGTACAAAATAAAAGAATGGATTGTGAAAAATATTTATTGAAAACGAATTGAATATTCCTTGAAAACGATTTGATACTATAAGTTCGTTATAGTAATTCAAGTCGAAAATTTAGAAAATTGCATATCGCATATTTACATATTACTGTTTAGAAAGTCTATTATGATGTTAAAAATATTTCATAGTTTTAAGAATTAGTATTAGTTTTAATTTTAAGTATATTATATACTCCGGACCTGCAAACAGGAAATTTATTTTTCTCTGCAGGGTTACAATAATGTAATGTACTTCTGTAATGTACTCTGGATAAATAAATAAAAAATAAATAAGTATGTAAACAAACATATGGTATCATTTCTGTGACTTTGAAGAATATTTGTATATTTTTCTTAGAAGCTTTCTCAGTTTTTGCAATGTGAAGAGAACCACCTTAACTATTGTTTTATCCAGTTCATACATTCGTTACAAAATTCTTTCTGCTCCTCTAACACGTTAACGAATGTTTTAGTTTCTTTCACAATTTTTTTTTAAGTTACTACAGGAAAGCAAAAAGATAAATAAAAGTGATTTCGATGGACATTTTGTATTCTTGTTAAGTGACTTTTTTCAGAGAAACATATTGCCAAAGATACAGCGATTTGAAAAAGCGTAGATTAACTCAACAAACAAAAAGACATTAAGAGATAATGTTTTTTTCGCAAACGTGTTTTTATCAATGTAAATAACGTGTTTCCGTCTGATTCTTGAGTGTTGAATTTGTTTCTTCAGTACATATACACGATAAAAGTTTCGTAATAAAAGTTTTCAATTTTATTCCCAACATAAATATAACTTATCAGTCTAATTTGTACAGAATAAATGTTTCCTATATACAAGCTTCGTTTAATAAACTTTAGCTCTGAATCCCTGAAAACTCTTTCTTTTTCATAGTTTTACGTTAAAAATTCATTTATTATAATCTCGATTAAACGTATTTCCATTTTCAAAAATTTCTCAAGAAACTACTCCTGCAAACCACCCGAACCACCGTGTTTACCCACCTCTCACCGAAATCCCTTGACGCGCGCCAAACAAAAAGGCGGCTGAACCGTCGGTAGATTACACCGCCCTTATCAGCGGCGATCGAGTACGCGAAATTGACTCGCACACCAGGACGGCGCGCGTCATATCTACCGAGTCAATTATTATATCTACCCGTCCGCATAGATGCGTATCTACGAGGAGAGAGAGAAAGAGAGACAGACACGTGCTTATCTCGCGCGCGAGTGCCCGAACGTGTTAGCGCGCGGCAAATCAAATAGCGATCGGCCGATAATCGCCGCCGATAGCGCGCTCGGCTTCAAAGACTTTCAGCCGCGCACTTGCCTCCTCCGGTATCTCTGTTTCGCTCTTTTGGTTATCGGTTCGAGCTTATCGGGAGGCGATGGAGGAGGAGGGCAGGAAAAAAACGCAGCTTGTCATACGCCGCCTGTCGAATGCGCTAACGAGATTATTATTAGCTTTTAGGAGAAAGATGGTATTTTTACAAAGAGGATATGAGTGTTTCCTTGTATACTGAACTCGTTCTTTAGGCCGGTTGCTATAAGAAGTGCGTCTATCTGGTTAGAGATTCAGGTGAAGATTGTATTAAGTTCTACATGAAACTTGTTGTAGCACTACTACTTAGTCGAGATATTTGAATTTTACGATTTTATCGTTTATTGATTCCAAGGGAATCGTAATGATAGTTCTATCTAGTTTCACAGTATCGAGAAAAGTATATCGTTTACATTCCTTGGAAATTAATAGAAACCAGTGAGATTTTAACTCGTTTCATTTTTAAAAAGGAATCATATGCTTGTTCCTTTCTCAACATGAGGATTTTACGTATTATTAGCCTTTGGTCTGCAAAGACGTCACAATATTATGACACTTAACATTTAGAATTAAAGTATTAATACCGTTTTCGAATGGTTGCTTCTTTAGACATCACTTTCATCTTCTCTATAAAACTAAATAAGTGAAAAGTTTACTTTAGCGGATAAGTATACATAAACCTATTGAATAGTCACCTATTGAAGTAGTGGAATAGTATATTACGACACAAGGCCAGAAAGTTGGATTTCCTGGCCGGCGCCATTTTGACGCCCGAGGCGAAGCCGAGGGCGTCGATGCGCGCCGGCCAGGGCATCCAACATTCCGGCCAAGTGTTGTATACTATTTTTCTTCATCCACAGCCGAAAGTACGTCCATATAGTTAATATTAATTAATAAAATAGCGTTGTTAGCTGTTAACTACGGCTCGGCCATATGTATAAGAGGCCTGCTTCAGCGCCACTTTACATATCGCGGAACATAAGGCTCGACTTTTGATTTTTTTGATGCCCGCCCGAACTTTTGCAAAACCGAGGCGAAGCCGAGGTTTTGCTGGTCGGGGCGGGCATCAAAAACACTAACAAAAGATGCTTGAAAAACATGATGGACCAAAACTACGTATATACTTAATCGCAGATGCTGATTTTAACTACCGCCCAATCTCTTAAGGTGGCTCATGCGATTTCTTATAAAAAAGCATGAGATACATCTTAAACTTAACAAATATGTTCTTTAGACATTAAACGTTCGATCTGTACTAAGAAAATTGTAGGTGAACGACCAAATTATCGAAAAAACTGAGTTTATAAATAGGTACGTTTAACCCATAACCTTATGGGAATGAACAGTTTATTGCTTCGTAGTAACTTGTAAAACAGCAGTTTTTTATGTACAATGTATGAAATTAAAGATTTTTTTGTGAATAATCTAATGTTATCATCAGAATTATAGGTTAACGACCAAACAAAAAAGATATTAACAATAAACCTTACAAATGTGCTACTGCGCATGCGCACTGCGACCAGTCATATAAATGTAGCGACAAATTAGCAATGTTTTTACTTATTTATAAAATCTTTTTTTTGTTTGAACATTTAGAAGTTATTTACAATAAATTTACGTAAAATACGTTAACTTAATTTGGCAATAATAAAGATGCCCCTTGCGGGGCCCCGACTTGATACGGCACCAAACGCATGAGCCACCTTAATGGTTCCTCTGTTTGTCCTTTTCTATCCCATACATTATAGAATGAAAGTAAAAAAGCTGCCACATATAAGTATATAGCTACACCATGTTTTGAAACTCAAAATGTAAACATCATGTGTGTGTGTGTGTGTGTGTGTGTGTGTGTGTGTGTGTGTGTGTATGTGTGTGTGTGTGTGTGTGTGTGTGTGTGTGTGTGTGTGTGTGTGTGTGTGTGTGTGTGTGTGTGTGTGTGTGTGTGTGTATAGAAGCTTTCTGACAGTGTGTATGCAATATAAGAACATAATTGATTATGAGAGTTATAAATATATTGTTCAATATATTAATAATAACATCAAATTAATTTAATACGTTTATATCTTTTCATTTTTCCGATTTTAGAAATGATTTTCTTGTCATCACATTTGGAAGGGTTAGCATAGTTTAGGTTACAACACGTGCGCTGTCGCGGACGATGCCATACAACGATCAACAAAGAGCGGCCACAAAAGTCGCTCTTCCCAGCGCGAAATCGAGCCGGGAAGACCGTACTTTCGGCTAGGGGATGAAGAAATACAATTTTCACTGCGTAATAAGTGAAGATTCACTAAAGAATCGACATTTTCCCTTGTTTGCCCCAGTGAGCAACTTTTCACATATTTATTTTTAGCAAGTACTTACTTTCTTCCTTAAAATTAAAAAATTTGGAATTCTTCTTATGCTTTTACGACATTAACCTAACAATAAAAAATACATAAAAAATAATATCTCCTAATAAACAGCCTCCACTGTAAAGAGCCCATTTCGCTGCCACGCATCCTCGACCCTTTCTCGCGTGTCTATCTAGGCATCGTTCCAAAAATCGCGTTTCCCTTTCGAAAAGCCGGCGGCACGAGGGAGAAAACGTATCTTTCAACGACCCCCGGGGCCAACTTTGGCAATTCGCGCTGAGCCACTTTCCTTTACCCTCTTTCGCGAGACGCGCTTGCGCGTGAGGAAACTTTTCCCCCGCGCGCGGGCCGGAAGGGTTGGGAACTTTACCCTCCTTGAGACGACGAGGAGCAGGCTTTTCGACAAGTTTTTGGATGGGCGACACGACAGTGGCCGGTGTTTAATGCATGCTGGGACGCGATTTTTGGTATGGGGGTTAGAATTTGTTGAGAGAATTGGAGAAGTTGACGTACTGGTGGAAGTAAAGTGAATATATAGTGAAAAGATACGTTATGGGAGACCAGGTTGTTATCGTTTTTTAAACAGTTAGTTTGTTACAGTGGAAGTTTGGGTAATTTTATTATGTTTGAATGTTTTTTCGCATCGTTAGATAATGTAAAAATATAAAGGTTTATATAATTTATTTTTTAAATTTTAGACATTTTTATCGCAAATCACTATTGTAATGTCTCCACGATAAAAAATACTGATATACTTTGTAGATACATTGTTGATGCGTCAGCGTGTGTCAGGGAAGTTCATCTGAATTCGCCAACCTTTTCTGGTTATCTGTAAAAATCAACGTGCCTATACTTACGCAGATAATGCAAAAAGTCAAAATATTACAGTGAAGTAATGAAACAGTTCTAATAGAGAAAAAAAATGTTTGTAAGGTTACAACGAATAAATAAGATTTATTTAAAAGTAAACAACCCTAATTATAATAAATATCAGTTTTAGTTTCTCCTTTCAATAAAACCAAGTTTGTTGATGAATTCTTTTTTTCCATTTCTTGGTATTTCTATAAAACTTTAGTTACAGATATTTTTACTTAAAAATTAGGAGACATTAAGCTTTAACAAGAAAGAATCTAGATAAATAAATATTATATAAAAGAATTTCGCAGCTTTCGAATTTTTCAGACACTCTGCAGAGCTTTGAAGCAACTTTTCCTCCGAATTTTACTGACTAAAAAAAAAAGGAATTTTATAGCGACTTGCTGAACCCAAAAAGTCATAGGAAGATCTGAGTATATACTCTTTTATTTTGAAGTAATTAATAACATTCATAACAGCTGATTTGGAACAGACTTTGCGTACACTTTCCCCGTTAATCTACGCAAACTAATTTATCGATTCAGTCATCCACCAATCCATTAATTTGCTACGCGATTTATTTTCAAATTTATATACCTAACCCATTCAACAAATTGCTCCTGATTAAATGGCCTCCTCCAAAAACTATCCGTTCCCCGTAAAGAACGCGCCGTGGCACCAGTGAATTAAGGAGACGACTTTAAGGCGAGGCGAGCAGAGAGCGCTTGATATAAACTTGCGCGATTAATCTCCTCGCACTGCGTCTCGTGTTGGTGCGTAATATACGCACACCGACACGAGCTAAGCGCGCGCGCGTGTGCGTCGCGGCCCATAAATTACGCCGTAAGGAGGCCCGGGCTGTAATTAATATACTGCATATATATAGGAGAGGAACGCGCGCGAGCCTGCCGTTGTCTCCTGGAAATCGATGCGATGACGCCAGGCCGTGCGCATATAGGAGAGACCAATCGTACACGCGACGATGGACCGATTGCTCCGCGGTTATCGATGGCTTCTCAATTGCTGCCGCGCTTTCGGTGGTGTTAGATGAGTCAATCAAGGGCACGGTGCAGGTAAGAGTTTCTTGATGTATTAATATAAAATTTTAGGAAATGTAGAGTTTGCGAGAATGACGAGTGAATTATGGTCACGTTTTTGTCTAAAAGTTCTTATTTTTAAAGATTAATGGCACAGTTATCGTAAAAGAAATAATTTCTTAAAATTGTAACTTTATTGCGGGAATTTCATTCGATGTTGGCAACATTAAATTTATTTACTGCAGTTTAATATTTATTCAGTTGTTATTAATTATTTTATATAGATTTATTCTTTAAAGCGTCATCTACGCTAATAGAATTCATTAAAGATAACCAGAAAATAGGTAGAAGATTTACTCAATTTATCAATTGTGATATAACGCTTTTGTAAGTATTATTTAGCCTTTATATAAATTAAGAATAAAATCTCGAAAATCCAGAATACTCATATTGAATTTTCTCACCAATTTGGTCTTATAACTGATAACACCCCATTACTATAACGATTGCTCAATAAAATATAAACGAGAAATTTAAAGATGAAAGTAATTTGTAATATTTCTTTTATAGTATCAATCCAAACTGTTATTGCCAACGATATTGCTAATCATTCTCTAAGCAGAAAAATGACTAAATATTCTCATTGTTTCTACTTGATCATTTTTGTGTTACTCAACAATAAGTTTTTGATTGATTTATTTAATATTTAAAGATAAGAGAATAATATGTTGTTTATCAATTTATAGTAAAACGAGTTTTCTCGTGACAATTGAGTCAACTAAATTGTTGTATTTCTTTGATTTTCATACATTCAAATATATAATGATATCAATAACACATCAAGTCTCGTTCTACGAATTATATGAAGCAGGCATATATAAGGTGCAGAAATATGTAAAGAAAGAAGGTATAGGAAATGATGGATATAAAAAATAAATGACGTAGAAAATTTAAGTTTGCTCTTAGATTATAACAGAAGTTATTTGCAAAACAACCGTTTTCTTAATTAATAATTTATAATTAATGATAATAATAATGTTTATACTTCCATCTCGTAAATGTAAATATCCGAGAAATTAAAATCATTATTTCATCATGTTTTATATAACATTTTAATCACGTTCATGGGTAAAGAATTGTAATATAAACAAATAAATCATAAAATATCCATATTGCCACACTACGTTTCAAATAATATTATACAATCCGATACACTGCAAAACTCAGCCTACCAAAGCACAAACAAATTTAACGATCCTTTATTAAACGGCGCGTATACATACATATATATATTTCACGTGTCCAGCGTATACTTTTAACACGCTACACGTTTCATATGAATACACATAACGGCCCACGTGCGCATTACCCGTATATATCTGCGTCTCGTAAACAACATTAAACACTTACAAGCTTGCGAAAATCAGTGTGGGAAAGGCTCGTACATAACTCCTACGCCTCCTTCGAGTCATCCACACATACATACACACGGTCATATCCCAAATCCAATCAGTCAACAAACGAATCGACGTGCCGCACATATATAAGAATAAAAGCACACACACGTATAGATATATACTTGCGCGTGCGCTCCATTCATAACTCGGGGCGATGTATATTATACGCAGTCTCGCGCGTTCTCTCCCCTTCTATTCCGGGCGTTAAAAGGCAAATCCCCGGCTAAGCTCCCCTCATCCACAAGGGGAAAACTCGCGAGTGAGAGAGAGAGAGAGACGGGGCTGTTCGTACATTTGTAGTACGGCAGAGTCCTTCGGCGAAAAGTGCAAGTGCGAGCTATAGGGGATTCTCGCCGATGTAGTTTCGCCGTCGGCGAGCGCGCTCTGTTGCATTTTTGAGGAACTCGGAGAGGGACTGGCCGTCGCCGCGGCGCCCTGCCGCCGCTACAACCCCCGAGAGGACGGCAACCGCCTTCGCACCTCTGCAAAGTAGGGTGATTTTCGAGCGAGTTCGCGTGCTGTAGCTTGTAGCAGGAATTGTTGTTGGAAACAATGAAAGTATACATATTTTAAGGCGATGAAAATATTTTTTTTTTATGAATAAATGGATAAAAAGCTGGAAATGTATTGTTATTTTTAAGTAGATACAGGGAAAATGTGGTAAAACGTAGATATTCAAGTTTATTGGTTTTTAATAGCCTTTTTTGATTCGACAGAAATATTTATAAAGTTATTATATGGTTAAATAATTTGTTGATATGTTTTATGTGTAACAATGTTATAAATATAAAGCAAATAATCGTACGGAGATAACAGTTCATAGATTGTATAATCGTTCATCTATTACCTTAAATAGAACTCATCATTGTTGAGTTTACTACTCAAAAATATGTCTCGACCAACTGTTGTCAAAAGCAATTTTTTAAAGTTATTTTCTAGTGACTAATACTGAGAGTGCACTTTGAGAACAAGGAAAACGCATTTATTTGATAGAAAATGATTGTTCTAGAATTATTTGTGAGAAAATTTATAAGGTAGCTTTGGCAGCTGTGATAATGCAATACATTTTTTCATAATTTTAACTAAGCATCCGTATTCATTTCCTTATCTCTATTTTAAACGGGAATTAATTTCCATGCATTAATTCGTAAGGGATTATTGAAACAGACAACACAGTAGAAAATATGCTTATTTATTGATATACAATATTATTCCAAAGAAAGCTTTTGGCGATACATCATACATAAATCTTTTATTCATACAAATAATTCATTTCAATACACAAAACACTACTTCAAATCGCACTCACTCTCTTACCTTTATACACTTGCTGCTGCTTACATGTCTACAAAACCCCTACACATACCAAGCCTACTATACGTTCTAACCCAAACCCGTTCACATGCACACCATTCTCGCACACACACACGCACTCTTCTCCTCTATTCACATACACCCGTATACACAGACCAGCCTACTCCCCGAATACAAAAATACGCGAGCAGAATTGCCGTGGCTTCCACCCCTGCACGCGCGCGCATGAGCCGATCTCCTCCGCTCTCGCACGAGCGTCACGCTCTCTCTAGTGCCCCCTCCACTTTCTCCTCAGTGGAGAGGGGGAGCGATCCGCGAGGTGGGGGTCAATCGTGCCTCCCCTCCCCTCACGCCACTTCTTCCCACCCGAGCTTCCCTGTATAAGAAGCTTACGTGCGATAGATAGAGCGAGCGAGAGAAAGGGAGAGAGAGAGCACGAAGTTCCTTCTCCCCCTCCCCTGTGAGCGCGCTGAGCCGTAATAGGCGTTGCTACGCTCTCTCCGTCTCGCTCGCTCTACCTTGACACGGCGAGAGTACGTTCAACCATCGAATCGCGTGCTGCCACCTGAACGCCGGATTTGACCGTTCGCTCTTTCTCCTATACTATCTCTCTCGCTCTCGACCTTGCCCCGCGACAACGACGGCAGCTGCTGTCAACCGTTCGTTTTTTTTCTACTTTGTTTTTTAGTGATGAATTTTTTCTTTGCTTTTAGCCGGAGAGTGGAGAGTAGTCCAGCGACTGGTACGGTGGAGAAAGAAATTTATTGAATGAAATCAATTGGCAGTAGTACGGATAAGGCACAGGATTCGCAGTATGAGAATGTTCGATACGTCATGGAGGTTTAAGGTTATTGAATTGGAAAGGTATACAGGGAAGTTAAGGACTACGTATGATATTGATAATTAATAACACGAACAATGAGCTTTGTTTGGATTTGGAAGACAAATTAAGAAAATAGTGTGACAATTGAGCAAGTAAGTTTGACGTCTCATCATATTTATCTACATAAATTTGTTTTATTAAGCCCATTTCATTTTTATCAGTAGTTCTAAGCGTCATAATTAAGTGAAGTCACGATTGCCGTCGTAAAATATAATCTTACATGTTATTAGGTATCGTAATTGATATTTAAATCTAAAAAACCAAAATTGATTTGCGTTTATTTGATGTGCGTGCTATTTCTTCTATAGTACTCACAAAGGATGCAGAATGTTAAAAGATAGATTCTTATCACATAAATATTTAATGTATTACGTTCTTAAAGAATATATGTATATGTTAAAAATATATGAATATATTAGGAATATGCTGTTGAGTAGAATATGAAAATTTAGATAGTATTAATGACGTTAGTTAAATATTGCAAAGGTAGACCTAATTACCTTGGTCATTTATAGTATCAAAGTTATTTTAAATTTAATGGTACGACATAATGTATTATCATTTTCAAAACGATGAATCGTGTCAAAATTTATAAATAACGTTTACATTTTGACACCGTGCGTTATTTAGTACTTTAACTGATCATTTTTTTATTTCTTGTTATCTACAAGTAATTTATCTTACTGTTGTATTACGTAACCGTACCTAATCAACTTACCTTTTAGTTTAAAAGCTAAATAGTTACCTTCTACATTTAACTGCCATTATACTTGTTAACGCATTTTTCATACTTCTTTCTTTGCGTTTTGAACTCAACTGCCTTGTTACTATACTATTAATGTTGAAAAGCAACGATTAATTATACGGCTGGAAATAATTTACAACTAACGGATATACATTTACCTAATCGACTTGGCTTTCCTTTACATCGTTTTATCGCATACTTGTGTATTGTCTCGTTATATCATAACCAGTTTGTATCTTTAAACATTCATTGAGCTGTTCTGACAGTTTTGTGAATTTACAATAATATTTAAATTGTAAATACTATTTTCGTTATTATTTGAAATACAATATTATGCAGTAAACATTGCAAATAAAAGAATTTCCTTGTTACGGCAGTTACTCATAACCAACAAAAGCAATGTGTCACGTATTTGCGACGCGCTTGCGACGGCACCTAACGCACACCACAAAATTATAAGATTTAAAGTCTTATTCTTTAAAATCAACGCTAAATTAGAAATCGTTCTATCAATATAACAAATAACATATTTATTTAGATTGTATTGGGTAAAACTACTTTTAAAATATTTCTATCATACACCAGTTCAAACTCATACAAGTTTCTATTATACTCAATATTTGAGTAATAACTAGAGCAAATGCTTGGTATAATCGGATTTGTTAAAAATTTTGTATATTGACAATTTATTTGAGAAATTTAAAAAAATTTAACACTAAATTTTACGATTAAGAATAGTACACTCGAATGACGTTAACAAATTAGAACAGAGATTTGTTACTTACGTTTTAAAATCACAAATTCACGATTATTTAAAACTAGAATTACAAATAACCATGGAATTATTAATGATAGTATTTAACTCGTGCATATGGCAATGAAACTATAAGACTTCAACTTACGTAATGTTAACTTTTTTTTGCAATACGTTTTTCACGCGCACTTGTTTTCTAAAATCCACACAACTTTGCACTCATCCCGCAGTAATACATGGGAAGCGCCACTCCATCCCGCGTCCCCTAACATTCATCGTGTCGAAGCACAATGTTAACAAACGAAACACTAACAATTCACATATCCCACCCTCACCCCTAATCTATCTACCCCTCAATATCTATCTATGTATCCTCGGTTCTTCTCTTCCTAATCGCCAGAGTCCTCGTCCAGTGGCAGAGACTGCTATGGCGCAAGAGCCAGCAACAGCAGCCGCTCTTCGTAGGGCAGGAAAGAATGAACGAGTCGGTCCGAGCGGCGGCGCAGCAGTGGTAAGCAGCGCGCGCGAGTGCGAGCCACTCGCTCTCTTTTCCGCGGTGGGGAGCGAGCGAGACGAAGCGCTCGCACGCGTACCTCGAGCGGGGTAGGGGATGGGTGGAAGGTGGGCGGGGCGAGTCCGCCCACCGGGCACGCGGAGGGGAAAAAGTGCGGCGCGCGCTATCCAACGAGTGGCGACTTTTCTCCCGGGGGTGGGAGCTAGTTCGAAAGAAGTGGGGAGAGGGGGCGCTACCGCCTCGTCGATTTTTATATAAGGCAGTGGATGTGTTCGCTGACTCTCTCTCTCTCTCTTTTGGTTTTTCCTTTCCCCTCTTTTGCTTTTTGGGTTTATCTCTGTCGTGCGAGGAAAGCTTGGTGAATTTTCCGCTAGCGCTCTGCTCTCGGAGCAAGTGTAATTGTTAGTGCTTTAGGGTGCTTAATCTAAATGAATTTTTCTGTCGTTTCATAAATCGTTCATTTGTTTCACTAGAAAGAGAATTCTTGTGATATTCTGCTATATTGTTTTGTGAAAAATGAATATTGAATTTGAATTTATATATCACTATGATATCATCTAACTTGAAACTGTAATAGTTGTTTAAATTATTAGACCTAAATGTAATAATATACAGATTCGCGTGAGTTGACTTAATTCAGTATAAGCTTCAACATACATTCTCACGGACACTTACTACCACGCCAGTGGTTACAGTAGCGTACGCTTTATGCTTGTCTCCGGTGTTCGCACACATGTAGCCTCGTATGTACATCCTTGCACACCTATACCAAACCACTTAAGTCGACGTGTCCGTGCGAGCCTCGCTTGCACACATACTCATGCACGAAAGCGGGACAGAGACAGCGCGATGCGGAGGGAGAGAGACGGAACAAAAAATGTGCAGCAACGAGAGCGCTAGAGACGTATACACTTGGCGCGTCGCGTGTCCCGCTCACTTTTGGCGCTCGACCCCCTCCGCCAACTTTTCCTGCGCATGCAATGCGAGTGACGAGGGGGCCGGCGCCCGGTTCTCGTTCCCTTGGCGCGCGCTCCTCCTTCCCGGCCCGTCCCCCAAACCGCCCCCTTTTCTCAGTGAGGCGCCCAGTGCTTTATTCGTTTGCGAGCGCGACAAACGCCACACCGTCGAAAAGAAAGAAAAAAAGCCACTCGGTTGATCTGTACGCGCTTATGATACTTGTGTAGACTGCGTCAGCGACTCGCTCGCGCTCACCCGTGCGTTTTGCTGCCCTCTGAGCGGGATTTGGAGGAAGTGTTGAGGTAGTGGTGCGCCGGGAAGAGGGTGCAAAGTTTCTTGACGTGTTTTCACACGATTCGTTTAGTTGTCTGGGGTGACTTCTGAAGTGGTAGAAAAGTTATGGTAGTTAATAAATCTGTCTTGATAGAATTCCATCAGTAAAAAGTTACTAGATAATTTAATTGTTGAAATTTTTTAATTCAATTACAAAGTTTTTCAGCTAGTAATTCGGTCATAATGATGTACGATATCAGTAATAGATTATTTAATTTTAAATGCATAATGGTTTAGAGCGCATAATCATTATAATCCAGTTTTAAAAGTATGATTACAGTTGACAAATTATATTTGGCGCCCAATATGGATATTGAAATAAGAATATGAAAACGTGAAATATTTTGCTGTTTTCGCATCTGTTGGTATCAATATTATTAGTACTAGGAATTACATGGTCTGTAAGGTATTTTCTATTTCCAGGTTGGGCGCCAAATATTATATATAATTTTATCAGTCAGTAATTAATATGATATAATAACATGATTATTATATTTTCTGATATCCGTCGCATTAACAGATATGAAGAAAAGTTGAGGAGGATGCACTGCAATCATTTTTGACTTGTAATTTATATTATAAAATTGTCAAAAGTAAAATTAACAATATGAATCTATGTTCTGGATTATATTTGATTTTTTTTAAGCAAGAGTATTTGAACTAATATTTTCTGGAAATAGTGAGTACACTTTATTACTCGTTTATTGTCTAGTACATATTAAATTAGATTTGTACATTTTAAAAATTGAAATGTAATAAAAAAAAAAGTAACAATAATAATTTATTCAAACATTTTATAATAAAGACAACACAATATCTATATACTGAAATTTCTAACATCTTATAAATATCTTGTGATATTGCAATCAATAACTATTTGTACTCAAAAGTACTTTGTAGCTTTTTACAGATAAAGACAAAAATAATGCGATATAAAAATACGTGTAAAACATACTGTGAGGAATTCGCATTGACAATAATGGTCTAATTGAATTTCCGTTAGTGTCGAAAGTATTGTGTAAGCACTACAATGGTTTAGCTAAAACAATTGAAAACTAGTTAAAAAAAAATTTTAAATTTACGATATTATTACGTTGATTATTTCCGAATATTACAGAAAAACTATTCATTAAAAGCTAGCAATGTTGCGAATATATTTGTTTAATTGTTATTTAGTGAATATATATTTGTTTTTCTAAAATACTTGCAATATCATTTCATTACCTGAAGGAAATCTAAGAGTAAAAATGAAGTATTTGATAACTCTAGAAACAGAATTTTTTGGCGCCCAATCATGCTTACTAGATATTTTACAATCTCAAAAAAGCGCTACGCCAGTGAAAAGAAACCACAGTAGTATCGTAAAAAGAAAACGAATAGAAGTTCTATAAAAATTTTCAATTCAAGTGATGGAGTCTAAAAACCAGCGTAGGCATTAATGTAAAAGTATCTCAAGGGTCGGTGGCAGAAAATGCAACGGCTTCTTGCTCGCCGTGTACTTTACAGAGTCACGTCAAAGTATAGAGGAGCCTGGTAGAAGAGACAGCAGTACGGCACAGGTCAGGGGAGTTTCAAGGGGGGATGGGGCGTGCGAAGAAGGGAGAGAGAACGGGGTGGGGGAGCACGAAAAAGAAAGAACATGCGGTTATGTAGAAGAAAGTGCTGAACACAGGAGAGAAAAGGACGGAGATGGCTAGCATGCGCGCGCTGTACTAGCAGGAGTAGAAGTAGGGGTGGTCGAAGAAGGAAGAGAGTGAGGAGGGTGAGAGAAAGGAGAGAGAGGGAGGCACTGAACAAACTACCGGCGAAGAAGTCAGCGATGCAAGTAAAGCAGCACGGTGCAGCGCCGGCGCCGCCGCTAAACTTCGGGATCTATCGAACTAAAATTGTCGTGTAGTTTTCTCCCCCTGCCTCGCCCCGTGCGCGCTCAGTCACCCCCAGAGCGATAACGCGCTCCGCGCATCCGACGAGGATCGAACTACGTTGAACGACGAGGAGCGCGACTGAGACGACGAACGATGAATTCCCCCTCCTCTGTTCCCACCCCGCAAATGTGTGCACGCTTTTTCCCCACCGCTTGGCCATAGGGAAAAGCTCGAAGAAACTCGCTCGAAGTGGGGGGTATGCCAGCGCGATAAGAAAAAGGCAGCGGGGGTGGGGATGCGCGAAAACTCGCTTTCCAACGAAGAGAAAGAGAGAGGGCACGACCAAGAGCGCGACAGAGATACAAGCTCTCGCGTATTTTATTATCGCGTTTGCCGGTGCTAACCGCCTCGTTCACTCTGCGCGCGCGATATCTCCGCTGCTGCCTCGGAGGAGAAGCCGCTACGACGACTACGACTACGACGACGACAACGACGAGAGGTAGCGCACGGCAGTATAGGTAGCCCGACAGAGAGAAAGAATGAAAGAGAGGTGGCGCCCAACGCTCCCCCTCCACGCCCCCGTGTGGACCCTCCCACTCGGGCGCAAGAGAACGCTCGTGCGGAGTGGGGAGAGCGGTAGAGCGAGAGTACAACAAACTGCCTCGCAAAAATCGGCCCCTTTTCCCGGGAAGGAAAAGAACCACGGCGACAATTGCCACCACCACCATCGGTCGACGAAGATGGATAGATCCGTTCTTCCTTCTCTCTCACATATTTTGGCTCTACGATCAACTCTCCTTCTCTTGCTCACATATACTATACATAGACATACACATACACATACAACAAACCACGCTACCTCCGATCTGTCGGCTCGTTCAGCGACTATCAACGGTCATCGTTCGTACACTGTGTGCAACTTGCGTGTGCGCTGTACACTCTCGAAGAGCGGGAGAGCGAGAGAGTGCACACACGCACGTGACGGGAATTGCACGGTCGCGCGTGGGCATACGGGTACGAAGCAGGAGGGGAGGGGGGAAGAGAAAGAGATAGACAGAGATAGAGAAAGAGGAGGAAGACCGGTGGAACATACCGCGGCCCGACACAGCACAGCAGCAGCAGCGGTCGAGCGATTACCCGCCGTGTGCCGCCCCTCGGCACGTTCAGAAAAAAGGAGAGAGAGCGAGCGCGCGAGAATTCTCTGGGGTGGGGAGGGAGTAGTAGTAGTCAGCAGCAGCGCGCGCGCGAAGTCGCGCTCTCTTCTCTCTCTCGCTCTCTCTTTCTCGCACTCCCGCGGGGGCTTAGGCGGGCACAGGAAAGAAAGGGACGGAGTGCTGTGTATAGCTGCTACTGGACAGAGAAAGAGGATGAGAGAGAGAGAGAGAGAGAGGGAAAAGGAGCGCGAGACTGCCACCGCGTTACACGCTGCTGCGCCACGGTCGAGAACCGAGCTTCCACGCCAGTTTGTACTTGGCGCCCAACACTGAGAGTCTCATCTGTCTCTCTCTCGCTGTTGTGCGCAAATCGTGTCGTGCACCCATTGCGCGCGTGTGTGCGTCTCTTATCGATGCGCGTGTACGCGCTTGCAGTAGTAGTGGCCGGAGTACGATACGGCGGCCAACTCCCGAAATTTTCGCATGTGCTGGCCGAGCCAACGTACGTCTTCTGCTCTGGCGGCCGGACACGTGTCCGACGTCACCCACCACCACCCCGCTCCCATTGACTGTTACTACTGTACGTACAGGGTGCATCCACACGGGGTGCTCCTTTGAAAATCTAGCGCCTAAAGGACGTAGAAGAAGTGGACGAGGACCTATCGCCTCGTACGTGTATTGCACTGTACGTACGCGCGAGAAGAGGACGGATAGCGAAGAACGAAGGAAAGCTGTGCGGAGAGCAGAGCAGCAGAGCGTGCACACGTTTTCAACCTCCACCACTCTCGTCGTGTCGTCGTCGTCGTCGTAGTCGACGTTCTCTCCTCCCTACACACCGGCGCGACAGACTCACACGAGCCCGAGCGAGAGCGCTCACACACGGACACACACGCGCGGGCATTCATCCCCACCCTCGACCATCGACGGCGTATCGCTCTGTCTCGCTCTCCCGCGGGCGCCACTCGCTCACAGCCCCACTGCGCGCTCCTGCTTTTTGCTCGCTCGCTCGCTCGCTCGCTCCCCCTTCCCCACCCGCCGCCACTCCGCTCCCGCCGCCGTCTCTATCTCTCTCGCGCTCACGCGCGCGCGCACACACGTACAGCGCCGCCGCGTGTACACGGAAAGAAGAGAGAGAAAGAGCGAGAGACCGGACTGGATTCCGTCGAAAAGAAACGACGTTTCGGAGGACGATAGTCGTGACCGATCATAGCTGGCGCGCCGATCGGAGATCTGGCCGCTGCTGCTGCTGCTGTGCTGCTGCTGCTGTGCCGCTGCCGCTGTTGTGTGCCGTGCCGCGTAGGCTGGCTGTCGTCTATACGCTGCGCTGCACGCGCCCGCGCGCACTTTTAACGCGGCCGCGAATATTGTTGTGCACACATGGACACGAGAAAGGCGAAGAAGACTGCTACTGACTACGTCCGACGTGCGCAGTTGCCTATTTTTTCTCGCCGCGCGAACGTCGAAGTATACTCTGTGAAAGTGCTTGAAGTTTGAATTGTTGGTTTATTTTTATTGAGAAAAAAAATTTATCGGTGCTGAACAGTGACTGTCATTGGACGAGGAGACAGAGTGGAATTCAAGGTCGCTCGAGACTGCGTGGGATATTGTTGTTGAATAAAGTGGAGAAAGGTACGTTCAGTCGAGAGACTGCACTGGTGATAAAGCCCTCGAATGATGTATCGTGTGCGAAGAAGAGCCAAGTGAGAGTGCTACTATAAAGCGACAGTTCTCCCTCGCTCCTCTTACATTCTCTCGCAATGACGAGTGCCTCCGGATTATTCTGACGGCAGTGCGTACCGATCTTACTCCCGCGACTACACTCGAACTCGGACACACATACATGCAGGCTTCTCCTATTGTCCTATCTCTATATCTGTCTCTCGATGATTATCGAAATCCACGCGTGTGAGGTGCGTATGTAAGAGCGCGGGCGCGCGTGCGTGCTCGCCAAATCGTACTATACGCTTTCGCTCTCTCTCTCTCTATCTCGGTGTGCAATATACATACACACGCCCACGCGCGCTCTCTCGCGTGAGTGTGTGTGTGAGAGCGCGGACGGCGAGTATAGTACACGTATGTGCGCATGAAGACGAAGGGCAGGAGGACGACGATGATGACGAGGCGACGATGATAGCGTCGTCCTAGGTGCGCGGGTCTCGCCCCGAGCATCGGCATCTCGACCCTCACGCGGCCGACGCATCATGTCACAGTTCTCCTTCAGAGGATCGCCAAATTTGCAGGTGAGTTGTCGCCGCGCCGGCTGATTCTTTCCTTTCCCCGATGATTTTTTTTTTTTCGATAATGTGTGCAATGTTTGTCGTCACGGTAGAGTGATGAAGTTTAGAGCAGTGGAGAATAATGATTGTGAGAGGAGACCCGGAAAGAAATACTGCGTTTTTTCATTGATAACTTAGCGACGGTCGAGAAGCAAAAGCTAACATTTTTGTGATGAAACGTTGTGCAAACTTTAGATTAATATTTTTAATGTTTCTAGCAAGCGTATCTAGTCAAATGTGAATGGAATGATAAGGCTAATTTATCGGCTGATGTTTTGAAATAGTTTTTAGCTAAAAATTTTCATGATTCTTATTGACTATAATTGAAGTTGACGTGCAACCATTATGATATCGTATGATATAAGGAAAATGTTAATTATAGTTATTTGTCATATAGTATACTTTGTAGTTTAGGTTAAACGGAAGCTACATAATATTTTCGAACAGTTTGACTCCGAAATTCATATTGGAGCAAGAAAGCTCAATAAAATTCCACAAGCTTGAATTTTAAGTGTTTTCTACAAAAATCTAAAGGGACAAATACATTTTTCATCATCCGACTATTACTTATTTCTAAACTTCATTCAAACGCACTTTTCAATCATCTCAAGTGACACAAACCGCAACACGCGCACAAAAACAACTCGCAATTCTCAAACTCACAATCCCCTGTAACCAAACCGCGAGACACTCGCTCGCAATTTCTCCGGTACAAATCGAGCGCGATATATTCCAATATAAGTCGCGAATTTCCAAACGGCGGTGGCGGCTGCTGTT
The DNA here is from genome assembly GCA_036365515.1 of Torymus aiolomorphi. Lineage (NCBI taxonomy): Eukaryota > Metazoa > Arthropoda > Insecta > Hymenoptera > Torymidae > Torymus > Torymus aiolomorphi. Next base: position 74,470,389 of record CM070874.1, on the reverse strand, counting down.
GCTACGTGTACCTACAAAACGCCGTCGTTGTCGAAGGCCTGTATATGTGTGCGAATGCCGGCTCGCGTCGATCGACTTTACCCCGGCGCAAATTTATACGAGAGAGAGAGAGAGTACGCGCGCTCGCTCACACATACGTACACACTCACATGCACGACCATTTTGCGAGGATCCCCGCGCAGACGTTACTCAATCCCCGAGAGGTGAAAGTGTATAACGGAAGGAGCGCGTGTGTATATGTGTGTACGAGGGAGAAAGATACTGGAGAAGTGGAAAGGAGAGAGAGAAAAATTATGGGGAACTGCGAGGCTTTCCAGAAGTTTTTCGTGGCTTGTCTCCTGGGAGTTTGCTGGCTGTGAATGTGTGTTGCAGAGAAAGACGTCTCGGGGTTGCGCCGAGAGTTCTTTCTTTAAATAGCAGTGTGTTTTGGGAAGTTTTCGGTGGTTATAACAGTAAGTTTGTCGGAAATTAAGTGGGATCGAGTGTTTTAAATTCATCGTATATTAATGAAGCTCAAGATTTTTTTCAGTAAACGCTGAATTCGTGAACATCGCCAGTTTACGTCTCGTACATTTATTCTCGCTTATTGGCCTTCGATAAGTCTAAAACCGTACCTCTTGTTTCATTGTTAAAGATGCGCGCTTACGACACCACCACGCAGCTTTATTTTTACTACATTTAATTGATGCTCCACCGACAATTCAACCTACTCGCTACACCGTTGATACCTCTCGTTTCAAAACGACGATCGCAGCCGCTAGCCTTAACATACACACTCGCGCGTCAATCATCGCTAAAAATTTAATCTCACATCTTACATACACGCACACGGCTGCACGTTTCTCTCACCCATAATTCATCGCTCCTTTCCACTGCTCGTGAAACTCAAAACCAATTCCATTCGTCTTCTCTCTCTCTCTCTCCCGAAACCTATACACAGCAACTGCAGCGTGTTCCGTGCAATAAAATCGGCACTCACGCGCTGCATCCATAAATTGTCGCGGCGTTCTTCGCGCGCAGGCTAGCGCAAAAATAATCGCTCGACAATGGCACCGGCGTAAATCAAAGCGCGAAAAATCGCCACCGCGCAATATAATAGCATACGTGTACGCGCGTATATAGCGTATATGTATAGTGTAGACACACGGCGTCTTGTCGTTAGCTCGGTCTCGAGTGCAAAAATAGGCGACACAGCGCGCTCGCCCGTGTATGACAATTGCCATTGCGAAACGCGAAATAGAGAAGTGGAGTGCGCGAGTAGCGACAGGGGGAGGGGGGGGGGAGTGATATAGAAACGCGAGAGGCCGAATTATAAACGGAGGCGGCAGTAACAGATTTTTTCCGGCTGTAAATCAAGGGTATAGCCTAATGACACGAATTGCCGCGTCGCTTATTGCGCAAAGAAAACCTGGCAGACCTTTAAGGATACTTATATATACGCAAGCGCGTGTGTCTGTGTATTACCACGTGTCCCGTACGTGTTGCACACACACGCATATGTGTGCCCGTGTACCTATAGGTGTGGCGAGAAAGCGTCGCGCTCGCTTCGATATTGAGCAATTTGTTATAGCGGGGGCCGAATTTATATAGATCGTCGACGGCCGATCGGACGCTGACGACGAGACGAGGTGCGAATTTTGTAGGTACAGTTGGCGAGGATCGCGTGGGCACGAGAGAGAAATATGGCGCTGGGTTACGCACTGCACGCGTGATGATCGCACCCGGCGAAGTGCTTTAGCGCGGTTGTCGGATGTGTGTAGTTGTGGTTTTCTTGGAAAGCCGTTTGTAATTGGCGTATAAATCTCGCCGGAGTTTTTCTCTTTTTGGAGCTTGAGAGAGAAGTCCTTTTACGGATCTTTTGACAATGATTTAGATTGATTGTATGGAATCGAGCGGCGAGGAATTACATCTGAGAGTAGCGCGCCTGATAGTCGTTTTATATTTAAAAGTGAAAATTGACAGTTAATTAAAAATTGAAAATATATTAAAAATATGGGAGCGTCCAGCAGAAACGGGCCACCGAGCGCGCGCGGTGCCTTTTTTCGCGTAAAAGGCGTTCTGTTTAACTCGCTCATAATCGTATGCTGCGTCTTTGAAAAAAAAACCAAGGACCTATATCGATAGATTTTTTTCTACTCTTTCCAATTGCGCCATTGTTTTTATTGCGAAACGCGTTCTTCCGGACGAAAACTCGAGTTGAATATTGAAAGCCATTTTTCTCAAAGTATATCATGTTTTTTTTTCAAATTAAACTACACCATTGGAAAGTACAACTCTTAAGCTTCAAAACCCTATCTTGGAGAAGTTGGAGAAATAAAGGGTTTAAAAGTAACAACATGAAAAAGACAGCGCCGAGGGTCCGCACGAGCCCCTCGCGCCCGTGCGTACGGCACGTTTAAGTGCACGCTCTATTCAATTCGCTAATAATCGTGTACCAAGTCTGAAAAAAGAACTAAGGACATATATCGATAGATTTTTTCCTACTCTTTCCAATGGTGCTATTATTTTTATTCCGAAATGCTTCCTTCTAGTTGAAAATTCCATTTGAATGTTTAAACTCTATTTTTTCAATAAAATATCAGTCTTTTCTTCAAAATGAATTATATTCTTCAAAAGTACAAGTCTTAAACTATAAAATATTATCTTTTTAAGTTGAAACATGAAAAGTTCAAAGGGGCAAAGTAATAAGGTATGTGCATAAAGCACCTGGCTAGTGGGCGACGCAGGCCTCTATTTAAGCCCGCGGGGTGATGTTTTTCATTGAAGGTAGCGCGCTTGGTGCTTGCCATCTAGCGGGCACTTCGGGTACTAATCCCGAACAGAAGCATTTCGGAATAAAAATAATAGCACCATTGGAAAGAGCAGGAAAAAATCTCTCGATATATGTCCTTAGTTCTTTTTTCAGAAACTTGGTACACGATTATTAGCGAATTGAATAGAGCGTGCACACGTGCCGTACGCACGGGCGCGAGGGGCTCGCGCGGACCCTCGGCGCTGTCTTTTTCATGTTGTTACTTTTAAACCCTTTATTTCTCCAACTTCTCCAAGATAGGGTTTTGAAGCTTAAGAGTTGTACTTTCCAGTGGTGTAGTTTATTTTGAAAAAAAACATGATATACTTTGAGAAAAATGGCTTTCAATATTCAACTCGAGTTTTCGTCCGGAAGAAAGCGTTTCGCAATAAAAATAATGGCACCATTGGAAAGAGCAGGAAAAAATCTATCGATATAGGTGCTTGGTTTTTTTTTCAAAGACGCAGCATACGATTATGAGCGAGTTAAACAGAGCGCCTTTTACGCGAAAAAAGGCACCGCGCGCGCTCGGTGGCCCGTTTCTGCTGGACGCTCCCATATATATTTCCCCTCAATTTCTTATTACTTTTCTCAGCGCACAAGTTTCGCTTGCTTTTAGCGAGCTGGCAACCGCTATACAGAATTCGATCGCGCGCACTTCGTATCAATACAAATTGTTTGGTCGCGGGGCGAAAAATAAATTTTAATTAACTGCCGGGCCGTGATAATAAATACGTCATTCGAACTAATGGAAATTGATTTCCGCTATGTGTTTATGAAAACTCGCGTGTGCGTGCCTCACGCGCACAATGACCGCGCGCGGTGCGCCGATGGAGATACCAGTGCGAGCGAGCGGCCAATATACACATCGCAGTGAATAATGAATGCGTTAAATATTCTCGCTTATCTTAAGTACGCGCAATAAATTAAAAGTAGAACAAGGCTTTAAAAGAATTAAAACAGCATATTAACAACCACTTACAGCAACAATTATATATATACCTTACAACGTAACCACATGCGTGCATGTGTGTGTGTGTTGTACTTACACATCGATGGAGAAAGAAAAAAAATAATCATCGACGAAAACAAAAGGGCGTTTTATCGGTCGCGCGTGTAAACCGCATTTCGTATACCGAGTGTGTACGACAATGAAAAAGGCCGAATTGAATAATCGAACTGAGTGTGAAACGCGCACGAATAATTAATGAAAATCGCGCGGGCGGATCGCGCATCCGCTCGTTATTATATGAAAAAAAAGAGCCGGGTCCTCGTAAATCAACGTCGACGCGCTGCGGCGGCGTCTATCTGCATTTCGTTTTGCGCGCGTCTCTCTCTCTCCTCTCGCCATTACGCCCCGATACTCGTGTAATAGACACTGGCACAAATTGATATTTTGAAAGGCGACAATAATTTACGCGCGATAAACCGGTCTTGCGCGCGCTGCACGCCGCGCTCTGCTGCATCGCTGACGCAACGCGTACGTGTGTATATGTATATATTGGCGAGCGATCGAAAAGTCGGGAAAAAATTCGGGTTGACCGTTGATTGGCCTTTTTCCGAATGTGTGTGGGTGAATTTCGGCTGATGTGAAGCTGGTACACAGTGTTTTACTCGTGTGTGTAACAGGCGGAGCTTTCCTTTATGCGTGCGCGCAGTGTGGCGAGGAGAGAAAATTTTCTTACAACAAACGTTATCGGTACGTGTAGATTAATTGCCGAGATAAGGCTTTATTTCGTGCCAAAAACATCAATGTTTAAAGAGAGCTCGTGTGGCAGTTGAGCCGCGCGTTATCGGCCGATCCACACCGCGCGCAGTGTTTAAAAAATTCGAAAGGAGTTTTTACAAGTACTTCGGGACGCTTAATAAGCCAGCAAAAAGAACGAGAAAATGACAGCTTAAGTATCTATTATCGTAATTGCAAAGTGCCTTTTCTTATCCTCAAATAAGAAATAAATTTACACATATATTAAACACTCGCAGTGAAAACTTTCCGCTACGGCGAGCTCTCCATCCCCATTTCCCATCAGCCGCGGAAAAGAGAAGGAAAAAATGGTGCGCTGGCGCATAGTAGTCCCCAAATTACAATTCATCACGCTAGGCCGCAATAACAAAGCGCCGCGCGAGCGCGAAGGTGGGTGGAGGCCCGAACGGGCGATAAAAATTGGCGAAAAATAGGCGGCGGCAACGCGTATATACGACAAAAAGCTCGAGTGTGAACGCGTGCGCGCGGACGAATGAACGCGGCGGGGAAGGTGCCGCGATATTTGTCAAAGTAAAATATGACGCGGCCGACGAAGGGTTTTGCTCTCCTCGTGTTATTTTTAGATTTTTATGAATAAATGCCGTGTCGCTCGTAAATTTAGCTGTGCGAGGGGGAGTCGATCCATCGAGTTAATCCACCCGCGCGGCGCATCTTAATCGAGACTGATACACGCTGCTCACTCCTTTCGTGCGCGCGCGGCGCGCCTTTTTTTCTCTTGCTTCCAAGTATTTTGAGAGGGCATTGTAGTCGGTACGGAAATAGGACGGTATGAGCGATGATTGATAAGCAGGAAATTGTCGTATGTAGAGTGTAGTAGGGTGCGATTGCGTAGGAGTTATATTGTGGATTTGGGAAAAATATTGTGGTGAAAACATGTATTTTAACGGCTCAAAATATATTTATATATTTGTCGCTCAAAATAAGCTGTGAAACACGTATAGGTTACGAGCTGCGAAAAAGAATATTTTTGTGTTATATGTACATTTTTGCATTATTCGATGTTTTTTCCGCTATCTTACTGCGCTATCGATGTTGCTAGCGCGCGAGGTTGAAACCTGCATTTTTAAAACCTTCATTACCAACCTTCGCAAAAAAAAACATAGCACTCGGTTTTCCTTAAAAAATACCCAAATGCACGTGTGTATTTTTCGTAGATTTATAGTTTGCCGCCTATAACCAAAACCCCGACGCTAAAATCGTCCCACCTTATGAAGCTTTAACCTCATGTACAAACGTTAGGAGTAGGCATAATCATAAAAATTCAATCGTACTCCCAATTTCCCTCACATCGCATTCAATTTTCAGCAGCGCGACTCAATTATACACGACGTATTCGCGTTCACAAGCCACGCGTTCAGCCTTTCTCAATTTTTCATCGCTCACGCGCCTCTCGTATCGAAAAATAGCGCAAATTGTACTGTTTTCCTCGCGTGCAACGTTAATGCGCGCGCGGGTCGCGCGTCACTCACCATTACACAGCCGATTATAGTTTCTTTCGTGCGCGCGCGCGTGCACCATAGCGGATAGATTAAAAATTCAGGCTAATGTAGCAGTCGGGTTAGCATTTTGGCACTCTTCGGTCCGCCGAAATAATTTCATTCGCGCGAGCGCAGCTCGATTTCATTATCGGCTTCCGGTTATTGTAACGTCGATCCTCTCTTGTATGTGTGTGTACGCCGAATTTAATCGGGCGATGGTCGTCGCGGCGGGCTTTTAATTTTACGCGGAAAATTCTGTTGGCCGCTGATGAAGGCAAATCTAATATTCCCCTGCCACGAGCGATATTTTTATTAGCCCCGTATCCTGTTATTAATGGACTGTAAATGATAAGGTTCCCATTCATTCGCGGTTATATTTCTCGCTATCGTTCCGCGCGTTCCCGTTTTAATGGATCCCTTTCATTCAGAAAACACATCCGTTCCCGCGGAAGAGAAATATGTCAATTAAAAATCCTGACGCGTATTTGCTCGGTATGGCGGTTATTATATAGCGATGATAGCCGGGAAGATGCTGGAATGCACAGCTTTATTTTGGAACCAATATATACCAGTTTTGTCGATTTTTTTCTGAAAACTATTTTGAAAAATTTTTTTCTACAAGTGACATATTTAAAAAAATAAATGTTATATTTCACACCAACTATCGCTATTTATTGCGAAAAATGTTGTCTCAGTTAATCGGAAACTCATAAACCCCATTACCGCGCCGTAACAGCACTAATTTCAAGTATAAAACTAAAATAATTGAAATCCCACAAAGACCAGAGATAGCTTTTTGAGATATCAGTGCGCACTTGACATCGTCTGGGGCGAATCTAGGCCGGTGCATTGCGAATGTTTTGGTCTAATGGGCTTCCCAATTAATTCGCGAGTCGCTGCTAAAGCGACGGATATACACGTGGCTGTCGAAACGCGCGTGCGCGCACGGCTTTATTGCAATGGACACACATACAGACACATACACATATACACGCGTTGAGAAAACCGTTCAAGGATCTACAATAGCCCAGATTTTAGTTCTAACACCGCGTTTGTCCGCTCGCCCGCTCTTATCTTGTTCAAATATTTCGTCCTACATTTATTTCAGCATATAGAATATAACGAAAAGTACGATGCGTATCTCGAGAGATATTTTTCTTTTTAAAAAGGTAAATATGTGTGCTGCTTCGGCGAGAAAGATTATATTATATACTTTCGGAACGATAATATAAAGCATATTGTATACGAGTATATATCTACAAAATAAATAGAACAATCGCCCCTACGGCGGAGCTCGAAAAATTATCGACAATTAAAAATCCACGTATAAACAGACAAACAAAACGAATCCACTTTAGATCTGAAAACGGCAAAACTAACGAGAAATCCCCTTATTTTCCTCCCGACTTGGACGCGCTCGCTCAGTTAGAAGTAGGCTATTCCATATCCTTAACTGCCGCGGCGATCTCGTCTCTCTTATCTGCTCTCGGATTTGCGCAAGAGCGCTGTGTATGTGCGCGAGGCGAGCACACGCCTTTTCCCGGGGATGAGAATTTCGCGCGCCGCGGGTGTCTGCCTCGTATATCGCGCAACCGCCGCCGGACTGTGTGAAATTCAGCGATGGATGGCGGCGGTGTCCTCCGGGTTTTAGATTGGGTTTTCAAGCTGAAATTTCAAGAATGTATTGTATGTGAAAATTTTATTTAGATTACATTTTTTAGGTATTGTTTTTTTTATATTATAGCTCTTAAAAAGTTGTGTATATTAAAGTTGTTTACGGTATCATTTTAAATTTTAGTTATTCAGGAGAACGTGTATGTAGTATAGGAAGTTCCACGAGAGATTCGAGTTCTCTGTATATTTTTTTTCTCCTCACACGCGAGAACAGCGTGTACGGATTTGAAAATTAAAAATTTAAACTCGAATTCCCCTCCTATATTTATGTATCAAGTGTAAAGTTACATTGAACTCGATTATCATATAATTGAAATTAAATGCGCCAAGAACAAACTGTATATTTCTAGAAAATATGCCATACATTAGATAAGAGGTGCCAGTTGGACGCGTTCAAAAAGCCGCGCGCAACTGTATTAAAGTAGATTAATTATATCAAGCGGTTCGAAAGCACTTGGCGATATATACGCGCTTGATAATTAAAAAGTCAGTACATTTATTTTTACGCGCGTACTCTCCGTCAAAGTGACTGTAGCACGCGCCTCAGCGCTAATTCGTACGATGAAGAATGCCGTCCGCTGAAGGTATATATGTAAAGCGCGTTTAATTTCGCGCGATAAAAAAGCGCGCGCACACACGAGGCATGAAGAAAAAAAGAAAAAAATCTCTTAATTGAAGTCTCGAGTTGTATATTATACATACCGAGTCGGCAGAGCTATACACGCAATCAGCGTTATAGTATAAATTACGCTTTATACGTACATTTGCATTTAAATTTCCCAGTCCCGCGTGCGCGCGCGCGCTACCTATATATCGGCAAAATTTTGCAAACCTCCGCGCGACAAATTAAAATCCGTAAAAACTAATCACAGTTACTTTCCTAACGGCGCTATATATAACCCTACACTTCTAACGCGAGACCAATTAAAACTAGCCAAAAATCTACTACACACAGACACACTGCGAGCGATATATAACTCATTAGGTCCTCTCCTCTCGCCCGTAAACCGCTCCCCCGAGCTCCATTATGCATCTGGACGTATGGCTATATACTCGCATTCCGCGAGTGTTCAGGGCGTGGTACACGTGTTCGCGCCTAAACGCTCCGCCGTCGTGTGCTATACACTCTGGGTGTGTGTAAGCATATATACGCGTACCACGGGCCGTCGGCCCATTGACGAGCGCGACGCAGCAGCGGCAAAAGTTATGAATGACCGGATCTCTCGGGTTCCTCTTACGAGGGTGTCTTTTTTCCCTGCTACAGTTTATCATAAGTTTGTAGAAGTAAATTCAACTGTGCTATACAGTGCTCCTTCAGAATACCGCCGCCGTGTGTCCTTTTCTATTTCATAAACAACTCGTTAGAGTAAGAGAGACACATAGCGGCGGTATTCTGAAGGAGTACTGTACTTATAATTATTAAGATACAGCAATGTAATTTTCTACGACACAAATTCATTTGCCCACAATTTCGACACACTTGACTCTCCTATCTGCCACTTGTTCCAACCAGTCGCGTCGTAAAATTTTTCAACGACAGACACGAGACTCTCGCGAGTATAAAGTCTTCCACCCGCGGCCTCCCGCAACTGTGTGCGTATATCTTTCCGTCTGTGTACGTGCGTCGTACGCTTTCGCTGAATGGACGCCACCCGATATATACATATATATGTACGGCGAATAACGCTGACGCGGATCCGCCCTCGCGCGCCACACCACCGCAGCGCTGCGATATATAATATATGTACAGCGCGGCGAGCGGACGTAATCTCGCGCGGTCCTTCCGGTCTTAATATTATGTGAAATGGCGAAATTCGGGCTTAGCAACGTAGCGAAGATGCGCGACTGCGATTGCAGTTCAAATAATATTGTAGTTTCGTGAAATTTTTCATATAGTTTTTTCAAGCATTATAAAAAGATTGATTAAACCTTGGCCAAGTTCTTTGCACTCCAAAATCTAGAAGCTATAAACTATTCAATCTTAAAACTGTACTACACCGGTGACAATCGAGAGCTCGCCGAACAATGTATAATAGTTACACGCGACTGTTGACAATAATTCCAGCGATTCGAGGCCCGAGACTTCCGGTGCGAACGCGTATATGCGCTCGAGTTTCGCAGCCTCCTCCATTTTGTATATACTTATACATACACTGTACGCGAGTATTATCTAAAACGTTGCGGTCGGTTTAATTGAGAGTCTTTATTAATAGTCGTATCAACGGCTGAGAGACAAAGTGCGTGTGTATATATAATACAGCATACTCGGATGTCTCGAAGAAGAAGAAGGAGATAAGTCGCGCCATTGTAACGGGTGCGTTTAGTCTGTACTCGCTATCAACGAGGAAGTGCCGGTGTCGGATTAGAAGAGAGTCGGTGCAGCACCACCGCGCGAGATATCGCTAGTAGTACTTCGCGAGAGTAAGATATATACATATATACAGCCGAAACTTTGTATCTGATATTTTCGTAAACACTCCCGCGCCAGTATATATATCTCTATGTGTGTGTATAATACAATATAATGTGTAACGGGGAGACGGCGTGTCCGGTGACTCGACTTTGATCGTATCGCGCGAGGGCGCGAGAGGGAGAGAATTATATTTTAAACCTGTACAGCTGTGTACGCTGTTTCTTTTATAATATATATGTATCGTGTTCGCGGGGTTATTTATTAAATAGAAGCGATTGCCGGCGTACATTGTCGCGCGGGAATGTTCAACTTTTCTTCCAAGTATATTTATACGGGAGAGAGAGAGAGAGAGAGGAAGTGGAACATTCGATACGATTAGTCGAGTGTGCAGAGTTTATATACTTTTCGGGGCGCGCGCGTTGAGATATTGTATAATAAAAACTGTTTCATTTCTCTTGTATGACATCTCACGGTAAACTCTCCCGCCTTTGTGCGCCTGTACCTAATAAACGGCGGGGTACAATAATATAATACAATATACCCCGAACCACATCAAACAAAAATATAATCGTGAAATCACTGCGAGATCGGGCCCTGCGTAATATACAATGCCGACCTAACCAGATCATCCGCACGCGAACCCTATATAACGCAGCGACATATGCTTCCACCCCTCATTTACAATCATCATCATCGTCATCGTCGTCCTCGTGCTTCTCGACAAAAAAAGAAAAAGGACACACATCCGCGTGCGTGTGCGACTGCATAAACCTCTCGCCCGGGATTATAACGGCGCTGGCGCGTATAAGTGAGCGGAACGGACCCGCGCAGGGCCTCCTATGCACACACACGCGCGCGAGCGAGCGAGCGTTTGGTCCATCAATCCGTGGATGTATATGTGTATGGGGCCCTCGGCAGTCAATATTGACTCGGCCGGGCCTCTACACGCGTGACAAATGCCCCGACGGGCGCAAACAGCGCGCATCTGTGTCCATATATGTGGCATACACACACGAGGCGAGCGTGAAAGAGGATATAGGCTAATGCGGTTTTTCTCTATACATGTATGTATATACTAATGCGATAAGGAGAGCGAGCGGCTTGTTTGCGCGCGACCCGAGATTTTCGAGGGCGAGGTTTTCGCGCGCGCCCGCAAGATGGGTAAGGTTTTTGGGATGTTCACACGCGTGTCGGCGGAGTCTGTGAAAATGGGGATGGTTTTTCGGTCGTTGAATATGTTTGATCGTGTGGTTCGTTGTTGTTTTTTTTTGCTATATATATAACGGTTTGTAGAAGTTTTACTTTGTGAAAAAGTTATTTTCATCGTTATAAACGTCGCTTGAAATATAAATTAACAACGGCTTCTATACTGCGTGTTCTACTTTGGACTTTAGAACTGACTATCTTTTTTGTTAACGTTGCTTACGCTACTTTAACAAAACACTTAAAAATATAATTGTACAAGTATATAATTTATCAGTTTTAAGTATAGCAGGAAGCTAAAATGCGATAAAAACCACTGTTCTCGTCAAAAACTCATTTGTTTTTTTTTTGTACAGTGTAGAATTACGCCTGTTTTACCGCACAAATAGCGGCTAGCTGCTCGTAAAATTATTTTTCGTTAATTTTTACGAGGCTCTTAACGATATAATATAAAATAAATAAATATTTGTAAGCATTTATGTTTCCGTATAATAAATTTAATGAAGTAATTCCTTCGCATATATATAATATCTTTTCCTCGCTTAATACCACCGGTAAACGCAGAAAAATAAGTACAAATCATCGTCCTATAAAATCCTCTCATTAAAAATCATACATCCTCCTGTAAAAAAAAAGGGAATAACCATCATCGAACTTAACGAACCTCAATTACACATTCACCCCTATAGCCGCCTTATTCTTTCCGCGCGTTCTGCCTGATCCGATGAAAAATGACAAATCGTCGCGCAAATCGCGCATACCTCTCTCAAAAACGCGCCTAAAAATCCCGCGCTCCGATAATCAGCGATAAATCTCGCGACGGGCGCGAGGTGTATACATATATATATATATATACGCTAGCCCGCAGGCATGAGGCAGGTGTGCGCGTGCGCGCTGCTGCTGTGTATAGTAGTACCAACAACTTTTTTACCCCTCGCGCCTTATATATTCCGATGATCGATGCCCCATCGATCATCCGCGCCCCGGCGTATATTATAACTTTTTCGCGCATGCGCGCGAGCCTGTCCTTAAATAGGTAGCCGCGCTGGTCTCCGGCTATACACTACGGCCTTATTACGTATGTGCGAGACGCGCCAAAGGCAAAACCGCGAGCGCGACTAATTATACACACATATCCAACTGTGTATATCTATATGTATATACGCATGCGTGTATGAGTGCGTAAGCCTTTGGCTCTCCGGTGCGGACAGGAGAAAAAGTTTCGCGCGCGGAATTTATTGGGCCGGTTGTATATGTGTACGGGATTCTAATGTCCCTCGTGGAATGTGCGCGCGCGTAGGTTGAGGTTATTTTCGATCGACGGCGTGCGCGCTGTTGTGTCTTTTTTTTCGGGTGGTTTATCGAGTGCACGATTAAACGTAATTAATTCGAGGAGCTACGAGAATTATCGAGCGCCGTATATTGGAATATTTTACGAAGCTATGCGCGATATGTATACAGTTACGTAAGAACGATGTCTTCTCGATGCTCGCGACAATGTAATAATCTCGAGACACTACGTATAGTTCTGTAACAACAAATAACTTCTGCAGCGTGAAAAATCGTATATATATTTTAAGGCTCGGGACAATCGTGCGACTTTCTCACGAGACTAACCGACTCTTTAATCAGCGATCGCCAACTTGTTTTGAATTAAAACTTCCAGAAAAATTCAAACTCACGCGGAATTAGCATCGCGGCGCGCGTGCACGTGTCTTCAATTAAAAGCAACAGCAGCTCTATAGCTACATATATACGCGAGCGCATATTCAAATGGCCTAATGTACAACGTAATCGCTACAACGCTTTTTACGCTCGCTGTGCTAATACGCATATATATATACGCCATCAACGTACGTGTAAATCCGCAAAAATCATCATCCGCAGAGCTAGAAACTAATATATAATCCATTCCTCGTAATTGCCGGTCGCGATAGCATCATCATCATCATCATCATCGGACGCGTGTAAAAATTGCACTCGAGCTCTCGCGCAATAATAATAATAACACGGCCGCTTTATCGCGACGAGGATTCCTAGGCTCTCAACGCATTTACGGCTTCATTTATAGGTAGTGCCGGGGCAAAATGAATATTCAAGCGGACAGTATATATATAGTTGCCCGATGTTTTTCGGCCGGGAAAAAAATGCGCGAAAGCGTTCTAAAATTAGGCGTGATGTATTAGTAGAAATTTATTGGTCATTGCTGATCTTCGACTTTCGAATTAATTGAGAGTGGAATCTATACGCTTTTTGTCGCTACTTGAATATATTCGGTAGCCAATTTTCTCGGCTCGTTAAGTTAATGGCTTTAGCTACTGCGATGTGTGTGTGTGTGTGTGTGTGTGTGTGTGTGTGTGTGTGTGTGTGTGTGTGTGTGTGTGTGATGAAACTACAGTATACGCAATATGAATATTGAATCGCGTTCTTCCCGCGAACGGTAAGCATTATGTTTTTAACCATTAATGCCTTGTATCGGCAATAATGGATAATAAGAATAATTGAACGTGACTCATAACAGGTTTAAAATACTTTATTTATACTTTACAAACAAGATTCTCTTCAAAATTAATGCCGGCGTTAAAATTTTATCACCGAGCTTGTAAATTCCTCCGCATATACATTGTTAATCCAACACGTGCTATTCCAACCAGCTACTCTCACCAAAACGCAGCTAGGAAATCCTAAAGAAGCACCTCGCAGCTCTTCCCTATTTATAAGAATTATCGATGTTATCGGGTCACTTTATTTCGCGACAGAGCCAATCAGAGTTAATAATAATTCGGCAGCTGCCAAAAAGAGGCAGCGGCGGCGTGAAAGAAGAATCGCCACAACAATGCAGTATTTATGCGCGACCTCAAATCAAATGAGTCAGTGTAAGCGCGCGAAAATAGTAGGGAGCGCGTTATATCGCGAACTCGGTCGGCGCTTGTAAGTTATAAATCGATCCCGCGTCTTGGAAGCGATATATAATGACGAGTCGCGTGGCGCGCGGCGTTCAATCGGCTCGGTTATCCGCGGAATGCCCCCCGCGTTTTCATTCCATTGGAAAAAATCTACGTTCCCCGTAATGTTTTACGACGCACGCGCGCTAATCGTTACTTTACGGCTAATTCTACATATATATATATCGAGGTTTATACCGATAGCGCTGCGCTAAGTGCTCGCGTAAAAAGAGATCGGCTCTTAAATCGCGCACAAAAATTCCGGCCTACATAATAATCATAAGGTACGCGTCCGGAGAACTTTATAACCTCCCGAAAAACAAAAAATCAAACCTTTCCCATCGCACGAAAGGCGCTCGTCTCTTCCGGCTACCTATTAACGGTACGCGCGCTTTTCCCAACAGTACACTTAGGCGTGTATTTATAAGCGATCCGACACTATAGATATAGCGACGCGCGCATGAGGAATCAGGAAGCGCGCTTTACGCGCACAATTTTCATTTTTTTCCCCGACCGTCGGCGGCACCTAAAAGATCATCACGCGGGCGAGCGACAGTCCCGCGGGATTATGAGCCGAGAGGAGTCGCGGCTATTTTTACGCGGAGTGGTTGAGTGAGATACGATGTCTACAGTGTGTTTGGAATAGTAATTTGTAGACGAGTGTTTTGGGATTGAGCGAGAGAGAGAGATGAGAGGATGGTGTGTTTATTGGCTGGGTAATGTTTATTTTTAGTGGTAATTAAAGTGGAATTGTTGCCGAGTGATATGGCTGGGGGACACGTTGGCTCAAGGTAACGCGGATGCGTAAAAATTATTATAACTACAAAATTACTGATTTTAATGTTAATATATTCGTTTTATAATTTGATGTATTATCGCATCCGTTAAATTTTATGGATATTTTTCGTAGAAAAACACTATAATCAGTGGTTCTATTTAGCAAATCAATAAACAAGTCTACGTCTATTCAAAAGCTATTAGAACATCTAATAACTTCTTGTCCACAATCTAACATACCTAACCAGTAATATCCAGTAAACCGTACTCGAAAGAGAGAATCTCCCCATTCAACAACCGCACTTAAGCGCTCCCGGAACGAATAACAAAATCCATCACCACTCTCGCGCCTATTACAACCCGTCGCGCGACCTCCGTGCACTTAACATACAAAGCACGCAACGCTCGACGCATACTCAACTCAAAAAAGAGCCTATACCCTCCTTCTCTCTCTCCCTTTCTATATAATAAAGAGAAGAGTCTGCATTCCGGTTTTACGGAGCAATTAGCCTATTTCCTCTTTCACAGTGCGCCCCGATATCTGATTAACGAGCCGGGATGTTATGTGCAAATTGTAGACGACGCTGCGCAATATGCAGTAACATTCGTGAAAGTTTTATTACGCGCGACTTTCGGGGAGGGAGAGATTCGGCCATCCGTCGTAATTGAGTCCTGGAAATATGAGGCGCGCGCGTGGTTTATTAATCGCGCGGGTATTCTCGAGAGCGGAATTTCGCGTATGTACACTTTATATAACCGAGGTAATCATATAAACGGCGATTAAGAGCCTTAATTCAATCTCGACCAGCCGAAAAATCCTCCTTCGTCCTCGCTCTACTCCCCAGGCACAATCAATCCCTCCAGCCAGAGGGCCAATATTATTCCTCTCTCCAAGCCTTACACATACGCTCGATCCAAAACCAGTTCCCGCTATCTTCCCTCCCTCCCGCCTCGCGGTAAGGTGTCCGCGCGAGCAATTGGCGTCCCTCTCCCACCGCGCGTGATATAGTTGCAGTCCTCGCTACCGTCCGATGCGATCGGACGGCCGCGCTATATAGGCGCGCGGGCTCTGAATTATGGGGCCCAGCGCGCAACACGCTTCGTCGTTTAGGCCTTTGTGTTTCCGCGATCGCGCTTTTATCGGGCCCCGAGATCGCCGCCAGGAAATAGTTATTCCGAAGATTCGGAGGCGCGTTGTGTGTGTGTGGAAAGAGAGAGGGGGACACTACGTTGCGGGGCTTTTTTCGCATATAGGGGAGAGCGAGTTGGTGTTTCTTCTTTTTGTGCGGTTGCGATCGTTATTCGGATGTTTCGTTAGATTTATATATTATATACGCGGTATGGTATTCTGTATATAATTGAACTAGCTTTACCCGACTTTTTGGAGTATCTTAAATGTTTCCGTCGAATTACCATTTAATATACATAACAGCCCGCTCTTTGTATTCAAATTAGATATTTTTAATTAATTTTGGAAACGAGCTCCATTACTACTCCTAAACAAACTCGTCAGCTAGTTGTACACCAGTCGAGAAATTCAAAAGTAACATTTAATCAAAAGAAGCCTCCGCGTAGCATCTTGTATACACATCCGGCGATAGAAATCATCTCATCGCTCACCTTGCCAAACTCGCTGCTCATTACACTATACGCACCGAACCAAAGCGACTGTCGCGCTAACAAATAGAAAACGTCGTCGTCGCACCGCTCGAGCTAACAGCGCAGAAAATAGTTTACACGCACTTACATAACGCGATATATATTTCGGCCGCTTGCGAAACGCGCGAGTTTTGGCATTGACAATGAGGCTAATATATGTATATATAACGCGCGAGACTAGCTCGCCCAGGAAACAAGGAAACAAGTAACAAATCGGTTCACGTGAGCGCAAGCGCGTGCGCATCGATTTGACTTGGTGATCGTGAGAGCGCACGCGCGCGTACCTTACAATGGTTTCGACACTTTTATTCGGGCCTTTGATTATATGTACACCGGAAATGGTACTACGGCTGTGCCTATGTATATGCGAAGCGCTCATTAATCGGTCGTGTACTCAGGAATCTCGATTTGTACTTTTTAATCGGTTCGCCTGTTGTATGATGAAACAGTGTTTGCGAATTGAATAATATACGCATTTTTTTTTCATCCTATATACTCGCGTACACTAAGCGCTGTGTCCTCAAACAATCATTACAAAGCCCACGAAAAGCGTAACAATCGTCTTACACCACCCATAGAAAAAAAAACGTTGGGACACTTTGAAGCGACCACACAAACATACACCGTTACAGCCCATAAATCTCACCTCCCCGAAATCCACCGCGACATCCTACGAGTCAACAAACGCTCGCGCGAAATCGCGGTAAATATTATAAATATTTGACGCCAGGGGCCCATTCTTCTTCTATACCGTGCGCAAACACACGGGGCGTGTGTGTGTGTGTAGGTACTCGAGCCGCGCGCTCTAATCTGTTTAGCCGATGTGCGCGAGCGCGCGCGCGCCGTGTTTGATGTGGAATTAATGAGAGCGAGGGGCGAGAGGGAAAAAGAAAAGCGCGAGCGACAGCTGCTGCTACTGCTTGGCGAAGTTTGGTATATTTAGTGTGAGAGCCGCGGTGGTATAGAGGGTAAGATGGGTCAACGGTTTTTCGATGGTTCGGAGGTTTAAGCCTTTCCCGATTTTATGGGTGTCGTCGATGCATTTAGATAGCAGTAAATTGTGTCGATAGTGGATATCTTTAAGACGACGAAGTAGTTTTGAATGTTTTAGGATGGCTGTATCTGCTGCAGTTAATATAAATAAGAAACTACGGTATCGGCAATGGTTATGCTGTATTTCGATTTTATCTTTCAAATAGAATCTTGTCAATTAATGGCGTTTTCCAACATTCGAAAAAACCCATTTTTTTATAGTTACCGGAATTAAAATTCTCAATGTTTTTATAATTTTATTTAATTTTAAACGACGCTCGAAACTGGCTTTTCCATTTTACTGTTTATTGATAGGAAATGTCCATCTCTAGATCGTTTAATGATTCACTTGCTAATGGAAGTATGAAAGCACTAGAAGATGCAGCGAAGTTGAGTATTTTTGTATAAAACGAAAGGCGTCTTCCAAGTTACAAGATATGCAACAATAACATCTGCTTGTGTATTAATGCCCAGTAGGGGGGAAAAAATATGTCGAATGATGCGCGTATCACTCGTCGGAGCAGCAACATTAACTTGTTTTTAAGTGAAAACTCGCTCTGATTAATGCACTCTCTTTCTTCTTAATTAATTATTTCGACGATAGCGCCCGGGAGACGCGAAGCAAAGTGCGCCCGAGCTTTTTTCTTTTGAATAAAAAATCACATACACACGCCCGCGATGCCAAAAACAATAATTAATGTAAACAATTTTATTAGCCGATAAAAGACGACATTGTTTTGCTTTCAACGTGGCGTTATTTAGATAAGATTATTAGTTCCCCTCACGTCTTGTTTTAATACATTTTAATTCATTCGCTTTATCGCCCTCGGCTTTTTGCAGCTAATATCGAATCTCGCGAGCCTATTTACTACACTTAAAAACGTGCCAATTCGCCGCGATTACGCGAATTGCTCGTTATGTTACTGTAACTCGTCGATTTAACCTTAAATTTCACACCGCATAAGCATATAATAACATCGATCGAGTAATTTTTTCACGTTACACGCTTTTTCCTCGTGCGCGCGCACGCAGTATCGTCCGAGAGCGTCAAAAAAAAGTGTAAACGATGCGTGCACGCCTCTGTATCTAATCGCTTTACAGATGGAAAATTTGTAAGCTTACGCAACGGCAAATTAAATATTGTATATATGTATGTGCGTTACATATATACACGAGCGCGAGGGAAAAGTGTCACAACGCGGACAAAAAAATGCAGTTGTCGAGCATCGTGGATCGCACACGTACGCACAAAGAGAGAAAGAGAGTTTCGAGTCTGAAACGTGCGTATAACAAGCCGCACGCACATGCGAATTAGATAGCGCGCATGTTATACGCGTTAAAAAGCCGATACTCGCGTGTATTTTCGGTTATATTGTGTCAAACGCGGCCAGGGGACGGGATTCACTGTGTGTATCTGTCGGATATGGGATGCGCGTAATTCGGTTATTTTTAAGTGTGTGAATTAATCGCGGAGGCGCGATACTACATGTTCGGGTATAATCGCCGGATTATTTTTCGCTCGCTCCGGCGAAGTCGAGCCTGTTTTCGCGGTAATAAGTTATTCACATATATTTGTGAGTTGGGAACACTCGCTGTGAATAATAATTGTGTAACGCCGAGTTTTTGATGAGGTATTAAACGTAAATAAAATAACGTTTTTAATTTGATATACTAATTCCTTGCCAATAGATCTGAAATATTTTTCGTGTTATACACTAGAACGGCAATATATCAGACAGTCAGAAATTGATAAAAATTAGTCACTATCACTCGACAGCTATTATAATTAAATTTCGCCAAGTGGAATATAGTATAATGACCGAGGCTCTCCCGGAGCGAGCACCTGACAAATAATTGTTTTCCAATGGGGAGAAATTGCATTCCAATGCGATCGGGTGTATTTAATAACGCAAAAATGAATTTAAAGCGCTTCCCCTTTCTCTCTTTTTCTTTCTCTCTCTCCCCTACCCTCCTTATAAGGTCGAACAATGAGTCGAAGAGGTCCCGTCGAACATATACATATATATATATAATATCGGCGAGGCCCGCGGGTTATTGTCTCGTCTGAATAAACATCATTAGTCGTCGCGAACGGAAAGACAAGAGGGAGCGAGAGAGAGACAGAGAAGGGGGAAGAAAGAATATAAGAAAGAGAGCCGCCTCGTTCGGCTCGTTTCCATATTTAGTCACATTAGCGTCTGCGAGCGCTCTCCCCTCACCTTTCGCATCGATACGATCCAAGACACGCGCACGCGCGGGAGAGGCCCCGAAGATTGCCGCGCATGCGTTTTCGTTATGCGCACGCACTTGCGCGATGAATATTCAGACGAGAGGAACAGAGAGAGGAGATAGACGGTATATAGTAGCGCGTGCGTGTTGAATTACCGGATATGCGCGCCGTCTATAGGACAAAACGATCATGCCTTCAAATGTCAAGTTGTGTATGTGTTATCGATACGTTGACTCCCCGGGGGAATATAATGCGTGATTCGACCTCTTTGACGTGCGAGTGCGATGCTACGAATGCTTTAACGGCTGGGGTATTGTTGTATGATGGACAGAGAAAGAGGGAGGGAGGGAAGGAGAGGGAGAGAGAGAGAGAGGTGGAAGTTCGAATCGTTAAATTTAAAATAGCTTGCGGTACTGTTGAGTGATGGGAAATTTGTTTTATGGAAATTAGTATGCAATACCCAGTTTGCGACTTATTCGACACGAATTTCAATATTACAATTGAAATACTTCAAAATGAACACTAACCTAAAAGTTGAACTTGACGAAAACCCTTTGCACAATCATAAAGCTCATTTCGATATTAACTATTGCAATCAATTCCTATTGTCCTATTGTAAAAGAGAAATAGCGATTATTATCGAATTGAAGCTTACAGAGCCAACTTCAGAGCGTTATCAAAAAATTTCATTGGCTAATAGTAAGTAAGATAGGTTAGTATCTGCAGGCGCGCGTAGCGCGTTCTGCTTTAGAATCTAGTTATCTAAATTAACCCACGAATCGATAAAAAGTAATTTAACAATATCATAATGAAATTCTTTTGTTTTACATTTCCAGTGTCCTGTGACAGTGAGCTCGTCCCTGGCATCGTCCTCGGCCTCCCCGGCCTCCGGCATAAGCTCCAGCCTCCTGAGCTCGAGCGGAACAAGCGCGACCTCGGCCAGCTCCGCAGGGGCCAGCAGTAGCGCCGCTTCTCAGCCGCCGCCGCCCCCGCATCACTCGGTACCGGCGCCCCAGCCGCATCATCCCCTCGGCGTAAGGATGGCGGTGACGAGTGCAGTGGTCAGGCCACCAGGTGGCAGTCCGACGGCCGTCGCCTCCGTGAGTCCGGCGTCCCAGTCGGGTGGTGGGCCACCGACGGCACCACCACCCGCGAGCTCCGGACCCGCGCGGTGTTGCGATACCGGCAGGCCGATCTTCACCGATCCACTTACCGGACAGACAGTGTGCTCGTGTCAGTACGAGTTGCTAGGGAGTTATCAGAGGCTAGGGACTTTGCCGACGGCAGCACTGTCGATGTACAGCGCCCCCTACGCAGCGGCTGCGGCTGCCGCTGCCAGCGAGGGCATGGCTGCTTATCTGCCCGGTTTCGGAGCCGAACAGGGGCCGTTTTATTCGACGACGGTAAGTTGGATCTTTATTGTATATTTTAGTTAGTTAATGGTGATAGACTCGTTATTAAAAAAATTTTGTCGTTTTATATTTGCAATTTGATAGAAATAAAATGAATTTCTTGTAGGTCGAGCCATATTATATATATATATATATATATATATATATATATATATATATATATATATATATATATATATATATATATATATATATATATATATATATATATATATATATATATATATATATATATATATATATATATATATATATATATATATATATATATATATATATATATATATATATATATATATATATATATATATATATATATATATATATATATATATATATATATATATATATATATATATATATATATATATATATATATATATATATATATATATATATATATATATATATATATATATATATATATATATATATATATATATATATATATATATATATATATATATATATATATATATATATATTATTTTAAATTGCTATTGGTTTACTATACGAATTTTTCTTAAGTCTTTTATAAATGTTCACTGACCTGATAATATTTTTGTATGATATTTTTACTAGGAGCTAAATAGTTCTTAATAAAATACATATACATTAATTATATTTGAAGCAAATATATAGTGAAGGCACTGTCATATGATATAAAATATATATTTTATTAGATTATGCCATTATAAAGTTTACATGAACAAAACTTATTTTGTGTTTGATTTAAAATTTTATCAAATGATGTATATTTCAAAATAGCCATTAGATCAAGTCGCACACGTCGTAATATAAAGTGTAACGTCAAAGTATTAATAAAGAAGAAGACTTATTCTATCGTATTAAACAGTCATGTTACAGTTTTATCCCGGATTGTCAGTGTCTGTAAGAAATTGATGCCAGAAACGCGAAATCGGGTTCGTCGGCTTTGAAGCAAGGGGTTTCCACTCATCGGGCTTCCACATTCTTGTATGCGTGCATGTAGCGAATTATGCAAAAGCTCGCTGCTCGAGTACTCTGTACCCTCGGTTCGCGAAAAAAAAATCCAATTCGCATCACGTGATATTTTTTAAATTACACGAAAGTTACATTAAATAAGCCGCTTCCTCTCAAGCTCCCTCTGAGATCAAAATAAACTGTATATCTCGGGAACATTAAGTTTTTGTAATTGATTTCTTTTAAAATATTACAAGATACGAGAAAAAATGGCCGATAAGCTAAAAATGTTTCCACTAATGTGTAATAATCTGAAAAGGTCGTCTCCCCTCGCACAATTACAAAATACATAAGGTCCCAGTAATATATAGCCTAAAAACTGAGCCTCATATTATCGTCACTCCAGACGACCAAAAAAGGAACGTCTACATATAACAGGGCGACGAGTTTTTCTGTGTCCGAAAAGTCCGAATGTATCGGCTCGAGGGTGAAAAAATAGTAGACTTACATTGAGTGTTAATAACGCGGATATTATCGCGACGGCGGCGGCAGACCACACACAAAGCGATTCTACGTTCGCTCTCTCTCTCTCTCTCTCTCTCTCTCTCTCTCTCTCTCTCTCTCTCTCTCTCTCTCTCTCTCTCTCTCTCTCTCTCTCTCTCTCTCTCTCTCTCTCTCTCTCTCTCTCTCTCTCTCTCTCTCTCTCTCTCTCTCTCTCTCTCTCTCTCTCTCTCTCTCTCTCTCTCTCTCTCTCTCTCTCTCTCTCTCTCTCTCTCTCTCTCTCTCTCTTGTTGTAAATTCATTATGAATCTCCGGTGCGCTTCCCTAAGACATTACGGGGATGATTTTTTGCCGCGGCCTCGCGGGCTCGTTACGCGCGCTCGAATTTACGAGGCCGGCCTTTTTTTTCTCTCTCTCTCTTTCTCTCTCTCCCTTTGCGTCTCTCTGGAGTAAGGGATCGGCGAGCGGCGGCAGATGCGACATTGAATTTCATATCGATATAAAGCGCGCGGCGAAAGCGAATTTTTCGATTGCGTAATGAGGAATACACATAAAGGCCATGGGAATCGCCGGCCGGGCGATCGGGACGCACAAATTGTTCGGCCCTTTCTTTGGGGCTGGCCTTCGTTAATTAAGACAGTCGCGTGTATGACGTGTACATATACCCGTGTGGGCTTCGGAAGACGAATAATTGACGGATTTGTACGGAGAGCTGCGTGTATATAGGGCCGTTTGGCAATGACGTTTTCAAGTAGACGCTAATTAGATAATGCGAGTTGGGGATTCGTTTATCGCGATCATCGATACGCGCGATTCGGACATCAAAGAGCGCACCTAAAAAAGTCGTTGATCAGACGATAGCCGATAACTTGTATCTCTTTTGGAGCGGTTTCCTGTTAGGTTCAGTACTTTTCGATTAGATACCCACGTTTTTTTGGTTTAAAGCAAACGATGGTAATTTCAGGCTGCTGGTTTGGAACTCAAGGAGAACCTTGGCGCTGGAGCGGCCGCGGCATGGCCTTATCCATCCGTCTACCACCCGTACGACGCGGCGTTCGCGAGCTATCCGTTCAATGGGTGAGTCTTTATTGATTTTGGTATACTGTGTAGCACGTGTATAGAGTGCCTCTGAGGAAAAGAGTCAGCAAACAAATTAATATCTATATTTGATGCTGAAACTGAACGTTCGAAAGGGTTATCGAAGCTTCGTTTCGTTCTCCCTTTCCTCAATTTTTTCGCTATCTTAATACCGCACGAGAAAAATAATTAACTCGTTGTAAATCACTTAACACTGGTTTGCCATTGGCCGCGCATCTTACACTTTGGACAAGGGGGAGCAATCGGAAAAAAGGGAATGGAGTAACAATAAACATGAGCGAGAGTTCGATAAGGGGTTGAAGTACACATGTATAACAGCAATAAAGTGTACAGTAATATTGGTACTTATAATGGTCAATAGTGATGATGCAGATTCTGAAAAAATTATTGAAAAATTAGATAATCATTACGAGATTGTAAAATTGCGAGGAATCTCATTGAAATAGTAAATCTGCATTTAATTAGAATTGATCGATGAGTCGCTGTGAAAAGGATAAATTAATGAAATAAGAAAATTTGTTTGACATTTGTGAAAACGATTAAAACTAAGCAAAATGCGATCAATCAATTTCACAAACGCACTTAATTTTTTTTTTAATCGAACGACTTTATAATTCAAATATAGAAATTGATCATTTTCTTCTGAAGCGATAAACCCAGAAAAATGATATTAAACATTTTACGCTAAATTTATTTGTTTTCGAAGAAAAAAATCAGATAATATATACACATTTGTAATTTAAACTGTATATATATAAGAGCCACTGATACAGCGGAGAAATTGATAAAAGTATCATTAAGCCGATAAAATCATACAAAAACGCGCCTTCCACACGTCGTAAAATGAACGTGCATACCGTTTGCCTCGTATATTATAGTGTACGCCTTTTTTTCAGTAAGAACATTGAAAATGTCGTGGGTCACTGAATTGATAATTTAAATGTCCCGATTGTGCGGGCGCGGGGGGATTAGACAAAACACGAGTTTTGTAACTATTTGAAACCGCGCGCGCATCGTACGATGCGCCCATTAATGTGTGTGTACACGTGTGTGTACGTATATTATATATACGGACGTCGAATTTACGAGACAATTCTTGGGAAGCGACGGTCTTTTGCCTCCCATTGGCGAGAAATATCTAAAACGTTGCTAATAAGTCTTATCGTGGCGTCTCTGTTGACAGTGAGATATTCTCTTGACCGCAACTTCTTTTGAGAATTTTTATCAAATTGATTTGTTCCTATGACGTCATTATGCTTTTATACGATAATTAAAAGTGATAAGGGAAGCATTAATAACACATCTTTCGAAAACAACAAAACTGTGTTTTCGTCTGTTCGATTTAGCTTGCCAAAATTTGACTTTAAGGTGGCTCCGGCGAATGAGTGAAGTCGACAAATAAGAAAAAAGAAAAAAGAAATACGTACTGAAAGTACGAATTTTAACTTTTTTTTTTGTTTTTTTTTCTCAAGTATAGGGTCACCAGGTGAACTACCGAGAAAAAAAAAATTTGTGAAAATTCAATTTTTAACGTAGGCTCTTATGGAGATAAAAGCAATTTTTCTCGTCATTTCATGAAAATCGATAATTTTTTCATAAAACCACCTAGAGAGTATAGCATTTGAAAATATAGAAAATATCAAGTCACGAGCAAAATTTAAATTTAATTTCATAAAAGCCGAAAATCATGCTTTTTACACGCATATATATCGCATGCATTGTGGTTATTTTGATGTATCACAACATTTAATAGATCCATACATATATATAGTACATGATATTGTACTACAATAAATAAAAATTTACTGGTCATGTTATTGGTCATTTGACAAAAAAAAAAGTGTTGGTGCCCCCCGGGGCCCCGCATAGATACGGTCCAGCGTGACGGAGCCACCTTAACTTCACGATAACTTTAATCAACCGTCTCATATCAGAAGCTTGAAGGATTTGCTTCACAAACTACTTTTATCTTTGAACCGACTTAAAAATATAACAAAATTTTATATAATATTTGTTGATAGAGTGAGAAAATTGCTGATATGTAAACGGCCGTCAACTATACCAATCAGCAATTTCTTAATATATATATATCATTTGTAAAAAAAAAGAAAAACACTTGAAAAAGTAATCAGGAGTCCTAGTGATACAGCTACAAAAGTATCTTTTCATTGACCGCGAATTCTCCTATATTCACATCCATAATTTTTCCACTCCCAATCAACGAGACACATTCGAGAAACTTCATTCTTTCGCAAACCCGAAAAAAAAAAAACAAATCGTCGCTTATTCGCGCACATATAACCAATGAATCACGCACTCGCGTACGTGCATACGCACTTCGATTCTTCCGTTACGCAAAAACACGAACTCCTCTCTCTCTCGCTCTCTCTCATTCTCCTCTCGATAATCAAGCGACTCGTGCGTTTTGCGCACGTACGTCGTAATCGCGCTGCGTGTGTGTGTACGCATGTCACAGGCCGCGATAAAATAGCGTTGAGCGCGCGCGACACATAAACATTCCAATAAATTAGCGCGCTCTCTCGCTTGACCCGCGACCGCCACGCGTATTTTTCGCCGATGTAACGCGCCAGCGGAGCACAGATATATACAGTTATAATGATATGAATATTAGGGGAGGGATGTGTATGTGTGTGCGTGTCACCGATTGATATGACTGGAGAATTGGAATGCCAGAGTGGGGTGGACGCGTTGCTTGAAAGGCGCTTATATATATATAGTGGTAACAAAGTTCCATATAAGCGTTATCGAACGATACCGAAAAAATAAAGAACTGTATACAAGCGTAAAATTATCAGCCTCTCGGACATCGTCTACACCAATCCTACAATACAACTATACAATACACTAGAAACATAAAGTTTCTTTTGTATCCATCAAACCTCTCCTCCTCCACAAATCAACCTCACCCGCATCGATCCACCTGCGCTTACATCTCCTTTGTCCTACATATATACAGCGATCGAGACAGCGCGGTAGGTCCCATCACCTCGCTACACAAAACCTGCAAGCTGTGCGTATATTGTACTACACACGCGCGCGACGCGCTTCCGTGCATACGTATATATCAAGAAGAACCGCGCGCCGCGAGAGCCGGAAGTGCGTCAGCTCTGCGCGCGCGCGTGCCCTTATACAGTGGAGAGGGGTGTATATATATGTACGTACGCGTGCGCGCATTATACGTGACTCGGAACTGTGTCCTTTATTCGCGCTGCGCGGACACACATCGGAGGTGGCGTGCGCGCAAGTTCTTGCGGTGAATGATAATGGGGAGGCGGCGGGGGGATTTTACGGTTTGACGAACGGTAAGGAGGAAGGAAGGAAGGAATCGGGACTGAGGTGAACCTGCGCTGAGGTTTTGGGGAATAATGGCTCCCTTGTTTGCTTGATTTAATTTGTCGTTGAAGTTTTTTTTTTCAGCGATGAAAAACTGTATTAAGACTTTGCTCTTTCAATTTAGATATCATGTCAACTTCAATTGAACAACATACATCGGAACGCGGCGGCGGTTTCTATTTACAGAACTTCAATAATCTCTTCGCGTCACACTTCGTTAGACTTACTTCAATTCCCGTGCATGTATATTAAGTTGCTTTTCTCGATATCGCATTGGTGAGCTTTCTCTCCCCGCGTTTGTTGAGAACCGTGTTACTCTGTAATTGGACTTCACTTATCTTTGAGCCCTCGTTAAATGATAATGAGAGTTTTTGCCCGCGTGGTTTTTTGGAGAAATATGTACCGATGCCTCGAGAACAAACATGTTGCACATTGAAATTATCGCTCTATTCGAGGACGATAGTGTAATGCATGTGTGTATTTTTAATAATTGCTTGAGTCATACTTGAAAGTGACATGCATTCTCACTTTCGCGTTCGTATTTCAATCCATATAAAATAACAAGACAATCGCTTTTTATTTTATTGCACGCGCATGAATTAATTCATTAAATTAATAATCAAAAGGTTCAAGTGACAGCTCATACGATTTGGTTCCGACAAAAAATTGTTTTCTATTCACTAGCTCGGTCACACCGCGTGCGCGTATATATTTGATTGCGAGTAGAAAAATAAAAAATTATCACTTTGCGTATTTTTAGTCTTTATATAAAAAGTTGATAAATTATGTGAGAAACCCGTCCATTAGCAAAGCGCCTGTGTCATAATTTTGACGATTTATGTAATTCTCAATAAACAAGTTCTTCGTTGCACAATGGTACCGACGCACTATACGGAACGAATACTATCGAAATCCTAAGTGCAGTCTTCTTCTACGTTCTGCATTCTTAAATAATTAATATTCACTGCAACATCCTTTTCTACTTTCATAAAAAATCTACAATATCCCAACGTCAAATCCCGATCGTCGTCGTAAACTCCAACAAAAAACCGCTCTCTCACCTCGCCCCTTCGAAAATTGAGCTCTCTCTCGACTTCGGAAACTCCGGCTTCGATCCGCCTTATAAATTTACACGAGAGTACGACCAAAGTCGCCGACTAAGCATCGCCGGAAGGTGCAATTGAACCCCGGAGATATGACATTCGGCTCCGCCGCGGCTTAAGCGTTTATCGGATCGCGCGCAGCTGCAAGTGTGTGCTCGAGAGTGCGCAGGGGAGGAGAAAACGAGTTTATTAATTCTTAATCGCGCGGGGCAATTAATAAGCTCGCGGATGTTTGTGGCGCTTTTGTATCGTGGTTGATGGTTTTTTTTTGTTTGTTACGAGGAAAGGGGCGAGGGAAGATTTATCTCTCTACATGCGTGTTTGAATTAATAGATATATAGGTTGTTTTATACGAAGTTATCGGTGAGAATGTGTGGGGAAGAAGAACTTGTTAATAATATAGACGTGGTTGCGATTATTTTTTTCCTTTTTTTTTAAATAAAGGAATTGGAGAATTACTGATTTTTTGGTGTTTGTGAATTTGAATTAAAAATAGCTAAAACGAAAATAACAATTGTATTTTTCATCTGCTGAAACACGATTTGAAACATTTTTTTGTTGTCTCGAAAATTTTATTCACTGCACTGTTTCAAAGCTTTTCTCTCTTTAGAAGAGGCGAAAAAGAATCCGCTCGACTACACATTTCTGACACACTGCAGAAAAATGTAACCCGTGCGTCTCGTCTCTCTCTCTCTCTCTCCTCTTTTCATCATCTGAGCCTCTCAAAACCGTGCACCACTTTACGTAAACGAGAGTAGAGTAACAGCTACACGATTCGACTTGCGCTCGGCGCATCTCATTTTTCTTATCGTTGACAACCTTGTCATCAGCGTCGGGCTTCTCAGGGCCCCGGAGAGACGCGAGCACTTGTATAACTCGAATATTGTCTTACTTGTTTTCTCTCTCCTCCTCGCGCTCGGTTATACTTATATATACTTTCTTTCCTCCGCTTTCTTGTGGGCTTTTTATCTCCTTTTCGCATTGCTCGATGACGCAAAACGTCGGAAAAAAGTGTGTACACTAGACGCGGGGAGATGAAGATTTATCGTTTGCTCATTGAATGATAGCAATTAGTTGGGAGCGAGACATGCAGTAAAAGTGAGGGAAAATTGATATTCATGGAAAATAAAGATAAATAATGTACACGCGCTGGCGCCCGGAGTTAATAATATCATAAATCTACTGAAAGTTTGTTTTAATTGAATTCTATTTATAATATTGAAAATATACGTTATTTATGCGAGCATTGATTTCGCTGTTATATTCACAAAAAATGATGCAAATTTTACAAAACTCCAATTCTTCATTTTCCACAATCAACGAGAAATATTTTCTATTATTATTCCATCCAAAGTCACTCCTCCTGCTATACTTTGAACAAATACATAGTTCCTAAATATAGCCTCTCCATCGCACCGACCACGAATCATCATATTGAACCCCGCACTTTCATCGTATTCCCGACACATACCGCGCGCCGTCTTCTTCTTCACCTCCACATAAAAAGCGCACATACGCGTTATATATGCTCACGCGCCGCTCATAGACACAAACCTCCGGCGGGTTAACGGTCTCGGCTTTCCGCCGGACTTGGCCCTGCTTCCGGGGACATATAGGGTATGCGCCAGACAATAGCTCTCTCTCTCTCTCTCTCTCTGTATGCGTGTGTAACACACCGCCTCGATTCCCGATCGCGCGCGACACGTATTAATAAGCGTGTCCGTACAACGACACCGCCGCGCGCGGATATATATATGTATGTATGTCGGCGGCGGTGTAGAAGCGATTGTCGGACGTGAGAGGTGTAGCCGATGAGTCGAAGCGAGCAGGCGAGTTAGTCATCGGTGTGTAGGATATATAGAGAGGAGGTGGAGCTGATCGGCGAGGGGTCGTCGTGTTAATTGCGCGTGGAATTCGGCGCGGCCGAGGTCTGTATACTGTTAGGTTAGGAGAGAACTGACGTCTCGTTGTGCGTCATGTATATATGGGTGGTTGTAACAATTATTGTACGAATGGTTCGTTTTTGTCAAGTTTTTTTTTTATTTCGCTTCGCGCTACTATTAGGATGGAAACGCACGTGTATAAGATAAAAACTCGCCAAAGTGGGCAAACTGTGAATCGAAAATACGCGACTCCGACAAAACAATTTATCCCCACCGTAATTGAAGTACCCCCGTGCGTTTAATTAATCGCCGGCTTCGCCGAATTGAGAGGTCGGACGCTGACACTTATTTACAAGCTCGAGTGAGAGAAAAAAAGACGTCGCCCCGCGCTTTTTTGTAGTGCGCGCGCGCGCGACGGAGAACGAAAGGAGAAGCCGGTTTTTGCTGCCGCTGCTCCCTGTGACTCTATTGAGAAATGCATGTGTTCTCCTCGGAACGCGTGTTTGTCTATTAACGCGCGATTAGAAATCGCGAAAGCCGTTTGTTATGTGTGTGCGAGCGCGTTGCGTGGAGATATTTATGCGTCTGTTCTGAAAATTTTGTGAGTAAATGTATAGGGGGGGATTTCGTGGACTTGCTTGCGAGGCTTTTGTCTAAGAGTAAATAAGTTTTGATATTATTCGAGAGTATCGCTCGGATGTAGCGTATGCTGTAAAGTAAAATTGTATTCAGTAGGTACTTTACCATACGTTTATAATGTGAATTATAGATTTATTACTTTAGTTTAAGTATAATTACGATGTTTCCTTGAGATTTTAATTTCAAGTTTCACAAATTGAGTAATCTCGTAGAAATTCCAAAGCAATGCAATAGAGAACTTCTCCAGTCTTTTCGCGCAATCGCGAATTCCTTTCACGACTCGTGGAGAAAACGGCTCGCAAAGTGGTCAGCGAGGAAAACGAAAATCTCGACTGGAGTGGATTTCGGCATTTCGCTGATGACTTATTACTCAAGCTCTTAAGATGCGCGCTATTATGTAAAGCACTTTGCATTCGCAACATCGCAGCTTCCGAGAAACTACGTAACATACAATTTTCTTTTTCTCCTACAAGTACAACTTGAGACTACAAAAAAAAAAAGAAAAAAAAATATTCCGAACAAAAAACCCCTTTACCATCGTACAAACTACAGAATAAATTAATTCACGCACAATCGGATTGGCCGAGCGCTAAGTAGAAACGACACCCGTATCACTGTCGAATCGGGACTAAAATCTCCGGCTAATCTTCTCGAATTCAATTCCGAGAGATTCCATCTCCACACGTGTATATACCAGATATACAACGGTGCGTTCTAGAAAAAAAAAAGTGATTTATGAAACCGTGGCACGCGCTCGCCGATCGTTATTCTTATTATTATTATTACAACAACCGTACGTATAGTACCAGGCGTGCGCTGACTTCTTTTCTCTCTTATAATACAGAACACACGCGAGATACGCGTTCGGGGGCCGGTTATGGCTATTGACGCGCCTACTATACGCGATGGCTCGATAGATAAGCCCTATATATATGTGTGGTGTTCTCCCGACAATGGGCGACGACGACGACGATGACGTGACGGATACGTCTCACTCGCCGGGTGCGACGACGTAGCGTGGTAGCATCATCGGCGTCGATCGAAATTCCTCAGTAATTAATTAATTCGAGTTCGATCGCGACTTCTGCCTTTTTCGTGAGTAACAGACATCTCTCGCTTTCTAAACCATCCCAAAATCGTGTGTGTGTGGGTGTGTGTGTGTGTGTGTGTGTGTGTGTGTGTGTGTGTGTGTGTGTGTGTGTGTGTGTGTGTGTGTGTGTGTATCGTGATTTTCTATCGGGAGATAAGGGAGAGCCGCCCCCTCGGAAAAAAAGTTCGTAATAAAACTCGGCCGATTCACACACGGGTTGATATATATACTTACACGCTCGCTTTACACCAGCGCGCGAAGCGCAGTAAAAAGAAGAGATAGAAACAGGGAGAGCAGCTCTCGATTTTTCTAAAAGTCGTTAAGCGAGATTAAGAACAGCCTCTTTGCTGCTGCTCTGCATTCGGCCGCTTGTTACGTCCCATGGGCCCGACGCAGGCCAGATCAGGCGGAGATACAGAGGAGTAAAAATACGGGACGGAGTATGTGTATGTGAGTGTTTTTGAGAGAGAAGAGTGTGAAGAAGAGAGGCGGCTATGGGTGTGATGTTTTAACGGATTTATGTAATTGCGTCGAGCGTTGCATCAGAACGGAGAGGGGGAGAGATTGAAGGGCATATGTATATCGCGTTTAACTTGATTTAATGCACTGGCGATAACGCGACGATGGTTATAACTGCGCGCGTCGCGGTTATTGAATTTTTATCATCATCCCTACACGCTGAAAATATCTCGCTCGCTACCAACTATTGTAATAAATAATACCGTTAACATGAGCGACTCTATATAAACATATACTCGAGCGATGTATATACCGTCTTCCTCGTAACTGCCACGCAGTGCAGCCTCCGATTTTCGCTTTCTCACGTCCACAACACGACACCGCGCGCTCATGCATCGAAGAGACAGAGAGAGAGAGAGAGACAATATATCGCATCTGGGCTCGCTTCGGGGGTTCCCCCGAAAAATGTCTCTCGGCCTAATGACACCGCGCGCGCGCAGCGTCGCGTTGGGATGATGTACGGCCGTTTAATGACCCGGACAGATGCTGGGACGACCTTTTTGTCTGTGTGCGCAGCGCATCCCCGAGAGGGTTAGCGGCGTGTAGTTTTTTCCCGGCGCTTTTCCGTTTCGGATTAGCTGCGTGCGCGTGCATATATATACATACATAGGTGATGCGTTTTCCGCCGGAAACTCATTGGGGGCGTTCGCGCGCGGTTCGTCGCTGATTGGTCGAGATGAATGATATATTCGTATATGTTTAGCGCACACGAGGTCTGAGGGAACGCTAAGAGGAGAGCCGTCGGATTTATGGATCGGAATAACATGACGTTTTAATGGATAAAGAATGGCTACTTAATAGTTTCGGTCGTCGTCTCGTGTATCTCCTTAAAAACAGCCGCGAGTGCCGTTATAGCGACGGCGTGTACGACTCATCAATATTAATGATGCGGCCTATAGCGTATAGCTATATGAAATTTCAGCGAGGTCCTAAATCTCGTCTCGTATTATATAGAAAGCTCGCGTATATATTATACGAAATAAAAAATGTTTCACTTCCGTGTAAATAGCGAAACACGCGTCCGCGGCGTGTTAATAAATATATACATCGAGCACCTCGAATATCCGGCGAATGCGCCCGGAGAGCGAAGCGAATTTTGATTCGCGTATAAAGAATTCAGCAAGCGAAGCGTATAACAAACAATACGATGCAAATCCCGGGCTGTATACGAGCGCGCGATGTCGAAATCCCATACAATTATTAACGATCGCGCCAGAGAGCAGCAGCAGCAGCGAACGCGAGTTATATATTTCGCGCCTGCGTGTGTGGGTGGGTACCTACATATATACGCGCAAAGCGCTATGACACTCGAAATCCGCTGCGGCGCGGCGCGAAGCGTCGATATTAACCCCGGGGTACGCGAGCGTTGATTTGCATGGATTACACATACACGCGTCGATCCTAATGATAAACGAGTTATAACTGTAGGCGGGCGCGACGATAAAAGCGCTCGCTGTTGAGTCGATATACACACATGCATACGTATAGGCGTATGTGGATGTGTTTTAGAAGCGAAATGTCGCTGTTAAAATATGACAAAGGCCGCGCGCGAGAGAGAGAGAGAGTCGCCGGGCTTGTGTAACGCGCGCGGCAGTTGGTATCGTAAAATATAATGAACTGGCGATGTTTTGAATAGCGCGGAAATTTAACAAATCTATATGTAATGTGCCGGAGATAATAAAGGTTTTATAATATGACGAACGGATTTCGCTTTGTTATGGATTATATTCTTTTATCACACTTTTATAAACTTATTCACAAATCATGTATGTATAATATACATACACATCAGCGCAATTCAAGTGTCCCGATAAGTACACGGAGAGAAATTTTGTAGTGAAAATTACAAATATTCGAGACTAAATTACCAGTTTCTATGGTAATGGATGGACAGACTGACAATTTCAAACTTTTTACCAAAGTGCCTTGGTAAAATTTTTTTTTAGTTAATTTAAATTAAAAAAATGAACTTTTTTTATCCATATTGATGGATATATAGTATTTTAATATAGAAATAGAAACAGAAACAAGGATGAAAAAACATTAAACTGAAAAAAATTTTTACGGAAGCGGGATTCGATCCGACGATCTTTGGGTTGAAAGTCCGACGTTCTACCGACTGCGCCACGGAAGCTGTTACCAACAGTCATTTGAATCGCCGTTATTACTTACTGAAAATATGTGTATTGTTTTCATTTTAACGTCGCGCACGCCTCTAGTATCAATCTTCTGAAACACAATAATGCGCAGTGCGCATGCGCGAATACACAAATACCAGGTTATTTGGTAAAATTTATCAGTTTTCTTAGTAAAAATTCTTAGGTTACCTTGTAAAAATGACTAGATCTCAATTTTTACCAGTGTGTCTGGTAATTTTTATTCCGATAATTTGGTATTTTTTTTAAGTGGTTATGGTAGTTTTTCCTGGGAAACTTATAAATTGTATTAGAAACCTGGGAATATCACGGCTTTTGACAGTCTATCCATGCACTACCAAGGCACCTTGGTAATTTTTACTCTAAAATTTCTTTCCGTGTATACCATTACACTCGAAGTACACAGCCGCAGCTTCTAAAAACTTCAAAACGCGCGACAAACTATAGAACCCGATAACCGCAGCTCGCTCGCTCTATAGCTCGATACACCCGCGGGGAAAAACTTTCCTCGGCGATGCGCGTTATTTATACAGTGTGTGTTTCACGCGCGCGTGGCGCAGACTCTCGAGACTGCACCGCAGCGAGACGCCGCCCATATGTGTGCCCGTGTCGTCGCCGCTCTCGGAAGTGCTTAGACTGTTTAGACTTTTATCGAGCGCGAAGGAGAATTAATGGTCCCGTGGGACCGTGGCTCACGCACACTCTGAGAAATTTGTCGCCGCGCGTGTAATCTTTCTTTATCATTAGTGGCGAACAGCGCAGTGCAATCGTCTTGTGTGCGTGTGTTTGTATGCGTGTTGGAGTGCGTTATACAGTCGAAACTGATTATAGGTTTATTTATAGGTGGAAGTATGAAAGTATGTTTCTATTAATGAATACACGGGTTTCTCGTGTTTCTCGTCTCGCGGGTGTGTGTATATATATATATATATATATATATATATATATATATATATATATATATATATATATATATATATATATATATATACACGTAGTGTGCGCGCGCGGGTGAGACGCGCCGTGACGGCGAAACGATTTTTATAGGCCATAAAAGTGGAATTCGAGAGCTCGCCGAGTGACTCGTTGTTCCGAGGCTCGCAAGAACTTTCCGTCCAATACTTCGCAGCAGTGATATAACTCAATTCTTTTTCGACGCGGCAAACGAGCTAATGAAGAAATCATGTTTCTATTACGTGCACCTATATATATACTCGCAATCCCGCACAAAACCCTACACGTTCGCCGGAATTCCACGCCTTTTTCCCACACGATCCTCCCCATCCATCACCCGCGACTTATCTCTCTCTCTCTCTCTTTTGCTCTCGAAAAACCACTTCTCCTCCAAAAAGACTCTATATACGCGCACACTCCAGCGACATTCCGTCACAGCATCCGAATCGTGGCCAATGCACCTCGGCGGTGGTGTGGCTTCACAGCTGATTAACCCCGAGAGCCTCGCCCTTCCCGAAAGCAGCGATGAGCAAAAGAAAAAAGAAACGACTGCACGCACGCACGCATGCGCGCGTTCCCCTGCGAAAAAAGGAGTAAAAGAGCTATGAGAGTGTGTGTATGTGTGTGTGTAACGCGAGGCGCGGTGTCAAGATGGCGCCGCGTGTCAGGCGCGCGCGCGCGCGTCGATGAGCATGAGAGGAGAAGAGTGAGTGCGCGAGAAAGAGGAAGTGGCAAGGAGGAGAAGTGGAGTTATGTAAAGGGTATGGATTAGAGCTAATTATAATATAGTTATTCGCGTGATGGCGGATGTAATATTGATATCGCGCTGGTTTTTGCATTATTTCGCGTAAAAAACGAGTTGCGTTATTGCAGATGTCGTGTTTTCTTATTAGTTGGAGCGATCGATGATAATGTTAGAAAAATACGTGTGCTTATATTATTTTCATTGAAACTTGGCAGCTCTTTACCTCGATTAATATATAACACATCAAATATGTTCTCGTGCCTTTACAATCCCTACCTCTTACAACTGTTTATTTTCCTTACTACTCAATCACCACATCCCATCCCCACCTATCACCGACAACAATCCCCAAAACCTTCCCCCTTCCATATCTCAGGCATAAAACACACACGCAGCACCTTCTACATATAAAATACACGTGAAGGGGAGGGTCTCTCTTTCTCTCGAGGTCAGATATCAGCCCTTAGGCTGGCCGAGCGGCTGCTAATGAGGGGCGGAGTTGAAGCCACGCACACACACACCTGGCTTTCGGATTTTCGTATGCGCCCCCCCCCCCTCCCCACGGCTGTCGGCTTTATTTATACGTCTAGGCGGCTCGCGCGCGAGCTGCTCGATGAATATTGGGCAGAGCGGCCGGCTAATATGGCGGCGAAGGTACGAGGTAGAGGGGAGATGATGCGTTTGTGATTTTGGTGATGGTTGTAACATATATGTGTTTTCTTCGCAGTGTATGTATACATATAGATTTTTACTGCTAAGTTCAGTGGCTAATAGGATTGAGCGGGAAAAACAGAAAGCCATTGCTTGCCAAAAGCATTAATTAGAGCTAATGCTCAGAAAGTCGCCTAACTCAGTTAGATTACCAAACGATTCGATTTTCCCGCTGCAGCGCAAGCGCGTACCTGTAAGGTTTCGGTTGGAGAGTGTATATATACCGGTGGCATGATTGAAATGAATAAACGCGGATCTCATTGTTAGCCTCCTTTTTTTTCTTTCTCTCTCTCTCTCTCTCGGTGCCTTATCTCTCGTATTTTTAGACGAAATGGTTCGCCTCAGGTTAATGGATTTGCCGCGGAGATAAAATCGGCCTCCACCTGCGAGCGCGCGACGCTATCGCGCGAGATAACGCGGCGAGAACGATGTTAACGATGGCGATATTTTCTTTTTTTCTTCGTTTTTTGTTCTTTTTGATATACAAAAAAATAATGCACAGGCCGCGTGTTGTGTTTACCAGCGACACGGGATGATAAGTGCGCGGCCGAATCGCGTGATCCGTCGGCGTAAGTAAGAAAAATTGACGATTCTACATTACTAGGCCTGAAACACAGCGACTTATTTATTTAGAAAAGAAAAGAGAGGAACTGTATGTACACACTGTTTTAGAGCGCGAATTTGAATTCTCCATAGGTATAAGCTGGCGCATTATATTCACGAACAAAAACATTTTTTTCATAACGAAAGGGCGCAGAGATAGAAGGAAATTCCAGGGCGCCATTGTGCTGCCATATTATTCATTATTTATCTACCTCCAACCTCTCACTCGAAATAAACAAAAAGGTGGAAAAAAATATCACGGAAGAATCCATTTTCATATATATATATACATATACTTCGCGCACTACTCACGGCAACGACGGCGGCGGCACGTTTTGATCTCCTCTGTGCTCGCGAGCGTATATATAATCGGCGCGCTTATCAGTTTCCCACAGTCGTCGTCGGGGTAATTGTCTGAATCACGTCGAACAGCGTTCATCGATTAACGATACAAATTATCGTCGCCGCCGCCGCCGTTCGCGCGCGAGTTCGTTGAGAAATCGAGCGCGTCCTTCGGACAGCCGCGAGCGCATTAAGCTTCCCTCGAATCAATTATATATACCGATGCCGAACGAGGTGTATATGTGTGTAAATTGCAACGCGTGTGCAAGAGCCATTGTTCCCGATTTCCCCCGTGCGGCCTGCACACGCGGCTCGATTTAGTCCGTGGCTGCGCAGTTATTATACGCATGAGGTGAAATATGGTTGTCGCGGGTTATCTTGTTTTCCTTGCGAAAGAAGGGGCTGGGTGTTATGAAATTTTGGGTTTTTAGAAAAAGACTGTAGCGATTGTTCGGTGGTATATATTATACGGGACGGGTTGGCGTTTTAGAGATTTTATTTACGACAGCTATATAAGTCTTTCTCAAATAAACTCAACATATGCATAGTTCTCGAACTATAAATTTTTCATAAAACAGTGTAATAATATAATGATACTCGGTTAACCTTTCTTAATGCGGGCATTAAACCTTTTATTATCGTTATTTCGCTCCAAAGATTATTAATTTGATATACCCCGTGACGTTACGCGCCTCTGCACAACGCGAGCGCGCACAATCGCATTTATCAAGCCGAAAAATTTTAATTTCAACGAGCCGCTCTCTTGTATTTTATATGGTAATTAATCCCCCTTAATCCATCAAATATTTTACGTATGCATTATTTTCGAGTGTGTAATATCCAATGAAAGTATAATTCGCGGGCATATTCAAATAATTCACGTAATCCGCGGGAATCCATGCTCGTCGTCCTGGCCACACATACACATCTGCAGAGAATCGGACGTACAAAACAAACGAGCTCGCGAGCAACCCTTCCCGCCGCGTTATATACAATAAACCCATCGGACCGTCGCAGCCCGGGGCTTAATATCGTAATCCAATAACCGGGAGGAAGTCGCTTCTCGTCCTTGACAATCGGGAAGACAGGCTCGAATCAAAGAAGAGAGAATGAACACACACATACATATACATGTACATGAGGCGAAAATCGGAGACGCACAAATATGCCGTCGCGCGGGCGTTTGCTCGCTCGACATCGCGTCGCATCACGGTCCGATTAGCAATCGCCATGGAAACACAGCGCGCGCGCAGTTGATGCGATCAGTTTGCGCATGAGAGAAAAGGGCTTCGACTGCCACCCCCACAGCTCCTCTCTCTCTCTCTCTCTATATATATATATATATATATATATATATATATATACATATACATCTCGTCGCTTATATAACTGCGCAGTCTCCGAGGGACGAGCGAACGCGCGAGGGAGAGAGAGGAGGAACGTGCATCAGAATTTAGAGTGGGATTCGGGCAAAGAGAGATAAAGAGAAGCGGAGGAGAGAGAGAAAGAGAGAAAGCCGGGGTAACAGCAGTTCCCGGCTACCGGCTGTTATCATGAGAAACAAGCTTCCACTCTGATTTTTTAATCCGATCCCCGCCGCCGCCACCGTCGACGTCGTCTGCTACTGCTGAATTTGAAAATAACTGCAGAACGCCATTTGCGAGGAGCAAACAGAGCGAGAGGAAGGGAGAATTAAGCCCTCGCCCTCTGTCCCTGCTCCTCGTTCTCCTGCTTTTTCAACTCGCTGAAGAATGGAATTTTCCCTTTTCCGCGATGTTCCCTCGGCGAGGAAGGAGGATTAAACTGGCGTTTGTAATTCTTGTCGCGAGGATGCAAACAGTATGTTTTTATTACTGTTAAACACAACTACGTTAACAATTATAGTTTACCCAGCAAAATTATACACACTCTGCCGCGCATATTCCCACTACTACCGCTATAATATACACGCGCACAAATACTTGATATTCAATGCCCCGTCGCCGCGTCGCGCACTATTCAAGAAACTTCTCCCGAGCGCTAATATATTCATAACCGAGGGACGGTGGACGGAAACGTCCGTCTAACGAGGACTGGACGTACATGATGCATCAACATTTCAGCCCCCCGAATTGAAATGTTTATTTCGCCGCCTTCCACTATATAACGGCATATAAATAATAATCTGGGAAAAGTCGAGGGTCCCGGGCGCTCGCACGTAAGTGACAGTTTTATTAATTTCCCATATCTCGACGTCAGGCCGATGTCCGCCCAAGATACACCCTCCTCGCGTGTTGTAGAGGGAGGAGTCTGACATAAAGCTCAATAATGCGACGCCGGTGGCGACGATGTCTTTTGTAGGGATAGAACTGAGTCCTGAGAGACTTGTGGGAGAGAGTATTATTGTTTCGCCGATAAGGCCGGTTCTCTTATTCCAGGTTCTTTGATATTTCGATTATATCAAAATAAAATAATAATACTTTTACCGAAAGTACGAGCATAATCACGCTGTTATAATATACAAACCGCATTAATTACTCATCACCAACGAAAGATTTATTTCAATCCTACATTACCTCTCATATCCGTCACCTCGTACATTTTATAGCAGTCGCGCTGCTATCTCGTCGCAAGAAGCCCGTGCCTGCTGTCGGGAGAGACCGAGAAAACGCGTGCGCGCGTGCGAGGGAGAGAACGACAGCAAAACGCGGGGCAGGAAGAGGAGAAGGAAGAAGATCTCTCCCTCCGCGTTCGCGTTCGGCGGTGGAAAATTTAATTTCGATCCTGTCGATTCAGCAGTTATACCGAAGTTTAATCTTTGATAAGGGTTAGTCTTTTAGTAATGGGATCCGGCGGGGGTCCTTTCTCCTTCTCTCTCTCTCTCTCTCTCTCTCTCTCTCTCTCTCTGCTCGCGCGCCAACTCGGATGGGACGACGAGGACGACGACGAGTCCCTCGGAAGCTTAAACCGTTAGATAAGAGATCTGCCTCGGGACGAAAGTAATACCCGCGCGCGCCGCTTATACCTCTCTCTCTCTCTCTCTCTCTCTCTCTATCTCTTTCTCTCTCGAACTCGACTTTTATACGGTAGAGAGAGGCGTAACGAGGCCCCGCGATTGGATAACTTTCCCGGCGAGAACTTTCCTTGCCTGCCTGCCTGCTTGCCTGCCTGCCTGCCTGCCTGCCTGCCCTCTCTCTTCTACTCGCGCGTTCAATCTTTTTCTTGGATCTCTCTCTCTCTCTCGTTCGCGGGCTCTACCCGCTGCTTTTTTTGTCGGAGTTTTATCTTGACCCGAAGAGGCTTATCTATTGCTCTTTATATTTTTTGCCTGCTTGTCCCTCGCCGTCTCTCTCTCTCTCTCTCTCTCTCTCCCCCGCTCTGTCTCTCTCTCGCTCGATGTCTCGGGTCCCTGCCGTGTCGTCAAATCGTTCGCGTTGCCCTTGCGTTTGTACTTTTCTTTTATTGTTCTCGGCGCTATGGTCGAAGGTTGAGTTGTAAGACTATACTCAACATGCTTTGCTGACTCTTTTTACTCTTGGAGCCTTCTAATTGTTCATTGCGTAATTGTTGAGCATTTAATGCTTATTTCAAATATTTATACGGATAAATTATGTATTTTAGAAGCCTTTTAAAGACATAGCCAACTTTAGTATGAGACCAATTAAAAGCCGCTTCATAAAACTAACCCGGCATCTCTCGTCTCTCTGTTCACAGCTACGGCATGGACCTGAACGGTGCGAGGCGGAAAAACGCGACGCGTGAGACGACGTCGACGCTGAAGGCCTGGCTGAACGAGCACAAGAAGAACCCGTACCCGACCAAGGGAGAGAAGATCATGCTGGCCATTATCACGAAGATGACGCTGACGCAGGTGTCGACGTGGTTCGCCAACGCCCGTAGGCGACTGAAAAAGGAGAACAAGATGACTTGGGAGCCCCGTAACAGGGTGGAGGACGAGGACAACAATAACGAGGACGACGATAGTGGAAGGAAGAGCGTCGATGAGAAGGATCGATTAGGTGAGTTTTTTTATGTCCGATCGAATCGAATGGTTGCGCTACAATTTCATCAAGTTTTAATGTTTTTGAAGTTGCAATCCTTTTTAGAACTAGTTTCTAAAAACGTTTAGAAATTAATTAAAATACTTTAAATATTTACTTTAGTAATTTTTTTATCGTTATACACCTTTTCAACTTATACGTCTAGCTATTCAAATATTGCCGGTTTGCATTCTTTGAGTTCTATCTTTGAAAACGTAAAATGTAGCAATTGAATAACCGAGAATCTCGTTCATTTCTGATTCCAGACTCAAAAGACTCAGGCACGGGCTCGAGCGAGGACGGCGACCGAGGCGGTTCCGCATCCCATCGCCTCGACCTTCTCCATGGCAGTGGTGTTGGCGGACCCGGAAGCGGCCTCGGCCCCGGTAGAACCGAAAGTGAGTGGAGCGAGTCCCGGGCGGACAGCGGCCCCGACAGTCCCGAATGCTTGTACGACCAGCGCGAACCGCCGCGACATCCGCTCCATCTGCAGCACCACCCAGCCTTCCTGGCGGCATCTCCTCACGGCAGGCTGATGCGACACCCGTCGCCCGAGACGACGTCACCTGGTGCGCATCATCACCACTCTATACCCCCGAGCACTAGCACATCAGCAACGCCGGGAGGTGTCCCGACCAAGCCGAGAATCTGGTCACTGGCGGATATGGCTAGCAAGGATGGAGATCACCCCAGCCCCAACTCCGGTCTGCTAGGGTCACCGTACCACTCTAGCAGCGGTGGCAATGGGGGCGGCAAGATTGTAAGTCCGCTGGCCAGTCGACTACCGCCGCATCATCCTCTGCATCCTGCTATGCACCCGGCCAGTCAGTTCGTCAGGCCACACCCGGACTTCTATCGCAACTTCTACGGTGGTCCGCATCTCGGGTCTGGCGACATGTCCCTACTGGAGACTTATCAGAGGACTCTGGGTGGATTGGGCGGAGTAATGCCACCGACGAGTGCACCAGGTATCCTTGCTTCGTCGTCTGTCGTATCAGCGGCGGCAAATCTCAAGTCGCCATTCTCGATCAACGGATCAGGCAGCGCCGGTGGTGGACCCTCAGTGCTCCTGACTACCGCCTCTTCAGGTGTCTCACCCTCGTCCTCCTCAACGGCCTCGTCGAATGGCTCGGATCAGTCGCCGAACCCGGGAGGTGGTCTGGCACCCACGGAGCTTAAGTCGCCTGGACGCGTCTGATCGTAAACGGACGATACATGGTAAGGACGCAGTGAATGCGCGTGGCTGACAATAACAGATTAATCATGAAGAAGATGACGAAAAAAGAAAGGAAACAAAGACTTGTAATTAGTGTACAAAAGTATAATAATGACACAACGTGATCATCGAGGATAGTTGACATCGATCGAGCGATTCGTCATCTCTCTCACGCTCCAGCCTTCGCGGGACTCGCGCACAGTCTTTCGCGATTGCGCATCTTTTTCTTTCTGTGTTAAAGGTGGATTTCAGCGAGTCGGTCCACGGATAGCGTGGTTTTGTTCTTTGTTAGTTTAATTTTATTTACTCTGTTGGCGACGTTGAGGACTTGCGCCATCTTCTGAAAAAATTGTTCAGCTGTCGATGGCAACGTTTAATTTTACCCCCGAGATGTCGAGTAATATAATCTCACTAATAACTTTCGACGTCGTAATTTAGTTGTAATCAACGGGTATACTTACATATAAGTATTCAGTATTAGTGGTTGATGCAAGTCCTCAATTAGCACTGCGAATGCCTCAAGTGATTAATGTGAAAAATGGCATTATCGGTGTATGCAAACTCTTCCTGGACCGACTTTGATTCCTCGGCTCACTTCACCGCTAGAAGATGGCCGAGGAGCGCGGAGAGAAAATGGCGCGCGCATGCGCGCGTCGTGTAGAGGTCGCGCGCGAAGGTGGAGCCGGACGACGACGATGATAACCTGATTATCCGTAGTTGCAGTTAAAAAACACGATAAATATTCTCTATAGGTGAAACAATATAAATATTATAAATAAATAAAATATATAATAATTATTGATATTATTTATGCGTTTGTAAATAGTAGTCAAAGAATGATGGATTAAGATGGATTAAAAGTGAAAAAACTCGGTCCGGCTCGTGCGCCCGGACGCGGTGTATGTATTGTATGTAGAGTAGGCACATTATGAACGATTATATTAATTATTATAATGATATCCGATGATGATGATGACGAT
This sequence comes from Torymus aiolomorphi, assembly GCA_036365515.1. Classification (NCBI taxonomy): domain Eukaryota; kingdom Metazoa; phylum Arthropoda; class Insecta; order Hymenoptera; family Torymidae; genus Torymus; species Torymus aiolomorphi. Next base: position 74,426,155 of record CM070874.1, on the reverse strand, counting down.
GATGAAAATGAAATAAAAAAAAAATTCATAATTCATACTAACGACGATCAAGGCGATGATTATTATGATGACGACAGTGACCCCCCCCCCCCCCACCCCTTCCTTATACACGTACACACATGCGGCGACGATCATAACGATTGAAACTATGTATTATTATTCTTACTGTCATTATTATTATTACTGTTATTGCGATGTTTTTATGATGTAATTATCGATTCGCAAGTCGTGGCGAGACATGGTACTATTAACACACACACACACACACATACATACATACATACACACAGGAATAACGTATAACGAAAGTGTGAGTCAGTTTGTGAGCCGAGTTGAGTATATAATAAAGTTCTAATTTATTTTTTACCTCATATATAAAACACTTGTTTTTATTTTCTATACAATCAAGAACAGCAAAACCGTCTTCGGATAAAAGTCACTCGATCCCTCAACTTTCACCCTCCACTTTCAGGCCTCGCCGCGTATACACAGCACAGTAGCGCACATCTTTATATATGCGCACGCACGGGCGTGTACACACATCTCGAGGCAGCCGCACTTCTCTGTTGTAAATCGCGATGAGGGCGCGCGGGCGCAAAGATAGCGTGTATGCGCTCTCTCGTTCTCTCGCTGGGGCGCAGCTGAAATAATCGCGTCTTTCCGTTTCGCGCCCGCAGCCAACCAGCTCGCTCGGCTCGCAATCTGTCCCAATTAATCGTACTTCCCGTTGCGTCCCGCCTCCCAGTATACACACTCTCCTCGCGCAAGAAGCAGTAGGAGGAGGAGGAGGAGGTGGAGGAGGAGGCGCTTTTGTACTTGGCAAGGGAGCCGTGACGCAATGCCGGCAATCTATATATTCCGCGCGGACTGTATACATATCACCGGTCGTGTCGTCGTGGTGAATAATCGCCATCACCTTATAGTCATTCGTGTCCAAAACTCTGTCACTCTCTCTCGCTCTCGCTCTCGCTCTTTCATCGTGCGCCCGGCTGCGGATGCGCGCGCAGGTCTTATAAAGGAGGAGGAGAAGGAAGAGCATATATATACGCGCGAGTATATAATGCGTGATAAGAGAGAGGCGTGTGAGTGTGTGCGTGCGTTGTGTTGCGTTGGTATATTATATTATATTGTTCTGAGTGCCGTAGAGTGGTACTATGCGGTATGAGAGTGAGAGTGAGTCGTACGTGCGCGTATACGTACGTCGGGCGGACCCATGTGTCCTTTTCGCAATAAACGAAATCATTACGAAATCGATAAACGTCTGACTTTTTATTTTTTGTTTCTCCCTCTCTCTCTGTCTCTTTGCGTTGCGCAATTTCTTGCGTATTTGTACCTCAGCAATCCTGTCACTTCCTTTTGTCCAACCTTGTAGATATAATTTAAGTGTTGCTGTGATAAGACTAATTGGAAAATGAGTAATAATAAAATGACTAATTGGAAATATATTTTCGACCATTTAATAGTTCTCGTGGTAGTTTTTATTTTATTACAAATTTTGACATTATATTAATTATATACATAGTAATTAATTATTTTAAAATGAAACTGATGACAAATGTGATAATGAAGTCCTGAATGAAAAAAAAGATTACAAATTACGAGAAGATTAGTGTCATATTAAATATAATAATTACCACTTCAGTAGTCTTCATTTCAATTAATAAGTAAAAATTAGCTTTCTTCACAATAGATTTAATGAACGGAAACACAGTTCAGAAAGAGTTACGAAAAATATACTAACAGCAGAATTTTGAACCTATTGAATTTTTGTATACATTCTCGTCTCAAGATTTGCTTCATTAAAACTTAGCTCAAAACAAATCAAATGTAGGCACATTGGAAGACAAATCTCCTACAATGGCTTCAAGACAGAAATCGCCTGTCTTTCAGCACAACGACCGATACTCTACATACCGTCGAAATAAAATCTGGCAACAAATTTGACCGAGTTTCAAGATCCACCGGCCGCACATAAGCTAACGACTAATCGAATCAGACTTCCTCGGCATTTTCGAACAATAGCCCGACGACGAGGGGACTGAGCTCACCCGCGCGACGGATGAATATGAAACATCTACTCTCTCATGCTTCTCGGAAGCTCTCTCTCTCCCTCTCTTCTTCGCTCTGCGCGGAGTTGTTGTACTTATAAAAATGCAAAGCGACGGCTGCCGCTTCTGGGTGGCTGCCGGACAAGCCTGGTTATTAGTAAACATTTAAATCGACAATCGGAGCCCGCGCGCACGCGCGTATAAGGACAACGCGACGTCGGGCCCCGGCCCTCCGGGACCGCGGAGAATGCAACTCACTTTCTATCTCGGCGACATCTCTCTTTCTTTGCTTCTCCGCTAGAGTAGGATTCTTTTTTTTCCCCTCGTGTTATTTTGGTTCTGCGTTTTGATTTATATAAATTTATGCAGTAGGGCTGTTGGATATTCCTAGGTTTGTCGTTTGGAAACGGTGGCTTCTTTTGACATGAAGTTTTCCTAGAAAAGTCCATAATATTCAATGATTTTGAAGGTGTGCCTAATAAGCATGATCGCAGTTGACGGAATTATTATTTTGATGAAGATTAATCTCTGTATTAGTCATTTTTCTTTTTATTTCAATGACCAAGTTCTAATTTTTTACTATCTCTTACTCATCTTAAATTATTCAAAGCCGTAGATATGGTACAGTTAATTCTATCTGGAGATTTTAAATTAACTAGATCACGACTTATCAGCCATAATAACTATAGTATTTACTGGATGGTATTTAGTGCACTTTTTTACTTGAATATTTTTTTATTTAATCTTCTCCTCGACCTTATGATTTCTAACTACAACTATCATTCACGACTTATCATTCGAGATAGTCTGATTATATTGGACTTGAACGGCAACGTGTTACACATAGTTTTTCTCCTGTTAATTTCACTGTATCTACTTCAAGTACTATAAACTAATGCACGACATGATCAATAACAAAAATAAAGATAATTCCAAATCACGTGAAAAATTAATCATTCGTCGTAATTTTTCGGGCATCTCCCCCCTCATAACGCAACTTGAGGCCTCGCGATATACGCTCTTATACTGCTATAGAGAACAAAAAGAACCGGAGCAGACACAGAGCGGAGAAAGAGACTCAGCGATCGTTCGCTCGGCGCTCGCAGAAGAAGAAACAAGAAATCAACCTGCGGGACCACCCGCCGGCGGCGCTCCGCCGATCCCAAGGAGGTCCACCGCGTCTTCATGAATCAACTTTCTCTCTCTCTCTCTCTCTCTCTTCCTCGCTGCTTCTTTCCGTTCTGCTCTGAATCGCCGTAATGTAAAAGCCGAGGGGGAAATTTGCAATTTCGGTGCGCGAGCTGCAACTTCATTCAGCTGCGGTGCGGTTTCTTGCAGTTTTGATGGCGATAGAGCTTGAGCAACGATCGGATGGGCTTTTTTGCTGTCCTACGGGAATTGGGAGCCTCGGAGATTAAGCGATTAGGAGCCGGTGGACATATGTTTTATGGTAATGCAAACAGTTTCAGATACAATGGTTATGTTTTTTGTTGGCTGTTTCTTTTGGGAGGATTTTTTTGGCGGGAGGGGGTTGAATTATTATTATTGCATGAGAATTCAAAAATTAAATATGTATCTATGTTTTTCGAAGGTCGATCGGTACCGTAAGTAAACAGGCAATTATAAAATAGTAAATAAAAGAAAGTGTAATGATGGAATAACTAAATGAATTTGAACAATTGATTTTATAATTCATAGTTAACGAACTTTATTTCAATAATTATATTCGCTGCCAAAATCTCATGCAAATCTTATTGAAATTCTATCTCACCTGCTGATAGACCTGTTATTTTCATTATTGACTCATCGTGTACCTGCAAAACAATTAAATCAATCGCATGAACTTAATTCACAGCCGTCGTTAAAAAAATGTTTACAAAGTCGAAAATTTACTTCTCTTTATACAACCGACCGCTCGACTGACACACTGTAACCGACTTGGGTAACAGCTCTCGTAAACCTACATAATTAACAACCGCTACGCACACACACATACACTTACACGCGTGAAATCTCATCAAATCCTTATCCAATAATCGATCTCTCTCTCGGCACTTAATGGACCGGTGCTCAAGTATATATCATACCCACACGGGTCATCACGCACACACACACGCACTCTCGTTTAATACGGGGTCGCTAAAGGTGGGCGCACCGCCGGCAGCCGCGATAAATAATACGCATTAAGCGCTCCCTCGAAGACTCGCGCGCGCTTGCGATGCTTTATTGGCTTTTATCGAGTTTTAATGTACGGAGCGCGCGAGGCTCGCGGACGCCTTTATGGAAACGCCGTTAATTTTACGAGGCGGGCATATTTAGCCCGCGGCCGATCGTAAAGTCATACGCGCGGCGAGCGTAAGCGCGATAAAGTTAAAACACACACACACACGCACGCAGCATCGGAGCAAAGTTCCGCCTCGTAAATACGCGGGTGCGAGAGCTTTCCCTGGCCGATGTGCGGCGGGTAGGTATGTGTGTGTGTGTGTATATATATAATAACGATCAACTCCGCGGTGCATACTTGGCGGCAGATTGCGCGCGGTTCGAGCCCGATTTCTAGGGGCTGCGTGCGCGAGCGAGGGTATTGTTTTAATTTCTCTTTATGAGGGCCGATTGTTTTCCGAGCGTGAATGCGCGCAGGTGAGGTTTTCTTTATTTGTTTGATTGACTGATTGGTGGGAGAATGTGTATGAGCTGATTTATTTTTGGGTTGGAAATTAAGCGGGTAATATAGCGGGGGCTAATTTAGATTCTCATTCTGATATAGTCGATGAATTTTTTTTAGCTCGGAAAAATTGGGATTTCAGGGATATTAATTGCGTTTAGTTCGTACTTAGAGGTTTATGACGTCCAATAATTTTTCTCTGATCTTTCAGGAGAGATTTAATAGCTTCCATGAAGCTTTTCCTCGATATGATTTTGAACTTTAAAATTTTATAGATGGATTTTAACAATGATGAAATTTGGATGGGTCTACGAATTGTTGGATTTAATTTAGTATGAAACAATGCTTCCCTGAAATTATCATTTTTCATAGAAGGAAAGAAAAATGACTATAACGAAAAGGTAAATAAATAAAAGACTTTCGAACCATGCCACATTTCATATCACGAATTTGTTGAAATTTTTGGAAAATTATTTGCAGAAAGCCAATAATAGTTCTAAATTGTTTTCAAACGAATACCCTTTAAAAACGTAATCATTCCTACGAATTATTATATTATTTATCCTGATATCTGAAAAAGTATATATAATTATTTCACAACTACCAAACCAATTACCTCTAATTAAAAAATTACGAACCCAAATACAAAGAAACTTTTCGATCCGTCCTGAAAATACGAACGAACGAGCGTTTATTAATCACGCAAGTTCGCTGCAGGACCTAATTACCCGCCGAATATACATCAGTTGATGTTTCATAAGCAGGGCTAATTAATGAATAACGCGCGAGGCGCGAGGCGCCCCGGGGCGCTACATGATCCTGCACGAAATTTTTCATCGCCCCGGCTGGCTCGCTCTCGGGCAGTTTCTAATTTCGGCGCGATGTCCTCCGCCGTGTCGAGCGACGATTTTTAAAGGGCGCGCGCCTCGTACGCGTTGAATAATGAATGTATAACGTCAGGACAAGTTGCCGTGCGGACTCGCGAGCGAAGGAGCCCGGGCATTGTGAAAAATTAACGCGCAGTCGCGCGAGCTTTTTTGACGCCTGTTGGGCGAACGTCAAAGTCGCCGTGTTTCGTATGGTGCCGCGTGATGAATCGTTTGGAGTGTCATGATGTACGATAAGTTTTCACGTTTGTTTGTTGATGAAACAGTTGTTTTTGTAACGGGGGTGCGTTTGTTAGAGGTGTGGTGCAATTTTTTTTTTTTGCAAAAGCGTTTTTGTTGTACATGAAACATATAATAGTGGTATTTGGATGTTGCCGAATAGTTTGCTTTTTTGGAGACAATCTTCTATGTTTATGAAGAATGAATACATTTAATAAGTATAAGTAATAATGTATTGATATAAACCGCTTATTTCAAGAAATTATTTGTCGAAAAAACTCCGATGGTGCAGTGGTCAAAAGCCAGGTAATATCCTGGCAGAAGCATCATAAAAATTATATTATATCTATGGCTGAGAGGAATAACTCGCTAACTCGGCGTTTGCTTCGAAAACCGGCTAACTCGGCGAAGGTTTTAAAACCCCCTTGAACTCAGGCGCGTTTTTTTTTTTACTTCTGTCGTGACAGCTCTGCAGGATTTTAAAATACGATTTCTTCGATGCACTTCAGAATTGAAGAAAAAGAAAAACGCGCCTGAGTTAAAGGGTTTCTGAAACCTTCGCCGACTTAGCGGGTTTTCGAAGCAAACGCCGAGTTGGCGAGTTTTCGAAGCAAACGCCGAGTTAACGGGTTATTCCTCTCAGCCGTTGATATACATATTATTATCATATAGCAGTTAAATTTCTATAATATTTGATAATACATATTATACAAGACTCAAATATTAGTTTCTTCACTAAAAGAAAAGTCACGCAATACAATCAACAAACCTTTTTAGTACCCATATTATCATAAAAAATCACTTTCCCACTAAATTTACCAACCGAATGTTCTCAAACCCAAACTTCAAATATTCACTGCCAGCTGCTCCTCCCCCGATTCACGCTAAATACACCATATCTCACACCTTTCAGCCAACAATGCCGCCACCGCCAATCAATTTCCACTCGCTCGACTAAACCTCCGCTCTCTCTCTCTCTCTCTCTCTCTCTCTCTCTCTCTCTCTCTCTCTCTCTCTCTCTCTCTCTCTCTCTCTCTCTCTGGCCCGCATTCAAACGCACCCTCCCACAGCGAAAAATCGCATAAATTCTTCGGGCTGCGACTCCGGCGCCTGCCGCTTCAAAGACGCATCAATAATCTCCTCCTCTATACACGCGAGGCGTACACACTCACGTATATTATATATATGATGAAAAGCTCGCCCCCTCCTCCCCCTTAGCGTCGCGCGTGATTCTTCCTCGACAATAATGCACCTCGCGCATTGCGCGAGACGCCTCCGTAAATCACATTATTGTTGCGGATAAAGAGCGCGCGCGCGTATATAAAGTACGATTTGGCGGGGTCGTCGAACGCAGGGTACAGAGAGAGAGAGAGAGAGAGAGAGAGAGAGAGAGAGAGAGAGAGAGAGAGAGAGAGAGAGAGAGAAATGTATAATAATGTATGTCGTCTTCCTCGCGGAGGAGCCGTCGATTTGCGATGGCAGCAGCGGCTGATCTCGGCAGAGAGAGAGAGAGAGAGAGAGAGAGAGGAAGAGAGACGTGTTTGATGCAGCCGCTGCAGTGCGCGCTTTGCTGTGGATCTCAAGTTTGCGTGTATGTGGAGGTATCTATTGTCCCTGAATAAACCATCGCGGGTAGATCGGAGAGACCCGAATACCATCTGCGGATGGGACAAGTTGCACAAGTGAGAGCGGACCTGCTTCTGTCCTTTTCCGATGGGAGGTAGCGGAGAATAAGATGAGGGGGGGGGGGGGGGTAGGAGGTTTGGGTGGAGATCAAGATGACATGTTTTATAAGGGTGATCGAATTTTCAACGTTTTTGGAAATGGTTTTGTCTAATATAGCGGGAAAGGTATGTATATTGGTAACATTTTGAGAGGCTGTTTATTCTGTAACTTATATGAGACGATTTCATGATAATTTATCAGAAATTTATTGCTATTCAGAATTATCCTACCAAACTAGTATAATGATTCCACATTACTGTTGATAAATCTAAAAATACACATCAAAGATATAATATTGGCAAAATACGAATAAACAAATTTTTCCGAGTTTGTCGTTACTCAAAAGACTTTATGTCCTAAACTTAACAATAAAGAGGTTTTCTTTCTATTACACAAATAAGAGTTCATGCTATTTCCTAACAAGATAATTACATGCAACTAAACCTGTTTATAAAGAGTATCGGCAATTCTTTTCGAGATAACACCCACGTCAAAGAGAGAAAAATTTTTCATATACCTCGGAAAGAATATTACATATTTTATCAAAGTAATAAGTCTCGCAAGACTCGCCCGTCACAGTATCCTGCACCGTGCCGCGTACCATCTCATTCCTCTTATCCTCCCCTTCCTAAAAAAACGACTCGCAAGTGCATAACCCCTTGACGTCTGGCCGTACAAAAGAAGGTAGCCGGTCGCGCAGCCCGACGACACGGCCGTACACCCGCGCCCTTCCCATCGCAAGACATTAAAGCTCTGCCTCTCTCTCTTTCTCCCTAACAACTACCACATCAGACTCTCGCACAGAGAGAAAGAGGGAGACAGGGAGATGGTCAAGTTCAAAGAACGTCTACAGTGTGTACACGCGTACATAATGCGCGCGACCGCGGGCTATACTACGGAAAAGAGAGAGAGCGAGAGAGCGAGAGAAAGAGGGAGAAAGAGCGAGAGAGAGAGAGAGAGAGTGAGAGTAGTCGTGGTAGCGAACAACCGAACGCGACCCCCGGCTGCGCGAGCGCGCGCTTGTTAGCCGGAGAAAAAGACCGAAGGAGAAGAGGAGACGAGAGAGAGAGAGAGAGAGGGAGAGAGGCCGGAGGGCCTCTGACCGGGGCTATTGTTGGGATTTTTTGTGCAGGGGTATCGATGTTTGACAATGTTTTCGACTTGCTGACGGCTGGGTCACAGAAGGCATATAGTGGGGGGAGCGCTGTTGAAGTTTCGGGGATTCAGGGTGGGAAGAAGGGAATGGGAGTGAATTTTGAAGGGTGAAAGTTTTGTAGCGATAATGTTTTGATGAGTTTTAATGAGCGGAATAGGAGGGAACGTTAGGTGCGGGTATTGTTAAGGCAACAAAAAGAGCTATGGCCATTTGCATGGACAAGGTTGATACAATTGAATCAGTAAGATATGTTTTTATTGACGTATTTTATGTATAGGAATTATTCGAATAAGACAGTTCTTTTAATTATTTTGTAGAGTTAAGGGGGTACTACACTGTACTTTACTATATTAACACTGTTTTATCGACGAAACATGTAAAAGTAATCTTCTATTTAGAAAATGATGGCCGGAAGTAGTGGCTCATTTAAAGAATCGATGTGATTGATTATCTGAAAAATGCGCGAATATTTGAATTTTTTTTAGATTGAAAATGTGTTTTTTCCCTTTAAAAAACGATGGCCGGATATTGTGAAGCATTTAAAGATTGATTTGATTCGTCTGTAACATTTGATTTTTTGCTTAAAAAATCACAAAACAAAAACAAAATAGTACGCGTGAAGCGCGTTTGAATTCTGCTGGTGAATATAAAAAAAGAATAGTGATTTACGCCTTGAACAAATTCAGTTGCCCTCCGTTGTCCTGTAATACATCGCTCTACAAAGCTTTGAGGTAAAAAAACGACGACACCTTTATTTATTCTTGGAACGAAAATTAACGAAAATTAATGAAATTTCGCTCCAAGATTAAACAAAGGTGTCGTAGTTTTTTTGCCCCAAAACTTTGTAGAACGATGTATTACAGAATTACGAAGGGCAACTGAATTTATTCGAGACGTAAATATAGCTATTCTTTTTTTTATACTAATTGGTTTTACATGTTCCGCTAATAAAACAGGGTCAATGATAAAGCAGGACTATTACACTCTCTGAATGTCAGTTAGGAAAAATTGTCTTATTTAGATATGAACGATTTTTTTGCAGAAAGTAACTAACTAACTGATTTAAAGCATTTATTTTAGTATATGCCTATTCTAAAAAGATTCTCAACAGGCTCTAGAATGACTCTAAAGTCCCCTTTGACACAACGAAGAGCCTCCCCTTGATCCAGGAAACAATTTCACATCGATTTCGCAAAACGAAAACACCATTTTTCTAATGACACACACACTGAGTTCAACCGGCAAAGCCCTAACGCAAACACTTTCGCGTGAACATGCAAAAATCTCGCGAGGGAGCTCGCGCCGGCAGAAAAAAAGCGCCGATGTCGGCAGCTCACGTATTCGCGGTATCATAAGCCGGACATCCGGCTGCGCTTGAACTCGTCACTTCTTTTGATGTGCGCGAGTTCGCGGGATTGCACGCCGAATGAAATACGGCGGTATACGACGGAATCCTGACGCCGCGTACGACGTTTGCGCGCGCGTATACTCGTTTTTTGCCGAGTACGTGAGCGCGGGCCTAAGGTTTCAGGGAAATAGTTTGTGGCTTCTTTAGGATTGGTCGTGTAATAATGGTTGTAGATTTTTTGGATGGTCGTATGCTTTTGTGGTTTACTTCGCTTAGTGTATTTAAATATAGGATTACTTCCAGTTCCAATATATATTATTTAAACTAAATTCTGTAACTTTGAGAATTAATATGTATCCTTTGACTTTTGTTATAATTATTTATTGTTATAATATCATGTATAATATTTCTGAACAATTGTTAAAGAATTGTCATGATATCTGATATGTGGCTAAATAGTGAAAAAAACTTCTTCATCTTCTTATTTTCATCATCTGAAAGTACATGAGGAACATAATAATACGTTTAACAAATGAATCAATGTATTTTATAAAATTTTTTACTTTTTATTTATAAAATTTATTATGATCAGCTCTTAGAACTGGATTATAAATGAATTGTCTATGTAGAGGACGGAGATAACCGTCGAAACGTTGGTCTTATAATCATAATTTGTATCTTTATTTGACTCATACAAAGTTGACATACTACCTCGACTATTAATTGTCTATATAAAGTAAAGGAGGGAGTACTGGGTCAAAGGCAATTTTGGAACCAGTAGTGGGACAATAGTAAAAAATGTCATGGTGTTAACTATGTAGTCACTGCGTTATTTTGTTGAATTACTCTTTAAATTAGTGCATAACATGATACAAATTTTTCGAGGCTAATTTTCAGAATGCCTAAATCTTTAGCCCACTTTAAGTGCCTTTTGATTTCTATATCACAGTAGTGGGACACTCGATGGGACACGTTGAAAAGTATATTCCCCTTACTGCGTTTGAACGGGTATCTCACTACTGATTCCAAATAAATTAGCTTGTCCCACTACACCAGTCGATAGTTATTTTCTTTTAATGCGATTATTTTAATACACCAGCAACGAAAAATTACATTTTTTTTAAATAAACCTTGAAACACGAGCCATCTGCTGAGGTAATTAGTTTTCATGTATTATGCTTAGTTTTGGTAGTAGAAAAGATTATAAAAAAAAGTATGGTTAAAAATGTCCCACTACTGCCTACTTTACCTTAATTGCACACACATATATATATATATATATATATATATATATATATATATATATATATATATATATATATATATATATATATAATACATGAAAACTAATTACCTCAGCAGATGGCTCGTGTTTCAAGGTTTATTTAAAAAAAAAATGTAATTTTTCGTTGCTGGTGTATTAAAATAATCGCATTAAAAGAAAATAACTATCGACTGGTGTAGTGGGACAAGCTAATTTATTTGGAACCAGTAGTGAGATACCCGTTCAAACGCAGTAAGGGGACTATACTTTTCAACGTGTCCCATCGAGTGTCCCACTACTGTGATATAGAAATCAAAAGGCACTTAAAGTGGGCTAAAGATTTACGCATTCTGAAAATTAGCCTCGAAAAATTTATATATATATATATATATGTTCATAAATATAAATTCTCAAGTTTGTTATGTTGACATTTATTTTACAAATCTAGAATCTCAAATAATGACAATTACATCTGAACATCAAAAGCCTTAGCTAAATAACTACATCATGAGAAAACTCTAAAAGCCTCTTTCCCTCATCAAGATAAAGGCAGTTTAGTCTAGTGCTGCACTCGCATCAACCAACGCAACGCACATTCACTCACGCACATACGCGTATATATACATAATGCGTTACCCAAACTACGCACAACGCGGGAAAATCGCGCGAGCGACACAAGTCAGCCGCCAAATTAGCGAACGGAGCGGGGCGCATAATTCACGCCGCTGGTTAATTGGTGAGAGCGTTTTCGCGCTCTGCGCGGCAGCAGCAACGCGTTAAAGCGCAATTGGGAGCAAAGTCGCGATGTGTATGCGAGATATACACGCGGCAGCTTGAAAAATTGCCAACTGCGAGACAGAGAGAGAGAGAGAGAGAGAGAACCTGCGTGGCGGGCTAAAAAGTACACGCCGGATGTCGCGCGAACGCGCGACGGTATTCGTTTGTGCTTTCCGTGATTTCGCGGAGTTGCGAGGTTGGATTAGAGTTGCGTAAGTGGGTTGCTGCGCGGCGGGCTATTAGCTTTCTGAAACTAGAGATCTCTTGTAGAGTGGAAATTTATTTATTTTGACCGAGGGAAGAGATTTTATTGCAAATTGGGATTTCCTATATATAGATAGATAAATTGATAAATAGATAGATAATATATATATATAGATAAATTGCGGTATTATGCAAAAAAAATATTTTCATTTGTCTATTAATTAATAAAGAAAATGCTATTTTTTAATGAACTTTTTTTTCGTATATAATATTACTTTTCAGACGGAATTTTAATGGAATTATTTTATCTATGTATCGCTACCCTGGTAGAAATGTTAACTAGAAGCTAGCTATCTTTCAGTTAACTTTTCATTGCTTGTATTTCATAATTATGTACCGATCCGAAATAAATTATGGCATTTACACTTCATAAAATATGTATTTTAAGTAATAGTAGTACTTTTAGATGAATTATATTATTGTTACGATACATATTTATTACAAATACTCAAAAAGTAGAAAAAAAGCGTTTATGTAATTTCGAAAACCAAGTAAAGACCGTTGCTAAGAAAAAGCTAAGCTGTTGATTTTGTCGTTTATGATCAGTCGTTGCGTAACCTTTGAATAAGGTACTAATCAAGCATGAGAATAAATGAAACTTTGGAAGCATTTTGTACTTATTTTTCTACTTCCCAATCATCCGCTGCGAATTCCGTTTTATGCGGAACAATTATTTTTGCATTATGATTTTTTATCAAAATGCTTCCATTTAATTAACACGTCAGCTATATAAAATATAGTTCATTTTCTACCAGGGTATAGACTTCTGTTTTTACTCACTATTTAAATGTTTTAAAAAAGCCTATTTGTAAGATTAGGCATGTGTCTTTAATTCAAAATTATCACCTAATTAAAGTTCAAAGACTACTTAATTCCACATAATAAAGATCCTAAAATTTGATTTTCATTTTTTTTTTTCGTAAGTTTACCTAAACGAGTGCAAAAACTAACGCGCAAACCTCAACTTATTCAGTTATACCCTCGAGTATCCCATACCAAACCCTGACCATCTTCTTACCCAACACTCTCCTTTAGAGCGGCGCTGATGCACCTACCGCTTCACATCGGCCGCAGTAGTATTTCTTCCGGGCCGGCCGTGTAATTTACACTCGACGAGATAACGATTGCGCCCGCGCGCACCAGCTTCTTCTTCTCCTCCTCGTGGATCGCCTTTCACTCGCGGGGCGCGCGTATAGCGGGTGATGCGCGCAAATGCACTTCTTCAGGTGCACTCTCGGCCTGTGCGATAAGAGTGCTGGCGGCGGCGGCGGTGGTGCTGCTCGCGAAGAAAAAATGAGTCTGGCTGGTAAGAGAAACACTTTATCCGAAGGAGTGCGGGATCTCTTCTTTCACGCGCGTGCATGGATGAATTAGATCAGGAGTGGATTGGGACTGACTGCCTTTGTTGGACTGAGCTTTGACGATGGGCTTTTCGGGGTGATGCATGTTGGCTTGTTTTTCTGCTTGTGTGGTATAGATTGCGGCGGCTGTATAATTTAGGTTGATGGAGCTCTGACAGAGACGGCAGCTGAAATTTATTTACTTCAACGTAATATTTGCTCTATAGGGTGTATAATTATATGAAGTAAGTTTTTAAAGAAAAATATATAATTTTCTCCAGAATAATTATAAGCTTTATAAAATAGTGTATCTTATCTTAAATCTTAATTATTTTAAAAAGTATTCATGGAAGTTTATACAATAGAATTACCAAAAACATAAAAATAATTATTATTACGTTATATTCATTGATGGCTTTTTCCAATTACTATTTTTGTTTAAAAAAGTAAGTTTGTAAACATTTTAATTTAAAACTCAAATGTTGAAGACATTCCATTCATACTTACTCCGCCTAGGAGGCATTTATTAACTCAATACTAAAATGACATTCTCAGTACAGATAAATTCATCAATACAGTCCAGAATGGTAGTACAATGAGCAGTACATTCATCAGACAAGCTGCAGTCTATAGAGTATAACGTAAATGCAATGTCACTAGATAAGAAGAATCTTTAGTGTTATGTTTAAAAACTTACTAATATATATATATATATATATATATATATATATATATATATCTATATATATATAGTTAATAATTAAGTATCAATATAGTGTTTCCTTACAAAAGGTGACATAGGGAAAAGGCGAAATTTTTTTTTATACAATAAAATCTATAGCAAATAAAAATGCAATCAAAGCATATACTGTATTAATTGACTTTCGTATCAATCACACCCGTACCTTAAAATTTTCGTCACTCATGTCACACTCTCGATAACCTAAAAATACACCAACATTCGCTCCCCGTCCAACAAACATCTCGGAAACTCGCGCCACCCGTACCGCTCTCCCCTCTCACTCTCTCTCTCACCCTGAAATTTGTAAATTATTATTTTCATCGAACGATGAAAGGGCTCTCTCTCTCTCTCTCTCTTTCTCTCTCGCTTCTGCAAACTCGCCGCGCTCGCCGCGCGCGAAAGGGAACTTTCTTCGAAAGTACAAGAACGACAAAACGCTCGCTCGCAGCCGCCGCAGTTAGTTGACACGCGCTACTAATTATATTCGGGCGACTCTGCGCTGTTTGTTTTCCCGGAACGCAACGTGCCGGCTTTTGAAACTATCAGCCGCCGGCACGAGCGCGCGCGCTGCACACGAGCGAGAACTTTTTTATTTATTGGAAACTACTCGGTAAAATTAGTCGGAGCAGGAGGAAGGGGAGGCTCGATCGTATTTATAAGTGATTAAAATTCCATTCGTGTTTCGCGATAATTCGCTGCTGGCGGGGAGGGGAGGTGGGACGCGGTGGTACCCGTTTAGGGTCCGCAGTCGTGGAATTGCTGAAAATTTTAAAATTATTGGAGGGGAGTTGGCTGGCAGAATTTTCCTCGTAAATTAGAGGAGTTCTAATTAGACGATTCTTTTGGGGAATGTGTATGGGCTATATACGTTAAGTTGAACAATTGTCGGTAATATCGTTAACTGTAGTTTTATGCGCAGCAGATCTTTATAATAACAAATATCGTGTACCCTCTAAAATCAAATAAGTGAAAATTCACTTCGTATAAGTGAATATTCACTTATTCGAATTTAGAGAATAACTACTGTATTTGTTGGATATATAATGTATTTATAATTGAAAAAAATAATATTATAATTATAAACTGTACTGTGTAACGATGACTTTGAGTAATATATTCTCTAGCAGTATTTTAATTTGTAAGCAGAAAAAAGTTTGCTAAGAGTTAAAAATTATACTTAACGATAAATCACATAAAACTTATTTTAATCTCTCAATACAGCTCGAACAAGAGTTGCGATAAAATCTCCTATTCATCCAACGCGATCCCTTTAAAATCAAATTAAATTTATTTTAACGACCGCAATAACACTAAAATCAAAGAAAAACACTCATCTCCTCCTTATACCTTATACTCCATCCCCTCAAGAAAAAGCTTCACGATCTCCTTAATATTCCCTTCATAATACCACGCCATAAAGAATTCTCCCCGTACACAAACTTCATACATCATGTACTTGTCCATGCTCGCTCACCCGCGAGCTGTCAATCATCTCTCTATCTCTCTCCTCTCTCGCCGAGATTCCGAACAAACGTTTCTTCTCCTCGCCCTCGTTACTATTCATGAGGCCCCGCGAACGTGCTAATAATATTGATAAACACCTCGCGCGAGGAGCGCGGGAGTAGCATACGTATATATACGAGTTGGCGCGGAGACATCGCGAGTGTGTGCGCAAAAAGGGCAGTATTTAATTAAGTGTATATGAGAGAGAGAGGGAGAGAGAGGAAGGGACTGAATTTTGGGACGTCGGACTAGTCGGCGGATCGCGGGCAAAAAGCGCGCGCGGGCCCCGAGACGAGAGAGATCTGCGCAGGTCCACGCGCCACTCGGTATATATGTCCCCTTGCTCAGTATGACGAGTCAATTGTCCCGGAGTGTCGTCCTTTTGTTCGTTGGCGAGGAGAGATGAGGTATAGAGGAAAAAGTTTCGTATGATATTATGCTGGGCAGAGGAACAAAAGGAATTGGAAATTAATTTTACGATGGGATATACGGAAGAAAAAGTAAAGGCGATGAAATATAATTTTAATTTACGGTATAAGAAAGGTTTGGTTCGGTGGGTAATATTATATTAATGAAAAATTTTTGCCGTAGGTAAACAATTAAGACTTCCTTTTGCTATATATATAAGCAACAATTTCTATAAGCTCAAATATATACAACTGAACAATTTAAGAAAAAACCGTCTGTCAACTAAAATCCCAAATAACAATATTAAAAAATGATTAGCAACGTATTTCACCATCGAATCTCACACTTATTCACGTCAACACTCATAGCATGTAAATTCTCCTATTCGAATTACCAAGATTAATAGCGCGCGCACGTACATCATCACCGGCCGATCCATTACTCCAAAAATACATATGTGCTGTGCGCACACACACATGAAAATCCATTAGCATAGCCGTGCCCCGAACATATTGGCCGCGGCGCCGAACTTATAACATACACCTCAGAAAAGCATCTCCATACAACTATACGCGACGCCCTTGAAAACTGGTCGGGCGTGCAGATCAATTTTTCATCCGTCGCCGTTACAACTTCCTGGAAAGTCCGCGCGCCCCGCGGGAAAGCGCGCAATTTGTCGGGATAAATTAAGAGCTAATACGCGAGAGAGGAGTGAGAGAGGCAAATTAATCACGCAGTGGGTGCGTAACAAACGAGCGCGACTTCTGCGCTGTCGTATATATATAACGACGTGCTCGGAGGTTCGTCAGACACGTGGAGTGCGATTTTAGGCGACTACGCGCGCATCTCTCAAACTCGACGCGTGTTCGCGTGTTCAGCTTGGCTTGGGTGTTCCGGTTGCTTTTGATGTGCAGGAGGCGTATGTCGGTTTGGTGAAGTGGAGTCGTCGTTTCTGGGATATAACACTAGCGTCGTCACGAAGTGATATAATATTCTAATCGAATTAAGGGCTTCATTACAGACGGAAATGAGAGTTCTTCTCTCCCTCTCTTTTTGAGAGAGATTTCATTAAAAAGAAAAAAGTTTCATTAGAGTTAAATTAAAGCCACTTCCTCGATCAAATCACACATCGTACATTATTCTATACCAAATAAGTAAGATCAAAAATACAAAATCCTTCCTCAATTCTCCGGACTATCACCTTCGAACCCAACCCGTCCAAATCTATTTCCGCCCCACCAGTCTTCTGCGCCGCGTCTAAAAAACCTCTGCCAAAACTATCCGTGTCAATCAAATTATTCCTCGGTCTCCTCTCTGGAAAAAGCAGTCTAATACCCCAAATCATCTTTTTTTTCTCCCCGCTGGCCTCTCTCTCTCTCTCTCGCGATCAGAATTTAATTAAAACCAGTTAATCAGCATCCACGGCGTCTTTTTGCAGCCTCGCCGTCGTCCTCCACGCGGGGGGAATTCGCGACGCGGTTTTTCGCCGCGTAATTAACATTCGGCACGCTCGCCTGCTGCTGCTGCTGCTGCTCCCGGGGCTCTTTTTCTCCGGTCTCGCGTGGCGGGCAGGCGCCGTTCTTTACCGATACACAGGTTGTGGCAGCACGAGACGATGCCCCGGAGATGACTTGATTGAGACGTGATCGCTGCTATGATGACGCGCGCGCGCGCGAGCGAGAGAGAGAGAGAGAGAGGCTGTGTTGTCGAGAGAAGGTGAGTTATATGCGTTTGTCGAGCGAGTTGTTTGCGAGGGATCTGCAGTGTCTGATGTGGAAATTTTTATGTTTTGGTTTTTCTGCGAGGAGAGGTTGCGCGTACGGGGAAGGGATCGCATGTCAGGTTGTAAGTGCACAGGTTTTTGCAGGTGAAGTGCGGTGTAGCTGCGAATAAATTAAGATTATGTAGAATGCAGGGTTGGCATTGTTAATGCTTGGTTGACGTGTCGTTTGATTTGCAGGAACGCATTTATATAGGAATTGTTGTCGGAACTGTGCGGTCATAAATTTTCGGTATAATATGTAGCCATAGTGAGTTTTTGGAAAATTCCTTTTAGGAGTTAAAATTTTCCAGAAAAAGTGTCGAATAATTTTATTTTATCCCTTACATATTAGTCATTGAAACTATTGTAATCGTAAACAGATCCTTCAAATTTACTTAAAAATATTAAAAAATGTCATTCCACATATAGTAGTGAACACACATTCAAACGCTTAGCATAACGTGCCGAAAGAAATTCTCCTTGATCTGGAATATGAAGATTTCACAAACGTAGTATATTCATTAACTCAAAATGTTTCTTCATCTTTATCCAAACATTATACCTGTCATCGCATTTTCGCTTCTTACTCTTTTCGCAAACAAACAAATGCTCCTTTATATTATAACAGCTCGCCAAAGCGGATTTATGATGTTTTTCTCCGCCGGTTATATATCAGCTGCAGCTTTGATCTACACTCATCCTCTAAGTGGCAAAGTACGCACACGGGTCTTCCATATAACTCGCGGAAAAACACAAATCACGCGATCGAGACGGATGTGCATTGACGCAATCAGCTGCAGATTCGACCAGTTCGAAGGCTTTTCAGATTCGCGAATTCGAGTAAACAGTCAATATTTATCGTATGAGTGGACTCGGTATACTCTAGATTATTTTGAAAAGTAATTTTGGCGGGTAATTCGGCGTGATTCTTTAAGCGTACCTTTATAGATTCGGGTAAATATTATTCATTTAATTAGCCTCTGAAAGTTTAGACTCCGCGGGTTATCTATTTTCATTGACGGCTGGATAAATAAATTATATACGTTTTCTTTTCGCGTTTATTGCCTGAATGGGAGGAACTTATTTTCAGTCGAGTCTGGTCGTTTCATTTTCGGGGTATATATTAGTTTAATTGATTCATTTTATATCATAAGAGAAATTGATGAATGAAATAATGAGGTGAATAAAAGTAAATTGTTATTACTTTGGTCAATAAAAAGATATTGCAATACACGCAACCTATTTTAAACGTCAAGAATATCTGTATATAATGATTGCATTCTATTTTAAAAATATAAATTTATGACGGTAGAGGAAAATATAGCATTTTTCATTTTATTTTTACAGCTATACATCTATACAAGTATCGTTGTTTTTCAAAAAACGATAATATTAGAAAAAATCTAATACAGTATAATTTTGAAAAAAAATTAATAGCAATTTCAGTTGTCAAACCAATTCTTCTGAAAATTTGATTGCTAATGTAATTATTGATATCGTTATTATTTCATATTCAATTTTATAGGTGTTTTCAAAAAGGAATTCAGCTGAAAACATTTTTATAATCGCATTGTCACAGTTATTTTTGTGAAAAAAGCTTACAAAGAAAATCCTTAATTTAGAACTTCTTGTTGCAACTAAACAATAACGTCCTATCCCGTTAAAAATGAATGTACCTTCGTTGAAAAAATTAAAATTTCTATCACTCAACCCTCTGTGCCGCATCTCAAGCGAATTCTCAGAACCAGCATCTGCAAAACGGTTATACACTCGTCAACATCGTTCCTCAACTCGGCCTAACAACCACCCAACAGATCCCGCGCGAAAATTTCTCGCGCACACGCTGCAATAAATTACGAATAATTAGGCTGCGCGATTCATTAAAATTTCCGAGAGCCAAAAGCCCGTGGCCCTAACGATCTCTCTCCCCTCTCTCTCTCTTTCTCGTTCTCTTCGCGAAAGACAAGAACGACGGAGAAACATAAGGCGTCACTTGCGACTCGGAGGAAGCTGCGCGTCAGCGAGATCGTTACGCTGACGAATCCTCGCGCGCGCCGGAAGTCGCGACCGTGCTGGCGCCGAGATGTGTGTGTGTGTGTGTGTATCTCCGACTCCATTCTGCCGATCGTGGCAGGAGCAGCACGAGGGAAAAGAAATCGAGCTGAGAGATATTAAAGGGGATTACACCGCGGAGGAGTTGAGAGTTGATGAATTCGTTTTGGGGGATGATCCGAGAGCGAGAGAGAGAGAAAGTCTTTGAAGTCGTAGGCGTTGATTTGGGAGGGTAACGGAGGGCATTTATCTAGAGAGGTGCCCGCGTGATTTATTTAGATAGCAGGCGAGGTGAATACGCTTAAGTCTATGTGTAGTCTATCATAGTAGGCGGTATGTGACGAATGATATATCGCGATTTTAATCCCGGTTGTTACTTACTTAACCCAAGGTGCTTATTAATAAGCTGCGGTTGATGTAATTTACTACAGTTGGATTAGGTCATTGTGAAAATTAATTTGACAGATGATTGAATAAATTATTTTTCAACCAAATATATAATTCTAAAGATATTCTAGTGATATGCTTTACTTATACCTTGTGCAGGAGATATAAATAAACAACGATTATATGCTTCCAGTATGTATTTAAATTGAAAAAGCAAAACTTTCTTTGAAACTGTTATTCTTTTACCACCTTAAATTCATGCTTAATTTAATTACCACCATTACAAAAAACGACTCCAACGATGTTCTTGCTGCCAACCGCATTCCCCTTATAACACAAAATCGCATTATGTAAAACCAGTATCCAGCCCTTCCTCTCATCCGCACGCATACATACATACACACGCAGCCACACCTTGCCGCGACGGAAAACCTCGTTACAGCTCGTTCGATTTATAAAGTATCGCGTCGCTTATCGACACCCGCTGCAACCCATGCACACGCACACAACTTTCCAACTTCTCCTTACACCATCCTCACATATATATACTATAATGCTATACACATACACACGGCCGGCGCGTGTACTTACATCCGTGCGAGAGCGCGCGGGGCGTGCGCGCGGTAATGACGCGTGTATTAAAAAGCCCGGTGCTGCTGCTGCTGCTGCTTAAAATAAACGGCGAGCGCCTAGTAGCCCGGTGATTGATGAGCGCGTATTATAAGCGACTTTTCAAAGGGGACGAAAGAAAGTGTCGCGCGCGTATATACATGCGCGCGCGCGCTTGCGAGTAGAGAAAGAAGACAAAAAGAGATGAATCGAGGAGAGAAAGGGATATACGTGTGCTGGGATGGAGAGACGAGGGAAGTGTTGAAGACGAAACTTTGTAGGACAGAGAAGAGTAAGAGACACCTCGACGATTCTTAGCAGTGGTGTTCGCCGCGCCGGGATACACATGTGTACACATTGGCCGACTGCTTTCTCGTACTTTTGATCCTCGGTATTCTAAATGGCAGCGTGAGTTATTTTTGTCGCGGAGTCGGGATAAATCTTTGTATGGATTTCATGTAATTGTGTATGGAAAGAAGTTTGTTTGCAGAATATGAAATATTCTATTTTTTTTTGTGTTATACTATAGGTTATAGGTAGTAATAATGATTATTAAATCTAAAAGTTTTTTTTCCATTATATCAGCGTACATTTTTATTTTCCAACGCTCTTTTCATTCTCTAGACGTATATTGCCGTACCTGGTCAACTACTACATTTTTGCTTTCTGAAAGAGAAAGCTTTGTAATGGTGAAAATTTTCGAATTAAGATTTTTAAAAATGTATGTATGTATGTATGAAACCAAATTTTGTCCCCGGCATAACTCTTGAACGAATGGACGGAATTAGCTGAACTTTCGCATGTACCATAGGTATGTCTTAACTTAGAAGTGATTAAATTTAATTAAATTAAATTAAATTAAATTTAATTTTTTGATTTATTAAAATTAATTTATTAAATTTAACCTTAAAGTAATCCGGATGACTTTAAGGTCTTATTTTTTTTAAAATAACAATGTTGTAAAAATATTTTTTTTAAAAATATTTGTTCTTTTAATTTTTTTAAAGATATGCCAAGTGGAGTCGAATATTCTTGAATTATATTCGATTTCCTTCTAAATTATGTCTATTAAAACTACTCACGAATTATTTTTGACTTGAAAATGCGGATTTGAAAAAGTAGTAATTTTTTAGAAAAATTAAATAATTTTATGAATTATAAATAACTTTTTCGTCATTACATCTCAAATGTAGACCGATATTCTCAACGTACGTTCTATTTCCTTCTAAATAATGCATTTCAAAACTACTTACTAGCAATTTTTGACTTACAATTGAGAATTTGAAAAAGTAGCAACTTTTTCGAAAAATATAATAGTTATATGAATTGAAGGGCTGGATGCAATAAGGGGGTTAGCGCTCGAAAACCCGTAAAAGTATTGTCAAATTGACTAAATTTTCAATGTAGCCAAATTAATTTTTAAAAAATATCACCTTGTAGGGAATGAAAAGAAGTATTTTTACCTAGAAGGAATTTTTTTATTCGACTTTCTTTTTA
This sequence comes from Torymus aiolomorphi, assembly GCA_036365515.1. Taxonomy (NCBI): domain Eukaryota; kingdom Metazoa; phylum Arthropoda; class Insecta; order Hymenoptera; family Torymidae; genus Torymus; species Torymus aiolomorphi. The sequence goes on along the minus strand of CM070874.1, from coordinate 74,403,502 downwards.
ATATAAAAATTAAAAACTGAAAATTTTGTTCATCTGTTTTTAATAGCTTTCAAAAACATTAATCGTCCAAACTTGGTCAAATATCAGCGAAATATTTTGAAATTTGACAGGGACATGCAGAATACTCCAGCGTTGCCTATGGGATTGATAAAAGGATGTAAATCGATAATTGTTAATAATTATTTAATTGCAAATATATTGCGATCGGTAATTACGTTTTCTTAACTTTAACGGAAAAAAGTATCGAGGAAGTTGAAGCTAGGAAAAACTTCCAGCGAGACATTTGTTCCTTAATAGTCTAATAAGTTTCTGACAAAGTTTCAAATTGATTTAATAATAAATGACTTAAATAGAGCGTTATTAATAAAGACGCGCGCTAGCAACATCGGCGGCGCGGCGCGGCGTGAGCTAAGCCTGTGTTTACATATTTTTGCACTGATGTATCACGTTTATAAAAATTAACGAATTATTATGTAACGATATTATGTTTTATATAACGTAAAAACACAGTTTATAAGTCAACGCACTGTACATATAATTATATTTTGTTAGTATGTTAATAAATAAATTTGTACCTTAAAATTTAATATGTTCATTAATATTATCATAAGGATACACATAAACAAATACACACACACACACACACACACACACACACACACACACACACACACACACACACACAATAACGTAATGATTCTTGATTCTTTAATTTTTATAAACGTGATACGCCACTGCGAAAACGTGTGCGATGCAGTCTGAGCTCACGCCGCGCCGCGCCGCCGATGTTGCTAGCGCGTGTCTTTATTAATAACGCTCTATTTAAGTCATTTATTATTAAATCAATTTAAAACTTTGTCAGAAACTTATTAGACTATTAAGGAACAAATGTCTCGCTGGAAGTTTTTCCTAGCTTCAACTTCCCTCGATACTTTTTTCCGTTAAAGTTAAGAAAACGTAATTACCGATCGCAATATATTTGCAATTAAATAATTATTAACAATTATCGATGTACATCCTTTTATCAATCCCATAGGCAACGCTGGAGTATTCTGCACGTCCCTGTCAAATTTCAAAATATTTCGATGATATTTTACCAAGTTTGGACGATTAATGTTTTTGAAAGCTATTAAAAATAGATGAACAAAATTTTCAGTTTTTAATTTTTATATTAAAAAGAAAGTCGAATAAAAAAAATTCCTTCTAGGTAAAAATACTTCTTTTCATTCCCTACAAGGTGATATTTTTTAAAAATTAATTTGGCTACATTGAAAATTTAGTCAATTTGACAATACTTTTACGGGTTTTCGAGCGCTAACCCCCTTATTGTATCCGGCCCTTCAATTGTAAATAACTTTTGCGGCATATTCTTGCAATACGCTTAATTCTCTCTTTATTTATGTATTTTTAAACTATTAAATGAAACGCGGATTATAATACTGTTTCAACTTTAAACTGTGATTTTTAATTTAAATGTACAATAAAAAAAAATGTCATATAAATATTGAAGATTACTCTTTGAGAAAGCATTCTGTTAATTCAGTTAGCAGCGGTTTTTCTATTTATTGCACATCGATACAAAGATTCTCCTATAACGGTATTTAAGGATGTTCTCCGAGAAAACGATTTTCTTGTGATTTGCCTGAAACTTGCAGAGAACGTTTTATTTTGTGTGCTTAGTACATGCTTGAAAGCCCCACGTCCATAGCGGTATTCAAAATAGAAATATTTAACTTCAAAGTTTTTGAGTTAACACGGGATCCCTATCTAAGCTAGTTTTAAAATTACATTTTAATTTATTATAAAAAAAGTTTTCTTTGTGTTTCTTTTTCAACCGTAAGCCATAAAACTAGAAATCGAGAGGAATAATATGGTATAATTTTCAATATAGCAAGCGATATTAATTTCAGAGATATAGCAACGTAAACAAAAACTCCCATGTTATTTGTATATCTATATATAGTCACCCTATGTAAGTGCTATTTATTTAAATATCATATTCACACCTTTTATCTTACACTGACATTTTTTTTATTTTTGGAGTAATGTATAGAGACTCATGAAGGGTTTTCATTGTAAATAATATTTTTAAATCACAATTTTCGCGATATTAATGAATTTGAGTCGGAGAACGTCCTTAAGGTTATGACGTATTATAATTCAAAATAAACATCCATTTACTGCAAAATAAATTCACTTGGTAACCATTCCAGCGTAGGCCCATTTTCTCACCGTCTACGTTCTAAGTTACCTATATATACACAACCTCACCTACACACCGTCAAACCTCCAAGCGCAAAAGCCACATTACAACCGACCAAACCCAAGCTCCGCGCGCCGTGTCCTGCGGCTCGCGATTATAAATGTCGTCGAATCGTCGGGCCGCGCCGTCGAGAGAGCGATGACACGTCCGCCAACTGGATGATCGATGATTGACCGGATCGCGCGGGCGCGAGGATGACGCCGCCGCGATGCGGCGCATGTCGGCCGCGTTAAACATCCTTCTTGCACACACGATGTCAAGCGCGCGCTGTGGTACGGGGGACGGCTTTTGCTCCGCTCGTAAAAATGCGACCCGCGCCAGCGGGGAATCGCTCTGTGGATATATGTGGATGTTGGATCCTCGTGATGCGAGAGTTATTTGTGATTGAGGAAAAAACAAAGGTCTGTTGAGTGGTCGCGCGCTGCGAGCCCATGTTGTATAGGAAATAATAAAAGTTTAATGGATGCTTTTATATTTATTTTTTTTTTTCGCGAGAAATGATAGTTTCGGACGCTGTAAAAGTAAGCTGCGGACTTGCGTGGGCTGAAAAATTAGTTGGCGATTTTTTATTTGAAGGTTTTTTTGTGACACGCATATACAGTTTGCGTGTGAAACGGAATTTCTTTTCGTTTGAAATACGTATAATCCCGATGATATTCAGTGTGATGAAGGCGATAAAATATTAATAAATAATCTTTTGACGTACTTGAAAACAGTCGTATTATTGCTGTGGAATACACTAACAAGTGATGCTCTATTTTTAATAAACGTTTTGGAATATTAATGCGGATGTCATATGAGAGAAAGGCGTGTTTCCGAGTTTGTTGGAAGGAAATGTGGAGTACTGTTGTATATATATGCTTCAGCAAATAGAGAGTGATATGCCTTGTATCATTTATTTAAGAAGTAATTCTAAAGGAGCATCGAATAAACTTGATAAAGAGTATTATGTTGATTTATTTTAATCTCAAACTCGATTGACCGAGAAAAAAACGCAAAATATTTAATGTACTTGAACATTTATATGATATATTTTCCAAATTCGTTACATGGTTATTACAATAGAATGATTTTGTCAATAAATTGAACGTGTATTAATAATTATGAAGACAATCAGTGCGGTCACCTAAGGGCCAATCGCAAGCGCTGATTAGCGGATTGAATTCCGTGCCAGGTCCGCAGTTCATAATGAAACAGCCACTATTGTCGCATTGTCGAAATTTGGAACAATCTCTTGGATATACTTCTAACTGACTCTGCGAAAGATATTGATTCATTTATTCTTTAATACGTTTGATATTTTAAATGAGTTTTTACTTTTTAGCGATTGGTTATAATATATATGGCACAAAGTTTTACTTACACACACAGCGATTGCGATAAGTGCGAAAAAGATGCAAAGCTTAGCGAACATGTCGGTGTGATCTTTCTTTCGTAAGAAAAAGTGAACAATTGAAGCACTATGATGTTTTGTAGATTTTTTTCAAACCAAAGAACGATGCGGCCTACAATAAACGGTTTTATTATTTTTCAAGTCACGCCACCTCAAGGTTTACTTTGTGTTATTGATAAATTTGCACGAAAAATGCATAAAAACACCTACAGCGAAAAAATAGATTGCGGCATATATGCACTATGAGCATTATGAGTTTGCTGGTGCATCATACTTAAAATTATATATTTAATAATACTGTTCTAAATATTCTAACAACAAATCTACACGAATACTTGAGAAAATAACGGCCACATCATGATAATATATATTCTTCTTACTCCAGTTTAAAGAAGAATGATACTTCCCTATACATAGCCGCATAAATCGCCTCATCATCAATACCAAAAAGCCATCTCTCAGCCTCCTTCCACACACACGCACACACACAACTCTCGCACCCTCGAGCCGCGAAAGAATCGATGATTATTCAACCGCGAGCGCTCTCGCAGAGATAGCGACCGCAAAAAGGAGGTCGCACAACCGTCGACGGCATATTGCGAGTGGGTATGTGTGTGTGCTGCTGGCGTAACGATAAAAGCGGAAGCGAGCGCGCGCGCGCTAAGGCGGTCAAATAAATTTATGAAAAGCTCCCTCGGTCCGCTGGCTGCATTCCATAGGTGCTGCTGCAACTGCGGCTGCATCCGACAAGCTGAATTGTCGCTCTCATTAGCGGCGTGCGCGCGCGCGCAGCCTTTTCTTCTTCGTCCTTTTCTCTCCCTCTCTCTCTCTCTCTCTCGTCCCTTATGGCCTTATTTCTCTTTTCCGTTTTTTGCAGGACGCCTGAGAGGGAGAGGTTATACGGCGGCGATTGATATGCGTCGCGCGCAAGCTGCACTTTTTTTTCTAATGCGGCAATGAGCGCCACGCACTCGAATGAATTTTAATCGGCGCTTTTCAGGAGAGGGACGAGGCGAGTATGGGGATTATGGGGGAAGGTGTAAAAAGGTGGATTGGGTTTGATTGGATGGGGATGGAATGGATGGAGTTATATTGATCGAGGTTTTTTTTCGGGTTGGGACGATGTGTATTTTAGGTCTGCGGAACGGAAGAATATAAGCTTTTATTGGTGCGGAGTTTGGTTATTGGATTATCGGACATTCGACTATAGCGATCGTCAATGGTAAAACATTTTGTTCAAAGACATTGATAAGACTAATGGTACAAAACACGGTAATTAGCTTGGTAATGGACATTAATTTTTTTCCTTGTAGCTACAACGTGGAGACAAAGTAACATACTGGAATATGTACAATTAGAAACTAATTGGGTCCGTATATATTTACGTTTTTCTTGAGAATTATCAATATTTATTAACTTCGCATATAATAAAAATTTCAATTTACATAATTATAATATGCATATATAATAGACTTTTGACACCATTCTTAAAAATCTCAGAATCTTTTTTATTGTTTAATTGTATCATAAAACATTTTTTGGCTAACATTTATAATATTGTTTACGCAATGATTTTGGCTTATGACACTTTCATGTGTTATGGATGTCCTAATTACGGTTCCGACAATCAGTTCTGTTTCGTACTGGGTATTCGCACCTGTTCGTGTTTGGATTGTATTCCGAGCCACTCGCACAAGTAAGAACGAAGCAACCAGATAAATCGCACGCTTGAAATTTCGTACAATCGCCCGGGTATGGAAACGAAGATCCCTGCTGCAAAAAGAAACAACTGTTCTTAACAAGAGCGTAGTTTTGAATCTCCTTTATGCTACGCCATAATAGTACACTCACACTGAAAGCTAACTGGCTAAAAAGTAAAACTATGAAGACTTTGACAAACATATTTACAGTTCCTCACTTTCCAAAGAAGCGCAAATAACTAAGCGCTCCTACAACGAACAAGTCACTTTAGCAAGTAAACAGCTACGAGGCGCTTCATGCAATTATGTTATCTTTTCCTAGAACATTTAACGCTTGCTATTATTTAACATTGAAATTGGAAAAATGACATTGCCCGACAAAAGAATAATTTTTTTCATAAAAATAAAGAACTTTTGAATACACGGAAAAAAATAAACAGTAGTTCTTACTGTTTCGCACAAGTAAAATCTACTTTCTTAAGGTGGTTCCCTCGGTAAGAGAGAGACAGACAGCTTTGAGCGAGAGAGATAGAGAGTGCACGCTGGCGCGCTGAGCGTCCATAACCCTCGAAACATATCAAGTCTGCGAAAGCGAGATTTTTTAAGACGCTCTATTTTAATAATGAAACGATGAATCTACTTCATTCTTGCGCGAAAACATTCCTTGTTATATATTCTATGTGTACATAAAATTCCAAGTCTGTCTTGAATCTCGTTGCATAGATATTGTTGTAAACAGATACAAAACGCGACAGTTTTGATATATATAAATATATCTCCCGTGTAATCCGTGGAACTTTGCACAGCAATTACTCAGAAGCCAAACGATAAAATGCTCTGAAATTTAGATATGACATTCGTTATGTCTTTATTGACCTATATGTGTAATTCCAAGTATGTGTTGAATCAACTCTTATCTCGAGGGAACCACCTTAAGAAAAAGTAAAAATTGCTTTATAAAATCAGTAAAATCAACATTTCATACAGTAGAAACGACGTGTTCTTGTTTATGCACATACTGATTGTGCACATATTAATTGTGCACACTTTAACATTGGCATATATCTATATATATAGATCTGTACCAATGCTATCTGTGCACAATAAATATGTGCACAATCCTTATGTGCACAAACAAGAACATGCCGTAGAATCTACTTTTAAAAAAAGTAGAATATACTTTTAAAAAAAATAGAATCTACTTTTTAAAAAAGGAGAATCTACTTTTTAGATGAATTAAGTTCTAGATGCTCATTGTTAATGAATTTGCAATGGTTTTATAAAAAATTATAAATAAATAAAAATTATAAAACATTACATGCTAACACATACTGCGTGAATATGAAATGTTTTTATTGGTATATGAGCAAATCTTTGAAACCATCACAGTTTTTGTGTCACAGAACTCGAAAAAAATTTTTTTTGGAGCACATCTTTGGGACAAGTTTTTCTCAATCTCTATACCATATATTATAAGAAAAAATAGTTGAACAAGCGAAAGCGGGTTTGTGACAAAGTTTTAAATGCATATGAATTTTTGTTATGGGAATTTAACATGGGAAAAATTGACGAAAAGTGGTCATTGATGATTAACCAATAACAAGCTATTCAGTAAGCCAAACCAAATTCCACAAAGAAGCGATTCAAGTTGAAGAATAGAGCTTTAATTTAAGTTGCAGTGAATCGCTAAAATCGATCGATTCTGTGCAAAACTATGTGAAATTGAAAATGGCGAAAAATGACAAAAATTTGGAAAATTACGCGGACTTAGAAAAAATCGCTCATTCCGAAATTCCATTTTAGAAAAAGTAGAAACTACTTTTCAGAAAAAGTAGAACTACTTTTTACTCCAGAAAGCAGATCTTATTTTACCGAAAAGTAAATTCTACTTTTCTATAAAACTGTTTCTACTGATACTTATGAAAGTAAAATTAATTTGCCATTTTACTGTTAATTTACTGTTTATTTTTTTCCGTGTACAAAACATATTTTCAAAGCAAAATTATTATCATTCCAATCTGTTTTCAATTAGAAAAGTTTAATAAAGAACTTTAATTATCTTACGATATAAAAAAAAATATACTTACCACTTGAGTGAAAAAATAAATTCGTATCCTTATTATTTATTAAAACATAACCCACATGACAAAAACACGCATCCAACCCCAACGACCTCCAACCACTATCAATCGCCCTCGCGACCTTTCCACCTCTCACACCTGCACCCTCGGCAGCACCGAATTTCACAAAGACCTTCGCGCGAGACCATACCCCGCAGTTATTTAGCACACTCGCGGCGCTAATTAGCCCGAGCTCGCGCTAATACCAAGTCCCCTCCCCACTCGTTGCGCCCGTGTAAGAGTTAGTGTCGCAAACAAATATAATAATACACGGAGCGCGCGCGCGCGGCTGCGGCGAGTGTGTATACATGCGTCTCAAGCTGCGGAGCGTTTGTAAGGCTAATGTTTCGCGCGCGTAGACTGTGTGGGTAGAAGTTGGTGCCGTGTGGGGATGTTTTGTCGCACGCACGTCAAGTGCAAAGTGTTTTTTTTTCGTACATATAGTGTTGTTGTTCTGTTGGTACGGTGCGTTATGGAAATTAAGAATTGGAGCGTTTTTAGGGGGATTATGCTTTGAAATGTCTCTAGCTTTTAGAATTTTTTGAAATTCCATTCGTAGAATGTATTAAAAACATTAAAAAAAAAACATGCCAAAGCATTTTTCTAAACTGGTTATTTTTATCTATTACACTTAAAAAAAAAATATATTACATGTTATACATGTTCAAGACTTAATGCATTACGAGAAATAAAAATATTATAGTTTTGGAATACATCAGTTTTCAGTGTATATTCGCACGACCAACTGAATGAGTTTGTGAAAGAATCGACATTCAATAAATCACGAATTGCTATATTCGCAACACTTTGGCGCTCCATACACATCGTTAACTTCGTAATCAAGCCCTTTCTCAAAATTACACACTTCTAGGAACAAAACTGCCACTACTTAGCCAGCGCTCAACCCCCTCCGCGCTCCTTACAGAAACTTCTCGCATTCTGCCGACAATTTACATCCTCCCCACGACCTGCCACCTCTCGCTCCCTCCCTCCACCCGCACACATATGCTTATATCCCCACCTCCCTCACCTCGCACACTTCATCAGGCATATTACTACGGTAATTTGCGCGTAAAATGTTTTCCTAGTCTCGCGCGTACGCTCTTGTTTCCCTCGATTTCACTCCCTCGCTGCGCGACACAATATAACAAGCGCTCGCGCTATACAGTGCTAACCTCGCAGCGCTTTTGGCGGCTTCGGGGGGGCTAAAGCGTGTAAGCACCTACGCGAACAAGCACTCGCGAGAAGGAGGGGGAGGGAGAGAGTGAGCGAGCCGAATTTCGCGAGTGTGTCGCGCCAGATTTTCTCGCGTGCGCGTGCGTAGTCGAGTGGCTGCGCGATTATGCTGGGGAAGGTAAAGGGGAGAGAGAAGGAGCTTGAGAAAAGTTAATTGTTGAAAATTAGAGAGGATTCGTGAGAGTACACGGGAACAATGGGTGTGATAAATCGAGATGAAGAATGAAGACCGAAGTGCTGCCGGTTGTCAGGGATATATGTGCTGATTGCTTTTATTGAGCCATAGTTCAATCAACCATCGGTTCGTTCGGATATTTCGGCTGGATTTACTTCTTTTTAAATATACCCTCTTGGATAATGAGATTTATTATGAAAAATCGTGTCGGATAATAATTATCTCGCATGAATGGGGATTCGTGAATATTGAACGAGCTTTATATTCTGAATGAGTCAATTTAAATTATTTAGGCAATTAATTAGATCGTTTTAAAATAATATTTCAATAGAATGAGAAATTTATTTATTGTTTTTATTATAATAGTGAATGCAATTAAATGTCAATTGAAAGTATAATTGCGTTTCCAAATAAATGATTAAGTACGAAAATAAAAGTTATGCATCTACAATTCATTGTTTAAAAATACCATTGAATTTTTGCCCCAATTATATAGTTATATGAATATTAGTCTATTTCCGTGTTGAAATAATTGACAAAGCTATACGGGATCCAACTTTTTTGCTCCTCATTCTCTGAACTTTGCACACAATGAAAGTTTCGATACAAAATACAGAATAATAATTTGTATTTGAATTAAAAATAAATTAAAATTAAATTTATTTAAGAGAATGCATGTAATTGATTGATTACACAATTATACCTACAAACAGATATCACAAAATCAATCAATTTAAAATCGTCAGAAAACCATTATATGATCTTCTATACATGTATAATACAACAGCATCGAAATAACATTATTTTCATATAACAAAGCGTGCAACCATGTCATCAAACACATTGACGGACGCAAATTGTAATCCACTTATAGAGGATTCGTATTTCCAATTAACTTTCGAGAAAAATCATAATCCGAACAATCTGGTAAAAACTTTTTCCTTGACCGCAAACAACGCATCTCCGAGGCCTCCGCTCGTCCGAGCCATTACACGACCGGCGTAAAAGAACCGCGCGCACGCACCCATATACATTTATACACCATTATATATCGTTGCGCGGTACGAAGAAAAGCCAACTTGGAAGTTACAGGCGAAGAAAAGCCATAAACGCGTCTAAGACGAAAAAAAGCCATTTTGGGTCCTCCTACATGGAGAAAAGCCAGTTTGTGCCCTCCCAGACGAAGAAAAGCCAGTTTGACTTCTTGAAAGTAACATTTAGTTGGTATCTTATAGATAACTTTCAGATAGTAAGATACGATAAAGATAAAATGATAACCAAAAAGATTAAAAATCTTTTTTAAAAGATAAAAAGATGATCAGTCAAGATAATAAGATAACTAGTAATTGATTAGATGCAGTTAGTTGGGGGATTTTTCCTCCGCAGGAACGGCGCAAATTGGCTTTTTTTCGTCTGAGACAAGTCAAATTGGCTTTTCTTCGTCTAGGAGGGCGCAAACTGGCTTTTCTCCGTCTAGGAGGACCCAAACTGGCTTTTCTTCGTCTTAGACGCGTTTTCGCGTTTTTGGTTTTTCTTCGCCTGTAACTTCCAAGTTGGCTTTTCTTCGTACCGCGCGACGATATATACCACGACTCGATTTCTGCTCTCGCATCGCTCAACAAAGACGAATCATCATCTCGCCATCTCTCGAGACACTATACACTCACGCGGTTTCTCCTCATACGATTCGATCGAAGGTCCTTTCCTCTCTCTCTCTCTTTCTCCGATAGGCATCCGCTAACGCGCTTGCGCTTGTGCTCACGAGATCCGTATCTATCGGCTAAATGGGTCCGCGTGGGGATCCGTCATTCTAACGCACGCCGCGTTCGGCTACTCTCTCGACTCATTTAATTTATCCATCCCGACAGCCGGCTCGAGTTTCTCTCTCTCTCTCCCTCGGTTCTCGTTTTTTGTGGCAAAGGGAGGGAGAGAGAGAGGTAGCCAATAAAGGCGATTCGCGATTCATTTCCACAAATCGAGGAACGAGCGAGCGAGAGAATAATAAGGGAGCGACGGAATTAATGGATCGCCTCCTCGCCGCTGGTATTTTCGAGCGATTAAGGAGTTATATCGTGGGGAATTTTTCTCTCTCTCTCTCTCTCTCTCACCAGAGATGTCGCGCGTGCGTGTTCCTCCTTTTTGTCGGAAGCTCCGAAAGAGAGAGAGAGAGAGAGAGAGAGAGGCGGTGGTATATAGCCTTTTTTGGGCTCCGCCAGCGAGGACATAACGATCGGTGCGATCGGTAGGCTCTTTCCCGTCTTTTTTTTCTAATTATCATTTTTAATGAATTGTTCGATACGAGCTGCTGATGTATTTATTCCGATGCGGCGATGCGTAGGGTAGATGTGGGTATTACTGCGGCATCTTTTCTAGGTTAGTTTCAAACCAATAGATTTCGTCTCCTTGCAAACAAAGAATGCTGATTTTTTTAATAATGGAACTTAGGCAGCATATCTATAGAATTAGAACACAATTTTACAACAAAAATTGAAAGATAAATTTATAAAATGACTTTGAAAACAACGTCTCTCTGGGGTATTACTGCGGAGCTGCTGCTATTTCTGTGTTGGTATTACGACGCCATGTTAAAGCATAGGCGAGACCGCTCGCGCATGCGCATAACCCAAAAAACACGCTACTGGTATTACTGCGGTTTTTCCATAAGATTCTATACAGCAGTAGTACAAACACAGCAATACCCACGTCCGCAGTAATATCCACAATTGCTTAATTGAACTGATTATTACGACGGAAAAATTTGTCGCGGTGTGAAGCACGGAGAGATTATGTTTTCCGCCCTTTAACCTCAAAATGCCATCTTAAATGTCATTTTGCGGCCTCGGACGGAAAAATACGTTACTGAAACGTGGACGTAAGAGAATTTTTACCTCATGCGACTTTTCGACCTCGCTTCGCTCGGCCGAAAAACGTCGCATGAGGTAAATAATCCTCTTCCGCCCGCGTTAGTAATATACTATTATTAGCAGGTGTTATACTATGCGCAAAGTGAGAAATCAATTTTTTTCAACGAGAACTCGGCATTATTTTTTTTATTCCTCTCATCTCTGCATATATTAGGTGGTAATGTCTGCAAATAAAAGTTTTTTTACATTGCAATAATTATAATTTATGCTTGTCAAGATATGGTAAGGCATTTGCCATTTACGTTTTTTCTTTCCAAAAAATCAAATGGCACAAAAAATATCTTCATATAGTGATTCACTGAATATATCTTATTTACGAAACGGATTACAACCACGTTCTTGACAGAATCTACCTTACCTCTACCATAAAATGCGCTGGATAACTAATCCAAACGCACGCTCTGATGAAAAAACATAAATTTATTCGAACCCAACCTGTCACATTCGCACACGCACACGCTCGCATACAGATGCGCGTGAAAAAAAAAGCGCAGTGACATAAATCACAGCGAATGGTTTTTAATATCTCACTTTTGTTAACGCATATATATACGGCTCTCCTAAACGTTGCGCTTGACGTGTCCCCAGCCAGCGCGACACGCATTTCGACTTAATGCACTCGAGCTTTTCCCGTATAAAACCACACACACACAGCGCGCGTGTATACGATGTCCTCGGTATATATCATCGGGCGACATCGTCTCTTATTACAAAACCGATTCGGCGCCGAACGACATAGAAGAGAGAGAGAGAGAGAGAGAGAGAGAGAGAGAGAGAGAGAGAGAGAGAGAGACCACAACTTTATATACCTGACGAAAAGAATATTCGTGTCGATCGTGTCGCCTTATCTCGGGCCTACTTCCTCTCTCTCTCTCTCTCTCTCTCTCTCTCTCTCTCTCTCTCTCTCTCTCTCTCTCTCTCTCTCTCTCTCTCTCTCTCTCGTTATTTCAGCGCGTGAGCATATAGTGGACCCGTTCGAGTTCTGGGGGCCACGATCGGCAATCTCGTAAAACCCGAACATAATGAGCGAAGTCATTTACAAGCGGGACGAGGAGCCGAAGGTTGAGGAAAGACCGGAGGAGTTTTCGTTTGTTCGATGTCGATGTGATTGGAGAAAGAGAGGGAGATAGAGAGTGAGAGAGAGAGAGAGAGAGAGAGTCAGTTTTGAGAATAAAATTTTTTGTTGAAAATAATCAATTAATCGAATAACTATTCGGTCATAAAGTTTCCAGGCTTGAAAGAATTTTAATTAACGTAACCTTACCAAAGACATTTATATAATTATATATAATTATACAAACGCTTCCGATTTACATTGGAAAACATCGAGCATCTCTTTACCCGTTGGCTCGCCTAATCCCCAGATAAACGAAATAACAATTTAAAACTACTAGTATTACCTCCTTAATTCTCCTCGGTTTTATCAGCGCGTCAAATCAATCGAGAGATTCGTCACACCCAATAACATCAAAGCCGCGCGCTCGCGCTACTCGAAAATCCACAAAACCACAGCCTCCGCCTCTCTCCCGATAATTCGATAAAATCAAGCAATCGCTAAGTACCTACACACGCCCGAACAAGACGACGAAAGCCGCGGCAAAGAAACGCGCAGACTCGATACGGGCTATTAGGAGGCGAATAATCGCGCGCGCGAGTTGCTGCTGCTGCTGGGGTAACCCTATACCACCGGCGCGCGCGGCTCCTTTGACCGCCGCCGCTCGGGAAAGAGACTACACGGCTCTCGAATACCTCCGCGCGCGACGAGAGAGACAGAGAATGAAAATGAGAGAGGGGGAGAAGGGAAGAGTTTATGTGCTGGTGTATAGGTATAAGTGAGGAAGAGGTTCTCTCTTTCCCATATTCCGCGCGGTCGCGGAGGTATAAGGCCGCGGCGCACAATGAGTTTCGCTGTTTTACACAGCTGTTAGTGCGCGTGGGAGCTGCTGCTGCCGTTGTTGCTGTTGTTGTTGCCTGGCAGCTTTGTTTAACCGGTATTTAATGTGGGTTGGTTTTTGTATCACGGCGTTAGGGGTTATAGGATTTATTGATGCTGTATATACAAGCGCAAATTACGGAGGTTCTTTTATTAATACAGGAAACGCTTCATTTTCTTATGGTCCGTGTTCTTTGAATTATATTATTTTATAATCAACTAACGAGGCGATCGGATGAATTTCAGAACTTGAATAATAAAATATAGATATCTTGTCAAAACGTTTTCACGCAAAATACACGATAACTTTTGAAAAATATACCTCGAACGAGGAAAAAATGTATAAAATAAAAAATAAAATAAAAGAGCGATGATACAAGAGCTTTAGAAATAACAACCGTACTGTGATGGCATTGAGTTCACGTTTTCCCCGCAAATCGGCCGACTTTAACATTTTTTCCTAGGCGGAAAAAGGAGCAGGGAAAAGACTCACACGCGCGCACAAACGACGCGAGAAAAAGCACACGAGGCGGATTATTGTATAGTCTATCCCCCCCCCCGACCCCCGCGTCTCTGACATTATCGAGAGGCGAGAATTCTCGAACGGCCCTTTGAATGCGAACAAGAGCCCACGGCGCTCTCTCGTGTATATATATATATAGAGAGCAACTCTCCTTCGCTTCGACTTCTTTCATTTTTTTCTTCTTCACAGATTTTTTATATATATGTATATATCTGGGGAGAGTTCTTGGGGCTATTCAGGAGTGCGTATTCTGTAGAGCCGTCTCGTTTAGGGGTGAGTTTTTTTTCTAATTTAAAAATGAGATTTCAAATTTGAATTTAATCGTATGAGTTTTAATTTGTAAATACTTCTTCGTGTATAATCAGGAAGCCGAGGTGATTATTAAATAATGTATTTTACAACGATTTTTTTTTCTTTGATGATAATTTTTTTTTTACAATCGATCGAAATGGAAAATAATTATTTTTATAATAATATTTTACTTTCTTTTTGAGAAATTCATCAGTTGTATTTGCAACTAATTGTCCGTTTAATGAAGTTTCGACCCTTTCCATGCAACTTCTACATAAAAATCATTTAAAACACAAAATGGCAAAAAATCAAGACGCTCCATCTCGAAATATATCCAGCATTCACAAAACCTTTTCAGAACACACGACATTCAGGACTCAACCTTTTCCTCCTTCAAACGACACCGATAAAAACGAGCGCGCGCGCCCGTCACAATCGAGAGAGCGTCTTAAGCGCGCCGAACGCGAAGAAAGGGGTTGCAGCGGCAGCAGTTGTGCTCTCCTGCGCGACATCCTCGCGTCGGCCCCCTCTCATTCTAAGGAAGCGCGCTCGTCTCTCTAAGGTCGAGCGGAAAATTATAAATAATGACGAGTGGCGCCGCCGCCGCCTAAGCTTCCGGCCCCGGGATATCTTCGCTGAGCGCGCGGCGTCTTTCGAGTGTAACGACGACTACGACGACGACGTCGTTAAGAACAATGAGGACAGACGCGCCGGAGGAGAGACTGAGAGAGAACCTCGTGACGGCGTTCTTTAAGTGCGAGTGTATATGCACGACGTGGATGTCTGCGGGAGAGAGAGAGAAAGAGAGAGAGAGAGGGATAGAGGAACGATGGAGTATGGGACGGAGGGAGAGGCGGAACAATTGTTGGGTTTTTGTAAGAAAGAGGAGTTGCGAGGTTTGCAGTCGGTGGATGAGAAAAGGTGGTGTATGTGTGTGTGTGTGTGTGGATGGAAAGTTTTTTAGAGGGGCTGTGATTTTGCTGATGTATAGAGATAGTTGCTGTGGTGTATTGACGATTGTGGGTAGGCTAGACTGAGAAAAATTTATCATTCGGGTCAAGAGGATATCGCTTTTGTGAGATTTTCTTTTTCGAAATTATTTTCTTTTTAAAGCAAAAGTTATGCTTTGGTAACAGAAATATAATTTATCGTTTCGAAATAATCCTTTTGTATATATAAGGCCGGTTGGTGTCTAAACACACAACTAAAAAGATGGCTAGATTAAAGAACAAAATAATATTGGTTCCGTCAACCCTTTATATAATCATTAAGTTGGTTATAATAACTTTTCTCTTGGTTGTACTAACGATCCTGTTATATTTGTGTGTTTTTTTATCTATTCAGATGGTTATCCAATTTTTCAGTTACCAGAACCAACCATTTCTTAAACAGCAATTTTTTTTAGATTGAATTCCTCTTACCAAGTGAAAAGTAATTATTTACCTTCAATAAGGACTTGTTTTTGAATCTATCTTCAATGAGTATTTGTAACGAAAAACTAATTATGATGAAGGATAATGATTCTATTTTGCTGCCTAAAGGATTCTTCTGTGGACCATACTAGACTTCAATTTATTATATTTTCACTTTAAATATCGTTCCTTTTGTCAGAAGAAAAGAAAAACACAAGTATAAATAAGTACAAATAATTAATTATGGTATCCAAATTACGCTTTGAAAAAATAATGAGCTCCCAAAATCAAGTGATGATAGAGGTATATATGTATTTTTAAAAATCACTTATTTTTCAGGTATATATTTAATATCGATTGATACCAAAATAAGTCTATAGCTATGAAAATTTTAGTTTACAGAAGTGGCATAATAAACTATCCTTAAAACTGATCTTTTAATAAAGGTTTCCTTTCCTCGATAGTTGAAAGATAAAATTGAAAAAATTCTATACAAAAAGATTATTAATAAACAAATCTACAAATGTAAATAATTTTTAATTTTCCTGTCCTGTCAAGACATTTTACTATAAACAAACTACTCGTATACCCTGAAAACAACGCTCACAATCTACTCGTTCCACCATAACTTCACCCGATAATAAGCCCTCCACGCACTCAGCAACCACTTACCACATCAATATCCATGACCAGCCAGCTACACCTCCTTCCTCGGAATCCTCGCGATTCGCGTAAACCGCGCGCGACAAAAGATACCACGCACGTCGTATACTCGCACACTGCACGCAGCTCGTTAAGGACCAGCCGAGTCCATACATACCTATACCTATATACATATACATACACAGACCAACCGTCCAGCCCACGCACCGCGCGCGTTGTTTGTCCATCAGCGCGCGCTGACGCGGCCGAGGTCGCTCTCTTCCGCGCGGCGGCTGCTGTGCACGCGAATCGCGCGGCAAAAAGACAATGGGAGACTTTTGCGCGATCGCGCGCACCCGCAAGTGATTCCCGAAGGCTGCTGCGATTCCTTTTTTTCGAGAGAGGGTGGCGTGTGTGTGTGTTCGTATAGTGAAGAGCTGCCAACGGAATGGAATGGGAGCCTTGACTTTGTGGGAGCGGCGGAGAGATTTATTCGACGTCAGGCTAATGCCTGTAGATCATCAATCGGCTTTTGATCGGACACGGACGTGCGCGTGCTGATGCATATACGGAGCTCTGCGGTGATGTAGTGCGCGAGCGCGCGCGGCGAATGAGGAAATCTCGATGTGCGCGCGAGTTAATGTGTAAGAGAATCGAGTTCTTAGGGGCGGGGACTAGTTTGAAAAACCGAGTTAGGAAGTGGGAAATAGTTTTGACAAAATAAATGCTTCCGCGGAAAACGAAACTATGACGAAAGTAGGAAAAGTTGCGCTCGTGCAGAAAAATACACCGATAAATAGTGAAAATCCGTGTTGTTGAAGTTGGAGGATATTTCGTGATCACTTTTTGTAGATTTGCTCACACATGCTACATATCAATAACTATATCGGCCCTATATGGATTTCCAAATGATTTATCGACCTGCTTTAATAATTGATTTTACACAAATTATTATTTTGTTTAAAATATATTTCTAGCAATTTTTAGATAAACTAAGTTTTTCATCGTATGACAATGGTTCTTCAGATTACAATGCCTCCTCTGTTATGAAATGATTGATATACAGAGCATCAATAATAATTAATCGATCTATATGGAATCTGATTTCTTGGAAAAAAGAAAACACAAAATAGACTTGTGTGCAGCTGGCTTATACATGCGTTGATTCATCTCGGCTGAATGCGA
The DNA here is from genome assembly GCA_036365515.1 of Torymus aiolomorphi. Taxonomy (NCBI): domain Eukaryota; kingdom Metazoa; phylum Arthropoda; class Insecta; order Hymenoptera; family Torymidae; genus Torymus; species Torymus aiolomorphi. The sequence continues at coordinate 74,385,705 of CM070874.1, read as the reverse complement.
GGAGAGAGAGAGAGCAACACCGAGATAACGGGCGCGAGGAGTCAACCGGATGTGTGATGGCGATAATGGGTCGATTGCCGAAGAATTTGCATGTTCGGGGCCTCGGGCCGCTTCGGAGAAAGAATTCACAGTGCGTAAGATCACTTCATCCGTTACGCCGATGGCATAACTCACTCTTCCATATAATTCTTATTTTTGCGTATTATTCTTCCTTATTATGAAAAGCTGCTTATAATCATACTTATTATAGATGAATTTTTTTTTTAAATGTTTGAAAAAATAATATTTGTGTGCTACGTAGAGAACGAAAATTTTTAAATTAGGATACTTATGGGATATTTTAATGATTTGTGAACTTTCGTGAGATGTTTGTGTTCGTTCCCTTATTTAGTAATTGGATCATAATGCATTAACGACTTTATTTTAGTGTACAAATAAGATATGGAAATTATTTTAACGAGAAACTCTACGATTGAAAATCTAGACATGTACTCCACATATATATAGATTCATAACTCCTACTTTTTCCTAATGAATTTAACAACCTCACAATAAAACAAACCATCCTCTTATATAAATTAATGCAAATGCTCGAAGCATTCGAATTAAGATACCCTCCGGCATGAAAAGCGCAATCCAAAAAACAACCGAGGCACTCCTCGCGAACACGAATCTCTGCAGCTCCCGCGCTCGCAAAGCCGTTAAGAGGCAGCAGCAGCAGCAGCAGCAGCAGCCACTGCGCTTACCTAGACTGCTACTCGCGGCGCGCGCTTTATTTAAATAAAACCGGCATAAAGCCCGATATTGCCGCGTTCGGGTTTATGCATCCGAGTGTATAACACGGGCCGTTCCGACTTTAATGACGCGGCGTAAAACATTCGGCCTTGATTAAACGCGCTTGCGCGCAATCGCGTAGCTCGCGAGCGAGCGCGGAGACAATCTGTAGTAAAACGAGCGCACGCGCGCGCGTGCGGATTTTATACTTCTGTCGGCGTCGCGCGCGTCTTCTTCTTCTGCCTTCGCTGCGCTGCTGCTTTTTTACGGCGCGTCGTCGCGAGGACTGGAGGAGGAGGAGGTGGTTACCGGCGCGTTAACGTCGGCCGTTAGATTTTTCCCGGCCCCTGTACATCGAAGCGCCGGTACAATGTAATTACGGAAGTTTTGATTTTAAGAGAGAGAGAGAGAGAGAGAGAGAGAGAGAGAGAGAGAGAGGGAGTGCGAAGGGCGTATTTCATTGCCGCGCTGACGTTCGCCGGGATTTAACGGTGTGCCGTGAAATCGCGCGCGTGTTTAATTGGATTATTCAAAATGTTTAATTAAATCATTTATGGTGGTGAGGGGAGGGGGGTAGTGGGTGCGAGACTTGTTGCAAAGCTGGAAAGGCGGCGCGAGTGAATGTAGCATCATGTAGCGTTAGTTTATAAGTTTATATATAGTTTATAAGGATGGGGTTTTCGTTTGACATCGACGAAAATTCATATAAGTCACGCGGATTGGTGAATTCTTTTTTTTAATTTTTTTTTGGTAAGAGCTTAGGAGGGTTGGCGATCGTTCATATTTTTGTTCCATTAGCAATATATGGCATCGATTTCGATTAATTATATTGATGAAAGGTGTATATTTTTGTAAGTTGACATACATGTATATGAGCCATTCTCAGGATTTTTTGCAAAAAAGTGGGGCAAAAAAAAAATAAAAAAAATTTTGAGGCACACTTCTGTTATAAGTTTTTTCTCGTTCTATAGGTCATATCGACGCTCCCTACGAAAACTAGCACCTTCTTTGGCCTCCTCAGGAAGACTAGCACATTTCAGAAAACTACAACGAAAACTAGCATAACTCACGACTTTGCCGCGAATACTAGTACAATTCGCGAGGTTGCCGCGAAAATTAGCATCATTCACGAGTTTGCGCTGAATAATAGTACAATTCGTAAGATTGCGACGAAAAGCTTTCCGCGAAAACTAGCACTTCGCGTCACCGTGTTAACTTACATAAGAGGCAGTGGAATGTGCTAGTCTTCGTCGCAATGAAGCGGATCGGGCTAGTCTTCAACGCAAATCAATGGGGCGTGCTAGTCTTCGCGGCCAACGCTGAAATAGACTAGTCTTCGTGGCAATCTGAATCGTGCTAGTTTTCGTAGAGAGCGTCGATATAGTATACGAGAAAATTTTCGAACAGTCGAAAACGGCGTTGTGACACCGTTTTAGAAAAAAATCCATTTTTCTTATGGAAATTTAACATGGGAAAAATGGACAAAAAGTAGTCACTGATGATGAGCCAATAGTAATCTTTTAAATGTACCAACAAATATTCCGCAAAAAATCGATTAAAGTAGATGAAAAGAGCTTTAATTTAAGCTAAAGATCGTTAAAATCGGTCGATTCGGCGCAAAGTTACGTGCATTTCAAAATCGCGAAAAATGACCAAAAATGAGCGGTTTTTCCCGAATTCACGTAATTCAATCATTTTTGGTCATTTTTCGCTATTTTCAAATGCACGTAACTTTGCACAGAATCGACCGATTTTAACGATTTTTAGCTTAAATTAAAGCTCTTTTCATCTACTTTAATCGATTTTTTGCGGAATATTTGTTGGCACATTTAAAAGCTTACTATTGGCTCATCATCAGTGACTACTTTTCATCATTTTTTCCGTGTTAAATTTCCATAAGAAAAATGGATTTTTTTCTAAAACAGTATCACAAGACCGTTTTCGACTGTTCGAAAATTTTCTCAAAAATTATATGAACTACAGAACAAGAAAAAATTTATAACAGAAGCGTGTCTCAAAATTTCTTTTATTTTTTTTGCCCCACTTTTTTTACAAAAAATCCTGAGAATTGCTCATATATAGTCTGCAAGTACAAGACATTTTTTGTTGTTGCACAGAACGAAAAATACAATTTGGAATTGGTAAACCACTCGCTCCATCCTACTATATATAGTGTACTTATATAGGGTTTCATTTAAAAAAAAAGAGCAACATGTGGTAACTAGAGAATATTAAATCATCAGGTCAAATAATGATATCAAATTTTTGCTTTCTTTCTACTATTTTACGGTTCTTCTATATGACATTATATAATTTGTACAATATATAAGACCTTCGTTTAAAAATTGAGTTATTTGTTTCTCTGAATCATCAGCTTAAGATACATTCATGAAATGTTCTTCTGTTAAGCTTTCATTGTGCGGAATGGTCAACGGGAACTAATTATTTTCAATAAATTGAACAATGCCTCCCCTTTTTTCACCTTAAAATATACCCCAACTACTTCTTCGATCACAACATCCACAGCGCCATATCCATTCCCCTAATAATCCATCCTAACAACAGCAACGACCTCGCCCGTTCACGCGCACCGAGATTCATCTCCCAAGTCTCGGAGGAAGAAAGCGCGTCGTCGCGCATAACGGGGCGCGCGATTCTGCTCTTTCCCTCTCTTCGCCCGCGGGGCGATGACGGTCGCGAGATAATACCGCGCGCGCACGAGCTTAGGTGCGTGCAGAGCGCGGAACGCGCTGCATAAAAAATGAACGAGAACCGCGCGACGATTTTTGCGCTGATTAAGGGCGATGAGAGGCGCGAGGCTCGTTTATCAACAGCCCACGCAGAACGGGAGGAGAGGAAAAGAGAGAGAGGTGGTAGTGCGGAGCTATTTGGCAGATCGTTTTCTGATACGTAACGGCTTTGTGGTGTGGTCATGGGATCTGTTTGAGAATGAAATATTTTGTTGTGTATTTTGTAATATAATGTAAATGAGCGATTTGTACATAATTTAAGGATTTTTTAAATGTACAGTACAGCCATATGGCACACTTTTGGTTTGCAACTATTCCTTCAAAACCTGAATTCGTATTTATATATAGTTCTACTAATTTTTATAAATATCATTTAACCTTATCGCAAACATTTCTCTTCCCTCCATCACCAACACGATCTCCACCGGCGAACCATTTACAACGACACCTCGCTAAAAAATACTCTTTCCCCTCTCTCGCTGCAATCCACGACTTCCCATCACGAAAGCTATACACACGGACACTCCCTCCTCCTAATGAACGCCAACACATCCCTAAGACGACGACGACGACGATGCTGTACCTCCGCGCACCTCGACCATAAACAATGATTACTGTCATCGAGAATCTCTCTCTTTCTCTCTCTCTGTCGCGTGCGCGCACGCATCGATGAACGGATAACGAAAAGCGGCGACTCATCCCTCATCCTCGACTTCCGCGCGGCGCGCGTATAATAATCCGTCGTCGTCGTCGGCGACGATGATGCCTCGCGTAGATATTTCGGGGCAACCCGATACGATAATGGCGCGCCTCTGCGTGGGATACACATGCCTGTGTTCGAAAAGACGGCTGCTAAGTAGTCGGGATGTGGGGACTACCGTGCTACGTTCTTCCGTGAGAGAGGGAGTAAGTGAGGCGGAGCGAGATTGAAGGCTCTCAGATCGTGTACAGGTGCCGGTTGAAAGTGGAAACGTTTGTCTGTGATCGATAATGACTAGAGAGAGAGGAATGGTGTGTGGTCTCTTCATTAGGTAGATAACTGTTGATGGCTTTTTAACAAGGTGTTTTGAGTGCACGTTGATTATTCTTTATGAAAAATCTTTCGTGTATTACGGCGGGGAGAAAACGGTAGTTGGAAAAGTTGTCGGCCTACATTAAAATTCAACAGGTTACGGGATGCAGCTTCCTTATACACACATATATTATATACTGATATATTTGGGCTTCAATTAAACATTTCGTAAACGAACCTTAAAGTAGTTTTGACGATTATTGATTAAAATATACATCCTCCAACCACTCCACTCATCATCAACCGCTCTCACCGAGCAATTCTATTACCCTTCAATAAAACCTCCTCAGCCCATCAACACCAGCAGCAGCCGCAACAGCCACCACGAAAGACTCCACAGAACCGAAAAAGAGCATCAGCAAGCATATATACGCAGCGCGCGGCGCGTCGGAATCGCCTCTCGATCGCGACATTGATCGACGAGAACGCGGGGAAGTCTCTCTCTCACACGCGCGCGTGGGCGGCCCCCGCAGCATCCGGCCTTCCCCCGGCTCACCGCGGAGATAATATAGCGCCGGTCCGCGCGCCTGGACATTTGCACCGTCATTAAAATTCGCGATAGCGGATCGAACACGGGACATTGGCGGCAGCGGCGCAGCTATAGTCGAGTGAGGCGCAGCAGCACAACTTAAACGAGCTGAGACGAACAACTCCGAGCGCGGTTTATCTTCCACGAGGCTTCCACTGCCGCTGCCTTTTGCTCCCGCTGCTGCTGCTGCTTTGTCTTGGGAGAGCGAGGTGGGTAATATCGTGCGAATGGTTTGAGCTGTGGTTCGCTGGGCTCTTCGACGTTGTCGTTGTTTGTCACTTGGCTGAAAAATATGGGCAAGAATTAGGATTGCTCAGTGGGGTTGTGCATAGGGAGAATGAACTTTGTCAAACTCGAAAATCGCGCGATAGCCGGTTTCTTATAGTTTCATATAAATTTATTATGTCAACATACTTTTTTATGTGTGTGTATATGTATATTATCAAAAATTATCACTGTCACTTATCTAACAACCACGTTAGAAATTTATAATCCAACGTTTCTATATATAAAGACGAAGTAATCGATTACAGCAGTTTTTCTCAGCAATCCCCACACCGCGATACATTTAAAATACGACGACAAACCTTAATCATAGATAACCTCCCATGAAAAATTCCCTACACGACAACCTACAAGCCGGACGACTAATTTTCTCCACCGCCTCCTTTTTGCTCCTCCTCCTCCAACAACGCGTTCCCAGCGCGCTCCCAATATTTTTCCGCGAAATTATCAACAATCAAATACTCGCGCGCAACGGCCAAGCCAGCCAGCCCTCTCGCAATCAATCTCCTCTCCCCCCTCCTTATAATCATTCTATATACCATATACACGCAGGCTCGCGACTCACCCAGTTATCTGCTCGGCGCGGTCTCGCGCGACAAACGTGTTTCTCGCACCTCTCCCGACCACCCCCCTCGCGCGCACGCGCGGGAGAGTACACGCGCTCGGTATGCGTATAATGAGATCGACGATAGCGCCCGCTGACAATTAGCACGAAATATATATATGCCGCGGGTGTATATAAGGTGTGCGTGCGGAGAGTGGGTGCGTGCGGAGAGAGTGAGAGAGGAGCCGGTTGGGCGCGATTTACAAAGCGGTCGGACAGTAAAATTCGCGCTGATATGAGCTTCTTCGTTAATTAGCGGATGTGTGCCCGTGTGTGTAGGCTGAGTTTTGTTGTGTGAGGGAAGTCGAGGCTCGTAACTGAAGTTGAGGTACTGAAAGAAGAAGTGAGCAGAAGGTGTCATTTTTTTATAAATATTTACGTTTAATTCTGTTGTTCCCCGGAAAAAAATCATTATCTTCGAACAGTCGTCTATCACGCAATCATGACAAAAATTACTAAAAAGCACTCGTTGGCTTGAATAAACGCAAGGGAAAATGCTATAACGCCATTATTTTCAACATATACACGGAATAACCATATGCCTCCATTTTCTCTAGAATAACTCCCGGAAAAACCATATTATATAACTCAACTTTTTTTTTTAATTCAATATCCCGGAAAAGACGGTGCAACTCCCCTTGACCACTTTTTCAATTGAATACTTTCGGAATAAACTCTATAACTATATTTAGGTAATACGTTTTAATGCAATTTCTGTAGCCAGTAGCGGCATATATCAACAATAAACACCATAGACGCATTAACATATCAAATAGAGACGTTCATTGGCTAGTATGATAGTATATTGGTTATTGACTTCTTGGTAAATAATGAAGAATAGAAAAAGTTACCGGAAAAACAATATAATTGCCATTCAGACCGAAAAACCACATAACTTCACTCAAATTTTTTTTTATTCCTGGAAAAACCATGTAAGTGAAAGTCGTTTTCTAAGGCATGAACACTATTTGGTCTAGTTACTATGGTTATAAATATGTTATTTAGATTAGTATTCATAAATGCAGTGTTGCATTTAATCTCATTTCCCTTGATTTGAAACACCGATGCAAAACTAAAAACTCGATTTACTCGAAATCATAGAACGTGGAGATATGTGGTTATTCTTGGAATTCACAGAATTTTTTTCTAATTAATCTCAGTCACGATTATCTCCCTTGATAATTATATTTTCGTAAAATAATGCATCACGAAAAATCCTGGACAATAGAATTTCCAATCTTGAAATATCGTTATACGATCTCCCTAAACAGAAAATATCATGACACTCGCTTCGATATTGAACTTGAATTGTTCTGCCCACCCATTATTTTACCATTTTTACTCCCATTCCAGCTATAAACATTAATTTCGCCAAAGAAGTATAAAAGTCGGAAACCCTGATGCCCATTATTATTCTTAATTTCATGACAAAACGGAAGTATCGTACACGCCATTCCCCTCCCAGACAGCAAAAACCGAACACTCTCGCGTATAATAAAGCAATAATAAAAATTCAAAGCCATCTCTCGCGTATCAGACTCACCACAGCCAGTTCGCGGGTTGAGACAATAGGCGCGCAGTAGGGCTTTCGCCTTACGGCGATGCATATATACATACGTACACGGTGTGGCAGTAGCAGCAGCAGCCTCGTCGCACCGTGACGCTTTAATACTGTTATTAGGGTTAATTGTTTTCCCCTCTGCGCATACAATGCCGCCGCGCAATCAGCGACGCCGCCGCTATATGAGTATATATAGTGGATTGATCGTCGCGCCCGTTAGCCGGCCGGTACATCGCGATCTCTCTCGCCCATATACCCGCCCCCACAAGCAGTTTTGTCGTAAATTACAGTCGCGATCTGCGTTAACGAGTCCGCACGTGTACGAAGGTATGTATGTGTTATAATTGTTGCCGCTGGGATTAAAAATTGGCGCGCGATAAGGACGTTAATTATCGGTTACGCTATAATATTAGGTATGTGTACGCGCCGAGTTTGGTGTTGTTCTGTGGAGGGATATTAAAGACGAGGAAATGAAAATTTAATTTTGTCGCGGTTTCGGTGTCGGATATGCATTATAAGGGAGGGGAAAGTTAGTTAGCGAGAAAGGCGAAAGGCGCGGCGAGGAAAATTGAAGCTCTTTGTTGTTGCCGTGTACATTAGAGCTGTGCATGTATGATGTATGCATTCGCTGCCTGGGTGTATTCTAAAATGCCTTCCCCGAATTTGCGAACTCGAGCAGGCCATTAAAGGCTCAAGGTACTGAATTACACGTGTAAAAATTTAATCCGCCTACTGGCACAGGGCGCCGGAGGACTTAAATCTTTGCAGTGTGTGTGTGTGTGTGTGTGTGTGTGCTACTGTTCCAAATATTACTGCATAATGGGGTAAAATTTTAACCTTAGTTTGGTTGATAGTAACGTTTTCCAACGAAGTGTGAGTGAAAGGGAAGTGAATATATTTATTTATTAAGAATATTATACAATATTTTATCGAATCAATATAATATGATTCAGTAAGGAATTTACGAACATAGAAAAAATACCCTTCGCTATATAGGTGTTCAGAATTTATAAAAGGCATTTTCGTTTTTGGATATGACACACGACTCTTTTAATTTAAAGAGTAATACAAAATGTATCGAGTATACACGGAACAAATTTATAGTCAAAATGAGTAAAAGTAACTTTTGTTTGTAGTGGAAATAACATTATCTTTAAAATGTGGTTTCCACTGTGTTTAAAAAGTTAAAAGTTCATTGAAAAAAGGAGTATCAGTTCAAAGAATTCTTTCAAAATGGAGAAATTCCTTTAAATTAATTGTGATGCATTGTTTTCGCCCTCCATTGTAGAAATATGTATATTGAAGTTGTTTTTGTCTTCGATCTGGTCTGGGACCAAGGTATTAATTAAAATTTGCGACGTTTCGTCGACCTGTGTAATACACGGAAAAGTTAGATATAAGGTCAAAAATAAGACAAAGACGAGAAGTTGACAAAAACTAATTCAATTATAGATATATTAACGCTGAAAAACGTAATCTAGAATGTTTCAATATTATATTTTTCCAATATCTATATTATTTAAAATCCTCAAATTAGTAATAAAATAAAACTATGAGACATAAATTTGTTAAGATAAAATTCACCAACAGTTTATATAACACGTTCACGCTCAACACTTCGAGGCGAATAAATTCTTCTAATGAAATTAATTGGCATTCCCGGGCATATATACGCGGGCAATTAATTTTTTAACCGGAATCTAATTCCCCCCTTAAGTAACGATTTCAATTTCTCGACGAATCGTACTAGGCGCGTACACATAAATCAGCACGTACACCCGGTATAGATTACGCAAATTCGTGCGCGGCGGACGATCTCTCGCGGGGATCGATGGCTTTTTTCCGCTCTTAATTTCCCCCAGCTCTCTTCGCTTATATACATATAACTCGAACCTACTACTATCTACTATACTGCGCTACTACTGGTACGTCTCTTGCGCATAACGGTAGCCCCGGCGAAATGTAAATGCGGAGGGGGTATCTAAAAATAGAAAAATTTTCATTAGAAAGCTTTAGATGCCAAAAATTTGTATACAGACTCATAATTTTACAAAAGTTTAGAATGTAGAAAAGGCACATATTAGAAGTAGATTTATTTTAGAAAATTCATTTCATGGAAAAAATTGAATATCGAATTAAATTTATAGAAGATATTACTATCGAAAAAAATGATATAATTTCGTACGCTAAAAATGAAGAATTCCCCTATTATAGAAAGTTCACAGTTTCGAAAATGCTGAATTTAGTGGAAATTCAAAGGATCAATTATTCGAATTCTACTCTATAGAATGAAATATAATAATATGAATTTTAGAAAACCAAAATATAGAATGATACTTTTGGAATTTCTAGCTATTCGAATATAATGATTCGAAAGATATGAATGTAGAAAGGCAATACGTCAAAAGTTCAATGTTTCGAAAAACAAATGTCGAAGGTTCAAACTTTCGAAAAATTAATTGAAAAGGTTTGAACTTTCGAAAAAAATAATTGAAGTTAAACATTTAGAAGGTTCAAACTTTCGAAAAACAAATTCAGAATGTTCAGACTTTCGAAAACATATCTACTATTCAGCTAGGGTAAAGAAAAAGTAATTAACGCTAGATTGTAAACTTTCGACATTTTGAGCTTTCGACATTTTGAACATTCGATATTTTTAACTTTCGACATTTTTAACTTTCGATATTATGAACTTTCGACATTTATTTTTCGATATTTTGATCTTTCGATATTTGGACCTTTCGATATTTAGACTTTTCAATATTCTGAACATTCGATATTTGAACATTTGATATTTGATATTTACGAGATTTTCAGCATTCTAGATTTTCAATTTTCGATCTTTTGAACTATCTAAAGATGCTATTAAATTCTATATTTTGATCTTTTGATATTATGATTTTCTAATTTATGTACAGATATTTTCTGTAGATTTCGTTTCTGTAATTTAATTTCTAAAATTTGGGTTTTCGAAATTATAGTATTCTAAAATTATAAATAAATATTTTTTCTAAAAATTTACTATTCCTTAAAATTATAATTCGTAAAATCGAATTCGGACTTATAAATTTTCAACTTTATGAATTTCGAATTTCTTTTTATTGAAATTACAAGTTTTCCATTAAAACAAGTTCTGATAAATTACCTTTCTTTAAAAAAGTTTTCTATTTTTCGATACCCCCTCTAAATGCGCGCTTAAGTGGCGGCAAGTTGTCGGACGCGCATATATACGCGTACACCACACACGTCCTATGAGCGCGCGGAAAGTGTGCAGCAGCCTCGAAGAATCGCAACGAGGCGTGAGTGACGTAAATGTGAAATATATGCGCATTAGAGGCGTACTTAAGTGCCCCTGCTGCTGCTGCTGTTACTCGTCATGGTTTCAGTAGTAGTAGCGCATGCGTGTGTGCGTGTGTGTGTGCACAGTTGGCGCGCGAGCACCTTGCGAGCGAGCGTTTTTCCCCTGCATTTAATCGGCGATAAAGATTTTTGAGAAAAATGAGCTGCGAGGCTGCACATGGGTTTCATTAACGGCAGGCGGTTTTTATATTTATTTAGAGAGGGTTGCGCTCGGTTTTGTTTCGGTGAGTAGCTTGTTTTAGTGGTTGTTCTCGCAATGTTGTATGTTTAATGTAATCTCGATGAGTTAAAATTCCAGTGGTGATTACAAAAGTATTGTGGGAGAAGTTTATACGGTAAGTCTGAGCTTATTGCTATATGTACTGATTACTGTCCTCGAACTTACGTTTGGAAAACTTCGACGTCGTGTATTTTGAATTGATTTTTATTTATTGTTGATAAATATATGATCGAAAGATATATATGTGGCTTCCAGAAATAACGACTTAAGGGGGCTAGACACCTTTTTTCTGAAATAAGAAGTCACATTTTAATACATAAATGTAAACTAATTATTTCACACGTTTTACATATAAAAGTGGGTATATTTACCTTACCTTAAAACTTTCTCCGATGGGCCTTTTATATGGTCCAGAACGTACCATAGCCATCGATGAAACAAGTTTTTTCACTATCCATAAGCTTTGAAATTTTCCTGTGGATGGATTGACTCCAAATTTGAACTAAATTACTCCTGAATAGTATAATTCTCATATGAGTGTAGGAATTTAGGATTAAATGTCAGAAAAAATTTTTACATCAGAAAAATTATGAAAATATATAAAAAGTTTTTAAAAATTAAAAAAAATTCTTGAAAAACAGCACAAAATTGTTTTTTCTCATCGGATCAAAAACCCCTACACTCATATGAGAATTATACTATTCAGGAGTAATTTAGTTCAAATCTGGAGTCAATCCATCCACAGGAAAATTTCAAAGCTTACGGATAGTGAAAATAAAACTTGTTTCATCGATGACCATGGTTCTGGACAATATAAAGGGCCCAGACCAAGGTCTAACGTTAGGTAAATATACCCCATTTTATGTGTAAAAAGTGGGAAATAATTAGTTTACATTTATGTATTAAAATATGACTTTTTTATTTCAGAAAAAAAGGTGTCTAGCCCACTTGTACGTGTTAGCGAGAAATCGCCGTTTTTAAATTTCTGTCATGACACTTCATATGTAAGATCGAAATGCACGAGATGAGTCATAACAATTTAGACATTTACAAAGGTATCGAATATCTTTCGAACCCCATTATCAGCTGCTAGAATACATTTTTGTTCTTTGTATAAACAAACAAACAAAACAATGCAGTTAAGTCATTATTCCGGTTACTGTGCAGTTAAGTGGTTTAGGGAAATTGTTCAAATAAGATAAATAACATAGTTATTTCTACACTTAAAACATAGAATACGAATTCTTTTTTAAATATTCATTCCCGCGCATGCGCCTCCCAACGGAATGTGCGTCAAGCCAAGGGAATTCGGTAAACCGAATACCGAACGTTGCTCGGTTACTGTTTATGCACACTCGCCCCATCGCCCGGCAATCAAAGCTGTTGTGTTACCTTCTATTATCTATTGCCTTTGATCTTTGTTACTATAAAAATGGGTATGTCATAATCTGTTTATTGCATAGTATTAACTTCAAAACGGTGCTTTTAATTAAATATAAATATTCAGTTAAGTGATTTTTCCTGGCACAGGTGCAGTTAAGTGGTTATGTACTTAGCTGGTATTTGCTTTTTGAACGCGTTTCAGATTTCCAGACCAAGTCTACATGAAAAAGGGTAGTTAGAAGGTATAAATTCCAGTGCTAACTCAGTTTTGACAAAAAGTCAGTTAAGTCGTTATTCCTGGAAGCCACAGATATTAATGTAGTTGAAATACCAGTAATTGTGAGCTTTCTAACGGAATGAAGAGTGGAAAAATCGAGGATCAATTCACGGATTAGATGAAAGTTACAAACTTTTCAATCTACTTTTCGCCCAATGCTGCTGTGACCTTTTTCGCACTAGTTTTCTCTGTGCACGCCTCAAAAAAATTATTTAAAAACTGTATATATGGGAGCGTCCAGCAGAAACGGGCCACCGAGCGCGCGCGGTGCCTTTTTTCGCGTAAAAGGAGCTCTGTTTAACTCGCTCATAATCGTATGCTGCGTCTTTGAAAAAAAAACCAAGGACCTATATCGACGCTCCCATATAATTAAGGACCCTGGTAGAAATTCATCTATATGAAATAGCCCAGAAGTTAGAAAATGGCTATTAAAACTGGCTAATTAATAGCTATGATAAAACAATTTTTCGACCATTATTTGCCTATTTCTTAAGCTGACGTAACAACAAAATATTCGTATTTGATTTACTTACTAATTTTATCTTAGATGAAAGAGCATTAAAGTGCATTGTATGGCTTACCAAAATATAAATAAATAACATTAACGAATAAATCAGTTGTACTCATTCTATGAATAATTCAGCAAAACTTTTATTTCTTCGTCAGATTCTGTATCTCTCATTCCTTGTCATAACAGCAAGCCTTCTACTAGCTATTTCCAGACTAAAGAAACTGTTCAGTTTTAATGCCTTTAAAATACTCAAGAATAAGCTTATGCTTATCTTCGAAAAACTCATTCTATTTTTCAATCTATTAAATGGTCAAATAATAGGAGAAAAAGCATGTCATCTGGAGCTAGAAATTGGACAAGAGAAATTCCTATTTTATAGCAAGTTTCTAATATAAATGGTCAGTTACTTGTTATAAAATGTTTTGGATTTCCTCCAGGGGAGTTATAAACATTCATAAATCATCAGAATAAAAGTGTAAGTGACATAATTTCCAATTAACATTTAATTGCATATAAATAATATTATAAATTAAAAATAATTAATTTCAATCACAATATTCAATTTAATAAACATTTAAATAAACATTAACTTGTGCATAACGTAAATATATTAAATAATCAATAATAAGCGCGAATATTAGGATACAATTTTTTTTTGTTTATATCCGTATTATTATTTATATTTTATTTATTAACAATCGCTTTTATTTACTATTTTTTATTAATAAATGATCGTTATTAATATAAATTAATTTTGAATTTAATTTAAACAAATAACGATTTTGTTGTTTAGTAAGAAATTAATTATATTACATTAAATAAATGTTGGTTAATTAATAATTTATAGATATTTCATCGTAGAATAATTAAAATCACGATCGAATTGTACTCGAAAAGTAGTCCGGATTCTTATCGGATTTCCTCATCCGAATTCCAGAAAAAAGTGGGACACCATCCGGTCGGGATCCAATAGCATATTACAGACCTAGGCCAGTAAAATAAGAAATGTCTCAGATCACATGCAATTGGCGGCCGAGGCGAAGCCGAGGTTGAGAAACATATGATCTGAGACATTTCTTATTTTACTGGCCAAGGTATGATTTTTCTGCTCGACGGCGCCGGAAAGCGACAGCTTCATTTCGGGCAGCGGCCAGGAAGTTGGCGCTTTCCGGCTGGAGGGCAGAAAATACGATTTCCTACAGGATTCCTACTAGTTGCAGGCAATCTCTAGCAGATTCCTGCCTGATTCCTTTTTGAATTTCTACTCGGGTATATTTATGTTGGACGTAAGTCAAGCAGATCTCATCAGTGTAATTGGATTTATTAGCGGAAAGTGAAATCTACATAAGCATATGACAGCAATCGGTCTAATTACGTGCAACCCGTTTTCTATCAAGACGTCATTTAAACTTTGACACTTATCCTCAGATAGCGATCGGCCTAACACGCTCACACATCCATTCACCACAATTTTTAATGTAGTAAAGCAACGGACAAGCAAATCCTTGCAAAAACCACTTCTAACAACTCCCCGCTCTCCGCATATACCGTACATTAAAATTCATAAAATTGCTCCGTAATCCACTAGCGTACTCCTTGATCCGCGCGCTCGTTTCTCCCGATGACGCTAATCGAGAGTCGATTTTTCATGAAAGTGCAGCCGGCGCGAGTAGAGCTGCTCACGCTCTAATTCGCAAATGAATAATATCCGAGCGATTAATGTAAAACCGTGCGCCTCTCTCGGTTATAAGTTTGGACTTGAGCGAATTCAGGGGCGACTGCGGCTGTAGTAAATATATAGTCGCGGGAATCACGCCGTCGCTGTACTTTGCGCGCGCTTATGCACTTTCGCTCCAGTTTTCCTTATTATTCCTTTTTTTCGGCCCGCTCCTTCTTTAATTTTTCCCGCCATTTTTCATTAGGACTTTTTCCCTGTCTTCTTAGCGCGCCACTGCAGCGCGGCTAGAATTGCAATTTATCACCGAGCCTGGCGACGTAATACGCGTTATTAAACATGCATTGTTTATTCTTTAGGCGGGTGTGTGTTAAGGCGGGTAGAGAGCGATGATTTGAAATTGAAATTTTACTGTTTAACTTTTGCTTCGAATATTGGTCTGGTTAAACCGATATTCTTCAAAATTTTATAGTGAAAGCTGATTTTTATGAATTGATCAATACCACTTCAAAGACTAAATGTCATAAATTAGTGAACTAATTAAGAAGCTGAATTTTCGTTGTAAATCATTCTTCCTGATTTATGAATATTTGTTATTTCACAATATCGTTATTCGCTATACTAAAAAATATTAAATCTACGTCTTAGTCTGTTTTTCTAAATTTAATATTACAACACGAATTTGCCTCAATATCATTCAACGAGAAACCAACAAACAGTTTACCAAATTTTATTTGTCTCTTCCACCCATGCGTCATCTCATCCCAACCCTATAGACTTTCTTCAGTCTCCCTCTATCCTCACATATCCTTATACTTCGGTACACACTTATACGGACTTGGCGAAGCATCTAAGGCTGCATCGGGCGGTGATGTGCCGCGCGGGTGTTACAAATCCGGCAAAACTCTCTTTCGCTCTTCCTCTCCTCCCCCTTCTCTCCCTCTCTCGCACTCGTGCGACATCTGCTGAATAATTCAGCCACGAACTACTGTCCTCACGGGCAGTAGCCCCTTAATTGCATCGAGGCAAGGCTATATACGAGTATAGGAGACGCGCGCCGGGAGAGTAAGAGGGAGAGAAGTCTCTCGAAGAGCGGAGAGAACTACTCTCTCTCTCTCTCTCTCTTCGTATAAACTCGTACGAGCCGCACGGTGACATCTGCAATAGCAAACTGCGTCTCCGTGACGGAGGCGACTATATACTCTCTCTTTCTCTCCCCTTCTAGCATTTTCATTGAATTAGCCAACTTCTTGACGATCTTCTCGGTAAAGTGGAAGTGTGCGAGAAAAAGACTTTTCGCGATAATTAATGTGACGGAGGAGAGCGCGGCGGGAGAGACGAAGAGAGAGAGAGAGACGACGGCGAACGGTTGAGAGATTAACATGCGGGAAATGTGGCGCGATGGCTGCGGAGGGATATACGTGAGAGGGGTGACGAGACGACGACGACGTCGTCGCAAGGGAAGAGGAGAAATTGCGCCGCGCGTATAAAGAAAAGTGGCCGAACGGATATATGAGTTTTTGATTAATTAACGGACGGAGGTTTGTCCAGGCGAATATGGCGTGTGTTTGCTAGGATGAAAGAAGATGTTTCGAGGGAACAGCATGACGAGGTATATTTCTTTAATTATGTGATTAAGAAGCGTTGTTCGGGGGGAAGAATGTGGAAAGTGCATTAAGGGACATTATTAATCGTTAGTATTTAACGATGTAATGTGTAATTGTAATAATTGTGAATCTAATGTTTTCATTTATACAATAAAATACTACTTTTCATGTGTATTTTTAACATCGGAAGTCAGAGAATTGAGTGTTCAGAAAAGTGGTATAGGCATAATCTTTCGTGAAGAATATACGAATTAGTGATGCAGTTAAAAATGAAAAAACATTACTTACTGACGCAACGAATTTTCACTAACTCACGAGCCCGCCACTTTCCAAAAGCTCCAGTCCTATCATTACAATCATCGATTAGAAACCTCGACAATATATACATACAACCCTTCTATGACCACATGCTTTCTCAGCTTGTAACACATGACGCGCGTGCGCGCAAAATTCGCGGCTCTCCGCTTTTCCCCGTGGCGCGTCACGATTCGAAAACACCGTCACGATCTGTTTATACACAATACCGGACACGCCCGGCAAATATTTTTTCGGTCCGACGCACCGCAAAATTTCAGAGGTGGGTATAGTATATGTATATGTATACATGGGACCTACACACGGCCCCGCAAAGATTAGCAGGATCTTTCACTTTCAAGTGAGAGAGAGAGAGAGAGAGAGAGAGCGAGAGAGAGAGAGAGAGAGAGAGATGGCGGTGCGAAGGTGCCTAGATGAATTTCAAGAGGTTCGTGACGCACCGTACGTTTTTCCAGCTTTCGCTCGCGAGATGCGCGCGCGTGTGTGTATAATGGGTCTGAGAGGTAGGAAGGTATATATGTATAGGTATTGGTTTAATGTGGGCCTAGATAAACAACGGCTGCGGGTTGATATTTTTATTTCGGCGCGTGTCCGACTGGTGGTAATTCGTGAAAAGTCTTTCATCCTGTTATAGCGTTACCCTACAATTACGTAGGGCTGAGAAGTGATGTTTGGCGTGGATTTGGATACAGATGGTTGTACGTGTTTTCACAGTTGTTTGCGTTGGAAAAAATGGAATTAGTATATTCCACTGGTTAATGCGGTGTTTGAGTATAGGTGTAAGTTCATCAATGGATATACGATGAAAACTTTTAAAATTGGATACACTGAGAAAAGGATTTGTTTACTGTTAACATGGCATTGTAAATATTAACATGCGTATGTTTAAATATGACCAAATACAGGTATTGTAACAGTTATAATGCCATATTAACAGTCAAGTTACCATGTTCTCATAAACAATTTCAATATGTTACCTGAGAATATTGATATTGTAATAGTTACAATATGCTTATTATAGTAGTTTTTTAATCTAATGACCAATTTTTTACCAGGATGATGTTTTATAAAAAAAATATTTTAAATAAAAACATCATTTATTTTTTTACTGCAACGTTTCGAGCATTTTTATTGTTTATCTTGATAAGGGACATAAATAATAAAAATGTCCGAAACGTTGGAGTAGAAAACTAAATGGAGTTTTTATTTCAAACCGTTTTGTTATATAACAACATTATCCTGGTAGAAAATTGGCTATTAGATTAAAAAACTACAATTTACAAGAACTTCTACCATCAGCTACTTTCAAATCTGAATATGTCTATTAGTTAATATAGATATTGTAACTATTACAATATCACATTTTATCCTTAAACATGTCAAATAGTTGATTTCAAATAGATAAATATGTTAACATTAACAATATTCTTCTCTCAGTGTAAGAATTTGTGCATTTGAAGGTATTAGTATTAGTATTTCATTTATTGTAAAAAGTAGTTTTACAAACTTAAACAGCAGATATAAAACATTTATAATTTAACAATAGCTTATAATATTTTGAAATATATCGTTACAACATCTTAATATAAAGCGGTTTTATTTAAAATTCAATAAAAATCAATGACTTTTAATTCAGTCTTTTAAATTAATACTGATTGTGAAATATCACAGTTTAAACTTAAGGCTATGTAATACTCAGTAGTAAGTCAAAATTAAAAATAGTGATATCATTGGTCGAAAATAGAGTAGAATAATTTAAAATAACTAGAAATTAGATTAACTAGAATACGTGTGTAACTATACCTATTAATTACATTATCTATCACAGAAGTTGGTACATCGTTATTAAAGCCATATACTAACAATAGATAAACTATATATGTGTCCATACATCTCGTATTCACTCTCACCACTCGTGCTGATAAATACATTCATACATATAAAACCGTGTAAATGGGGTGGCACATAAAATGGATTTACATACAAAGCATTTCGCAAGTGATTAGTCAAGGTCAAGGAGATGCCTTCCCAGAGCAGTTTTAAACCTGCTGAGAGATGAAAAGCTTCTTATCGCAGCTGGCAGGGAATTCCATAGGCGTGCACCTTGTACTCGAAAAGCTCTATCACTAGCTTTGGTGAACGTCAGGTGTATTGTTAATTCTTTAATTTCACCCCTAGCAGTAGCTCTGGGTACATACCTAGAGAAGAGACTTTCTAAATAATCCGGAGTATCATGCGCATGATTTTGTACATAAGTACAGCCATGAAATAGTGCCTCCACGTATCAGTGAGTAGCCAGCCCAGAGTTAATCTATGAGGTGAAATATGATCAAACCGTCTTACACCTAACACATATCTCACATCAGAGTTTTGAAGTCGCTGTATTTTTTCCCTTAGTTCTTGAGATGTATCAAGGAAAATCGCCGAGCAGTAATCTAAGTGCGGGAATAACAGAGCAGTCACGAGGTGTTTCCATAGTCTCAGTGGTGTACCGATGGAAAAAAAGGAGCGCGTACAACACTCGATGGAATTTTTTGAAGGTACATGTACACAAATAAAGACACGTACTTGAATATTAAATGAAATACAAGTGAACTTTCTTCTGAATTAATAAAATTTTATTGGAATTTGCAGCAATGCATGAATAAATAACTAAACAAGTTAATAAAACATAAAATATAGTTATTTATTTTTTAAACGATTCTTATCTAAATTTTAATAATGCGAGCACTACACAAATCATAAACGCGAGAACATAACTTATTGGATCTGATATCTAAGTGAAGAAGAAAATAAAATAATAAATGCTTCTTATTCCCTGGTAGAAATTCGTCTATATGAAATGGCCAAGAAGTTAGAAAATAGCTAAAAACTGGCTAATTAATCGCTACGATGAAATGGTTTTTCGACCATTATTTGCCGATTTCATAGATTCACGTCACAACAAAATATTCGTATTAGATTTATTTACTAAATTTATCGTAGAGAAAAGAGCATTAAAGTATATTGGATGGCTTACCAAAATATAAATAAATAACATTAACTAATAAATCATTTGTTGTACTCATTCTACGAATAATTCAGCGAAACTTTTATTTCTCCATCTGATTCTGTCCCTCTCACTCCTTGTCATAACAGCAAGCCTTCTACTAGCCATTTCCAGACTAAAGAAACTGATCAGTTTTAATACCTTTAAAATACTCAATAACAAGCTGGTGCTTGTCTTCGAAAAACTCATTCTATTTTTCAATCTATTAAATGGCCAAATAATAGCCTAATATAAATGGTTAGTTATTAGTTATAAAATGTTTTGGATTTCCACCAGGGTTGTTAAATTTAAATTAAAATATTGCTTCCACATAGTTTTGATTCAAATATCTTATCCTCAAAAATTTCTAACTCATCCTCCACAGCCCCCCAATTGCATATTCCACCATTCGCTGCTACAACCCCGCTAAGCACAGCTCGAGAAAGTGGAACACTCGTTTGCGAGGTTACCCTTCGTCCTTCCGAACCACGTGAAATATATACCTCGGGGGTGGGACAGCGATCTGACCTTTTTTTTGGCGCGCGTCGCACATTAATCTTTTTTATGCGCGCCAACTCTGAAGAACTCTCTTCGCGCACTGTCGACGCCTCCTATTTTTCGGGCGTTCACGCGCGCCGTCGTGGCGAAGACAGCGCGAACCGCGCGCTAACGAAGGAGGAGGAGGGAACACGGCCCTCTCTCTTTCTCTCTAATAAATAATTTCGCGCGCCGCGGCGATGTTGTCCCCTGTAGATCTGGCGATGATAACCCGGCTGAAATACGCCGAGTGGTTCCCCTTCGGCGCGCTGTATGTATTATGCTGGACGGAAAGAAGGACGAGTGATTTTTCTTCGCGTGCACGTAAGTTCGTTTTGTTCGGTTTCGAGGGAGGGGGCCCGCGACACGAGAAACTCGGATTCGCATTTGTGGCGTTATCGCGCGACTTTGTGATAAGGAGGTGCGAACACGATGCGTTTTTAGGAGGTGGATGCGTTGTTCGTGGTGGGGAGGGCAAGAGTGGATTTGTTTTGTCGGATTTTTAGGTTGTTCGATGCTCGCGTCGTCTTGTTAAAGGGCATTCGTATATGTTTTATGTGTAGTTTATAGCGGCTTATTTTTCGTTTTTTTGTTAAATTTATGTTATCTTTATTGCTATGGTAAAATTATCCAAGCGCTAATACTATTTTGTTTTATGTTATTTCATGAAAACTCATTCAAACAATTAATCAACCATACACGGAGAGAAAGAAATTAGTAAAAATTACGAAACTTTCAAGTAACCCGGAGTCAGACCTGAAAACCCAAACTTTTTACCAAACTTCTTGGCACTTTTTAATAAAAGTTTTGTAAATTGTACAAAAATTGTAGAAAACAGTGCTACAAAATTTGGTAAAAAAGTGGAGTAATGAGATCTGACTCCGCGTTACTTGATAGTTTGGTAAAAATTACTAAACTTTTAGTAATTTTTACGAATTTCTTTCTCTCCGGGTAGGAGAAAAACAAATTTTTTCCAATTATAGATATTAATTTTTTCGCCTATAATATATATCGTAAAAGAATGTTACAATGTACGCGATTTTCCGAATAAATCAAAATATTATATATTCCTGGAAAATCAACGGGGCTTTAATTTTAAAAATAATTTCTTCAATAAAAATGTCACTCTAATACAGAGAACAAGGACGAACAATCCCTTATACCACATACAATAAAAAAAAGGATTTCTATTTTCTCAATTACAACAGATTCACCACTCGTCTCTATTTAATTAAAATTGTCACTATGCACCGCAGCCGCAACCTCTCCATTCTCCGAGTCCTCTCTCTGCATCCAGGCCAGAAATAACTCACCACCACCCACCTCCGCGCATCAAGAGCCGTACCGCCGGCAGCAGGGACGACCTTCCAGGCCACTCTCTTTTCGCGTCTATTCCTCACCGCGCGCGCAAGGTATGTGTACCCTCGTGCGCAATTCCTCCTCTCTCTCCGCTCATTGCCCGCTGCTCCTCTTCCAATCGGAGCAACAGGGTGGCGGCGACGGCGACGACAACACGGCGATGGCGGAGGTATAGGTAGCAAGTGTGTAGGTAGTCGGCTGAACGATGGACAGCCAGCGAGCAATTAAAATGCCGCCGGCTAGCGCCACTCTGGTTGGGAGAGTCGCCGATAAATAAGCCGACTGTTACCTTTTCTTGCGCTGTCCTGGGAGGAGGGGTGGTGCTGGGTTTTGTTGCTCTGGGTTGGCGGAGAGGAGTAAAAAGGTGGAGAGGGGCTGAGGATTGGTTGGGGGATTGCTGTGTGAGTGTGGTTACGGTGGGAGAGATTTTGGTTTGGGTAAGGGTATTATACGATTGGAGGAGAGCATGGAGACTCAGGGTGATCGTGAACGGGTAAGGAGAAAATTGAAGGCAATTGTCATATGATGATATCACGGTATGAGATACAATAATTTTTTATTCTATTTAAATGTTCGGTTTTCGTTTTAGTTATATTATATGCATGAGATGTTATGTCTACATAAAAATTTTGATACTTCCAAATGTGAAGGCTTGCCAGTTAACTATTATTTTTTTTTAAATAAGTGAACATAAGTAATTGTCAAAGTATTTAACTACATCAAAGAATCTACTTAACATTGTTATTGTTTTGCCATTCTTGTTAATATAATAATTGTAAATTGACAAATCAAACAATGTGTCTATAACTTAACACTAACAACCTGGGCTGCTACCACAGCGAGAATATTTAAAAATTGTCGCGATTATTGTTTTTTTTAACCCAAGTTCGCACTAATATACTCTATATCCCTTTTTTCTGTCTCCTAACCAGCGTGTATACCTCAGCTCGCCTCTCTTCCCTAATTCTCAATCCCATTAATAACTCTATTATTCAAGCATCAGAGCCATTCTTTACAAGCGCGGCCACCGCGGCGAACCGGCGGCTCGGTGCGCGGGACTATACAAACAAGTGCGAACCTCTCGAGCGGCGGCGGCAGCGCGCGATCCTTGAGAGAGAAAGTCTGCTGCAGTGTGTGTACCACCTATATAATATACTCTCTCGACGCGCGCGTGTGGCGCTGAAAGGATTAACGGGGAGGGAGTCCCCGAGAATAAGGAAGGGTTTAATGTATGGCTGGCGATCTAATTTTTGGAATTATTCTCACGCCGCGCGCGCGCGCGCGTTCGGGTGGGGGTGAGTGTGGTAAGGAGGTGGAGACGAGAGACAATACTTAAAGGGGAGGCGACTTTCCTTTATTTTTCGCGTGGGATTAGAGTCGGATGCTTCTGGCATTGTTTAAGTGCGCCTCCTTCTTGTTCCTCCACGGCTCCGCTCTTTTCGGCGAGAGGGGCTGCAGTTTTTTTGCGGTCGACCGCCGGAGCAAGACGACGACCAGGAGGAGGAGGCGGCGGCTGTCGCTAATTTATGGAGTGCAACGGGGAGGGAAAGAAGTTTGCCGCGGGTATTATGATTTTCCGTGGGTGTGCGGTTCCGGGGAAGAGGTACTTGCTCGTACTGATTTCTGGCTTAAAGAAAAAGAGCTAATGGGTTTGTCACTAAGTATTAACGTATATATATGATTAGTGAGTGAGACAGTTTTGGAAGCGTGGAAGCCGAGCTTGGTATTTGAACATATTTTTCAAATTGTTTTTAATATTATAAGATTCGCTCTTAAAAATGTTATTAATTTTAAGAAACTTTTAATAAACATTTTGAATTTTTATTTATAAACATGGTATTGTAATTCAGAATTCACACATTTGTGAATTGATCTTTCAAAGAATATTTTGAAATGAGAGTACCGTTATTAATTTTAATACATGTGATTGATAATGTTTTTGAATTTAAGGAAACTATAATATAGATTTAGAATTTTTACTCACACGTGAATCAATGTTTAATACACGTATTTTAATTTTAAAATGCGTGTTTTAAAACAGTTTTAATGTACACGTGTTAAATTCAAAACAGTGTTGGAAAATTTATCAATATACAGGTATTGCAATTTAATATGCGTATTTCTAAGACTGCTTCACATACATGTGTGAAGTTTAGGTGAGAAATTTTTAATAGTGTATATCGACGGCTGAGAGGAAGAAGAACGTATCTCGGCGCGCGGGCGAAGAACGACGTATCTCGGCGCGCGGGTAAAGAACGACGTATCTCGGCGCGCGGATGAAGAACGACGTATCTCAGCGCGTGGATGAAGAACGACGTATCTCGGCGCAAAAATCAAGAACGACGTATCTCGGCGCTCTTATGGCCAGTACACGGCCAGTATACGGCGAAATACGTCGTTCTTGATTTTGCGCCGAGATACGTCGTTCTTCATCCGCGCGCCGAGATACGTCGTTCTTCACCCGCGCGCCGAGATACGTCGTTCTTCATCCGCGCGCCGAGATACGTTCTTCTTCCTCTCAGCCGTCGATATGGTGATGCAGAAAAACAGTAATAATATCCAAGTTATAAGCACAGGAGCTTTTCGTATACTTTAATCTATTTGTCTTAAACAAAATTAGAAGTCCAATCATGTAGTTGTCATAGTTACATAATCGCAATATATATAATTTAATGAAAATTTACCCGAAAGAGAAGTAATTTCCAGAACAACCACAACCAGATCTACCTCACCTCCGGCCCAACCACATTCGCATCAGCAGCTATCCGACGCAGTGAATCGTCTCCTCCCACTCGCGCGGGAAAACTGCCTTCCCCAGACTTTCGTCGACGACGTTGCCGACTACGACTACGACCACGACGACGACGTCGACAGAAGCGGAAACGAATATACGCGACCGCGCGGGGAGATATTTACGAGGCAATATATTAGCCGCCACTTAGCCGGCTATTAATTTCACAGGGAGAGAGAGAGAGCGAGAGAGAATCGCTGAGAAAGGAGGAGATATTAAAGGGTCAGCGCGAGCGCGCAAGGAGAGACAAATAGGGAGCGAGAAAGAGAGCGAGAGAGAGCCGCGAAAAGTGTATTGTAGATATATATATGTGTACGTGTGTGAGTCGTTGCTCATCCTGTCAGGATCAGCGCCTACATTGTTTTGACACGCGATCGTCGCTGCGCGCAGGGCATATATGTCTCTGTGAGGGGGGAGACGCAGCGGGAAAGTGTTTAATGAACAGGAGTTTTCTCGGGGGTTGCGGCTGTACTGGTGTTGGCTGTTGTAAGATTCTGGTGAAGTTGGCTGTTCGGGAGTTGGGCCTTAGCTCTCGAAGAAGAGTTATGATTTATTATCTGTTCGGCCGATTTTTTTTTGTATCGATATATCAGTGTGCGCTCTGGTCGGAAGTATTTTAATTGTGGAAAATTGGAATATGACTTTGAGAGGTTTTATATACTGCTTGGTTATAAGATTAATGGTTATTCGTAATGTATGATTGTATAATAGAGTTGCAAATACAGCGATTCTTTTTTGCAAACTAACAATTTTGATGACGTGGCTTCAGTTTGCGAGAAAATATGCGATACTCTCGTTGATGTATAAAAAAAAATATATATATATAAATATAATTTTCCGTATATTTACGGATTCACAAACACCTTACCTTACAGAAACTTAAGTATCAAATTAATTTAACAATCGTGGGTTCACATATATCTGTCACGACTACCTCCACCTGAAAGCTCGACTCAGCCATCATCGCCACGTCGACCAGCCGAGGGACATATTGTCGCGATGCTAGATTGATCAGCACGAAGGCGCGGAATATCATATATAGCGCGTCAGCTCGAATGGATTCCAATAACGCTGCTACTATTTGCGGAGCACTCGCCGGTATATACCAGCGACCATTTCACATATATAGTATACACGGCGCGTGCGTATACGTACAGGGTATAAGTCCTCGGCGACGTGTCCGATACGCGCGATATTAATACGGGCTGACCCTCCGACAGTGGCGTATATATATAGTTTTCGCCCTTCCGTGGACTGGCAGTAGCGAGTCGGTATTTTAGATAGGGTGAACTGCAAGTATAACAATAGAAGGCATACGTCAATTAGAGATCGTATAATACTTGAAAGGTTGTATATTTGTAATGTTATTATTGGTTTGTAATTGGAAACATTTTTAAATTACGAAAATTTACTAAGTTTTTAAAATGTACGAATATTGACTATACCACATTATGAATTATATTCAGTTATTTTTATTGCTTGTAATAAAAGCACGTCTTCGTCGTATGGCCCTGATAAGAGTTATAATATTTTTTATAAACTTTCTGTTTCAATGAGTACTTTTGATTTTACAAGCCTATGGTTCTCAATAAAATCAACACCATTTACGTAAACCCTTCATCTTTCATTTATTATAAAAAAACAACAAATTAAAAAACAAAAACGTCTGCAGTATATTATATAAGTATATACCATCACGTTCAATCACAATAATCTAAACTTACAATCCCCGCAGTAAGCTCGAAACAGCAGCACACGAAGCGGCCTAAGTGGAGAGAAGTAGAAGTCGAAACAATAAAAGTGCAAAGCGAGGAAACACAGGCGAGTGAGCCTCGTCGCATCCCGACAGCAGCTTCCTCTCCTTTATACTTTTCTTCCCGCTCGCACTGCTCCTACCGCTGTATATACACTATATATTACACCTGCGCGTTTATTGTATTCCCTCGCTGCTCCTCGCAGCCAATTGCGGAGGACCGACGGCGAAGGAGAGCGGACGAGAGAAACGAGGAGAATTAAAAGCGCGCTCGCGCGCGGGGAAAAATCGATTTGCGATACGCGCCGCGCGTCTTTTATTTTTCTTCCGTTGATTACACACGAAAAGCGCGCGCCGCGGCAAGTGTGCTGTAGAGGTGTAAGTATATATATAACGCGGTCGCCGCTTGTCGATACGCCGAGGGAGCGCATCTTCGCGGTTTCCATTTTCATTATCGTTTTCTAGTGCAGCCTTGGACTTTCGAGAATCGAAATTGCCACGCCGATGCGCAGCGATGGGGTAACATTTTGTTCTATTATCGCTGAACAGTTTTGCTAATGTATTTGATCGTTAATGTTAAAGTATGTAAACTGATACAAGCAAAATAGAATAAGGACAATTGTTTTGAAATAATTGTTTCAATAATCAGGTGGCATGATTTTAGACCAGTTTGAGTTATGTAGTATATATGTAGCAAAAATTCGAAGGCTTTCAAACGTTAATACAGGATTAGCGCTTTGGAGAATCATTGTATGATAAGATTTGAGAAGAGAGGACAATGATTATTAAACACTGTATCAGTTTAACAAGTTTTACTCGTGTTCTTTTCTTATACATAGTCGCAGAAAATTGTAAGTGTGTGAATTTTTCACGTGAACATTATAATATCATCTTTCTAACATTTTCAACATTACACATATCAACTCATCAATTCCTCCTTTACAATATAAAAAAAACATTCCAAAAGCATACTATATACAAAACCGACTCAACCCACACAGCGAACAGAAAGAAAAATTGAACATGCCCGCGCTATATACACTATATATACCGACGGCGGCGTCGAACACCGGGGCACGACAAACTCGCCGCGCGGAAGAAGAATCGAACGGCCGCACGGCTTTATATCCCGAGAAAAGAGAGTAATGGGCCGCGAACCACCGTTGCCGCCGGTGGGTGTGGTGTCAGCCGGTATGTCACGGGGACCGTGAGGTATGGCGGCAATATAGCTCTCTCTCTCTCTCTCTCTCCCTCTCCCGTGGTGACTTATGCGGATTATCACGCGCGCGGCCCGTCCGGTCGCCGATATCTCTCATATCGCATCCTCCCACCCTCCCTCTCTCGCAACATCGATATGCGACGAATGAGCGGCGTGCCGGGCGATATTGCTTGTACACCACGCTGCTCTCTCTCTCTCTTTTCCGCCCTTATATTCGACCCGCTATTTGCGGTCGCTGGGCGGTTATATTATGGAGAGAGAGAGAGAGAGAGAGAGAGAGAGAGGAAAAAGAGGAGAGTGTGTGTGTATATGGGAATTCCGAAAATTAGCGGGCGCAGGGTGGTCGAAATGAAATATCGCGAGGACCGGCGCTGCGGAGATTCTTGGGAGGTACTGATTTTATTTTTCGGGGCAGGGTATGCCGAAATTGATTATTGATGGAGTGTGGTGGTTCCGGGCTGAGAATTGATCGTGGCTAGTTTTCGTGGTGGTTATTAGGATGTGTGGATTGATGATGTTGGGAAAAAATGTTTGTTTATGTTAATAGTTTGTAGCAACAGCGTCTAACTTGTATTTGCCTTTATTTGGCAAAGAATTGTTTATAATTATGAATAGTTTATTTTAAAATCGATTTTTAAAAATTATTTTACTCGCGCGAAGAAATCTTCTTGCATAAAATTTTACAATAGATCTTTAACGACCATCATGATATATATCCATTCATCTAAATTACAAAGGCTACATATTAAAACTAAGATCGATAAAGAACCAATTAAAAACCATATTACTTTACTGAATTTCTTAACCATATGTTTCTTGTTTTTTTTTTTCTTCTACCATATCCTATACATCTCCCATCCACCACACAGCACGCACATAGCATCCTATCAAAGACAGTATCAATTCTGCAGCCCGCATAAACTTGCGGAAAAAAACCACCACCACTCGAAAAAACGCAGACACACACATCCAACCACGTCCGAACCGCGTGCCGCTTTCCATTCCACAATCAAAACGAGCAGCAATTCGCGCATCGAACGACTTCAGCAGCGCGGTGGCAGCAGCCTGCGAGGGAAGACCGTAAGGACGAGCGCAACGACGCGCGTGTGTCACTTGTGTGCTGCATCGGTCGTAACGAACTCGTAAACCACAACTCCACGCGCGGCTTTACTAATCCTCTATATACGCGCGCGCGCAGCTCTACAACTCGATTATAATCGCGAAATTGAGAGGGCCGCTGTAGCTGCGGCGATAAAACACAGTTTCAACCGCGTGAATAATGATAACGTGTGCGGCGATGCTGTGTATAGTCGTCGTGGTCGTAAAGCGCACAAAGCTTCGGTCACGAGGCGGGGGGTGTGAATTATAAGGGTGGGCTTTTGCATGGCGAGTCTGGTTTTGGATTTTTAGAAGGCGGTGCTGTCGTTCTGATAATGAGCAAAAAGTAGAAAAGTCTTCGATTATGTCTATGATTCTTATGAGGTAAGTTCTTTGTTAACGTCTCATTTACCTCCATTTTATAACCACGAAAGAAGAAACACGAAAAGATATATATTATACGTTTTAGGGTACTTTTACTTGAATTAATTATTTTTCTTTTATCTTTAATCGTTAAAACTGCTGAAAACTGATTACAAAACGTAAAAATCTCATTCAAGTGCATTTTTATATATCTTAAAATAAAAAAATAGGTTACTAAAATGTTATCGATTCCATAAACTATGTTATCTTAGTCCTTAATTCACTTATAGAAACACGTTCATCATAAGTTGCCGCAGAGTAATATCTCAAAAAGCAAGAAGCAAATAAGTTTCAGAGCAAACGAGTTAATGCCATCATAAAACTCATACACTACAAAAATATATCGCTTCCTCTTAACCCTGTTCATAATGAAACACGAAATCCATCCAAGATATTATAAACTCTTTTCATATACGATTGCTCTCGTTTCCACTCCGTCGCCTTCCCTAGCGCTCCCCACAAACCAAAAAGGCAGTGCGCAGCCGATACAACCCACAGCCACCCCCATAGCGAGCTCGACGCACGCGTCAAAATCAAAACACACGCGGCCGTAAGGGCGGCATCAACGTGTATATATTATAGTAGCACGAGAAATCGATTAAGGAAAAAGTGCGCGAGTTATAGAGGCGCTGCAGTGTGCGTTCGTCAAACAAGGCCGCGACACGCGGCGCGTGCCGCAGAAACGAGAACGACTGTAATGCGTACAGAGAGAAAGAGACACGTGCGTGTATATATAGAATGGTATGCGGGCCATGCGTGTTACATTGCGAATGGCAATTTCGCGCTGGAAGGAGTGGCGGAGTGGGTGGAGGGAAGTTATGAATGGCTCGTGCGAAAGAAGTTTTGGGGAGTCGATTAGGTAACTGTTGATAAAGTGCAAAGTATCGAAAAGTAAGGTTATTGTTAGGATTAGAAAAATTGTAACGTGTTTCAAGGGGGGGGGGGGTCAAAATTTTGAACGATCCACTTTAGAATTGAAGTCAATTCTAGATGTTCTCCATTCCGATATAAGCTACTGCAGATTGTGTAAAATTACGAAAATCATATTTTCATAAAAGGATGTAATAAAGATATTTTGAAATAAATCATTAGAAACAAGTTATATTCGTTTTAAAATAGTATTGATGAAATTCGATGTTTTGGACAGTAGGCGAATTGTTACATTCGAAAATATGAAATTCGTAATTTGGAATTTCAAAATTTTGCACAATCTGCAGTAGCTTGTGTCGGAATGGAGAACGTCTAGAGTTGAGTTCAATTCTAAAGTGGATTGTCTAAACTTTGGACCCCCCCGTGTTTCGTTTGGCGGAATGAATATATATACTTCATGAAATATAGATTTGAACTTTCATTGGTAGATTAATGAAAATTGAATTCATTTAATTACTGCGGAGCGAGTCACTTATTTTAAAACAGAAATTAATTGCTCGTAATTAAATTTTTAATAAGTCTTTAGATTTCTGAAGCTCTCGCGGTGTGCCATATAAAAATACCCAAATTAAGAGGATATATGTCAGTTTTTGGAAAAATCGAAATAAACGATCGAGCGCGACAGGCATTTTCGATTAAATTTTTATTACGTAAATCAAATTTGCATTAAACGAGTGAACCACTTTCTGATTGCTATTTTTATTTAATTAACCAGGAGTTTCGTTTTGGACAGTATATGCTTGACTCCTCTTGAATATAAATGAGCTGGAGTTATAAGGCGCGCGGATTCGAGTTCGCGTGAGAGTAACACGCGGAAACGATGAAATAATACAGTTAAGAGGAGAAGGTGTGTGTGTGTGTGTGTGTGTGTGTGTGTGTGAGAGAGAGAAAGAGAGAGAGAGAGAGATGAGGCACTTATAAATGTTTGCGTATAAAATTGGAACTGTCACGAGCTATTATCATCAAGCAAGTATGCACAAATGTCAATTAAATATTTCACACTTGATAGTTAATTTAGGCTTGTCCAATATCAACTAATTTGTGTATACTAATCTAATAACGAACTTCCTGTTGTGCGAAATTCTTTACATATCTAACTTCTTGATTTATACATTTGATATATTTAAAACTAATGAACCTTGCGCAATATGCATTTATACACCGAAAATTTCGGGCAATATTGCCTCGCGTTGAATAAGTTAGGACTTATCGTCAGATACTTAAATGAAGAAATAAACGATATAATGAAGATTAATCTCCTTATCAATGCACCCCAAATTTTCGTCAAAGTTTTGTATTTTCTCGTGGGTTCATTTTTACCGACAAATTATAACCAAATAATAGTATAACTAAATCATCAAATATCAATTCTACAATTTACTATGTATAGGTATATAAGGTGTCAAATTTTCCCCGAACCCTTTCCGCTTATCATTTTTCACAAATCGCGTCGACAAAACCAGCGAGCTCGAATTATACACCTCTCTTCCATCAATAAAAAGCAGCAGCAACAGCAGCAGTGACTCGGCCTCCTAATCACTAGTGAATGAAATCGAGTCTCTGGCCGGCTGACCCGGCGCGTTTTGCAATCGTCGTATTACACAAAAGGCCACCCATTCATAACTACTTTTTCATTCATGCCACCTGACCGCGCGCTGACTTGGATTCTGCCCCCGCAGCACTTTGCGCCGAGACGTTCATTGATCGTCATCGTCAATGTACAGTCGCTGCATGCGTGTAGTATTTTATATCGCGACACCGAGAAATTCGTCGTCGTTGCGCAAGCGTGTTTCCTGTTTCCTGTGTACCGCTTCGACGTTTTCTTTTTTCTTTTTCTTTTTTTTCGTTCGCCGGTGTTTCTTCGCTGTAACGCAACTGGATATCGCGAAGCGCGCGTACGCGTGCGATTCCTCAGCGAAATTCACAGAAACGCACACGCTTATATAGCGGTTTTCATTCATTTGCGAAACTCCGTTGTTGACTGGAGTGTAAGTTGCCTTGTTTTTGAGGCTTTTGACAGGTGTGTTTGGTATGATTTGACTTTGCTTTTATGAATGATTGAAAGTGTTATTCTTGGTTAAAGCGTTGCGCAAAGAATTTTATAAATGGATAAATGGGTCAAATTTAATTTACTTGGAATTGATTACAGACATTTTGTCCGTAATATACATATTTGCTGTCAGGTATTTTTGATTTTTCAATTCTGTATGTTATTCTTAACTTGCGAAAAAAGTTTTAGCAATATATTTAAAAAATTTAAGAAGCTACCTATAAGCAAAAACTTGAACATACTCAGAGTAACTGAGTGAGACTGGTTTCGACCTTCTTGGGTCTCGTCAGGCGAACGTAGACCACATCTTGGATCAATTCACAACCGGTTTCCTACTTAAAAAAACAATTACATTTTTTAATTTTAATTTACACAGTTTAAATATAATTTAATTTTCTAAACTAATATCTTATTTTTGAAAATTTAGGAAATTCTCTTTCCAGGCTTATTTCTCAAAATATAACATTTTCAACTGGCGCGCAACTTTTCTTGGCAACTAGTTGATAGATTTTGATGAGACAAGTAGCAAACTACTTGTAATACAAGTACGTATAGAAGGAAGCTCTGGAATTAAAAAGTTTTGTGAGTAAGTACCTTGTTGATACTAAAAACAATAACAATTGATAATAATTCATAAAATTAGGAAAAAAGGTAGTTTTTTCAATTAAAAAATACTCACAAAACTTTTGAATTGCAAAGCTACCATAGGTACATGTTTTATGACTAATTTACAACTTGTCTCATCAAAATCTATCAACTAGCTGCCAAGAAATGTTGCGCACCAGTATTTTTAGTATGTTTAAATGGCATAATTCTGTTCATAAAATGGGTTTAGAGACTTATCTATTGGGATTTTGTATTATAAATAAGTGATATTAGTAATACATATAATTTGTTTTATAGTAATTATATTTTAATTTACTTTTTCAGGTACTTTTGACCTCAGGAGCCATTAGGTAGAAGACCGCCTTAAATTGAGAATTTATAGTTTTAGAATTGTGTAAAACATTTTGATTATTAATTCACCTACCTCAAGATAGTTGTATACAAAACTGTATATTGTTTCAAACAGGGTATGATACTGCTTTTAAAATTTTTGAATCATTTGAAAACAGTTTGAAAATTTCAATTAAAAAAAAGATACTGTTTAATAAAACCACTTAGAGCAGAATTTCCCACAATTTTTACGTGCAATACTCACAATTTACATCTATTCTACAAAAATTACACGGTGCCAAATACACATGACCACCCTATATAACAAGGGCAGAACCGAAGCCAATCAGAAGCCAAACATCCATCTCGAGAACAAAATCATCTCTCGTCGCAGAGCCGTACCTCCGATAACAATAAGTACCCTTAACCAGCACTCAGACGCTTCGCAGGAGTAGTACTTAGTCAGCTTCACAGCCCGAGCAGCGTCTGGAATTTATGTGCCACGTCCGGCGCAGTTATAATTCGCATTAAAGCGCGGCGTGCGCGCGCTCGTCGGGGGTGTACGAACGAATTAAAGGGATTTACGATTCGACACGCCGCCGCGGCCGAGACTCTTCTCCTCGCTTATTCTTTCTCTTATTATGCGCCGCACGCGCAATCGCAGAGAGAGAGAAAGAGAGTTGGTTCTGCGAGAGACACCGGTCGATTTGATTTATCGCTGCGAGCGCCTTTTCGACACCCTCGCACCCCTTTTTTCGCTGTGAGATGCTCTCTACTGGTGACGAAGTTATAGGTGGTGGTGATGTTTTGTGATGGTGTCTTGTGTAGGTTGTGTGAGAAATATTGTGGTGGTGTGGTTTTCTCGGAGAGGTAGTTTTTTCTTTGTCTATAAAGTTTGACGATGATTTTTGGATAAACTGAGAAATGTTTTGCTCTCGATTTTTATATCAAAAATGAATTTGGGTTTCTTTTTGTGAGAATAGTCGAACGAAAACTTGAAACATTATATTAAATTATAAACTTAACCAACTAATTTAATTTAATTTCCACTATAAAAATATCCAACTGATCGATTTAGATTCTTGAAGTCACTCTTGGCATGCTTTAAAGTTATATTGAAGCAAAAATAGGATTTGTTCAAGGTTTATCAAGATTGTAAGTCGTATTACAACAAGGAAGTTCCCGGATTAAGTTTTTTATTAATTTGCTTAAACCGATTTACGTAAGTGGCAATGTTATATAAAACAAGTATACTTTTTTCCATGAAAAAAAATATTAGTAACAAACAATGAGAATCAAAAACGGATATTGTCAATGGAAAAGAAACTTCCTTTCTTATTGTTTGTTGAAAAAGTTTTCCGTACCAAAGCGTATTACACTTGTTTTACGTAGGTTTTAACAAAGAACAATGAAAATTAAACCATAATCCTTCTTCTATATATCACTGATAAAAAGAATCATTTGAGAGAATTAAATGATTCATTTGTGAAAAGATTTTTCATGATATTTGACTCAAATGAATATTTCTTAATACTCGATTACTTTTTATCGTACAAATACTGATAATACTGATTGTTAACTAATATGTATTTGCCTTTAATGAACCATTCAAATTCACAGTCATTAACAATTAAGCCGGCAACTTTGGGGTAAATGATTCCTTTCATCAATATATATAGCACGGTTACTATATAATAGCTTAAAAATTTAAAGTGCATGATAACAGCCATAGCTATAGCCATCAGATTAAAATGTTAATTATATATTCATTTATAGAAAAATTGTACTAACGCTTTTCTTATTATAGTATATATAGTAAAATATCTATAGACATTCAAAGAATGTAATTGAACTTTTCACATTATAAATAAACCAAGGTATAGTAAACTTATACCATTATTTGTATCTACACATACCTATGCATACTATGTTCAAACAATAAATCCGCAATTACATTCAGTTTGTTATTCAACACCTCCTATAAACCAACAATCGAACAAAATTCAAACCCACGTCGACACATACACACACACAGTGAAACCTTTAGCAAGTACACTGCGCAACAACACCGCAAGCCTTACGTTACATACTGCATGCGCTATGGGCAGTGGCCGCGTCGCGCGGCGCACGGAACCCGGCGACTACATCTCGTACCTCTTTTCCCCGTGTATATAGTATTATACCTCGTGTACCTGACCCGCGCGGACCGCCGGGTTAAATTCCGCCGCCGCTGTAGCCGCCGCCGCTGTCGCTACATACACAATGCGAGTTATTGCTCGCGGCGTCGGCGCATATACGACGACGAGGACGTCGACGAGGAGAGAGGACGGCGCCACTGGCGCTAGGTCGCATAAATCCTGTCGCGCGCTCGCGACTGTATAGGGAATATAGTACCAGGGAATACGTATATATATATATGTGTATGCATGTATGTATATAGCCTGACCTCGAGAGAGAGAGAGAGAGAGAGAGAGAGAGAGAGAGTGAGAGAGAGAGAGAGAGAGTGAGAGAGAGAGACAGAGACAGAGAGAGAGAGAGAGAGAGAGAGAGAGAGAGAGAGAGAGAGAGAGAGAGAGAGAGAGAGAGAGAGAGAGAGAGAGAGAGAGAGAGAGAGAGAGAGAGAGAGAGAGAGAGAGAGAGAGAGAGAGAGAGAGAGAGAGAGAGAGAGAGAGAGAGAGAGAGTATCGTGGTGTATTGACGGAGAGATGCAGAGGAATGCGCGCCGCGGGTAGTTATCTTCTTTTTGTCTTCGGATGGGTGTGTATGTATGGGGGGTGAGCCTGGATATTTCCGATTTGGAATTTCATATGGTGAGAAAGAGGAGGATTGGTATTTGGTATTGTTGGCTGTCGTTTATAGTTTTATGTGCGTAAGCAGTGATGACATTGTTGTGAAAAGCAGTGAACGGTGTCAATATTTGATGGAAAATAATTTTGTTTTGTTTTTATAGGTTTAATTTCGTTATTTGGAGATATAAGTAATGGTCAAAGGTTTATCACATCCACATTATGTACATATACAGACATACAGTTTTAAATAAATTTCAACATTGTAACACTAATATGTAAAGTTTTTGGAATACATTTTTCTCTGTTTTTTTTAAAGTTCAATAATTTAAAAAAAATGCTAAGCACAATACGTTTCACACCATTATTAAAACCACACAACTGAAATTTTAATAAATATAAAATGTTGAATGATATAAGCAGAAGGTATAAAATTCGAATGGTGAAATATCTTTGTTCACTATTAAAACTTTAATTTGAAAAATTTCTATAACAAGAATTCGCATTTTTCGCCTATTTATGAAACGATTTTTCTCCCATTTTCTAGTCATTTAATGGCGAGTTGACCGAAATCGCTAGAAAATGGGAGAAAATCGTTTCACAAATGGGAGAAAAATGTACGATTTCTACCAGGGTTGGCAGATACATTTTACAAAATTATACAACCGACCTACAATGCTCGAACCTCTCGCTGCCATTCCGCAACACCCCGACCCCCATGCCTATATCTCTCACCTCCATCGGCGTCTAATTAAACAGTTATACTCCGCGTTTTCGTCCCGACGGCACCCCGTCCTCTCATCGTCACACTCGCCGCAAGCAGACGAGAAAACAAAGTGAAAGTCCTGTAGAGAACGCCGGCGGAGCAGCGCGCCTCCCTTAATAAGACGTAGCCTCGCGATCGTAAATCCTGGCGCGCGCGGGCGGGAAAACCAAGCGATTTTATCCCATGGGGGCCTAACAAACACCAAACTTGCATTAACATCCCCGTCGTGTCGTCGCTACACGCACGCGCGCGCGCGACTGGCGCCCGTCTTATCGCCGCACTGCTGCTGCAGAAAGATGTCGGTCAGTTCCGCGTCTAGGATACGTCTCATGGGGTGGCGCCTAGATGAACCGACGAGATAGACACGCGCCCCGACGGCGATGACACGCTGGCGAGACGCTGTAGTTCCTGTGTCCTGCAGCTGAGGGGTAGAGGAAGAGAGAGAGACGATGTATAAGGTGTATCGGGAGATGGCATCGATAGGCGCCGGGGTAATCGTTAGAATTACATATGGCTATTAATGAAGGATTAGTCAAAGCGTGGCTGCAGGTTTAACCGTTGCTGAGGGTTCCTCCACTTTGGTGGGGGAAATTTTCTGTATTCTGTGCGAGGATACTAAGCACAGTTACTAAATGGTTTGTAAACCGGTAAAACAGTTATTTTACGTTATGGTGCATAATTGCGAGTATGACAGTAATTCTTCGATATTTATAATTAATATAATAAATAATTCTATGTCAATAACAATTTTTCGTGAATGTTGTATAGACGTCGAAAAGCATTGTAAGAAATTATATATTTACAATTGCTAGACTTACGCTGATTGGTATTGTTCGCTTAAAATTTTCTTACATCCCTGTATATAAGTGTAAAAGTTTTTAAGGAAGCATTAATTACAATTCTACACGAAAAGCCACTTATTTTCTTTTGCATATTCAGAACAGCGCTCCCATCTGCTCCATCGCCTCCTATACACCAATGTCCAACTTTGTCCGAACCCCCGAAGAACTTGTACATAAGCCCCGAAACCTAAACATCGTCCAGCGACACAAACGCTACACCGATCTCTCCTCCTTCAGTTAAAGAAAAGTCCAACGCGCGCGCGTGCGCACACACACAGCCCGCATGAATATTCAAACGCTCCCCAGTCCTATTATCAGTCGACCGTTAATGAAAATACGTGTCTCGCACCCGCGGCGTCGCCGACGAATATATATATACCCCATCACTGCACTGGTCGGTCCACGGTTATAACGCGCGCATCACGACGAGCGTCCCGCCTGCTGGCGCCCCGATGGACTGCGCCGATAGGGCAACCAACGGGGTTCGACCTTCGCGCGCGCGTGTGCAGCTCCGTTCCGCCCGCGCGGTGTACAGTCGACTGCATATAGGGCCGTATCGGGAAATCTGGAGGAGCCAGCTACAAGTTCCTTTTTCTTTATCTCCTTTTTCGGGAGGGGACACACGAGCAGCTCTGCGCGCGCTCGCTCCAGCTGAGTTATGGCCGGAAGTATTATCGGCCTGCGACAAGGCGAGGAGAGACGAGCCATTGGCGACGTTTCGGTGCATATAGCGGTCAGGTGTAGGTGGATGGGAGAGTAAGAGAGAGAGAGAGAGAGAGAGAGAGGAGTGCATATAGTGGATCGGGCGAACGGTGGCGCGAGGTTTATCGCTCTGATAGCCGGAGAGTAATGTCGCCGAGGTGTAAGTGTTTAGGTTTCGGCTGTAAGCTCTCGCGCGCGCTTAGGTTGCGTTATATACGAAAATTAATGGGGAGGAGAAATGATGTTTACGTGAGCGAGGATATGATGGTTTAGGATAGATTTTGTATCAGGAAAATAAGATAAATGGTATCTATATAGAATAGATTAGCTTAGTATAGAATAGGTATTATATATTAAGCTTTTGTTAAATTTAATGTGCTCACTTTTAGCGTGGATAATAAAGTAAAATGCGGTTTTACGGTATATGAGCTCTTTTTAAGAATGCCGATAATTAAATATATTTACGATATGCGATTTAAGTTTATTAACAAACGATATTTGAATAAAATATGGATGCTATGAATTGAATTTTTCAATTAAATGCCCATTTAGTTCAGATGAATTATTAACGAATATAATATACTGGAGTCGATTTGACACATATTAAGTCTATTTTATTTGATTTTACGAAAATAGGACAGCCTTTGTGTTTAAAAATGATGAATGGACAAAACTTTCATAGATAAATACCCGCTAAAAATACAAATATTTCACCTTATTTCGGTAATCTTTGATTGACTTATTTCATTTCAATCGAACCCTTCATCACAGGACGAGTCTATTATTTTCGTGGCTAAATCAACTATAAATACGGTAAAAAAGTTTTGCTCAATCGAAGAGCCTCGTGCAAAAATAATGCATATAATTAGTCGAGTCAACGGTCATGAAAGATAAAAAAGAACGTCAAACGAAACGCGCGATAGCCAATAAAAAATCTCCAGCGGCCAATTAACTTCGCTCTAATTCGGTCGCTCCATTCAGACCCTCAGTCCGCCCATATCGGTCGTCGACCATCGTGGATCCTATAAATACCCGTGTAAATTGGAAGTATCGACAAAGCGATTACAGCCATTCATGCCATCCACCATTCACAGAAATTTTCCATTCTGGCGCGTTTACATATCGGCGCCTCGTGACGAGCGAAAAGAACGCCATTCCGGTTAGCCGCTGGATGCGTCTAATTAAGACGCGAGCTCGTGCGCGAGTATACGATTTCGTTTTATCGGCACCTCGGATCATTAACCGGATCGCGACTATTAGTGGCCGGCGCGGACTTTCCGTACAAAAGGAGAGATAAAAAGCGAGTGTGTGCAGGAGAGGGTGACCGGAAAAAGAGAAACAAAGGGTTATTCGGACGACGGGGCGCGCAAAAGGAAAAGGCGAGGCTCCAGACGAGGACGGATCATTAGGTGGGGGCGGAAAAACGAGAACAGAGAGAAAAATGCAGCCCCGACGGGAGGGTAAAATAGACGACTACGAATCACCTGCAAACTAAACGTGTGTGTGTGTGTGTATATATGGCGACGATCCATTACCTGGGCCGATTGAGCCCTAATTAAGGCTATTTATCGGGGCGGCTACTTTTCACGCTGTATATATACGGCATGGAAACTGAAAAGTTGCGACGAATACGGTATATAGGCAAGCTTAGCCGCCGGGCAAAAACGAAGAAGGAGACGTGCATGTGTGTGTGACTGCATTTAGCCGGACGCTTTTTTGCCCCGGCGATATATCGCTTAATTCCCCGCTCTCGCGTCTTTTTTTATATAGGTGTATGTATAGGGAGTGAGAGAGACGGAGTCGGATGCAAAGTGAGCGCAGCGCCGGCGGCTGTGTAATTGCAGGATTCGCCTTCAAATATTTATTGAGGAGCGGCGCGTATACCCGAGGCTGCACGGGCTTATAGGTTACACGATGCTGTAATGAGACGCGATTCTTTTTTTTGCCCTTTGATTGGATTTGTGTAGGGAGGAAAGTGTGGGAGTAATGAACACTGGTTCATTGGTGCATGCGGAATTTAGAATTTCAAGTTTGATATACATAAAATAAAAGATATTTAATTATTATGTGATGGAGTTGTTTGGATGAGGCCGTTCCGACTTGTAAAAATAGTAAAAATCCAATGCATGAAAATAAAGGAAAACTTTTTTATTTAATATATTCTCAGATTGTGATTCATATTAAAGAAGTACTTACAAACGTAAGGGTAATTTTATTGATAGAACAATCATCTTTCTATGTATGTAAGAAAAATCTATAATTTTTTTTATCATGGATATTACTTCATATTTCTTTAATAAACTTAAGTAAATATATATATATTTAACAATAAATTTTGGGACAAAACCCACAAACATTTCTACAACAATGTCGAAAACTGCCACGCGACCATCCGACCACAGCCCGGGCCACCACGTCACCGGAAAACTCGAAATCTTCGGAGTTAGTGTTCGTCGCCACGGGCCACCGAATCTCGCAGCAACAGCAGTAGCAGCAGAAGCAGCAGCCGTTCTGCAGGCCAAGATACTGCGGCAAGTTTGCCAGCGCGTGCGCGACTCCGCATAAAAGGAAGCGCACCGACACACAGTTGACGGGCGGCTCGAAACTGTGCCCAAGAAGAGAGAGCGAGTGAGTAAAGAGAGGACGAAATGAAACCCTCAATATCGGTGATTGCTGTGCGCCAGCCGCAAGAAGACGCTCGAGAATTTCCACTCGGCGCTCGGCGAAAGAGACCAGTTCGACTCTTCTTCTTCGTCCTCTTCGTCCGTGTTGACTCTTGCTCGGTGCTCGCTCTCTTCCACTCTCTCCTTAGTGCGCGCGCGGTGTGTCGTAGTAAGAGTGCACCGCGATGTGGCGGTACGCGTGTGGTGGTGGCGGCCTGGCATGTGCATGTGCATCTGTTAAATAAGTGATATTAATGAAGGTAAATAGGGGTGCAATTCAGTTGTTAATTGGCATGCCTTAATTAGAAGAAGATGAAGGTTGGTTGTTGAAAAGAATTAAAGATACATGCGTTATTATTATTGAGTAAGATATCATTTCTTCACATAAAAATTACTGGGACTGTAATATATTTCGAATGCATAATAATAATATCAAAGCACATGATATCGATGCTAT
Source organism: Torymus aiolomorphi (assembly GCA_036365515.1). Taxonomy (NCBI): domain Eukaryota; kingdom Metazoa; phylum Arthropoda; class Insecta; order Hymenoptera; family Torymidae; genus Torymus; species Torymus aiolomorphi. The sequence goes on along the minus strand of CM070874.1, from coordinate 74,344,442 downwards.
AATAAGAAAAAACGAATCAATGACAAATCACAAAATTCTATAATATGTGAATGCATTTAATTACAAAATTTACTCGTTCAAGCGTGCATCATTTGCATACACCAGTATTTAAGCATCTGAATGAAAAGAAATTCAACCTTAAGTGCAATAAATGTCTCTGTCTGTGTGAGTCTACCGTATCCACACGTAAGTTCAAGCATTAACTCCGTTCCACTAACTCATCCTCCTTCTCTCACTTCTTTTTCCCTCCTTCTCTGCAGGCGCTCCTCATCTCTCGCCCGCGTCGCCGTTCCTCCCCGCCGTCGCTCTCTATTAGCCGACTTGGCAACTTTTATGGAAATGCATCCCTAATATATCCGCTCCGCTTGTTGCTGCTCTCGCGCTCTTGTGTTTGACGAACGTATACCTCTTTCTCTCTCCTCTCTACGAAGTATATCATCTTCTCCGAGACCTTCCGTTTCGGTTCCTTCTCTGTCCTCTTTCTCTCTCTCCCTCATTTCTTTCTCCTTCTACCCCCTGGTCTCGCTTACTTTCGACTTCTCGGGACCGCGGCTGCCTTGAGAATCACTCGAACGTGATTTCCGCGCCGTGGAATGAATTGCGCGCGGTGGTCGAGAGAGAGAGAGAGAGAGAGAGAGAGAGAGAGAGAGAGAGAGAGAGAGAGAGAGAGAGAGAGAGAGAGAGAGAGAGACCAGAAGAAGGAGGAAGGCTCATCGGAGGGAATATGGGGTTCGGTTAGGTAAAGACGAAGGGAAAAGGGAGCGGGAGGGAAATTGAATCTGGATGTGTATGTGTGATGAGAGGGCGAGGGAATTTCGGATGCTTGAAATTAGAGGTATAAAGTTTGTTTGCTCTTCAAGTACAAAGTCTTCTTTTCAGTGATATTGATATGAAGACTTTTTTTTAATATTGCATTATAATAAAGTATAAGATGACTGTACATTATAAAAATTAAATATCGTTAAAAAAACTTTAAGACTAAATTGTAATAATAAGAGTAACGTTTAAATCGGTAAGAGTTCATAATTTTGATTAATTTGGAAGATTGCGAATCCCACACAAGTAGTAAGAAAATTTTGTGAAACAAATATTATAAATAGATATTCTTGTGAATATATGTACAATAAGAAAAGGCAAGTAGAGCGATTACAATATGTCAATGATAAGTAGAAAGTTGAATGATGGCGGATGTAGTTAATTGGTAGAGTGCCCAATAATTGTAATAAGTTCAGTAGCATAAAAATAGCATATGTTTTTAATGGGTTATCTCAATGTATGTACAAACACGCATAATTGCATAAAAAAGCCAATACTTTCTATTGGCAAACGAAACCAGCAGATGTATGTTTTTAGCTATTTTCTTAAAACAATTTATTTTCAACTTTGTAAGGTTTTCCAGACGAGAGAATAATAAAAATCCTTGGTTTTAACTATAACGTAGTATTAACATTTTAATATAAGTAAAATATTCGTAGTTATAACAATATAAGCATATCAGCAACTAGTTAATTAATGTGATATTCACATATTTATATTCTTTTAGCGAGGTAAAGTGCTCGGTTACTGAGATTTTTACCATATAATAACAATAGAAATACGAAAATTAAATCTAGTCATTGTATTTAAATATAGTAAGATCCACTTTTATTGTATAATATAAAATTAGTGCAACATACATTTACCCTGAATAAAAGCTTATGAAGTTTATTAGACACAAGTTTTCAACGGAGGTTGTCCGCAAAACATTTACATTTAGCAGAAACAGTAGTCTCCAGAATATGTATAGCACATTGGCATATATAATGGTTCATAAAACGGTCAACCAGTACTAGCTACAAAATCGTCTACCAGACACATATAGCTATAACCATAATTCTTATTATGTGGTTCCCAATCATCTGGCATCATTACATTTGACACCGAGGTATATGGACGACTGCAAATTTGATAAGATTCTTCAGATTTTATGTAAGGGTTGTTGACAATAATGTAAACTAGACCTAATTTAGTGAAGGGTTTATAACCATTTTTCATATATATTGAGGAAAAATATATTTTTTTGCAATGCTTTTTCGATCAGTCCTTTTCGCATAAAGATGAATTGATTTTAGTTCATTGTCGTCTTTATCAATCATTTCCATTTGGTGATACGTTCCAGTAAATACTACGAGATCTGCTTTTTAATATCTGGCCAATTTATATGCGTGACCTTGGATACATTTCCAATTGTGTACAGATATAACCTGCCATTGACCAGCATTGTTATAGTCGGTATAAGTTGCCATTGCTGGTATGGAATACGCCATTGAGTAATACTAAGTTTATTGTTCGCAGTGGAAAACATTGTCAGTGCCTGATCTCAAGTACTGATTTTCTGGTTCCGCTGATTTTTCAGATTCAATTTAAGTCATTAAACTTTTTTCCTGAATCTTTTCACCTAATATAACGTTCTCAAAGTAACAAGATAATATGAGTTTCTTACCGACATTTCTTGACGTCCTGCGTGTGATTTCGAAATCGTTGATTTTATGAAAAATGGTTCACCGGATTTCTTCACATATGCGTCCATTAGACGCACAAAATTGTTTGGATTATCATCTACTTTAAATTCGACGTTAAACTTTTTCGTACCAGTTGTGTCTTCTTTAAATTTAGTTGTACGGTCCGGATAGAACTTGCACTGAAATTTTGTATCGCACAAGCAGTTAAAGGTTGCAAAAGCTACATCCTTTATCAGTTCAAAGGAGTTACTATTCGTACCACAAGATAAAAAGACTGGTTCCTCTTTGTCAAAATAAATATTACCATTTTTGCCAGGGTATAAGAATTTTGAATGGTCCGACGAATCAATAATCAATGCGTGATTTATGTCCATATATTTGACGTTAATTTTGCATTTTCTAACTGAAAAACATATTAAATTTAATTAATTTTAATAAACATGTTAAAACAGTTTCAAATACATTTAATCATAATTATATGTTCTCTGCTTGATTGTTACATTATAGCTATCGCCGCACAATAAAACAGCAATTACAGTCAAAAACACTTTGGAAAGAATTACCGGCGTGGAATTTCTTTTGTGCCGTATTAAACTATGTCGAAATCATTTTCATAGTAATTCTTATTGCTTATTACAAATATACCTATATAATTACTTATATTATTATTCCTATCTATTCTGATGTAAATAATAATGTTTAAAGAACAAAATTTTGTTCACTATTATAAAACTGTTAGGATGAAGCCATAATTTGACGGATGGATATCCTAGTAAAATTGCGATAGAACGGCGATTAGCAGAAAGTCGAATGATGGCATCCCGAGAGTAATTGAAAGTCAAGGTCGATCCCTTATCATTTCAAAAAGTTGCAATATCGCACTCGTAATACAAGGTATCTTCACAGATATTTATATAATACACGGCTCAAGCGGAGAACGGAAAACTAATACATATATAAATTTTACCCCAAACAATGTTTTCTCATTACCAATACCTACAAAATACCTTTTCAGGGCCACGTTGAAATCAAGTCCCGACTCTCGCAGCCATATGGCCCTCGACGACGACGAAACCCAAGATGACCTACTCTTGGCGTCCAGCGCGTATAGGATATAGGCGGGGCTATAGTCTTTTTCGCCTTACGCTATAACACTCGCGCTCTCTCGCTGACTGGCGCGCGCCTCCTCGTGTTTGTTCGACGACGGGATCAGACGGATTAGCCGCAGCAGCAGCTCCTCGCACTCTCTTCCTCCTCCTTTTACCCGGAAACTCAACCCTCTCTCTGGCGCGCGTCCGGCGAATGCAGGATTAGGGCTAAGGCTTTTCCGTCGCGTGCTGCTGCTGCTGCTGGTGTCACGCCAAAGTCGGTGCTGGCCTTTGATGCATCGTTATGCCCGCGGAGCCCTTTCCTCGGGGGAGTAAACACACCGAGTCTTTAGTAGCGTACCCCACCACCGTCGCCGGCGCGGATTAACTTTAAAAGAGTGTGCGGGGGCGTGGATTTTGGCGGGACTTTGATATACGCTGCTGAATGGGCAAGGAGGGCGGAGGCCGGAGGAACCTTTGAAGTTTTTTTCGGGAAGTTGTGATAAGGCGGTGAGTTTGCGTTGGAGTAATGGTGAGCTTTAATGGGTGGTAATTATTGGCCTGGGCTTTGTAATTGAATTGTGGTGTCTGATGAGGTGTGAAAGTTGTGGATGATTGTTTTCGTTCTTTTGAGGGTTTGAGTAGGGGAATGGCAGCGCTTTGATGTTGGAATTATGTGATTTACTTTCAAAATTTGAAGAAATGAGAAAAAGGGTTCGCACTTGATTGTTCTTTGAAACTTAAAGTAAATATGGTACACTTGAATAATTATTAATAAAAATTTATCCAAGTAAATTCAGAATAATTTCGTGTATAGTAGCTTTTCCGTGAAGTAAGGTAATAAATATTAATCATTTTACTGATAAAAAGTATTTTATTTTACATCGATTACATTGAGAGCATATCATTTGTAAAATATATGAACACACGCGACCGCGCACGGAAACACACATAACATATATACACTGAAAAAAATTTTAGGCTGTAGAAAGCATAGTTTCGATTTGCTGTACTAGCACTATTTATACTGATCATTTACCCTTACAGACGGCTCAAGCAGTCTATTTATTTTTATAATGTAACGGCACTATTGGTCAGATGCGCAAAATGTATTTGTACACCTCTGACAACGGTACGTTTAGTTGACAACGCTACAATGCGAAGCCAACGTTTATGTTATAACCTCAAAAAGTCACCAAATCTGCCGATCAACCTCGTGTTCGCAATCCGCTTTTACGCATTTCATCTGTAATCCAGTGTATTTATCAATCGAGATTATTTTAGTGAAAAATATGTACGTATGTCGAATCATAACCTATTTAATGCTTCGACAAAAGAACTCTATACATTAGTGCTTTCAGTGTATCTTGTACGGCTCTCACAGCTGTATCGATACAATTACTGTACCTAAAAAATTCAGCGAAAAGAAAATCAGCCAAAAAGTATCGCTGTCAGAGCCGTACTTTCAGTTCTAACAACGTAAAATTTTTTTCAGTGTATGAGGCGTTTCACGTCAACTGTCCCAGCGCGCGCCGCTGGAGCCTCACATCGTGTTATTTCTAACTCACGCTTATGATACTAAAATATACTTTAAAAAATTGTTTGATAAGCGTTTTTGACATATTTTTTCCTCAGTTTTCCAATGGCGTAAGCAGTTTTTCCGAAATTTTCAATTTTCACCCTCAAAAAGTACAAAACATGTTATATCTCAAAATTAGTATATTATATTTCCGGGCCGTGCGTGGTATGACGCCCGAGGCGAAGCCGAGGGCGTCATGACGCACGGCCAGGGCATCCAATTTCCGGTCCAAGTATTGTATACTATTTTTCTTACTCCCCGGCCGAAAGTACGTTCTGTAATTGTTAAATAATTGATAAAATTGCGTTGTCGTCTGCTAGCTGTGTTTGAGTGTTAGTTTTTCTTTCGGCCCGCTCGATAGTACTGCCTCTGTCGGCCGCTTTGGGTAGCTCGGTCGATATTACCGACTGTTCTTTCTTTCGGCCCGGCGTGGAGAGCTGGTTTTTTGGCCGTCTGCTACTTTCGCTGTTACACAGATGGTTTGATGCCCGCCCGACATTTGCAAGACCGAGGCGAAGCCGAGGTTTTGCTGGTCGGGGCGGGCATCATAAATACATTCGTTAAAAAAAGAAAGAAATAAGGTCATGAAATAAGTACAATAAAGTTTGATTTTAATAATTTAAACTTTTTCAATATATTAACATCAAGTATTAATACAATAATTAATACAAGATTTACATTTAAATTAATCAGCTTTGGTCTTAATAATTTTAACTTTCAATATATTAATCTCAATATAAAATAAATTTTTGTTTGATTTTTTTTCTTTACAAATGATTTTCTTTATCAGATTTGTAATTGTTAATATTTACAATGAAATTGCCGTTGATAGTACAATTTTTAATTTTAATATATTTGTTTAAAGTTGCATTTATTTGATCATTCAATGAGTTATTCTGATCTTGATTTTGATTTTTATCTGCATTCAGTGATTTATTTTGATTTTGGTTTTGATTTTTATCTTGAATTTGAGGATTTAAATTTTTAAGAATTCTTTTTGATTCATTGGTGTTGGTTTGCGGTTGAAGAGTTGTTGTATTGCTTGTTGTCGTAGTAGGTTTTTGATCTGAAATAAAGTTTGTTACGAATGAAAAGTAGTACAGGTGGCATCGACTCTATACATTAGTATTTTTTATGCTTACCCGAAGTTGAATTGAAGTTGTTCGTAGTGATTTCTTCTTCGAAATCTGACCAATTTAAATTGTAATCAGATTCATCTTTGTCGGGTGTAGTATTTGTCAATGGTTTCGAATGAGACATTTCATCTTGAATTTGAGGATTTAAATTTTCAAGAATTCTTTTTTTACATGGAGGTGGTTGAGTAGTTACTTTATCTTTGAATCCTACTTTCACTGGTATTTTTGAAAGAAATTTTTTACTGTTGTGGTTTGTCGAGGATTGATTTTCATTGTTTTCCGGTGTAAGTATTTTCTTATTGCTGGCTGTGGTAAAGTGGAGTTGTTGGTCTGAAATAAAGTTTTCCGCCCTTTAACCTCAAAATGCCATCTTAAATGTCATTTTGCGGCCTCGGACGGAAAAATACGTTACTGAAACGTGGACGTAAGAGAATTTTTACCTCATGCGACTTTTCGACCTCGCTTCGCTCGGCCGAAAAACGTCGCATGAGGTAAATAATCCTCTTCCGCCCGCGTTAGTAATATACTATTGTTAAGAATGAAAGGTAGTACAGGTGGCATCGAGCAAACTTATCTAGTATATTAATATTTTTTATGCTTACTTGGAATTGGATGGAACTGGTTCGTAGTGAATTCCTGGTTGGAATGCGACCAATTTGAATGGTAGTCGGAGTGAGTTTCATTGGGTGTAGTACTTGTCGATGGTTTTGGATGTTTGTCGTAACTGTACGGATAATACCATTGAAAATCATTTGTCTATTATGTAGTGAATTTTCTATATACAGCGGAGTGCATCACAAATTCCAAATGTAAGTATTACCTGTGAATGTTAAAAATATAGTGTAAACTAACCAAGTATAAGAGTATTAATTGCGAAGTGAATATATAAATAATGAATTACCTCTGTGGCGAAATACACTTGATCATCGGCTGTTGTCATAAAATTCATAATTTCAGTCCAGATTTCTTCTTCGTCTTCAGAACCATCGGATGAGGATTCATCTGTGTTTGTTTCTTTGAAAGACATTTTTTTATCTCAATGGAAATTGAGAAATTGCACGTAATTTTATTGCTTTCAATCTTGACTTGTTTAGTTAAGCACGTTTTAGGTTAGAACGCGGACACTACCACTGCATGTGAACGCAATTTATTGCTACATTTCTCGAGAGAATTTGTAGAAAATAACAATTCATTTTTACATTTCTCGAGACAATTTCAGTCAGAGTGCGTGTCGAGCTATTCATTTTTCTGTAAGATATCGTGCAGCCAGAGTGCTGGGACTTGCGTAGTGTGTCACTTAATTGTTTCTACACGACTCGAGAGTACGTGTAGAAAACAAGAAAAAAAACAATGACCACGATCAAACAACACCACTTTTTATTTCAACTAACTCTTTTTACTCGTCACCCGTGCACTTTCCTTTGTTTATTTCGTACGCGTCAACTCGCGCTCGGACGTGCGAGTGAGACAGAGTGGCTCATGCGCGCGGGCGCTCAAGCGCAGCGGGTCGGGAAATTTCGGCAGCCAATCAGAGCGCGCGGTTGGTCTAAAATAAGATGCGAAAGTTTCTCTTTCGGCCCGGAGATGCGGGCCGGAAGTACGTACTTTCGGGTGGGCGAGTAAGAAATAGTACATTACTAACGCGGGCGGAAGAGGATTATTTACCTCATGCGACGTTTTTCGGCCGAGCGAAGCGAGGTCGAAAAGTCGCATGAGGTAAAAATTCTCTTACGTCCACGTTTCAGTAACGTATTTTTCCGTCCGAGGCCGCAAAATGACATTTAAGATGGCATTTTGAGGTTAAAGGGCGGAAAAGTGTATTTTTAATATTTTTTTTTACCCTCTAGATCGAAAGCTGAGCATTTTTTACGTAGGAAAGGATATTTTCCAAAGAGTGCCCGAGATGTTTTTTGCGAGAAATAGAATGCAAAAGAGTTTTTGAAGATGAAAATTGAAAATTTTGAAAAAACTACCAACATCATTGGAAAGCCGAGGAAAAAATACGTCGAAAACACATATCAAACAATTTTTTAAGTACTTTTTAGTATCATAAACAGGAGTTAGAAATAGCAGGTTTTGGGGCTCGCACGCCGCGCGCTGGGACAGTTGACGTGAAACGCCTCATATACATATTGTAATAAGGTAATAAGAGTTTCGAACTATATTTTTGAACTCAAAAATATATTTTGAAATATGATATTTAGGGTGACTTAAATATCATATTAAATCAATGAAGGAACGAATAGGGAAATTGTAACTTTTGTTATTTAATTAAGTGGTTTGAAAATGGATTAAAGGTAAAACCCTTTTGAAATTTATATTCTAAAATGTTCAAACTTTACGTCGGTGAGCAAATTTTGAATAAAGAATCAAAGCAAAAATTTTATTTAATGAAAATCTGTAAATATCTCCTAAAAACCAGTAAAGGAACACGCAATCTTAGTATCTAAATACGTTTCACCAGTGAAGGAATACATCGCCAGTGAATAAACACTTAATAGCGGCGATTTTATGATTTTATTCTTAACAAGATAATTTCTTTTATGCAGAATCTTTATATAAAATGAAATAAAAATGTTCAAGGATTCGAAAATTATCGTCATGTTAGATAAACAATACATAGAAAGCTTGATATTTTCATATATATGTAAAGAAAATGTTCGTTAACTGGTGACTGTTCCAATACTGGTGTAGTCACCCTATATACCTTTTGTTTAGGCAAAAATAATAATAATTTTAACATGAATTTTCTATCATTTTTCCAGTGTATTTTATAGAATTAAAAATTTTTTTTAAATATCACGTTGACATAGTTACGCTGACAAGAAAGAAGCAGAAAAAAAAAACTGCGCGTACTGCAATGTATAATCGACCGTCTAACATTTGCTACTAAAGTATTTAAAATACTGAAAAGAATGAAAAGAACCCGTTCAACGTGACGATGTAAGTTATTAATAGACACAAATCACAGAAAAATGAAGTTAAATTTGTAAACGCAGATAAAATTAATGTATTTTATCAGTCCCTAAAAATAATATCCAAAGTGGAAAGTTAAATAAAGAAATTAAATAAAAATACGTATATTTACCTATATTTAAATACACAGAGAAAAGGAAATCTTTACTGTTAAGACGCGTTATTAACTATTAACGGACGGACGTTTGGATACGAACAAATGAATATTCATTTATCGTTAAACCAATTCATTAACAGTTCAGAAATGATTCGTTTGAGAAGTTTTCATATATTAAAGTTATGGATTCTTTACTATCTTTACTATTTATTAAGACACATTTTTTAATAGTAAAACATCTTTTTTTATAATTATAAAAAATTTCGTAAACTATATTTTTTACATATATAATTTATATCCGACATCATTTAGGGGGTTTTTCAACCCGTTGATTTAGATTTTGAAATCTATTTTAGTGTACAATGCAACGCCCATGCCCAGGAGACGATTTTTGCGCAAATCATAGCCTTTAGAGCAAGTCTGGGAGTTTCGACACGCTAAACTGGATTTTTAGGTCTATTTAAGTGTATGACTGTACGCGCGTGCTTAGGATACGATTTTTGCAATATCAAAATAATAACTATGTTTTATGGTATTGTAGTAAAAATTGCTATGTACATAGTAAAAATTATTGAACAGATAGGAACTTTTACTATAATAATATCGTAATTATTTTGATATTGCTTGAAGTATGTCTTGACGTTACTATGTATTATAGTAATTTTTATTATATCAATTTCCTCAGTGCAGAAATCCAGTTCAGCGACTCAACCCCCCCCCCCCCCGGATACCCTCAGATTCTGGCTAAAAGCTTTGATTTGTGCAACAATTATCTCCTGGGCAAGTGAATAGACCTAAAAATCCAGTTGAGCGGATCGAAAAACCCATTGCGCGTGCAGTCATACACTTAAATAAACCTCGGAAACGAGCTCAACGACACAAAAACCCCCCTGGGTACCCTCAGATTAGCACTAAAGGCTTTAATTTGCACAAAAATCATCTACTGCGCATGCGCGTTTCATTGTACACTAAAATAGATCTCAAAATCGAAATCAGCGGTTCTGAAGACCCCCTGAATGACCTCGTATGTGAGATGTGGCGTTCTTTCTCTAACGCCACGATATATAATTTTAAAGGCCCCATAGATTTGATGCGGCTTTTCTTCCTTTAAACTAAATATTCTATTATTAAACGGTATTAGTTATTTAAAAAAAATTTTATTAAACGTTATTAGTTATTTTAAAATAATTTTATTAAACGTTATTAGTAATTTTAAAACAATTTTATTAAAATTATTTCGATTTCCCATAGTTATTTGCGAACTATCGAGTAAATTTATTATAATAACACGGTGAAATCATATTTTGTCGCGCGGTACGAAGAAAAGCCAACTTGGAAGTTACAGGCGAAGAAAAGCCAAAAACGCGTCTAAGACGAAGAAAAGCCAGTTTGGGTCCTCCTAGACGAAGAAAAGCCAGTTTGCGCCCTCCCAAACGAAGAAAAGCCAGTTTGACTTGTCTCAGTGGTAAAGTAGGACTATTACACCCCCCCCCCCTAATATTATGAAATATTTTATAATATTTACATAATTTGGGTTTTGTGGCCAATACTACATGCTTGTAGTTTTTAAAGTAATGGCTGGTTAGATGTAAAGATTTTCTTTTCTCTGTGTACTTCTTACATTCTTGTACACTATATTAAATTCATTTTAAAATATATTAATATCATTTTAATATTCTCGTCTAAAAGCAAGAATCACCAGTAAAAAATTAATTCCAGAAAACACAACACACTCTTGACCCCGTAACCCGCACCCTAAACCGCAGCCCAAACCGAATTTTCTCAGCTCGACAAAGCCGCACGCCCGTCCGCAAGAATAAGAAGAAGGCATCATCCCGGCGCAGCATCCCTCCGGAGACTGACCATAGGAACAACGAAGGTGCCAAAGTCTCAGCGCGTATAATAACCAGTGACCGAGCCGCGCCCCGGTGTGAATCCACCAGTCCATTGTGTAGCTCACCTTCGCGCCCACGGTGTCCATCATCTCGCGGCTTTGTCGAGAGCTGGACGCGGGGGCGGAGTGGGGACGCGCACTAGTTGTCCGCACTCTCTTTTGCCACGCGCGGCGTAAACAGCGCCGGGGGGCGAGGTACACTTCCACCACCCGTGGATTTATACACAGCAGCGGCCGCAACGGATTACTAATTTACTGGGGAGAAGCGCGCGCGAAGTCAGCTGCTGCTACCGCCGCTCTAAGCCTCTCGATTCTCCTACCTGCCTGCCTTCGAGGCCCGATTAGACGGAGGTGAGCAGAGGCCCGTACCTGTTGGGACTGTTGTTTACCGAAATTAAGATTAACTTTGGCCGAGTGTGAAAGGCCACGAATAAACGGTTTACGGCTATGCAGAGGCCGTGAAAAGTCAACGTTTTAAAGCGCATTACACTGGGGCTTTGCGCCGCGTTGTAATCGACTGTCTTTGAGGAGATTTACACGCGCGAACACATTGTAATGCCGGTGATTTTAAAAATAACAGGGGTTTGGAGATTTAGGGCGGATGGTGAATGGAAAAAGATTGATTAGACTTAACGGAGTTTAATTGTCTATACTGTTTGAAAAATTAATTTTACAAATATATTTATTTATTTTTTTACAATGATCAAAGAAAAATTTATTTTGTTTGTTGAAAAAAGTGTGGGTAGACCGGGGCGAGTTGGCTATAGAGGTAAGTTGGCGCGGTGTTAGTGACTCCACCTGTCGGTAATATTTGTAATAGCAAAACATCATTTGTTACAATAAGAAATAAGTTTGAATTTTTGTATATAGCTAGAGTAAATTAACAATTTTTTGTTATATAAATGTTAATTTATATTATAGGGCTTACTTTTAGCTTTTATTTCATACATATCACATCTTTGAAAATGTAATTCGCATATGCATAAATTATGTTTGAAAGTATGACGAACCCTCGGGGCAATTTTGGCGCACTTTTTCTGGGGTAAATTGTGGCCCGGGTTAAATACTATGAGTCTTAACCCTAATACTTTTTTGTGATAATTGTATCAGCTAGGATTCGTAAAAAAGTTAGTTTTATTTTTTATTTGTTTATAAAAGTTCTATTATGAAAATGTATTGATTGATTAATAAAAGTGCACTTAAAGTATTTTTAAATTGTTTAAATTTAAATAAAAAATAATCATAATAAATCTGTTAGGACAATAATTTGTCTTAATTTTCTTGTTAGTCAACCTGTCCCAACCTAAGAGCCAATAAGCCTCGGGGTAGGGGCAACTTGGCTCAATGAAGAGATAATAAAAATATATTTTTATTTTTAAAACTTCTTATTTTAATCTTAAGATAAAAATTGTAGAAGAGTACTTAGGATAACAGTGTTAGATTTTTCAAAAACATAGGGGAGACTGGGGTAAAACTAAGGTTAAAGATTTCTTAGCTCGCAAGATCGTGTTCATCGTAAAAATCATATTGCGTATAATTTTCCTGTAAACAACATATTCTTTCAGAACATAATCTTATTATTTATGCTATAATAAATAAGTAGGAGTAATTCCGTTTCTCAATTTTACTTTTAATTGCAAAAAATGAATAATTACTTTTTTCGAACTTTGGGGTTAAATCGGATAGCTTATTTTCTGTTTTCTTTTAATGTAATGATAAAATAAATAATAATAGACATTTAGTGAGCGGTTCATTACATGATACATATCAAATTTATTTGTTTTTTGGTACAGAAATGCGTAAATTTATTAGAAATTATTCCCAGCAAAGCTGGTCAGAACAAAATATGGTTTCAGCAATTTTTTATAAAAAGAACGTTAATTTATAATTATTAATAAAAGATTTCTTCATTAAACAACATTTTTACATCTTTGTATTATTTCTAGAATGTCGAATACCGCTTAAAATTCTAATAACATTTTTTGCAAATATTTTTTTGGTTAAACTAGTTGATTTTCAGTACCTGAATGTAAACTAAAAGCAATACTAGCCTTAAATATTTAAATATTGTTATTATTTTGTTATCTATTTTTAACAAACAATTTCCAAAAATTATCCGTTTTTAACCCAGTCTCCCCTACTTAGGAATTAGAAAAAAAATATTATGTAAAAAGTGCGCATACTCTCCCCTGTCTTCCTTAATAGTACATATACAGTTGCGTGCATATCTTTTTGGCCACCCTATACTAAAATCACTCAATATTAAAAGTTTTCTAGCTCCGTTAAAAATCCATGCTTTTAAAAAAATCCAACGCGGTTCTATAGAGTAAAGCAACACCTTTCATATCCCATCCGTTAAAAAAAAAAAATTAAAATGGCATTTTTTACATTAAAAAATCCAAAACTGTTTTTTTCATTTTCCCCCCCTCAAAAAAATTCTTCTAACTTTTGAAGCAGTCGATGGATTTTCAAAAACCAAATTGGAATCGATACGTATTCGTCTTATCTTTAAAATAAGAGCAATATGGTCCATTTCTATCGAGCCGATAAAAAGTTATGCAATTTTTTTAACAAAAAATCACTCTTTTATCAAGTTCGATTATCTTTGAATATATGCACCATAGAAAAAAACTTCTGAGAGAAAAATGTTTGTTTTTGCATGTAGAATACATATTTAACAAAAGAAATTATTTTTGAGAAAAAAATGTTTTTTTTTATTTTTTATCGTAGAATTTTTTTTCTTTTTTTACGGACTTTTGTTATGAGATAAACAGAGCAAGTTGTACATTTTTATAACAATTTTTGCTCTGTTTTTCTCATAAAAAAAATCCGTAAAAAAAGAAAAAAAATTTTACGATAAAAAATGAAAAAAACATTTTTTTCTCAAAAATAATTTCTTTTGTTAAATACGTATTCTACATGAAAAAACTTTTTTTCTCATTTTTTCTCCAAAAACTTTCCAAAAAAAAATCATTTTTTCTCTCAGAAGTTTTGTTCTACAGTGCATTTCAAAGATAATAGAACTTAATAAAAGAGTGATTTTATGTTAAAAAAATTGCATAATTATTATCGGCTCGATAGAAATGGACCATATTCCTCTTATTTTAAAGATAAGACAAATACGTATCGATTCCAATTTGGTTTTTGAAAATCGTCGACTGCTTCAAAAGTTAGAAGAATTTTTTTGAGGAGGAAAAAATGAAAAAAACAGTTTTGGATTTTTTAATGTAAAAAATGCCATTTTAATTTTCTTTAAAGGGCGTGATATGGAAGGTGTTCCTTTACTCTATAGAACCGCGTTGGATTTTTTTAAAAGCATGGATTTTTAACGGAGCTAGAAAACTTTTAATATGGAGTGATTTTAGTATAGGGTGGCCAAAAAGATATGCACGCAACTGTAGAATAATGTTACTTTCCCGATAAATATATTTATCACAAAAAAGTAACATACACTGAAAAAAATTTCAGGCTGTAGAAACCATAGTTTCGATTTGCTGTACTAACACTATTTATAGTGTTCATTTACCCTTACAGATGGCTGAAGTAGCTATTCATTTGTATAATGTAACGGCACTATTGGTCAGATGCGGGAAATGTACTTGTACAGCTCTGACAGCCGTACGATTTAGTTTTGCCGCCGATATTTGTTTGTTCACAACGCTACAACGCGAAGCCGATGTTCATGTTATAACCTAAAAAAGTCAAGAAACCAGCCACATCAACCGCATGTTTGCAATCCGCGTTTGCGTATTTCATCTATAATCAGTGTACTTATCAATCGAGATTATTTTAATGAAAAATATGTATGTATGGCGAATCATAACCTATTTAATGCTCCGACAAAAGAACTCTATACATTAGTGCTTCAGTGTATCTTGTACAGCTCTCACAACTGTACGAATACAATTACTGTATCTATAAAATTTAGCAGAAAGAAAATCAGCCGAACAGTACTGTTGTCAGAGCCGTACTTTCAGTTCTTATAACGTGAAATTTTTTTCAGTGTACGCAAATAAGTATAATCGTTAATCAAATAATTAAGAATAAACAAGATAGTTGAAGAATTATTGAATCTACTTCTCTGTTTCTGTGTGATAAAAACAAAGTACCAACAATAACTTTCATAGAAAATATCAAGAATGAATTTTATCTCGACAACTCTTATAAAAAAACATACATATTTGGAATATATCGGAACATTATGTCTACAGCAAGCGAAAATATGTTGGATTTTCCTGAGAAAAAGAAACATTTCAAGGCAACGCGATCACTATCATTATCATCATTTTTCGTGTCATAATATAAATGTCTAAATAAAGTATTTTTTTTTCTTGGAAAAGAGACAAGAGATTGATCAGTTGATAGTAAGCCTGAGTAATATCCTACAACAAGTAGTGATTAATAAATACAAAAATGCTCGACATATATTTTTATCATTTATTTATCAATTACGTCACATTCTCCGCCTAAATATAAGGAAACCACTAATAAAAAATTAATACTATAATAAAATAACAACAATGAAAAAAAGAACAACATCATTATTAATTCTGAATAAAAAATACAATTAACCTTGATAAATACGCATGACACATTCGCGCGCGAGCCTTTAATTTTTTTTACCTCTCTCTCGCTCTCTCTCCCTCGCGCCATAAATAACCAGAACCACACGGAGAAGCAGAGAGACAGAGAGACGCAAATTCAACGAGAAACAGAACGAAAGCCCACTGAACGCGGATATATAGGGAAAAGAAGAGAGGCGAGCGTATGGGCCGCGCCGATAAGCCATCTCTAATGGAGCACAGCACCGCAAGCGCGCGAAAGCGGAGAGAGAGAGAGAGAGAGATTGAGAGAGAGAGAGAGAGAGAGAGAGAGAGAGAGAGAGAGAGAGAGAGAGAGAGAGAGAGAGACGGAAGAACGAACGAGAGAAGGAGAGACACGCGTAAAAGCCGCCGTTAATCGAGGAGAGTAGCGCTTGCGCGACGGTCAACTTTAATCTCGAATTCCAGAAACAGGAAGCCGCGCGCGGTATAATTCGGTAGATTGTTGGAAAGAGACGACAGGGGAACGAGAGAAAGAGAGAGAGGGAGAGAGAGAGAAAGAGAGAGAACTCGAGACACGAATTATCGTAAAAGTGAATTAAATTGCCCTCCCTCCCGTCTGGTTTACCACGCTTGCGAGTGTTTGAGCCGCTCTCTCTTTCTCTCTTGCTCTCTCCCCGGGAAAACATTTTTCGTATCTGCAGCGGTCTGGAGTGTCATTAATGTAATGCATATTCCCGCAGCGTATTAGCCCGGGAGCGTCAGCGGGGCTTGTCTCTGTGTACGTTAGCGCTGAAGCTTGTTAATTAATAAATTGTTTTCCGCTGCTTTTTTTTTATCTTTAGTGTGGTGTTGGAGCGCGGGTCTTTAGTTGCTCGATAAGCAAAGAAATGTCGGGGAAAGTAATGGTATTGGCAGCTAATGAATTAACGGAAGTGAAGATAATTTTTGTTAAAAAAATGATAATATAATTATTTGTGCTGATCTTTTTGTTTTATCAGATTCGTAGGTAATATTTAAATACAATATTTCGTACATCATTTATACTATTTTTATTTGTTATATGCGATTTCATTGGTTTGAAAAAAAAAATCAACTAATATTAAACAATGTATATTTGATAGTTCATTGACAACTCTCTGTTATTACACTGAGAAAAAAAATTATGTAATTTTTATAATACTTATAGGAAAATTTACCATACTGTAGGAGAATCTCACCGCAAGACGTCAGTTTAATAGTTTTTATAAGACAGTATAGTAATTTTTATACTTTCTCGAAAAATATCAGAAAAAAGATTATTCACCGATTTTATTCGTTTTATTAAGGAATTTATTAAGAATAAACAGATCTGATTAAATTATATTAAATTTAAACGATGAAAAAAGATCTTTCCGGAATGGGGAATCAAACCTGGGCCTTCGAATTGACAAGCGATCTCCTTACCATTTGCGCCGTTGACGAACACTTACGATGATGAAATTGGAATCGTTTACATATGTTACAGTATAACAATACTTATAAAAGTGAATTATTCTTATCAAACTTTAAAAACAAATTGGATATTAATCTATGGATAATTATCTAAGTGTTGATCAAAGTAATTAATAAAAAAATGTATCTATACTATATCTAAAGTAAGTTTTCTTCAACAAAATTGCAGGTTAGAATGAGTCGGTGCGATGATATGTTGTTTTGATGGTAGCGCGTATGCGCAGTGCAATGCGTACTCCTAAAATTACTATACTGTATAGGAAAAATTTTTATCCAGTATAATAAAATTTACGAGTTTTCTAGGTAAAATTTATATTAAAGTTTTGTAAAATTTATGAAATCTAATTTTTATCATGCTGTTCAGTAAATTTTTTCTACTTTTGTATAATAACTTTTATTAACTTTTTATTAATTTTTTCATACTTTTAGTGTAAAAGTTATTAGAATTTTAGTAAATATCTCACTTGTGCGATCTTGTGGTAGGATTCTCCGCACAGTATAGTAATTTTTCCTATAAGTATTGTAAAAATTATAAAACTTTTTTCTCAGTGTACTGACTCTATAAGTGGGCTTAAAAAAGGTATTATGATTTGAGATTTATCTTCAGTTCAACGCTTTTCCTGATAAATTTAATCACCTATTCATAAGTGGAAATTGAAACTTAATTTTAAACTGTGCGGTTGTTTTAAGTAAAATTATCGACTGCAGGGCGATATTTCAATTTTGTCAGAACTTGCTTGAATGATAATTACACTGATACTTAAAATAGTGGCATTACCGAGGAAACCGCTAACTATAGATTATCTCCGAAACATTATGATAGCATCTGTCGATATACAGTATGAAATCGTAATTCCGAGTAATCGAGTAATTTCATTAATAAAGTTTGAAAGGATTGATTATTACTTGATGTGCTTCAATCACGAAATAGCTCGATATAACTCTTCAGAAAATGTGATGTTTTTTCATTATAATAGAAACGTTTCTCTTATCGTAGATTTGAGATTATATGTTAACTTCCACGTAAAACCACCGAGCAAATAGAATTCTAAAAACGAAAAATTTATTCCGTTTTCACTTTGCGTTTTGCAAATTTTATGAGGAAAGAAATCGAGTTCTGATCCAGCTTAATTATCTTAGCTGTCTATAAATGGTTTTAGGAAATCATTTGAGTAAAAGCTATATATTAACGCTTGTTGATTGACTTCTTTTTCATTATGCCTAAAAAATTTATGACTTTCAAACAAAATCTTAGACTTAATTCCTTAGGGATTACATATTCTAACAAATTTATAATTCACAATTTCAATTTTATCGAATCTTATATGAGGAAAATCAGTGACATCTTGTAAAAGTAAGATAGGGTTCATCGCACCGGCAACGCCACTGAAAAATTAACTTTCACGCCAATTCCTCAATATTATTTAATTAGCCTCATTATCCATAATAAATTATTCACATCACTCATCAATAACTCATGGGGACCCCATCAATCACTTGTGCGCACGCGCTCTGGCTCTCTCTCTTTCTCTCTCAAAACTCGCCATACGTAAAAATCCAAAAAGAAAGCCGCTGGCAGACAAATTGGCCGGGCGCTAGGTTCTTTTTTCGCACAAAAACACACACACACATACAGACACACACACACACACACACACACACACACACACACACACACACACACACACACACACATTGGCCATAAGAAAGGCCGGGCGATCTAATCGCTTTTCCATTAAACCGAAAGAATGGCACCTAATCCGGGAGGATCGATCGTAACCCGATGCCCATTTGCATCCTCGCGCTCGCTCGCTCCCCCGGCAATCCCGTCATAAATCTCCACTCCACACACACACACACACACATACGCACAGGTGCATACACACACACAGACACATGCATATGCGGGTTTGGCTTATTATTAGCGCGAGGCTCGCTTATCAGCAGGAAGCGGTGGTCCGGGCCACCCGAGAAAAACGTATACGCGAAGAAGAGATCTGCGCTGCCGCCGCGCGTGTGCTTGTGCGCCTGGAGAAAGGAGGAGAGAATTAATGCACCCGCGAGAGAGAGAGAGAGAGAGAGAGAGAGAGAGAGAGAGAGAGAGAGAGAGAGAGAGAGAGAGAGAGAGAGAGAGAAAGAGAGAGATGAGAGGTTGGGATAAGGGCATCCTTAGGGCGAGCTTAGCGGCTACTGTGCTGCGTAAGAGAGAAAGAGAGAGAGAGTGAGTGAGAGGTGAGCTGGACCACCCCCGAGTATAGTGGCGGCTGAGGTGGAGAAGGAGGAGGTAGAGGAGTATACGCGTGTGGCGCGATATGGATGGGCTTAAGGGTGGACTACACTGAGAGATGACGATGATGATGGCGGGATGATGAATGAGAGTGCGCAATGCGATGGTTTTTCTTTCTCTTTTCTTCATTTTTTTAGGGCGTTCCCGGGGGATTTTCCCGCGCGGGTGGCGGCTGTTTGGGGGCCATTTGCAAGTCCATTGATAGGTACATTAGATGGAAATCTTACTTTGGGGGAAAGCGCGGGATTAGGAAAGTTGGTAAACATGAAGTCGAGAATCGTGGGCAGAAGACAGTTGTGAGAGTCATGAGACTTAGTATTATACTAGGATTTGTGAGATTTTTGTCAGAATAGTGTAGTAAATACTTTATTCGAAAAATATATTTCAATAGAGCGGGAATGCGATTATTATACTGTACGAGTTCACCCGGATCTTATTTTTTCATTATTATACTTTATATAAAATAAGTATACTTATGATAGATCTTGCGTCGTTAACATGTTTTATACAAAGAGATCTTTAACTTTTTCAATTGTATTATCTTCTATATAAACACATGTGTAAATATGCCATTTTGTTTCCCATACTTAAAACTAACAAATTGTTTTAGCAAATTGTAAAAACCAACGTCCATCGAGCTGCAATAATCGGTGTGCCACCTCCTTAACCCCCTCAGCCTCACCCCCCGCCCTCAAGCCCAGAAGCCGAAATCCGCTTCTCTCTTTCTCTCTCTCTCCTCGCTCCCAATGCTCCCAAAAAGCGCAGCGTGTATCCTTCTAGGATTTCACATCTCTCGCGGACCCTTTCGGAATTATCGCGAACACAATGCCGCCGGTCTTACGGCGCAACACACTCTCACCCTCTCTCCCTCCTTCGCACGAGAGAAGAGAGTCGTCGGTCGGCTTGTTCGGGGCGCGGGTATCGCGCCCGCCGCATCAGCCACGGCTCATAACTCATACGCGAGAGGGAGGCGAGGAAGAAGAAGAAGGAGCAGCAGCAGAAGAAGAAGATCTAGCCCCCGGAATCGTCTTCACGAACGGGTGACGTTCCGTTGTTCGTTACATTATGCAGCAGAGGAGGTGGAAGGTGGAGTAACTGTAGTAGCCAGTGTGCGGTGGATTTAAGGGAGATGGGAGAGAGGGATAAAAATCCTTTTCGGTGCATTATGTTGGTATAAGTGCCGGACAATGAGTTCACTGTGTTGGGCGGTCGGTGGTGGCGTCGTGCCACCCGGGAAGATCTCGAGCGGTGAAATGATAAGTCGTTGAGATAATTAAGAGAGTCAGACGTTTGTAGGAGGGTATCTGGGGGTTTGGTATTGTGCTAGTTGAGTCTGATTTGGGAGCGATGGAAGTGTGGATTAGACGATAAGGTCGTATATGAGTCTTAGAAAAGTAGGCAAATGTGGTTCTGTTCAATGGAGAATTGTTGTCACTGAAGAATACTTATGAGTATTGTTGAATTGGTGGTTCTTCCCGCGTAAAAAAAATTGAGATGATTAAAAGGTCGCTTAAAGATACGTCTCGATTATGGCCGTTTTTGTTACTTTTTAAGATGACAAATCTCAACGAATAATCTAGATGATTTTAATATCTTATTAATCATCGCCTTTGAAACATTTTAAGATGATTTTCAGACATACCAAATTCATTATTTAATATCATTTTAAGATAAATTTGAAATGCTTTTGAAATGAATTTGAGACGAATTCGAGACGAGCTTTCGTACTGAATTTAAGATAATTTTTAGATTTTTTAAGATGATGATAAGATTAACTTCAGACAAACTTTTGACAACGTTAAGATGTCTGATAAATGAATTGATTCGAAAATTTTTAAATTTATTAAAAAATTGTTTTAATCGATTCTTTAAACCCGATTAAGGGGTTTATACCAAAAGCAAGGCAAGTCTTCAAGTTTAGACTCTTTTTAAAGAGTGATTTAAAGGAAGAAGAAGAAAGAAGAGATAGTGGGGGCCCCCTCCGTCACCCCCTACCAGTGAGGTACAGCCTGCCCGGATCACCGTCCAGGAGCCCCTTACGTAGAAATGAATCCACGTAGGAGGAGCCTGGGCGATTCCAGTTACCTCTCCTTAAAGAAGGAAATCAAAAATAGGAAGTTGTGCGTTACCCTGTGAGGGTATTTCCACACTATCAGAAATTATAGAGCAAAAACGGTTGTATGGCTGGACTACTATGTGGAGTGTAGAATGGGGAAAAACCTCGCTAGGAGTAAAAACCCATTTATCTTAAGTTAGTTGTTGAGACGCGTAGAATGACTTTATTAGACAGAAAAAATAGATGAGTAATTTATATAGGTAGGTAAAGGTGATATGCGGCAGTAGTGATTTAAAGGCTGAATCTCTCGGACTTATATACTCTCGGCGTTTCAATGTGTTTAGGGGGTGCCGCAATCGATGCGCCGCGTAGCGGCGGCAAACGACAACCAGGAGTTCGGTTACTTCCGATCGGTTGTCACCGTCGTTAGACGCTACGCAGTACATCGATCGGGGCACCCCTAAACACATTGAAACGCCAAGAGTATATAAGTCCGAGAGATTCAGCCTTTAAATCACTCTTTAACAAGAGTCTAAACTTCAAGGCTTGCCTTACTTTTGGTATAAACCCCTTAATCGGGTTTAAAGTGATTAAAAAAATTTGTTGTAAATTTTTTAATCAATTCATTTTTTAGACATCTTAATGTTGTCATAAAAGTTTGTCTCAAGTTAATCTTATCATGATCTTAAAAAATCTAAAAATCATCTTGAATTCAGTACAAAAGCTCGTCTCGAATTCGTCTCAAATTCATTTCAAAAGCATCTCAAATTTATCTTAATAGTGCATTACGATACGTGGGCCGGAAATTGGATTTCCGGGCCGTGCGTGGTATGACGCCCGAGGCGAAGCCGAGGGCGTCATGACGCACGGCCAGGGCATCCAATTTCCGGTCCAAGTATTGTATACTATTTTTCTTACTCCCCGGCCGAAAGTACGTTCTGTAATTGTTAAATAATTGATAAAATTGCGTTGTCGTCTGCTAGCTGTGTTTGAGACGTTTGAGTGTTAGTTTTTCTTTCGACCCGCTCGATAGTACTGCCTCTGTCGGCCGCTTTGGGTAGCTCAGTCGATATTACCGACCGTTTTTTCTTTCGACCCGGCGTGGAGAGCTGGTTTTTGGCCGTCTGCTACTTTCGCTGTTACACAGATGGTTTGATGCCCGCCCGACATTTGCAAGACCGAGGCGAAGCCGAGGTTTTGCTGGTCGGGGCGGGCATCAGAAACACATTCATTAAAAAAGACAACACCACTTTTTATTTCAACTAACTCTTTTTCTCGTCACAAGTGTACTTTCCTCTGTCTATTTCGTACGTGTCTAACCTTCACACCACACAAACATATTTCTTCGAACGCTTCCGTCCGTACGTTTACTTAATTGTTTCTACACGACTCGAAAGTACGTGTAGGAAACAAGAGGAAAAAACAATGACCACGATCAAACAACACCACTTTTTATTTCATTTAACTCTTTTTTGTCGTCACCTGTGCACTTTCCTCTGTTTATTTCGTACGTGTCTAACCTTCACACCGCACAAACATCTTTCGTCAGACATGCGCGCGGGCGCTCAAGCGCCGCGGGTCAGGAAATTTCGGCAGCCAATCAGAGCGCGCGGTTAGTCTAAAATAGGATGCGAAAGTTTCTCTTTCGGCCCGGAGATGCGGGCCGAAAGTACGTACTTTCGGGTGGGCGAGTAAGAAAAATGATATTAAATAATCAATTTCGTATGTCTGAAGACCATCTTAAAAATGCTTTAAAAGGCCGAATGTAACGATGATTAAAAAAATATTAAAATCATCTTGATTATTCGTTGAGATTTGTCATCTTAAAAAGTAATAAAAACGGCTATAATCGAGACATATCTTAAAGCGATCTTTTGTGATCTCAACTTTTTTTACACGGGTTATCATTAAACAATACATGTGAGTATTGTCGGATTGAAGCACAGTTTTTAGTAGCATTGAGTTAACATAACTTGAATACCAATTAACAGTTAAAGTATTAGTCATACACTACAGAGACATTTTATATTTCTATTGAGAATCGTCTTGGCTCATATTAACAAGTTAACTTAAGAATTATCACCCTTTTAGAAATACTGAAATTAGTAAATAGATAAGAAAAATAGTTTATTATTCGATAGCGATGAAACGATTATTTCGGTCATGTTCCCCATTTAATGGGAAAAACGCTAGAGTCACGTAACCTCGTATAGTAATTTATTCGTATAATTAGAAACATATAACGAAAAACGATACTTTACTCATATGCATAAATAAGAAAAACTGGAGCAAAATTCATTTTCAGTACTCCTTAAGGACGCTTGCTCACAAAATGAGTTTCTATAGAATCTTATGAAACTTGCAGGGTAGATTCTTATTGTTATTATGTGCAACATCTGCAAACTTCAGAAAGCCTAGCAACACCGTTCATGAGATATAAGCTATCAAAGTTGGACAATTTAATACGGTGTCTTATGAAAAAGTCGTGAAAAAATTAACGTTTTCATTAATAACGCCAAAAGTTTTCTATAGAATTGAACGAAAAAGAGATATTTTACTAATGATGATATTTTAAATAAGCTCTCCAAAATCCAGAAAGCCTAGCAGCACCGTTTTCGAGATACAGTTGTTTAAAGTAGGTATCTTCGGCCGCGCGTGTCCTTGTGTGCGTGTAAACAAACCAATGGCGTGCCCGCGCGCTACGCGTGTGTCTACACAGGCAGACGGAGCGCTTCGATTTAATGTACACACCGATGAAGCGGCGCCATGTGTACGTGTACAGTCTCGCGTGAAATTTTGAGAGTGGGGAGACCCGAGAGAGCGCTAGGCGTACAGCGTTCGACTCTGCGTACTTTTGGTTACGATTGCAATGAGCTAGCGTCCTTAAGCAGATATAAACGAAAATAGTAATTTTTTCCCTTGTTTCTGTTTCTCTCACTCTCGCCATAATAAATAGCTTGTTATTAGGTTTTCCTTGAAAATTAAAATTGAGTCTATGTAGTTTTTTGGCTAATAAATAGGAAATTATGACCGGAATAATCGTTTCACCGATGGTGAAAAAAAAATACATTTTTCAGCCTTTTTCGAGTAAAACAAGCAATTTCTGCGCAAAAAATGGATTTCGTTTCTACCAGGGGAGTAAGATGCCCATTAGACGATATTTTACTCAATCATTATTAAAATCCCGACTCCCCCACTTATTGTCTCTTTATTTAGGCACATGTATACACATCATTCTGATAACTCACCAAAAAATAACACACACGCGCCATTCAGAATTAAAAGCTCACATTTACGGCCCCAACGACCGTTTAATCGTATTACTTACCTCGCTCGCTCATTCAATACGAAAACACGCGCTCTAAGACGTAAATTACGAGGCTGCGCATAAATCCTCGCTGGCGCATTTTTCAAGCCTACCACTGCGCTCCCTCGCGGTGGGCCTACTTAAAGGAGGAATTATAGGGAATTAGTCGGACCGTACCTAAGAGAGAGAGAGAGAGAGAGAGAGGGAGGGGGGGCTGATTAACGTTTCAATTGCCGGCTCGTAAATAGTTGAAATTCGCCACTTCCGGCTACGGGGGGGAAGAGGCCCGTGAATCATGTGGGCGGACACATTCGCGCTCTTGTGCAGTTGCGGGGGATGGCGCGCGGTACTGGCAGGTATCTGCGCCGCGGAGCGCAAGGAGAAGTTGCCGCGCCGATCATTGCGCCAGCTCGTTCTTTATTCCCGGAGAGATGTTGTACGACTTCATCTTGATTTACAGCTCGTCTGTAATCTGCGGGAGCGTGTGCGGCAGGATAATGCGCAGGGGCTTTGAGATTGTGGTGTTATTTGTTTATTTCTTATATATTTTTCATTTGGTGGGTAAAATGTTACCGAATGAATGATTTAAAATTATACGGGACTTGATCTAAAGGTAAAATTAAACATGATTATGTAGAGTTAAGGAGCTATGTTTTGAAATAGTCTTTACTATTGATGGAAGAAGCAGTGATTTATAAATCCCTTATATTTTATTCAATTATGTTTTGGCTTTATTAGGGCTGTAAATGTCTTACAATTAGTCTGAAATTATTTAAAAAATCATAATTGTACATTATTAAATTCACTTTTCATTAAAAATCTGTTACCATTAGAAAATAGATTTGAAAGGCCGAAATTAAATCCGTATGAACATCATTCAACCGCTCAAAAATCAAATTCCCTGACATTCCTCACTGACTTCTTCATCCGCAGGCTCTCTCTCTCTCATTCAGAAATTTTTCCTCATTCGCAAGACGAGCGCGCATACGTGTTCATCGTGGTTATACAGGCTCGTTCACACACATACGTATACACATACACACATCGCGCGTATTCTCCGCGGACCCCCCGGCTGCTCCTTAGTTCTCTTTATCTCACTCCCGGTACTCTCTGCTTCTTAGCATCTCTCTCCCGCCCTTTTTTTCTCTCTCTTTTCGCTTTTTACATTCCCTCCCTCGCATGCTCTTCCTCTAGTGTACAATTCCTCGTAATACGCGGTCATATTTCAAGATTAGGGAGCGGGAGAAAGAGAAAGAGAGACGAAGGTAGAAGACGAGAAAAAAGGAGGAGTGCAGCGAGTTTCGGTAGCGAGCTGAGAATTACAGTGTATTATGCTTATTATGTGTCAATTTGTTTACATTTTTAGTTTGAGATTCTTATAAGGGGAGATTATGTGATTATAATCACTTATTAATAAATAAATGCATTTCATACGTTAGACGTACGTATATAAATAATATATTAGATCTTTAATAATAATTCTTATTAAACGCGATAATTGAATTTATTGGTTTAATTTATTTATACTGTAAGCACATGAACTGATTAAATTGGACAAAACTTCATATAATAACAATAGTCCAACATAAAATAAAATTAATTGAATATTAAATATTCAATTTAAAGTTGTACATTATAATTAAAACATTAAATCAATAAAAATATATATTGATTATCACAGAAATTACTAGCCAAATCATAATTTTGTTGCACCTTGCTCTTTCTATAACGTTTTCTTTATCCAGTCAATATCATTCAATAATAACCCATACGTCATTCTTTTTCCAACCGACATTCTTATCAACCACTAACAATGAGCATTCCAAACCGTTTTTCCCACTCACAGAATCATCAAAAAAATTTCATAACACTGCTGCGTCTTTCAGAAATATGTCGCCCCGTAGGAACTCGAGATATCGCACAATTTAATTGCGACGTACACGCACACGTACACATGCACACAGAGACAGCTCGTGCAGCACGAAATAAAGACAGAAGGGCAGCCGCACACGCGCGCGGAAATTCAAAAAGTAATGAAAAGCTTCGACGTCGCATTGCGGCAGCGCTAGAATTTCTCTCTCTCCCTCTCTCTCTCGCTCTCTCTCTCGTACGCCGAGATAATCCGTGAACACGAAAGCATCCGAAACAGCAGCAGCAGGAGCAACCGTGAGAGGGAGGGAAAAGCATCTCGGGGATGCGCTGCACGCGGCGCTGCAGCTGCGCAGCGCGCGAGCACGTGTAATAAGCGAGGAAGAATTCACGCTGAGGAATGCCGCACACACCGACATGTATAGCTGCGTGCATGTTACTCTGGGTAAGTACGTGTGTGTGTGAAGAAGGCAGTAGCGTGTGTACGTCCAAATTGTATAGGTGGCACGTGAAGGAGTGTGCGTGTGGGTGAGTACAAAGGCTGAAATTAACGCGAGATTAAAGTTTTGCAGAATATTACCGCTGTCCTTAGTGGAATGATATTTTGGGCTTGCGAAGGTTAACCAAGCTTTTCGATTTTTAGTTTACGTGGTTATATAGAATGTTTTTATAGGAAGTATTTTTATAGATAATATGAGTATTATGCATACGAATAATATATGTACGTAATAAAGGAGCCACAAAAAGAGTATCAAAATTTTATAATATATAAGATGAACTGAAGAGGAAATTACGTTAGTACAGAAATATATATTGCTCGATTGCAGAGAAAAAAAAAAACAAATCTTATTTTATCTTGGTATGATTTTAAAAATTCTCGAAAATCATTATTCGCTCATTCTAAATCTACCTGCCATCTATTCTAGAATGTTTTTTACGAAATAAAATTAATGATCAAAATGAACCGGAAACAGTGAATTATATTAGATACTCTTCCATCACTAATGAAAGGAAACAATTAAACGATAATTATCGGTTACACGACCAAAAAAGTATAAATTTACCATGGCTCTTTTCTACTTCATGCTACCACTTCCTGATTCTCACTTTATAAATACTTTTTAAATACTAACTATTTAATACCGGCGCAACCAACTTTTCTTTTACGCCCAATACAGAACCCACAGCCCCCGTTAAAAGCAGTAAAAATTAAATCGCTAAATAAACGAAAGACCAAGGCGAATCGAATTACAGAAATAATATCGTACACGACGAACCAGCAGCAGAAGCTAGCGCGGATATAAGAGTGAAAAGTCGAAAAGAAGGGAGCAGACAATGCGAGAAAATAGCAGCAGCAGCAGCGCTAGTGCGAGTTTAATTAACTCTGGCCGGTTGCTTTCTGTCAATATTCACCCCCTCCTCGCGTACACACGTATATAATACACTGCACGACGTTGCCGTCGTCGTCGTACTCTCGCGATACGCGTCGGTGGGTGTAAGGGCGACTCCGCGCTGTCGAAAACCCGAGCTGATGTATATAAGCAAGCACAAGTTTATAACCGTCTGAAGTTGGTCCACTCGTGCGGAGGCTGTGTGTCGGGCTGTGTATATATGATGGCTGTATTAGGTGATTGATTGCGCGAGGGTTTGCATTGCAGGATGCTGGGGCAATGGAGGGGTTGGGATGTATCTGGAGATTTTGTTTCATGTTAATCTTGTGTAAATTTGAACTTGACTAATATTTAAAAAGTCGCGGGTATGAGATATATGAGAAGTCCTAATTTAGCGTTTGATCATCTCTTAAAACGTATAGTACAGTTACATACATCACGTGTTCAGTATGGGCTACGGATCTGACTGAATAGACCCTACGTAATAGGGATAGAGTTTTCTTTTATATTAAAATGAAATAATATGTTAACACTACTTTTTCAAGAATAAAACAAAAAACCGCTGCCAATTCATTGGCCCGTGGCTTCCTCAAACTTAATTTGCTTATTCCTTTAATTAATTTTTAATAACAAAATTTATAATTTTTGCAACAATTTATGACATAATTATAATTAAATTCATTTATGGAGATTAAAAAGTATTAATTTTTAAATTATGTATAAAATATGAATAAAATAATAGGTAAGTTTTTTTTTTAATTATGTGTGAAAAATAAATAAAATAATTGATTGTAATGTTATCGTCAAAACCTTTTAAAATTCTTAAATAACCTTTACTTCAAATTATATTTTCTTTATGAAATTTCACACATAGGGTACTTGTCTCTAGTAGTATGCTTGTCCATATTTGTCTGCTCTTTCTGGAATTTCAGATGTAAGAAAAAGGTTCTAACCTTAAAAATAATAAATAGCTATTACAAAACAAAAGCAGGTACACAACACGCGCGCATAGCGCATAGCGCATGTCATTTCAAATATCTCTGAAATTCATAAACGAGTTCTTTTACCCTAAGAACTCTTCTAATAAATAATATACAAAGTCTACATCTCCGCCAAATTTCAAAGAAATTAAAACAATTTTAATGTAGTTATATTGTGCGACAACAAAGAAAGTCATTTTCAAAAATACTAAAATTTTAAATATCACATATCTAAAAAATAACAATATAATCTGGATGAAATTTTACACAGATATTGCCTATATTGTATACAAAATAGTCTATAAATTTCAAGCTGATACATGAAGTCGTCATTGAGAAATTACGATTTTGAAAAAAACCGTAAAAAATTTTAACCTTAAATATCTCTAAAAATCATGAGACAATTCTTTTATCTAAAGAACTTATACGATAAAATATAAACTCTACATCTTCATAAAATTTCAACATGATTAATCCAATTTTTGTTTTCTCTAGTTATCATGCGACAAAGAAAATGACTTTGTAAAATACGAAAATTTTCAAAATCAAATATCTCAAAAATTAATCGTACGATCTTGATGAAAATTCGTACACATATTATCTATATCACATACAATATTGTCTATAAATTTGGAGCTGATATATGGAGCCGTTTTTGAGAAATTACGATTTGAAAGAAAGGATACAAAATTTTAACCACAAATATTTCTGAAATTTCTGGATTAATCATTTTGCCCAAAGAACTCGACCGAGAGCTAATACAAATTCTAACTCTACAGGGAATTTCGAAGCGATTAAGTCAATTTTACTCCCGTAACCGTTGGTAATACAAAAATAGTTTTTTCATATTTTAATTTTTTTCTCAAAAACTAGTCGACAAAATGGATTTAAAATTTTACACATTATAGCTATTTATATTCTGCATTATCATGATTTCCTTCAAAAAAATTGATCGTATAGTTTAGGAGTTATAAGCTTTAAAAAAAACATGTTTTCTGTTCTCCGGCCGCAAAATTATTTTTTCCGGCCCGTATAGAGGCCGCGAAATATTAAATGCAAGGTCTAGGCCACAAAATACATTTATTATTTCGCGGCCTCTATACGGGCCGCGAAAAGTCATTTTGCGGCCTTTGCACAAAAAAATAGTATATTACATACCTAGGCCAGTAAAATAAGAAATGTCTCAGATCACGTAATTGTCGGCCGAGGCGAAGCCGAGGTTGACAAACATGTGATCTGAGGCTTTCTTTTTTATTGGCCAAGGTGTGTATACTATTTTTCTGCTCGACGGCGCCGGAAAGCGGCAACTTCGTTTCGCGCAGCGGCCGGGAAGTTGGCGCTTTCCGGTCGGAGGGCAGAAATAGTATATGCTACCACCAACGCAAAATGTATCATTCCCTCGAGTGCGAGCTTTAGCAGCCTCGCTGCACTCGGCCCCAGTTCTCTCGGTCGAGTTCACACGCCAAGCATGCTACATTTTGCGTCCTTGGTGCATAATCTACTATTTTGTTAATAGCAAAGGAACCGTGATAGCTAGAGAATTTTTTTTTTTAGAAAATATAGGTATTTTAATGCTATTTCGAATGCTATCCATTCGATTCAAATATCTCGTTCTCATCATTAAAAAAAATCAAAAATCAATTTTGAGAAAATCGAAAATTCGGAATAAAACAAAAACGCAACACCGAATCAAAAAGCGAATTTTTGATCCGCCATCACACAAAAAAATGAGACCTATCCGGTTAAAATCGATCGAGTAGAAGCTGAGATCTAGCCGTACACACACACACACACACGCACACACACACACGCGCGCACGCACGCACGCACACATCTATAGATATTTTTCAAAAATCATGTATTTTGATTTCTAACACCTCGAAAAACAATTATAACATGTTTTTACAACACTCAAGAAATTGCTATCACAAAGCTTCCTCTAGGAGGAAACAAAATACACGTTTGATATTATTTCAAAAAATTTTACTAATTTATTCATTTTATCGAGCTCCTTAAAAAACATTCAAATTTAAAACTTTTGTGAATAACTATACTACCATTTAATAATATTATTAATAATATACTATGGCAAATCTCATAATGTTTTCACACTATGTAATTATTATTTTCTCTTATAAAGTTGTGAAATCTACCTAAAAAAACTTTTTACAAAAGTTTAAACTAAGGCAAGTATTAGTATCTCTCTCCCTCCCTCTTTATCTCCCTGTCGCCCTCTCTCTCTCTCTCTCTCTCTCTCTCTCTCTCTCTCTCTCTCTCTCTCTCCCTCCCTCTCTTTCTCTCCCTCTCTCTGTCTCCCTCTCTCCTTCTCTCTCAATCTCCGTCAAACTCTGTACCAAAATCTTTAATGAGAGCTTAAATATTTTTTCAAAACAATCAATACGTTCTTTAAAAAACTAATTTTTTAAATATATTCTAACAACACAATTTGTCTATAGTCCTTTTATTTATTTTAATCTCATCTATTCAATAAGCACTCTCTACAAATGGTAATCATTTTTATTATGTCTGTACAAATAATAATATTGTTAATAAAACTTTCTACGAAAGTATAAAATAAGGCAAATATAGAAGTTTTTTCTGTATAATCTATAAAATAATATTTATGATTTTTTAAAAGAAATCAAATAAATACTAGTAAAAAAGTCTTTTACTTCTTTGAGTCAATGTATGCTCAACAAATTATATGTAAGTACATTTAAATTGTTCACTACAAATCAAACAAACGAAAGTTGTGAAATCAATTATCGATAGTCAAATGTTGCAAACCATTCTCTGAAAAACTGTATGACTGTTCTCAGAAATGTATTCAAATTTCTTCATCCTTCTATACAAATTAAACACAAGAAAGTACTGAAATCAATTTATTGTAGTCAAGTATCCGTAAATTAAGGGGGTGCCATAGCCATGCCATTACCGACTGAGCAATTGACACAGTTTCAAACTTATTAAAAAAAAAATACGTAGAATCACAAAAAATCAAGAGCACGCTGCTCTGTGGTTTTGAACGTTCTATCATTCAGTAAAAGTTTGAAGTCGAAATATCAGGTGGTTTTTGCAAAAACTTTGAATGAAACTGAATTTTGTTTTGTTCAAAGTTTTTGCAAAAACCACTTCATATTCCGACTTCAAACTTTTACTGGATGATAGAACCTTCAAAACTACAGAGCAGTGTGCTCTTGATTTTTTATGATTCTACGTATTTTATTTTTAATAAGCTTTAAACTGTGTCAATTGCTCGGTCGGTAATGGTAGGACTATGCCACCCCGTTAACTTGACTGACATAATAGAAATTTTCGTACCTCGGGTGTACGAACATTATTTTTCGTCGCTGTGAGCGCAATGTATCTCCATAAAACCTTTTTCTTGCAAACATATTGTGGACCCTTTACGAAACGATGGTACACAGTACGGTCCCTATTTTTCCTTACTCTTTCTCAATTTTGAACTTTCTATAGTATAATA
This sequence comes from Torymus aiolomorphi, assembly GCA_036365515.1. NCBI lineage: Eukaryota > Metazoa > Arthropoda > Insecta > Hymenoptera > Torymidae > Torymus > Torymus aiolomorphi. Next base: position 74,311,762 of record CM070874.1, on the reverse strand, counting down.
TTATGGATCTTGGGAGGACAAGAGAAGAAAAGAGAAGAAAAGAGAAGAAGTCCTCTGTTCTCCCATACATACTTGGCGGGCCCGACGGTTTGCAGTTCAAGGCGTAAACATGATCATGTAAATATTCGTATGTTTAAAGATCAGGTAAAATATATAAATAGATTGCTTCTACATATTAAATATTCATCCGTGAATCTATCACTGTTTTTAAATACATAGTTCAAAAGGATACAAAGAGGTTGCTTATAAAATGGCTAGTAAAGTGTAAAGCTCTTTTTAATATGGACCACAAATTTATATGAATTTTTTAGCGTTTAAAAAGACGGAAACAAGGAAAATATTTTGGGTAATAGAAGTAAATCATGATAATGCACACAGTATCTGTAGGAATTTTGTACTTAAGCGAAATCAATTAAAAATTAAAACGAACGTAATTATTTATAGTGGACTCATATAAACATTGTTAATAAATTTATGCCAAAATTTAGTTGTATCTCAGAATCCTCAAAGTGTTAGGGTCTAGTATCGCAAAGGCTTTTATTTTTAGGTAAAAGATCCTGCGAGTTGGTGACAATCCATTACCCGGATCTGAGATACACTCCTTGTTAGTAAATTTTATAGCCATTTCTATGAATTTTTCATCAATATTATATTGATAATTACTAAAAGTGTAGACTAAATATGCTCAGAATATAAGTTTGTCGCCACATTACTAACGAACATAGTAATTATTCGATATTTCGTTGTATTAAACTGTTAGTTTTTGAAGACAATTTTAGCTCTGGGGAAATTATGAGGCTCTTCCGAGAAGCGGTCGTGCCTAATAATCTATATATATTTTCAATATTCAAATGAACAAAAAAATAACCATAGGAAACTTTATATAGCAATAAATAAAAATCACGGAGATGGATAATTTTACATCTTTCGTTTTATGTCATTCTTCTCAATATTTGAGTCAAAACCCTTCGTTAATCCGACTCATACTTTTGTCATTTAGGAAAATTAGTATTCTAATAAATAATGCTTTAGATAAAAATCAAGTTTATTATTTTACAGAGTAGAAACGGGCATAAAAACCAGTTAAAAATTGTATATTTTTAATACAAAACCAAAATTGTTATTTTTTTTTTACTTATATTATACTCCTATTAACATCTTAGGAGGTACAAGAAATAGTATATTACGATACGTGGGCCGGAAATTGGATTTCCGGGCCGTGCGTGGTATGACGTCCGAGGCGAAGCCGAGGGCGTCATAACGCACGGCCAGGGCATCCAATTTCCGGTCCAAGTATTGTATACTATTTTTCTTACTCCCCGGCCGAAAGTACGTTCTGTAATTGTTAAATAATTGATAAAATTGCGTTGTCGTCTGCTAGCTGTGTTTGAGCGTTAGTTTTTCTTTCGGCCCGCTCGATAGTAGTGCCTCTGTCGGCCGTTTTGGGTAGCTCGGTCGATATTACCGACTGTTTTTTCTTTCGGCCCGGCGTAGAGAGCTGGTTTTTTGGGCGTCTGCTACTTTCGCTATTGTACAGATGGTCTGATGCCCGCCCGACATTTGCAAGACCGAGGCAAAGCCGAGGTTTTGCTGGTCGGGGCGGGCATCAGAAACATATTCATTAAAAAAAGACAACACCACTTTTCATTTCAACTAACTCTTTTTTCTCGTCACACGTGCACTTTCCTCTGTCTATTTCGTACGTGTCTAACCTTCACACCGCACAAACATATTTTCTTCGGGCGCTCCCGTCCATACGTTTACTTAATTGTTTCTACACGACTCGAAAGTACGTGTAGAAAACAAGAGGAAAAAACAATAACCACGATCAAACAAAACCACTTTTTATTTCAACTAACTTTTTTCTCGTCACCCGTGCACTTTCCTCTGTTTATTTCGTACGTGTCTAACCTTCACACCGCACAAACATCTTTCCTCGGACATGCGCGCGGGCGCTGAAGCGCCGCGGGTCAGGAAATTTCGGCAGCCAATCAGAGCGCGCGGTTGGTCTAAAATAGGATGCGAAAGTACGTACTTTCGGGTGGGCGAGTAAGAAAATCTTATTGTAAAATGCAAATTTATACGATTAATTATGACAATAAATCGATGGCTGAGCGGAACAACGTCGTATCTCGGCGCGCGGACGAAGAACGCCGTATCCCGCTGTATACTGGCCACGTACTAGCCGTAAAAGTGCCGAGATACGGCGTTCTTCGTCCGCGCACCGAGATACGACGTTCTTCAACCGCCCGGTGAGATACGATGTTCTTCAACCGCCCGATGAGATACGACGTTCTTCAACCGGGCGTCGAGATACGACGTTCTTCAACCGGGCGCCGAGATACGACATTGTTCCGCTTAGCCATCGAAATTTACAAGAATTTAATATAGACGATACGCATTAAATGCTTTCATCATGGGTAGAGAGTAATACCCCTATAGCACTCAATATTGCAGCAATATTGCCACAATGTTGCTCCGACATATTCGCCATATTTTCTAATGTTCCCTCAACATTAGTATACATGGATGCAACCATGGAGCAATATTGATGCAAACCATGATTTCCGTTTTTTCATTGCTTTTGTAAAATGATGGGTTAGGCTATCCATGATAGCAATTTGCAGCAATATTCATCCTTTGACAATGCCTGAGAAATATTGGGTATATTTATAATTATACTTTTTGCAGATTTTTTTTGAATTTTGGAATACTGCAATAATATTCCACGAAGACTCAATAATATTATAGAGAAACATTCAATTTTAAGTGTTTAATGTTTTAAAATCAATCTTTAAAACGAAATTTATTTATTTCACATAGATAAGGCGTAAAATTTAGAGTCCCCATTGCGAAGGGGATATCAGAAACAAGGCAAGTCTTGTAATTCGGACTCTTCCTAAAGAGTCATTTGAACGGTTACATTACACGGCTTATATACTCTCGGCCATCCAGTGTATCTATAGAAAGCGCTATCGGCGCGCCGCATAGCGGTGACAAAGGAGAACTTGTGATGGCCGGCTCTCGATAAGCAAGCTTCTGCTATTTATCCGCTATGCGGCGCATCGATAGCGCTTTCTGTGGTTACACTGGATGGCCGAGAGTATATAAGCCGTGTAATTCAACCGTTCAAATGACTCTTTCCGAAGAGTCCGAATTACAAGGTTTGCCTTGTTTTTTATATCCCCTTTACAATGGGGACTCAAAATTTTATTTGAAATAGATTAATCCCATTTTAAAGATTGATTTTAAAACATAAACACTTAAAATGTTATGTTTCTCTATAGTATTATTGAGTCTTACGGGAATATTGTTGCAGTATTCCAAAATCGAAAGAAAAATCTGCAAAAAGTATAATTATAAATTACCCAATATTTCTCAGGCGTTGTCAAATATTGGATGAATATTGCTGCAATATTGCTATGATGCATAACCAAATATATACATAAAAATGTTATAGATATTTATACCCAAATAAGGGGTATAAAATATATAAGTTTGTTATAAATTATTCATTATTGCTATTATTTAACCTGGGCTTTTTTCCACCACCCATCCTATCTCCTGACATTTTCACTTGCGCATTAATTATCAATTGTCATTATTATTAATAATTTATTTGATTTTTTCTTATCACCTCTGTAGCTATCTTTTCAGTCCATATCCAATCCAAAAATGCAACTTCTCCTGATAGATCTAAAAGATCACTTAAATATCCCATAGATATTAAACTAGAACAATCCTTGAATCTAGATCTTAATGTACACATTCTCAATATACTTTTACTATTGTTAGGGAACTTCGCAAAAAACATGTCTACTGCGGCTACCATTTTGCAATAGTCTGAGTTAAGAACCCAAGAATCATATAATCCCGGAGGAGGGAAGGTGCCAAGAGGACAGTCATGATTTTGCATTTGCTTGAATATACGATCTCTTAAGGCTTCGAAATAGGTTATTACAGGTATATTAGTTAATCTACCTGCAGATAACAACAGGAGCATTATCCAATCATCATCTTTATAAGATCCTTCTGATTCTTGTAGATTGGCCATTGCTACATTTGTATAACTCACAGATAATATTTTCCATGCAGTTATCACTTCATCCTGTGCTCCTATCACAACGTCAAAAGATTTCCATTGCTCAGATAGTTTTTCAGTTACTTTGGACATATATATATGTATAAAGTATTTCACTAATTCTACAGATAAGATATTCCTTCTTATTCCCCCAATAATAATCTTCCTAAGGTCATCAGGAGATACTCCTCCTCTATTGTATGTGGCAGATGGAGTGGTCCCTGGATGCGTATCAAACCATTCTGATGGATATTGAGAAGGTATAACTATAGATGGAAGCTGTAAAGAGTAGGATTTTTTAGATTTTACATGAATCAAAGAACTCATTATTACAAGATTAACAATTTGCACTTGCACTTTCTTGCACTTTGCTATTTATTTTGAGTATTTTTGATAACTATTTTCTGCTTATTAAATAACTTTAATATAATAATTTTTGCTACTATTTAAAAATTTTCTTTCATTACTATAATTAATATTTGAGATTAATTATAGAAATATAAGACATTTATCTGGCAACTAAGGATATCAGCAGCAGAGTGAGCGGCATAGATGTATTCAACAAATAATCATCGTCTATACATAATAGTCACCATTGCACTTAGGTGACTCCTCATCCATTTGACCCTCCGCTATCTATAGAACCCTAAAAGCCTAATCCATCATTTGACAAAGCAATGGAAAAACAGAAATCATGGTTGGCAGCAATATTGCTCCATGGTTGCATTCATATATACTAACGTTGAGGAACATTAACGATTGTGGAGAATATGTCAAAGCAATATTGAGACAACATTGCTTCAATATTGAGTGCTATAGCGGTACCCGTATGGCATTTGCGGTACTTATGCCGGCATCAAGTGGCCCATATCATGAAATTGCAATTGCGGTCCCATGAGATTTGCTACGGGTGGCATCGGTTAGCCCATCATTTGTTGGCCCATATTTGGGTTTTGAAAGTGCAGGGCTGGAATCGGCATCTGTATCCCTTGTGAGGCAGGTGTAGTAACATGTCTTACGGTATGCGAAACCTCGTAAGTCACAGGCTGAAAAGTAAAAATTTTGTTAATAATAATTGAAACAATCATAAAATCATATTTAAACATATACGGAATGTTTAACATGAAGTTAGAAACAAAATTTGAAAATCGCTATAGATTTTTTATTTTTAATTTTTTTTTATGAAACAGTGAAAATATTTTTAACGATTTTAAAATTTGAACCTGCTAACTTGATAAGAAACCTCCCGTAATGTCATGAAAACTTACTTCCGTTGCGTTATTTCTGAAGTACGGCTGGTAGCCGCGACCGTAGTTGCGACCTCGACTTCTGATTCCGCCATGACAACCCCCACCGCGTTGACCTCCACCATTTCCGCGTTCTGGATTCAATTCATTCTGAAAAGAAAAAATTAAAAATTCAATTATTTATTAGTTTCCTTCCTCCTAGAGGAAGCTTTGTAATAGTAAAAAAAATTATAGGAAAATATTCTAAGATTGTAAAAAACCGCTGCCAATTCATTGGCACGTAGCTTCCTCAAACTTAATTTACCGATTCCTTTAATTAATTTTTACGTTTTTGTTAATTACAAAAGAACCGTGATAGCTAGACAATTAATTTTTTTTAGAAAATATAAGTAATTTAATTCTCTTTCGAATACCACCCACCCCATTTAGATACATAGACCCGTTCTCGAGAAATTACGATTTAAAAAAAAATTGAAAAAAATTTTAACCTCAAATATCTTCGAAATTTATGGATCAATCCTTTTGCCCAAAGAACTCACTCGATTGGTATACAAAATCTACCCCTACAAAGAATTTCAAAGTGATTAAGCCAATTTTACTATAGTTATTGAACGACAAAAAAAATCACTTTTTTTTTATAAATTATTTTTTTTCTCAAAAAATAATGAACAAAAAAACCTAAAAATTTAGTAGGTTATAGTACTTAATATCCTTTATAACCAACAAAATATTCATGTTAATATCTTTTTTTAATTTCGAAATATAACCTATTTACAAAAAATTACGTTTTCACAATAACATATGACGAAATATAGCTACCGACTTTTTTTTTTTTAAATTGTAGATAATTTTATCCTACATACAGAGAATTCATGATATATAAACAATATTTGTTCTAAATATTAAAAGAATCGAAAAAAAAAATTTTGAAAATTAAAAAATGGCTATAAAAAAAAAATTAAATTTTACAAAAATATAATATTGACCCCAATTGTGGAAGCAAAATCTAAAAAAATGATCACTCTCTCGTTAAAATCGGTCGAGTAGATCATGAGATATCAGCGTATACGGACACACACACACACACACACACACACGCACACACACACATCCATACGGACATTTTCTAAAAATAGTGTATTTCGATTCCAAATTTGCTAAATAACATATCTAACACATTATCTCATAAACTTTTTTTTACTATCACAAAGCTTCCTCTATGAGGAAACAAAATTTTAATACCACTTTAACCTCAAAATCATAACTTTAATATGCTTATTCGGCTCTCGAGGTATAAAATACTGTATGACACTGATGCGTAAGGTGATTTTTACCTTTTCACTCGCTTCGCTCGTGCGAAAAACGTCTCATGCGATAAATAATCACCTTCAACATCCGTGTCATAATGTACTATTTCTTACCTCTATTTCATCATTCGAATCGGCCTCCCGCTGTTCATTATGGACGGGCAATACCGGCCTTTGTACTACTTCGGCCGGGACGGGCGCTGCCGGTCTTTGGGCTTCTACCAGGCCGGGTGCCGCTGGCTGATGTTGTGCCCTTTGTCCTCGCACTTCAGCATTTCTGGGCGCCGCAGGTTGATTTTGTGCCCTTTGCGCTCCTACTTCTGCATTTCCAGGCGCCGCGGGCTGGTTTCTCTGTCCTGCTAGTTCGGCCGCCGGCCGGTTTTGTTGCAATTGATCTTGTACTTCTAGGCCATGCTTTTTCAGCTCGGGCACCCCGACGCGTAATCGACGCTGCGCGTCGTGGTTCCTGGTCTTGCTGAGCCAGAGGAAGCCTCTCCGGTGCCGATCGTCGAGTTCTCCGCAGTGGTGGGAAATCTTCACCTTCCATACTTATTTCGGGAATTCAAGTTTAGAAAAAGGTATAGGCACTATGGACAATCCCCCTTCGTCGTCAAAGAAAGTTTCCACACTGAAGCGCGTCGCGCTCTGCGCTGTGGCAACAACGCGCTCGCTTCTCGCGTGCACCGCGGCGTACGCGCTCGCTTCTCTCATTGATCGGGAACAGGCACGCATGTCTACGATGACCAATGACTGAAGCAAGCGCAAACGCAGCGTATCAGTGTGGAATGGAAGTCTGGGAGCCTTTCAATAATAGGTTCAGTTCAACTGTTCAGTTCCATTGAATACATAGTGAATATGTCTATATATATACTTATGTATAGAGATATATTAACAATGTATTTCATGGAACTGAAAAGTGGAACTTAATCCAAATATTAAAAACAGGAAATGATTCAGATATTGGAAAAGTTAAAATGGAGCAGAAACTATTTATCATGAACAAATACAGAGATTTATATAGGCTTCAATGAAACCCCATGACACAAAGAATTATACTAAGAAAGTCTGTACATTTTAGGTCTTTTTATTATTCCACTTTCTTGTTTTAATGCTTTTTTACATATTTAACACAACCTCTGTTGGCGATCCAACACCTCAAACAGAGGAGACGCTGACGTCATCACCCCTTATAAGGCAATATACGGCTCGAGCAAGAGTGCAGCCAATCAGCGATTTCCACGCGGTCCTCTCTCACCGCCCCTCCTTCAACAAAGACACGCCGACGGCACTTCGTAGCGCCGGCCGGCTCCTCAGTTCACGCGCGACGGCCAGAGAGAGAACGGCAACCCATGTACGCCTGCTACGGCACAACGGACAAAGACAATAAAACCAACTTATCTCCACACGAAACGCCTTCAATTATTGAACCTCTTCAGTCCACGATCCACTCACATTCACAACACAAAACATTTGGTCCTTCGAGCCGGATCGTGGGAGAAGGAGTGACGTCGCCATGGCCATGCCGAAGAAGCCTTTCTCTACGCCCTACGTCTACTCACGAGTGGCGTAGGACTAGTCTTTCTTCTGCAGGTACGCATCTAAAGTGTTCGTAGTCGGGAGTGCCGATACAGTCGCATGCTCACGCATGCCGACTGCGCGCGTACGTTGCTGTCTCTCTCTCTCTCTCTCTCGTTTGTTACGCCGTCGCGTGAATTCGGAAGCCACCTTCTAAGGCTTCCGAGGGGAAATAGCACATCGATTGCTATTGTCCCCATTTTCTGAAAGCGCCTTGGAGTGTGCGTGTCAACCGACTCCAAGACGTCGCCAAGAGCGTGCGCTGTAAAGCCAGCTCTAGAATCATCGCATTCGTACGATGATCGGCAGTTCTAGAATCATCGCTTTTACGATGATCAGCCATCTTGTTGTAGCCAAGAGCAACAAGTGGCATTTCTGTTAAGAAGCGTGCGTCGCTGACCAGCTTCAATCCGCCAAGAGCGTGCGCTGTAAAGCCAGCTCTAGAATCACCACGTTCGTACGGTGATCGGCAGCCATCTTGTTGGAGTCAAGACCAACAAGTGGCAATCTATAGAAGAGCGTGCGTTGTAAACCAGCTCTAGAATCATCGCCATCGTACGATGATCATCTAATCGTTGCCGACTAGTGCAAAGAGTCGAAACGGGGTTCACACCTCTCATTTCAAGGAGTACCCGCGTGGTGCCTACGCGCTAGGGGGTCCACGCCAGTCAAGACAAAGAGTACCCGCGTGCGGCGTACACGCTACGGGGCTCACACCGGTTAAGACACGGAGTACCCGCGTGCAGCTTGCGCTACGGGGTCTACACCAGTCCATCCAAGGACTACCACAGGAAGCGAACTGATACCTCGACTGTCCTAATACTTGGACACACGTATCGTTCCAATTTGTTTAAATTAAATTTGCAACTATCGTCTAGTCAATCTAGTATATTTATTACTTTTAATGAGAATTTAATGATCTCTATTTAGTCACATTACTTTAATTAAAATTGAGTAAATTTAATTTGAGACTAGCACTATTTAATTTGAGTTTGAGTTTATTATAAAATTAATTGTAATATTTAACTAGTCTTGTGAAAATCGAATGTAATTTTCGACTTAGCAAATACTTATATTATTGAACCTTGCAGTTTTACTGCTGCCTGCGGATGCAACATCGCGACTCAACTTAGGCTGCTTATCTACATTTGGATACCCTTTCGGATTCAGTTGCTGATTACACGCTGCAGGAGTTGCTGAATTCAACACTGGAAGTTACTCCCCTTCGAACAGTCAACACTGATCAACAGCTGAATCACCGTGGGAACGTTAGCAGTCGCGCAACGTCGCATCTTCAAGCGAATATTTACGTGCATACTATCATAAGTATTATAACCTAGGCTAAGGCTTAATTGTAACAATTTTCACTTATGGTTATTCTACTTTCGAGTTGGTAAACATAGTTCAAGCAATACTTAGGTTAAATAATCAAATTTGTTACTAGTCTGAATTAACTTGATCTCAAAATGGAGGCGTTTCATGCTAAGCAGATGGCACTCCAAGCTAAAATTACAAACTCCTTTAAAAATTTCAAATCTAAGGGTAAAGATAATATGACGAAAGGTTATGCAAAATCATGTCTAACCGGACTTGAAACTAATTTTACGTCGTTTCGTGTAAATCACGAGAAACTTATGTTCGTTGAGGATATTGATCAAGATCATGCCTATTTTACAACTAATCTCTTTGATCTGGTTGAGGATAGTTTTTACCTCCGCAGAGGAGACTTTCTTGATTACTTAGAAACTTTTGAAACTAGAGATACTGCTCAAGGATCTTCTAATTCGACTGCTGAGCCAGTGCCTGCAAGCACTGCTCTACGAACGTTTCGTTTCAATCGTTGCCGAAAGTAGATTTACCAAAGTTTTCGGGGAAATTCTCGGATTGGGAAAATTTTAGAGACGTCTTTCGTTCAGTCATACATCGACGTGAAGACTTAACGCCTGTTCTCAAATTGCATTATCTTCGCACTCACCTTACGGGTGAAGCACTTGAGAAAATTAAATCTCTTCCCATTGCTGGTGATAATTATGAACGTGCATGGACAACTCTAACCGAGTATTACGAAAATCAACGGCGTATTGTTAACTCTCATATCTCGGAAATCTTCACAGTCAAATCTATGAAGTCAGATATTTCATCGGAAATCAAACGGATTTATAGGGAAATCTTCAATCCTATCGCTAGTCTGACCTCTCTAAATAGAGCGGCTTCTTTAGGTAGTGATTTGATCGTTCACTTTACACTGAATCGTCTTGATTTGAATACGCGAAAAGAATGGGAAAGACACTTAGGTGATAGTATCGATCCACCTACAATGGAACAACTTCAAGCTTTTCTTCGAAGCCAAACCCTCACTCTGGAGGCTATCGAGGCAGGTACTAAATCTTCTGCGAACAATAATTCAAAACCACAATCACCTAATACAAAATCTTGAAAACCAGTGCATGACAATGCTCAGTCGGTTTATTCTCATCAGACTTCTCCGAAGAACCCTTCAAAAAAGAAATGTTCTTTTTGCAATCAATCTCATTTCACAAATAGATGTGAACGATTTATCAATAAAACGGTTCCTGAACGAAAGGAATTAATTAAATCTTCAAACCTTTGTTTCAATTGTCTAGGGAAGCACAACGTTAAAAATTGTACTTCCACGTACCGATGCTTTGTTTGTAAAGCCAAGCATCACACCATGGTACACTCTGACAACTATCAAGCAATCAGTTCGTTGCAGACTGATCAGATTGACTCAGCGACCAGCACCTCTAGCCCAAACTGTGGCAATTTCGTCATTTCTAACGACGATCAATCTGCTCTTCAAGCAGTCTCCCTCAATAGTGGAGAAAGTACTAAATGTACAGGAGTACTTTTAGCTACCGCTAGGGTTAATGCCCTTGGTCCTAACGGAACCAAAATTCTAGTTCGTGCGCTGATTGATCCTGGATCCCAAATCTCAATTGTTACACAAGCTATGTGTAACTTGCTTTTTCTAAACTGTAGAACCAGTCACACGCACATCCAAGGTATAGGTGAAAAGACAGCTGCTGTCTCTTCTAAAGTAGCCCGTCTTACTACACAACCGCATTTCAATTCAACTTTCTCTTTGAAAGTTGATGGCATTGTTTTGCCAAAACTCTCATCGTATAAGCCTACCGTCGTAGGGGGTAATACAAATTTCGAATACTTAAGAGGGCTGAAACTAGCTGACCCCAAGTATCTCGAACCTTCACGTATCGATATTCTACTCGGTGCAAGTGCTTATGAGCAAATCATTGAAAATCAAATAGTTAAGGGCCAAAGTCTTCAGCCGATAGCACTTAGTTCCAAACTTGGATGGCTCTTGACAGGTAATCTCTCTTCTTCAACGCCAGAAATAGGGCTAGACTCAATATCTCTTCATTGTTCGAACAACTGCGAGCATGAAGCCAAACTATTGGAGCTCGTACAAGATTTTTGGAGGGCGGAGGAAATACCTGTCGACAAAAAATCTTACTCGCCTGACGAACAAGCATGCGAGGACTTCTATCAAAAAACAGCTCGTCAAGATGAAACAGGGCAATATATAGTAAGCCTACCCTGGAAAAGTCGAGACCAGTTGAGATCTGCTCATCTCGAGAGCTCTCATTCTGCTGCATTACGCGCACTCAATCGTCTCGAAGCAAACTTCGCCAAGGACGAAACACTCAAAATAGCTTATAGTGATTTCATGAAAGAGTATATTGACCTTGGTCATATGTCACTCTCCACAAAATTTGATCCATCTTCTAACAAGTCTCAAGCCTTCTTACCACATCACGGTGTGTGGAAAGAAACCAGTACGACAACCAAGTTACGTACAGTGTTTAATGGCTCGAGTAAGTCTAAATCAGGTGTTTCGGTCAATGATCTTCTTCACATTGGACCTAATCTTCTTCAAAGTCTCGTCGCTTTGATCTGTGCCTGGCGCAGGTATAAGATCGCTCTGTCAGCTGACGTGGAGAAAATGTTCAGGCAGATCGGTGTCGAACAATGTGATCAACCCTTTCAGTCGATTTTATGGCGTTTTGACAAGAGTGAACCCATTCAAACCTATCGATTGACCACAGTGACGTATGGTTTGGCCTGTTCGCCATTTCTAGCCATACGAACTCTTCTGAGATTAGCAGAAGACTATGGTAAAACTTTTCCGATCGCAGCTGAAGCTGTTCGTACAGAAATGTATTTTGATAATGTGCTTTCAAGTGCACATTCATTGGACGAGGCTTGGAAAAAATAAGATGAGTTAATTCAACTCTTTAAACAAGGTCATCTCAATCTTCGAAAATGGACATCAAATAATACTGAAGTTCTCTCTTATCTACCCTCGAACATGTTAGCTGCAGATTCCATTACATTATTTGCCTCAGATATATCTGTACCAATTTTAGGTATAGGCTGGCATCCTAATACTGATTGCTTTAGCTTTCACATCGTAGAAGAGCCAATCGAATTGCCCTTCTCGAAACGCTCTGTTCTTTCAAGAATAGCTCGTCTTTTTGATCCTATGGGGTGGTTGGCCCCCATAGTCATTACCGCTAAAATCATCATGCAATCCTTATGGCTACTTAAAGTTGGCTGGGATGAGGAACTTCCTATCGATATCTCAAATCGGTGGCAGACTTGGTTGCAAGATCTTCATTCTATTAGTCAGATTAAAATCCCTCGCTGGAGTGGATACACGCCACAATGCGAACTTCTTGAAATCCACGGATTTGCAGACGCATCTAAGTTTGCATATGGTGCTGTAATCTATCTGCGCTTAATACAGACACAAGAAGCGATCGTCACCCTTCAAGTGGCTAAGACGCGAGTAGCTCCGCTTAAAACACTAAGCATACCTCGCTTAGACTTTGCGCTGCGTTGCTACTTGCTCGTCTGGTGAAAACTTTTGTCGAATCATTTCCCATTAAGGTTGAGAGTATTCATCTATGGTCAGACTTAGCAGACGTACTATTTTGGCTGAAAAACCACCCGTCAAGATGGGGTGTATTTGTAGCTAACAGGTGTTCAGAAATTCATACTCTATTACCTGACGCATATTGGCATCATGTGCGTTCTGCTGACAACCCCGCCGATGTCATATCTCGAGGAATTGAGCCTTCAAAACTAGCTTCGCATCGCTTATGGTGGCAAGGCCCCGGCTGGCTCTCAGATAATCATGAACCTTGGTCGAGGTCTCATGACGAGCTCAATTTCAACGTGAATAGCCTCAATCTTCAGACTAGTTATGCTCTAGTCGCTAGTAAGAGCACTCCAAATTCGGTGGAGAGTACTCCAGAAGTTTGGAGTCTTATTAGTGAGTACTCTTCATTAGATAAATTATTACGAATAGCGTCTTACTGCTTTCGATTCATTAATCGAGTCAGCTCGAAAATAGAGCGTACGACGTCGTCTAATTTAGGCGTTAGTATTCCTTCTGTCTTTCAATTCCTACTACGCCATCACAATCCGACTTCTGAGGAGATTAGTGCTAGTCAGATTGGAAACACCAAACTTTGTTTGATCCACCTAATTCAAACTGCTTACTTTAAGGCTGAACTTCAACAATTAGTTAGGCAAGGTAAACTTTCGACTAAAAGCCCTTTGTTATCGCTAAACCCCTTGATTCAAGATCATTTACTCAGGGTGGGCGGTCGTCTTTCTCACTCACTTCTCGGAGAAGATGCTAAGCATCCCCTTATCCTTCCAGCTGATTGTCACTTTACAACTTTATTAATAAGAGATGCTCATCAGCGCACTCTTCATGGTGGTGTTCAATTAACCCTTGCAACACTCATACGTCAGTACTGGATAGTGAAAGGTCGATCCGCAGTCAAGAAAGTCATCAGAACTTGCCTAGCATGCTCACGCCATGCCGCCCGTGTGCCAACTCAACTAATGGGTGAGTTGCCAAAGGCTCGAGTACGCCCTTCCCCGCCTTTCGAGGGCTCTGGTGCCGATTACGCCGGCCCCATTCAGCTTCGTCTCACTAAGACTAGGGAAAAGGGAACCATGAAAGGTTATATTGCGATTTTTGTCTGCATGGCTACACGAGCTGTACACATCGAGGTAGTTGAGGACTACACTAGTGAAGCGTTCATCGCTGCTTTCCACCGATTCACCGCTCGTAGAGATCATTGCAAAAACCTATACTCTGACCAAGGTACGAACTTCGTAGGTGCAGATGCTCTGTTAAAACAGATGGTTAGCTCTTCTGCTTCTTACTCAACTCAAATTGTAAATTCTCTTGCCAAGGAAGGCACGTCTTGGATTTTCAACCCTCCAAGTGCACCCCATTTTGGAGATATTTAGGAAGCAGCAGTTAAGTCAGCGAAACATCATCTGCGTCGAGTCATTGGAGAGCAAGTTCTCACCTTTTCTGAACTCGCCACACTCATGTGCCGGGTCGAGGCCTGCCTCAACTCGAGACCTTTAACTGCTCTCACCGACGATCCAACTGACCTTGATTTCCTATCACCTTCACATTTTCTTATACAACGCTCATCATTTTTAGTTCCGGAAGAAGATGTCAAGGAAGTCAACATCACATTTGGAAAGCGCTGGCTCCTAATTAGCCAGCTGGCCCAACATTTCTGGCATCGATGGTCGAAGGAATATCTCACTTCTCTTCAGGTCCGTCAAAAGTGGAGGCAACAGCAGGTTCCTATAGCGGTGGGCGATCTCGTGCTCATAAGAAATAAGCTCACTCCGCCAGCCAAGTGGCCGCTGGCCCGTGTCATCGCCATCCATTCAGGGAAGGATGGTATCTCCCGCGTGGTGGATCTTCGCACCGCTAACACAACTCTTCGTCGCCCCATCACCAAGGTCCTTCTCCTCCAGCCTTCCACCTGAGGTCCGTTCGCCAGTCTGGCGAAGGTGGGCGGAATGTTGGCGATCCAACGCCTCAAACAGAGGAGACGCTGACGTCATCACGCCTTATAAGGCAATATACGGCTCGAGCAAGAGCGCAATCAATCAGCGCTCTCCACGCGGTCCTCTCTCACCGCCCCTCCTTCAACAAAGACACGCCGACGGCACTTCGTAGCGCCGGCCGGCTCCTCAGTTCACGCGCGACGGCCAGAGAGAGAACGGCAACCCATGTACGCCTGCTACGGCACAACGGACAAAGTTAATAAAACCAACTTATCTCCACACGAAACGCCTTCAATTATTGAACCTCTCCAGTCCATGATCCACCCACATTCACAACACAAAACAACCTCAAAGTCAGATGAGCATTTGAATACGACATAAGAATACGAAAATATTTCTTTTTGAGCCAAAAATGAAAAATTTCCTAATTTCCCAGAAAATTGTCGATAACTACTTTTCTTACCATTTTCCAGCTTATCACCGTCGAAATTCGTGTTCAGCGTGTCTAAATACGTAAGAAAACCTTGGTGTACGGGAACCCTCTGGGTGCCAGGACTACATCTGGACAACGTCTTGCAGCGCAATCATTATCATCGGCGTTATTCTGAGATGACGAACGCAGCGGGGCTACTCTGCGAAGTCAATCCCATATTCTTACGGCCGCGTTCAAATGCCAGTTAGCCTAGGTGAACGAAGAAGACCATGTTCTCGTCTATCTGCTCATGGTTTTCGTCCCTGCGTCCACTCCGATTATTCCGAAGCTGGCCAGGAACAAGAACTTATTCTAGTACGCCTCACAGGAGCAAAACCAGCAAAATGTGAAACCGGCAACAAGAGCTTTACCTTACGAACGTTTTTAGGCACACCGCTGCTCGGCAGAGCCTTGCAATTTCACCAGAGCCAAAAATGTCTGACTTCAAAAACTAACAATTTAATAGAACGAAAAGACTTTTCCAGCCAAAATGAGTGCGTTTTAAGCGTTTTCTGTGATGTATGTATGTCTGTACGCCAGTGTGTACCCAAATTTCTCGATTATCTCAGCGAATTTTCCATAGATCCAAACGAATTTTGTACTAGATACTCGTCTAATTATAATAGGTAACTGCTGGTTCTCTATACCGAGCTCAATCGATCGACAAATAAAAAAACACCAGAGCATATAAAAATTTGAAAAAATCGAAATTGAACATAATGTGTACAAAATTGACTTTAAGTCAAAAACAACAAATTGCATCTGCTAAATTAATTAAAAGACACATTTTATAAACTAAAAATTTTTTTCTAGAAGCAATATTTACTTAATAAGATAGCGAAAAACCGCTGCCAAATCATTGGCCCGTGGCTTCCTCAAACTTAATTTGCTTATTCCTTTAATGAAGATTTAATAACAAAATTTATAATTTTTCCAACAATTTATGACATTAATTATAATTAAATTCATTTATGAAGATTAAAAAGTATTAATTTTTAAATTATGTATAAATTATGAATAAAATAATAGGTTTGATTTTTTTTAAATTATGTGTGAAAAATAAATCAAATAATTGATTGTAATATTATCGTCAAAACCTTTTAAAATTCCTAAATAACTTTTACTTCAAATTATATTTTCTTTGTGAAATTTCACACATAGGGTACTTGTCTCTAGTAGTACGCTGTCCGTATTTGTGTGCTCTTTCTGCAATTTCTGATGTAAGAAAAAGGTTCTAACCTTGAAAATAATAAATGGCTATTGCAAAACAAAAGCAGGTATACAACACGCGCGCATCGGCGCAAAGCGCATAGCGCATGTCATTTCCATTTTCTAGTATACATAAATACATAGTATAAATACGTTCCCGAATAATTACGATTTTAAAAGAGGGCTAAAATAGTTTTAATCTCAAATATCTCCGAAATTCATAAACGAATTCTTTTACCATAAGAATTCTTCTAATAAATAATATACAAACTGTACATCTCTACTAAATTTCAAAGAAATTAAAACAATTTAATGTAGTTATATTGTGCGATAACAAAAAAAGTCATTTTCAAAAATACTAAAATTTTAAATATCAAACATCTCAAAAAATAACCATATAATCTGGATGAAATTTTACACAGGTATTGCCTATATAGCATACAAAATAGTCTATAAATTTCAAGTTGATACATGAAGTCGTCATTGAGAAATTACGATTTTGAAAAAAACCGTAAAAGAATTTTAACTTTAAATATCTCTAAAAATCATGAGACAATTCTTTTACCTAAAGGTAATAATAATTTACGATATTATATAGACTCTACATTTCCACAAAATTTCAACATGATTAAACCAATTTTTGTTTTCTCTAGTTATCATGCGACAAAGAAAATAACTTTGTAAAATACGAAAATTTTAAAAATCAAATATCTCAAAAAGTAATCGTACGATCTTGATGAAAATTCGCACTCAGATTATCTATATCACATACAAAATTGTCTATAAATTTGGAGCTGATACATGGGGCCGTTCTCGAGAAATTACAATTTGAAAAAAAGGTTAAAAAAATTTTAACCTCAAATATTTCTGAAATTTCTGGACTAATCAGTTTACCCAAAGCACTCGACCGAGAGCTATCCAAAACCTACCTCTACAAGGAATTTCAAAGCGATTAAGTCAATTTTACTCCCGTAATCGTTGGCGATACAAAACTCATTTTTTTCACATTTCAAATTTTTTCTCAAAACCTAGTCGACAAAATGAATTCAGATTTCTACAGATTATAGCTATTTATATTCTGCATTACCATGGTTTTTCTCAAGAAAATTGACCGTTTAATTTAGGAGTTACAAGCTTTTTAAAAAAAAACACGTTTTTGTTAATAACAAAAGAACTGTGATATTTTAATGCTCTTTCAAATGCTATCCATTCGATTCAAATATTTCGATCTTATCATTAAAAAAAAGCAAAAATCAATTTTGAGAAAATTGAAAATTCGAAATCAAACAAAAACGCATCCGCGAATCAAAAAACGAGTTTTTGACCCGCCATCACATAAAGAAAACAAAAAAATGAAATACCTGCCCGGTTAAAATCGATCGAGTAAAAGCTGAGATCCAGGCATACACATATACACACACGCACACACACACACACACAAACACACACACACACACACATATCCATACAGACATTTTTCAAAAATCATGTATTTTGATTCCTAACACCGCGAAAAACAATTACATGTTTTTACAATAACTCAAAAAATTACTATCACAAAGCTTCCTCTAGGAGGAAGCAAAATATGTGATAAAAATAAACTTTTACAATGTAGTTTTGTCATAGATTGAACATACCCCACTCTTCATTTCTTCATTGCTATACTATTTTAAAAACTTGAAATAACAAATCATTCTATGAACGATAACCCCCCCCCCCCTCCTGTCAATATTATCAGCATCTTCATCGACTAACAAAATGTTGGAAGCCCAAAAAATTCAACCTACCGAAATCTCTTATCAGATTCAATTCTTCTCACCACAAAACGCAGCCACTTAAAGATCGTTACACCAATGCACTTTTCTAATTCCGCCTTATCTGTCGCAGGATCAACTCACACACATCCATCGCAGCAAAAAACCTTCTACCCACCGAAGAGAAAGCTTATACCACCGAACTTCTCTCCTGCACCGATGCTCTCTCGACGCACGTCTCCAGCTACATCACAACGTGTACTATACGGCGAAATACGCGATCTGCTCGGCGCGACAAGTATACGCCCGCGTGCGCAATATACATATATATACGATCGATGCCCGCCGTAGGAGGTCGCGACCTCGCGCGTATATAGTCACGAATCGCGCGAGTCACGAGGCCCGTCGGCGCAGGTATATATATTCTTTCCGGCGCGCCGCGGGTACTTGTCGCCGGGCAAGTAGTACGCGCAATTCGTTGTTCGCTTATACGTGTACCAAGTGCGGCTGCATATGGCTGAATGTGGTATATGAAAGGTCGCGGAAGGGAGGGAGATTACGAGGAAGAGAAAGAGTAATGGCCAAGAGGTGAAAGCGAGGTATGGTGGTTCTTTTTTGGGGAAGGGAATGGGTGCGCCTGGGCTCAAGTTGTACTGGGTTTAAGGTAGTCGCGGTGCGCTGATGTAATGTAGGTTTCTTCTTGATGCATTGTATTGTTTTGTTTATAAGTATAGCAGTCTGCGCGTGTATTGATTACTACTTGTACAAAACTATTAATATTTGTCATAAAACTGAATAATCAAGAAATAGAACTAAAAGGTTTCTTCAGGTAGTAAATAAACGGACTCTAACGAACTAATGTGTTTTCGACCTTTATTTCGCCGACGTTTCGGGAGTTTTATTTATTACTCCCCTCTTCAGGGCTACAAAGTAATTCAACAAATCGTTAAATAATGGACAAATTGTAAACTATTTACAAAAATTTATAAATAATAGAATACCATTAATTAAGGTTTCGTCTCATAGGAGTTCGTCAAAGTATTTAAAGAAATTAACAAAGTAGAAGTGGATAAAAGAAGGCCAATCTGTGAAAAAATGTACGGGTATTGAATTTAGTTAAAGTCTGTTGAAAATTGAAAAATTTTTTAATGTATGTGCAATTGTACTTACGCCAGACTCTGTCTTTTCCGTTCATCATTGTTCCGCTACTTATAATCTGAATTAATCAGCGTGCAGAACAATACTGAAGGGAAACCGCAAAAGTCTGACGAGATAAAGGAATTATTGACAGTGCGGAAGGTGGGGGAGAGGAGAGAGTAGAGAGAGAAAGTAAGAAGGAAAACTATGGAAACGAATCTCATCAAATAAAATTTGAAATTGAATAAACGGAAAATTATAAGCAATTAGTTAGCCATTGCAAAATTGTTTTATAATATCTATTGTTTTCTTATATGAGTTTTTAAGGAAATTTAGATCTTGAATGCAGTTGAGAGTATTGTCGTGGTAGTAAATATTAAGCATTTCTGAAAACGAACGTTTATAAAAATTCTTCTCTGTATCTAAAATGTTCACTTTATCAAAGTCGATTTTGTGACCCGTATTTTCTATATGTGTCGCTAAAGCAGATTTTTCCGAGCATTGTTTCACGGCTCTGATATGTTCATTAGTCCGAGTCTTTAGTTTACGTTTGCTCATACCTATGTAAGAGGAAGTACAGTCCTGACATTTGATATGGTAAACAATGCCACTAGTGTGCATTTTATCTAAACGGTCTTTGCCTAAAGTTATTAAATTATTAAATTTGTTTACGGATTGGAATATGGGGATTATGTTATGTTTGCGTAAGATGTGGTTAATTTTTGGAGTGAGGTGTTTAATGAAGGGAAGGACTATTTTGTTTTTTTGAAATACGGAACGTGGAGTTTTTTCTTTAGTATGTATGCTGTTAGTGATAGTTGCGGTACGTTTCGAAATATATCTATTGATAATGTTAGGTGGATAGTTATTGCAAAGTAAGTAGTGTTTGACAGTTTTTAGGTTTTCTTTGTGGAACTGTGGATCTGAGAGTTTTATGGCTTTATCTACTAAAGTATATATTATGGCTATTTTTTGTGTGTCAGGGTGGTGGGAAAGATAGTTTATATAGCGTCCAGAGGCTGTATTTTTTCTGAACCAGTTAGTCGTGATTTTATTTTTATTTCTAATGAGTGTCATATCTAAGAAATTAATACTATTATTGGATTCTCTTTCTATTGTAAATTGTAAATTGTTATTATAGTTATTAAAGGAGGACAGTATTTCTTCTATTTTTTTGTTTTTTACTATTAGTAAGCAATCATCTACGTATCTTTTATATAAAAGGATGTCTTTACTGTAATTTTTTAAGCAATTAGTTTCTAAAATTTCCAGAGCTATATCAGCAAACCATGGACTAGTACAAAAGCCCATAGGAGCGCCCATAATTTGTTTGTAGTATTTATTATTAAATTGGAGGAAAGTTGAGTCTAAAAGTAGTTTGATGCCTTCTAAGAATTCAATTTTGGAGAGATTTATTTTGTTTTTTAGGTATTTCCAACGGTTATCTATTGCAAGAAGGATTAAGTCGGTGGGAATGTTTGTAAAGAGAGAGACTACATCAAAAGAGGCAAGTTCAAAACCATCAGGAACTGTAATGTTATCGACTATTTCTTTAAGTTCTGTGCTATTTTTTATAGAGGATTTAGGACGAGGGAAGTGTTTATTAAAAAGGGTGGAGAGACTTTTATCGAAACTATACGTTGGGCTGCCTATTGCTGATACTATGATCCGAATGGGGTTATTTGCTTTATGTATTTTTACCAATGCATAGGCACGGGCAAGGTTAGTGTTGTCTATTTCTGCGTGCGACACACGTGAAAAACATGTATCTAAGTCAAAGACTCCTTTCTGCTCCCAATCTTTGATAAGATGTTTTATTCTATTTTGTAAAATACGTAAGGGGGACTTTTTTATGATTGTATAGTATTTTTTGTCTGATAGCGCCGTTTCTACTTTTTCGACGTATTCTGTGTTTTTCATAATGACCGTGACATTCCCCTTGTCTGCTTTTGTGATAAAAATCTCTGGATTGTCTCTTAAGAATTTTTTTGTTAATATTAAATTGGAATTAATAATTCTGTCGTCTATATTGATGTGTTGTGTTTTGTTTTTCTTTATGTAATTGTTTACTACTGTTAGTATGCCATCTTTTATGTTTGAGTTGATGTCGTCTATATTTCTAGTACCAATCTCTATGTTTTTTAGGCATTCGAACATTGTGCGTTTATCCGGATTAATTAGGAAGTTAAATTTCTCACCTAAGCTAAGAGTGTCTTTAACAGGAGCAGAAATTTGTGTATTAGTCAAATTAATCAGCCACTTGTCTTTAGTCTTTTTGATTTCTGCGGCGTCTTTGTTATTGTTTTGAAAGTCAATGTCTGTATGTAAATAAGTCTGTGAATTTTGGATGTTATAGTACTGCAAAAGGTTGTTGAACTTTTTGGTGTGTATAGTCGAATGTTTCTGTTTTATGTATGTAAGAGATTTTTCATAGTATTTAAGAAATTCTTCTGTTATTATATCTGAGGTGGATGATTTTAATTTGATAAGTGAACTCTTAATACTATTGTTAAGAAATTTTATGTGTATGTTTAGATCTCGAATTTCTGAATTTAGAAGTTTCTTTTTTGTGTAATGTAATAAATGTTTAACTTTTTTGTTGATGAGATTGCTATGGAAGGATAGGTTATTTATAGACTTACATAGGTTAGTGATGTGGCGAGGGAAAATGTCAAATCTCCTGCACTTCAGTAAGAATTTAAGTTTACTTTCGGATGCCGTCAATTTTTTCATCATCTTAGTCAAAGAGTTAAAGTTAGAGATGATATTTTTTCCAAAATGGTATTCTATTTTTTTGAGAATTCTGTATAATGTGTTGTCTGCGTGTGTGAAAACTGAATCGCTATCTGCTGATATTGTCGAAATTGTTGATTGCTGGAACTGGTAGGTTGTTCCGTTGTACGTGGAGTTGTAGCGCTGGCTATTGATGGTAGGCATATTGTGTCCTAATGCCGTATTGATTTGAATAAGAAAATCGTTCGTGAAGATTAATTCAGGTAGTAAATAAACGGACTCTAACGAACTAATGTGTTTTCGACCTTTATTTCGCCGACGTTTCGGGAGTTTTATTTATTACTCCCCTCTTCTTAAGTACAATTGCACATACATTAAAAAATTTTTCAATTTTCAACAGACTTTAACTAAATTCAATACCCGTACACTTTTTCACAGATTGGCCTTCTTTTATCCACTTCTACTTTGTTAATTTCTTTAAATACTTTGACGAACTCCTATGAGACGAAACCTTAATTAATGGTATTCTATTATTTATAAATTTTTGTAAATAGTTTACAATTTGTCCATTATTTAACGATTTGTTGAATTACTTTGTAGCCCTGAAGAGGGGAGTAATAAATAAAACTCCCGAAACGTCGGCGAAATAAAGGTCGAAAACACATTAGTTCGTTAGAGTCCGTTTATTTACTACCTGAATTAATCTTCACGAATGATTTTCTTATTCAAATAAAAGGTTTCTTTTTCAATTACTAATGTATAGCTGTTGCTGTACGTGGAAGGATGAGGAATTGGAGGTCAAGAAATAAAAAGAGTTTTCAATTAGAGTTGCAAGCAATTCTTTATTACTCGAAGTCGTCGAGGTGGGGGTTATATATCCTAATCTAGTGCGCTCGGCGATCTACGCGGAGAACTGCCTAGGCGAGAGCATCCAGCGAGTGTGTATAGAATCGCGCGAGCGACCAGCGAAGCGCTGATTGGTCGGTATAGAGACTCGAGTGAGCATTTCAAAAACGCGTGCTGATATATTTGTCCTATTTATGTGTGAGTGTGCATGTGTGTGCACTGAGAGAAGGATTTATTTATATTTAATATACATATTAACAGTTCATATTAAAATAGCTGGTTTTGACGTAATAAGAAAATATTTGACAGAAATATCCAAAGTCTTACTGTAAAGATGCGCATATTAATAGTTAATATGCGATATTAACAGTTCATACGCGATATTAACAGTTAATATGCGATATTAATGGTTAATATGTGGTATTGGTAGTTAATATATTTCTCTGTACATTTTTAATATATTTTCTCTCTATATTCTTCTCTCAGTGTGTCTGTATGTGTGTGCGTGTGCCTGTGCGCGCGTGCGTGCGTGTGCGTGCGTGCGTGTGTGCGTGTGTGCGTGTGTGTGTGTATGTGTGTGTGTGTGTGTGTGTGTGTGTGTGTGTGTGTGTGTGTGTGTGTGTGTGTGTGTGTGTGTGTGTGTGTGTGTGTGTGTGTGTGTGTGTGTGTGTGTGTGAACGTTGTAAATTATTCTAATATAATTTTAACATACACATATATAATTTGACATAAATATAAATAGGACTATGGATAAAGATATACCGAAACAATTCAAATACGATTCACGTAAACAATCATTTTATATTTGTTATTCCATACATTCAAAATCTATCTCTTATTCACGCATTCTAACTATAATAAAATTAATCGAGATATCTCAGCCTTAACCACGCAACGTTTCTTCTTATATTTCTACAATCCAAAGTATTTTAAAATCAGTTATCATAGAAACTAGCGCATAAATTTATCTTTAAAGTTAGCTGATCCGGTTACATTAAGGAATTATGTTATTAAAATTCGTATGACTTAACTTAATTTACTTTCCTGGCCGAGCTTGCTTTCTCACTTGGTCCCTTGTCGCTCCTGGAGTATGTGACGCTATGTTGGCGATCTCTATTTTCTGTAATTGTCTGTATTTTATATTCGATAACACTCACATTGAAACTTATAAATAACTTTACACAGTGCGGATGCGGTAAATTCGGGGAACCCAAGTGGAAAGAGAGCTATAATCCCCTCGCTCTCGGCCTTTTATTTTTTGCAAACTTAGCGCACTCTGTGCGTGTCCTTGATAACTTTGCGATCGCCACTGTTGTCAGTGCGCGCTTTTCGAATCGAGTTGTAACGTTTTCGTGTATTTGTACTGAACTAGAACTTTTATAGAATATTATTCGGAAACACCGATCACATAACAGTTGCGCAAATAGATATATAATGCAAAATGCAAATATGTTTTAAAATAATGTGGATAAATTAATTGAAACGTGAATACTAACTATATACATTTGGTGGCGTAAATCGCTCAATGGAGTTGTGTCTAACCCAGTTTACCGTACTCTAAACTATATAAGACCGTTCTGTATTTCGAATATGCAGTATAAAATTCGATTTTGACAGTAATATTTTGCCTTAAAGGAAATTATTTTAACATTTGTAAATGTTCATATATCAGACAAAAATTCTTCTTTTTAAGTAACGAATCCTGCAATTTTTACAGAAAACGGTCGTCGTAAAATTTATTTTAGGCCGTAAAAATAGTTATTAAACGATAATCTAGTGGTAAACAGTTTTATATTTGCATGAGGTATAAAACATCTGTCTTAGGTTTAAAATTAAAAGTAGTAAAAAATCGGAACGTACAGATTCTTAAATATTATTTCAATATTGACAAACTGTTACTATTATAATCAGATTCTTAAAACAGAATCTTTACAGTACAATGTGGCATTCAATATTTCATTTGGGTATATTATTGCTCATTTTTTCACTCAATCGTGTTGAAAATATTACGGAAGTAAGTACGTTTCTATTATAACTATTGAAAAATTCGGAGTGAAAACTTTTTGTTCTTTAAATATTATTATTTACATCAGAATAGATAGGAATAATAATATATGTAATTATATAAGTATATTTGTAACAGGCAATTAGAATTACTATGAAAATGATTTCGACATACAACCTCCCAATCTAGCATGGGAATTCAGCAACAAATAACAATACTTTAATATGGTACGAAAGAGATTTGACGCCGGAAAACCGTCAAAGTGTTTTTAACTATAGTGGCTGTTTTAGAAGTAACCATACGTCTGATGAGACAATCAAAGAAAGCAAACGTATTTACAATTTAATACATGTAAGACTCTTTTATCACATATTTTTCTCAATATTAATTAAATTTATATTCTTTTCAGTAAGAAAATGCAAAGTTAACGTGAAAAATTTGAAAATGATTCACACATTAATTATTGATCCGTCGGATCATTCAACATTCTTATGCCCTGACAAAAATGGTGATATTTATTTTCACGAAGAGGAGCCAGTCTTTTTATTTTGTGGTACGAATGAAAACACATTTGAACTCATAAAAGATGTAGCTTTTGCAACCTTCTTCTGCTTGTGTGATAAAACAGTTCATATTGGTGATTTATCTTACAATTTCGATGACCTCAATTGTAAGTTGTGTTACGTATGTGAGAAATAAATGAAGTGAAGTGAAAAAATATGCGACGAGCGGGACGCGGTTGACGGACCCGAAGTTTGTAGTCTCGCGCTCTACCGCTGAGTTAACGTGGAATCTTATAAAATATGCAGTCGTCCATATACCTCGATGTCAAATGTGATGATGCCAGAAAATTGGGAACCACATAATAAGAATTATGGTTATTGTTATATGTATCTGGTGGACGATTTTGTAGCCAGTACTGGTTTACCCTTTGATCAACCAATAGTGAATAATGTTCAAGATTTATTGCATATACCAGCTTGTTGCATACATCAGGGCGACGACTGTTTCTGCTAAATGTTAATGTTTTGATAACATACTCCGCCTAAAACTTGTGTGTAATAAACTTGGTAAGCTAATCTTTTAATTAATGGTAAAGGTAATTACATTAACTTGATATATAATTTTGTATTGTACAATAAAGATGCAATTTACAGTATGAAAATACAATTACTAGCTTTAGTTATTATATTCCCACACTGAGAGTAATAATATTATTACTGTTAACATATTTATCTATTTGAAATACAACTATTTAACGTGCTTAAGGGTAAAATGTGATATTGTAATAGTTACAATATCTATATTAACTAATAGACATACTCAGATTTGAAAGTAGCTAATGGTTCTTGTAAATTGTAGTTTCTGAATCTAATAGCCAATTTTCTACCAGGACGATGTTGTTATATAACAAAAAGGTTTGAAATAAAAACTCCATTTAGTTTTTTACTTCAACGTTTTGGACATTTTTATTGTTTATGTCCCCCATCAGGATAAACAATAAAAATGTCCGAAACGTTGGAGTAAAAAAATAAATGATGTTTTTATTTCAAACGTTTTTGTTATAAAACAATGTCATTTTGGTAAAAAATTGGCCATTATATTAAAAAACTACTATAATAAGCATATTGTAACTATTACAATATTCAATCTTCTCAGGTAACATATTGAAATTGTTTATGAGAACATGGTAACTTAACTGTTACAATGCCTGTATGTATTTGGTCATATTTAAACATACGCATGTTAACAGTTACAAAGCCATGTTAACAGTAAACAAATCCTTTACCCAGTGTACTGTGTAAAGTAAACGTTTCAGGACCCGTGTAGTTGACCTTGCTGAACAATAAAAATATGTCAATATCCCATTAATATATTAACTAATTAGAATACGTATTCATTAAATGTTTTTGACGAGATTCAAATGCGTCTGTCTATAAAATCAGATGGATCGTTGAAAGCCTATATATCGTGTTACGCTATTTACATACTATTGACTGGCGAATCAGAAAGCCAACTATCGATGACCTCCATCACTTGATTTTCTGCTAATTTTCAGTATATTAAATTATAACGTACGGATATCCGTAAGTTATGCAAAATAAGAACAGGCAAGGATCACAATATTACAATATGACGACGATTAACAGAAAGCCGAGTGTTTGACTCACGACACAGCGGCCTTGATTCACGCCAGAGTCCGTCATTTTTTATGATTAAAAATTGTTATAGCTCACTCGTAACAATAGAAATTATTCTATAATTATGTATTTTCAGACAAAACTATAAAAAATATATATACAAAATTATGCTTGCCCAATTTAAAGCTTCCACTTGAATGATCTAAATGATTACAAATTATAATTTATAGAATTTTAGACTATGATATTTTCAATAACGTAAATATTTATTAAATGATAATATAAGGAAGGCCATATGTTTGTTGTCATTAATAGTAATTTTAATGGAATAATAAATCAAGTTTGAGGAATTTTCTTGAGAATGCTTTGACGTTCACCGTGTGAAAATTAAAACTATTACATCAGTTTGGTAATATACTAACAAATTTTTATTATTTTTCGCTAGTTCCCAAAAAGTAATGATGAAAGAATGAGATCTGCCGTTTTCCAGATACCTTGGCAGTTCTATATGCATAGTTAAACATATTGAACTATTTTGTTCACCTTGAAATTGATTGGATAACAACCCGATTTAGATTACTTTAGAAAAACATAATTTATGATCGGCTACCTTTCTCATATCCAGAGAAGAAAAAAAGGCCAATCACTGTTTACAATAAACACTGAAATCTCAAAAGTAATAAAGTTCTCGGCATACAGAAATATCAAGATACGCTTCTCTTCCAACCTCTATACACACCACACGTGATAACGAAATCTATTGCGATTAGGATAAATTATGATGCGACCATTGTTGCACATCTCTCTCGCGCACATGTGTGAATCTCAACTGTATAGCGACACTTAAACAGTGTACTACACGTGCCCACATCCCGAAGAAGCCGTATAATATACACACGTGCACACATACCTAACGGAGAAGATGACGGTGAAAAAAAGGAGGAATAAGATAAGTATCGGCGTACAGGAAGAATACGCGGGCCGATACTCTCTGTGGTATTTAGATTCCCCGAGGGAGAGGATCCACGATGATCGTCTCGGCACGCGCGCGCGTTTCGACGATTGCCGCAGGATAAAATGGCGACATTCCGCACCCCGACCGTTCCGCGCGCAGAGCGCGGCACTTGAAAAGTATCTTTCGGCGAGTATCGGATTTGGAGGAGGCGAGATATTTATTACGCGCGAGCGTCGATTTTTCGGCCACAGTGCGACTGCGGGATAGTAAATCTTGTTTTTGCCGGAAGTGAAAAATCTATAATAAAAACTTATTTTCCGAGAAAATCAGAAAATAATATTACCTTCATTCACTTTTTTACGGATAAATCATTCGATAATTTCGATTAAATAAAAATTACAAAGTCATAAACAATAGACCGAAGCAAAATAACGAGGGGATAGAGGGAAAATCAGGCTGAATGGAGTTTCTATTCAAAACGCGTTTTCGAACCACCCGCCGTTGAAAAGTCAAAACTTTCCTCTCTCTCTCACACATACAGCACGGGTATGTCTTTTCACTGACCCCATAAGCTAAATCCAATTGCCGGTGTAATTTATCTCGCCTCTCCCGCGCCTCTGAGAGCCCTGAAAACTGTCGTTCGCCGGTCGAAAATGGCCGAGTTAAAAAGGCCAGAGAGATCCCCACCGTGCCAGAGAGTCGCGCATCTGTCGCGCGGATCCTTTCAGAGGACTCGAAGTCGTCGTCTCGCGTGAAGGGACGACGCGCGCGTCTATTCAGCTGAAAAATAAAAGCCGAGGAGGAAGAGAGTCGCGCGGTAGCGGTATAAGTCACGACTTTCGGAAATTGAAGGTAGGTCAAGACGGTAACGTTTGCTCTTCTAATAGTTATACAAAGAGAGCAATGGGTTCGTAGACAAGTAAGATTGCGGATCTGTACGTGGCGCAAGATGAAGCAAATCATTTGTGGATTGTAAATAAAGGTTTTATATTATATTGTTTATAACGAGCTACGTTCAAAGTAAAAACACAAGGCACGTACATATAAATGTCCATTTATTTTACTTCAATGATACTAGTTAGTAATTATACCTGAAAATTTTGTAATATTTTATAAAATATACACTTTGCATATCTCAATTTCAAGCTCGACATATATGTACAAATCCCACAGAATCTACTTTGGGAAATATACTCAACGATATACTCAACTTTGTCTCGTAGGTATAACTGCAGAGAAGTTCATTTCCCTCTATAAAGCTATCAATCCCTTAAAACAACGCTCTATCTCGCTCTCTCCTCATCACCCAAGTGCGCATACCATCTAATCATCGCAACCTCCTCACCGCGTCTCCGCACAACTATACAATATAACAGATCGCGCAAGCACGCGCGCCTGCTACATCAAAAGGCGAGTACCTAGTGGCATATAGCTCGTCGCTCCTAGAGCCGCCCTTGCGCGCATCGGTGGTAAATACACATTGTGAAACAAGCGTCGCTTTGAATAATAAATCAATTTCGCGCGGCGACACAAAGACGCGAGCGGCGCGGCCCATGATTATGTATAGGGGCCGACGTCTACTACTACTATACTACTACTGCTGCTACAACTATACACTACTACTGTGTACACGGAGAAGGAAGGGACTGCTTCACCTCGCGTGCACCATCGTGGCATGCGCGCATGCACAGTTCGGAGAGGAGTTCGCGTGCCGCGAGCTTCGGTGTAGAGCTATGTGCGTGTGTGTGTGTGGGTACATATATGGGGGGAGGTGTCTTTGGTGTATTGAGTTAGGCCTCGTGTCGGTTTGCTAGGCGAGTGGAAGAGAGATAGAATGGAGAGGGTCTTCCACTCCCACTCGAGTCTGGAAGTTCTATTTTTGCGGGGAGTGAGGAAGAGAGAGAGAGGTTGTTGTACGGTGTGCTGATTCATTTGGTCTAATGATTTTAGGCGGCAAGGGGGCTGGACTGACGCTCTTGTAAGGGCGGTGAGTTTTCGTATGAAAAGACAACTGATGAGTCAATATGCCGTGGTCGTGTGCAAGTCTATTTTCTTAAATAGAAATATTTTACAACGTCGTATGTGTATATACATACCTGCGATAGTAGTTTGTAATAAGAATGGTTATAATAATATATAGGTATGCAAAATATATATAGAGCTTGAAGAGTAAATGTACTTTTAATTTTCGTAAATAATGTCGTATTCAGTTATGTATGATTTATTAACGCTAAAAAGAATACTATGCACAATTTTAAATCAAATATTACCTCAAACATTATAAAAACAAAGCTAATAAGATACGCATTAACTATTATAACTATTACTTGAATTTGATAACCTTCACAACATTATTAATAACCTTACATCACACGAATCGCCGACCAACTAATACACCCTTTGTCCTACTCGCACAATGAATCCTAACAATCCTAATACGCGAGCGCAGAAAGGAAGCCAAGTATGTCCGACAAACTTTCCCTTGTCCAATATCCACACATACGTAGTACGATGGTCCATCGAGGGGTCACTCTACGCGGTCCGTCCCTCCCCATCCTCCGTCCTCAACGAACCGAGCAACATACCGAGATTCGCGTCGGCCTCTCTCCGCATAATGCCGCACCGAGGCAGAAGCCCGGGCGTATAACTAATGCGAACTAGTTTCGCGGGCTCGCGGACACTGGTTTAGGGGCAAGCCCACCGACGAATCGGTCTGTTGGCGCCGCCGAGAATGGAAGTTCAGAGGTCAAAGGCGCGGGTGAGAGGGACAAAGTCGGAGGTAATGAGATGCTCGAAGAGGAGGGAACTTCGGAAAATATTGCCCGGGTGCGGGACATACATGAATGGGCTGCTGAATGCAGGCTAAATATATATGTGCAGAGGAGGGAAAAGTTTGGAGTATTGTTTTGGATTTCGTTGGGGTATTATTGATTACGAATTTTACGTAGTGATGAGAATTTATTTTTATCTTCAGCAAAGTTCTTTTTCTTGCTTTTTGGATTAGAGAATTCATTTACAATGGAGCCTCTTTCTTTTGATTAATTGTTAAAAAAAATGTTACTGCTTTACTAAACGTCCTTCTTTGATTTACTCAGAGAGAAAACTCTTGCGTACAAATCACTTAACAGTTACGTATTCTTCGCCAATTTCTTTCTTCCTCGCAATAGCATCTACTCATCAAACAATTCGTTCCACAACGCTTTTAAAATTCTTTTGCCACCAAAAAAGGGCAGCGCGCATGCACCAGACTGCGAATGCATTGCAAATGATCGCAACTCGTCCTCCGCAGCTCAAAACCCAAAATTCAAAAAATTCAAAAAAATCCAATCATACCCACGACTCGTGAACCACTCTAAATTATTCATCGGAAGCGTTCCCCCCATCCATATCCTTTGCAAAGAAGAGAGAGAGAGCGCGCGCAATCATCAAAGCTCGCCCTCCTCTCTGCGCAGAGCTCGCACCGCCGAAAAAAAATTCACCGAGCGCTCTCATTTCTCCGGCAGCGGCGGGCGCGCGTATACGTATACATACGGATCAGCCAGCGGGAAATCAGCGCGCGACTTGCTCGACGCGCAATTATTGCGATATTGCTTTCTGAGAGAGAGAGAGAGAGTGCGAGTGCGCCGAAATCCGAGGGCGGATCGCTTGGATATTGGGCATTCAATCCCCGGGTTCTCCATCTCTATTTCGCTCGCTCTCGCTCCGTCTGTCGCTCGCTATCGCTCGCCGCCGCCCCCACCGTAACAACGCATTAACATGCATGAGCCCTGCGTGATTGTTTTACCCTAACTCTCTCTCTCTCTCTCTCTGTCTGTCTCTCTGCCTCGCTCACTCGCTCGTTCTATCTCCTCACCTCGCCGGTGGTTCTTCGGGGTCGACTATATAGCGTCACGGCTGAATCCCCGGGTCTGGGTACTATATACTGCGTGGATTCGCGAGGAAGCCGCGGGAGTCGAATGCGAAAAGCATCCGATGAAAGAGACAGAGGATGAGAGGTAGGAAAAGAGAGGGGGAGCGAGAGAGGTACTGCGGACCAAAAGTATGCGGATGGGTGAGCAAATGGAGAATTCATTTACGGATGGGCTGAAAGAGAATTTGTATGAAGATGAAGAATTCAAAAATTTGAGAGAGATATTGTTTACAATAATAAAATATTGTGGAGGATGTTGTTCTTCCCTTGGGACAAATGTCAATGTTTGAGATAATTGACAATTATGAAATTAAGTTAATATATAGAAATTCTCAAAGACCACCAAAATTAGGTAAATTCACCAAGTTCGAATTCCTAATACGAATTGTTTTTCAATTAATTTTTACTTGTTTTTCTCCTTTTGAAATATTTCCTGGTTCGAACGTTACATCAACTTATTGAACTTGTACTTCACCATCCCCTAGCTAACGAGGCAAAAACCAACTTCTATAGCATATTTCACCGCAATAAACCATTAGCGTAATACGTGCAATTAATGTGTAACCTACGCTCCCAACGCTCGTCCAATCATCGGTTACGAAGTTATCCCCTTCCTCTCCAAAATAACGTTAAAATATAAATAGTTACTCTACATCCATCCCTTCTATCCGTTCTTTCCATCACCATTACATTGAAAACCACACAGCCCATCTATATAACGCCCTTGCGATCGGCCGCGGTCCGATGCAAATTTAATGCCGAATATCGATGGAAGAGTGCGTTTCTCCGCCTATTCTCCCACTCTTCCTCCTCGTCGTTCTCTCTCCCCCGCGCGTATTCGGACCGACACAGTTCTATTTCGCTTTTTGCGCGAAATCCCAGACAGAGAGAGAGGCCCGCCGGCGATTTTTCCGTCCCGATGTGTTTGTCCGAAACGAATGAAATTTTCAGGTGCCCGGGCGCGCAAAAGCGCTCGATTTTCGGCGCGCGCTTCGACAGCTGCAGTCAATCTCGGGAGAAGCGCGGAAAGAGGGAGGAGAGAGAGAGAGGAGGATTTTAACTTTTATTCGAGAGCGATGGACAATTGTCACGTGTCCATCGAGGAATAAATTGCTCGATGATATTTTATTCAGGCATATGAGGAGCCGGGGAGAAAGGCGGTGGATGAAAGAATGATGGATCCCGATGATTTTTTATTTAGGCGATGGGGGTAGAGGCGCCTGTGGTTTTTAGATTTGATGTGTTTGAGGTGAAATTTTGTTTTAATATTTTGCACTATAGTACTGAACTGATATCATAAAGTAGTTAAATCATTTTTAATCGACTTCAAAAAGAAGGAGCTTATGTATTCGACACGTATGTTTTTTATGTTCTTTATTACGGTAATTGATATTTTAATTATTTTTCTAGGTATAACTCTGGTGAAAATCCAAAACATTTTCCAAAACCTTGCTATAAAATAGGAATTTCTCTTGTCCAGTTTTTAGCCCCCGATGAAACCCTTTTTCTCCTATTATTTGGCCATTTAATAGATAGAAAAAAAGAATGATTTTTTTGAAGACAAGCACAAGCTTGTTCTTGAGTATTTTAAAGGTGTTAAAACTGATCAGTTTCTTTAGTCTGGAAATGGCTAGTAGAAGGCTTGATAATTTGACAAGGAGTGGGAGAGACAGAATCAGATGGAGAAATAAAAGTTTCGCACAATTATTCATAGAATGAGTGCAACAATAGTATATTGTGTACCAAGGGCGTTATACAGTTGGTCTTTTTAGGCAGAATGTTTGCGGTACGAGTTGTAAGTGAACAAGCACGAACCGAAGACGAGTGCTGCAGTCACACGAGGTCAAAATAAAGCCCACCTAGTCCTTGGTGCACGCACAATATTTTTTGTGACACAGGTTTGGATTTTCGCTACGGCACTTTTGCGTCCGCTACGTCTATTTTTGCCCCCGCTACGCTTTTACTTTTGCACCCGCTAGGACACTTTTGCGCCCGCTGGTCTAAAAACTTATATTTTTTCTATTTTAAGTAGGCCAAGTAACGACATGTTGGCTAATTGTTATCACGAATATACGAATATAAAAATGCATGTCCACATATATAATTTGTCATGTCAATATGTTATGTTAGCGAAATTGTCCCTGAAAATTGATTTTCAAATTCACGTTGAATACCTTCATTTTTCTCAAAATTTTTCCTACTTAATTTTTTTCAAAACGAACTATAATTTCGTTAGATACCCAGTGGATTATTTCTATAAAAACTTTATAGTAAAAGAAGCAATACGTACGTTAGATCTATCTACCGTTATTTATGTGTGCAAGCAGAAAATGATAATTTTTTAGGTGAGGAGCGCAGCGACATCGCGATCTTTAGGAGCACATAATTCCCTTTCCATATAAGAGAAGCACGTATAGTTTAGATCACGTACTGTTCGTCTTTCCAAGACCAACTATTTACATTTCCAGAAAATTAAAAGAACACAAAAGTTTTTTTTTTCTTAAAAGACAAAGTTTAATTATTATTTTTACAAAAATGCAGCGTCGTAGAGATAATGCTATGCATATAAATCTGTGGCTTCCAGGAATAACCACTTATCTGCACTTTTCATTATTTCGAGTAAATCGAGTTTTCAGTTTCGCATCGGTTTTTTAAATCAAGACAAATGAAATTGAATGCAACACTGCATCTATATGAATACTAATCTAAATAACATATTTTTTACCATAGTAACTAGACCAAATAGTGCTCATGTCTTAGAAAATGATTTTCACTTACGTGTTACGTGGTTATTCCGGGAATAAACAAAAATTTCAGTGGAGTTACGTGGGTTTTTTTCTGAGGGGAGCTCGTGGAAGTCGACCACGTTTTCCAAATATTTATGAAGGGACAAGATCCTAAAAAAATATAGCATTTGGAATTTTTTTTTTTAATGACGGTCAAAAGATGAAAATTTTCTATCGGATGCGGAGGAAATCACCAAATTTACGGCTTTTCCAATGACCCATATGCTTATTCATAAGTGAGTATTACATAGTGGTATATATTACTGAAAGTGGATTCTATAAAGTTTGCTTGAATTAGACAGCTTTTAATACCGTAGAACCGCAGTTATGTTAGAGTGCTGTTAAAGTTAAAAGTTCAAGAGAATTGCTCATATAACTATCAATTGAAATAGAATCAAATCTTCTGTAGATATAAACGATTTTCATTTTTTTTAAATTACATATTTATATCACTATTGCTCTCAACTATTACAGAAATGGCTATAGAAATATATGTATTTATTCAAGCATCATTAAATTTAATTCAAAATCTTCATATTTTCACGTTTTTGTTTATCATTAAATTCAATACCCTTTCTTTCATATTTTTTTTCGGCTATTTTCAGAAAACTAACAATAACTTAACAAACACGTATTCCCCGCAACCATCCTCACCGAAAAATCTCAGCTCGCTCAGTTTTACTCGCATTATACCTTCGCGACGACGCGCTCGAGCGTCATCCGTATCATACCAACCTATACCTCAGTGTGCGCACGCGCGCGCCTGGCCGTTTGCACCGAT
This sequence comes from Torymus aiolomorphi, assembly GCA_036365515.1. Taxonomy (NCBI): domain Eukaryota; kingdom Metazoa; phylum Arthropoda; class Insecta; order Hymenoptera; family Torymidae; genus Torymus; species Torymus aiolomorphi. The sequence goes on along the minus strand of CM070874.1, from coordinate 74,275,953 downwards.
CGACTCTGCCTCCTCGATAATACGCTCGTATAATAAAACGACGTCGCCGGCGTCGTAGAAGTGTCTCGTCGTCGGCGTTCGCTCGGGCGAGTCGAATATCGCAGGCGTTATGCGCGAGAGACCGAAGACGAGGCGCGCCGAACCCATGAATAGTAAGCAGTTTTATAAAAATGTTGATATAGCCAAGAGAGGGAAGAAGCTAGGGGATTCCGCGGCTGGTGTGCATGGGTGGCGATGAGGTTGAGATCGTCTATATATATATTTGAGGTATAGGTAAGGGACGATCGAAAAATTGGTAGTGATAGTGTAGGTGCTGGTTTAAGGTAGTTGGGACTTTTGCTTCCTTCCAGAGGAAGCTTTGTAATACTAAAATTTAAGTTTTGTTAAAAACATGTTAGGAATGTGTTTTGAGTCATTTGAAGTGAAAATACATATTCTTCGTAATGCCTGTATGAACACGACTCGCGTGTGTGTGCAAGCATGTGTGTCTTTATCTTCGAAAGAGCCTTCGCGAGACATGTTATTAACTGTTTTATTTATCATCACGTGTACAAATTTAAGTTTCCCGCCTTCTAACCTTGTAATTGGGCTTTTAACATCTTTTTTTTTATAATATTATGTGTACTATAAAGGGAAAAGGTTATTTTCGCATCATAGCCCTGGTAGAAATTGAAAAAAAAACTAGCCAGTTCTTGTCTAATTTCCACCCGGCACTCTTCTCGGTATTTCTTTTCTAATGAACCACTCGGCACCTGGGCCAGTAGCTTCACTTTTTGTCAAACTTTCACTATATTGATCTAAATGAATAAAAATTATAGTTTAAATTTTAGACTATGATATTTTTTAAGTGTGTAAATATTTAATATTTCTAAAAGGAATTCTATATTTTTGCTGTTGTCAATAATGATTTTAATGGAATAATAAATTAAGTTCCCTGGTGGAAATCGATTCCATTATTTACCTAATAAATAGCTAGTTTCCCCAATAATCGTCAAAAACTAGACACTTTTCTTGGATATTTCTATCCATCGATGAAACGATTCCGATCATATTCGCCATTTAATAGACAGAATAATAGAATAAGTTTTTTCACAAATTTACATTAGCTTATTTATGAGTATTTAAAAGATATTAAAGTTGGCCAGTTTTTGTAGTTAGGAAATGGCTAATGAGAGGCTTGCTATAATGGTGAGGAGTGAGAGAGACAGAATCAAACGGAAACATCATTGTTTTCGTTTGTATCCCCTGAAATAGTAATATAAACGAATTAAATACCAATAATTTGTGTTTACGTTTTGGTTAGCTATCTTTTTTTTTAATATTTGACTTTAAATACATGATCAGATTACAGAGAAAATTTAGTACAAACATTTTAAGGTTGTATTATCTCCATTAAATAGAGAATATGACCGGAAAAATCATTTCATCACTACCCATAAATTAGCTATTTTTACTAGCTATTTATCATTTTCTTAGTCATCTCCGATAGAGACAATTTTTACCAGGGTTGGAGGAAGCCATTTGCCAATGAATTGAAGGCGGTTTGTTAGAAGTATATACCACAAAGTACATACCACAAATGTGTGAATTACAATGGATACAGATTCTGTAGTGAAATTATATGCGTTTTGGATAATTTTTTTTATATAATTATATTGTGTCTAAAATACTTAAAGTTGTATAAAAATGAATTCTTGATGTTAAGAATAAAAGTTTATTCAATACAATTTGTATGTAACAGTTTAATCACAGTAAGTGTGGTTTTAAGTTTTTATATAATAGTTCGATATATAATACTGAACGGAAATATCTTGCTTTACATCCAGCATACATTTCATGTTTTATGGTTGCTACTTTCGTAGTACTTTCGTTGGAAATAATGAACATAACACGTTACACATAACAATAATTTATAAAAACTTCTGGTTTCTTGATCGTTCCGGTCTCATCAAAATAGATTCAATCTGTAAAGAGCTCAAACTTTGTATTCAAGAAGAAATAAAAACCCGAGTTAGCAACCGAATGTAATTTCGTCGCGCACTCTCTTACCTTCCATGAAATCAGATACGACGCCATGTTTGGAGCGTCACGGTGTCATCCTCGGCCGCGGGCAGCCAATCGTGCGCCGAGATGCTCATCCGCTGTAATTAGCGTCGGCGATCACTGGGCTGCGCTCAGCTCACCCAAGGGATATCCTTTCTATCGTTCCAATGCAAAGAATCTGAGAGTTCGAGACGTTCCAGCTCGTACTTGTTTCGATCGATTCTTTTATTGGCTGAAAAGTATTAAAATCAGTTTTGAATATTGTGTTTTGCTGTAATTTGAAAATTTATGTTGAAGAATTTACGATACTAATTGTATTGAAGGATTTTTTAATCACAAAATTAATTGAATTTATAGAAATTATTTTAAAGATACGTTTTATTAAATGGTATCACGCCTGGTAGAAATTTGTCTATTACGAAATGTTCAGAAAGTCAGTAAATAGCTAAAATAAATGGCTAGTGAATGGCCAAGTTGAAATGCTTTTTCCCCTATTAATAGATTGGAAATTTAATAATATTAATTCGCCCATTTAATAAATTGGAAATAGAATGACATAATCTCAAAATAATCAATTTAAATTTACTCATAAGACTTGGCGTTACATTTAAGAGCATTCAATTGTAATAGATGGCTTACAAAAATGTAAACAATAAACACAGACTAAAAAATCATTTACAGCACTGCCTTCTTAGATATTAACTGAAACCCATATTTTTCTATTAGATTCTATCTCTCTCACTCCTCGTCATAAGAATAAGCCTTCTACTAGCTATTTCCTAACTAAAAACTGACCAACAGTTTCTTTTTCTTTATTTCCAAAAAAGGAAAGATTCTCAACGAGTTATTCATTTAAAATTTAAACATTAATTTTGACAGTTTTAAAATCATTGATCAAGAGAATAATAAAAAAAAGAGTTTTCGGAGGTTCTGCACATATAGTACCACGACAACACAGTTAATGGAATCGAAGACACTAATAAACTCATGCATCTATATAAAAACTCAATAGATCTCATAAAAAACATAAACTTTAAGGTGATGTGATACCCTGATTTCAATATTTTTTAAATCAACATTCAAACGTTTATTTGGAAAAAGACGACTGTCAGGCGCTCCGGACACATAAACACTATATTCAGAAATTTTTTTGAGCGATTCTATTAGTATTTTCGTTAGCTGTGCTCGTTTTAAAAATAGGTCAATTGCAGATTCCTACTTACCGACAGTACGGTTTTTATTTAATTAAATAAACTCTGATGATTTTTTTGGAAAAACACGTCTGTCAGGCGCTCCGTATATGTAAATACTATACTCAGAATTTTTTGTGGATGATTCTATTGGTATTTTCATGAGATGTACTCTTTTTAAAATTATGTCGGTATATAACATCACCTTAAATTCATAGTTCTGTTCTGTTTTTAATCCATTTCCATATCTTTCTACAATCCAAAAATGCGCAGCCGCGATAGACAAACAGTCTCTCACACACATTTTCCGAGAGAGCTCCCCACGTCGCGGAATATCCTATATGTGCGTCCTTACGTGTTCTTATACACTCGTATGTATGGACGTCACACATAGTGCTAATCTTATCGGCGTTACTCCTGTGCCTCTATCTATCTATCTCTTTCTTTCTTTCCCTCTCTTTCTCTACTTCTCTCCCCCTTCCCCCTTCTCTTCCACTCCTGCTCTTTCTCACCTTTGCTCCTCCATGCGGTTTACTCTGTCTGTCTACCTTGGCGCGGCGCGAGAACTCAACGCGGTTTTAACATAATCTTCCCTGCGGCCCTTCCGCCGCCCAGGTACTGAGATGATGGTAGTCCACACCCTACGTAAGTTTTCGATAGTATCTTTTGTTTTTTTTGTTTCTTTTGAGTTATTTGTTTTTTACTCATTATTTCTTCCGGCATTCTAGTGTCGTCCATAGACTCAACAGTGTTAGTACACTCGACAATGTTTTAACATCCTCACAACACGCATCAGCTGAGAATAATACTTGGTGAGACATCAAATTGCTTTTCCTGCTATAGCTTTAATCGTCAATTTTGTTTAACGACTTTATGTTTTTTATGTCACAGTGCCTTTGAAGAGGGGTTCAAAAAGAGAACCCGAAACGTTGGCAGATTTTTTATGAAATAAAACGAAATTTAAAATTTTAAATCAATAACTCGTTGAGAATCTTTCCTTTTTTGAAAATAATGTTATAACATACACGAGTTCTAAAGTCATCCTTAATAATAAAGTTTCTTTTTCTTCCCAATTTTAATACCTTTGAAATAATTAAGAACAAGTTTGTGTAAATCTTTAAAAAAAGTCTTTCTATTTTCAACCTATTAAATGGTCGAATAATGTTGGAAAAATCGTTTCATCGATAGATAGAAATATCCAAGAAAATTAGCTAGTTTTTGGCTATACCCCATTAAAACTATATTTATTAAGCAAATAATGAAGTCAGTTTCTACCAGGGATGTAGTAAGAAAATATATTACAATCGAATGTTTGATTTTATCCACACTGAAAAAAAGCACAGGAAAAAGTACTAAACGTTCAATAAAAATTACCATCTTATGCAGGAAACGCGACCACAGACTGTAAAAACCCAAAAAATGACCATACTTTATAAGAAATTTTACCACAAAATATAGTAAAATTTACTATACTCTATTGTAAAATTTACGTATGGTAATTGTTCGGGTCTTTACAGTCTGTGGTAGCTTTACGAGACAGTATAGTCATTTTTCAAAAAACTTTTTTCTTAGTGTAAGATCATTTTATTCTATAAGCCACGTATTTCAACGAGTCGTCTTTATTTTAATCTGATTATATTCCATACAGATTAAGGAATATATTAAACGATCCTCGACCCGACCAATGCACGATCGCACTTGAACGACATTTCAGCGGCAACGACTTTGACGTTCGGCGAGCATCGGCAACTCGGACTCTTTGATCTGGCCGCGGATTCTCTTTCGGGTCTCGAAAAGAGCCTTTCGCTTATTTGGGTAACGCGGCGTGCGCCCGCTCTCTCTCTCTCTCTCTCTCTCTCTCTCTCTCTCTCTCTCTCTCTCTCTCTCTCTCCTTTTTAAAGGACCGCGCGCAGATAAATATTTGAGATGTTAAACAGGTCTCCTTAATGCCTATACCTTTTAAGTAACTCTTTGCGACGTTTTATTTGTATTTCCGTAGGTTCGCTCGATTTGAAAGCAGAAGAGAATCCGTCATTCGAAGATTTTTTTCCTCTTCGTCGAGGCTCGGCTTAGGTGTAGTCGACATGCTATCAAATATTTAGATACAAATGGTTGTGTGATTAGACGGGGTGGTTGTACAAAAGCTTGCTCGCTCGAGTGCGTTAAAATTCATGTACTTTGCGTTGTTGGAGTAATCTTAGGTGGGACTAATGTACACAAGTCGAAAGGAAATTATTTGGTTGATATAATAATAACAAAAATTGACGTAGAGTCTATTTCCCTATAGCTATATAATCTTATGATATATCTAAATATATTTTTCGTTCGAAATTCTGTGGCAAAGATTCGATCGAGTCGAGCAACAAACTGCACTCAGATTTCAGGCGTTTAACACTGTCGGCTATCTCGGGCGACACGGCCAATTAAATTTCATAGCTCGTGCGCTCACAAATCGCCGATAAGATAGACGCGGCGCGAAAATCGCGAATAAAGACGATTTATACGCGCGAATTTCTCGGCAGTCTCTCGGATCGTTAAAGATTTTGTTAATTGTAGCGAAGGTCAGTGGAGCGCGACTAATTGATCTACGGGCGTACGCGAGTATTCGCGGGCGACAAATCGCGGAAGTGACTTATTGCCGATACGCCGTCGGGATATTTCATGCACTTAATTATTTTTTTCAGAGTGTTACTTTCGAGGGGGTGGGGGGGTTCGTTCGTTGGGGATTTTAAAATTGAGTTGAAAATAAGTTTTTAGGAGTCGTTTATTAACTGGAAAGAGTTGCTTATTAATGCATTGAAAGATAAGTTATTGACTGTACATTCGTATAATTTTGAAGACCAGTAGAAATTACTTTAGAGATATAGAAATTTATATTAATGTCTTTATATGTATTGCGCGTGGAAGCGAATAGAATTTCTAATTCCATATTTTGTATGTGACTTATATTACTACTACATTCGACTTTACTTTTACTTTCGGAAGATTTTCTAACAAAGTTTTATCACATTCAGCGCTTGAAACAAGTTATCACTCGGAATGATAAAAGCATCATATAGTCTGAAATCGGTGTGACACTAATTAATCGACTAGTTTAAATATACCCGTAAAATTCAAAGACAAACGTATAACCCACTCTTTTGCTTCTTAAATTTTTAAAAAAGGAAAGAATCCATCACTGCCAGACAAAGCTACAAGAACAAGAAAACTGCAAATCAAGACCTCAAACCAAAAACCAGTGTCTTCCCTTTCACCAGACCCCCTAAATTATCAAACTTCTTTCTCCAATCCCCACCTCTCACATCCTCCCCATTGTCACACACACACACACACACACACACACACACACACACACACACACACACACACACACACACACACACACACACACACACACACACACACACACACACACATATCCAGCTCTGTCCCAGCCAACAAAAAGAACCAAAATCTTAATTCGCGCACGCTACATCCGAGAACTCTACGACAATGGTCGCCTCGTACGATTAGTCCCTACATCGTACCTCTCTACTACATACTCCGCGCGTACACTCCGCGCGTTAACAGTTTTCCCGAAGGAACACCCATCGCGGCATTGTACGCCACGATGATTCGCCGGTGGGGCGCGCACAGAGCGACGAATCGCGCGCGCCGGTATTGTACAAACGGATATAGTCGTAGGTACGTGTACACGCGGGGAGAGATAGAAATGAAGTTTTAGAAAGATCGCCCGGTAATAAAGGGGGAGAGAGAGAGAGAGATGGTCTCTATTCATGAGAGTGGGAATGAAAGGAACATAGATGATGAGAGAGGAGGGGTGGGGGAGGGGGCTGGGGGCATCAGAGGTGTACAATCAGGTATGAGTTTCATTGTGTGTCATTGTGATCGCGCGAGTGCGATGGGTATAATGTGTATGTGTGTGCCATATAGGATGTTGGTGATGATCCGTGCTGCTAATCAAAATATTTAGCAGTTTGGGTTGGCACGAGGATGGTTATTACAAAGGTGGGGACGACGATACTAATGTTTGAAGGGCAGAGGGTTTTATTATTTTATTATTTTATTATTGTTTTATTATTGGGCATTGTATAATTCTTCAAGTGATGAATAAAATACTGTTTAGATGGCAATGACCTGGTATTCTTATTATTCGTCGCAAACTTTAATAGCGACTATCATTTCGATTACAGAACGTAATTATAAATAAATTCAAAGCAATAACTAAATCTCAATCAGGACCTAAATTTGTTCCAATTGGTATTACCCAAGAATTCAGTGCTACCTGTAATAATCTCGCAAAATATTCCTCGTTCAGCAGATGTTCTCCACGCGGACACACATATCCCATCCACAAACCGTCTTATACAAAATGTCGCTAACCCATGCCCAGCTAGACACGCAGCCATTCTCTCGCCAATCCGACGATCCCGATCCCTCTCGCATACACATATATATATACAAACTACATCTACACGCGCACGTGGTTCCCGATTATTACTACCTACAGATGTCCTACAAAAGCGCGTACGAGGCCACATTTTGCTCTTGGCTTTGCTCTCTGCTCCTATATTCCCGTGACACAGACATACACACACGCACATCGTCCGAATAATGTCCGGAGCCGCGCTAAGTAGCGATCCCGCAGGACAATGCGCGGGGACCCCCGGCCGCGTGTATTTTGACTTTTTGACAGATGGGCCGCGGCCCCCCGCTGGTCCGCCACCTTTTAATGCCTCTCTCGCACGCGAGAGAGAGAGACAGCGGAGTCGAAAGCCAATCTCCCTCGCTCGTTGGCAGGTAAGCCAACGTATATATAGCACTATAACGGAGAAGAAAAGAGAGACGTATACGCGCGCGTCTCCGACTTTTCCCGGATCGCTGCCTCTCCTTTTTTTCGTCGCGCGTTGGTGACAGAGCCGCCGAGAGCTGCTAGCCCTGATTTTCGGAATCCCCGCGGATAATCACGTATACAGGATAAAGGTGGTGCTGCTGCGGTGGTATATAGCACACGATGCCTGTATGTATACATTCACGCACATGCGGACGCAAGATGGCCGGCCACAATGATCCGCTCCGGATGATGTATATGTGCGAGTAGAGCACAGCGTGTGTATATTCAGCGATGATGACTTCCTCTACGACTATACGGCGCGGGGTGTCCCATTCTGGAGACGCGGAAACTACGCGGGTATATATGTCTCATTCCGGAGCGGCAGGCGTTCGTGGAAAACGGCCCCGGTCAAATTGATATTGGATGGCGGAGAGAGAGAGTGGCGTGCTGCGCTATTGAGGCTGAGGAGAGGATATGGTAAGGGTGATTTTAGGTCGTTTAGGAAGAGGAGAGTGTGTGTGGGTGATATGTTTTGATGGCGCGATTTTCAATGGGACGGTTTTCGGATGCTCGGGGGCAGGGGAGGGGTGGATTTTTTGTAGATACAGTGGATCGTGTTGGGGCGGAGGTGAGACGTCTGTTTCCTGGTTTGTCAAACACGGAATGACTAATGTATCTTGAATTGTGTGCTACGTGTTTTTCATATTTTTATAAATTAAACAGTAGTTTAATTATTTGATTAAAACGTGGATAAGTTCATCTATATGAAAATGTTTAATAGGAAGATGTAATACAGAAAGTTCATACATTGTCTGGTTGATAGTTTTTTATAGTGTGGTGAGGAATGTATAGTGATAATATTATCGAACATTCGCGGCTAAACTGGAAATATTTAATTGAATGAGATACATCTATTAAAAAAGTAAACAGGTTTGTTCGGAAAAGGTATGAAATTCGTGTATTTTCATAAAAAATATAAATATCACCACGGTATTAGTCTATGCAGACAACCTAGATTTCACATTGGTATATAATTCCAGGTTAATATCAATTTCAAAGCCAACAACTCACAAATATTTGACCAAGTTATATAACTGTCCTCTTATATATACAGCCACAGAAAAACCGAAAAGACGACCATCCGACTTTCTCAAGGGTCACTTTTTAAAGACTTTATTCCTCTCGGCTCGCGCACGACCTCGGTCCACATCTCTCTCCCTCTCTCCCGACCGCAAACAAATATCCGCTAACGAAAACGTAAATACCGTCGATCCTCCCAGCCTCCCTCGCACATCTCAGCACGACACTATACGGGCCATCATCTGGCGCTGCTGCTGCTCCTCGACAAAACTCTCCCGGCGCGTTGTTTGCGCGCTCTCTCTGCTCTCCTGATCGATGCCCCAAAATCTCCGACACAAAGGCGGAAAAAATGATAGCTCCTTTAGGCGAGCCAGCGTGACTTCCGCGCAGAAGAAAGAGGACAGAGAGAGGAGCTCACGTGTGTAAGTGTGTGTATATAACGCTGTAGAAGACGAAGAGGAGAAGAAGAAGAAGAAGAAGAAGAAGGTTAAGTAGGGATCGAGGAGGAAAGAAAAGGCAGTGCAATCCGCAGCAGCAGCAGAGTCCGGTAGTGCGCGGCCACCCTGCGCGTCGTGATTTATGGGTCGCCGCAATGGCGCGAGCGAGCGATTCTCCCTCCCTCTCATCCGGCGCTCATAGAAATATTTGCCCCGTCCACGGCCAAAACATTTTCATTCGCGTGTATGAAAGACGCGCGCGCACGGCATGACTTGAATGAGAGGGAAAAGTGAAACGTCATATGGGTGCACGCGTGCTATATATATATACACACGCGACGACCACCTGCGCGCGAAAAAAGAAAGAGGACAGTCAGCTGATGTCTCAACTGAGGGAGAGTTTTTAGCGACCTGCGGAGGGACACGCGGGGCGTACGGAAGTTTTCGGAGCGATTTATATTATATGTATACTAGGGTGTGTGTGTGTGTGTGTGTGTGTGTGTGTGTGTGTGTGTGTGTTTGTGAGAGGGATTTCACGCTGAGTTTTTTGGTGAGCTGGCGAGGATAAATGCGAGAAGATAATTTTAAAATTGGAGGCGGGGACCTGAAAGCGAGGGAGTTTTGAATTGCGAGAGATTTCAGTTAGTGTTTTTTGTGTTGAAGATGATGGTTTTTAAGCACCTATATATTATGTGGCGATATGGTCACTGATTAGCGCAACTACAGAATTAATATATTCTCATTAACTACTAATTGTGTGGTATAATTACAAGAACGAAATTCCCTTTGATATCAATTTTCTCACTGCTCAATTCCCACTCGATAAGGAAGCTCGCGCACCTCCCAAACTGTAAAACACATTGGTGTCAGGCACGCGAATCCGCGGGCTATCGTAAATTATGCACCGATAATGGAAGTAATTGATACGTACAATTTATTTTTACCAGTGCACAATCCTCTCTCATAATCAGTTTCGTCCTTTTCTTGCTCTCATTTTCGCAAAATTCTTCGCAACACCTCCGCACGCACTCGCGGCTAATTAATCGGCTGCGCAGCACAGTTTCCGTTATCCGTCGCGTATCTCGCGGCGCGCGCGCGCGCGCGAATTTCGCCCGCGAGATTACGTTGCAGATTTAATTGATCGGTTAATTAATTAAACTGGACTTGTTTTATCGGGGAAGAAGGAAGGGCACGCGCGCGTCGTGTGGGATGAGGACGACGGCGCGCGTGTCTTCCGATTTGCGGTGTGTTTTATGATTTGCTGGTGGGCCTGTGTATCTGTGCTCTCGCTTAATTAAGTGCGTCCATTTATATATATATATATGAAGTCAATTAAGTATTCTAGAATACTTCGAAACACCTATTGCTTTCAATACGATTACAGTCATTTTAAGTTTTACTGATTCTTTAGTTAAAAAGTTATGTATAATTTTTCTACATTTTTCACGAGGTGGGAGTGCTCTTGGAAGTGGTAACTATATATATATATATATAGTGAGATATTTTTGAATTTATTAATAATAAATCAAACGCACGCGCACAATTAGAAGAAAATCAATAAATCTTAGATCAGCTATATATCCCCCAAGAATAGCCCGCTTTACTTCTCATTTAACAACGATCTTACCCCACGCATCTTGTTCCCACCCAAACACCGCCATTATCAAATTACAAAGCGCCGTGTATATACACACAACATCAATACACGCGTTAAACATCGATATATTTATAGTCGTGCTGCGCGGGCCAACTCGAACGTTAAAACGGCCGTTGATGGTCGTGGAAAACCAAGATTTTCCCGAATATTCCCCCAAGAATGAGAAAAAGGAACCAAAGTCAAACGTCTATATATATAATATTTATCGGCTGATTCCGATGCGTCGACGAGATACGCGGCTGCGCGCCATAAATCTACTGCATACATATACGCTCGTTACTCGCATTGGTGCTCGCTCATTCGTGGAAGACTTTTCCATTCACGCGTCCTCCGTTGCGTGCGTGTGGGTGGCATTTTTCTTTAATTCTCCCTTTCTGAATAGCCGGATCTCTCACTCGCCCCTCTTTCTCTCCTCAAAATCGCATTTGGAGAAGAAGGAAAGGCGGTAGCGTCGGCTCACACTCCACTTTTCGCCCGTGATGACTGACAACTCAATGCTCTTTTCACGCGCGGGGCGCAGGAAGTTGGCCGCGCCTGGAATTATGCCGTAGTATAGGTGAAAAAGGCGCGATTCCGTGCGCACGCGCGACAGCCTCGAGTGGCTGCATCCCGTCGCACAGGGAGATTAGTGCGCGAGATCGAGGAAGAGGCTCAGGGATATGTTGTTTTCTTAGGGATTTTGGGGCGTTTTTTTTGTGCAGTGGTGACGAGGGACCGGTGCTGCTGTGGATGAGCGTTGTGTGAGTGTGTGAATTTTCATAATTTGTAGATGTTGCTTTGTGGGTTGATCGTAGGCCGAGTGCGCGTTTTGAGAAGCATGCGATTTTGGTATACTTGTGAGGTGTTGAAATAAATGAATAGTTTTTTTTTATTTTGTAGAATTAAATGTTTAGATTGAATTAGAAAATTATTAGTGTAAAATGCAATTTCTAACAGGTTATTTACAAGAGCGTATATGTATAAGGAAAGTTAAAATTTTGTAGAAAACTGCAGGTTTTCTATCACTTTATTCGAATTTAATCATTTATGCTATAAAGCTCTTAGTAACAAAACAAACAAAAAGTGCAATTTTGAATATGTATGTATATACAGTCGCTTAACGCTGTAACTGTCAAAACCTTTTTCAATTTAATATGTTGCCATAAACGTTATCAACGCCGTCAACTACTCGTAAAACTTCTAAAACATATTTCACATTTTCAATTTTAAAAATATTACTTCGGTTTGAAAGTGAGTGTGCATTAAAATTTTCTACTTTCTAGAACAGATAAATTTTCTTTTTAAAATAAGATATATTTTTTATACATTTTGTATTCCCTAATCGAGTTTAACTATTTACATAAATTAAATGGTATTTTATCGTTTCCTATTTTGGCAAACGAGCTAACAAAATATACATAAATATAGATGAAAAGAAAATTATCATCATTGACCAAAAAATACATGATTTGTACCACGGTTAGGATTTATTACAGGAATGTAATTTATAATATCAGATTTTCACATTTCTTGATAAATCTATTTAACGAGTTCTCAAAATTTCCATTCACTTCAAAACACTGTCCACTACCCGATCCGGGCATCTATACAGTAAATATGATATTGAATTCTCAAACTCCCTTCAAAATCCATCAAAATTTTTCTTCCATCAAAATTCATCTCTCTCTCTCTCTCTCTCTCTCTCTCTCTTTCTCTCTCTCTCTCTCTCTCTCTCTCTCTCTCTCTCTCTCTCTCTCTCTCAAAAACGAAACTTTCCAAAATTTTCATTATATTCCTCTCACCGGCCGCCAATACTCGCCCCCCCCCCCCCCGAAAAAGCGTGGCTCTGCTTGAAGAAGCACAAAATCTCCCTCGCTGAAAAATCCCTCCATCGAAAAACAAATTCATATATACCTCTATGGGGCTACCTACAACCCTCTCGATTCAACTCTCTCCCTCTCCCCCCGTCGGCGAAAAAGCGACTGAAACGAGAGAAACGCGAGCGAGCGCGCGCTCGGCGAAAAGGAAAAAAACGAAGAAGCAAATATCGAAAACAAATACGCGCGAGCGCGATTATCGGAGAGAGACTCACCCTCTTTCCCTCTCGCGTGTATATATATATATATATATATACGTGCGCGATGCATCCAACCAAAGCCGACGGAACGCTGCCGGCGGCGGCGGCGGCGGGCGAGAGACAGACGGATGGACAGTTTGACTTTGCATGAATGCGCGCAGATGCGGGTGCAACAGCTTGCGTAACGCGCGCGCTCACGGGGGCGAGAGAGAGAGAGAAAGAGCGAGAGTGAGCAAAAGCTGTATACGGCCATATTGCAACCTGTCAATCACGCGCCGCGCGTTTTCTCACTCGCCCGCGAGATTGCGCGCGTCACTCGTCGTCCTTTTGGAAAGGGATGACGCGAACGCGCGCGAGCACACAGGGTGCAATTAAATATAGGGATATTGTATTGTGTGTGTACGGTGCGCGCGCGCGCGATCGCGAGTGGAAATTTTTCGGCTGCGTATTTTTCTGCCTTCGTTTTGGGACGGAACTCCAGCGCGCCCGTGTGTGTGTATGTGTGTGCGATGTCTTTTTTTTCGGTTTAGTTTCGTTTTGCCGCGTATTTCGGTGCGCGAAGCGTATAGGACGGCTTTGTATGCATGGGAGTGAGTCAGAGAGAGAGAGAGAGAGAGAGAGTGAGAGGAGGCGAGCTAGCAGAGGGCAAGAAATTATTTTATGGATATGGGAGGCTCGCCGCGGAGCCTGTCTTTCCGTTCGAACGCTTCAGTTTGTTATTTTTTTTTTTTTGAGCGGTTTTTTGATATATATATATATATATATATATTTTTTTTTTTCTATGAATTTTTCTAGCTTGAAACTGCGAGTAGCTTTTATTCGAAAGTTTATTTATACGATTTGTTATTTTAGGATGAGCCTGTTTGTAAATTACTCTTATTTGTGAATTTTGTTCTGAATATGCAATGGATAACAGTTACTGATATGTCCCATATCATGAAAATTTATTTTCTATTTACAAAATTATACATTATGAAGAAGACTAAAATTTTAGATGATCGTCAAGTAACTGTTAAATCTTTTATGATTAGAGTAAACTATGACAGATACTATGAGAATTTAAATTCAATAAGTAAACCGTTAGCATTAAGAACAGTTATATTAGAGCAATAACACATTTCAATAACCTACCAAATGATTTAAAAACAATTAGAAACAAACTAAGCAGAAAACTAAAACTAAAGCAATGGATACGAGAATGTACCTGATGCATCAAGAGTATAAAAATTTTGATAGTTATTAATATTAAAAATATATATAAATTGTTACTAATTTTAAACACTGTTAAATTTTCATACAAATTTTATAAACACATACCAAAAATGAGAGTGGGCTCTGCTTAATACTCCTAGGAATATTAAGCTGCAGCAACTCTCATAGCTACTACTCAAATTATTAATCATAAGTAAATATTAACCAAATGAATTTTAGGTTAAGTTAGTTTTAGTATACCGGACCAGCGAACAGGAATTTTTCCTCTGCTGGATTACATTGTACTTACTTTGTAATGTAAACTATGTATAATGGTTACAAACTTGTAATTTTTTGTACTTTACTCTGGTTTAAATAAAAAAAAAAAAAAAAAAAAAAAAAAACAATCTCAACATGTATCAATATTTATAAGTATTTTATTTGTATTAAATGCACAAATAATTTACATACAATTATAAAATAACATTATCATCCTGTTAATGTTGCAAAATTTTAAATTACAAGTCTCAATCTTTATTATCATCTCTTGTAAACGTAGAACAATCAAAAGGAATGTATCATTTTTAAGATGCCACAACTTAAGATCCCCAAACCCATAAGTATCTTCGTACAAGAGACGCCTAATTTCTCGATAATTCATGAGCTTTTACTACTCCATTGCGCCCTCGTTTGTTCCAGGCTATGGTCCGCTTAGCTGATTCCGCAACGCAGATGCGACAGTTGTCCATAGAATCAAGTTATTTTAAGCCCGTAACGATTCCTTTTTTATATGGGGAGACTACTGTGAAACTGCTATAGTTACAAAAACCTCTCTATGCACAGTATTACTGTAGAAAAGTAATAGTAAACTTTTTTTTCTATGTTCAATATTTAGGATAATACAGATGGAACGAAAGATTAGTGATTTGCTTACCACTGTTCTAAATATTGATCTTTGATAATCATGCAAGCACTAGTGTAAATATTTACATGTATTTTGCTGAGGATTACACTGCATGTGCCCTCGCTCTTGTACAAAAGTGTATGAAAGATATAAAATACGAGCGGTAGAGACAGTATTTATATTCAACGGATATGTTCAATAGATTGAGTATTTTTCACATTCTTTCTATTCCTTTTCTCTTGATAGATGACGCTAAAAATACTACAACTCTTTTCTGTAAAATTGGTAGTTTTCTTTATCATATATTATCCCCATAAAATCATCTGCTAATACATATCGATACTCTTAGTTTCTTCATAGTGAATTTTCTGCCATTTTAAATAGCTTTTTCAATGCTATAAAAATGAACAATTAATTGAAAAACTTGAATGATTTATAGCCTTAAACTTTCTAAAATATAACGAAATCCATCTCGCAACAACGAAAAAAAATCTTCTCCCAAAAAAGTGCAAACGCAGAAACAGATATATTCATGCGCCAGTACGCTATACCGGAAAGAAGAAATAGGTGCAGCACTCGCGCTCAGATCACTGGCGGCTGTTCGGCAGTCCCATGAATATTTCGTCGCATCTGTCCGCTCTCTCTCTCTCTCTCGCTTATTTATGCAATACTCGGCGCGCTGGCAGCTTTACGGTTTCTCCCTCCCTCCCTCTCTGTCTCTTTTTCGCTCGTTGCGTCGCCACCCCCGCTCGTTTCCTAAGAACAGCGTTCGGGTAAATACGCCGTTATGCGCAGCCGATAATATATCGCTCGGAAGGGGGCGGGCGCGGTCGCGAAGGTGTTCGCCCACGGCGGGGGTGTAAGTAAAGGAGGAAGGTGGAGAGAGACTGCGCCGAGCATTTAGTCACAATGGAGTTTCCGCCGGGGGTTTCGCGGTGGCGCATAAATCTCCGGTTGCCGAAGTATGCGAGCGCAGCTTTGCGGGGTCCGATACGTGTTCGCTGCTCGTGGTTTTGTAGGGTGTTGTAGCGGTATATATGCGCATGTGCGTGGCTGTGTTTGAGATGCGGTTGGGTCTGTAAGTTTAGAAGTATTTTTGTGGCTGTTTAGAAGTATGATAAGTGTATTGAAATGACGAAAGAAGATTCTGATTAAAAAAATCAATGAAGAATAATTCAAATTATTGTACCCTGCAGTCTCTTTTTTGTATACCGAATATACGCGTAGCAAAACGTATGCTTATAATAAAAATAGAATGATTAATATTAAAATATGCTTTTACAAGGTATTAGTCTTACTGTCATTTAAGGAAACTTTTTCTGATATTTACACGTATTATGTAACCAATATCTAAAGTAAGATCTTGCTTATTGATTCAATTTCGATGCATCAAGTATAAATACTATATGATGAAAAATGAAAAACACTAGATTGACTTTAGCCTTAATCAATTCTACACTTCGAAGCTATACCAAAAAAATCATCTTCCATTTACCAGCTCTCCTACAGCACCAGCAACAAACACCGAATCGCTTTCCGACCTATCAGTATCTTTCCAGCGCTGACGCTGACGCACTCGCGAGCTGAGCATTGTACCTCCCTCGTAGCCGCGAAGGGGTTGCGCGAACGGAAAAGCGCGGAGCTATTCATGAGGCGGGCGCGCGCTATCAGTGCTGCCAGCCGATAAATTCAGCCCTGGGGCCCCCGTGTTTCCCGTATCTTTTGCGTCTATCCGATGTTTCCGGCAGCCGACGAATCGCGCAAGCCTTTGACGATTTCGTTCTGCCTGCAGGAGCGAGCGTAACCATGTTTTCTTGGTGGGATGGAAGGGTAGGTGTCTGTTTTTTGGGGAGTGCATTTTTGCTGGGTAGATAAAGAGGATGAGGCGTGTGTTGAGTGGTTGATGTTATAGAAAATCAGAAGTATTTGCCGTTAGTTAATGTACTGCAAAAAAAAAAGAATCTGGATTACATATTATGATGTTTATTCCAAATTTCATAATAAGAAAATAAAATCAAGATTAACGTAACTTTTCATGCGTGAAATAGAGTATCTCAAGAAGTACAACCAACATCCATTACGATAAGAACAATAATTATTCTGTTTATTAGTTGATTTTACACCACTAAACTATGACAATTGTATCCGCGAGACTGCATTTTCAGAAAGATTATAAATTCATTCTTCACTCATACACTTCATTTTTTTGTAGTTTTGTTTTAAAATGATAATGAAACATATGAATATAACACATGTTATACGCACTTAAAAAATATCACCAAAGCTATTACTATCAAGGAGACAATTTTTTTTACATTAAAAGAAAAAACGTGGTTATTTTTTGATAAAATGAAGAAACGATTGTTTCAAACCATATATCTTCTCAGAAAGAATAAAAATAGTATTAAGTAAAGATTTACTGAAAATTAATTATATGTATAGGTAATACGCAGGTGAAATTCTATTAAACAAAAATCACTTTTCTTTGCTGCCACATGTATGTTTTACTTTGTGTAAATATAATATGATTTTGCATCAAATTGAATTTTCTCAAATGTTTTGTCAGTCCTTTATTCTGCAGCAGTAAAAATATTTTGATTCTTATTTTTAATAATTAATGAAATACATATCAATAAATTAAATTCAAGGATGCTAAGTGCCAATGAGTCATCGGCGATTCCTCGACGCACAGCTACATCCTCCCTGCAACACAATCTACTCCCTGTATAACGAATGCAACGTGTGCGGCGGCCGCGTTCCGTCGGCAGCAGCAGCTACAGCAACTTCTCTTTCTCTCTCTCTCCTCCCTCAGAATTTATCGGCGTGGCGGCACTGATAGAAGCTCTCGCTCTTTCAGCGGAGAAATAGATCGGCGCGCGCGCATGTGTGTGTAGCCAATGGGTTGGCTCGATCGACGAGGCCGCCTCGAGCGCGCGCACCGTCGATGGGATGCGAAATTTATATCGGCCATTTTGCCCGGCATTGTTGCCGAACACAGCGGCGAGCGGACCCGGGAAAAAGGTACGTTGGTAGGTAGATGTAGAAGCTCTCTCGCTCTCTCTTTCGTAGCCGTGCTTCCTTCTCTCCGTGCCGCGGTGTTCTTTTTATTCGAGCGGTCTATGCGCACAGGTTGGATGTAGAGAGTGAGAGAGAGAGAGAGGAAGACGAAAGAGCGGTGGATGGTTTAAGGGGTTTGGAGCGATGGGTAGAATCAAGTTGATGTGCGACTTTGTGAATTTGTGGGCAAAATATTTGCGAGTGCGAAATAAAGAAATGTCATTCTCAGCTGTATGAGGTTTGAGAATACTATAAGATTACATAAATGCATTAATGTTGACATTTTTCCGGAAACTATAGAACCGTCAAATGACTGAATAGAAGTTTAGGAAGGATCTTTAATACTTACTACATCTTGAGTAGATACATAAATCTCTAAAGTCTACACATTTGTAGAGGTACACACGTGTGATAGCTAAGTTTGTATCTTTAAAATCGCCGATAGGAATGTTTATTTACCTACCTTTAAAACATTTTCTCGGTAGATTAAAAGATTCTGATCAAACTTTTTTTGATAGAGGCCGCTGCTTTCAGATTAAATATTATCTTCAAATCTAAAATATCGTTTTTTATTGCTGTATTTTGAGTGGTTTTTATTTGTTAAATGATGCAATCTATTTCTAGATAAATGACAACGTATCTACACAAGGACTTTTGATAACATGTACCTTGAAAAGTGATAACAACGTTAAGTTATATAAATTTTTGTAAAAAGTTTTAATAATTAAAAAATTTGAAAAAATTTCTTGCTCCATGCTGTTACGTGGATGATGGCGTAAATATAATTTATTTTCTGGTAAAAGATACATAAATTAGTCTAGATGACGTGAAATGTCACTTATTACCCCTGAAAAACAGGAAACTCATGAAATACATTTGCTTTTAAATGAATTATAATTGACACTTTTAATTATGAAATTAAAAGTCTTATTATTTATTCAAAATGTTTACATACGTATAATATTGATCTTGCTTTAAATCGGTTTCGAGACCTAGGTAAAAAATTCATTATTTATTACACAACATATTTCGCAGCACATTTCAAAATTCTAATTACCTGTCTCAAACTGACTTGAAAGTCAGATAATGGATGTGAATCAATTAGTAAATGAATTAGCAGGAACGGGTATTTATATAATTTCATTTATAGACTTAAATGTAAAGAACGTTTGAAAGCAATCCTATTAACAGTCTCTAAAAAGGCATGAAAATACTTCTATTCCCCTGGTAGAAACTGTCTCTATCGGAAATGGCTAGGAAAATAATAAATAGCTAGTAAAAATAGCTAATTTCTGGGTAGTGATGAATCGATTTTTCCGGTCATATTCTGTATTTAATGAAGATAACACATCCTAAAAACGTTTGTACTAAATTTTCTCTGTAATCTGACCATATATTTAAAGCCAAATATTAAAAAAAGATAGCTTATAGTCAAAACGTAAACAAGAATTATTGGTATTTAATTCGTTTATAGTAATGTTTCAGGGGATACAAACGAAAACAGTGATTTTTCCGTTTGATCCTGTCTTTCTCACTCCTCGCCATTATAGCAAACCTTTTATTAGCCATTTCCTAACTAAAAAAACTGGCCAACGTTAATATCTTTCAAATACTCATAAGTAAGTTAATGTAAATTTGTGAAAAAACTTATTCTATTATTCTGTCTATTAAATGGCGAATTTGATCGGAATCGTTTCATCGATGGATAAAAATGGACAAGAAAAGTGTCTAGTTTTTGACGATTATTGGGGAAACTAGCTATTTATTAGGTAAATAATGGAATCGATTTCCACCAGGGTCATTTGCTTTTAGTTAAATTGACAGTTGATATACTTCGAAACGAGAATCACATGATTTATTCGTCCAACTGTTTATTTTTATACATAGCTCGTCGGTACCTATACATGTAAATTTCATGTTCTAAAGAAGTCCATAACTGAAAAATTTAAGCCGGAATCAATTGTTTTCATCAGTTTGCACTCTCTTCCTGTAACAGCTTTTATCGACAATTTCAGAACAAAGCTTACTTAAAATTCTAAAATACTTTTATTCTGTTCTCCCAGAAAAATCATTTTAAGAATTCATTCTACGTATTATAAAAAAAATAATATCAACCAGATACGCGAAAAATGTTCCATAATATTATGCAATACCGAAAAATATATCACAGCTCTAATCTTTTATCAAGGAAACTAAATGAACCACAGAATCATCGTATTAGTATTTAATTAAAGACAAAACCGTTCGCCAACCAATAAAACCTCTGAAATTCCTGCAACCTACAATTTGACCAATTACACGAACTCAACTCTGCCCCGAACCGCCTCGCCTCGTCCTCTCAAACGCCGCCAAAGCCAAAACACCTCGCTATTTTTTCAAGTAAACCGCGCAAATACACACACACACTGCGCACGCGTACCGCCTTTCGTCTACAATAAAACTCGTCGTCAAATCGCTCTCTCGCAGCGCCGACTTCAAAGACGGAGCGATATACCCCGCCCGTCTACGTCGTCGTCATCGCTTACCCTCGCAATAAATTCCCGTCCCGAGTGTGTGCCGCCTCCGCTCGGATCGATGATTTCGTTTGATCGCGTCCGTCTCTCTCTCCTGAAATAAAATCGCGCATGCGCGATCGTTCTGTCCTGCGATTGGTCGGAATACGGAGGAGGAAAAACGAGATATATATACCTACACATTCTTACGGGTCTATTCGCCTCGTTTAAACAGGTTTGCTTGAGCAGGGACGAGTAATTAAGCGCGAGTATATAGAGGACGCAGCTGCGGCAATTCATTCGAGCGCCGCCGCAGGTTGTGTGTGCCTCGATTAGGAAAATCGTAATGATCAATTATGTACGGGGCTGTGTGAGGCGAGAGACGCGCGCGGGGCGGGCCCGGAGTTTCAAAGGAGCGCGCGGCGCGGCCATTGTCGGTGCGATTTTTGCCGGTCGAGGAAAAATGGTATGGAGGAGAGGGTTGGCTTTTTGTTTGTGGTGCAGGTTGGTTGGCTAATTATTATGTTAAAAATGGACGCGGCAAGATGGTAGAAGTAGTATATAGTTAGAGACGATTCTATGTTGAATGTAATTTAAAGGTATAACATGTTGATTGCTGTTGATTGGAAAGAATACTTCGATAAATGTACAAGATTTATTCGAGAATAAAATAAGCGACATTTCACATAAAAAAATGAATCCGAAATGGTGGAGTTATTAATGTGGAAAAATATTGATTTTAATGTAAAATTTGTAAATATAATATCCACTGTAATTTGTAATATATTTCGTAATAACTCGACATACTTTATTACGATATTTAATTGATGATTGATTATCACGATCAGTCAATTATATTTTCTACAGCATCGAGTAAAATAATTGCTCGAAATTAATGCTGCACCACCCGCGCACGATTTTCAAATGTTTGAAAAACCCAGCACATCCGTATATCATTTTAATTAACCATTTATCATTTGTATATTAACAGATTGTTTTAAACTTTATACGATATGTAAGTCAATATCCGCAACGATAAAAAATACAACAAAAAAATAAAATTCCCTTCGCAAATTAAACGAATAAATTTTATTCGATCGAAATATAATTTACAGCTTTATGTCTACGCAGATAGGTATATGCACACTCTTACTGCCATGCAGCCGGATAATTAATGAACCATTCACTTGCACTTAAACTTCGAAGCGCATATAATATACGAGTGAGTCATACGTCTGTACCTGCCAAGTTCATCAACTGTAGCGACGCGAGCGAGGTAAGGACGCCTGTGGCCGCAGGTATTATCAGCCCAAAAGCTTGTAACCTTTCTTATTAACATCTTATTAGCATGCTCGCGCTCTTTTTATCTCGTGAGAAAGTTCGGCGAGACAATGCGGTATAAGTTACCTAAGTACAATGAAAAAAGCTGCGCTGATATTACATCGGGTACAAAACAGTCTCGAGGATGATAAGACAAGCTTCCGAAGCGCGTAGTACCTGCTCGTTCCCATAATTATGTCTACGATTTGAGCTTCGTTTTTTCTCTAGCTTGGTCTCGCATATTTTCAAGTTGTTTTTAGTTGGCAGGAGGTTTTTTTATTCATGGAAGATTTTATCTCGAATTAGACTTACAAAATGAAATAATATTTCGGCGAAGTTATTTTTAATAGTGCATTTTCGTTTAAATGAATGGAATTGTTATCGTACAGTTTGAGTGCTATTTAAAAATTTCGTAGTTTAACAAATTTACTATGTCAGTGGACTTATAAAATAATTTTTCAGAGTGAAATATGAATAAATATTAATTTGAACCACATCCGTTCAACATCGAAAAAGTTACATTATCAAAACTGGACTATTAAATTTTCAAGATACTATATTAATTGAACGAGCTTCATTTCAGAAAAGAATTTCGCACAGAAAAGTTTCCCAACTGACACTATGCAGTCGCTTCATTTCGACCTCGCGGCACCAAATTTATCATAAACTCCGCCTAAAACAGCATCACCAGCGACGCCCAAATAAATCAGCCAATCCCACAATCGAAAAAGTGACAAAGAGGAAACAAAGCAGCGATAACTCCGTCGGGCCGTTTTGACACGGTGCAGTCGCGTATATTATACCTATATAACACACACCCGCGTGCGCGCATCGGCAAGAAAGTCCAAGGAAGAAGAAGAAGAAGAAGAAGCGGCAGCAGCAGGAGAAGAAGAAGAAGAAGAAGAAGGGTGATTAATCTTGCGGTCTTCCACGTCGTCGAGTGCGCGGACTTCGCGTTATTGATGGAGACTTCTTTCGCCCTCCCTTCCCTCTTTGCCCCGACAATGCCGCGCCTTCTTCTCGCTCCACCTCCGATGATATCCTCTCCTCGTCCTCGTCGTCGTCGTCGTCGTGGTTCCTCGTTTAAGCCTTTTGCGGGGCGAGCGGGGTGGGGAAGGGGTAGAAAGACGACGGCGTTCGTGTCACTTTGTTCCAGGAGTTTGTGAAAGATTATTCGCCGCTCGCGATCGGAAGTGTTTCTTTATTCGCTGAGGTTTTTATGGAGTCGCAGTAATGGGAAATGGTTTACGAGGAGATTTATATTGATGAGAAAATAAAATATTTTCTCGATTAATTAATTAATTATATTACCGAATTTTGGTGATTGTAGATGGAAAATATGTCAATTGAATTATATAGTCTAACTGTTATGGCGCGAAAAAATTCTTTTCTTATTTAGGATAAATTTGGTGATTCTATACTGGATCGCAGATCCCTGTATCTAAATAACATAATTTTACATTTTCAAATTAATTAAAGTTAAATGCTAACTGTATAACAAAAGAAATATGCACATACTTAAATATTTCTCAAAACATTTATAAACTTACGAGTAAACATGAAAAATCAGCAATTATATTATCTGTAGCTGCAGTAGCTCACCCGAACAAACCTCGCAATTCACCTATAAAATTATGTATTTCGTGCAACACAAAAGACTAAAAATAGAATAAAGCACATTATCCTATATATAAAAATAATCAAACAATCGTTGCCTTAAAAAAAATGTTAAACAAGGACCATAAAATGTGAATATCATAAGCAGCCCTCGTAATACCACCAATTTATTCTGAGTTCAACAAAACTTTCACAACAGTTACACCACTATACCACCATAACTCATCCGCTCCTTCCTCATATAAATTATACGCATTCCCACAGCCGCGCGTGCGTTCGCTCGCTCGCGTATATACAACCCGATTTCCGAACCAGCGTTTCCCGTTCCCGAACAAAACGCCTATGAATACAACTAAAACTCTATGCCTATAACAAACCTCACCTATTCCCTATATCTACCTCAGCGCCGTTGTACACCGACAACTCGTTTCTCTTCATCTCTATATACCTACACGGCTACTGTATAAGCCAGCGGCTACGCGGGAAAAGACGCCGCGAGAGACATCACGCGCGAAAGTTACTCTTTTTCTCCCCGCGCGTCATTAATATTCGTTGGCGGGACGCCTCCGCGCAATTTGTCAACATCTGATATTTAATTTCGCGCCCTTTTGCAACAACAATGCGCGCTCGTACGCGTACACGCGCAGCTGCGTGTGCTGTCTTTGTCTCTCACTTTCTTCGTTTTGCCCGGGGAATTTTCGCTTCTATACACGCGTGAGAATGCGTACAGTGTGATGCGTCTTGATTTTTCCCCTTCCGCGTGGGGAACAGAAATTTATTTTGATCTTGAGGAAATATATGGTTTTAGCGTTCGTTGATGAGATTGTGATAAATGTTATTTATCGTTTCTTGAGTTTATGGTTTTTTTTGGAGGAGTAGTGTAATCATTGTCTAATGATTGTCCATATTTGTGAGGATCCTTTTAAACTTTAGATATAGTATACTAAAGATTAGAAAAACAATCCTCATTCTAATTAAAGTTACAGCCCAACATTTTTCTAAAGGTATTTCAGTTACACCCTAATTACGAAATTTCTCAGAAACTATTAAACACGAACACACACACACAGCCTCTACTTCCCAGAATAAAGCGGCGCAATTTTCTCAAGCAAAAACTCGAAACTTGAAAAACTATTATTAATTATCACGAAATCCGTTACACCAAGCAAGAATCCCCGCTCACCTTACATCACCAAATTTATTAATTCCCCGGAACCACGTCAGAATCGTTCTTGCCTACGTTGTCATGCAGCAAAAGAATTAGAAAAAAAGGAAGAACAGAAGGACAGAAGCGGACTGATAATTCTCCGGCTACAACACGTCGTAGGAGGAAGCTGATATAAACGTAGCCTATACGAACGACGATGACGAGGAGCCGCCGCAGATAATAGACCGCCTCCCGGGTGCCGTTAATCATCCTGCGGATGAGGTGAGACATCCGCGCCGAAGAAACATATATATATATCGAGAGGAAGTGACCGCGATGACTTGTATGTGATCGGCTAACAGTCCGTCTGTTAACGGAGCGGGGATGAAATTTTTACAGTTTTTCAGGAACAGAAGATATGGTTGTGCTGCGTATTAAGAATTAAACACGGTGAAAAGTCCACGCATATATATTAAAAAAATACTTAATCACTTGCAAGTCAAATTTTTCTTTTAGATTTTCAATAACTTGAATCTTTTTAATATAAAACTAGAATTTATTGTTCACTGTTCTACCTCCACCACAAAAGATCAAAAACCTTTATATAGACATGCACGTAATCATTCTCCTTCTTTCTCCTAATCCCCCCCGACCTCTTATACCACACGTGCACCTCCGCACTCGTATCTCGTATTTCCGTATAGCGGTTTTCATCTTCGTCGCGGCACCTCCGCGGGGAATCGAATGATGGACACTGTCTTCTTTCTCCGCATATACCTGTAGTTTTAACGCACACGCGCGCGGACTAACTGAACTACGTCCCAGCGGACGCGCGAATGACGACCGCGCGCGCATCCGTCGCACGGGTGAGATACGTTCTTTTCCATTCCCTCGCCCCTTTTTTCTGCCTTCGTAACTCGCGAATGTTAGCCGGGAAGAAAATGACTGTTGACACGTCGCTTTCGTTTAATTAAAAAGTTTTTTAAAGATGATGGTATTAAAGTAATTGAGTAGGAAATAAAAGGAAACGTTACTTACGGGAGTCAAAGCACTTACCTTGACGTGAGAAACTATCGAGGCACAATATTTGTTTAACAATGATTAACAACGAGTTTTACCCATAAATTCTTATACATCCCATTACTTTATCACCTCTACAAGGATATCTAATTATTTTATTCGCTACAATGTGTATAACGTGCCTTATACACGTACCTATACCATACGCGCAGCGTCGTAAAGAACCGCTCTTATCGGGTGGGGGCAAACTGCCGATCGCTCGCAGGCGCCGACCAACAAAAAGCCCCGAAAACCGAACAAGAGCTCTACCTTATATACACCAGCGCCAGAAAAATCATTTTTCTCGGTCCCGGCGCCCGCGCGCCCGAGATATATATACAAGCGAGCGTGGTGTGATAAAGAAAAATTGATGGCGCCGGCTCGCGAAAGCGAGGAAAAAGAAAAATTCGAGCTCCGAGATTAAATGGTATCCGTCATTCCGCGCTACTCCCGCCGCAGATAATTCGCTATCAGCGCGGACAGTGTGCACGCGTGTAAAAGTGCGTGTGAGTGTATAAGTGTGTGTGTGTTGCTGCTCGTGTGAAACACAATTGGTATTAATGCGACGAGGGTGTATAAGGCCGCACTGCCCGACTGATAAATGATTATTGCGGCAGGCTGCGGGAGCGAGTTTCGCAGCGGCGTATAATCTGGCGATTTTGTTTTACTCGCGCGCGGTGTATAATACGGTGGTTCTTGTAGTTTTGCTCGTTAGATTAAGGCCGTGTTACATCGCCTTTTACAAAGACTTTTTTGTAACCTGCTGATTATTAATTTTTCACTTAAGACGCTACTGTACCAGAAATAGAAGATAAAAGATCGTAATGATTTTTAATTTTCTTTTCTTTTATTATGGTCGTATTTGTATACTTTTGTACAAAATGTTTTAGAAAATACTAAAAGTCAAAGCGTACAAGGGCAATAGGGTGACTTCACCAGTGAACGAACGAATGAGGAAATTTCAATTTTTGTTATTTAGTTAAGAGAATTAAAAATGGAAAAATGGATTAAAAGCAAAAATCTTTTTTAATCATTTTAAAATCTCCAAACTTTACGTCATTGACAAAAGTTTAGATAAAGAATAAAAGTAGAAATTTTGATTAAAAGAAATCTGTAAATATCTCCTAAAAACTAGTAAATGAACAAGCGATCTTAGTATCTAAATACGTTTCGCTAGTGAATGAATACTTCGTCAGTGAATAAACACTCAATAGCGGCGATTTTATGATTTTATTCTTAACAAGATAATTTATTTTATGCAGAATCTTTATGTAAAATGAAATAAAAATTTTCAAAGATTCGAAAATTATCGTCATGTTAGATAAACAATACATAGAAAGCTTGATATTTTCATATATTTAAAGAAAATGTTCGTTAACTAGTGACTGTTCGGATATTGGTGAAATCAACTTATATACTAACTAAATTTTTCTAAATATTTACTCGTTCGCTGTAATCATTCTAAGTATGAAAATATTAATCCTAAATCAAATCGAAACATAATAAAACTATATAAAACAGAATCATTTACTACATCTACCAATTACAGCAAACAACACAATCGCACACTAACCAGACCATCACAAAAATCTTCACCCCATTACAAACGACCTAAAACAACCAGCGAGAAAAAATCCTTCCCTAGCCTTGTCACCTTCCGCCTTACACTCGCACATTTTCTCCCCCGACTTTTGCTCCTCCGACCGCACGCGGCGGTGTAAATGAATATTAATGAATCTTGACCGGCAGATCCCTATCCGACGGCACGCGCGGCTATCAGCGAAGGAGTATAGGCGAAAAAAAGGTGGGCGCAAGCGCGTAAATAAATGACGATGAATACGATCTGCCGACGGCGCGTGCTCCGCGCGAGTGAGCGAGAGCCCCTGCAGCAGTTACTTACGGTACAGATAGATATACGCAGAAGAGCTGCTGCCGCCGCTGAGTCCCGTGGGAAACAAAGACTGCGCGGTAAAGGATGAGCTTTGCGAACATTTTGCGGGAGGAATGCTTGGGATGAGATTCGATTTTTTGAGGGAAAAAACGCGTTGTTGTATATATAGGTCGAGAGTGTGGTTTGTGAATTACGAAAAGGGGAGCTTTTTCAGATATTCTTTCTTTGAATAAATAGTTTATCAGTATTGTTCGAAGGTTCTTTTCTTATTCAATTTTTATATAATCTGTTATGCACTAATTATTTTAAATGTCCAAAAGCTATTTATTTGTGAGATTGTAGTTTTGATGATAAGTAAAATAATTAAAGTTGCAATATAGAAATGTAGTGAAAGATTAAAGTAATTGATCGAATAAATTGATTGCTTGGAAGAAAAAAACAATCTCTTGATTTTCTTCCTTAATCTACAATAAATATATAATTTGAAACCATAATACTATGTGATAAATCTAAACTTGAAATACGTAAGATCAAGTAAAAAAAAAAGAATTTAAACAGAGAAGTCGCGATAACGATTGTAACGCGAATAGAGATGCTGAACCGCGTTGGCTTCGACCTCGCTAATGAGCCATATTAGGGCTGACCCCAATGTACCGACTTTAAGCGTCCCGAGTGCGCATGAATTTTTATGTAACTAGTTGATAGTATCTATTTATCGCTGCTTGTGAATCACGACATCTGCTCTCATGCAAGTTTAAAATATAGATCATTACCCTTTTTAAAATTTAATTTTCTAAGCCTAATTATTTTTACAAAACAATGTCTAATAATATTTTATTTCGATTTTGTAAAGAAGAATACTAACGATTGTGCACATAACTAACTATATACCCAGAAACAAAAGGACTCAGTAACCATTATCACCTAATACTACTCTCAAATTTGTTGTAAAATTTTACAATTTTTCCCATAAGTTGTACAGTAAGACTTTTAAGGGCCAGGCAAAGATTCCAATTCTTTTTTTATTTTAGTCGTTAAATTAATTGTAGCTTTAAACATTTGTTTTTCTTTTGATGAATCAATGAATTTTTGGGACGAAGAACAAGAATAAACTTTATCAAGGAGCGCGGGAGCGCTCCGAAGGCAAGTATAGAAGAAGCCTGAAGGAGCGATCGGTGCTACTTATACATTGAAATGGATTTTAATAATACTATAATTGCAACTGCTTATTTATGGTACATAATTGATTTTTTGTACATAGAAACAAACTTTCCAGAAAGTTCGCTATTTATCTCCCTAAACATCTGTTATTTTTCGTGATGTGAGCTTTTATCTTCGAAAAAACTTATGTTTTTGATTTCTTGCTTCATGCTGCGACGGAAATCTAACAAAGACTTTACAATGTTATCTCTTTTTTCTAACTCAAAGAGATCAATTAAAACAACAGTGAATGTAGATCAATTTTACTTGTTTATTTTCC
Organism: Torymus aiolomorphi; assembly: GCA_036365515.1. Taxonomy (NCBI): domain Eukaryota; kingdom Metazoa; phylum Arthropoda; class Insecta; order Hymenoptera; family Torymidae; genus Torymus; species Torymus aiolomorphi. The sequence continues at coordinate 74,246,498 of CM070874.1, read as the reverse complement.
CAAATCAAGCTATATCAAATACGTCTCTATCAAATCTCTTTCTGGCAAATAACACACTTGAAAGTTGTCGCACTCTTGTATTCCAGCTTATAGGCATATAATAAGCGGTTCACCGCGATCAGAAGAATCGTTCGAAGCGGCCATTGGTCGACGCCGACGCGAGCTACCGTTGCTAGCTCACGCGGCTTAAAGCGTGATAAGCTAATGCATTTCGCGACCTCTAACGAGTCGATCGACTAGGTCTATATCGTGCGCGCTGTCACTGCGCTATCATGCGCCGATGAGCCACACTCCCGCTCGTACTAGAGCGAGCACTAATATTGCTTGTTTTTGCGTGGAACGTGCTAAGTGAGGGTCATAAAAAATTTTTTTTTATTAATGTTATAATGTGAAAGTCGTCGTTAATGAGGACAAAGAAAAAATTGTTGCTAACTATTGTAGCGAAATGTTTTCTCAAAGAAACAATTTTTCTCGATTTAACAGTTGAATTATATTTATTATGTGTGACAATAAGGGTATAGTATTATTAAAAATGAATAGTTTAAAAATTAAATAATAAATGATTTTTTCTAAGATATCATATAATCGAAATTATACGCTCTCTAAAAATGAATATGTACGGGCGAAAGCACATTTTTTATTTTGTTGATGTGTTTTGGTTTTATTGTGACTGTACGACTTTTAGAAATCAAATTTTCGCGATTCTTTTAAATAAGATAGTTAATAAAATTAAATAAGTGATAATGCATGAGAAAGAGGATAAAATCATCTGCTTTTTTCTACATAAAACTTTGGATTAGCTATCTTTGTGCTATTGTTATACACGGAAATATGTATTTTTTTGAAAAAATTATATTTTGAAAACATAATATGAAAACCTTCAGAAAAATTATGGTAGTGTGTGATTATGCATCAAAAAATTTCCAACTACTGTTACGCATTAGATTTAGGAGAAAAAAAATGAATAATAAAAAAAATTGTTTTTCTATGTTCCATGGTAATAAACTGGAATAAAAAATATTTAAGTGAATTTAAATTTTATGAAAAGATAGTTTTTATATATTTATTTAATGAATTCGTTCGACAGAAATATTGATAATCATACATTTCTGAGATATTAAAGCTTAAATTTTTTTATAGTTTTTTTTTGAAACAGCATGCAAAAATTTAGTCTTTTTATGCCTCTTTAGCATGCGTAAATCATCTACCTTGCGCACTCGTTGCGCGACGCAGTATTTTCGAATCATAATTTCTCAACAATGGATCTATACATTGCTTTTAATTTACAGAGAATTTAGAATATAGTAAAGGCACCATTAGTGTATAATTTTATTAAAATTCGTTAATTAGTTTTTGAAATATTTGAAATATCAACATTTTGGCATTTTCTACTTATTTTATACGCAAAAAATACAAGGTATAAAAACCTCGTAAACAATATTTAATAAACGCTTTTGATAATAGATTAATATATTATAGCAGTATTGATATATTCTTATTGTTTTATGTCCTGAACATGAGTTATAACTAAAAAATGATCCGTAAATTTCCAGGTACAGAAGCGCTTCAGTGAGGTCAAGTGTCTAAGTATTGAGGCGCTTATTTTACACAACAAAAATATAAAATTTAAAGGTAGTAGTTGACATGAGATATAGTTAGATGTATATTTATTATATAGTACAAGATTATTTAAAGTTAATATAAAATTACGTTTATCATGAATTAAAAACTCAGCTTAATTAAAAACGCAGGTTACTTGATACAAGTCTTCAATTGAGGTTGCCAACATTTTTTCATTCAGCAGAAACATTCATCTCCTGCAGTTCTGCAACACGATTTTACACATAATAAACCTGTAACTTAATTAACCATTGGTTCGTCAAAGGGTAAACCAGTGCTAGCTACAAAATCGTCTACCTAGTACATATAACTGTATCCATACTCCTTAGTATGTGGTTCCCAATCCCAATCATCTGGTACCAGTACACCTCGCATCGCGGTAAGCGGACGACTGCATATATAAGATTCTTTAGATTCTACCTAAAGATTTTTGACAGTAACGTAAACTACGCTTAATTTAGCCAAAGGACTTATAACCATTTTCTACACATATTAGAGAATTAGTACATTACGATACGAGTGCGCGGGATAACCTACGCAGCACATGAGTATCGTATACTATTTTTCCTATCGAGTTGTGCAATGTTCGAGCCTGCACAAGCACCTGCGCGCGCAAACCACCACTCTTCCACACGCTGAGACGTACGTGTAGAGAAGTTGCTGGGCGTGTGGGAATGAATCATTCCCGCACGCTCAGTTACTTTTCCATATGCACATCTCAGCGTGTGGAAAAGTGGTAGTTTGCACACGATGATAGGAAATAGTACATTACGATACAGGGGTCTTAAGTGGCACTTTGTGGCACGGCGAGTTACGCGCCGAGCGCAGCGAGGGCGCTAACGCCGTGTCAGAAAGTGTCACTTGAGACACGTGTATCGTACGTTATTTTATATAGTACTGCCTGCCTTAAGTCCGCCGATACGCCTTTCCGTGTCTTTAGTAGTCCTTTCTCGCACCGTGAGGTTAGCGCATGAGCGTAGCGAATGCGATAAACACGGTGCCAGAAAGGGCTACTTACCGCACGGAAAGGCGTGTCTAAAGTGCGGACTTAAGTCGTGCAGTGCTATAATAGTACATTACGACACTAGTGCGGGAAAGTAGATTTTCGTCTCGTGTGACGTTTACACCCGAGCGAAGCGAGGGTCACACATACACGTCCATTAGCTGCAGAAAATTATTCGAACTTTTTCTCTTCGTTTTCTTTCGAATTTAACTATACGTTTAGGGTGCGTCCGACAGATTAGTCCATCAAAATTGTAAGACAAAGCTCCAATCCGAAATATTTTATCGCATAATATACAAAGTAGAAGGCTGCAAATGATTTCTCTCCAATCAGTTGAAAAGGGTTACCATCTGTACCACAATACAAAAAAACCGCTGCCAATTCATTGGCACGTAGCTTCCTCAAACTTAATTTACTGATTCCTTTAATTACTTTTTAATTCCAATATTTAAAATTTAATACTTCAGAAAGACAGAAATAACAAAACTCCAACATAATTTATTCAAATTTTTATAGATTATATAGATTTTGACCAATCACCATGATCATTTCTGACCAATCAGCAAAGCTCAATGACTGTCATTTTTGTATTCATGGATTGTAAATTATATCTATTAGTTATTGTCAAATTGTTGTAAAAATGACCGTCATGTAAGCAATGTCGGTAATTTTTATATTTACGTATTGTAAATTATGACTATCAATGACGATAAAGTTATTGTCAAAATTACTTTAATGTTAGAAAATTTTGTCAAATGATCATTCCACATTATTGCACAACTTTTTACATAATTTTCATCTCGTAAGAGATAGATGAAATTATACATTTTCATATAAAATTAAAATTCGAAAAATAAATTTTTCACGAAAAAAAAAATTGGAAAAATTTTATGGAAAATATTAACTTGTAATTTTTTCATGGCCAATTCATATTCAGTGGTAGAAATGTACCCATTCTGCACCACTACCACTGAGTATGAAATTGGTAGATGTCGGACAACAAATTTATTTTCGTGTTACGTTGAACATTGAACGTGTTATATTGAATGCGTTATGTGGAAAGGCTGTTATAATGTGAGGGGATGTATTTAAAAAAATTTGATAAAGACAGATTTTTGTTTTCATTTTTCAATTTTTCAAGTTTTACATTTTTGTTAATAATAAAAAACCGCGATAACTAAAAAATTTTTCTTTTTAGAAAATATAAAAATTTTAATTCTCTTTCAAATGCTACCCATCCCATTCAGATACACAGAGCCATCCTCAAGAAATAGATTTTAAAAATGTCTAGAAAAATTTTAACCTCAAATATCTCTGAAATTTATGAACCAATCACTTTGCCAAAAGAACTCATCCGAGAACTATCAATAATATACCTCTACAATGAATTTTGAAGCGAATAAGACAATTTTACTCTTGTAATAGTTGAACATATAAAACTCATTTTTTTCATTTTTCAATTTTTACGTTTTTGTTAATAACAAAAGAACCGTGATAGCTAGAGAATTCATTTTTTTAGAAAATATAGATAATTTAATTCTCTTTCGAATACCACCCACCCCATTTAGAGACATAGAACCGATCTCGAGAAATTACGATTTAAAAAAAAATTGAAAAAAATTTTAACCTCAAATATCTTCGAAATTTATGGATCAATCTTTTTGCCCAAAGAACTCACTCGATTGGTATACAAAATCTACCCCTACAAAGAATTTCAAAGTGATTAAGCCAATTTTACTATAGTTATTGAACGACAAAAAAAATCACTTTTTTTATAAATTATTTTTTTTCTCAAAAAATAATGAATAAAAAAACCTAAAAATTTAGTAAGTTATAGTACTTAATATCCTTTATAACCAAAAAATATTCATGTTAATATCTTTTTTTAGTTTCGAAATATAACCTATTTACAAAAAATTACGTTTTCATCAATAACTTATGACGAAATATAGCTACCGACTTTTTTTTTTTTAATTGTAGATAATTTTATCCTACATACAAAGAATTCATGATATATAAACAATATTTGTTCTAAATGTTAAAAAAATCGAAAAAAAGAATTTTGAAAATTAAAAAATGGCTATAAAAAAAAAATTAAACTTTACAAAAATAGAATATTGACCCCAATTGTGGAAGCAAAATCTAAAAAAATGATCACTCTCCCGTTAAAATCGGTCGAGTAGATCATGAGATATCAGCGTATACGGACATACACACACACACACACACACACACACACACACACACACACACACACACACACACACACACACACACACACACATCCATACGGACATTTTCTAAAAATAGTGTATTTCGATTCCAAATTTGCTAAATAACATTTCTAACACATTATCTCATAAACTTTTTTTTTTACTATCACAAAATTTATATACTGAATAAAATTATCAGAATATAATAAAATATATGAAACACACACACACACACGCACACGCGCGCGCGCGCACGCACACACACACACACACACACAGGCACACACGCACGCACGCACACGCAAGCACGCACGCATACACACACACACATTCACATATACACACACACAGGCGCGCGCACGCGCACACACAGACACACATACACACTTACACACACACGAGAGAGAAAGAGTAGCGCCTTCATCTTCATCTTCGGCCATATCGTTGCTTCATTTGACGGAGCACCTTAGCCATCAGGGGGGCTGGTTTTTTTTTCTTACGTGGCCGTCTCGGCGGTTGCGGCTCCCTTTCTGGCGGCTTGGCACCTACAACTGCAATGTCATTTTTTGGCAGACTTTTCGATGATAAAACGCCACTGCTTTCGTGGCTGCCGTCATTGTCCTGGCTATCTTCGTCTCTTTTTCTCTTTCTGCTACTGTAAATGTCGGCAGCATCTTTGTAAAAACCAGAACTTGGCACACGAGTGGAGAGCTGATGGGGTGGATGATTTACTTTTTCATCCTCTTTTCGCTTGAGTCTCTCTTTTTTCGATTAGTTAACGACACACTCTATTACCACGTCTTGCCACTTGTCTTGTAGCCGCTGTGCTGAATCTTCAACTGGGCCTTCGATCCTGCACATATCATTAATATGTTTTGCAATCCGTGTAAATGCTAAATGTTGTACCGTCACCTCAAGTTTTGACATTTCGTACAGGTAATTTAGAATTTTCGCCTCATCAATCTTACTGCCGTTGGAGCCATTTTGTTCGGCGTTTTTCTCTTTGTAATAATTTAATTTATCTATCACAATATCGGCCATGTCGCTGTTCCTCCCCTCTGATGGGACTTCTGGTTCTCAAAGAATAAAAAAAAAAAAAATACTTCTGAATGGTACACGCACTGTTGGCTCTGATTCGAGCGCTCGCGCAGATTGACGCTATCCGTGTCCGCCGGTAAGCACAATTTTCCAAAAAGCTGAAGGAGACTGTAGCGGAATTGTAAAGGCAAGGCACTTGTTGTCCTCTTGCAATATGAGCTGCAACTAACGAGCATTGCGTTACATGCCCTATATATGTATACAAACCACAGCGATTAACATCACCCCATCTATAGAAACGATTAGTTCTCAATGGTTGGCCCACGCTCGGCGTTTGGTTCAGGTATACGTCTCAAGGTTAATGGCAACGGTTGGAGAGGAGTAAGTACAACCGATAATTGCCCATTCTAACGTGGGATTTTGGAGGAAAATGTCTTGCGAAGCTAATGTTTATAAGCAGAGTTTTAAAAAGCAATAGGAATATACATTGTTAGGTAAAACTGCAACATTTTGTCAGTCAAGTAATAGTACATTACGATACGTGTGATTTAAGTGGCCCATTATTGCACGGCGTGAGGTTAAACGCCGTGTAATCATAAGCCACTTAATCGGACTTCAACGAGCCAATCTCTTATGCGTTAGTCGAATGTCTATTCTCAAATCGAGAAAGGTAGCTTTAGTTTAAGCTTCCTCCTCTCTCGATAAGAATTTTTTGACAAACGGCGACACACATAAGAGAAAATTTTTTTTTTAAATGAATAACTATTAATTTCGGAATAAAATATAATATCGGAGAGTTCCGTCCTTGTCGTACTTGGTGGACTCGTCAGGAAGACCCAAGTAGACATATCTTCGACTCCAAAATAATGAAATTACTGTGAATTCTTATAGTGTGTAAGTTGTAATTTTATATGTGGATTTGAAAAATTGGTTGCCATCTAGTGTTAAAAGGTTGGAACTAAGATTATACAAGGAAAGGTATTTTAGTGTCCGAATGCCATTTGATTCTAAATATGTTGTAAGCGCTCGTGGTGCTATCTTAATAGTTTTGAATTTTTAATCGGACTTCAACGAGCCAATCCTTATGTGTTAGTCGAATATCTATTCTCAAATCGAGAAAGGTAGCTTTAGTTTAAGCTTCCTCCTCTCTCGATAAGAATTTTTTGACAAACGGCGACACACATAAGAGAAAAATTTTTTTAAAAATAAATAACTATTAATTTCGGAATAAAATATAATATCGGGGAGATTCGTCCTTGTCGTACTTGGTGGACTCGTCAGGAAGACCCAAGTAGACATATCTTCGACTCCAAAATAATGAAATTACTGTGAATTTTTATAGTGTGTAAATTGTAATTTTATATGTGGATTTGAAAAATTGGTTGCCATCTAGTGTTAAAAGGTTGGAACTAAGATTATACAAGGAAAGGCATTTTAGTGTCCGAATGCCATTTGATTCTAAATATGTTGTAAGCACTCGTGGTGCTATCTTAATAGTTTTGAATTTTTAATCGGACCAATTTTTCAAATCCACATATAAAATTACAACTTACACACTATAAGAATTCACAGTAATTTCATTATTTTGGAGTCGAAGATATGTCTACTTGGGCCTTCCTGACGAGTCCACCAAGTACGACAAGGACGAAACTCCCCGATATTATATTTTATTCGAAATTAATCGTTATTCATTTTAAAAAAATTTTCTCTTATGTGTGTCGCCGTTTGTCAAAAATTCTTATCGAGAGAGGAGGAAATTTAAACTAAAGCTACCTTTCTCGATTTGAGAATAGACATTCGACTAACGCATAAGAGATTGGCTCGTTGAAGTCCGATTAAAAATTCAAAACTATTAAGATAGCACCACGAGCGCTTACAACATATTTAGAATCAAATGGCATTCGGACACTAAAATGCCTTTCCTTGTATAATCTTAGTTCCAACCTTTAACACTAGATGGCAACCAATTTTTCAAATCCACATATAAAATTACAACTTACACACTATAAGAATTCACAGTAATTTCATTATTTTGGAGTCGAAGATATGTCTACTCGTCTCTTTTTCTCTTTCTGCTACTGTAAATGTCGGCAGCATCGTTGTAAAAACCAGAACTTGGCACACGAGTGGAGAGCTGATGGGGTGAATGATTCACTTTTTCACCCTCTTCTCGCTTGAGCCTCTCTTTTTTCGATTCATTAACGACACACTCTATTACCACGTCTTGCCACTTGTCTTGTAGCCGCTGTGCTGCATCTTTAACTGGGCCTTCGATCCTGCACATATCATTAATATGTTTTGCAATCCGTGTAAATGCTAAATGTTGTACCGTCACCTCAAGTTTTGACATTTCGTACAGGTAATTTAGAATTTTCGCCTCATCAATCTTACTGCCGTTGGAGCCATTTTGTTCGGCGATTTTCTCTTTGTAATAATTTAATTTATATATCACAATATCGGCCATGTCGCTGTTCCTCCCCTCTGATGGGACTTCTGGTTCTCAAAGAATAAAAAAAAAAAAAAATACTTCTGAATGGTACACGCACTGTTGGCTCTGATTCGAGATTTTTCGAGCGCTCGCGCAGGTTGACGCTATCCGTGTCCGCCGGTAAGCACAATTTTCCAAAAAGCTGAAGGAGACTGTAGCGGAATTGTAAAGGCAAGGCACTTGTTGTCCTCTTGCAATATGAACTGCAACTAACGGGCATTGCGTTACATGCCCTATATATGTATACAAACCACAGCGATTAACATCACCCCATCTATAGAAACGATTAGTTCTCAATGGTTGGCCCACGCTCGGCGTTTGGTTCAGGTATACGTCTCAAGGTTAATGGCAACGGTTAGAGAGGAGTAAGTACAACCGATAATTGCCCATTCTAACGTGGGATTTTGGAGGAAAATGTCTTGCGAAGCTAATGTTTATAAGTAGAGTTTTAAAAAGCAATAGGAATATACATTGTTAGTTAAAACTGCAACATTTTCTCAGTCAAGTAATAGTACATTACGATACATGTGATTTAAATGGACCATTATTGCACGGCGTGAGGTTAAACGCCGTGTAATCATAAGCCACTGAAGTCACAAGTATCGTACATTATTTTATAGAACGTATGACATAAATACGCAAACTGTTGATTTTATTTATTTGTGCATAGTTAATTATTAAAATTATATTGAGGATTACATATTTTACAATAAGCATTGCATGTGTGAAGACGTCGACCGCTATTGACCGTCATGTTAAGGTTTTCCTTTGCGATAAGCGGACAGTCTGCATGTGCGCGTGGGCTGCTTTTATTCAATTATAATTATTTATATAATAAAAATAAAACAAAATCACCTTCTCACTCATGTATCGGACCGTATTTTTTGACAGGACGTATACGCACGGAGTGTCCAAAATTTCTGTTTCTCAATTTACGCAGTTAAATGACGGAAACACACGTAAATTCTAAATCTGATGAATGAAATAATAACTAATATATTTATATTTTCAATGCAAGTAATACAATTGATAAGACAGCACATTATTTTCATTTTGTGCAATTAAGAAAAACTGATAAAAATTAATATGAGAAAATATGAATTTTTCTGTATCACAAGTTTCCAAATTTTAACAGAAAAATTCTCATAATACAGTTAGGTTGACTAAACATCAAATAAAAGTTAAACATACGTGTTTTAGGATAAATGTACTCTGTGTTGTGTAACACGAGTGTTGTAAAAAAAAAAATTGTTGATAGACATCTACGAGCAGACGCGAGCGATGAATATTTTTCTGGTTTAGCATTGAATTTGCTTCTTTCTTTGAATATTTGTTTCTATGTGCTGTCTTTAGTTGGCAAAACTTTTATAGTGTGTAAATTGTAATTTTATATGTGGATTTGAAAAATTGGTTGCCATCTAGTGTTAAAAGGTTGGAACTAAGATTATACAAGGAAAGGCATTTTAGTGTCCGAATGCCATTTGATTCTAAATATGTTGTAAGCACTCGTGGTGCTATCTTAATAGTTTTGAATTTTTAATCGGACCAATTTTTCAAATCCACATATAAAATTACAACTTACACACTATAAGAATTCACAGTAATTTCATTATTTTGGAGTCGAAGATATGTCTACTTGGGCCTTCCTGACGAGTCCACCAAGTACGACAAGGACGAAACTCCCCGATATTATATTTTATTCCGAAATTAATCGTTATTCATTTTAAAAAAAAATTTTCTCTTATGTGTGTCGCCGTTTGTCAAAAAATTCTTATCGAGAGAGGAGGAAATTTAAACTAAAGCTACCTTTCTCGATTTGAGAATAGACATTCGACTAACGCATAAGAGATTGGCTCGTTGAAGTCCGATTAAAAATTCAAAACTATTAAGATAGCACCACGAGCGCTTACAACATATTTAGAATCAAATGGCATTCGGACACTAAAATGCCTTTCCTTGTATAATCTTAGTTCCAACCTTTTAACACTAGATGGCAACCAATTTTTCAAATCCACATATAAAATTACAACTTACACACTATAAGAATTCACAGTAATTTCATTATTTTGGAGTCGAAGATATGTCTACTCGTCTCTTTTTCTCTTTCTGCTACTGTAAATGTCGGCAGCATCGTTGTAAAAACCAGAACTTGGCACACGAGTGGAGAGCTGATGGGGTGAATGATTCACTTTTTCACCCTCTTCTCGCTTGAGCCTCTCTTTTTTCGATTCATTAACGACACACTCTATTACCACGTCTTGCCACTTGTCTTGTAGCCGCTGTGCTGCATCTTTAACTGGGCCTTCGATCCTGCACATATCATTAATATGTTTTGCAATCCGTGTAAATGCTAAATGTTGTACCGTCACCTCAAGTTTTGACATTTCGTACAGGTAATTTAGAATTTTCGCCTCATCAATCTTACTGCCGTTGGAGCCATTTTGTTCGGCGATTTTCTCTTTGTAATAATTTAATTTATATATCACAATATCGGCCATGTCGCTGTTCCTCCCCTCTGATGGGACTTCTGGTTCTCAAAGAATAAAAAAAAAAAAAATACTTCTGAATGGTACACGCACTGTTGGCTCTGATTCGAGATTTTTCGAGCGCTCGCGCAGGTTGACGCTATCCGTGTCCGCCGGTAAGCACAATTTTCCAAAAAGCTGAAGGAGACTGTAGCGGAATTGTAAAGGCAAGGCACTTGTTGTCCTCTTGCAATATGAACTGCAACTAACGGGCATTGCGTTACATGCCCTATATATGTATACAAACCACAGCGATTAACATCACCCCATCTATAGAAACGATTAGTTCTCAATGGTTGGCCCACGCTCGGCGTTTGGTTCAGGTATACGTCTCAAGGTTAATGGCAACGGTTAGAGAGGAGTAAGTACAACCGATAATTGCCCATTCTAACGTGGGATTTTGGAGGAAAATGTCTTGCGAAGCTAATGTTTATAAGTAGAGTTTTAAAAAGCAATAGGAATATACATTGTTAGTTAAAACTGCAACATTTTCTCAGTCAAGTAATAGTACATTACGATACATGTGATTTAAATGGACCATTATTGCACGGCGTGAGGTTAAACGCCGTGTAATCATAAGCCACTGAAGTCACAAGTATCGTACATTATTTTATAGAACGTATGACATAAATACGCAAACTGTTGATTTTATTTATTTGTGCATAGTTAATTATTAAAATTATATTGAGGATTACATATTTTACAATAAGCATTGCATGTGTGAAGACGTCGACCGCTATTGACCGTCATGTTAAGGTTTTCCTTTGCGATAAGCGGACAGTCTGCATGTGCGCGTGGGCTGCTTTTATTCAATTATAATTATTTATATAATAAAAATAAAACAAAATCACCTTCTCACTCATGTATCGGACCGTATTTTTTGACAGGACGTATACGCACGGAGTGTCCAAAATTTCTGTTTCTCAATTTACGCAGTTAAATGACGGAAACACACGTAAATTCTAAATCTGATGAATGAAATAATAACTAATATATTTATATTTTCAATGCAAGTAATACAATTGATAAGACAGCACATTATTTTCATTTTGTGCAATTAAGAAAAACTGATAAAAATTAATATGAGAAAATATGAATTTTTCTGTATCACAAGTTTCCAAATTTTAACAGAAAAATTCTCATAATACAGTTAGGTTGACTAAACATCAAATAAAAGTTAAACATACGTGTTTTAGGATAAATGTACTCTGTGTTGTGTAACACGAGTGTTGTAAAAAAAAAAATTGTTGATAGACATCTACGAGCAGACGCGAGCGATGAATATTTTTCTGGTTTAGCATTGAATTTGCTTCTTTCTTTGAATATTTGTTTCTATGTGCTGTCTTTAGTTGGCAAAACTGATCTAAAAAAAATTTAAGACAAAATAGAACTACCCATACATGCCCTTATGGGAGTAGGACAAGGCTGCACAATAGAAAAAAAATAATATCTCTCATGATACAAAGGATATAATAAAAAATAATGCTCTTAGCCATATGAGGATTTTACGTTGCATTTACGTAAAACATAATATGCACGCGACGATATTTTTCAAGGGCTAAAAACTTGAACTATATCTCTCCTTAGGAAGAAAGAAAAGATTATTGAAATAATACATTATGAGAAAATGTGTGAAAGAAAAAGGACAAATTTTTCATTAGAATATAAATAAGATTTTATTTAAAAAATACCTAAATACTACTTACTATATTAAAAACCGCTGCCAATTCATTGGCACGTAGCTTCCTCAAACTTAATTTACTGATTCCTTTAATTACTTTTTAATTCCAATATTTAAAATTTAATACTTCAGAAAGACAGAAATAACAAAACTCCAACATAATTTATTCAAATTTTTATAGATTATATAGATTTTGACCAATCACCATGATCATTTCTGACCAATCAGCAAAGCTCAATGACTGTCATTTTTGTATTCATGGATTGTAAATTATATCTATTAGTTATTGTCAAATTGTTGTAAAAATGACCGTCATGTAAGCAATGTCGGTAATTTTTATATTTACGTATTGTAAATTATGACTATCAATGACGATAAAGTTATTGTCAAAATTACTTTAATGTTAGAAAATTTTGTCAAATGATCATTCCACATTATTGCACAACTTTTTACATAATTTTCATCTCGTAAGAGATAGATGAAATTATACATTTTCATATAAAATTAAAATTCGAAAAATAAATTTTTCACGAAAAAAATTGGAAAAATTTTATGGAAAATATTAACTTGTAATTTTTTCATGGCCAATTCATATTCAGTGGTAGAAATGTACCCATTCTGCACCACTACCACTGAGTATGAAATTGGTAGATGTCGGACAACAAATTTATTTTCGTGTTACGTTGAACATTGAACGTGTTATATTAAATGCGTTATGTGGAAAGGCTGTTATAATGTGAGGGGATGTATTTAAAAAAATTTGATAAAGACAGATTTTTGTTTTCATTTTTCAATTTTTCAAGTTTTACATTTTTGTTAATAATAAAAAACCGCAATAACTAAAAAATTTTTCTTTTTAGAAAATATAAAAATTTTAATTCTCTTTCAAATGCTACCCATCCCATTCAGATACACAGAGCCATCCTCAAGAAATAGATTTTAAAAATGTCTAGAAAAATTTTAACCTCAAATATCTCTGAAATTTATGAACCAATCACTTTGCCAAAAGAACTCATCCGAGAACTATCAATAATATACCTCTACAATGAATTTTGAAGCGAATAAGACAATTTTACTCTTGTAATAGTTGAACATATAAAACTCATTTTTTTCATTTTTCAATTTTTACGTTTTTGTTAATAAGAAAAGAACCGCGATAGCTAGAGAATTAATTTTTTTTAGAAAATATAGATAATTTAATTCTCTTTCGAATACATGGATCAATCCTTTTGCCCAAAGAACTCACTCGATTGGTATACAAAATCTACCCCTACAAAGAATTTCAAAGTGATTAAGCCAATTTTACTATAGTTATTGAACGACAAAAAAAATCACTTTTTTTATAAATTATTTTTTTTCTCAAAAAATAATGAATAAAAAAACCTAAAAATTTAGTAAGTTATAGTACTTAATATCCTTTATAACCAAAAAATATTCATGTTAATATCTTTTTTTAGTTTCGAAATATAACCTATTTACAAAAAATTACGTTTTCATCAATAACTTATGACGAAATATAGCTACCGACTTTTTTTTTTTTAAATTGTAGATAATTTTATCCTACATACAGAGAATTCATGATATATAAACAATATTTGTTCTAAATATTAAACAAATCGAAAAAAAAAATTTTGAAAATTAAAAAATGGCTATAAAAAAAAAATTAAATTTTACAAAAATAGAATATTGACCCCAATTGTGGAAGCAAAATCTAAAAAAATGATCACTCTCCCGTTAAAATCGGTCGAGTAGATCATGAGATATTAGCGTACACACACACACACACACACACACACACACACACACACACACACACACACACACACACACACACACACACACACACACATCCATACGGACATTTTCTAAAAATAGTGTATTTCGATTCCAAATTTGCTAAATAACATTTCTAACACATTATCTCATAAACTGTTTTTTACTATCACAAAGCTTCCTCTATGAGGAAGCAATACTGGATCTCCTTCGTTAAAATGAATATCACTCTTTGTGTTTGGATATAAAAACTTTTAATGATCCGATGGATCAATGATTAATGCGTGATCTATTCTCAAATGTTTCACGTTAATCGTGCATCGGTTTTCTGAAAAGTATACAATAGTTGTTTAAGATTACGAAAAATAAATGATTAAAAAAGTTGGAGAAGTATATTACATCATAATAACTTTTTTTTCGTTAACTTCTGTATTAGAGTCACCATGGCTGCACAATGAAGCAGCCAGAGTAGCAAGCATTGATTTATACAAATGAATTCTGTCAAATAATCTCTTTTATACCGTGCCACAGTATTATTATTTGTCGTGGAATTCTTACTCTAGATTAAATATAAATGTTAAAATTATTTTCATAATCATTTGAAGTTTTTAATATATAATTGTTCCTATATATTCAAATATAAAAAGAATAATATTTATAAAACAAAACTAATATTTTCAGCCCGATTTAGTGAAAAAACAAGCAATAATATGCCCAAATAAAATAGTGAATACTGCATTATATTGTAAAAATTTTATTTTGAAAATGCAGTTGTAAGAGTAACAATCTTATCAATGTCGGTGCGTTTTTAAGAAACGACAGTAATCTAAATAATTCCAATTCCTCTGAAAGGAAGATGTTATATAGTTTATGCAAGTATAAAATTTTTTACAGTTAGAATTTAATAAGCATTGTTATGACTTGATATAAATTCTACGACATTCTGTATAAAAATTTTATGATTTATAAATTTTAAAAGAAAAAGCAGCGCCTACCTTGATATACAAAAATTTACAAATATAAGAAAGAAAAACGGCTGTAAAATCATTAGCGTTTCAAAAATTTAATTGATTCTGCATTGGGTTAGTTATTGATAATGCCTAAAAGTATGATACTCTTATAAAAATTTATTCCGGTAATATCATCAATAAATGTACACATATATCAGTTGTAAGTATAGTATTATGCAAAAAATTATATAATTCACGGTCCGGTAGGTATAAGGTGAAGATCTAGTGTACGTTTATTAACAATAAGTAAAGTGTTACGATTTGAGTAGTACAATTTTTTTTTTAATCGAGTGGCTGCCTACGAGATTCGAACTAGAATCGCCGCATTAAGACAGCTCGTACACGGAGCCACCGGAGGCCACCACCAGTTTTAGTTCTGCTTGTCTTCATATGTATTGCAATTCTACGTTTCTTCGCACATCCACGCTTAATCGTCATACTTAAACTCTGACCAATAGTAAATAATTGAATTCGTTTTTAGTTCATGTCATTCACTTTCACGAAAAATGGCAGAAAAATATTGTTTCTAATACAATATGAACAACTCATGGATTAGACACACAATAGCTGTACATGAATAAATAAAAAAATTATTACCCATCCTCGAACAACCGTAAAACTAAATAAAAACAACGACACTGCGTCATCCCATCCTCATTGTTCGCTCCCTTAATCAAATAAACTCTCGCCCCCGAGGCACATAAATAAACACGTTAGCACGGTCATCACCCGCCAGATAGCACGCAGGCCTCATCTATAAAGTTCGGGCGTCGGCAGCGGGTCCCCGATTAGTCGCGCTCGTTTATCGTCGATTCGGCTCAAGGCCGAGGTCCGGCCGACGACAATCTCTCACTCCCTCCTCGAGCCTCATTATCCAATGACTCGATTTGCAGAAGGGGGCCAGAAGTTGTACACTTCGGATGGGCAGGCTTGTTAAAGTCCCTGTATCGGAGGCCATACGCAGATGTGAGGGGGTACGTGATATGATCGCGCTGGCGGTGGTGATAACGCTAATTGGTTAGGGGCGTTGCGGGTATAGACTCGTTTGCTGATGTAGTTTCATTTTTACTTTGTTACAATTATGATGGCCAGTCGAACGAACATGTATATATGTACTTGAAACTTTTGAAATAGTTTCTAGAGAAAGTTGGCTAAACATTTTTATTTAAAAAACTAGGTAGATGACTTTCTATCGAGGAAGTGGTCTAAATTAGCCGTTAATGGTTGTAAATTAACTTCCTATTTTTTATTCTCATTCTATTATTATTTTTGTGCTCACGTTTATTATATCAACATCTAACATCCGTTTTTTGGACCTCCTCTTACATAACATCAACAATTAAAAGTCATTGTCCATCACACTCCCACCCTCTGCCTGGCAAACAATGAAGCCACGGTATTTCCTCCACATGCACACATCTATTTCAGATTTTTACCGTCGCTATATAGTCTCGAGGGAGACCAGCAAAATCAATGGGACTTTCACCGGCTGATTATCCGAGCCGCTGTCTCTAATTGGAACTATATATAGGAAATAAGAGAGCTCGCCCGTCCGATTCTTATCGGGAACTTCTGCGCGAGCGCGCGTGCGTTCTGTCACTCGCCTTCGACAGCTGATTGTCGTTAAGCGGTCGTGCGGCCAGGTGCTGCTGTGTTTGCGCGCGACTCGTTTTCGAGAGTGAGGTTCCGGTTTATTTGCTTTTGGATAGTTGCTGCGAGGGTCCTAATTGATTTTTTTTTTTTAATCACTTTTATGTTTGCGTAACGGGTGGTTAGTGTCGATAAAAGCTGACTTATTACGTAATGGGTTTTAGACGAAATTGTTTCGAAGAAACAAAGAATTTTCTAACCCATATATTCACAAGATTAATCATTTCATCTATTGTTGAATTTATTTACAAACAGTTCCGGTTGATTGCTTAGCTCAGTAGAATAATAATTGTAGTTATACGCTAAATTAAGTATAACAACGCATTTGTATCCATATATACAAGGTAAATTCGAATAAGTAAAAAATTAGTTATATGCACATAGAATAAGTAGATGATAGTCGTACACTTTTTTAAAAAAATGCACGTCTATGCACTCAAAAAAATGAATATTCACTTATTTGAAGTGAATTCCACTTATTCGAATTTACAGAGAACAGCTACTGAAGCATATTGTAAAAATTATCAATACAACTCAATGACCGAAATCCCTCTCCGTTATATAACCAAACCTTTGAAAAGTTGCAGAGAGCAGCTCGAAATGAACAAAGTATCGCACGCGCGCCACACTCGAATCGACGCCGCGCGATAAAAGCAGCCGAAAATCGCGCGCCGGTTACGAGGCAATAAAGAGCCGCATGGAGAGAGTTTAGTATAACACTGTATGCTCTATATACGCATATCCAACGCGTCAAACGCACAAACACAAAGTACCGGCGATAAACAAGGACGGACAGCGCTAGCACATCCGCACCCTCGCCTCGTAATATTATAATAGCGGCTGCGTGCGGCGCGCGAGAGCGAGGTCATATATACGTGCCCCCCCGAAAATCGTTTCCCGATTTCCGCGCGTATATGAGCGTTACCGCGTATACGCCGGCGAGTGTGCGGGTGTCTCTTGTCTCCTTTGCCAAATAGCGTAGATCGGGGAAGTGGATTGGTAGCGGTGAGAAAGAGCAGACATAGAAAATGTAGCTCTCTATTATTGGGACGTTGAAATTTCAGTGCGATTAGTTATAGTATTTGTGAAAGGCGACATATTGAATAAAGATTTGGAGCTAGAAAACACCCATGAATTAAAAAATTGCTAAGTTCGTCTATCTTATAAGCATTTATGGCCTTTGAATGATAACAAATAAGATGTATTTATTAATTCTTCCGCGTATTAATTTCTCACTCCATGACAAATGAATCGTTGGCGAAAATCATTAACCCACATCCGCAATACAAAAAGCTACGCATCCTCGTATATCATTCCTGCATAAACTCCGCCTCAAAGCGACGCTAATTCCTCCCATTTTCTAAATCATTGAAAAGTCATAATGCCCGCCCGAGCAAACTCTCTCTCTCCCTCTCTCTCTGACTCCACACAAACACACAAGAGAAAGCGCATTCATCCGTTTAATTCACTCTAAGTGGAAATCAAGTCGTCCCTGCTCCTCATGCATAGAAAAGTCATCCAGCTATGTGTGCGCGTGTGCGTGTTTGTGTGCAGATGGTCAATTACCCCCGGACAATAAACACGGTTTAATTTTATATTCATTTCACTTAGCGGCGATCCATCAGCCGGGCCGGATTACCCGAGCCACCTTGACAATAGTATATACTATGCAGTCGGGGTAATCCCACCGCGCGCGCCTTGCGTATATAGCGTTGCTTGCTGTTGGTATGGATTGCCGGTCTCGTATGTGCAGTCTAATGCGCCCGGGCTTCGCTACATATTTATGTGTACCGAGGCTCGGGGCGAAATAAGTGATTGCTCGTAGGCGACGTCTATGCCGATGTGATGGCGATGCGGGATTCGTGCCAGAAGAGATGTCTCTCCCCACGTTCTTTATTCGGACTTTCGCGTGGGACGAGTTGCATTCGATTCGGCATCAGTGTCTAGGATTGGGTATAGATGTATTCTGAAATGAAACATGTTTCAATGGGTATTATTTTTTTTTGCTTCCTCATAGAGGAAGCTTTGGAGCAGTAAAAAAATTTTTCGAGACAAAAAATGTTCAAAAAGATGTTCAGGCGATATAAATAGAAACTTTTTGAGCTTGAGAAAAGTCATTTCGCGTGCGCGCACGTGTGTGTGTGTGTGTGTGCGTGTGTGTGTGAAATTAAACATTGAAAATATAAATTTTAAAACAAAAATAAAGAATTTGATTTTAAGGGTTGATTAAATATTAGAAGTTTAACATAGTAAGTCACGTATCAAACTTTTTAGTTAAAAAATATTATAACGATTTTCAGCGCATTTTTGCTTTTTTATTGTATATTTTTATACATTAATAATAAAAAATAAAATTTTAAATTACACATAGTAAATTTAATAATAAAAAGTCAATTACGGTATCTACAATCCGATAATTTAAAAGTGGATTATGAATTATTTGTTGATAATTCAATAATTCAAAAATGGATTATGAATTATTTCTTGTATAATTAAATAATTCAAAAGTGAATTATATATTATTTTTCAAGTAATCCGAAAATTTTGCAACCCTGTTATACGGGGCTTGGACATTTCTGGTAATAAATTATTTTCTATAATAATTTTATAAAGGGTATTAATATAATAATTTGTGTATCATAATGTTAATTATATGAATTAAAAATTAATAAAAGGAATCATCAAATTAAGTTTGAGGATGCCACGTGCCAATTAATTGGCAGAGATTTTTTAAAGGTGGGGGAAGGGGAGAGAGGTGTTATTTTCCGAGTGCAAGGTGAACATTTCTTTAGTAGAAATTTTTTTAGAATTTTCTGTACTTCTTAGATGGATTGAAATTATTAAAACTTGCTATGATCTATAATAATAATTCCTATTTATAGAAATCGCATAAAACAATCGTAATTGAATTTGTTTATATTTCTATGAGATTCTTTGAACAACAAAGAAAAAAACTCAACAAATTCACATCTTTAGGTTTCATAATGTAATTAATATACATAAGCATCAAAGTATTATATTTAATTCAATGAATATAATAAATGTTTTTTTTTTAATATAATACATAATAGTAAATTGTATAATACAAAAATGCCACACGATTTATTTTGGTCTACATTTACCATGAAAAATAATAAGCAGCGTCATTTCACGGGACAACAACGCGACGAACATTTGAAAACAGTTATTCAATCTCCCCCCGTACAGCAGCGAGTTAACAAACCATGGATTTGTTACTTTCCATAGAACTAAGTTCCGCAATTTTTCCCCGTACCACTTTCTCTCTCCTCACCCTCCGACCCCCTCCGCTTTCCCTCTGTATCGCCTAGTATTTCTTTCTTTAACATTTTTCCAACATCCTTCTCTCTTTTCCTCCCTCCACCGCGACCGCACCGCGCGCTAGATTGTATTGTTCCCCGGGAGTAAATAGCGCTCGTAGAAATGAATCACCCGCGCGCGCGCGCGCGCTTTTCGCAGGGTCGGGGAATGGGGCACCGGGCTTTCGTAGCTACTCAACAAATGGAATTCTAACTACCGTACAAGCGCGAATTCGAGTTTAAAATAAGTCGCTGCTATACTATGCTGCGTGCGGGTATTCGGTCGATTTTGTATTTTGCCGAACGCGGAGAGCTTCGTGCGAGAGCGCTAATTTTAGGAACACGAAAGAGCCATTGTGCGGCCGGCGGCGGCCGCGTTGTATTTTATTCGGCTATATAGCGCGGGAGGTTTTCTTGCGTGGCAGAGGTTTTATTTGCATATAATGTTTCCATTTCGGTGTCCGATCGTGTACGGCTGTCAGCGCTGATGATTCTGGCTCGGTGTGTGTGTGTGTGTGTGTGTGTATATATAAGAGTAAAAAGTGAGGAGGCGTGTATTATGTGCTGCATGCGTGTTGTTCCGTGGTCTGAGATTGATGTTCTTCATTACGGGGGTGTTAATCATATGATGAAATGTCGATAATATTGTCCTGATGTGTATTTTAAGGCTGATTAAAGTATCGAAAACTGTTGTTTCATTATTGTTATGGACGTATTTGGTATAAGATTATTATTCATGTGTATTGTTAAACCCGTAACTGTTACGTCATATATTATCAAATAAATACTTTTTAAAATGTAGATGAAGTATATGTTAATACTACAACATTACAATGAATGACATTTATATAATCTCAATTAGCAAGCGCGGAAAGTAGCAGACCAACAATGTACATAATCGTAAATATCTGGCTGACGCAAATAATCCCCTATACTGCAATAGAAGCATAAATACATAGACTGTAACTCGCGCTCGCGAGACGCAAGAAAGTCGTAGACGCCCCCGCAGCTACCTACTTATGTAAATTGTGATTGGGTGTATAGAAAGGCGTGCGCGCTCTCGCCGCTTTCCGTGTGACGTGTTTTTAATTATATTCAAGCGACAACTTTCCGCAATGAAATTGGACGCGCGTAAAGTCGAGACACTCGATAATGGCGACGCGACGAAGAGATAATAGTGTTTTGCCGCTTGCCGATTGAAGTTAGAGATGTAATGACTCTTATAGAAATTTGTCTATTACGAAATGGTCAGAAAGTCAGTAAATAGCTAGAATAAATGGTTAGTTAATGGCCATGTTGAAATGCCTTTTCCCCTATTATTCGCCCATTTAATAGATTGGAAATAGAATGACATAACCTCAAAATATTGAATTTAAATTTATTCATAAGATTTGGCGTTACATTTAAGAGCATTCACTTGTAATAGATGTCTTATAAAAATGTAAACAATAAACACAGACTAAAAAATTATTTACAGCACTCCTTTCTTAGATATTAACTGAAACCCATATTTTTTATTATATTATATTTTATATTAGATCCTGTCTCTCTCACTCCTCGTCGTAAGAATAAGCCTTCTGCTAGCGATTTCCTAACTAAAAAACTGACCAACAGTTTCTTTTTCTCTTCAATTTTAATACATTTAGCATCTACTACTGCTTGCATCCACTATTTGCATCCACTAGTGCTTGCAGCGTTACAGAAAAAAATTTGTATTATTATAAAATAAACTTCCCGATGCAGATGGTTTTTTGATGGCCATGTGCTTCACATCTATCGCCCCAATGCAGTGAGGAAAATTCCAAATGCTCTGAAATTCTCCATCAATTTCATGAAATTTTTCTTTTGTGGGGGTACTTCCATATGTAGAGGATACAGGTTTTCCCATAAAATTTTCATGGTTCACTTAATAACTGTATATACGGTACTGACACCTATTCGAAAAGAGAAGGATGGATTCTTATACGACATACCCAATCCTAGAAACCTAAAGAATAGTACATTTCGATACTAGTGCGTAAAAGTAATTTTATCCTGGCGTGGAAGTTTGCGCCCAAGCGAAGCGAGGGTGAAAACGTCACACGAGATTCAAATCACCTTCTCGCTCGCGTATCGAACCGTATTTTTTGATACGACTTGATTTAGCGCATACTTTTTTATTCAAGCGTGTGCGAAATTGAGCTTTGTGCACGGAGTGTTAAAAAATATTAATTATATGTCCGGTTGAAAATATCCAGCTGGAATACCAGCTGTACCTTCTGTTTTTAGACAAACTCCAGATAGACTACTTAGCTGCAATTTCAGCTGGATATCCACCTTAACCCTTAGAAGCATACATTTTTCTATTCGATATTTTGGCCTGAAATTTCTCACTTGAGGGTTTTTGGGGTCGCTAATAACGAATATGCGATCAGAATTTTAATTTTTCTAATCCAAGATGGCGGATTCAAGATGGCGGATGAAATTTTTTGAAAATGGGTTTATTTTCACTCAAAAATGTTTACTCGGGGGTTTTCGGGGTCACTGATAACGAATATGCCGTCAGAATGTTTATTTCCAAATCGAAGATGGCGGATTCAAGATGGCGGACGTAATTTTTTTGGAAATGAGTATATTTTTATTTCAAAATGTTTACTCGGGGGTTTTCAGGGTCGCTGATAACGAATATGCCGTCAGAATTTTTATTTTCAAATCCAATATGGCCGATTCAAGATGGCGGACAAAAATTGTTTGAAAATAAGTATATTTTTACCTAAAAAAGTTTACTTGGGGGTTTTGGGGTCGCTAATACCGAGTATGCCATAAGAATTTTGATTTTTCAAATCCAAGATCTCGAGTAGACATTCGAGTAGAAATACTAAAATGTACGGTACGATTCTGATAGCATATTCGTTATCAGCGACCCCAAAAACCCCCGAGTAAACATTTTGAGGTAAAGATATACTCATTTTCAAAAAAATTCCGTCCGTCATCTTGAATCCGCCATCTTGGATTTGAAAAATCAAAATTCTGATGGCATATTTTTAATCAGCGACCTCAAAAATCTCCGAGTAATCGTTTTTAGGTAAAAATATACTCAATTTCAAAAAATTTTTGTCCGCCATCTTGAATCCGCCATCTTGGACTTGGAAAATCAAAATTCTGATGGCATATTCTTAATCAGCGACCCCAAAAACCTCTAGGAACTCACTTTCATAAAAATCGAACACCAAATAAGCTCAAAAATGATTTTTTTCTACAAAAACATGCATTTTTTGCAATTTGTTTATTTATAACAATTTAATAACAAATAAAATAATAAATTACGTTCGGGAGAATTGTAGAGAAACGCCTTACCTATCAGAAAAGCCCATCACCTTGAATAAATACACATAAATACGTTTTTTATATATAAAAATAGAAAGCTACTTTGGTGGTCCCTATAGGGACCACTATGCTTCTAAGGGTTAAAGTAACACAATTAATAATGATTAAAGAGAATTAAGTGACTTTTGACATTAGGAAAATTATTTTTCATAAAAGGTGTATTTAAGACCTATACTTAAAAATTTTCTCAAATTTCTTTTACAAGTTGTCTAGCACACACAATGATACATTTCGACACGGGTGCGGAAGGTGATTATTTAGCTCATGTGACGTTTTTCGCACGAGCGAAGCGAGTAAGAAGTCACATGAGCTACTAAATGCCATTAACTGCTAAGGGCCATTAACTTTTTTAATCAAAATTTTTTAACAAACCATAAGAGCCAACCAAATACTCCCTGCAATTTTAAAACCGAAAATTTGCTCTTACAAAGCGAAACAAGGAAACCACATCATTCATGGGGGCGCGCGCGTGCGTTTTCCTCTCGGTGCGCGCAGACCTTACAAATTCGGCTGACCTGAACGTGCCGAGTCGCGCGATTACGCGAGGAACGGTGCACAGGCGCCGGCGCTACGTATAACAATAGCAAATCGTGCCCCTTAGCCGGGGTCCAACAAGAGTAGAGAGCGCGTGTTTGGCGCCGCGCACTTTCGCGCGTATGAATGAAAATTACTCGCTTTCCCGGAATGCGCGCGTATATGCATGCATACGCATATTTTGCGGAGCGGAGTTTCGTACCTATATTCGAAACAGTTGTGCGGAGAGGTATATTGTGGAGAAGATTGTCCGCGATGTGAGCAGATTGTGGCTGATGGATTTTAGTGATGTAGTTTATGTATGAGAGATATATTTGTCTTTTTCATCGTACTTCCGATTTAACTATTTTACAGTTTTGTTAATTGGCGAATGTTATTTCGAAACTTAAACCGACAAAACGAGTTCAAATAAAAATTAACACTCGCTAAATTTCATTTTTTTTTAAATTATAGTATCTTTGTATTCGCGAGAGAACAATTTTGCTGTAACCTATTTTACTTAATTTGAAAATTTTTTTAAATTCAATAAAAAACATTTGGTAGTTGAACACTTTTTCATCAAGAAAAAATAAAAATATGCTGCCTGCCCTGATTAAAAAAACCCATTCATTCCTTTAAAAAGCTGTTAGTTGAATCGACTTTAATGAGGATTTTTTACTGACTTAATACATGGACTATATAGGGAATTTAATAGGATCCAATAGGATTTAATATTTTTTTTTAATCAGGGTGGTTATCCATTGATCTTAATTCGGTTATTGGTCTATGATGAATTCCCTTAATGTCGGTGGCTTAATATAAGTTGTTTAGTTTTAGATATATTTGAATGTTGCGGTAGTTGTAGTATGATTATTCCGTGTTATTATCAATGCGTGAGGAAATTAATATTTCAAATCACATTTATAAATAAAAGCCTGTGTCTTATATATTTTTTTCGCTGCCTTAATATAAAGCATAACAATTTTTTACAAACGTTTTTATTAATAATTAAAGTAAATCTCGAAACGAACGAATTTCATGTCTAAAATTTAAAATGATACTAAGGAAAACGTTCTAATAACCGAACACGAAATGTCCCTGTACCCGAACTATCACACATCAACTTTATTTATATACAACTATTTTTAACATCTGAAAAATAGCAAAAATCCAAAACCCTTAAATAGTTTAGTTGATCACTTACCAAGATACTTTTACTATATATTATTTTAGCAAAAATTGATTTTGTTCGGGTATCGGGTCGTATTACTACACCATTGATAATGAAAAAATACAACAATAAAGGCAATCATATCGACATTGAAAAAACTACGTTTTTTCCACAAAAATATTTTCATCTCTTCCCCTTTTTACAAGACTAAACTATGAAAAGTAACAAACCCATTACAACACAATGACGAGACGAATGACTTCCTTCTGGTCGATCCCCCGCGTAATCTAGACTTATTACACGCATCTGCATCGTTTAGACGGCCTAGAAAAAAGTACCCCCGTAGAAAATCTCCGCTCCGAAAAGCTCCACAACGACGTCGACGACAAAAAAGAAAGGCAGCGGAGAGACAACGTAATCGAGCACGACTACGGCGGCACGAGCCCGAAAAGGGAAGTAGTAACAGTACCGCTATATCCCGGCTCTCTCCCTCTCGCCTCTAAACGCCCGGCACAAAAGCGCCCGCGCGTGCAATTTCCTGCGCACTTCCCAAGCGCTCGCGCAACGAACACCCCGCGCACGCGCTCCTTCTCTCTCGCTCAATTGTGGCCTCGCGTCCACAGAAGTCACTCCTTATTTATGGCTATATTAATCCTTAAATGGTATCTAATGTCACACAGCGCGCGCTACCAGGGCCGATTTCTATCTGACGGCCAGGAGAGAGCGCGCGAGGTGTGTATATCTCCATCTCGCCGGCATTGTCGTGCAGCGCGCTTAGCTCGCTGTCTCTCGTGCGCGTACAAACGACGGTGTCGAGTTACCGGATGGTACGCCGCGGGGTGTCCGTGACTTATTTCCCTCCCCCCGTTGCATATGTGTGTGGAGGGAGGGAGAGAGCCGAAAAATGCACCCCGGTGCGGTGGCGTCGACGCGAGGAGAGATGGAGGATGAGCGCGCGCGCGCTCGCGACCAAAGACGCTTTGCCAAACATTTGTAGCCGCGAGTATAGTCCGCTCGTTCTCTCGGTGTATATATATAGATGTCCCCCTTCTAATTCGTTGCTGCCGTGTGTCTTTGTGCTGCGAGCTAACGTTTTTTTTCTTTTATTTAGACGCTTGTTTTAGGTGGCTTTTTTTGCCGGTGATGTTATATGTGTACGAGAAGTGCACGCTTCTTCGAGGGAGCTGTTCGCCAGAGTGTATAGGCCTTGTAAGAACGGGATTGTTGAGATGTCTCAAGAGACTTTTTTAAAACTTGATGGATTATTTATTCTAATAAACGTTATTACGTACATATTTTTCATCGATATGCTCCTACTTTGATAAGTTGTCCGTCCATTTCGATGAGAAGAACAATGTGGCAAGTGGTTCTTAAAAATTTATAACATATTATAATTTTTTCTCTTACTAAAAATGTAAATCAACGTCTCTATACCTTAATTTACATATAACATTCAAGTTTGAATAAACATCATTAGACGTATTCAGCGCTGTACCAATATTATACGCCGCCCCTCATACATATACAATATACGTTAAAAGTAAACAAAGCAAAAAAACTTCATTGCTCCGAATCAGTATCAGTCCGGCGCCCTTGAAAAAATAAATAACTCGCGCACTAAACGCTCTTAAAGCACACAGCGCAGTTGTCACAGGCTCTCATCTTCGTCGTGTCCCACCATCATATTCATCACATACCATTTTGCAAATTTCCATGCCATTCGTACACTCCCTTTTTTTTTGTACCACCGAATCCAACCCCCGTACTTGCACCACCATATATATATATCGCGCGCGCGTATAACAACAAAATGGCCCGGTGTTCGCGTACGCCATTGTGCACGCATAGCTATAGCCGGTAGTAGTTTGTATGCCTGCGGCTATTATTGCCGCTCGCGTCATTCTTCGCCGAGACGGCTATTTATCTCTTTTTATTGTGATTACTTTATTTCGGTTTTGAGGGGGAGAGTAATGGCCGACGTCGCGTTGCGCTTCTCTCTCTCTGTGTATTTTTTTTAATCGCGCTTCAGGGTGAGTGAATTAATGAGGGGGTCTGTACACAGTGAGCCAGAGAGTTTTTTTTAAGTTGGGGGTCGGGAGAGAGCGTGTCGTCCGGCCGATGAGCCGTGACTGGTATATATGGTCGCGACGGCGGGGAGGATATTGGGTTGTATTGTGTTTGAAGGTTCGGTTGGCGCGCGAGCGCTCGGAATGGACACGGCTCGTTTGATATCGTTGGGAATTAAACATCTGTTTGAATTTTTAATTTTTCAATCGCAATTAATTACCCTTGTTTGGAAAGAAAAGCGTTAGAAATAAATTGTCGGAGATATAAAAAGTGGGCAGTAATGATGGCCGATTCGAAGGTTTACAATCGGTGACCTCGTTCCATTATAAGCCATTATTCCTGCAAAAGAGCTACTAAATCTCATTCTACCGAGTAAAGAGCGATTCGAATATACAGCCAACCTCGCCACAATTCCGCCATGAATTAACGTCTTCATTTACCTCGCGAGCAAACTACCATCCAACCCATCCTCCTGAATACCCTCTGATCATCCGGACGCTCAACATCATGATTCAAAGTCACGTCCCTTGCGCAAAAACGAAGAGAGATAATCGTCAACCGCTCGTACGCGTAATCCTGCAAAACCGTTAAATAGAGCCTCGGATGCGAAGAATGCGTCACCGTTTTTCCCGCGCGCGTATAACATCTCCATATATCGCGGCATTTGTGTATATATGTGTACGGCGAGGGCATAATGCGCAGCGGGACGCGAGCGCTTAATCCCGGCAATAACAGAAATATCAGACGGGGACAATGGCCGAGCTTTCGGATGCGGCTACCGGTGTGTGGCCTCTTCTTTCAGTGGCGCGAGAGTACGGCTGAGAAAAAATGTCGTCTCTCGGTGGGTTGCTGGCGGGACGGAGGATCCAGCGGATGGGTTATTTACTCACGCGTCGCAAGCGTGTAATTGATGTTGTGAACACAGATTTCTATATTGGTTTACGAGTATAATAAAAATTGAAAAATATATGAAAACTTTTTTTCTGGTCTCAATGTTGGGCATGTAATGGGAGAAATTTTAATTTAGTTGTTAACCACCGTGACGAAATATATAATTACGGAAAATTGTAATTTAAAGTCTGTAAATTTCTTTTGTTTTTTTTTTCTCTAGAAAACAACCTTGTTACAATGTCTTAAAATTTTCGACTTAATTTAGTTCACAACGAATTCGCTAATGAATCCTTGTACTTAAGGTCGAAAAATCAAACAAATTTGTCATCTCACGAAAATCACAATCACCATAAATTTCTTAAAAATCTTCAAAGAGAAATGAAAATCTCATTTTCGAATCAAGCACACCTCCACATCCTGCGCATCATCGCCCACCTCGACTTTCCGCCCATTCATCACGAATCCTCGCATCGAATTAAAAAAGCATCCCACCAAACGGCCGTTCACAGCATTGCTACTACTACCTTCTCTCTCTCTCCTCAGACAAATCGCTGCGTGCCCATATGAAGGTGTCACGTCCTCTCTCTCGCTCGCTCGCCGGCGGTAGCGCGACAACAACAACGTGCGAACCAACCGAGCCCCGGCTAATGAATACTATACGTCTATCCTCTCTCTCTCTCTCTCTCATCTTTCCTCCTCCGGGGGACGCAGTGAAAAATTATAGCCTTTAAAAAGGGCCGCGAGTGAGAGAGAGGCATAATATCTCGCGCACGCGCGACGACCCACCGCCGAGCGACGTCCCGCGGTGAACGCGCGCGAGCGGCCGTCGCAGCTGCACGCGTGCATTTATCTCCCTTGTGCCGCCATTCGCCGGATAATGTCTCTCTCTCTCTCTTTCTCTCTCTTTTCTCGTCCTGTGTGTATGTGTGTAGGTACGGCCCGCGCGAGTGTGGGATATTAGTTGAAAAATTTGTACGTGAAGGATGCGCGCGCGCGTATACGGTGGTCCTAATACGATTTGTATTTGTTGGCCGCGAGCGATTACTGTCCGGAGTTGAGAAAGACGTCGCGCGGCGCTTATATATGTATATAGGGAGTTTAATGGAGACTTTTTGGATAGTACAAGGCGCGTGAAAAACGGGGCAGTCTGTTGGCGTGGCGCGATGCGATGATTGTTATGGATCCCGTAATATCGAATATAAAGATGTCTTTCAGCGAGAGAGGGAGAGAAAAAAAAATACAAACGTTTTAAGCGAGAGATAATTTATGGTACGGAGTTCAGAGGCAGTAACGTTCATCTGGTGTTGGGTGATATTGGATATGAATATAAATGTAAAGAAATGGAATGATCCATTTTAAACGTTTCACTGTAAATCATTTACGTCATATTCTATTATATGTCGTTTATAAATCAAATGTATAATACCAAAATAGCGGCATAAAAGGGGCTATGGAAAAAAGTGTTAAAAATATAAGTAAAATAAAAGAATTTTCTGGTAAAAAGAAAAATTACAAGTAACAAATAAATGTATTTCGTAACTATATATTATGACTTATCACTGAAATAATGATAACAGGTCTTCATAGCTATTATATTTATTGACTGTAAGCATATGCATAGATTTCACATTTCGAATGAACGACTCACTTGCAAGTATAAAAAATCAATCGTATATTAGATATGTTTGCTTCAAGATACGAGACATTCAATTCCTTTGGATTTTTAATTTATATAAGTTGGTGCTGATCGTCACGCTGTCGAAAGATGAAGGTGTTAGTTGGTGACAAAATAGACTTTCATATCTCAAGTTTTCGGTTTCTTTATTGAGACTCTTCTCCTGATTTTACCATAAGCATGATGTACATAAATATAAATAAAAGTAATTCGTCCTACAATATCTGCCCTAACAATCAGAAGAACACTATTATACTCACGGCTAAAATTTGAAAAGATTGTTTAAAATGTTTTAAAAAATCTCGTAAATAGGCAACGGAGTTCTAAATATTATTGACAAATTAGTTGCTATTATTTTCATATTTTACGAATAAATATAATTTATATTTTTTCAGTCCCTTCGCTTGAGAATTCAAAGAACTTTAAAATTAATAGGTGCGACTTTGTCATCGACCAATCTGCCCGAAATATCAAGGCAAGCGCTCTCACGCACTGAAAATAAATAAGTTTTTTCAATCGACTGCTGGAATTTTGGCACAGTTGGATGCTTGACACTTTATCGCATTCTTACGCTTCTTCATTTCGTTGAATGCGCTGAGATTAAGGCGCGTTTAAAAATTAGAGAGTATAGCGCTCCGATATGATCTCGCTCACGCGTGGGTTTCCTCGCGTCGCAGCGCCCCGCTGTGTCGTGACATCTGTTTTGTAAACTTAATTTAATTTGGTTTTTGATGTCACATTGGGTTTCGGTTTTAATCATTTTGGTTCCTTTCTTGAAGATCTTATGTATAATATTGGACATAAAAAAGTAATTTTCATAAAATTTTATGATTATAGGAAGTAATTATGAAATTTTTAATTTAAAATCAAATATTTTCATATGTTCTTCCGTCAATTTCTGCATTTCAATAATGTTCATTAATCTGTCAAATTTGTATGTATTTAATCCATAGCATTATCGTTATACCCTACATCAACAAGATCAGTGAGAAGTATAAGAGTCTCCTACAGCTTGTTTACATAACAATAGAACTGGCAATAAATGACGTTCTAAGCGTTGAATCATTCAAATTTATAATCAAAATAATATACTCATCTATACTTTTAAATCTATTAACATTCTCGAAAAACATTATTTTGAAATTGATTTTTCTTTTTCAAAAATTTCTAATTCAGACTTATGTTCCATTCTCATGTACAACTGATCGACAAAATTAGTATCGACAGGTATCGACCTAGTAATACTGTCGACAGCATTCACTTACAATCGAACATCGAACCGAAAACTTTCGCACCACGCGAAAGCAGCAGCCGCGTTCGCGCCTCAAGCCAGCTTGCTTCGGCGATCGCGGCTATACATGTATACAGCGGTAGCCGAGCGATTTGTCTTGATAAAAGAGCGACGCGGACAAATTAAAAGTAATGATTTGTAGAAATATTTCGGCCCCACGGGGGAACGGAGCGGGCGGCCCATTACCCGATGCCTAATGCCTCATCTGTTACCCCCTGCGCGCGTTTGCCAAGTCGGAGAAAGAGAGTTGGAGAACGAGCTCCTTTGGGGCATGCTTACACAGCTCCATTTATATGCTCCGGCTAAAGGATGTGTAATAGCGGCGGTATAACGATGCGAGGATTCGCGAGCGGGTGTGTTATATATTATGTATACGGTGGGTTGCTCACGAGCTGCGAAGATTCGGATGGGAGTTATTGGCGTGGATGTTGCTCGGTTTAATTAGAATGTTGATTTTAGAGGATTTGTAACGGTTGAAAGCCTTCGTGTCAATGGTTTCTATAATATTAGAAAGGGATAATCGTAAAACTTTTTCATGTATTTAGTTCTGGATGTTTCAGAAGGATATTGTTAATAGTTTATAAATTGTGTGAGACGAATTTTAATCTCTTCGATGAGTCATCGAATTCCATTCTCTAGTAATTATTTATAGCAAATTGTATAAATATTCTAATTTCTTGTTTTATTTTTATGCTGTTTTTCATGTGCAGATAGAAACACATTATTTGAATAATGAAAATGGGCATCTTCTTCAATACTCTCAAAAATACAAAAATTTATGAAAAAATTAAAAACATTATACAATCACAAAATCAAGTACAATCTTTATTCAATTGAAAGATAACGTGACGAATACAGTGATAATACAAATAAAATTTCTGTACTAACATAATGTATTTAAACTCTTCAAAAGTAGATAAAAAGATGGGTAACCGGGCGCTTTAATTAATGAAATTTGACATATATTTAAATTGACAAAACTTACAATGTAATATTCATTAAGCGTTCTAAGAAAATACGTTAAAAATTTAATCTATCACATTATACGAATCTTGTTGAACGATTTAATTATATATTTGTGTAGAAAATTCATTTGTTTATTTGAAAACATTATTTGTTTTATTTAACTGCCCAAATAGGATTCGAGCATGTAAGGACAGATAGATAAACAGATAAGCAGATTATTATGAATAGTGAACGTTGGCTCGTCTGCAAACTACATCATAATATTATTCTTTAGTGCTTAGTCTTAGCAGTTAACTGACATAACTGGGATTTGTGATATTTTAACATTTGACTATTGGCTATTGCTATTTTATTAAGAAAATTATTTAAATAAGTTTTAAAAAATTAATCAAACAAATATGAAATTCGTGGCAAGTCTTTTTATAACTACCATATTTTGCAACGTTGCTTTTTCTATAACGGTAAGTTCGATTATATTAAATTTTTATTTATTTCTTTTATAACTATTTAGAAAATGTGATATAAACAAATTCTTCAAAATAACTTTTTCTGTCCTGTAAGAATATTTATACTTTTTAGCCCAAAGAAATTGAGGAAATGAAAGTTCTTATACCCACTTTGATACAGGAGGTAAATTGATTAAAAATATAAATTACTGTTATACGAATTATTATAATTAAATTTGATCAATTAAAATGTTGGGTTTGTTTTTAGTTTAAAGTAAAATGTAAAAATTATAAAGAAGTCTGTAAAGTTATGATGACGAACTACATAAAGAGAAAATACGAGGATGATCCAGACGTTAGAATGTGCTACGTACGATTGATCACTTATTTAATGTAAAATAGTTCAGTTATACGTACAATAAAAGATTAACTTGTTTTAGCGTCAGATGTACATGTATTTGTGTGACCAGTTCACTCCAACGAACGAGTTAAGGATGCAGAATATTGTCGAGAACTGGATTATCACATTAGACGAAGACGAATCTTTTGAGGACGGCTTGCCAAAATATTTGAAGGTATTGATAGCTAAATTGAATGAAATTTATACCTGCTTCTAAAACTTCGATGATAAAGTTAATAACAATATAATAGAGAGGCTCCTTCTAATTATTAATTTAGAGTTACTATATTAGAAAATATTTATTTTATTTTTATATGAGTATTTGTGCATTAAAATTTAAAAATCCATAATAAATCATATTATATTTATTTTTCAGATATATAAATATTTGTAATTTAACGAGGAATTAAATGAAGGTAATATCGATATATTTTGTTATGCTTTTATAACACATAATATTAGAGTTTACTTAAAATATATAAATTATTTGCAGACTTTGAACATAGATGATTAGACAAGCGACAGGACTTCGTAATAAAAATATTTTAATAATTCTATTTCATTGTATTCAATAAATTTTGTAAAGAAAAACTTTTAATAAAATGTTTTCGTAGAATTTTAAAAAGTTTTTAATTTATTATATTGAGCATCTGCTTCTACAAAATATTTGTCTTGAAATTTACATTGTTTCTTAAATAATTATTTGAACAAATGCTAAATAATCTTTTTATTTTATATATATATATACGCGTTGAATAGAGAAGAGTTACAACATTTTTCAAATAATTTTGTTTCTTACGACAATACTATTTATTGCTATAAACCGTCAAATGTATTCTTATCAATGCAATGCACCTCACTTTCAATATTTCTCATTATTACGTTAAATATGTTTTGCAGTTAAAATGTGAAATCGCAGACAAATTTTTCATTATAAAATTCCCAGGTGATATTAATTTATTTGAATTACATTTTAACAGATGAAGTATATTATGAGATAAAGATTCTAATGCCCCTTATATTTATAAATTAATGGAAAAAAAACATGGCTCCTACCGAAACAGCGGCAGATCTACACATCTTATAAAACTATCTGATAAATAATATATTGTTTCTGTTATGAACTTTCAAAAGTATATATTCACATCATTACGTCCACTCCTTCACCTCTGCACCAATAGGTATCCTTCCCAGCTCATATCTCAACCACGCGCCCCGAATAAACAATCGTTCGGCTCTCCCCGTCGAAACCTCACCGCGCATCGCCTATCTCTCTCTGCCGATCCATCCACCGTAAAACCAAACTACCTAACCAATCCTTCCCCTTTCCCTCATACACGCGCCCGCGCATAAGAGTAGAAATTCCCTCACTCGCGCGCGTGTATACGAATGGCCCGTAATCAAATAAAGGAACGCTCTATCTCTCTCTCTCTCGCTCGAACAATGTCGAGGAGAAGCCAGCTCAGCAGCCCGCCCGTTCCTTGTCCCGGACACACCCCCGCCGTATAACCCCTCCGCGCCGCCACCGCGTATTTCCGCGACTCGCTTTTTCATCCTCCCCCGCGACTGGTTTTTTTTTCGCGGTAAGCGTGTTCGCGCGCGCTCGCGGATTCGTATATTTGGATATGAGTGCTTCGGTGCTGCAAGCTTGTCGCGGGCTACTGGATCGAGTGGGGGGTTGACGGCAAAGTCTAACAAAAGTTTGACGCTGAGGATGCCACGGAGATGTGAAAGGGTTTACGGGGTAGTGGAATTTCGGTTTCCTATTTTCGGGAGGTAAGTATGAGTATACAATCTAAAGTCAGAGGAGCTTAGGGTCCTATATGTATAGTAATGAAAAGAGTTCGTAAATGAAACTTGTATTTTTATTACAATTATATGCCCTCGCTCGGTTACCCGTCAACATTTCCTCCGTCTTTTTATACATACTACAACTTGGAATTCATTCGACGACAATGAACCTTTCTCCAGGCGTATCGATCCTCGGAACCAAAAAATATATTCAACACCACCCCCGACTATATACACATATATACCGAGCCCTGAATCCATCCGCTATACCTCCTCGATCTCTAAAAGACCTCCTCCACTCCACCAACAAAAAAAAAAAATGAATCGACCAACATCTCGTTCTAAATTATGTATTTATTCAGCTCATCCTTCGTCACATCATCACCTCGTACACACACACGCGCGTACACCGAGACACGCGTCCCTTTAATCAGCTCCACCTCTCGCCTCATTATTTACATCCCCGGGCTCTCGATTTTTCACGCTCCTCGCGGGGGGAAAATCGTCAAGTCTCTCGCCCGGAAGACGAATGCGGCTTAATATTGTCCGACGCCCTCCAGGAGCTGCTACTGCTGCTGCTGCTTCTGCTCTCGAAGGGACGACGACACATATACGCACACGCGCACGTCCGGGCGGCAAAGTAGAGTAGGTGTAGTCCAAGAGAGACGGTCCAGTCGTTCTCCGCGTTGACAAATGTCTCTCGCCTCGTCCCCTTGGGCTTCGCGCGCAAAGTAGCTTGTGAGCTCGCGTTGTCTTTCTCGAGGGAAAGAGCGAGGGTCTCGTTTTCTTTCTCGCTTTCTCTCTTTCCCAGGGTTTGCAGGCTCTTCTTCGCTTTCGCGACGGCTAACTCGTTTGCTCTGTTTCGGCGACGGTCGTCGTCTAGGTTTTCTCTCGAATATCTTTCTTGTCGAGATGATGTCTGAAACGTAATTTTATTTAGAATTTAACATGGATCTTGTAAGAATATCAATCGTTTGTTTAAACTTATTTCATTGCATGCGTTACGTATACGAAGTATCAACTTGCACATACAAGTATCAATTCGATCTATCGAAATCTCATAGGGAGTAGATTTAAGGACTTAAAATTATTATAATCATAGAGGATATTTAAACATTTTGGCATTGAAAATATATAAAAATTGAAGCGAAACCAAATTATTAGAAAAAATTGACTAACGTTAATTCACGATTTTCGAAATCCAGTAGCCTTTTATAGAGTCAAAACCAGTGAAAACAAATTGTTTTAAAAGTCTTTTATACAAAAGAATTCTTTTAGAATCAACAACATAGAACCAATACATATTATACGCAAATTAAAAAAAGAATATATAAATAGGCCAAAATTCCAAACCAATCCAATAAAATATTTATCCGATTCCTCTCAGCCGTCCTTTTCTCCATATATCTGCGCAGAAAAATTTAAAAGAAAAAGAATAGCCTCCTCGCAAGAACTCTCTCTCGCGCGCGCGTGGAATCGCCGGGCGTGCAGAAAAAAAGGGGGAAAACTCACACGACTCGGGACACATATAACGGCGCGCTATATAACGGATGTTTGAAATATTCCCCCATAATATCATCCCGCGAGAGCTTCTCTCCCCTGCGACGGGAAATCTTTATTGATTCTATAGACCTGGCCTGTGAAAATATATATGTGTATATGTATATCTGTGTATATACCCACGAGGTCAATATGATTTTGCTCCCGCTCGACTTTAGCTTGCCGGTCTCGTATACACACGGCGAACACGGGGCACAGCAGCGCGCGAGCGCGGAATATACGCCGGGTAAAGTGGGTGCTTTGAGAAATTGGGATCGCAAACGCGCATTTGTGAAATCTCACTCGCGCCAAGCGCGTTCGCCGCGAAAAATCGAGAGGCTTTGCGAGGGGCGACGGTAAGAGGCTCGATAAAGGCGAGTCTTTCGCCCTGTTTCTTCTGGACTTTTCTCGTGTATTCCGTGCTTGGTATCGATATTTTATTTTATTGTTTTGAATTTTTTTTGCAAAAGATACTAAAGTTTTTATAAATCCATGTATGATAATTAAATAGTTTAATGTGTTATTCGTCATTTTGTAAGGAAAAAGGAAAAGTCAGATTCGCATACCGCAGTTTACTAATGGAACCGTAAACGACAGCGTTTCACAATTATTTGCAAAAATACCCCGTTAAACGAGAATACTTCAGTCAAAAGAGCAACAACGTCGCGACTTTAAATTACACGAACACGTACTGAAATAACTGCGCTAAAATGTCCTACTGAACGATCGTAAATGCTTGAAAACGTTACTGGAAATAGTATGAAAAAAAAGTAAAGATATACAATCTATACTTAAACTGCGTCAACTTCTGAAGCGCAAATAATATTGCAGGAATTTTCTTCGAAAATAATACAAAAGCCTCCGCACACAATACATTCCTCATACGAACAGCGCGCACAATGGGCGCAGGCAGCATATACGCGCGAGAGAGTCACTTTTTATCGACTTCACTTTCGGACACGGCTTGTAAACTTTCCCCAACGCTGCACGCGCGCCATGTGCAATGACCCCCATAAGTTCCCGTATCGACTTTCGCGAGTGAGAGACTTTTTCCCGGGCGTCGTCGCGAGAGCGCGCGCGGATTTAGTTCCCTTTGAATTGAATCGACGACGACGTTTTCTGCGTCATAAATCAGGTTCGTATTTCTGGTAGTTTTACGCGCGACGACGACGATTCCGCGCGTCAGATTTTTCGCAGCTAAGGGCAAATGGCAATTTGTAGGTGCTTCGGGAATGAAAAGTCGTTTTTATGATTTCCAATGTGTATGTGTGTGTGTGAGTGCTTGGGAAGTCTGATGAAAGAAGTTTTCGATAAACTGTGTTTTATAAGAAAAAAACGTAAGATATTAGATTTGTGCTGTAGTCCAAGATATTGTAATACTGAAATTAAGGACGTTCACCGGCTGAAAACGAACCTATATGGGCGAGGATTCATATAGGTGTGTGTAAATCATCTACTTTGCGCATACTTTGCGTACCGCAGTATTTTCGAATCATAATTTATAAACAATGGATCTACATATTGATTTTAATTTACATAGAATTTAGTATATAGTAAAGGCACCATTACCCTGGTGGAATCCATAACATTTTATAACTGATAACTGACCATTTATATTAGAAACTTGCTATAAAATAGGAATTTCTCTTGTCCAGTTTCTAGTTCCCGATAAAACGCCTTTTCTCCTATTATTTGGCTATTTAATAGATTGAAAAATAGAATGAATTTTTCGAAGACAAGCACAAGCTTGTTTTTGAGTATTTTAAAGGTATTAAAACTGATAAGTTTCTTTAGTCTGGAAATGGCTAGTAGAAGGCTTGACATAATCAGACGGAGAAATAAAAGTTTTGCTGAATTATTCATAGAATGAGTACAACAAATGATTTATTAGTTAATGTTATTTATTTATACTTTGGGGAACCATCCAATACACTTGAATACTTTTTCATCAAAGATAAAATTAGTAAGTACATCAAATACGGATATTTTGTTGTTACGTCAATCTAAGAAATAATGGCAAATAATGGTCGAAAAATCGTTTCATCATAGCGATTAATTAGCCAGTTTTATTTACTATCTATTTTCTAACTTCTTAGCCATTTCATATAGATGAATTTCTACCAGGGTAGTGTAAAATTTTATTAAAATTCGGTAATTAATTTTTTAAATATTTGAAATATAAAAATGTTAGTATTTTCTACATATTTTATACGCGAAAAATACTAGGTATTAAAACCTCGTAATAAAATATTGAATAAACTATTTTGATAATAGATTAATAGATTATTGAGGTATTGATATTTTTTTATTGTTTTCTGTTCTGAACACGAATTATAACTAAAAAATGATCCGAAAATTTCCAGGTACAGGGGCGTTTTAGTGAGGTCAACTATTCAGGTATTGAGGCGCTTATTTTACACAAGAGAAATATAAATGATGTGGTAAGATGGATATTTATTGTATAGATTATGTTCAAAGTTAATATAAAATTACGTATCATGAATTAAAAACTCAGCTTAGCAGAAACATTCATCTCCTGCAGTTCTGCAACACGATTTTACACATAATAAACCTGTAACCTAATTAACCATTGGTTCGTCAAAGGGTAAATCAGTCCTAGTTACAAAATCGTCTACGTAGTACTCGTATACTGTATATCCATACTCCTTAGTATGTGGTTCTCAATCTTCTGATACCAGTACATCTCGCATCGCGGTAAATGGATTGTGTATATGATAAGATTCTTTAGATTCTATGTAAGGATTGTTGACAGTAACGTAAAGAACGCCTAATTTAGCTGAAGGGCTTATAACCATTTTCTATATACATTGAAGAATGATATATTTTTTAACGAGGTTTTCTTGGTGTTTATTAGCATAAAGATTCATTTCTTTTAGTTTTCCATTGTCATCTTTGTCAACCATTTTCAATGATTCGTATGTTTCACTGAATACTATGAAATCTTCTTTCCGAACTCTAGGCATTTTAGATACGTGTTCTTGAATACATATCTAATTGTGCACAGAAATACCCCTCCATTGAAAAATAGTGTTATACTCTGAATAAATTATCATCGCAGCAGCGGAATACACCATTGAGTATTCCGAAGTTAATTGTTGCCGGTTAAAAACATAGTAGGTGCTTGGTCTTAAGTAATGACTTTCTGACTGCGCTGATTTTTCACATTCGAGTTGAGTCATGAAACTTGCTTTCTGAGTCTGTCCATCTAAAAACGTCGTCAAAGTCAGTGTTTTCTTAGGGCAACAAGTTTATTGATAATATGGTGTCCTACCTGCATTTCTTGACGTCCTGCGAGACATTTTGAAATTGTTGATTTCACATGTACTGGTTCTTTCGTTTTCCTCACATACACATCCATTAGATATAGAAAATTATTCGAACTCTTATAGACTATGAATCCGATATTAAACTTTTTTATGTCCGATCGTATTTTTTCGAATTTAACTGTACATTCAGGGTGCGACCGACATATTAGTTCATCAAAATTGTAAGACAAAGCTCCAATACGAAATATTTTATCGCATACACAGTAGAAGGTTGCAAATAATTTCTCCCCAATCAGTTGAAAGGTGTTACCGTCTGTACCACAAGATAAAAATACTGGATCCCCTTCGTCAAAATGAATATCATCCTTTGTGTTTGGATATCAAAACTTTTAATGATCTGATGGAACAATGATTAATGCGTTATCTATTCTCAAATGCATCACGTTAATCGTGCATCGGTTTTCGGAAAAGTATATAATAGTTGTTTAAGATTACGAAAAATAAATGATTAAAAAAGTTGTAGAAGTACTAAATCGTAATACCTTTTTTTTCTTTGACTCCTGTATCTGATTTAAAAATGAATTCTGTCGAATAGTCTCTTTCATACCGTGCTACAGCATTATTATTTGTTGTGAAATTCTTACTCTATATTAAATATAAATGTTAAAATTACTTTCATAATTCTTTTAAGTTTTTAATATAGAATTTATCTTATCTATTCAAATCTAAAAAAATAATATTTAAAAAACAAAACTTTTCCATTCCTTATCATTGCAATAGTAACATAAATGTACTTACTTCCGTAATATTTTCAGCCCAACTTAGTGACAAACTAGGAATAATATGCCCAAATAAAATAATGAATAGTGCATTATACTGTCAAGATTTGATTTTGAATATACAGTTATAAGAATAACAATCTTGTCTATGTCGGTGCGTTTTTTAAGAACCTATACTTTCTAATTTTTTGCTATTGTTTATAAATAATTCCGTATTTTTTTTTTCTAAAGAAAAAAATTCGAATCACCCGCCAATATTTCCCTTCCCCTGATCCTCTAATATCCCGACCTCCTCATTATCCCGCGGCCACCCACGAACGCGCAGCTAATTACCTAATTACACTTGGCCAGTTCGATAATCGCGCCCCTTTTTGCGGGCTCTAGCGCGCGCTTTTCT
The DNA here is from genome assembly GCA_036365515.1 of Torymus aiolomorphi. NCBI lineage: Eukaryota > Metazoa > Arthropoda > Insecta > Hymenoptera > Torymidae > Torymus > Torymus aiolomorphi. The sequence continues at coordinate 74,205,601 of CM070874.1, read as the reverse complement.
CTAATACTGCGCGAAAAGCGCTCTGCAAAAGCCGCGCACAGTAAAATCAAGGCGAACGTATAGAAGCCGCGGACTTCGCCCCCTGTAACCTATATATGCGCGCGTGCGGCTCGTACGCGGTCTCGGGAAATGGCTATGTACGGGTAATCCGCGCATGCGGCCACCGCACAGCGTGTGTAACGGCTGTCTCTTGCGCCTGGGTATGTAAAGTGTGTGCAGGACGATGCGTTTTCTTGGTTACGTAAGTTTTAGATTCCGGGTTGGAAAATATTTTCTGGTATTTTGGTGTTAATCGAAATAAAGAGGTGTTTAGAGTAATGAGGTAGTAGACGGGTTTTGAACTGGAATGATTTAAATTTTAATATATAGAAACGTTTAGATTTTCTTACATATGATATTTAATGATGATTTTATTTTTACAGATAATTTTATTAAAATACTAAAAAAATACAAAATTTTGTAAAGTATTGTTTTTTTTTTTTCTTTTAAGTTTGAAATTACACAAATATTCCCATTTATTTAAAAATGTATATACATTTTAAAAACAAATTTACGTGATGGTATCCAAAAGATTTGTGCATTAATATCATTACAACTGCATATACATATACTTTACATAACCCAATTAAATAACTCTGACTTAATTAAGCATCAAGAAGAAAATCAATAAATTTGTCCTAATAAACTAATTGCCATTCCTCTCCTATAACTGTACCATTTCCGCAGTACCCAATTAAACTATCAACCGAACACTTTCCACCCTTCCCCCCATGGCCAAAATAAATTACAATTTTCGAAATCGCACACCGCGATCGTCGACAGCTACGTGCATACACCCACACTCGTACTCCCCATGCAAAGGGAACGAAAAGGAAGTATAGTAGTCGAGAGAGACTCACTCTGTGCTGGCTTAACTCTCCGCGAACTCGGCTCGCATACACACACTTACTTGGCTATAGGCGTGTCTCCATCTGGCGAGCAGCCATTAATTAATCGGCATCGGTCTGTGCGCGCGGCCCGAAACTAACTGCGAGTTAATAAGCAAATTGCCGCCACGCGATAAACTTGCGCGCGAATTCGAAAGGGGAAACGGTACTTACATATACATATACACTCGGCTAAGAATTCGCGCCCGCGCTCCCTATACTACTTCCCTTATAAACATTTACACCCCCGGCAGCGAGCCACAGATGCGGCTTATACCGTGTTCCCTCTCCTCTGCGCTCCCGTTTTTATCAGGCGAGAGAGCGAGAAGGCCGTGAAATTCGCAGCTCATGCGCCCCCTTCTCGAAAGTCGCCGAGCGGGCGCTGCTGCCTGCGTAATTTAATGTCATTCATCCGGCGCTCGTTTCTAAGTTATTCACCCTTATTAAAATCTGCTAAAAATCCGGCACCGCGCGCGCGCGCACAGGGCGTCATATTGCCGGACTCGTAAACAAGTTGTCGCGCCTGCCGCGCGTGCTGCGTGCCCTGTGTTATACTCTACATGCGGGCTATAAGGGAATGAGACAGAGAGAGGAAGGGGGGAGGGGGGGCGAGGGGTTTATGCGCGCTGGAGATGCGAGCAATCAATTGTTGTTATTAAATTTTGATGTAAGCGTTGTTTAAATGGGGTGAGACGGGAGATTTAGATGAATTGTTATAGCTTAATTTATAGGGATTTGAGGATTAGATTTTAATGGGGAAGGTTGAGAGTGAGAGAAGCATTAGTATAACGACAAGTGTAATTGTTCATAAAATGATCGTATATTTTCTGTTTAAGAAAAATAATTTATTTTTCATCTTCATTTCTGACATTTTTTCATCGACCAGAGAGAGTCATTCCCGGATTGAAAATTCACTCTATAACAAATACCTAAAACAATTTCTCCACTGCCACCTCAACGCACCAACAGGTATATAATCACGCGGTATCGATCACCATGGCGATTTTACACGGAGTTACTCGCAATCACAGGCTCTCTCTCTCTCTCTATCTCTCTCGCACACGACTCTCCGAAGCGTCATAAACCCAGACGTTCTCTCCTCCACGCGCCTCCGAAGATCGCGCGCGCCTCTCCCAATACACAGCCGATACATGCATACACACACAATGCGTCCTCGTCGTCGTCTTCGTCGCCTGCTGCTACCGTCGTCGCACCGGTCCGAGGTGTATAACGACTCGGAACGGAGCCACGCACACCCTCGTTATGCGCCATCAAAGTTTAACGTCGCCGTATAAGCCGCGTGTACGACGCTGAGCCAATAATGGCCCACGGGCCACTTGTGAGTTTGCTGTGTAGGTGTGGGGTGGGAGGCGGTGGTAATGGGTGAAATAGGTGCACGCGGGGTTTATGGTGGGCGATGACTTGAGGCTGGACGATGATTCTTTAGTGGTCGGAGCTCTAAGTGAAGGTAGTCTGATGGACTCGTTTTGAGTTCTTTCTTTATTTGGTGGGTTTTATCAAATTTTAAGTTATCGAGAGTCGGTATAACATGTATTAACAATGTGCTTACATCTATAAAATATACAATAATGTTGTAAAACAAAGTGATGTATGAAATGGAACAGCATATTTGAAATACCTCTTTTTGTCAATAATATCCGAAATTTATTATTGAAGTGGTTACGCAGTATGCTCGGTTCGTATTCAGAAAGCTAGGTAACCGTCAATCGGGTGCATAGCGTTATAAATCACATATTTCGCGTAAGCACGCTCGTTAGTTGCAAATCACGCACACATGCAATTCAAACATACATTATATCTACGTTAAATTTTCCTTTAAACCGTCTTTATAAAATTCTAATACTACCCTAGCTGGTGGATATTGAAATCATTTTTTGAGCAGTAAATGGTTTGATCCAAAATGGCAAAAAAATGGACTCCAGTTTTCTTCCATAAGTGTAACGATTTTTTTAACCTATTTTTCACATTTATTGGCCGCAAAGATGGTCACAATTTTGTACTATCTATTAATTTGGCATTTTAATGCTAGTTAAAATAGCTAGTCGATGAAGCCATTATAAATCTAGTAACGAGCGATTTGTTATGGCGATGGGTAAGAGAGATAGAGTCACGTGTCAAAATAACGATTTTGGTTTATATTGTCACGGGTTCAGCTCGACCGTCATCCGAGCCCTGACGCATCCGCTTCACGATAAGGACTAGACACTCGCGATGCTCTCGAGCAAGCATCGCGACGTTAGCTCAGTGGTAGAGCGCGGGCCTACAAACCTCGAGATTGTGCGTTCGAATCCCGCTCGTCGCATATTTTTTACGCGACTTCCCGACTAGAAATTTTCAAACGGCAAAGACGCGGGACGGATCCGGCTGCCGTGATTCCTGATCTGCGCCAGATGAGGCATGTAACGCTGAACCTTATGAGGGCCGGATGATTTTACCTATCGATATCCGCAGGTCCGGTAAAACATGTGGCCCTGATCCGTCCCTCATTCGGGCAACACGCAGCTTATTGTTGGACGGAGCGCACCACCTAGACTCCATCATCGGCTACGCCGATGACCTAGACCACGCATTCGATGCATTTTGATATCTAAACGTAAAAAACTACGGAGCGCACCACCTAGACTCCATCATCGGCTACTCTAATAACTTAGACCATGCATTCGATGCATTTCGATATCTAAACGTAAAAAACTACGGAGCGCACCACCTAGACTCCATCATCGGCTACCCCGATGACCTAGACCACGCATTCGATGCGTTCCAACACCTAGAGGTAAAAAACTATGGAGCGCACCACCTAAAATCCACCATCGGCCAACCCGTACACCTAAACCACGAATTAGATGCATTTATAACGGAAAAATGACACGTACCTTATCTGGAAAATATCAGGGCGTTATACCGGCCCGGATAAGGCTTATTGTAAATGAGTTTATCGTACGGCAGAATACAATAAAAGCGTTACATGCCGCGCGAGGGCCTTGCACGGCATACGCCATCCGGCCCGTGTGATACCTACGGCACGCCGTATTTCATTTCTACTCGGGTTATTCAGTCTGTCCTCTCATACGTAACAATATCTTATAGAATAAAGCTGTAAATAGTACAAAACTACTAAATTTTGTTTATATCCCGGTAGGGTCATTCCATAAAATGGGAGAAGTTGATACAAAAAAGCGTTACATGTCTGTCTAATAACTAGCCATTTCTAATGGCCAGTTTCTGTTTTCCTTCCCATTTTTAATAGACTAATTTCTACCAGGGCTTTTAAGGAATATTTTTGTATATCTTCTGTAGATAACTTATGTAAATTCCTCAAAAATCCAAAGTAACTCTTGGATTCTTTGTATGCTTTAATTATTTGAGTCAGTAATGTGATTAATTGATCGCCAATAATAGGCAGATAACACTGAACTCGAAAAAACCGATATTTGAAAATTTTTAAACAAAACTTTTAACCTGAAAAATATCTTTGGTCGTAATGTACAGATTTTTGTGGGCAACGAACTCGATTTGACGACATATAAAAGCTACATCTATTCCAAATTTCAAGACGATTGGGCAACTTTACTCTTGTCGTCGTCCGACATCGGAAACTCTACTATTTTAAAACAAATAAAGATAGATAATCTGGCATGTTCTTGTTTGTGCACATAAGGATTGTGCACATATTTATTGTGCACAGATAGCATTGGTACAGATCTATATATATAGATATATACCAATGTTAAAGTGTGCACAATTAATATGTGCACAATCAGTATGTGCATAAACAAGAACACGTCGATAATCTCTTGAAATTTGAACTAAATATAGTCTTCAATGAGTTTAATAAGTGGTTAAAATTTTAAGCCGATAAGTCAAGTATTCCATGAGAAAACGCGATTCGAAAATTAAAAAAAAAAATGTTTAACCTCCACTATCTTTTTTTCGTGTATTGTACACAATATACACATAGAATGAAAGTACTATATCATTTGATCTTGAGGATGACGCGTAAAATACAATTTCTTTCCTTCTCTATTAACAAAAATATCCTCATCGACCATCAACTATATTGTAACAAGAATTATTGACTTAATAAACTTTAACAATAACGAAGTTCAAAACAACTTAGATGAACGTAGTTTAGATTTAGAAAATTAGTGCGCTCATCAGGCCGAGTACAATAAATCATCATCTACATAACCATGACTGCTCGCATTACATTACGCAATCATGATGACCCGCGTCTTCATCTTTCATCAGACAACCTAATCATCGAGGCCCGATTCATCAAATTACACCGGCAGTGTGCTAGCTGCTATATACCCTCCAGCTCGAAAAGTCACGTTTTCCCGAAAGACAAGGTCGTATAATCACACAAAAACAGTCCCAAGACGCCGCCAATCAATCCTCGCGCACTATAATACTATATTTGCGATGCTGTCAGCCATCGCGAGCTTTAATCAACGGCGCGCGGGCCATCGACGCCGCCTATACATAAACGTTATACTGCTAACATCCATCGGGGAACGGCAATAACAAGAGCACAGCTAGCCGACGATACTTCATGCAAATCCTTTAATATCCGCTGATGTAGCGCAGCGCGGCATCGTCGTGGCCCCCTCGTTCCCCCGGGACTCTCCTTTCATCTTCGGCATAGAGTACGGGAGCGAGAGAGCGAAAGAATTCCAGAGCCCACCCGCGATTCAATGCAGTTGACACTCTGAGAAATGACGCGCGTCATTGTCCATGCGTATATATACTTTTTTCTCGCGTTATATTCATATTCACATGCGCGCGTACACACAACGCACAGTCGTTCCGTCCAGACGCGAGACAGATATATATACACAGACAAAAAGCAGGTCGCCAGTTGTACTCGTGTATATATATACGTATATGCAAAGAGTGTGTGTGTGGGAGAGGGAGTGAATTTTCGGATGCGCGCGACGGGAATTAATGGACGTCGCGACGGTGTCATTGTCGATGATGTTCGCTAATCGTAAATGTGCGTGCTCGACACCGCGTCCGTTCCCTTTTTTTTCACCGAACCCTCTCTACTCCACCCACTCGGGCGTGGTGACGGTTTTGCATCTGTCAGACAACGTTATAAAACATTCCGGAGCATGGCTTTTTCGGTGCGCGCGGGCGCGCTGCCGTCACGGCGAATGAAGAGGATTTATATCGCGCGAAAATTATGCTTCATGCCGGTCGAGGGCGATAAATTCTTGTGGCTGACGATATTTGCTGACGAACGGATTCGACGGAGGTTTTCGACGGTGTTCGGGAGAGGTGGGGCAGCGCAGTGCTATTAGAAATTATTTTTGCGGTTGGTAGTGGTGCGCTTGTCGTAGAAAATTATTTGGATTCTGGTATAGTATTATGCCAGCCAATGGATATAGATATAATAGGTATACACGATGTAATTATTATGAGTAAAACTATTGTAAACGGTGATGTACACTAGTAAAAGGTTCATATTGAAGTCCTGTTATGCATTATCAAGTCGTTATGGAATAATATTATTTGCAAGCTTTTACTTTCAAATACACTGTCATCCAAACTGTACACTTCAATTTTTATGAAATTATACTCTATATTAAAAGTCTTCAAAATATCATAATTATAAATACTGACTGTTATCAAAATAATATCCATCGAATCGCGAAAACTTTTCACAAAAAAAAACAAGAAAAAAAAACGTTAATCAAAGGGAAGCAAAACTCTCACTGCAATCATCCACCTCACCTTGAATCGAAGGGCATGGGGAACCTCCTCAACGCAAACCCTCGCACGCTTATAAACCCGTGCGCGATGAGGATCGGCGAATGGGGAAGGCGGAGGGGAAGACTAAGTAAACTCGAGCGAACTATACGACGGCACGTGTGCCAGGTATATTACCGGCCGTGTAATTAATTAAACCGGTGTTCGGCCGTGTCAACGGCCACGCCACAGCACGCCGAGAGGCTGCTGCTGGGATTTGCCTCGCTCGCGCCGCGCGAGACGCCTAGCGCGACTACTAAGCTACTCTCTCTAGTCTCTCACCCCCCCCCCCCCGTCCCATCCCTCGTCGTCTACTATACTAGATGTAATACCTGAATACACTCGTTTGCATGAGTACGCGTATATAGACGTGTTCGCGTCTGTGTGCCACAGCGTGTGTGTATATCTGTGTTGGCTGCTGCTTGATAACGCGAGAGCGCACGCGTAATTGGTTCTTGCGCGCGTATGCGAGATGGGGTGTATGTATATGTGTATGTATGTACGTACGAGGGTAAGGATACGCGTGCGTGCATGCGCGCTTTGCTCAAGGAGTAATTGCTTGGGGGTGAGAGCAGTGTGTATCTGTGTGGACTGTTGGTTTGGCTAGTTGGAGATTGATGTGGAATACCGTTGACTTTATATCGCTGTGTTGTTAGCTTTTGACAATTCACTTGTGATTATTGTTGTAGGTGAATGGATAGAAAGTATTATTGTTAATTGAATAATTTGCCTGTATTTACATAGAAATATTAAATTTAGAATCAATATTGTCAAGGAGTTACAACAGTATACATGTTACTTTAACCACAAGTAGTTTTCATTTTTTTTATAATAACTCTCCTTTGTTTTGTGGCAAATGATAAACTCTTCGATTTACAAAAATTGAAATTTAATTATATTTTTACAATAAGTAAAATTTTTTTTCAATATCAACAGAAAGTTTTATTATTATTCGCTAATTTCAAATACCTTTTTTTGCATCGAAAAACTTACAAAAATGATTCATACACAACAGAAATATTATCAAACTCTCAAAGAATCGACTGCACTGTATTCGGCAAGACTCCCCCTGTCGATGCTAAACCAATATTACCGAAGACCGTCGCGTGAACCGTTATTTACAGGCCATCCGAGAAATAATTACAAATCTCCCGCCTCTGCGTCGCCTCGACTGAATATCTTCGATGGATTTCCGAGAGTCATCAAATCCAGGCATACTCCCTAAGCCCGTGCGCAAACTCTTCTGCCCGGACCTGGCACAAATGAGAAACGGGATCCATACTTACGTAGGTATACGTGTGTGTGTGTGTGTGTGTGTGTGTGTGTTTGTGTGTCTGTGTATGCGTGCTGTGTGTGTGTGTGTGTGTGTGTGTGTGTGTGTGTGTGTGTGTGTGTGTGTGTGTGTGTGTGTGTGTCGGTGACATGGCGAAAAATAATTTTCAGGCACTTGGCGCGTTCTCGAGAGCTCGATCGGAATCCGATGTCGCCTAGATAAATTTGAACGGGACCGATGGGTTTTCGTAGACGCGGGATTTTTCTTTCTGCTTAGTTTGATTGAATGAAACGAAGAAAATTTAGATTGGAGAGATTCGACGGATTTTCTTGGATTAAATCAGTGTGATTAAATAAGTGTTCATTGAAAGGAGTTATAATTGTTCATAATTAGTAGGGAGTATAGGAGTAGAACTGAACTATATTATAGGGGTGAGTCGAGTAGTTCGAAAATTTCATCTTATGTTTTTGATAAACTTGAAAATAATTGCGTGTAAATAATAAAATTGTGTATTGAAATCACACCGATTTTTTAGTCAGTACATTAATTTAGTAAACTAAAAAGGTCTAAAGGCTCAGAAGTCAATGAACTCATGAGGCTCATGCAATCAAAATCGAACTATTTGTCGAGTTTTTACTCGAAAAAAAAACTCGTAAAAATACAATAACTCAAAAGTTGTTGTTAACAACTTCAAAATGAAATACAAAGTGTTACATTAGCTTCATATATGAGGCGTTTCACGTCAGCTCTCCAGGCGCGGCGCGCGAGTGCGAAATCATGCTGTTTTCAGCTTGTGTTCCAGCCCAAGTGATTTCGATGTATTTTTTCCTTAACTTTCCGATGGTCCTATTAGTTTCTCAAAATTTTTCAATTCTAACCTCAAAAAAAACATAAAACGTGTTATATCTCAAAAACTATATTTTTAATATTTTTATACCACTCTAACCTCAAAATCACAACTTTGATATGATTTTTCGGCGCTCGTGGTATAAAATACCGTTCGAAACTAGTGCGTAAGTCGATTATTTAGGTGGTGTGACTTTTTCGCACTCGCTTCGCTCGTGCAAAAAGTCACACCAGCTAAATAATCGGCTTCCCCACCCGTGTCGAAATGTACTATTTTTGACCTGCTAGATCGAAAGAGGAGGAAATTTTACATGGATATAGCCTTTTTCTACATAGGGTTTTTTTTATTTTTTCGAGATATTATTCAAGAAATACTTAGAATTGAAAAATTTTGAGAAACATAATAGCACCATCGGAAAGCTGAGAAAAAAATACATCGAAATCACTTGGGGATTATTTTTTTTAGATACATCTTAGCCCTTCAAACACAAGCTGAAAACAGCATGATTTCGCGCTCGCGCGCCGCGCCTGGAGAGCTGACGTGAAACGCCTAATATGTCCAAACATTGGAATTGTATATACTTAGAAAATTTATTTAAACCTACATGAATTTTGTAATGCATAAAAGAAGAAATAAATAATTATCGAACTATTCGGTCGCACCCTATTATATTATAGGAATTCGATACGCTTTTAGTCGTTGTTAAATCCAGAGATACTCCCATGCATGTCTTTTGTAAAATATAAATAATTTAACGTTTATTATAAGAATGCAAAATTTAAGTTATAATTTATTAGATTTATATATATATATATATATATATATATATATATATATATATATATATATATATATATATATATATATATATATATATATATATATATATAACTTATCACTGAATACACACAACTTATACTTATATAGTTTATTTTTATTTTATATCCAAGATTCTGCTTTCATATTTCACTATATATCTCACCATGTTACATCTATTTTAGGTTTTGTCCTACACCACAACAAATCAAGCAGCAACCCTGCCACAGCCACCATCGATTACAGCTCGTCCTCATAAATTATGAAAACCACACCGCCCCCCGCGTCCATAAAAGTCATAAGACATCCAGCTAGCACTCGTTTCTCCTTCTGTGTATAAACCACGCTCTCAATGAAAAGGAAGACAAACGCTTATTAAGAGCCGAAAGCGGCACATAAATTTCGTTTTCAATTATCTCCCGCAGCCTTCATACTTTTACTCTCTCCCTCTTCACAAGCCCAAAACATAATATCAAATAAAAAAGAACACAGCGCGCCTGACGTGACCCGAGCGGCATAAAGAAGAGGCGAAAAAATCTTGCAAATGTATATCTCGCGATGAGCCTAAGAAGCAGCGCAGAGGGGGAGAAAAAGAGGGGGTGAGAGAGAGAGAGAGAGAGAGAGAGAGAGAGAGAGAGAGAGAGAGAGAGAACAGTAGTCGACTACTACCGCGAGAAAAAGAAAGATACGTCTATATATATGTGTAAGCATCTCTCTCGGAGCGCTGGCGCTTCCCCCGAGGCGTAGACTCTCGTAAAGCTTAAATAAAGATAACCGGGGCTTACGGCCGGCTGATATCGCGCGCGTGCGCGCCGAGGGGGCGTTACGGCTGGTTGACTCAACGAAATCAATTTATTCTCTCTCTCTCTCGCTCTCGTATACCGCTGCTGCTGCTACTACACACTTTTCCCTCGCGGTGCGTGGAGTATTGTATATAGGAGGGGTGGTGCGTGGGCGAGAGAAGAAGAAGCTGCTGCTGCCGCTGTGCACGAGGTGTGAAGATGATATTGTGCCGGACCTGTTTGATTAAATGCTTGACCGAATTACTCGGCTCGAGAGGCACGGCGATGCCCCCCCCCCCCCCCCCCCCCCCCCGTCGCTTGACTTTTCGACCCCCAGATGTGTGGAGCCTGCCGGAGATAACGTGTGATTTAGTTGTGTAAAATTGGTTTAATGGATATTTTTGCCGATATTTCGAGGGTGTTTATATTGTTACTTTTTTTTGTTTTCGTTATTCAATGGAACATTTGAAAAGGTGAAAATAATGTAATTGATGAGATAAAATACAGTATTTTATAACATATGTAGAAATCAATCTAGAAGCTGTAGATATTTTTTGTCATATTATAAAATTGTTTCATGATATAGTCATGTAAAGTTGGCATGAAAACATTTATTGGAAAATATGATTATATAAAAGAAATACAATCCAGTTGCAGTAAACTTAACTTTAGCCAACTAAATATTTACTATATTTAAAGACATTCATTTAAATAAAGTAAATCTTTTTGCCATTGAAATAAAATAATCTAATAATGAAAAGAGACTTTTATTTTGACAAAAATTAATACAACTTCTTTGTGTCAACAGTTTTGTATTACTTTTCAATAATTCAAAACGTAGGCATATCCAAGGTGTCCCATTTTAATCGCCCCAGGCAAATATCTTGAAAAGTATGAGAGATGGAAAAAAACTTTAAAAACAAAAGTTGTAGGGTGCAAAGGGGGTCAGCTAATGGTAATAACGACTTTGACCTTGAACTCTATTTTCAAGGTTATTTCAAGGTCAAAGTGATTTTTTTAAATGAGAATCCCTACTTTCGACCCCGGAAATGGAAAGATCAGAAAATTTTACGTTCAGAAAGGTCTGATATGTTGGGGTTTCAAGGTCAACCAGCTAATTTAATGAGGTCGACCTGGGAATACCTCTAGGAAGGACAAAATTGACCTTGACGTTCAAGGTCATTTTAAGGTAAGTTGATTTTATAAAATGGAACCCCTTATTTTTGACTCTGGAAATGGAAAGAGCGGAAGAATTTACGTCCGAATATGACCTTGACCTCGACCTTGACTTTAACCGTGATCTGGAAGGTTAATTTAAGGTCAAGTCGATTTTTTAAAATCCCCTTATTTTTGACCTCGGAAATGGAAAGAGAAGAAAATTTTACGTTCAGATATGTACCGTCATATGGTGTCAAAGTTGGCCCTCTGGGGTCAATTAAGGGTCAAATCGTGCTTGAGGTCAATTGGGGTCAAATTAATTTTTTTAATCTGATGTGTTCTTACTTTTGTCAGCGTAACTCTGAAGGATTTTTGGGATTAATTTTCGGTATGAAGAGGTACTTTTCTTCTTGTTCTTTCTTGGTTAGGTTGGCACCATTGAAATGTACGGCTACGTCAAATGATATTTTTTAAGTACGAGTGACCGATTACTTTAAGGTAGTTATGAGGCGATGATTTAACACTACACAAACACTAGAGGATGGAGATTATGCACGGCGTTTAAATTTTTGTCAATGGGCAAATAATCAGATACGTAGGGACCCTTTCTTTTTTGATCGAGTGCTATTCTCAGATGAAGCAAAATTTGATAATATGGGTGGTGTCAATCTTCATAATGCCCACTATTACGCTGAACAAAATCCTCATTGGCAACGAGATCATCGATTCCAGAGACGTTGGTCAATAAACGTGTGGGCAGGTATAATTGGAGATCATGTGCTGGGACCTATCTTTTACAATCAAAATTTGAATGGACAATTGTATTTGGATATTTTGCAAAACCAGCTACCTCCTCTATTAGAAGATATCCCACTTATCTTACGGTGGGATATGTGGTTTCATCAAGATGGAGCTCCTGCACATCGCGTTCGATCAGTCAAGAATTTTCTCAATGATATGTATCGTAATCGTTGGATTGGCATCGGCAGCCAAGTACACGAGTGGCCGCCTAGATCCCCAGACCTCACACCTCTTGACTTTTTTTTGTGGGGAGTAGTTAAAGGCAAAGTTTTTGCACATGCTCCAACAACCTTAGAGAACATGAGTGGAAGAATTATGGAAGCTTTCCAATCCATTTCAGTGGAAACATTGAGGAATGTTCAAGCAAGCTTCCGAAGAAGGATGCAAATGTGTTTCAGAGAGAACGGACACTTGATCGAGCATTTGCTGCCTTAGATCTTCAAATGACAGTTCGTTAATCAATCGGCCCTTTTCAGGGCCAATGATGTGCGAAATCCTTTCGGCAACCTCCACACGGTGCACATTGGGTAATGCTAATGTCGAGGGTAGTCTTTCTAATTTTCGATTCATTTGAGGGAGAAAAAATACTTTTAGATTCCTAAGTAACTCATAAAAACAGTGAAATGCACTTGAAAAAAATTAATTTATTTATTATTACCCTTAATTGACCCCAGAGGGCCAACTTTGACACCATATGACGGTACATATCTGAACGTAAAATTTTCTTCTCTTTCCATTTCCGAGATCAAAAATAAGGGGATTTTAAAAAAATCGACTTGACCTTAAAATAACCTTCCAGATCACGGTTAAAGTCAAGGTCGAGGTCAAGGTCATATTCGGACGTAAATTCTTCCGCTCTTTCCGTTTCCGGGGTCAAAAATAAGGGGTTCCATTTTATAAAATCAACTTATCTTAAAATGACCTTGAACGTCAAGGTCAATTTTGTCCTTCCTAGAGGTATTCCCAGGTCGACCTCATTAAATTAGCTGGTTGACCTTGAAACCCCAACATATCAGACCTTTCTGAACGTAAAATTTTCTGCTCTTTCCATTTCCGGGGTCGAAAGTAGGGTTCCTCATTCAAAAAAATCACGTTGACCTTTAAATAACCTTGAAAATAGAGTTCAAGGTCAAAGTCGTTGTTACCATTAGCTGACCCCCTTTGCACCCTACAACTTTTGTATTTAAAGTTTTTTTCCATCTCCCATACTTTTCAAGATATTTACCTGGGGCGATTAAAATGGGACACCTTGTATGTATGTGGCAACCTGAAATTTATAATAATATAATAGATTTACATGATGGTTCTTTTGTAACCTCTGAACGGCATTGCGTAAAATAATAGTAATAAAAATAAGTTATTAAAAATGACACTATATTTTTATTTCCTAACTTTATTATTTATATTTCTTCACCACAACATTATAAAAATATAAACAAAGTAATATAAACCACGGCGAAAACAATTATTTTATAACGAAAAATCTTATTCCAGCAGCGCTCCCCGTGTTTCCGTGGAAGCTGGCACGAGCCGCGAAGAAAAAACCCGCATAAGCCGATTTCCAAGTGGGGGAGGACAGCTAAAGAGAGAGAGAGAGTGAGAGAGGGAGAGCGGGAGGAAGGCACGAGCTTACTTTTTTAAATGCAGGGGAATACGTATTTAAACTTTGCTCGTGATTACATATAAATGAGTTCCTCGCGCGCGGAGAGCCCCGCGGTTAATTTAGTTTTGAAAATGGACTCGGGAACTGAGGAGCGGAAAATTTTTTCGGAGTTTATACCCGCGAAGAGCTTTATTTCGCGCGGCTGAAGGGGGTTGGTAATTAAAGCACGAGAAAAAAAAATAGCCGCTGCTTTATATATACATATACATCGGCGTTTAATATGCAGGAGGAGGATCTGTCATAGCGTCCAAAAAGCTTATTCTTGCAAATTTTCGGGGCCGAGGCTTTGGTATTCTTTACGAGACATTTATATTGTGAAAGTATGAGATTTTTAAAATTATTTCGGGAGAATCTTATTTACTTGGGGAAATTTATATAAACAAGAGACAGGCGTAACCTCGAAGACAGTTAACTTAAAATTAAAGTTTGCTTCAAGTTTTTAGTTAAGCATATAACTGTTATATCATACCTTCGTCAACTTTGAGCGAAAAGAAAATTTCTTCATAATTTCAGATAACTTTCGCATTTAAAACTGAAAAATTCCCGCATGCGTTTTACCTTAATACCTTAATAAACATAAACTTATGTCATTAAACCCACGCGATTCCTCATTAATCTTGCAGCAATCCCTTTACCACCGAAGCACCCATTTACCAGATACAAAATATCGTTTACCACTCATTACACCTATATAGCCATCCGCGCGTATTATACGCATAAAACCCGAGCCCGTATATATAATACCAGAAAAATCCACACACACTACACTGGATATAACAGCTCGAAGAAAGAAGCAGAAAGCAGGCTCTCTTGCGGCTGCTTCGACGAGAAAAGCGAAGAAGAAGCGCTTCTATAAACACGGCAATCAAGAAAATTACACCGCGCACTGGGAAGGCAGAGAGAGAGAGTAGGGGAGAGGGAAAGTTGTCTAAATCGCGCTCAACCACTCTGCATATAATCATCAAGCCCGGCGGTTACGGACCTCCTCTTTTATACCGCGAGCTTCTTCTTCTCCTCTCTCCCAGCTCTAAGCTTTTATCTCTCCTTCTCACTTATTTCCATTCCCTCGCTCGCTCGATGTCAGAGGATATAGCTCGTCGCCGCACCGCAGCTACTACCACCACCACCACCGCGGGGATATCGTTATCCGGCTAATCCCGAGCCTCGTAGCCCGGCGCGCGCTCTCTTTTCTCGCGAGGATAAAATCCCCGAGCAAACCTTTCTCTTCGTCCTTCCTTGCTCTTTCTCCCTCTCTCGGTGTGTAGGTAAGAAAAGCCACTGTCTATCAAGCAGCAGTGTGCGTGGGAAAGAGGAGTGGGAGAGGAGGTGCGACTTAAGATCGCTCAATTCAAGTCTCCGCGCGATAGAATCGCTGTAAAGACGTCAGATTCTGCGTTTTGAGTGGGGGACGCGAGATAAAACCGGAGAGTCTAATTTGATGATAATTTTCGAGAGTTTGTTACGCAGTAAACTTTTCGACGGAAAATATAAAATTTTTAGAATATCGTCGAAAATTTATGCCGTGGTTGTAGAGTAAAATCTTTTGCTTTTTATGAAGAAAAAATGTTTTTCACCTGCGACTGCATAAATTTTCGTCAATCGTAAATGTAAATGAAATGAGGTGCTTTTGAAATTTACTATTAAAATTATCGAAACTCTGTATTTGTAGGAAACACCTTTAAAGGAACCGTGAAGTATATTATGGCGAAAACGGCGATCTTTTATTGTCAACGAAACACGAACCAAATCATCCTCAGAGACAACCAACATTAGAAGGCATCAAAAAGCTGTCCCTCGCCATTTTTCCTCCGAAAAAGGTCAAGGAAGTAGGTCTATAACAAATATCCGCGCTCGCGCTAGGCAGAAGAAAGATGTCGGTCCGGTTCGATTGACCGGAACCAGTAATCCTGGACACGGAAAAGGGATCAGAAGCAGAGGGAGAGAGAAAAAGCGAGAAAAAGCGAGATCGCGCGTATACCAATATGGACGTCCGCTGGTCAATCGGATTTCGCCAGGACCCTCGCCCTCTGCACCTTCAAATATGTTATATCTGATCTTCGTCGAGGATATTGGGGCCATCTTTTTCTCCCGGCTCCTATGCTGTCGCTGGACACAGAGACTCCGAGTGCGCGCGTGTGTGTACAATGGGGGAGAAAAGAGCCGGATTAGGCTGACACATAGTTTTCCTTATTGATAAAGTATTATTCTTTATAGGGGAAGTCTCTCGGCATGAGATGTGTGTATCTACCTGGAGTGGGTCAAGGGTGGGCACGTTTCGTGTATGAGATATTGGTCGTTTTCGAAGAAGTTATATAATGTCCTTAAGGGGGCTAGTCTTTTATATTCAAAAACCCGTTGCTAACTGCTTTAGCAGAATGCTTTCTCAAAGAGAATTAATAAATTACATCAAATAATTTTTTTAAATGTATATTTTAATATAAAATTCATTCTTTCTGCATATATGATTTTCCATAACTACAATTATTCAAAATGATCAAGAAAATTATATTTAAAATATTTATGTAGTAATTATTAAATTGCAAATTAAAAAGTTTAAGGTATTATCACATGCTATTTATTGAATTTATAAATTAATTGCTTTTCTTCGAAATTTCTTCGGTGTTTTCTTCGAAAACCTGTTACTCGGCGTTTGCTTCAAAACCCCGCCAACTCAGCGAAGAATTCGAAAATTCACCAACTCATAGAGTCAAAAACCATATAACTCGGCGAACGTTTCAAATATCCTCTAACTCAAGCGCGGTTTTTTTTTCTTTAATTTTGTAGTAGTAGCTCTAGGATGTTAAAGTACAATTTCTGTATAAGCGATGAAAAAAATTATTTTCGATTTTCCATATTTATCTTTATTTTTTTACGGACTTAATATTATCCGTTTGGACGGAAAAAAATATGGATTGATAGGTAATTTCAACACCTTTAAGAAAATGGGCCTACTTCCGACCGATATCCAAACCCAGAGCCAAACAAAATTATTTTCGATTTATCCATATTTTTCTTTACTAGCTACTTTTATCGCGCTTCGCGCGTATCATTTATCTCTTTGTTTTTTTTTGTTTTTGAGGTTATGAAAATGATCAAGTTTCATTTTAAAAGTTTGTTTTAAATAGTTTAAATTATACGATAATAACGTAAGTCTCATAAATAAAATCATGAAATTTTTCTTATACTATTCAGTTTTAAATATTCAAAGTCAAAAATCCAATCTTCAAAATTCAAACATACTCGATTTTGGCCCTTATTCTATGTAGACCAATCAAATGAGCCAGCAACAACCAATCAAAACAGTCTTATTGTGATGACAGATTTCCTCCATCACTTTTTTAAGAGAGGTTTTTTTTTAACCGACTTAATAATATCCGATCGGGCTGACAAAAATATGGGTAGATAGCAAATTTCAAGATCTTTCAGAAAATGGGCCTACTTCCGACCGATATCCAAACCCAGAGCCAAAAAAAATTGTTTTCGATTTTTCCATATTTTTCTTTATTTTTTTTAACCGACTTAATAAAATCCGATCGGGCCAAAAAAATATAGGTAGATAGGAAATTTTAAGACCTTTCAGAAAATGGGCTTACTTCCGACTGATATCTAAACCTGGCGAAGAAAAAAAATTTTTTAAATACTTAACATTACCCGATCAACTATAATATAATTGAACTTGCACACCTTCAAAATAAGCTTTATATACCTACCAAATATAAATTTGATATCTCTGCCCAGTTTTGAGTTATGCTGCCGACAAATTTATAACAAACACACATACACACACACACACACACACACACACACACACACACACACACACATTTTCTAGAAAACGCATATTTCGACTCGGGGGGCTCAGAAATATCAAAAATCATCGAAATCTCGAGGTCGAAAAATTTCACCGTTACCAAGCTTTCTCTTTAAGAAAGTAATACAGGGGATTTAAAGTGTGTGAATCGTTAACACATTAAAATTATTTCTTTTTTTGTAAATAGAATCTTGATCATCGTAAGTAAAATTTATGATATATATAAATTTCCTGAAATAAATAAGATACTACGAAATGCTCGATAAGGCACTCCTGTTGTATATGTAAAATTACGGCTTAGAATTCCATCAACCTTTGTAGGCACGCAGATATTAGTGTAAATGTGATTCAGTTAAAGTTTTTTTTTATAGACATAGAGAATTTTGTTTACATTCGTTCATAACGTGTACTGTCATCGGAAATTATGCATTTCATATGTTCAATTCAATATTTTATAATATAGTTGAACACAAATTAAAAATGTAATAAATATTTTAAGAGCTCAATAACCTATTTTTACAGCATGGTAAAAAAAATTTTCTATCCATAGAAATATTCCACAACAAATTTATTTTTCCAACTTTAACTAATGCTGTATTTAACAAATATTATAGATATTTGTATATTTAAATGTCTCTACTCACCCATCCGCAATAGAAGCGTACTCAGTAACATCACTATATTGTTTAAACTATGTTAATCCTCTTATCGTTGACATTTAAAACATCTCGGACAAGCCATTTCCGCGTCGCAAAATTCACCCGTCCCGACGAAAATAACATCCGTCTCGAACGACGTAAAAGCGCCCGTCGAACTCGAATAACAATAAGAAAAAGGCGCTCTCCCACTATCTCTATACTCCCGGAAGATCGCCAATCCTCCTTTCTCCTCTCTCTTCCTCTCTCTCTTTTCTCGCCGTGACCCGGCGACTTGGGCGACAGGGATCCGACGACGCCCGGACATCGCTCGGACGTTATACGATCTCGCGCGCGCTTGCGTACACTGGTATGAGGAGCTTCTCTCTCTCTCTCTCCTCTGTCCCTCTCTCTCGCTCTTTCCATTATTGAGGCCACCGCGAAGTGGAGATCGCTGTTGGACTTCTATCTCTCGCTCTCTCTCTTCCTCCCAACCCCTTGAATTTTCGCGCGTATATTCGGGGAGGTAGCCGGTGTCCATCCCACGCGCGTCGTCGACGTCTTAAAGGAGGGATATATACGGGAGGGGGCGGACTCTGAGAAAACATTAGCCCCGAGGAGGTGGACGAGATGTCCGACCATGAGAGGGTTTTCGTACGGTGGTCAATCTTGTGAGACGAGGGGTCAGCGTACCCGTCCAAATGGGGATGTAAATATTGAAGAGAGAGAGAGAGAGAGAGAGAGAGAGAGAGAGAGAGAGAGAGATAGAGAGGAGAGCCTTTCGAGGAGGATCTTGTTTGTGATGGGTTGAAAATTTTATGGTTCAGGAATAGGTATATAAAGTTCAGTTTTATATCGAACGTTGATCCTTTCGCTTCTAATGTAAGAAAATTCGTGGCTATAAAATTTCTTTTTTTAGATTGTATGATAGAAATATTCATAAAACATTTTTATTTTTCGACTCTCTTGTTTAATTGTAAAAACAGTTATAGATGTTAACAATGATCATAAATTCTGAATAAAAATTGATTGATGTAAAGTTCCTTTAGTAAAAGATAAAACTTTTAATAAATCCCTGGTAGAAATCTTAACCATATTCTAGCTATAAATTAACTAATTTTCAGAATATCGTTAATTTTTAGCTAGAAATAAGCTAGAAACCCCGGTAATAGTGTCACGTTTTTAGCTTGAAATCTGGCTATAATATGCTTAAGCCTGGGTAAAAATATCAACCAGAAATTACCTAGTTTTCAGTTTATTTCATAGTTGAGAGCAAAATAGTACATGTAGCAGTTTGCGTCTATGTATCAGAACGTATGAAATGCGTGGACTAGGTGTACGGGGTGATCGATGATGAAGCCTAGGAGGTGCGCTGCATAAGTTTTTGTGTCTAGGTGGCGGAATGCATCGAATGCGTGGTCTAGGTGTTCGAAGTGGCCGATGATGGAGTCTAGGTAGTGCGCTCTGTAGTATTTTGTTTCTAAGTGTTGAAACGCACCGAAAACGTGGTGAACAATGAAAACTATGGTGCGCATCACCTAGACACCGTCATCGGCTACCTCGACCACCTAACCATGCGTTGAATGCATTCCGGCACCTAGACGCAAAACCTACGGAGCGCACCATCTAGACTCCATCATCGACCACCTTGAACACCTGGACCATGCTGTATGCGTTTCCAGGTCTAGACTAATTTCTAAAGAAATTAAAGAAATATTTTAGCTAGTTTATAGTTAAAAGAATAGCTCATTTATAGCTAAGGAATATAGGTAAGTTATAGTTGCTTAGGCAGAAATTCTGGTTAATTTTCTACCAGAGATGTAAAGACGAAAATAAAAAAAATAAATAAAAATAATATTGAAATATATTGAGGATCTAGTAAGTCACTATCAAAGTAAATGAATTGCGTTAATTCATCGTGACGTAATTAATGTTTATTTACACTGTTGAACATGTAAATAAATGAGGAAAACCTTTCGAAATGACGTTTAAACTAGTATGTTTGCTGTGTTAATATTATGAACTTTACTTTTATTAACAATAATTGTATTTTACAAGTTTTTATTTTAAAACTTGCTATTTAACATTCACTAATAAAATTAAACCTTTCTTTATTATTGACAATTTTTTTTATCAACAAACTTCTTCATATTTAACTGAAAAGTTCGTAATACACGAAATCCTCAGTGCCAGGCTATTCACAGCAATTCTCATTACAAGAGAAGAAAGCGCGTCACCGACGGTGACGACGTAAGCGTATACACGCGGACCCGTACGACCGGATGCATGCGACGAGAGTCGCGAAAATGGAAGTCACTAACTTCCCCTTTTCCTAGCTCCCTCTGCTCTACACTTCAAGAGAAAGAGAAGTACAGGGACGGCAAGCGGTGTAAACGACGCCTTTTTCTCTCTCTCACTTCTCCCTCTACTCCTCTCTCTCACACTTTGTGCCATTGTCGCGTAGGGGGTGGCCTTTTCAGCGACGCATTTGTTATCCTTTGAATTCGAGGAGTTAACGCAAGCACGGCGCTATTATTTATTCCATTCTTATTTTTTGCCACGGGTGCGCGCGCCATCCCCGCGTTGTGTTGTAGTAAATGGACATAAGTCAGTGGGGCCGAGCGGTGCTTCTGTCATTTTTATCGCTCCGGCCTGAATTAAGAAGGTGGAGTCGAGGAGAGGGAGGAGCGGAGAGAGAGAGAAAGGTCTTTTCCTTGCCTCATCCTCTGTCTTTCTACCATTTCGGTACATTTCTTTTGCGTACCGGAGTTTTCCTTCAACAAGATTTTGTTGTTCAAGTTTGTTTGCGAGCTGCGCTAAATTGGTTATTTTTATGATTTAAATAATGAAGAAAGGACTATTTTATAGAAGACAATAATTTTGGGTTGGGTTTTATCTCAATCATGTCGTTTATGTAATTTTTAAATACACAACACAGTTTGGGTCGAAATAAAATGATTATGACTGAGTTACAATTTATTTCTATTTTAATGGTATTAGCATAACTTTATTGGAATGAGATATTTTTTTTGTGAATACATATTTTTTCCTGGATGTTTACTTTTGTAAAGTAGGCATATGAAGAGTTGGACAAAATTAATAAAATTTTTAAATTAAATTTAAATTGTAATTTTTAAATAGAAAATGCTCGTTTCATTAGAATTGGCGAAACAATAAATACATTAATATGAAAACTCGTTTTTAAATATTTTTAAGGCGCTAACGAGGATCACAAAAGTAGAGAATATTACGGTTTTTCTTTGTTTAATTAACTCTCCATACTCATACCAATAACAATATTAAAAAGCTTCAACTCAAATACTTTTATCTTCTTCGAAATTTGCGTTCTTTTATTATTACTAATTTCATAATTAATTATTTTAATATTATATAAACGTGAGGAGCGGAGTGGAAAGAAAAGTACTTCCTTTGACGTGTTACCAAGATCGCCTCGCATTTGCGCACTGTTAGCTGCAATGATCTGCTGGTCAACCATTCAGCGATCAGCTCCAGTGCTTCGTTAGCAATTATCTCAACTAACCATGCTTTTTCTGTCACCACCACTACTAGAGCGAAGTCGTCAGCAAATCTTACCAGCGCTGCCCCGTTCAATAGTTTTATCCTCAATAGCCCGTCGTACATGCAGATTCACAGGAAGGGGCCCTTTATCGATCCTTGCAGTATCCCCGCATAGATCGGTAACTTCTGCTTTCCGTCGGTTACTATTGTTAGTTTCCTATCCTTTACCACAGGAAACCAATAGACTGGTTTCCTGTGGTAGGTTGATGGCCTACGTGGCATCGACGCGTCGCACGCACCTGCTATGGCTCTTATAGATGCTTCTGCTCCTTCTTCTGCAGTATCAGCGCCTTTCAGGTTAGCTGCGCTAATTCTCTGTAGTAATGTATCATTATTCATCCTTTGGAGTGACCATCCTCCTTTCGTTTTGTACTTCCTCCGTTGGTTCCGATTCCCTAGGAGTTTCACCAATATATATCGGTGATCGCTGAACGACTCTACGTCTGGCACCTCTCAGAATGAGATGTTTTCCGTGACTTCCGGAGATGCAAATGTAAGGTCCAAGACCGATCTAGATATTCCCTTCTCATAAGTGTACACACCTGGTTGGTTTGCCGCTACGAGATTATAGGCCACCATCATTTCCTCAAGTAGGTTGCCTCTTGCGTCCCGAGGCCTACCTGTCCATGCCCTTGCCTTAGCACTGAAATCGCCTGCCAAAATAAGTGGGCCGTTCCACTTTCGGATATGTTGCTCTAGCGCAGCCAGGTCTAGCTCTATCAGCGCGTCTTCAATATTCGGAGAGAAGTAGCAGCTGAATATAGCCAACATTCCTACAGCCACGCCTACGTAGCCGTTACCGGATATTACCTCTTTGGCCCTGTACTCCCAGTCACTTGCTTTTGCCCACCCAGACGACATTTTAGGTGATCGACAAAGTTTCACCTCTCCGCTGCCTATTGGGCTACAAAAACCGGAATTGGGACCTAGACATTCCAACTGAATTATTCCAATACCAACCATCCTAAATACGATTTATCCCACGAAATAACCCTGGAAAAATGTGGGATGGATGATAGGTATATGAAAAATAAAAAGTTTGTAGGAGGAGAGAGGGAGGTCCACAGGTAAAATCTATAGGGCAAGTTTATTAATAAGAAAAGGAAAAACAAAGGTGTGGAAGGATATGTGCTAGGCCAGTAGGCTGCGTGTAAATCACCAATTATTATTTGTTATAAAAGTAATTTATTAAAAAGTAAATAATTATCATTTTCTATTATCAAATGCTATCTAGTAAAATTAAAATTTTTATTACAAGCTGTCAACTATATTATTGTTTTTTCTGAAAGTATGAAAAAGATAACCGACACTCAATATTGTTATTCATGTTATCTACAACGGTAATAACTCGACTTTATCGTTCATGTTTTCTTTAATTTTGTCTTTTCATTTTGACATTTTTCCCTATAATTTGCGAGAATTCTGGAATCATGAATAAATAAATAGTTTTATTTATTTTATTGTTATATGGATGATTTTCATCAAACGCGTAAATTCGTGTCAGTCTTGTATCTTTTTTAAATTAAAAAAATGATAACAGAATTTCAACTTAAAAACCTTTTAAAATCATGAATCAATGCTTTTGTACAAACAACTTATACAATGAATATAGAAACGCCACAACTCCACAAAATTTCACAGCGATTAAATCAATTTTACTCCAATTATCGTGCCAGATTTTACTCCAGTTATCGTGCCAGATTTTACTCCAGATATCGTGCCCGATTTTACTCCATTTATCATGCGACAAAGAAAATGACTTTTTAAAATACAAAAATTTTAAATATTAAATATCTCAAAAAGCAATCATATGATCTTCATGAAAATTTACACACATAGTACCTATATTTCATAGAAAATTGTCTATAAATTTCAAGTTGATACATGAAGCCGTTCTAGAGAAATTACGATTTGAAAAAAAGTTAGAAAAAGAAAATCACTTTTTTTTTAAATTATTTTTTTCTCCGAATATAACTTAAAAAAACCTACAAATTTAGCACATTATAGTATTCTTTATTCTTTATAAACAAAAAAATTTTTATATCAGTATCTTTTTTTTTACATTTCGAGATACAACCTATTGACAAAAAATTAAGTTTTCATGAATAACTTAGGACTAACTATAGCTAGCGGCATGAGTTTTGTTTTCAAATTGCAGAGAATTTCATTCGGCATACAGAGAAATCATAATATATAAACAATATTAGCTCCAAATTGTTAAACTATAGGGGGACTGTTATTGCGCGCCAGAATCTCCCCCCTCTGTCTATATAAAAACTTCGTTTTTACATATCCTATTCAGGAGAACCTTATATCTTCGACACTGCAAAAATTGTTACATCACAAATAATATGTTATATTTTGACGAAAACTGTAACGCATTCATAAAAAATTATTTATTTTCTATAATGACCAAAAATTGACTATTTTGATTGTATTTAAGCGTTTTTAATTGTTTTTCAGGGTTAACTTACTAGAAATTGTTTTACGCAAAAATTTTTCTAATCAAATCCTATTAAATGATAAGTGAAAATCAACTGTTCCAGGTGTATTTAGTTGTTAAATAGTATATTGTGTACCTAGGGCGTAAAGTGGGTCTTTTTAGACCGAGTGTGGTCTAGACCAACTCGTCTTCGGTTCGCAAAACGCACTTGCCTTCGGCTCGTGCTAGCTCACCTTCTACTCGTACTGCAAACACACAAGGTCAAAAGCCCCACTAGCCCTAGATGCACACCACATTTTTTGTGACTCATACATTGATTTTCGGGATTTTTCAGCCTAAAAAGCGAGACTTAATTGATTTTTGTTTTATACAACAACAAAAATAATCTCTACTATTATCTCTTTCTATTCCTACTTGTAGGAATAGAGATTTGAACTCTTTGTTCAATTTTCTTTTTTTTTTTTTTGTTATTATAATTATTTGGAAATCCAAATAAAAAAACAAAATAATAAATAACAAAAAAAATGTTAAAAATAATAATAAATCCACCACAAATTTGTGCGAATGTAAAGATGTTCATCTTCAAATAAAAAAAGCTATGAAAAACATGCATGTACAAATTTTATGCAGTTTTAGAACAGTTTGCGCAAAAGTATCTACAAAAAGATGATTTTGTGCCCACCGGGCAAACAAGTATTTTTTTTTCCGTCGGTCGAAAAAAAGTTGCTTTAGGACCTCTTTTTAGGCCGAAAAACGGCGAAAATCGTGCATGTGTTACAAAAAATAATTTTATGAGTTTAATTCGTCAGGAATTAATTGTACGAAAAAATTTTAAATAGGAAAAAGTTTTGTTTTAATATTATCTATAACTTTTACATTTAACATTTTTGTGTAAAATCAACCTCTGTCAATTAACGAGGAAAAATCGATTATTTTGTCGATTACATCATTATTGCGATAACAATTATTGTTCGTAGAAAAAAATGTTCAATGTAAAATAGACGTGTTTTAATTAGTTTTAGCAGAAGCATGTGCTAGATTTATACTGAATAGTACATTTCGACACTGGTGCGGAAGGTGATGATTTACTTCATGTGACGTTTTTCGCACGAGCGAAGCGAACGGTATTTTATACCACGAGCGCCGAAAAATCATACCAAAGTTGTGATTTTGAGGTTAGAGTGGTATAAAATTAATTTTCGATACATTAAGGACTCAATCATGGCATGCGGTGGGGCGAGGTTAGAGGGGTCCCCGCTCTCCTCAGCCGACGAACTCGGCGTTTTGTTTACGTTTTCACTTATAAGTATATATATACCTATAGGTACTTTATTTCCATGTACCTGCTAAGCGACCAAGATCCCTCTGCGTGTTTATTCTTTGATTATTTTTCTATTAAAATAAAGGTTTTTTTAACTTTACTAGGAATTTGAGGCGCGCTAACTTTGTATTTCTAATTTTTTGGAAAAAATAGGCATGTATGGCCAACTCTGATTGATAACTATGATTCAGTATTGTCATGGCTATGGCGCTCAGCTCTTTATTTGATATGTAAATGTCTATTTTTTCTACAATTAATGTTCAAACTGACTAGTGTCACGAATCTCTCACCTGACGACAGCGCAAGTGTCTTGGTGGCGATTTGGTGAAACTTTAGCTACCACATCCCGAGGGTTTGTGCGGTAGAGTAAGGTAAAAGTACCAATAGATGGACGCTTAGTGAAGCTAGAATTTTGAAGTCATATTTTAAATGCGAAATATTATTAAAAATGCATAGAATCAGTAGCCAATAGAATTATTATTACTTTTTACTTGCAAAAAAAGTATTTAATTTGTGAAAATAAGCTTCTATAATAGAAAAATTAATTAAATTATGAATACATGCTTGTACTAGTAGTTGGACCGTGCTAAAAAGTCATGTACTAGTGGTCGAAATTGTTAGTCCCAATACTTGGACCATATAATTTGTACTCTATATTTATTTTGATTTTTATGTAAAAATAATAAAATCGCTAAATTTTGGACTGGAAATACTTTTTAACACTAAATCAAACGTTAATAATATGAAATTACAGAAAATCAATGTATAATAATCATATTATGGTTTTCCAACCTACTAACTCTACCAATACGTAGGAACCCTAACCATGAAAACATCGGTGAAATACATAGGGCCAAATATTGGGACATGACGTTTAAACTGGTACTAGTAGATAAACTTGAATTATTTTTATTAAAAACAATAATTATTGGGCTTCTAACGTCTGTAATTGAATTCGACGCATCTTGGAAGTGTCTTAAAACTTACAAGAGTAAAGATTTACTTCAAAATTATTTAAAAAATACCTAAAAGGCGAGTCATGAATCCTTACGAAATCATTAAAGACCTCCCATAGAAAGCTGTAATCCCCGCGAGTAGCATTTTCAAATCGTCTTTATAAGTATTAAATTTTCACTAAGAGTAATAATACAATTTAAACAATAAGCATTAATTATTTTAGGATCATCTTATAGAATAAAATATTATCCAACTACTACCTATTCTTTAAAGTAATTGAATATTTATCTAGATGGCCACGTACTGGGCACTGGCCGCTCATTGGTACTTTTACCTTACGAGCCAAAAGTATAGCGCGTCGAACGCCGTACGCCTAGCACTCTCTCGAGTCCTCCCACTCTCAAAATTTCACACGAGACTGTCCACGCACACATAGTACAGCTTCGCTGTGTAGACACACACGCAGCGCGCCTTCGTTTGTATATTACGCACACAAGGGCACGCGCGGCGTCGTCTAAACCGAGGCTACGTACTTTAAGGGGGTTCATCTGATTTTGAAATGGGTTCACTATTTAATTTCTATGTCATAAATTATTATAATATAATAATGTAAGAGTAAAATGAGACGTTAAACATTAAAATCTAATGAAAAATAAAAAGTTGGCAAATAGCGAAAGTAACTTTTTTACTTATTGAACAATATCTACGTGTTTGATTAACAATTTTTTTATCACAATAGTTTTTTTCGGTTCAGAAAGTATTTGCCTTTCATATCTGAGTGAACTTACATTATTATATTTTAATAATTTATGACATAAAAATGAAATAATGAACCCATTTTTAAATCGAATGAACCCCCTTAAGGTGGTTCTCATCGGACTCTCTAGTCAAAGCAGTGCTAAATGTAGAAGTTACCTAAAATTTAAAAAAACCATAGTTGTAATGTGATTTATTTATTTAAAATGATAGAGATAGTCCATGTATTATAAATAAAGTGTATTTAACATGACTAAGATAACTTTTCCATAAAATGATGATTTTCTAGAAATTAGATATCGTCACTACAAACAATTGTTGATAAATCACTGGAATCTTTTTTGTTTCTCAACCGATTTTAGTTTTCAAGGTCTCAATTTGCTCATTAAGAAATTTCATGGGGACTTGCCGAAGGAAAAATTAAAAATTATTCAAAACTCAGAAAGTTATAGATAATTGTTCATAAATTTATGCACGTCGTTACAACAAAATATTCTTTTAATTGGCTATAACTTTCTGAGTTTTGAATAATTTTTAATTTTTCCTTCGGCAAGTCACCATAAAATTTCTTAAGGAGCAAAATGAGACCTTGAAAACTAAAATCGGTTGAAAAACAAAAAAGATTCCAGTGATTTATCAACAATTATTTGTAGTGACAATATCTAGTTTCTAGATATTATATCGCCAATATCGCCATTTTGTGAAAAAAGTTATTTTAGTCATGTTAAATACACTTTATTTATAATACATTGACTATCTCTATCATTTTAAATAAATAAATCACATTTACACTATGGTTTTTTTAAATTTTAGGTAATTTCTACATTTAGCACTGCTTTGACTAGGGAGTCCGAGGAGAACCACCTTAAACAACTGTATCTCGAAAACGGCGAAGCTATAAGGCTTTTTGAAATTTGTAGAGAACATTCAAAGTATTGTCCTTAGTAATATATCTCGTTTTCTTTCAAATCTGAAGATAACTTTAAGTTATTGACGAAAACGTTCATTTTTTACGTTTTATCACGACTCTCCCATAAGACACCGTGTTAAATTTCGTAACTTTGGGAGCTTATATCTCACAAGATGAAGCTAGGCTTTCTGAAATTTGCAGATGTTGTGGATAATAGCAATAAGAGTCTACCCTGAAAGTTTCAAGAAATTCTGAAGAAAACCCTAAATCGTACTAACTCCCTTAAGCTGAGTTGACCTGACACCCAAGCAGATATTGCTTGGGAGTGCACGGCAGAAGTGACCGGTCACAAAAAATACCGGCCAATTCAGCTTAAGAGGTAAATTGGGCTGCGCAAGCAGCATTGCTTTGACTCCCAAGCGTTCGACGCAAGCTACACACTGAGTAACACACTGTTGGTGGCGAGCCATACGGGCTTCCGTAGTTTTCTGTGCACATTGCACACACCCATGCACACACACCCACATATACTCACACATACCCACACATATCCACACATACCCACACGCACGCACGTACGCACACACTCGCACACACACTCCCTCTCTCTCACATACACACCCATACACACACTCTCACACACACATGCACAACCATACGGATATTTTACGGACAATGAGGAAGCTATGTGCCAATGTATTGGCAGCGGTTTTTTTACAGGAGAGTTAAACATGTTTAACATTTCTCACTTGAGATCTCACGTGAGATTTTTCAGTAGGGCAAGATCAAGAAAATGACTCGATGAACTGCGAGTAAGGCTCATCTGATGAGAGTGAGTCCTTGGTTACCAAGGTAACAAAAGAGTAAGTGAGACCGACGACTCAGGCCCCGCAAAGATAGAAAGAAAAAGAAGTTCATCTCCAGTATATTGGCGACAATAAGAAGAATGGATAGAAAGCCACAGAAGGGGGGCAAGAAATCATAAAAGAAATCATAATTATTATAGGCAATATAATTATAATTTTCAAGAACGAAAGCTTTGAATAATAAATAAATTTATAAATATGAAAAACTGGCAAGCTTCATTTTCTCGATCCATTATCAGTTAATGAATCATCATTATTTAGAATCTCCACCGATAACTCAATATTCTGCAAACCTAACTATTCTCTGCCCCATCTTCACCCAACCTCTTTTCAGCCTCTCTTTCTCCTTTTTTACGAGTAAAACGCCATTCAGCGCGGAACTCGCACTCTCAGAAGTATAATAGTATAACAGTAGTCGCGCCGCGGGCCACCTCATATTTTTGGCTCTGCGCACTTTACATCATTGTTCCGCGTCTTGTAAGTGACTGTAATGGGCTCACCAAGTCGTTACAAGTACAGTGATTTAGCGAACACGGCTCATTATATATACGCGAAGAGGTGAATTTTCTTTTGGTGTAAAGATTACCGACACGCTTATTGCCTGGTAGCAGTAGTGGTCGAGAGAGAGAGAGAGAGAGAGAGAGAGAGAGAGAGAGAGAGAGAGAGAGAGAGAGAGAGAGAGAGAGAGAGAGAGAGAGAGAGAGAGAGAGAGAGAGAGAGAGAGAGAGAGAGAGAGAGAGAGAGAGAGAGAGAGAGAGAGAGAGAGAGAGAGAGAGAGAGAGAGAGAGAGAGAGAGAGAGAGAGAGAGAGAGAGAGAGAGAGAGAGAGAGAGAGAGAGTGGGAGAGAGAGAGAGAGATAAATTCTCGCGCCCGCGTGCCGTGAAAGTGTTTCCGCGGCCGGGTGTTCGCGCTTACGTATACGGGATTTAAAAATGCGCGTTTTCGTCTTGCTTTTCTTCGCTCACGTGCTCTCTCTCGCTTGGTCGACTAGTTCTTCGGTCGTTTTCTAGAAAAGCTTGGTATGAGTTTCAAGTTATACTAGTTAAGGCTATTATTAGTAGGGGAGAGCGGGGCAAGTACTGTAGGGAGGTACGTTGACAATGCAATAAAAAAACTTATTGTAAACACGTTATTGGGCCGCGGGTCAGTCGTTATAAATACTGTTACTGTACTATACATTGATGTTCGTCACTTTATACAGTGTTTATGTAATTTTTTTATAGTATTGTTAACTTACCTCCCTGCGCTACTTGCCCTGCTCTCCCCTACATTTCTCTTCGGCAATATTATAAGCATTATTTTTCAACATGAAAAAAGGGTTATTATACATAAATCACTATCACATTTTCTATGAAATCTAAGTAGATCACATCCTATAAGTGTTGTTGAAGTTTCTCCAGAATTTCTGCATTATATCTTTGTTTGTGCAGGTATATATTATTATCGTTTGAGGTTTTTTGTACATTACAAACGCGTACATGAATAAATATATTTTTTAAAATGATTATTCTATCTCAGTGACTGCTAAATATCACCAATTATCAAAGTTGTGAGTTCGGTAAATTTCATCCTTACATAAGCTTTCTATATTTGAGAAAACAAATCAGAAATTTGCTATTAAAGTTCAGTCAAAATTCGTTTCCCTACAAAACAGTGTTAAAATGAAGTGATTTTTACAAACTTGTAAATTAAGATACATGAGTCTTTGAGGGCGTCAAATGTTGATTTTTACGTGAGAAAACAAATCAGAAATTTGCTATTAAAGCGCAGTCAAAAATTTGTTTTCCTACAAAATAGTATTAGAATGAAGTGACTTTTACAAACTTGTAATTTAAGATACAGGAGTCTTTGAGGGCGTCAAATGTTACCTTTAGTCAATGTCTTAAGTTCTGCTCCATTGTGACTTGAAATTTAAGGAAACTCTTATGTATTAAAGTCAATAAAAAGCTTTGAAATTTTATAATTTGCAAATGTATTATATTTTCATGTACAAAATAAATATTAAAATATAGTAAATTTACCAATTTAGCATTACGGTAATTCATTGATCTTCAATAATAATGGCCAAATTGAATATTGGGAAGACTTACATGTAGGAGCTGCGTTTGTATTAAAAGTAGCACTTACATAACTGTGTTTGTCCTTATATCTGCTAATGAATAAACAAATTTCCGATATTCTTTGACGTCGTATACGTCTTCAATATAACCTGTCCTATGATGATTTTCATGAATATTAAAAAAATCTGCGATTTCAGTGGATGGATCAATCAATATAAAGTAGCTTGTATTGCTTGAGCTATCTAAGTCGACTTTAGCACCACAAATATTGCAAACTTTCACAGATTTCACAATATCAAGTTCACCAATATATGCTGAGCATTCCATACAAACGAAATGGAATTGTAATTCATCTTTTGGATTTAATAGTTTATCGATAATATAACCTGGTAAAAGGCGGGTTTTGAACATTCCATTTATGAGTTTGAATAAATTGTTTAGAATAAATGTCTTCACTGTTGCAATATTATCTTATTCTCATAATTAAGATTAGACTTTAGTATAAAAAAATGGTAGGTATTTAATATAGTATTATATTTTTATTTTTTATGCAAATGAAAACATTGCATGGAAAAAAGTGTACAACCTTAACAAGTTCAGTACTAAACCCATTATGATCATATTTCATACAATTTTATACATTTAGTTAAAATTTATTGAAATTCTAAACATTTCATTAAAATTTGGGTTCTTTCTATTCCGTGAAATCACATAAAGGTTTTAAAAAATATTCGTATTGAATTAGTTTAGTTTAATTTTAATTTTATAAATATTCTAAATGTCAAAGAATTCGTAAAATCTTATGGTACAAATACGTACCATGTAACACTGAACCTGTTAACACATTTTTTTTTACTTTTTGCTGATGTACTTATGATGACAAACTTTGACCTAAGTATATTAATTATTAAAATATGTTGGAAATGCTCACAAGTAGGTAGTAAATATCTTGAACAAATGATCATCACGAGCCAAGTATTTGTAAATTAACTTTATTAGTCGATGTTTCGGCTCTCGAACAGAAGCTCTTCTCAAGACTAATGGAACATAAAGAACACAAAACTTTATAAGTTAGACCAACACAAATGATGCTATTACATAATAATATTACAAAAGATACCATACAATATAAAAAACTTCGGTTATAAGTTCACGAGTATAAAATTTATCTTATAAACTATTTCACAATGCTAAAAATGTTATGACAATATTGTATTGAGTCAATATGTTTTAAACATTATTGTCAAAAGCTAGTCACTGAACTAAACTAACAACAAAGCAATGTATTTATAGCGATCATAACTATGCAAGTTCCCGAGTAGAAATTTTCAAACGGCAATGACGCGGAATGGATCCGTCTGCCGTGATTCCTGATCCGTACCTGATGTTGTTGACGGATGAGTGCCGTACAAGGCATTACCTGATGTTGTTGACGGATGAGTACATCAAGGCATGTAACGCTGAACTGTATGAGGGCCGGATGATTTTACCTATCTATATCATTACGTCTGGTGAAACATCTGGCCCTGATCCGGCCTTGATTCGGGCAACACGTGGCTTATTGTCTAAATAATTTGAAAGCGAATATGTTCTATACTTAATAAAAATTACAACATTTAATATATTTTTGATGTATTCATTAAATCATATTTAATGTATTTTATATATTTGGACACTACATTATAATCTTGTTTTTTTATAACAAATATAAAACTAATATTTGCACTTTTTCGAACAATTATAATTCTACATCTATTTGTACTTTATTTAATTAAACACTACTTATTTTTATTAAATATCTTCTTTTTTCGAAATTTAGTCTTAACTTTTTCCTTCATTGTTTATCCATTATACTTATTAGGTTGTTCTTCGTACGACAGAAACGGAGCACTATTCAGATTTGAGGCTGTGACGCGCGCGTAAACAAATGCTCAAATACTAATGCTAATATAACGGAAAAATGACATGTACCTTATTCGGAAAATTTCACGGCGTTGTACCGGCCCGGATAAGGCTTGCTGTAAATGAGTTTATCGTACGGCAGAAACGCAAGTACCTTACAATAAAAGCGTTACATGCCGCAAGAGGGCCTTGCACGGCATACGCCATCCGGCTCGTGTGATACCTACGGCACGCCGTATTTCATTTCTACTCGGGTCTGTGTAAAATATAGTATTGTACATCATGTCACTTCAATCAAAATAAATATCAGAATTTAACGATGTATTGGAAACTCATTAAAGAATTTTTGTACAGATTTTTTAGTAAACATATGTCTAATTTCCTGTTAATATTATTTGTTACGATTTAATAATCGCATACAATAAATAAATGGAGGAGGACTCGATAAAAAAACGGCATGGCGTGACTCGGCGGGGAATCGAAGCCCGGACCTTTCCTTTCGCGACGAGTGCTCTGACCACTGAGCTACCGATGCCGGTGCACGTCTTTCCTCGAGTCGTCCTCATGTTGCTGCTATATGCAACCCGATCTGTCTCGTCACGTTGTGCATACTATGCACATGTAACATATTGTTATGCAGAAAAATGTGGATCATCTCTGAAAATTCTCGTCTAAACTTATTATTTTTGAATCCAACACTTGAAAATTATTAAAATCAAAACTATGTATGTATGACAATGAGTTGCTATGACCGATCTCTCGTCTACCTTTTTGGCGGATCTGTCGTATTCATAAATGCGGTTTTTAAGGAGTCTACTAATTTGTCCAATATAATTAGCGTTACAGTCAAAAGTCGACTAATAAAATTAATTTACAAATACTTGGCTCGTGGTGATCATTTTTTCAAAATATTTATATTATTGGAATTCAAAATTAACATAAGACCTCAAAACATAATTTTGAGGTATCCACGTGTAAATAAATTTGCAGCAGTTATTTTTCTCACGAAATTATGACAATGGATATTTTGTAAATATTAAAAATATTCTATTATTCGTTTTATAAATACAAAAACTCTTTAGAACGCGATGAAGCAGAACACGCTGCCCACGCATGTGGGCGTTGTTCTGACCTGATATATTGAACCGCCATGTTACTTTTTCCGCCAATGGCAGAGCGTTTTCTTGACCTGAGGGGCTCTACACATAAGGTAAAGTAAGTGATATCGGGACACCGGGAAAATTCGGTGGTATATCTGGACAGTAATGAAAATTATTGATTTTACACTGAGTATCACAATAAATGGTAAAAAAAAAAATTACTTTTTGTATATCATGGTGTCCATCATATAAGTAATTACATTTAGTTATGGAATTTAAATGTAAAACGAGATAAATAAATAATTAAACATAAGCTTTAAATGTTTAACAAAACTTCATCTCCATTTACTCAAAATAAGTAAGTACTGGTCATCATTTTTATGTAGTAAAAAAAAGAAAAATATAGTATTTAACTAAAAATTATGTTTTTAAATATTGATTAATACTTAAAAGTCAACATTAATAAACAAATTCATGTAAAAATCATATCATTTACTATTAAAAATTCCTGTCCCAGTTTCTCTCAAAATTTTTAAAATAGTAGTGAATTCCGGACAGAGGTGCCGCTCATGTTCCGAGTTCCCTCCCGCTATATTCAGCACGATAGTGAAAGCTGGACACGTGAACACGTTTTTTCATTGATTACAGAAAACCACGTAAAAAGTAAGAATATATATATATATTTGCGCAATAATTTTCAAAATATTAGTACTATACATGTGTCTTGTGCATATGTACGCTATTTATTAAGTTTCAAATATAGTTATTTACACGTTAAAAAATCATAACCTCGACCTAACCTGCAAACTTAACCGCTTTACACTTATACGTAAGTAGGATTACTTTTACTTGTTATTTCTAGTTCGTTTTATATCATTTCTTTAAAATTAAATAAAAATTGTAATTATAGGTTGTAATGGCGAAAAAAAAGAAAGACAAGAAAAAAGTTGTTACTGTTACAACTACTACAAAGAGTAAAAGGCCTGTTAAAGCTAAAACACCAAAAAATTGCAAGAAAAAAGATGTACCTGTTAAAAAGACTTTTAATAGAATAAAGAGGAAGTATAAAGAGAAAGAATATAGCTGTGACACTGTGGAAAAGGCTTTGAATGCAATTGGAGCAGGTCATACCCTACGACAAGCCTCAAGAATTTTTGGAGTTCCAAAATCTACTTTGCACGCAAAGTTAAACAATCATGTGCCCCTTAACTGTGTAAAAGGAGCACCAACGTTTTTTACAAAGGAAGAAGAAAGTATGCTAGCTGAATGGATTTTATATTTAGCAGAAAGAGGATTCCCAGTGACAAAAAGTGTGCTGTTAGATCGTATACAAAAGTGGTTAATTTCAGAAAAAAGAGAAAATCCATTTAAAGATAATAGACCAGGAAAATACTGGTACACTGCTTTTATGAGAAGACATCCGAATCTAAGTAACAGGATTGTGCAAAACCTTACTACATCAAGAACTGCAGTTACAGAGGATGATTTGAGGACATGGTTCCATAGTGTTCACAACTATTTAGAAAACAAAGATTTATTAAACTTGACTCCAGACCGGATATTCAATCTTGATGAGTCAGCTTTTATGTTAGTGCCTAAGGACAATGCTGTAATTACACGTAAAGGAGCAAAATCAGTGTATCAATTTGTTGCTTGGAACGAGAAAGCTTGTTTGACTGTGCTTTTTACTGTAGCTGCCTCTGGAGTACTGCTTCCTCCAATGGTTTTATTTGATTTAAAAACCACACCAAAAAAAATGTACTGAATGAGATACCAGAAGGGTGGAGTGTGGGACACAGCGACAGAGGATGGATGACGTCAGAAACCTTTTACAATTATATTGTTAACGTCTTTTATAATTGGTTATTAGACAAGAAATATGAATTCCCAGTCATTCTGTATGTCGATGGCCACTCGTCTCACCTTACTCTACCACTGATGAAATTTTGCAACCAAGTCAACATTGAGATTATAGCACTCTACCCTAATGCGACACACATACTACAACCATTAGACGTAGCAGTGTTCCACCCGTTAAAAGAGGCCTACAAGAAAACTTTAAGAATTTGGAGAATAGAGAATAATGTTGTAGATTTTAAGAAATCAATGTTCGCAAAAGTTTTAAAACTTGCTATAGATTCTGTTGATTTAAGTGATACAATCAAAAATGGGTTTAAAGCATGTGGCTTACACCCATTTAATGAAAATGCTGTTAATTATAACATATTGGACAAGAAAAAAATAGATAGTCAGGTTTCATCTTCTAGTTCAAGTAACAGGTCTCAAATGACAGCGAATACAGTTAGTAATCTCCAGATTTTGCAAGTATTCGAAACATATGTTGTTAGTCCTGAACTTTTGGATAAATTTAGAAATAATGAGACAGAAGAATGGAGAGACGATGTCAGTCAGAGAGGGCTGTTTGAATCTTGGATTAAATTGAAAAAACAATGCGGTACATAAGTATTAATTTGAACTTAATTCATTCATTTATAAGTTTTATATACCTATGATTTATGTGATTTTTAAAGCTTTTCTATTAAGCTGATCTGTGTTGGTTCAAATAAGATGTATTCTTATGATTTGATGCTATTTATACTTGAAAAAATCATATTAATTCATAATTTTAATGTATAATTCTTAATTTATTGATTAATTTTTATTGTACTGATTATTTTTTATGAGAATTAATATGTTATGATCATATTACCTTTTTTTTTACAAAATAACATTAATGTATAATTTTAATTTATATAATATGAAGATCAAAGCAGAGCTAATGTTAGTGATAATGGAAATATCGAAGAAAATATAAGTATAGTTACAATTAGTCCTAATGATAGTATAAGTAATTTAAGTACAGCAAATAGTGTTACGGAAAGTGATGAAATAGTGGAAGAAAATTCTTTAGCCAGCATAGAAGCCCATATCATGCCAAGTGACGTTCAAATTTTGAATCTTGAGAGTTTTGAGGAAAGTAACCAGTTCGAAGCTATGGAAGTGGTACTTGAAATAGATTTAAATCCGTCTAGTAGTGATAATGATCATTATCATGAATTGGGACAACGATTAACAGCATCATCTATACCTTTCACTCTGGAGGCATCGAATAGTTCCAACATAAATGTAAATACTCCAATTAGCGAAGATCATGCTTTGAACCCAAACATACTTTCTACTGTAATTTCTATGGAAGGTAAAATATTGTTTTATTATAAATTATATTGTGCTTAATTATAAATATTATGTAATATTATGTAGTGATAAATAATTTTTTTTAGAACAAAGTACCCATTTTAATGAAAATACTGCATCTTCTTTTGAAACTAACAAAACTTTATACAATGAACTTGAAGATTCTCCGGCTGATATTGAGGCTACAAACACTGTTATTACAGAACAAACTGACACTAATGTAATTATGGATGAAATGATAAATCCTGTAAATGAAATGAGAACTTCTGACGAGTTTAATAATTTAATAGGTATGTAAACTAAATAAAACAATCACATATTATTTCTAGCTAAATTATTTTCTATATTATTGTAAAAATTAATTCATAATTTATCATATAATAGATGACGCTCTTGATTTATCAGTAGCTTCTAATGGTACTAGCGCAGAATCCAAGCAAACTGTGAAAGATTTTGAGACATTTAAGAATGTTTTCCCTGTACCAACTTTCAATAAAAAAAGCAAAACAAAATCAAAATCTAAAGGATCCCCTCCAGCTGTGGTTTCTACTAGAGATGACATGCTTAAAGTACTTGAGAAAAAAGAAACTGAAAAAAATTAAAGGACCAACAAATTTGGCAAAATAAGAAAGAAAAAGAAAGGATTAGAAAACTGAAAGAAAAAGAGAACAGCGTTAATAAAGATTTTCAAGAGCGCAAGAAAAAATTGATTCAGGAGAAGAAGGAAATAAATTTTGAAATTAAAAATTTAAAGAAAATTTTGAAATCTAAATCCGAAAAAGAAAATAAAACTGAACTACTAACTAAGCAAAACAATCTGTGTGCACGACTTGAACAGCTTGACAGACTATTAGTAAGTCACGAAATGGATGTTTTGCAACAAAAAATTAAAATAAAACAAGAAAAGCAGTAATAAAGTTATAAGTATGTTTGAAAAATATTTTCTATTTTAAGATCTAGATTACAGATATATTATAGTTGATTATTTACTAATACAGATCAGTATTATAATATTAATATAATATATAAATTTCTTTTTTCAATTATAATAGTGTATTTTTATTTATTAATTTATAATACTATTCACGTAATCAACATTATATCAATAAAATAACTATTTTGTATAGCATGTACAAGTTATTTGTTTCATAGTCCACCTTTCGATACCATCACCGTCCAGATATATCTGCCACCTTAAAAAGATAGTCCCGCTTTTGCTCCCTGGAGCCCCCATTTTAGACTGTTGTATTTTCTTATTTGTCAAAGATATCGATTTGTTTTTTACACGAAAATCTAAAGTTTAATACAATTACTTTGCAGGAATTCGCAACAATTATTGGAAAAAATCAAGATTATATTCAATAGACTCTAAAATCTGTCCCGATATCACCTACTTTACCTTAAGCACCTTTCGGTACTGTGCTGTGTTGCGCTACATAAGACGAATATCACTAACATAGCTGAAACTATAGTTTTTTCTATATTTTTTGATAAGATTTTCTATACGCGTGTCATTTGCCTTATGTATTTTTTATAGATGTGTCTTTCGTACTATATGTTTTCTTGGTTCGTTTGTTGATTTTTATTGGTTTCTAGATTCTGAGATATACTTTCTACTTTTATTATTTTTAACTTCTATATTTCGGTTATCGTATTGTAATATTAAATCAATTCTATAAATGTTTTTCTATATTTGTATTCTCTAGTAATTGTACTTTCTGATCGAAACGCCTTGGGATAAGCGTGCATCTGCTAATGAGGCGCAAACATTCTATTTTTAATTTTCTGAATGGTTAGGCGTCTGTCTATCACTTTCTCTATCTTTCTAGACCTACCCTTTCTCATCCATGTATCGAACCGTACTTTTTGACTGACGTCATGACGTCAGTACCCTTTCTCATTCATGTATCGAACCGTACTTTTTGACTGACGTCATGACGTCAGTACCCTTTCTCATTCATGTATCGAACCGTACTTTTTGACTGACGTCATGACGTATGCAAAGCTTGATTTAGCGCATGCCTTTTTATTCAAGCGTGTGAGAAATCGAGCTTTACGCACCGAGTGTCAAAAATTGTTTAAATTATTTATACTTACTTATAGGTATAATTCTCGCACACTAAAGTATCGTACTTATGCGACTTGCCTAACCTAACTTACAGTTAATTTCCTGTCATAAATGAGCAACAGCTCAGGTATAAATGGCTGCTTATCCCCAGTTGTAGGATGCCCACAGTACGGATTCTAGTTTAGTTTGCAATTGGCCTGCGAGGAGTATAATTTGAAGACTTCGACAAAACGAACCTCCCGTACAATTTATTCTCGTACAGTTCTACATATTTAACATACAGTATTTTTCCACAACACGATGGAGACAATTCGCGCCAACGACGAGTACGGTAACCTCATTCACCTTCACGTCGCCGTGATTCACAACGACGAGGTGCTTACTGACCTCTACCTCAACATGTATTTCGACGATCTCAACACTAGGGATATTTTGGGCTGCACACCTCTACACTATGCAGTGAGAAATAACAACTTGTTGATTGCTCAGATGCTTCTACGCCATGGCGCCCGGGTTAACGACTTCACAAGCGTTCAGCTAACACCATTGCATATAGCGGTCAGTAACCGCAACAAGGGCATGGTTGATCTCCTCCTGAATTACTGCGCCGATGTTAACCCACAGGAAAACTTTCAGAATAAGACGCCACTTTACATGGCTGTCGAGTATGGCTGCGTAGACATCGCACGTACTTTACTGAACAGGGGTGCATCTATTGCCGAATCTACGGTGAAGGGCACGACGCTGCTGCACGTAGCCGTGAGACTCGGCCACCCAGAGATGATGCAGCTGTTGCTGGAGTACTCTTCCGTGGATTTGTTGAAGGCAAGGGCCAATCTGGAAGGAAAAACCGCCATGGAATTAGCCTGGGATTTGCAGAGGTATACGATCGTGGATCTGATTGATCAGAAATTATCTTATGGATTTCTTTTGGACTCGCAAAACCTTATAACTGTGAAGAATAATAATGAGAAAAGTAATAACATTATTAATAACAACAAGAATAACAAGAGTTCAAAGTTAAGCAACGAATTTGCAAGAATCAAGAATTTGAAGAAACCCTCTATGGAACTGCTATTGAGGAATGGAACGAAAATTGCTTTACCAAACGTTTACAACAACCTAATGTAAATATTATTTTTTACATTTTTTACATTATTAGTTTTTAATTGAAGTGATCTAAACAAATTTTAAGAATAATATTTTGATTGTGATGTGTGGTTGTGTGCATGCTCATAAGTGGCGTCTGACGCGGGCCGGCCATAGACATATGTAAGAATAGACCACGTGACTGCGCCGAGAAGCAGAGAGCGAAATAGAAAGAGAAAATTGCATTAAGAGTCTTTCTGTCTTTGTATAGCAGTTTTTGTTTACTTATTAATCCTGCAATGAATATATCTATTCTGTTTATCAAAAAATATTTAAGTTCATAAATACTATATGATCAAAGCCAAAGAATACGTATGCAAAATAATAAGCTTATTATTTTTAGTGGACAATAATAGTCTTAATTTAAAATTAAAATTATTTCTAAGTATAAACATTTATTTCGAAAACGAATATATTTATTTATTACATACTCATTTATTTATTGAAAGTGTTTATCAATGTTCTGATAATGTCTGATAGTAAAAAGTGATAATCTGATAGTGTCTGAAGTGTTCACTACTAATAAAAACGATTGAACATTTGATTTTTCGTATTTTCTTATTTTTATAATATACCTTCCATTAATATTTCAGAATGAAAATTTATATCTTTCTATTTTACTTTGTTACTATTGATTTGATTACAAATTTAATAACATCAAAATTAATAGCCTATAATCTAAATGATTTTGGGAGGCTTTAAAAAATATCGTGTCATGTATGGGATTGTACAAGGTTATAATTCACGCGCGCAAATCATCGCACTAAGTACGCACGTGCCAATAGAGAAGGATAGAAAGACCCTTTATGCAGCTTTCTCGTTCTATTCCGCTATCATAGCAATTTACGGGACGCCCCGGTACTCGCGCGGTCTATTCTTATATGGGGCCGGCAGAAGCATGCGAAGTGGCGCTACCGTGTAACACTGTGCGTCACTTTAGAGCACCTAGTAGATCAACAGTCCTAGAATGATGACGGAAATGTGAAACTGAAATAAAACTTTCGTGGTATGTTAAGTAGTCTTTGATTGGTCGTCGCTGACGTAAACTTCTTATTAAAGGTGTCAGCTGATTGATTGAGAAACTAACCTATATATGAAATGATTTGTGTTTCATATTTTGATTCTGTTTTTCATATTTCTTATCTTCTTTTTAAAAAATGATAACGGAGAAGTAAATGAAATGCCCGATGATTTTATATTCTACGACTTAAAAAGACATATGATAAAGTTTTAACTTCAAAAATGTTGTATGTAAAATGGTATTATTAAATATAATTTATACAATATAATTGAAATATGAGAAGTAACTAAGTAATTGCAAAAATTACGTAATTCAAATATAAGGATTAATATAAGTATTAATTAAAATGTAAGAAGTTAAAACTTATCATTTAGCAAATTTAAAATTAGAAGTAAGTAATGGAGCAAATAAAAATTATGCACACGAAGCGCGCGTGATCTTGCTGGTATCAATAAAATAAGATAGATTTCGTTAAATTATGCAGCGTTCCGGCTATTTAGCACGCTCTTCGTACAGTACCGTACGTGTATTAGACTCGATCAATTGTTGTTATATGTAGAAAATGTGATACAAGTGACATATGTAGAAAATATTTTTGTTATAATGTACACCCAGTGGACATTGATTCGCGTGGAACGTGCCCCCTCAGTTTCAAAATCCTACAATCCCATTAGCCAATTCGGGTGTAACCATTAACCTTACATTGGAATTGTTCAATAGGATTCCAGGATTTTAAAACTGAGGGGGCACGTTCCACACGAATCAATGTCCATTGGGTGTACATATACCTATTACACTATGTAAGTAAATACTTGCTATGCAAAACGTAATATGCAAAATATTATATAATAGCCATCTCCGTTTATTACTTGTATTTGCGTTAAAGATGCTTTTGGACTGTTTAATAAATTGTTCCTTCAATTATTCCTGAAGTTTGTCAATAAATATTAAGTACTCATTTATTAAGTGAGAGATTTGTAAATTTTGTGTACACATTTATATATAATTAATGATAAAAATGATGTAAAGTTGTATATAAATTGATTTGTTATGCATACATTAAGAGTTCCCTTGTAAATCAATAAACTGTTAAAAACTATTTTAATTGATATGATTCTATATAATTACATTACTCTTACCATTGAATTCATTTTACAGTTTAGAGGCTTTAAATTAAGAATTTTATGATATTTCATCATTTTTTCATTTTTTCACCATATTTATACAGTTCTAACTTTCTGCACTACTCTGAGAGAAGAATATTGTTACTGTTAACATATTTATCTATTTGAAATACAACTATTTGACATGTTTAAGGATAAAATGTGATATTGTAATAGTTACAATATCTATATTAACTAATAACATACTCAGATTTGAAAGTAGCTGATGGTGAAGTTCTTGTAAATTGTAGTTTTTGAAACCAATAGCCAATTTTCTACCAGGATGATGTTGTTATACAACAAAAAGGTTTGAAATAAAAACTCCATTTAGTTTTTTACTCCAACGTTTCGGGCATTTTTATTGTTTATGTCCCTCATCAGGATAAACAATAAAAGTGTCCGAAACGTTGGAGTAAAAAAATAAATGATGTTTTTATTTCAAACGTTTTTTTTATAAAACAACATGATCCTGGTAAAAAATTGGCCATTAGATTAAAAAACTATTATAATAAGCATATTGTAACTATTACAATATCAATGTTCTCAGATAAGATATTGAAATTGTTTATGAGAACACGATAACTTAACTGTTAACATGGCATTATAACTGTTACAATGCCTATATTTGGTCATATTTAAACATTGAGTATTTCTCTGGAACTTTTAACTTTTAGCTAAATAGAAATTTCAAAATTTAATGTTGAGGCACATACACAAAACTCACTTGTTTCTGTTTTAGGTACCCCAAATAACAATAAAAAGGGTCAGCTCCTCATTTTTAAACATATTTTTTTTATTTCGTATGCTTATGCACGTACGAGTAAGCGTGAGCAAATGCATGTAAAACTGCCTTACAATCACTTTCTTTTTTGATTTTTTTTTAAATAAACCAAAATTTCGTTAGACACCCAATGAATTTTTTTTGAGAAATTGTATGTAGTAAAAAGAGCCATACTTACATTAGAGGTATATACTGTTGTTTACGTGTGCCACCAAAACATGATAATTTTTTAGGCGAGGGGCGCATCGACACCGTGTGTTTTAGTAGATCATACTTTACTTTCCATAAGAGGCACACTTATAACAAAAGTCGCCTTTTGTTCGTCTTTCCAAGACGAGTAATTTACACTCCAGAAAGTTAAAAAAACACAATAGTTATTTTTTTTAATCGACAAATAAAGTTTATTTCTGATTTTTACCAAAATACAGTGTCGCAGAGATAATGCTATGCACTTTTTTTAAAACGTAGGCACATTCAATCCGACAACATATTTTTGAATACTAAAAAGGATGAAATCCTATGGTTCGCATGCAAAACCTCTAAATTTAGACCTTTTCAGATTTCCGACAGAGCTTATTCTTGTTTAAAAGTGAGTACTATGTACTGGAACATGTTACTGGAAGTGGACTTTATAAATATTTGCTTGACTTTGATAGCTAAATATCTTAGAACCATAAGATATGTTACAGTACGGTAAAAGTTAAAAGTTCTAGAAAATTGCTCATATGCATGTTAACAGTTAGAATGCCATGTTAACAGTAAACAAATCCTTTTCTCAGTATATGAAACTGATTTTTTTTGTTTCAATATAACTGCCTATAAATTTAGAAGCTTTAGAAAAC
This sequence comes from Torymus aiolomorphi, assembly GCA_036365515.1. NCBI lineage: Eukaryota > Metazoa > Arthropoda > Insecta > Hymenoptera > Torymidae > Torymus > Torymus aiolomorphi. The sequence goes on along the minus strand of CM070874.1, from coordinate 74,161,007 downwards.
AATATAGGAGTATGAAATATACTTCAAAGATATATTTTAATAAAAAAATCATCTATAAAATGAGATGTTTAAAATAACTATTTTGAAAACTATCATTTAAATTATAACTTTTAAAAAGAGCTGTATGTAAAAATGTTTTCATTCAAAAATAATAATAGTGTATTGCACTGCATATAATACAAGCAATGAATGTTTGGAGTTTGAACTGTATTGAATATGTTTCAGGTTATTCGAGATAAAACTTTTAGATACTTTCTGTATGATAGAGAACATTGATAAACTTTAACTACCTCTCAACCTCTCAGACATAACTTAAAAAAAGGGATTTTTTCACTAAATTTTCTTTATTTTATTTCTGCCATATATAATTTTCGGAATTTATATTACTCTGCCATAATCATGTTTTGCAATGGATTTAACTCGAAATAGAATATTCAGCAATCTATACTGTGACGAGTATTATTAATTTTCAAATTACATATAAATATATGAATCCATATAATATATACACATTACGAATAATATCTAGAATGGACGTGTATTATGGTTAGAAACGCACAATTACACAATAATATGTATGTATCAGAGATGTAAAATTTTCTCTGATATTATGAGGCTGTCCCCATAACCGGTCGTGCCTAAAAATTAAAATAACGACGAATCGATGATAAATAACACGTGACATAACACATTTCTTCAGGGACCATAAATTTCTCGAGTAAATATAATAATCCTTTCATATGATGACCTACTCGGAAAAAAATACAAATATCGTCGCAATCAAAACGAATCGAACATTCTCACGTTCAGTCCGGCATTATGTCGGCTAAGTCGCGCGCACGAATATGACGATTATACCGCAAAGAAAATCACTTAATAACGGCTTAAACTCCCCCTTTCTCTCTTTCTCTCTGTTTGATAAAAAAAAAAAAAAAAGAATAGGGAAAAACTCGATCGCGCGCATGCGCGTGCGGGTAAAAGGGGGCAAAACAAATAATCCCCAAAGCGCGCGCGTCCCCCACGCGCACATATTTCAGGCTTTCCATAGAAATCGACCTAAGAATTTCCGACGCATATTCGCGCCTGTACTGTGGGTCCGGCCGACGCGTGCGATCTTTGGGAAACATCGTCACTGTACTCGGTAATACTTATACGCTTAGATATGGATGTGTTTGTACGCAGTCTGATCTTGTGTATAGTTGGTATGTGATATATATAAGAGACCAAATTGAAATGTGTTCGCGTAAATATTATTCATGAGATAATATTTATTATTAATTTCTTTTTATTCGTTTATTACAAGTATAAGTACGAGAATGAATAACTATATTAATAATATAAGCCACGTATAACAGTCATGAATATAGTAGTTATTTTATTTTTATTAAAAAAAAAAAAAAAAAAAAAAAAAAAAAAAAAAAAAAAAAAAAAAAAAAAAAACTATTAAAAGAATGATCTTCCATTTCCATAATTTTATTCAGTTTGAACATAATTTCAATGACATTTAGTAAACGTGTTTAATGTATTAAAAATTATCTATCCATTCCTGACTTCAAATTTTATACGCATAGTATCTAAACATTCTCGCAATATTTATATCTGGATTCAACGAACACACACGTTTGCGCAATTATTCTCTGTATAACAATCGTTCATGACTCATCCCTGAAATTTTGTCATATTCTCACTGGCAGCACACAATTGAAACCATTGTGCTCGGAAATAAACACTTATTGACTTTACATACGCGCCACACTCACACACACACAATGACACGCATGCACTAATTGTAAGAAACACCCACGCGCATTCGCGCACGCGTACACCCACATACATGCACCTATACACATCTGTACCCGACATAATCGTGCGTCGAACCCTACAATACAGGCGCGCGCGCGCACGCGTGGAATGCGCTTTCAGTAGTAGCAGTATAGCGCGCAGTGGCAACACAGAGTCTCTCTCACTCTGTCCCTCGCGTGCATGACGTGTAAACGCATCACGCGGGTCACGTATAGTTAATCCGACAGAGGTAACAATGGGCCGCGACAACCCCCGTGAACTGTTATGCGCGTTCGACAAGGAGCGAGAGCGTCAGCAGGCTGCTAAGGGAGCATCCGCGCGCGGCGCGCGCTGCACGCGTCGGCTCATAATGCCACGGCCGAAATCCGCCGTCGGTTAAATTTGTATGCGCGCGCGCTTGTATATGTGTGTACGCGAGCTAGCGTATGTGAGGGGAGAGAGGAGGAGGAAGAATGGCCTTTCTGTTTCGACGGATTCGTTTTTCTTTTGCTTTTTTTCCGTAGGGAGTTTGGAACGTGGCGTTGCCGTCGCGTGCGCTTGCCTTTGCATACGAAAATCGGCCGGAGGTATTGTCTGGCCGTCTTTTTTTTTTTTTTTAATTGTGCGTATAGTAGCTGTAGGCGGTGGAGAACCTGCGCTTAGAATTAGGAGGGTCGGACTTTGATTCGTGTTGAATATGTGAATCTCAATGACAATGTTATCGTGTATTGGGATGCGAGGGTATGTTTACTATAGTGACGCACAGAGTATTACTGTTGTCACATTTCGTAACATTAATAGGATTAAGAGATGAAAAGTAAATTTCAATGTGTGTAGAATATCATTAAGTTTTCTGTATTTGAGTATAATAAGTCAGAAAATATTGTCACGAAAAGAAAGACAATATTTTATGATAAAATAAATGTGCTGGTGTTAGAATATACAACTAGACGGAAAAACCATGGTTGGTGTTACGGTTATCAACTTGTTGGTTAAAAATGTCTCATCTATCTAAGCATTTTAGTATACTATAAACTAATACAATGGTTACCACAACTAATTATTAGTTACTGTAACTATTTTTATTGGTTGATCTTACTAATGTCGAGTAGATGAGTCATTTTTAACCAATCAGTCGGTTACCATAATCAAAACACTTTTGTACGTGTATGTGTGAACGATATTGACATCAATAACACAATTTACAATTCATGATGTACAATACAAAAAGTATGTTATATTATAAAATATTTAGATACATCTCATAAACTCATAGGTGAGCCAAAATCAAAACCAACAGCGACACTTTCCGCATCCACAGCCGCCACCACCCCGCTATACACTGTACCCATCCACGCATCGCACATCCACTTTTCTCCGTCACTTACTTCTTTCTCATCCCCTCTGCTCCTCCCCAACCATAGACGCGCGCATGCACATATAAGTATAATACACAATAACCCTAACCCCGCGCGGCGCACGGTAGCTCCATCGCAGCAGCGCAGCATTGTGAGCGCGCGCGGAAGTCCCCCGGCCTAATCGGATTAGCTCTCCTGCGCGCTACTCGCTGCTGCTCGCTAAAAAGAGCAAACGCCCAAATCGCATTTATATTAGCTTCGTGAATGAGTCGTAAATATTTATGCTCTGCTCGCATTCGTCCTCGCGCGCGCAGGAAAGTGGCCCGCTAATCGCGCCTCGCACACGGGATGTTCTCACACGTACATATATATAAGAGGAGACTTTTCTTCGCGATGCGTATAAGGGATTTTTTCTTTTGCTTCGTCTTTTTGGGGAAAGATTTCGGTGGTGTAAGCGTGTGATAAAGGCGGTAGGTTGCAGGGGTTATGGATCTTCGCTTTTTGTTTCGGAGCTCGTTGCAGGCGGAGGCTTATCACGGGCGAAGAATATTTCTTTTGACAAGATCGGGCAAGCGAAAAGCGTAATATATTGTCGCAGTGTTTTATGAGAATAACAGTTGTTCTTTATTCTTGAAGGATGTTTGAGTGTGCGTTATGATATGTGAGGACGAAAGTTTGTTTATGAATCAATTTTAAGGATATAAATGTTATTTGGGTTTTATGCAAATTATTTTTTATTAAAATTTAGTAAAGGTCTTAAGGTATATTATGAGCAATTCTCAGGATTTTCTGCAAAAAAGAGGCTCAAAAAAAAAAAATTTTGAGGCACACTTCTGTGATAAGTTTTTTCTCGTTCTGTAGGTCATATAGTATACGAGAAATTTTTCGAACAGTCGAAAACGGTCTTGTGACACCGTTTTAGAAAAAAATCTATTTTTCTTATGGAAATTTAACATGGGGAAAATAAACGAAAAGTAGTCACTAATGATGAGCCAATATTAAGCTTTTAAATGTGCCAACAAATATTCCACAAGAAAGCGATTAAAGTAGATGAAAAGAGTTTTAATTTAAACTAAAAGTCGTTAAAATCGGCCGGTTCTGCGCAAAGTTACGTGCATTTGAAAATCGCGAAAAATGACCAAAAATGAGCGATTTTACCGAATCCACGTAATTCAATCATTTTTGGTCATTTTTTGCGATTTTCAAATGCACGTAACTTTGCGCAGAACCGACCGATTTTAACGATCTTTAATTTAAATTAAAACTCTTTTCATCTACCTTAATCGCTTTTTTGTAGAATATTTGTTGGTACATTTAAAAACTTATTATTGGCTCATCATCAATGACTACTTTTCGTCAATTTTTCTCATGTTAAATTTTTGTAAGAAAAATGGATTTTTTTCTAAAATATTGTCACAAGACCGTTTTCGACTTTTCGAAAATTTTTTCGTATACTATATGACCTACAGAACGAGAAAAAACTTATAACAGAAGTGTGTCTTAAAATTTTTTTTATTTTTTTTGTTGACCCTCTTTTTTGCAGAAAATCCTGAAAATTGCTCATATAAGTATTTGAAATATATTAAATTTTGAACCAAATGCAGTTTGAAAAATTTCTCGGGCTATTTTCACAAGAAATGATCTGCATTTGCCGTTTATTTTACTGTATACGGACTAAAATTGTTTGTTTTCAATGTTGTTTTTAATTGATACGGTTAAAGGTCAAAATATCACAAAAATAATGAACTGTTGTATTTTTCCAATCGACTAATCAGATTTCTAAACAGCATCGGTCCAGGATGACATATAGAAAACGAATGAAATTCGTTGAAAGGTGTAGACTGTAGATTGTAGCATTACCTAAAGAAGTTAGTTTTTGAGAAAAAGGATTTAAAGATACATTATTCATAATTTTTCATTTATTATTACTTACTTCTTGCAAGTCACATCTACCAATAAAAGTAACGATATTTGTGGAATGTGTAAACTGCATATTTACTTTGCACCTTGTAACAAACATTTTTATAATCCTGTAGGACCCACTTTGTTCAACATGCTGTAGAAATCTGAAATTAACTAATTTTTTAAATCTACTTATTTAGTCGTGTTCTCTTATTCAAGGGGAAGCCCCTCTGGCCATTAAAATAAAATTTGTTTGTTTTCTTCCGTTTCGTTTAGTACATTAAAAAAGGGCTGGTCAATGAAAATTGGGATTTGACGAAAATTCGGATCTTGAATGATTTATTTTAGAATAAAAAAATGGTTAATGGTTATTTTTTTTTTATTTTGAGTGATGGATCTTGTTAATGAGACAACGTACTAAGAATTTATTAGTATCCGAGTTCAATAAAATAATTCTATTGGCGGGTATGGGTTGTATGGGCCCTCCAGGACCCACTTGGAAAATAGTACTTATCGACACTTTTGAAGAAAAAAAACTGTCGATTGATCTTAGTTAAAGCCTCCACAATTATAGTATACAAAAAAAGTCACTTTTTCCTCGGGAAAGGGGTCTCGGTACGAAAGGGTTAATATTAAATATTTATGTTTTTAAAACAAGAAACTTTTACATTTATGCTATATGCTTATAAAAATATTATTATTTGATTATTACGTTGTTCTAACTCAATTATAAAATTATAAAATTTCATGACTAAAGTTAATTAGACATATGACTGTGCTAACTGATAGAAAATTCTATGGTGTTCAGCAATTGACGATTCAAATGATTGATTCAATCAATGAAAATTCCGTACACTACTGAAGCGAAATTTTACAAGATAATCGATCGCATTCTATAAATATCACTTTGCTTATCTTACATAAAACAGTACAAAATGAAATTTTAACCTAACAATTTCATTGTACAAAAACATCTCTCTAAAGCGAACTACACCTTGTGACATATGCGGCAGCTACAAAACTACATTCACAATAACGCTGCTTGCTCCCTACCCGACGACAACTTCAAACATAAAAAGTTGCCAAAAAACAACGCAGCGGAGAAAAAGAAAGAATGAAGCCCAGACGCTCAAAGCAGTGGAAGTATATAAGCAGGAAATTTCAGCGCTCGACACCGTACCGTGTGTCGTACAAAAGCGTGAACGAGCTCGAGGCGCAGCTCAGCAACAGCGGCGAGAAAATTCGCGACGTTATAGTTCGGGCATCGGGTAGTAGTAGTAGTAGTAGTAGTAGTGGTAGTAGCAGCAGCAGCTAGAGCGCAGAGGCCCGGGTATGAAAGAGCCCCGACACTGCGTTATAATAAAGTCCACCCCAGCTCTCGCGCGTCCACCGCCTTCGGTAGGAGAGAGAGAGAGAGAACGCCGGCGCGTTACTACCAGCCAACTTACTTTGTTCCCTGAACTTTATTAATTTTTCCTCGGTCTTGGCTGCCGAGGCGAGAGACGCGAGCTCGTGTATAGATATAGATATATGAAAGAAGCCGAGCGAGGGAGAGAGAGCGTGGAGACGAGGCGGTTAAGTAGGTTGGGCGAGAGAAGGAGTGACGGAAGTTGGGAAGGAGAGATGAATGGGAAATAAAGTAGGGGAGGGTTTCTTTCTTGTGACGGGAAATTTTAAAATCTGTCTACGCGATGTCGAACCACCGAGGAAAACTTTATTATTAGCGTCGAGTCGTGCGTCGTGGTGAAGAGTGCGCGCGAAGGGGTGAAAATCTGGCCTGAAAGGAGCCGGGGAAAGTAGGGAGCGGAGGGGAAAGTTGACGCGAGAACGATTGTGCGCAAAATTTAATTACCGTGGCTATATGAAGTCTGGGAGATTAATTTTTCAAACGAGAAAAGCTGTTTTTCTTCATTTAATCGGTTGATTTATGTATTATGTGTATATTCTTTGATGAGTGCTCCAAAATTTTGAGAAAAAGCCTAAAAATTGTTTAATAAGGCCGAAGCTTTATAATAACGGCACAAAATACATTCCAGTCAATACAATACAATGCAGTTTGGTATTAGATAATATTTCTATGAAAAAAAAAAAAATTTAGCCTGAAATTACATCTTTAAGCTTATATACAGACATTTTTCTCTCGATTCTCTTTTCTAATAACAAAAAGAAAACAAATTAAAATATAAGATAACTTACCATCTTTACAAACTCATTTGCAGCTTGGCCGATCTTGCCGAGCTTAAAAAAGTTTTGCCCGTGGGAGGGTGAAAATTTAGCACGGGATGCACAGCCGTGATTGATGCGACGACAGCGCGCTGGCTAAAGACCGCCGAATAATTAGGGGCTGCTGCGCTGGCACATCGACTTCTTTTTTTCAAAGCCTTTGTGGGTGCATTGGGAAGGAGCTGTGGCCAAGTAAAAGGTAGTTTGCATAATTTAATGATATTTTTTCGTTTTGTTAAAGCTTAGCGTCAGGTTATGATATAAAAAATTATTGCGAGTAATTCTGTTCATTCCATTAGCAAATATGAAAATTTACAATCACATCTTATATACAAGAAACGTTTACGAGCAAATGACGTGACAGCATCGTGCAGTATCGTATAGACTACTGTGTACTAAAGCGGTTATGAATTCAACAGCACTCCATCAAAATATACCAAACATCTGTAGAATTGCTGTCAATGTCATATTAAGCACATAACAAATAACTCCCACCAAACAACTTTCCCGAATCCTTAATCCTTCATCCCTCCTCAATTTAAAAAAAAATCTCCATATAAAACCCTCCCAAAAACTCGATCACCTCCTCCCCACACCCGTACGCGTTTATCATCTCGCGCGCACCCCTTTCGAGAAAAAGATTAGTCCGCGCGCGTATACGCGTCCGTCGCTCAATCACTCTCCTGCCAATAATCTACGTATATTCCGACTCTCCCTTCCAAACGAGGCGAGCCACCTCCACTCCGCGCGCCATTCCCTCTATATATACTATCTCGCGTGACAGTGGCCATTGTGCGCTTTTTTCCCTCCGCACGGTATATATCGCGACGCACTGCACACACGCGACTTTTTTGCGCGCTCGCCTCGCTCTTCGAATGTCTCTCGCGACGTTGGATTGCGTGCGCTCGTGTTATGTATATAGAGAGTGAAGCGCACACGAGAAAGAGCGAGAGAGGGAGAGCCGAGGATTTGGTATGGTATCTTTTTTCGATGTTTTGTAGCCGGCGGGTTGGAACGAAGTGAAATTCTTTGATGGTATTGCATTGTTTGGCGAGCTCGCTGTAGCGAGGGATTTTTGTTATCGGGTTTTAGATAGAATGCGCAGTTTGAAAGCGCAAAAAGCAGTTGCCTCATTAAATTGCAATTTATAATTATAATATAATTATTTAATATATTAGTAGAGAACTATTTTATATAAATTTCTTGGTATACGGGTTTATGAATATTATTTTATTTTTATTTTTCTTGTTTTATATATAATTGCAAGCTATATAAAAACCTTGGTATTGGTTTTCAATTTCATAAAAAATAACAGTATGGAAATAATATTGTTTTTAATTTTACCTTCGAGTTCTTTTTCGTACAGAAGCACTGCTTATTTAATTATCACACATAATTAAAAACAACTTTGTTTCCATTCCCAATGCAGTATAAAATTATCCATAGTTTCTCGCAAAATTAAAACGCCATCCCAAAGAAAACCAGTAAAATTTTAACAACTACACCCCAAATTTTGAATCCTCTCTGTCTTATTAAATTTTTCCTATACTCAACCATCCATCGCCCTCGCCTCCTATCCCATCATCCTAATTTTCAATTTACCCGCACGGCTCGCAATATCCCCGCACGAAGCCATCCCGAAATTGAAATGCGCTGCAGCCGAAAGAATCAATTTCGAAAAAGGCATATTGCATCGAAAAAATCGCGAGCCTGCAAAAGGAAGAGCTCCGAAAAAAAAGCGAGGAGAACGGGTTCACAGCCCTCCGCTCGAAAACTTTCGTTCGCTACTGTATATACGCGTGCATGCATATATACCTACACACGCACTTCCCCTCTCCCCACACCTCTACACGTACCCTCCTTTCCTCTCTCTCGCTCTCTCTCTCACCGCTTTCGCGCACCAGGCTTGATGGACAGCGGCGCCAATTTGACGGTCGGAGACTACGGCGCGCGCGCGTGCGATCTCTCGCTCTTTTTATTTTTTATTTTGCGCTCACACGTATACACACACAGAGTGAGAGAGAGAGAGAGGCAGCCAGCTCGCTGAATATTGCATCGAGCGTTTGAAAGGCTGGAACTGGCGGAAAGGGGGGCGGCAGCTCGGATGGAATTCGCTGCGAGAGAGGATGCACTCGCGGCTCGCTCGCGCGTTGGTCGCGCGACGAAAGGCGCGAGCGGGAAAACGAGAGAGCGAATCGCCGAGTGACGGACGCCAGGCGGGAGGGAGGAGGTGGGAACCTGCGGGACACGGAAAGAGCACGAGAAAATGAAAGAATAAAAGATAAAGAGAGAGAGAGGGAGAGAGTGGAGGATCAGAGAGACGCGATTCGGCGCTCGCTAGCTGGACGTGTACGACAGAGAGAGAGGGCGGATTGGGAGAATTCGGAGGAATTTTTTATGGATGGAGGCGGAGTGGGTAGGCTCATATTGGGGAGGTTTTAATCTGTTAAAGTCTGAGATAGCAGCGTGGAAATACGAGATATTGATAGGTATTCAGGAATTTCAAGGCTATATACTTGACGTTAATTTTGGAGGTGATTGATGTTTAAAACTGTTCGTAAGGGTACGAAAAATTTAATAATAACTGTACGGTGTCATTTATAGATATAATGGATATAGAAAAAGGACGACATTTTAATACATATAAAAATATTTAGAAATTTATTAGAAATCGCGAAACTCATAATATAAATAGATGATATTTATTAAATAGATGATATCTTATTTAATAAAGCACGCGCGCCAAAGAATTCAAACATCTATTGTTATAGAAAATAAAAGATTTCACATATGCTGCTATAGAGCCGATAAAACTTGCAAGCCAATTTATAGTACGCGATTGCACTGTCTTTTTACTCGGCTTATAAACTAAAGTGTAAAAAATCGCCTCGCAAAAAGGAAGCCCGGAAAGACTAAAAACTCCCTCTCGTTCTCCCGAGTACGGGATTTAAACCCTCTCTCTCTCCCTCTCTTTCCCTCCGCCGCGAGCGAATCCGAGCGAGACAGAAACCGGCGCGCAGACGAGAACACGCGAAGCGAATGAAAGAACGCGGGGGCGGATAAAGAGAGACGGGAAAAAATAGAGAGAGAAAAGTCGGCGGGGCGCGGGGAGGTGAAACACGGCGGAAGAATATGGACGGGAAAAGCTTTCGGCGAAGGTAGCCGCTCGCGCACACATATTGCGCGTCGGTCAAACGTTGTGTGTCTCTCTCTCTCTCCTTTTGCAATGAAATCGCGCGACATGCACTCGCGCGAATTATTTATCCCAGCGAGACGGAGGGGAGGTGTGAACGGGTGAGAGACGGCGATTATCGAAATTTCTGTCTTCTTCTTCTTGTGCTTTTTGTGCTCGTTGGTATATGGGTGCATTATTGTGCGTCGTCGGGATTTTCGGTTGGGGTGTGGGCACGTATTTTCGCGAGCTGCGTATATATATGTATGGATGGCGGAAGAATAGCCGAGACGTGAATAACGTGCTTAAATTTACGGAGCGGTGAGAATAGCGGTGGTGAGGGAAAGCAGAGGTGAGGGGGTTATAGAGAAAACGAGGAGAGATGAATATATATTTGTCTATTACAGTTTAGATAAATAGGTGGCATCTGATAGACGTTGGTATAATATCGTAGGTACATTTTGTGACTATTGAATTAATAACTATTAGAAGAATAAAGAAAATAGTGAATCAATTCGAATTTTAGGATTCGAAAAAGACGTTAAAATTATTCAGGATAAATGTTATTACTCTACAATTCGTTTTTAAGAAAGTGCAAATTTTAGAACGTTTATGTATATGAGTTTTAGTTATATTACAAATTAATAACACGTATCATGAAAATGGCAGCATTCACATAGAACCCAAAATAGATTTATATATGATTAATAAACCTCTATTTATATGTCTCAACTGTAACCAATAAAATTTCATGTATATATTGGTTAATTAAACGTTAATAGTGTAATATTATTACACACATATATACCACTATCCGAAGCTATGATATTCGCAAACAAAAATACACCAGATATAAAAATTTTATTACACCCCATAACGAAGCACTCAAGCCCTCTCCCAAGCCGAATTACTTTAATCAATTTCATCCCCGCAAACGCAAGAATAGAAACTCAATCAGCCGTATCGTAAACTCCTCTTCGCACATAATCATCGCAGCACCGCCGCGCCATAAACTCTCCGAAAGGAAAAACGGCGTTACATCGCGCGGCGGGAGACGGACTGTAGGGAGATATAACCACAGCAACGTCTAATCTTACATCCCCGACACGTTTCCGTCGTTGTAGCGTCGCCGAGGCGCCTCTGGCGCGCTGTATATACATACAGTATAGCATAGTAGCTCCAGAGAGCGCGGCGCCGGCCAATTCGGCAGGCGTACAAGTTATACGCGCGCGCGAGACATTATCCCCGGGAATAATAGCTGTTGGGAATGCACGGGGCTTTAATTGAATTGACCAGAGTCGAGTGGCTGCGCTTCGCTTCGCCCAATGGCGACGCTGTCGTCGGCGTCTCGGGACCGCGGTGGCAGTGTGGATTGTTGCATGCGCGTATATGTATACTGTGGTGAGTTTTGTCAGGAGGTATATAGAGAAAGGGATATTAAAATTAGTATTATTTAGACTTTTGAGTAGATGCCAATGTGTGCGATTATTTTTAATTTGAAAGTGTTTTCATATATGAATGGTAGTGGCTTTGGAGAATTTTTCTTAATCATTAAAAAAAAAAAAAAATAAGATGAAAATAGGTGTCAAATAATAAAAAAATTACGTATATACATTACTTTTTATAAAAATCAAAATTAATGTTTTTATAATATGTGACATAATCATTCCAACATGATTATTATTTACATTCAAAGTCTATTTTCGATAATAATTTTCTAATTAAAACTACATCCTCATCTAATTATTTCCACTTCTATAATCAATTACTAAACTTCTATTCATATTCTTAAAATACCATTTCTTATTTGATTGCCAAAAGAAGCAAACCAAACGAAAAATAATACTTTCACTCCCACAAAAATAAGAATATAATCCAACAAAAGGAAACCCAACTAATTAAGCTAACTACGAACCGAAGAGGCCGCTATAGTCGCTGGCAGTCTCACCGCCATCACCGTCGTCCACCGACCTATACTACAACTACGTACTCCACCGCGCGCGGCCGAGTCTAATCACGACTGCTCTCGAGCACGCGTCGAGCTGATGGTTTCATTAGGCGTCGCGCGCGACGCTCCCGGCATCCCTGATCTCTCGCCCTCCCTCTATATACTCCACTCGCACGTACACACACACCGGGATTTTCGATCCCCCGGGCGCGGGGGCGACTTATTGCCTCTTAGGACGACGCGGCCGATCGGTTGCGGCGAACTGTTATCGGCGCGCTGTGTATATCGCGCGAGCGCGCGGCAGCTGTGCAATTTTCCCAGAAACGAGTAGGTATTAACCCTTGAGTGTATCGCGCGTGCGCGCGTGTGGGGGTACAGTAGTGTAGCGTTCGATCGGGATGGCCGCGCGTTGCCGGACTAGGAATTGTTGCGGCGGTGTTTCGACGGAATGAATTTTACTCGTCGGGCGTTTGTTTTAACGGCAGGGGCCCCAGCAGCTTGCGCGCGGACCGTGTAATTTCACGGCTGGTTTTTTTATGCTTTCGTGTGATTGAATTGAAAAATGAAAAGTATGGAATGAATTATGTTGTCAATTATCAATTAAAGAAGAAAATGAAATTCTTTTCTTGATAATTTTTTTTTTATAGAGGAGTCGACTGTAAGATTTTTACACGAAAATGTTTCTTACATATTATAATATAAGCAAATTCACGTCTAGGATAAGAATGGATGAAAATATGCTTTCGTGCAAAATTTGCCTTTTTATATTATAGAAGATAGTAACCTCTTATCTCGTAAAAATATTAAATCAATATTTTTCCTATTTATTTTAATAGAGTACACATTTCAGGCGAAATCACACTCACTCGACAGCGTCGTCGCCAACTTTCTTTATTTATCTAACTTTAATCGCCGAGAAAAACAAATTCATAAATCCATCGCAGTAATAACCCAGGGAAACCGCGTGCACACCTCGCGCGCGTCGTCCAATTTCCCTGGGCCTATAATTCGCAAATATAACGATAAAAGTCCCGCGAGGCGAATGAACACAAATAAACTCGCCGGCTCGCCGTCGAAGGAATCGTAATGAAATCGTAAACGCCGAAGGACCGAACGAGCTAGAAATTCGAGTCTCTCTCTCTTACTGCAAGGCGGCTCCGAAGCCAATAATCGCACTATTTTCTCCGCTAATTTATTTCATTACCCGAGACTCGACTACCAGCGCCTCACGACTCGACTTCCTCTCCTCGGTTAGTAATTGGGGGAGAGAGACAGAAGAGAAGAGCCATTACGGGGCGGCATTCGCTCTTTAAACCCCCTAATGAATTGGGCCTAACTGCGATTATGCTATCTCATTGACGTTCGCGCGCACGCGCGCCCTGATCCTTGCCACTATACACGCGCGGGCGAGCGAGTGTCTTTCTGCGAAGAAAATTTTTGCAACAGGAGAGGGATATCGAAGATTTGCATAAGCACGAGATTTGCAGATAGCTGCGCGCGCGCGCGCGACGGAGAGATCGAGCGCGTTTAATGGCCGGCGGTGTTTGATTTATACGACGTTAATAAGAGTATACGGAGCGTAATTGGGCGATCTTGGATATTTATCTGGCGAGGGGAGGACGCGCGCGCGATCGGGTTTTCGTCGCCTTCTTTTGTGGGAATTAATAAAGCGAGACGCGGGGGTATGAAATAAAAGTGACAGTATCAGTGTTCGCTGCATGATAAAATCGACCAATGCTCTATTACCGCCAGGTATATCAGCAATATGCGGCAGCGATACCATTGAGATAAAGCGCGAATGAGTCAGAAGGCCGATTATTTATTCGGTTCGGGATATTTAAATAAATATATCCTCAATTAATTTGCATAAATAATCGAGTTCGAATGGTTTTGACTGCTTATTGACTTGATACATTAATTATATCGTATGTTAAATTAAAATTTACATCTGATGCAAGATATCTCCACCTTATCTCGGTGTAATATTCCTAATTTATAGGCAAAACTGATGCTTCGAGAAATGCCAACAAATTTAAAAATTAAAGTTTCCATAAAAGCCAGTCTTTTATTTTTGTAATACTCGCATGGAAGGGGCAATTCCATCGCGAAACTTTTTGAAAGGTATTTTTATTAAAACAATAAGAAAGCTGCGGTATCCAGTTTTCGAACGACTATTGAATCAGACCATTTTCCCCTATTCCACTTCAAAACTTTACAATCCAAACCACACCGCATTCACCCACTTTATTCGATCCGGAAAGTCACGTGTATGTATGTGTGTGGTCTCCCCAACCAGCGGCAGCCGACATATATAAGAAAACCAATCCCGACAAAAGCGTTCGAATTTCGCGTGCGAGCACGCGCGGATGTGGCGCACGCACGCACACATACAGACGGATCGCTTCCAAAATGATGGATGTTCTGTACGATCTCTCGTGCTCTCCTCGACAGCAAATATTGATACACCGCGTACAATGCCGCGTGAAATTCGTGGGCGGAACAGCGGGGTGCGCGCGGGGACAAAGGCGAACGGAAGGCGTTATTCTTCGAGGGCGGTTTTGACTCCGATTATTTTTGTCGCCACGGTGTATTGTGCAGGGGTACAACGGTAACAAGAAATCAGTGGCTGCGGGCGCGGAGGACTTTTTTCAAGACGCGCACGCGCGCTTTGTGCTGCGCGAGTTTTTTGTGAGCTGCTGGTCTGTGTGTGTGTGTGTGTGTGTGTGTGTGTTTGGTGAGAGAAGGACCACCGACGGGGTGTGGGTGTGTTGTGTAGGGGAGCTGTAGGAAGTGATGTGTATATTCCTCGAATTTGTAATAAATACACGTGTACATGTGTTAAAGATTTGGAGATAGTATAGATATGTAAGGTGAATCTAATAATATATAGCTGGGTTCGTTGTAACTACAAATGCCACTGAAGACTTCTCATAGATTTTTAATGTCTGTTTTTTCCGTGTAATTCTTAAATAAGTGCCTGATTTCGGGGATTCTATCGGAATGATATATTGCACGTAAATGAATTTAATGGCAATAATCTTTGTACGCGAATCATGATAATATATTGATAAAAGAATAAAACTTTTCTTTAAGTATTATAACAAATGCTTACGAATGTATATATTTCAATAATTACTTTTTATAATATTAACAAAACTATATTCGACAAAAAGTATCAGCCTCAAAAGAAACAATCTGAATAATATACATTTTCAGTATATTAAATAAAATAGAGAATGGGTGAAAAAAGCAGTTCCAGCAGCTGCATCGCGTGCGATGATCGACGGAAGAATTGCCCGTGTATTAACTCCGTCAATCCGATCATCGCACAATGATGTTTGTTTTCCCAATTTTCCAACATTCGTTCCAGTTCCGCCTCTTTCGCGCCCGAACCTCGACACACATACACAGACACCCAAGCCTCAGCTATATATCCGAGCATTCATCGGCAGATATATCTCGTGTATATATGTTTCCACGAGTGAGCGTGTAATGACGAATAATGGGACGCCCTCCGGTGAAGGTTCGTTCTTCTCACTCTCCCCCCCGAAAAAGGAGAGCAGAGCCTCATGCGCGCGCACAGTGGCACGGGTCCAGTCCGAGAATGACTGATGACCATGGGAACGCTGCTGCATGGCTGTACAGGGGAAGCTGCGAGAATAAGAGATGAATCGGCGCGGATGAACAGGTAGTTTTCTTATACGCGCAAGCGGGGCCCAACAGAAGAACAAAATCTTTATATCCTATACGGATTCGGGATGCCCGAAGAATGAGGGAACGCAGAAGAAAGGGATCGTGCGAGATATATGTTATATGCGCGTGGGAGGAGAGCTGTTTGTGGCTTGTCGGAGAAGAAAGCGCCTCCGGGGTGGCCTCATGTGTGTTTTGTATAAATACGCGCATTTGGTCCGTGTATCTTTCTCGGATATTCGTATATACAAGCATGTGTGAATATACACGTATGCGAGGTCCCCCGTTGATCAAGCGATCAGGGAGGACGCGTAATGGGCTTGCCAGCCGGGGGCCGAGCCTTCGTTGAAACCTATGCCTCTGACCTGTGCATTTGTACGGAGGTGATGAAGATGTGTCACGAGTCGGAAAGAATTGAAATGCAAAGAGAGAGGGAGAGGGAGGGAAGAGTGACGTCGTGCTTCCGGTATACCGAGCATTTGAATTTTAAGTGCCAGAGCGCGGCGCGGCTAATGGTTTTTCTTTTCGACGGCGAAATTGCGCCGAAGGACAAAAGATCCCGACGACAACGACGACGATGGGCCAATAGACATAACGGGTATACTTATGAGGCTCGATGTGGAGTGGGCGCGCAGGTTGGCGTTTCATTACGATTTCTATTTAGATCTCGCGGCCTGGGCTGTATAGTCTTTTCACGATCGGACGATTGTTATTGGTAGAGTAAGACATCGCATTTAAATGTGAAAACGTCTGTTGATGGCTGTATGTGGATTCGGTTATCTTATTTTCTCTCTCTCTCTCTCTCTCTCTCACTGTGTGTGTGCGTGTGTGTGTGTGTGTGTGTGTGTGTGTGTGTGTGTGTGTATGTGTGTGTGTCAATGGAAAGATTTTTTCGGAGGAATGAATTGAAGTAGTCCGCATCCGTGTGCGGCTTGGCTGGATAAAAGTTGTATGAATCAGAGTTCAAGGACATAATTTTAGTTAGTTATAAGTTCGGTGTAAATAAAACTTTTTAGCTTATTTAGTCAATTTTCGGAAAAATTTGTGTTTTACAATATTTGTCGAAAAAAAAATCTACTGTAATTTATAATAATTATAACTTTTTAAAAGTTAAGAACGATTAAACAAAACACTAACTTTATTTGTAATGTTTATTAAAAAATAAAAAAATAAATCATGCATACACTGTCTGGCTGCTTATCTGGAGAATACATAATTGCTTCGAAACATAATGTGATGCAAATTTTGTTTTCTTTAAACATTTATGTAATTAAATATGAAAGTCTACAAATATATAAATATAGGTAAAATAGGTTGAAAAAGCTGGTTAGAACAATTCACAAGGAAAGTATCATGTCATAATAAATGGTAAATAATCGATCAATTTAGTTTTGAAACACCATAATATACTTTGCACAACGTTGAGCGACATATTAACAAAATAAAAACGTTAACATATTAGCTATTACTACGATAATTGTAGCAAATAAATTCCTTTTTGGCAATATGTCCACTTTTCCCGGCAAATTTTCACACTCGTCTAAACACAGTGTCATTTTTTTTTGTTTCATATTATTAATATCCTTTATTAAAATTCCTGCGACTCAAACCAACTACATGGGAATCTACGAAACCGATACGAACTCAGTGAATTTTCAGTGGATCCCATTCACGGCAAACACGCGTCGCGCGAATAAACGAAGAAAGCACCACAAAAGAAGTTAAAAGAAGTTAAAGACGGGAAAAAAACGAAAACAAAGGAATAGAACGATGACTGCGCACGCGCAGCAGCAATCGTGATGGAATCGGTGGATCCGCGTCTGAGAGCTGGTTCATCCGAGTAAATATCGATAAAGCTTACACGACGCGTAATGAAAGTTAAATAGCGCACGGCTGTGTGTTAATGTCGTCGCGGAGATTTCCGTGACGAACGGCGCGAGCGTCGGATTAATTATTGCGGCTTTTGTCTCCTGCCAGCTTCTTCCAAGGAATGACGTACGGGTAGAGATGAGTTTTCTATGGGATTGAATGATTTGAACGTGATGTTTTTTTTTCAGTTTGGTTGGATACTGGTATAATTAATGTAAATAACAATTTTTTCGGAAGAAGTGCGCATTAAAGAGAATTGAAGATGCGATTAAATAACAAATTATTGACCGAGAATTAGTTCCGAGCTCTTTTTCGCATTCTCAGAAGATAAGTTTTAATTTATTTTGAATACTGAAAAAAATTTTGTACGTGATTATGTTATTAGTACGTAAATTGCATGATCGGAAGGGGTGGTTTGACCGCTCTGTATTTTGGAAAGAGTCTTCGGGAGGAGTAGTCCATCAGACAGTGCCGAAATCTTTTTGTTCCTTTTTCAAATTTTTTTAACTTATTTCTAATATTTAATCGCTCTCTGAAATACTTCTAGGTTTTAACGAAATAGTTGATTCCAATATGGGGATAGCCGATAGATAAGTCAAATTAAACATAGTGAACATTATAAGTTATCCGCATCATATCGATTTTATGTGTGTAGGTGTATATATTCATCGTAACAGTTAAAATGGGAAATCTGAAATTAAAACTTTCTGGGCGTTCCACACCCAAAATAAGTTGGACACACACACACACACACACACACACACCAATCGTTCGTCTTCAAATTGATTACTTTATCGAATAACACCTTAATATCGAAAAAAATGGTTACTTTTTTTTACAGGTAGTCAAAAACAGCCCTTATAGACACTCCTCCTTTGTTATATTAAAATCATAGATAGCAAGCATCATATATAATATGTAATTTTTTGTTTTTTTATCCAATTTTAATGTTTAAAGGTTTGTTTGGTTTCTTGACAATAAAACTAAAACTCAACACAATAAAAGTTATGACATAATTTATGTAAGAATAATAAAAACTAATTATTTATATATAACTTTTTGAAAAACTTATAAATAATTCTTATCAAACTCATGAGTTATTTTATAATTTTTGCTTTGTTGGTTTGAAGGTAATAAATTCTTCATAAACAAAATCAGCCTTAAAATATTCAAATTGGACATCACAATCGCTATGAGAACTTATCGCTTCGAGTATATATATAATCCTCCTTCGCACTACGAGTTTGTGGTGTGATCCACGTTTCTTAATTTATCATACTGTGATTTCATTTTAATATTTTATAATTGTTTTTCAAAATTGATTTCCATCATAAATGCTTTTTTCCCTTTGAGACAATTTTGAACATCTTCTCCTTCCGAAGACGCTTTCCAAAATCCTTTGGGGGTTTGACGGAGCAGTTGACTCTAACCCGAGGCTGTGGATAAGAGGTTATGCGTTTTTGGATGTCAAATTAGACATTAGTGACCATTAGCTATTTGCTTCATACCAATAATATATATTCTATATAAATGCTATGAAGAACGTAAAAAGCGAATAATCATTGCAAATATAACAATAAGGTGATTCCTCGAAATGAATAAACACATACGAGAATCATATGATTACAGTCTCACAAGATTCGTGTATTAATATTTGTATATATTGCGGTAACAATTACACTGTTCCTCCGAGCTCTCGTGAGAAACTCTCGCTCGTAAGCGACGTGCTGTTATTACAGCGCTGCTCTCGTGCGTGTGAAAAAGAATAATGGGACAGAAGGGAGAGATTCGCGTGCGTCGATGTTACGCAGGATATACATATATATGTACTCACTCTCTAGGGTAGCCCACCACACCGTCACCGTCATCGTTCGCGCGCTACTCATAGTATAGAAGAAGCCTGCAGGAGCGACCCGTGCTACATATACATTGAAATGGGTATGCGAGAAATTCAATACGCTTATACACGTCTGCATTAGTTTAAACTATATAACATATTACTCTCAATCGAAAGCCATTTTATTGCTCTACTCAAATCAAAAGATTTTATTTAAAAAGATTATCTCGTTCAAAAGATATAGAGAGCTGAATTTTTTTATGTGCTGTTTCCTTTCCGAACTTTTCTTCTCCTTATTCCGATATCCGGTTTGTAGCTCTTACTACACTTCCGGCTGTCGTCTATCTTACGCTTATATATCTATATATATTTATAATATATCGACGGCTGAGCGGAACAAGGTCGTGTCTCGGCGCGCAGACGAAGAACATCGTATCTCAGCGCGCAGATGAAGAACATCGTATCTCAGCGCACGGACGAAGAACGTCGTATCTCACCGCACGGATAAAGAACATCGTATTTCACCGCGCGGATGAAGAACATCGTATCTCACCGCGCGGACGAAGAACGTCGCATCTCGCCATATACTGGCCGTGTACTGGTCGCAAGAGCGTCGAGATACGATGTTCTTCATCCGCGCGATGAGATACGATGTTCTCCATCCGCGCAATGAGATGCGACGTTCTTCATCCGTGCGGTGAGATACGACCTTGTTCCGCTCAGCCGTCGATATATAGTTATAGAATATCATAGTAAATAAATCTCACTCGACTCGAAAAGAAAGAAAAAGAGAATAATATAACAAAAAACATAACAAAAAAATAACAAAAGGAAAAAATAACAAAAAAATTGTGGTATTTGAAAGGAGAAAGAGATAGACAGAGACAAGAATATATAATAAAACGAACAATAACAATTGCAATTCTAAAATAACCTCTAAATATGGTATGGTTATATATTTTTTCTCCACACGGCGCGGAAAGTGCGTACTGTACGCCCTGCGGGCGAAAACAGCCTACGCATTTTACGCTCCTCGTGGAGAAAATTAGTATATGCGATCTGAGACATTCTTTACTTTTACTCCCTAGGTGCATAATCTACTATTATAATTAAAATCAGCTGATGGCATGGCATCATATACTTTTATATATAGATAAGTATTATTTTTATACTCGAAAATATATCGTGTAAAAAAATATAATCCCTTCTTAAAAAAGTAATGAGCGGCCATGTTGAAGTATCTAAAGGCTTGATTTTGATTGGTCGATAAGAAGAAGGCGCGAGAAATTTACTGTTTGGAATTTAATGTTTGAATTTTTTAATGGAATTTTTACATTTAGAGTAGTATAAAAATGATTAAGTTCTGACTTTGAAAAAATACTTAAATAAGTTAAAAGTAAAACGTAATGAAGATAGCATACATAACCTCAAAAACAAAAAGTACGCACGAAGCGTGTTTGAATATCGCTTGTACAATAAAAAATTAATACTTTATGTAATCTTTTTGCAAAGTTATAGGCAATTGTTTATAAAATTCAGTCACATAACTACAAACAATTGCTTGTAATTTTGCAGGTTTTAAAAATTTTCCAACTTTTATATCGCTACCTCCCCCTGAAATTGAATAAGGAATAAAATAAGACCTTGCAAATTAAAATTGGATGAAAAATCAAAATAATAAACAAAAATAACTTTTTAAATGAAAAACAGTCACTAAATTTAGATCAACAATTCACTTATGAATCTCTATTATATCATTACGAAGATTTAAAAGATAACTTTATAAATTCAAATAGCATCACGAGAAAGAAATGCATCATAGTTCCAAAACAAAACAAAAGAATAAATAACAAGATCAGTTATTTAAGGGCCATTACTTGTTATAACAGTCTGCCTAACAATCTCAAAACACTAACAAACAAAAACAACAGAAAAATTAAACTAAGAGAATGGATAAAAATAAATTAAGATCAACAAGTTATGAACACACAGCAAGAGAAGAAATTAGAATAGACTGCAATAAAATCAGAACAATCTTACATGAAGTAAAATACACTAGAAAGGGCTATGCCCTAATATTACAATATAAAGGAAGGAAAACAACCGTCAAGTATGACTGTCTAACATCGGAAGTCCATGTGGATAAGACTATGCTTGACGCATTATTATTAGATACTAGAACATACATCTGCTCGATAACCAAATGCATACGACACCAATTTCACTCACACCAACGAATGACAAATTATAACTACACCAAATTAAAATAATTCAATAATGATAGATACTTGCAAAATATAAACATAATCGCAGACAGCATAATCCAGTTATTTACTACAGAAACGGAAGAAAAAATTAAACAACCAAAAAAAGTATATTCCTTTATAAGAAAATTTACTAAGTGGCCCAACTCGAACAGTAATCCACAAACAAAAACATACAACAAAAATTGTCCTTATTTCCATGATTCTAAAACACGTGGAATTAAGCATACCCATTTCTTAAAAAGCACTGATACAACTGAAAATCAAGGAAAAAATAAAAAACCCACCAAAACAGAACATAATGGAATAGAAGAAATATATGATATGATTGACAATATAGCCAATGAAAATAGCATTAAATTACTACAAAAACCAGTAACAACAGAACCAAGAAACAAAACAACTACAAACAACATCCGTATGACATATGGTGATATTAACTACCTAGGATCTAACAAAGCACTTTTTTATTTTGATAGAGGAATCAGAGGCAAGTAAACATTTACAAATTCAATATACCCACTAGATGCACAACCAAAACACAAGGATATAGTAGTAATAGATGAAATAGTCTTCACATCTAACTATAAATGCGATTCGAGTAACCAACACAGGGACATGTTCCCTCATTATAGGATCACTTGTGCAGTTGGGCTTACATGCCCAGCTCGACTCAACAAACATGAAAGGATAATTTATGCAAGAAACAAGAATGCAACAACAGAAACACCTACAACTGCGAGATCTATGCTAATAAGATATTGGTGAGAGTGGTAGTGACATAGTTTTATTTATATTTGAAATTTGTTTCTCCCTGTAACCATGTTACAGGAGAGTAAACAAATGCGCACTAAAATAAATGTATTAGATTGTAAGTTTAGCTTGTATATACCAGACCAGCATACAGGAAGTGACTTCCTCTGCTGGACTACTTTTGTAATGTAATTTTGTATTACTCTGGTTAATAAATAAATAAAAAAACAAAATAAAATGAAAAAGATTTATGGGTTTTGTTGATTTTTTTTTTAATTGGCGATATCTTCTTTAACAATATTCAAATTTCTTTGAACAAAATTTTGCTTGTTACTTCAAGAACCCTTGTTTCATACTATATTGTTTCTCAAATTATAACATGTGAAGTAAGCATCGTAAAAAATTTGTATATTTATATACATACATATCGTACCGGAGCCACCTTAAGGTCTCAAGTAGAATCAGTTAAAAAAAATTGGAAGGTATAAAAAAATATCATGAAGAAAGAAAAAAGACACTTGCAGGTACAAATAACATGCATGACAGACTATCTATATTTATAATTAGGCTACAGAAAAGGATGCTACTTGTGTAGTGCTTGGCCGCTTCATCAAGAATATGGAACTTTATGTGATTTTTTGGAGCATGGAGTTATAGCTGATGAAATACCAAGGACTGTAATAAAAATTATATACTGCTTATATCAGTGCGTGCTGTACTTGATAGTTTCTTGAAAAAGATTGTACTTGATATGATTTTCTTTCAAAAATATGCAATTGCAGATGGATTTTTGATGTTTGGTGGATGATTTGGTGTTTAATTGTGTACTTAAATGTGCCTTTAATTATTTATACCATAGAAATGCAAAACTTAATCAAATTCTTTGCATAAATATGAATTATTAGAGCTGGTGAAGTTTTTTGAAGACTTACAGAATAATGTGTGCTTTTCTTGAGGGATTGGAAACTCACTGATAATAAATAACGAAGTGATCTGCCCGGTACGAGTATATTATTGTATTGTCAAAAAGTGACATCTAATCAGTGTTTTGTGTTAAATAAAATAAAGTACCGGTATGATGTGTTACATGAAATTAAATCAGTGTTTATAATCAACAATTCAAATAAATAAAAAAATAAAATAAAAAAAATAAATAAAATCAAATTTTACAACTTCTACTTAAAATCAGTTTGAAATATTTTGAGAGTAGCTCAAGACTCAAGTGTGTATTAATAAATGATTATGTGTTGTGAGGTTCATAAACTTTATAATAAGCTTTTGCATAGAAGAAAATATTGGTGAGAAAATATACAATATAATTTTAAAAAGTTTAAAAAGTATTTGTCATCTTCAAAAAATTTAGTCGATATCAGTGCTGTGCTGATTTACATATTTACTCAAGCACCAATTAAAAGATTATGTCAAATGAACATTGAAATACTAAAAAAAGGCGGAAATGATGTGTTATTGTGAAAATTTCAACAAATAGAAATGCTAGACGTCAAAATGTTTCAGAGCAGTTCTTAGTAAATATTTTTCTAGACAAGTTTCAGATAATAATTTCAAAAAGTTTTATTGACAAGAATGTCAAGAAAGCTTTTATTCTCAGTGAATACAAACTTTGAAAGTTTTGTAAAAGCTAGAGAATCAGGTGATATCAGAGATTTAAATTTTAATTCTGAAAACTATTCAGTAGTAAAAGCAGCATTGACAGCTGGCTTATACCCAAATAAAATATGCGTGTAGATAGCTAGGAATACGCCCAGCTCAGAACGTATTAAGGAAAATCTACAAGTATTCTACAAAAGTCATAAATTATAGACAAGTGTACATTATTATCATTCCTTGCAACTCGTATGGACATAATAAATGTATGAAACCGTAGGAAAACGTATAAAAACGTGTAAAAATGTATATTTCTTTATATTTCCGTAGATTTTTTCAAATTAATTACTTTTTTGTACGGTTTTATACATTTTTATACAGTTTAATACACTGAGAGAAGGATTTCATAATAGTTTATTAACTAGCTTATTTGAAAAATAAAATTTAAGTATATTTAGATTTATTATAATAATGTTACCTATAAGTAATAATGAATTTTCGGCTTTAATAAAAGTGTGTTTCAATATTAAAGTAGGCATTCTAACTGTTAATATGTAGAGTTTAAAATAAAATATATAGTGTATTCGGTGTGTGTTTCATACTACCACGAACAGCGCGGTATGAGCTTCCATAACCTTAAAAACACAAGACACTTAGGATGCGATTCTTTAAAAAATGTAACAACGAACCAAAAAACTATTGGCAAAATAGAAAATATACAAGCAAATGTGTAGGGGAGGGCGGGGCACGTGTGACACCCTAACTTTGATTAAAACTAACAACTAAACCGTGTATTATTTCAAAATGTACAAAAACGGAATAATTAGATCAGAAAAAAATAAAATAAAATAAACTATTAACTTTTTCTTCATTTTCTTTTAATTATTGATAAAATACAGAAAAGAAATTCTGAAAAAAATGCTCTACGTGCCCCACTAGCGGGTGGATTGTGGCACCCGACGGGGCACGCATGGCACGATCAAATTTAATATTTTACTATAGGTATTTTTCAATTCTTTCTTCCAATAATTAATTCTTTAATAATTATGCCATAATAAAATTTTCAAAAATCAAATAATTAATCAGTCTATTGAAAATTTAAAATTTTATTTTTATTAAGGAACATAACAATTTTTATTTTAAAATAGATTATTACATTTTAATAAATGATTATATATTATAAATTACTTCTTATAAAATATGATCACAACATAATACTTTTGTTTGATTAACAAATTATCATTATTATTACAATAAGTTTAAATTTAAAGATTTCGCATCATTTTCATCTATGTAGCATATTTGAACTACCTGACCATTGAAAAAGGCAGTTTGAGTATCTACAATTGATTCTTCAGGTATTACTTCTCTAAAATAATTTTCATTATTTACGGAAGCTGAATTATTATTAACAATGGATAAATCAAGCTGATTTGTGTTTAAGTCTTCAAGTGGCTTTTTTCTACTCTAAATATAACTTAATACGCAGTCGAAATAATCGTTATTTACTTATTAATATAATAATTGAAACTAAAAACTAGTTAAAACTAAATTATTGCACTGCGTAGTTGTTAACCCATCTTGCTCCGTTTTTGGTTTGTAGGTTACATCACTTCGCTCGGCGGCCGCCGCGGCGCACTGATACGCCCGAGTGTGCCACGCGTGCCCCGCCAGGGTGTCACGTCATGTCCCATTTTAATACCATTTTCATTTTTTTATTATATTATTTATAAAGATTTTCTGAAAATAACAAAAACAGGACTTGAAAGATAAAAGTTGAAACTATCAAATAGGTTTGGTCTCATTTAGAAAAAAAATCATTTTCTCGTTGCTCCAAGCGACTTAAAAATGAAGTCAACCTTGTTTCTAAGCACCGATTTTCAATCTTATTAAATTAAATGTTAAACATTATCTATAATCTCAAAAGTATAGAGGAAAATTCTAAAAGCATATCTAATTAGGTTTACGTAAAAATTACATTTTTTGCATTCATTAATATTAAAAATATGAGGGTGCCAATCTCACCTACCTGACACGTTATGCCCCGCCCTCCCCTATACCAAATTTGAAAACGACGTACAACACCGATTCTGAGTACTGCGGTCAAACGTAAACAAACGATCGAGTTCGTTGGTTGCGAGAGGGGGTGCGCGGTGCGAGGGGACTCCTTCCCCCTGCCCCGCGCGAGCAGAGGTAGCCAACCTCCTTAAGTAACCGCTTTGCCCGCCGTAACGCCGGGTCCTACGTACAGTGCGAGCAATATAACTAGAGGTGTAAAATGACCAGTCTTTTTTAAATTGGTCAATTGACGCAGAAAAAGACGATCCTGTGACAAAAATGACGGTTCAGAAATTTTTCTTAATTTTTGCATATGAAACGACAGTCTTTTTTTCAATTCGTCACAAAATATCGTCATTTTTAATGACAATACTTTGCTAATTAAATGGTTATGATTCCATTATTAATTTATTATTTTTATAAATATAATTATTTAGAATTTGATTGTTTATATTTTTTCTTATTTTAATAAAAATAAATAAATCTAATAATAAATTAAATAATCTACTCTCATCACCTATATAGCTGAAGAAAGACGGTCTTTTTTCAATTTGTCACAAAATATCGTCTTTTTTTAATAACAATATTTTACTAATTAAATGGTTATGATGTCATTATTAATTTCTTATCTTTATTAATATAATTATTAAAAAATTGGTTGTTTATATATTTTCTTATTTTAATAAAAATAAATAAATCTAATACAAAATTTAAAAATCTACTCTCACCACCTATATAGCTGAAGAAAGACGGTCTTTTTTCATTTTGTCACAAAATATCGTCTTTTTTTAATAACAATACTTAACTAATTAAATGGTTATGATGCCATTATTAATTTCATACCTTTATCAATATAATTATTAAAAAATTGGTTGTTTATATTTTTTCTTATTTTAATATAAAAATAAATAAATTTAATAAAAAATTAAAAAATCTACTTTCATCACCTATATAGCTGAAGAAAGACGGTCTTTTTTTCAATTTGTCACAAAAATCGTCTATTTTGCAGCGGTCACAAATTGTGGTCACAAATGGCGCTGGTCATCGGATGGTCCAAGGACCGTCCGATGACGGTCTTTTTTTCTGACCGCGTCACTTTTCACCTCTAAATATAACCTATAGTGCGGAACGCATGATCAGTTCGCGCCACTTAAATAATCACCTTCCGCACCCGTGTCGAAATTTACTTATTTTAACTATTTACATTCTTCGAAACTTTTTTATATACTTCATTATAACTTTAACATATAAATATGCAGCAAAGTAATAATAAAACTAATTTACTACCTCAAAGAATTTTCGTGTTTACTCTAAATAGTGTGCATATTAACTGTTAATATGCGCACCTTTTAACAGTAAAGAAGTCGATTATTTCTGTTTATACTTCATATGTTTACATGAAATAAGTTCCTTATTTCGTCCGAAATCAAGTATTCCATTCTAACAGTTAATAAATATGTTAACTGTTATGAAATCCTTCTCTCAGTGTACATTTTCATACAAAAAAAAAAAAAAAATAAATTATGTTTTTACGTTTATAAAACCGTAATTACATTTCTACGTTTTTTTACGTTTTCTAAATTGTATAAAACGTAAAAAACCGTATGAAATTGTATAAAATCGTTGCAAACCGTAGAAAACTGTATAAAAATGTTAGAAACCGTATGAAACCGTATTAAAACGTATTAAAACGTATTAAAACGTATAAAGTTGTCCAAAAATCAATGTTTAGATCTGGTTATATACGGTTTTATACGTTTTTATACAGTTTTGTACGGTTACATACGGTTTCATATATTTTTTTCCATACGGAAAATTCTTTAATTTATTAATAAGAATCAAAAGTTCATGCAAAACCTACATGTTCAAAAAATGAATTATTGTTATTATCTCTTTTAACAACTGTAAAGTTTCTTTTCGAAAAATATTAATTACAAAACCTATTTTAATGAGAATTTAAATATTTTTTTAAAACAATCAAAATATCCTTCTGACACATCACTAAAAGAGATCTCTTTCTTTTTTCCTCTCTCTTTCTCACAACAATTGTTAAGCTCTCAACGAAGAACTTTAATGAGGGCAAAAATATATTTTTATAATATATAACACATAATACATCCTTTAAAAACTAATCTTTAAAAGATTTTTTATTTTTGACAGTTAGGATAGGATAACTTTCAACGAAAGTATACAAAAAGGCAAGTATGTTTGTTTTCGAATTCCAAAAAATTTTTTTTAAATTATCCAATTCTCTATTGCCCTCTCTCTCTCTACCTTCTACCACAACCCCCCTCTCTCACTTTTTCTTTCTCAACAAATGTTTAAGCACTCTACGAGAAACTTTGGTAAGAGCCTAAATATTTTTTTTAAATAACCAACAAGACATTCTGTATAAAAATAATATATTTGTAAAAATCAAAAGTTCATGCAAAACTTATATGCTAACAAAAATAAATGTTACTTCAATTCCGTAGCCGATGAACCTCCAAGGCTACACCAAAGTTTTTCTGCGGTTTTTTTCGGTTGAAAACGTACTCACTTTTCATATCCGTGTGAACTTACATTATTATATTTAATAATTTATGACATAAAAATGAAGTAGTGAACCACCTTAATATAGGATGATAATCCCCTTAAAATAAATAAGGTAATATGTAAGTATTTCTATCTTTTCCTGTTGTCCGAAAAATTTCTATTGCATCCATATTTTAATATTTTCGGAACGATGGTTTATGCCTACACGTTATAAACTACGCAGCACCTGCTCGATTGCGTAGATTGTGCCCGGGAAATCTATTACAAAATCCATTTATCCATAATTTTGAATAGTTTCAATTAACTATAGTATTCCAGAAAATTTTAGTAGCAAAAAAAAGTAGGAAAATTTACATGACTTCTAAAAGCTTTTTTTATCCGCGTTTAGAAAAGTTTATGGCGAAATACAAATTGCTGCTGAAATTCTTGATTTCCACAGCGTACAAAATAGTATTCACTATACATTTCACACTTGCAAACTTCGAAAGCCTTCTATGGTATACGCCTACGGAGGCGCGAGACTACGGTCATGGCACAAGTCGCATGGCGCAGCGCGTATAAAATGTGAAAACAGCGTGTATTGGAAGTTTGCGCGCAGCCTCGTTACCTGTTCCTCAAGCTCCTAGGCTCCGGCTGGTATGTAGCTATATGTCGCCCAGGGCTTATCTTGTCTGACGGCGGTCGCATGCTCTCTCTCTCTCTCTCTCGCTCGAGGTATTCGTGCTTAATACCTTATCTTGTTAAGCAGTGTGCTTAAGATTGTCGCGCGAGCAGTTAACCGTTTTCCCAGCTTATGCGCGCTGGTGCTGCTGCTGCTGCATCGGCGAGGTTGTTACTTTCGTTCCTCTTTTCGCGTTGGTGTCAACGTTTTTCGTTGACTTGCGTGCGTGGATGAATACAAAAGATCTGAAAAATAATCGATGATTTTATACTTTTATTGTTGAAATTTTATTATAAGAGCAAAAGTAATAATCTGTACAGCTTAGTTAAATTACATGCAATGAATAGAAATGAAATTCTTGTATTTCTTATAATTTTGGCACGTAACGGACTTCTAATAAGTAAAATAAATGAATCTTGACTATAACGACAAAAATGCCCATTAAAATAACGATTTTAAACAAAAATTAAAAGTCCTATCCACCAAATTATATTTATTATTTATCTTTGACTTGTGTTTGAATACATTCAACTTATTTGTACTTCATTTTTTGTTGATAATTTTTGTATTCTGTATAAAATATTAGTCTCACAAACATTCAAACGCATAAATTTTAGACTAATTGGCATCATAAAATGTGAGAAAACGTTCAAAGATGTTCAATCTCAAAACCCATTGAACCATCGGCCATTAAGATAACAGCCATCCGCATCTCCACTTAGAAGGCACCTGCACGCAGCCTACATAGCAAAGCGCAAAGCTGCTCTCCGCGGGTAATCAGCGAGGCGCGTCGAAGGAAAAATATCGTATTTCGTGGAACAAGGTCCTCGACGCGCGTCGTCAGTCCGTGAAAAGAATCAGCAGATTGAAACGCAAGCTGCGTCTGTTATACAGACGACCCGAGGCGCAGCAGCGTTTTGTTACACGCGCGCTTGTATCCCTCGGAGATATGACTATATACGCGTCTGCGACAGATAGACGACAGATGTATATATACGTGGTATACGAGAAACGGAAAGTCTTCAAATTCCTGCGATAACGAAAGTCAAGTGTCTTTTGAGAGATTTCGTCGACGCTCGTCTATTTTTTTTGACTCTCAGGTTTAGTTTCTTACTTTTTTGGTTGGAAAAAAAGTTTGCGATAATATCGTACTTGAACAATTTACTTTTTTTTTGGATAATTATCGAGATTGGAAGAGAATTAATTTTAAAATTATTTGCAATATTTACTCAGATCAGTATTTTTGAGAAAAAAGTAGAATACATTTTAAAATACTTATTATAACAAAACACACAAAAATTTCTTTTTTTTTTTCATCAAGAGTATATTGGCTCGTATCATAAATGTTTAAAAAACTTTAAATATTTATTGCTCTATACGCAAATACATACATTATTTAGATTACTTAAATATATTCGCTTCGAATTGAAACCGATGACAAATCGCTCATGTAGTATACGTAATTAATTAATAATTAACGAATAATTGTATATGATTGATAGATTTTATTATATATTTAATATAAAACAGTAAAATTTCTTTACTGCAACTTAAGACTTGTATTACTAGCATCTGCTGCTGTTGAGCAAATCATAATAACAATTGCTAGAGCCATATGTACTTATACACAAATATATATATCAATATTTATCGTTAAAAAAAAAGTTCGTTGATCCTGAAAATTGAAATTAATCGGTAATAGGCAGTAATGAATCTAATGGCATGGCTTGTCAAAAATTTATATTTGTATGTTGGTGATTTGGTACTTATGTATGTGGAATCCTTTGCACGTATGTATAATAGGGGTGATTTTATGATTTTATGTATGTATAATAGGTGGTGGTTTTACCACCAGTTAGTTGTTCGAGCTATAGTGAAAATATTTGGTATTTTAATTAGATTATTATAGCTAATTATTTGTCAGACAAATTACTAAGTATTCTGTAATTCATAAGTTTAACTGAATAATTAATATATTCTTACTATTGGAACCTTAAACAGTTTTCTTTGTTGTCTACTCTTAAAGTAAAAGTTCAACAGAATATTTAAAAAAATAATAATCATTCATGTCAGTTAGAAATCTTAAAATCATTGTACAGTCATGCATCATAGTATTCTTATATATAATTAATATTACTTATATAAATGTGAAAACAAGTTTGGATTAAAAGTAGCTTTCACATATTCTACCGAAGTATCTGACTCTAAAATATAAATATTGTGAATACAAAATCTATAAAATATTTTCAACACATTTATAATTTATGTATTAAATTCTGAATAACTATTTATTATATGAATCACTAGTTTTCTTCCTCTAAAAAAGCATACGTACAATCAAAACATCACTTTTATTCTCTACAACAACCTTCAAAACGCCTTACATTCCCGCACAATTCACCGCGACACTGTGCATCATCAATTAATCACAAGCAAACCCCTACGTGAATTCCTCCATCCCTCTCGCTCACAAAAAAATCGAACTGAGAGAACATCCTCCTCGGGGTCCTCCGGAACTGACCACCGCGAAGGAAAGTCGCTGGTCTGCTTTGCAGGTCGACCCGGGCACGCACCCCCGCCAGGAAAAGCTTTTAGTCTGGCGAAGGGAGCAATGACACCAGGACAACAGAACAAATTGGTCCGGCCCCAAGATTTCCCATGATGACCCCTCACCCGCTGAGTGCGCGCGCGGCTCTGTCTTCGGCGAGTTTCCGAGTGGTGCACGTATATACAATGGGAGGAAGATTTTCGGCTTGTGGGAAAAAAATCTCGGTGTCGCTGACGCGCAAGTGTGAGAAAATTGGCGTGAGTTTTTCTCCTTCGGGAGGAGGCGATGGCAAGGTGCACGCGCTTTGAGAGGAAGTGTTTGGACTTTCGGTGGGTGGTATATTTGGCTGCGACGGCGTCCTAAATGGTTTTTAAAGAGACGATGCACTAGTTTGTTGCGCTAACCGCAAGGCTATTGATCGGCTGAGAACTTTCGAGATTTTGCTATAGGTAGGTTTAGATTGTCGGTGGGGTCTTACGTTATTTCCGAAAATTCTTTCCCGGCCATTATGAGCGGACGAGGCGCCGTATTAGTTTTATGGCTTTTGAGAGAGTTTACAGATGTAGTTCTTATATTTGGAATTGCTTCTAAATTATCTCTTCCAGGTAGAGATTTAATTAGTGTACCTTTTGTTGTAAATTTGCGATGTGTAACGTGAGAAACAAAGATTGAAAATTATATGAGCAATATTATACATATGAAAAACATGAAACAAGTAAGTATAAAGATAATAAAGCTTTTTGCGGGGCCATCTACCATACCAGTTTATTTTTTTTATTTGAACCATTTTGAATGTTCAATGAATCTAGAGCATGGTCAGTTGGGTGGTAAGCTTTTTTGCAAATAATAACTTTATTTCGAAAAAGTGATGAAAATTTGACCTCTTTCAAACAGAAGTCATTTTGTCAAAGAAAGTCGCTCATACATTTAAAAAAAAAAAGAAGATAAAACTAGAGAATACTAGCTTTTATTTGCTTATTATTGGATGAAAAAATGTTTATTCCTTTAAAAGTTACAATGATACAGGAGTTCAAAGATGAGCGTAAATTACACAAAATACTGTGAAAATACACAGAAGCGGATTTTGCCAATTTTCAATGAATTTTCGAAAATTCGTATATTTTACACTTATTTATGTTTATGTTTGAAGGAGGGACATTTTAAAGCCTTTTTTTTGTAATAAAGTTACTCTTGGAGAAATAATTTGCGACCATATTCACAGCGTCTTTTTTAAGAGAAACAGAAAAATCTGATCTGACAGGTGTGCCCTACAAAAGATGTTTATTAATATTTATACCGTATTATTTGATCTTTTATGTAGAACCACTCATATACAACGCCATCGTTTCCATTAATCACTCCTAATTAAATAGCTTCGACATAAAAATAGATTCGCAAAGTAATTCCAAAAGATAAAAGACTTCCGTAAAAAATCAAGTAAGCGTTCCTAATAAACCTCGGACTATCCGAAAAATTTAATTTAAACCCAACCGTTTCCTCCTATCTTCCTCAAATTGAGGAAATGATCCTAATAAACAGGCATGCTGCACGACACCGACAGCGTTTCACGTACAACCGACCACTGTCCTCGCATCCTCTCTCGACTAATGACGACCAATAAAACGCCCATCCTCCCTATCTTGTCTCCTAGACCCAAAAAGAATTCAAATTAAGCCGGAGAGAGAACAGTCGAACCGTGAACCCCAAAAATAACCGACGAATCAAGTCGAATAAAAAACTCTCTCTTTCGCTGCGGCGGCGGCGATCGAGTGTCGGTGAAAAAAATGACTCGGCGTCATCGGCTCATTAGAGAGAGAGAGGCGAAGGGCTTATGTGTGTGTGTGTGTGTGTGTGTGTGTATGTACACGGGGCGGGCTACTAATTCAGGCTGACATAATTGGGGGTGTTTGTTACCTGCGGGCTCGCTCGCGTCAGCGCAGCCGCCGTCTCCCGTACAAGATCGTATAACGACGGGAGAGGAACATGGAAAACCTCTTCCTCGGACGATCCTCGGGCCCGATAGCCATCCCCCACTTCCCTTCTCCTCTCTCCGATGCTATCGGGTGTAGCCGCCGCCGCGTGTAGCTCTCTCGCTCTTCCGCTGCCGCTCGCGCGCTTCCTCTCGCTCCTTTTTCTCCCTTTTTCGCGCGCGATGCCGAGAGTCGAACGGTTCGTCCCGTCGTTGATGCCGGGGTCTACCGTTCGTTGTTCTCTCGTGGATGAATGTGGGTGTGCGGGTTTGAAGTCGAGGCTCGTTGTCTGAACTTTGCGTGTACGTGCAGTTGTTTTTTAGTTCGATCTTTTACTCTACCTTCGCTTGCTCTTTTTCGTTTTAAGGGAGATTGGTTTTAAAAGAAGGGTTCGCTTGTCCGTATTCCTTGTGCTCGGTTTGTTAGTTACTTTTGAGCCCTTGTCATTAGGTGATCTATGTCGGAAATGAATTATTGTATAAAAACGGGTTTATTACGAAATTTTAAAAATAGTTAAAAGACGACGTACAGCATTGATATACAAAATTGTAAATTGCTTTTAACAAATAGGTTCGATTGAATTGAATATTTCAGTCGATATATTATACCATTATGAAATTACATTGAATAGTTTTTGTAGGGGAAAGCTCTTTACAGTGCGCAATAAATTTTTCAATCAGATTTGCACATAAAAACACAAACATATTTAAATGTTTTCATCAGTTATGTTGACAAATTAAATATACCTTATACAAACTTTCATAACTTTACAGTTGCGCAAGCGCATAAATATCGCCATTCAATAAATACCACTATAAATCTTTTTCGTTATTCGTATATTAAGAAACACACATTAAATATATTATATCCATCATATTTTCCATTATAAGAGTTCTCGTTCCTAAAAATGGTCCCGAGATAATCCACATGCATACATAAATTCCTCAATCAGCGCAGCGCTGAAGAAATTTCGCGAGATTCTCCCGCGATTGCAGAATACAAGTTTTTAAATGGGTATACACACACACACACACACACACATAGCGCGTCTCGCGAGTTCCATTACGTAACGTCGCGCTCTTGTATACGTGTATCTATATATAAAATGCGCGATCGCGTACCGCAGCGCTGCAAAGTTTATGGACATCGATAGCAAATAATAAAACATGCATTATGCGCGCGCGCTCGCTCGCTCGTAATTCAACAAGAGAGAGATCTTGATCGACGTGTACGTGTGCCGTCGCGGTTATATGATGTATATCGAAGAGAACACGGCCTGCGCATAATATGTGGATTGACGATCGCGCGCGCATTATTTCGCCGGCTTGTCGCGATGACAATAAGCTTGTACCTTCGGTTCTCTGACTTCTCCGTCTCTCGAGTTTCTCTTTATTTTTTGTATTAAATTAAAAAAAATTAGTCAGTTGTCAAAGCGTTAATTTATCAAATTTTGGATGTTTTTTGTTATTTAAGGTCAATTTATTAACTCATACGGGTCTAATTTACCGAGAAACTTATATGGTTTATAAAAGTGAAATCCGAACCACCTCAGCTTTAATGTTCTAAGATATTTGTAAATAAATAATGGCATTTGCATGTCAATTTGATAAAGGCCAGTCTAGAATCCGATACCTTCTAATCACTATTCTGACATTCTACCATCTGAACAATCGCTATTCTTTGTATACAAGATGTCCCATTTTAATCGCCCCAGGCAAATATCTTGAAAAGTATGGGAGATGGAAAAAAACTTTAAATACAAAAGTTGTAGGGTGCAAAGGGGGTCAGCTAATGGTAACAACGACTTTGACCTTGAACTCTATTTTCAAGGTTATTTGAAGGTCAAAGTGATTTTTTTGAATGAGGACCCCTACTTTCGACCCCGGAAATGGAAAGAGCAGAAAATTTTACGTTCAGAAAGGTCTAATATGTTGGGGTTTCAAGGTCAACCAGCTAATTTAATGAGGTCGACCTGGGAATACCTCTAGGAAGGACAAAATTGACCTTGACGTTCAAGGTCATTTTAAGGTAAGTGGATTTTATAAAATGGAACCCCTTATTTTTGACCCCGGAAACGGAAAGAGCGGAAGAATTTACGTCCGAATATGACGTTGACCTCGACCTTGACTTTAACCGTGATCTGGAAGGTTATTTTAAGGTGAAGTCGATTTTTTAAAAATCCCCTTATTTTTGACCTCGGAAATGGAAAGAGAAGAAAATTTTACGTTCAGATATGTACCGTCATATGGTGTCAAAGTTGGCCCTCTGGGGTCAATTAAGGGTAATAATAAATAAATTAATTTTTTTGAAGTGGATTTCACTGTTTTTATGAGTTACTTAGGAATCTAAAAGTATTTTTTCTCCCTCAAATGAATCGAAAATTAGAAAGACTACCCTCGACATTAGCATTACCCAATGTGCACCGCGTGGAGGTTGCCGAAAGGATTTCGCACATCATTGGCCCTGAAAAGGGCCGATTGATTAACGGACTGTCATTTGAAGATCTAAGGCAGCAAATGCTCGATCAAGTGTCCGTTCTCTCTGAAACACATTTGCATCCTTCTTCGGAAGCTTGCTTGAACATTCCTCAATGTTTCCACTGAAATGGATTGGAAAGCTTCCATAATTCTTCCTCTCATGTTCTCTAAGGTTGTTGGAGCATGTGCAAAAACTTTGCCTTTAACTACTCCCCACAAAAAAAAGTCAAGAGGTGTGAGGTCTGGGGATCTAGGCGGCCACTCGTGTACTTGGCTGCCGATGCCAATCCAACGATTATGATACATATCATCGAGAAAATTCTTGACTGATCGAACGCGATGTGCAGGAGCTCCATCTTGATGAAACCACATATCCCGCCGTAAGATAAGTGGGATATCTTCTAATAGAGGAGGTAGCTGGTTTTGCAAAATATCCAAATACAATTGTCCATTCAAATTTTGATTGTAAAAGATAGGTCCCAGCACATGATCTCCAATTATACCTGCCCACACGTTTATTGACCAACGTCTCTGGATTCGATGATCTCGTTGCCAATGAGGATTTTGTTCAGCGTAATAGTGGGCATTATGAAGATTGACACCACCCATATTATCAAATTTTGCTTCATCTGAGAATAGCACTCGATCAAAAAGAAAGGGTCCCTACGTATCTGATTATTTGCCCATTGAGAAAAATTTAAACGCCGTGCATAATCTCCATCCTCCAGTGTTTGTGTAAGGCAAACGTGGTAGGGGTGAAATTTAGATGTTTTCAACAGGCGATTTACTGTTGATTAGGGAACACCATGCATTCGTTGCAAATCTCGTGTTGAAATGTGGGGATTTTCAGCAATAATAGCTCGCACACCCAGCGCAATGTGCTGTTTCGTTCCAGTTTTGCGCCTCTTACGAACGATGGAGCCTTGTGCAGCTCGCGTTAATAATCTTTTGATGGCTTTCCTATCTGGGTGACGGGCATTGGGATATTTCTCGGCATAGCGTCTTTCTGCAGCCCTATAATTATCATGACATTCACCAACAACTTTTATCATATTCACAATCTCCTGGGGCGTGTAATCAGCCATCTCAAAAAGGAATATGGTACCACAAAAGAAATTTGGGTTTCCACTTCAATTGTATGTATAAAAAGAAATTAAGAAGGCAATTTTCGGAAATGAGCGAAAAAGTTATTTATTCTAATAAACACATGAAATCATTACTGTATGCTATTCAATAATAAGAAATCAAAACGTTTTCTTTATTTGTACTGTGCACAGTGACACCACTAAAAATAACTAACTCTACCTATTTTCGAGTGCAGTATTGTTATTACTCTTTAAAAAAAATGAAAATATTCCCAAATTGACCAAACTAAAGAATTCGAATATTTATAATTGACTCATAACAAAACCATTAAATCATCGCCTCATAACTACCTTAAAGTAATCGGTCACTCGTACTTAAAAAATATCATTTGACGTAGCCGTACATTTCAATGGTGCCAACCTAATCAAGAAAGAACAAGAAGAAAAGTACCTTTTCATACCGAAAATTAATCCCAAAAATCCTTCAGAGTTACGCTGACAAAAGTAAGAACACATCAGATTAAAAAAATTAATTTGATCCCAATTGATCTCAAGCACGATTTGACCCTTAATTGACCCCAGAGGGCCAACTTTGACACCATATGACGGTACATATCTGAACGTAAAATTTTCTTCTCTTTCCATTTCCGAGGTCAAAAATAAGGGGATTTTAAAAAAATCGACTTGACCTTAAATTAACCTTCCAGATCACGATTAAAGTCAAGGTCGAGGTCAAGGTCATATTCGGACGTAAATTCTTCCGCTCTTTCCATTTCCAGGGTCAAAAATAAGGGGTTCCATTTTATAAAATCAACTTACCTTAAAATGACCTTGAACGTCAAGGTCAATTTTGTCCTTCCTAGAGGTATTCCCAGGTCGACCTCATTAAATTAGCTGGTTGACCTTGAAACTCCAACATATCAGACCTTTCTGAACGTAAAATTTTCTGATCTTTCCATTTCCGGGGTCGAAAGTAGGGATTCTCATTTAAAAAAATCACTTTGACCTTGAAATAACCTTGAAAATAGAGTTCAAGGTCAAAGTCGTTGTTACCATTAGCTGACCCCCTTTGCACCCTACAACTTTTGTTTTTAAAGTTTTTTTCCATCTCTCATACTTTTCAAGATATTTGCCTGGGGCGATTAAAATGGGACACCTTGTATGTCAATGAAAATATAGATTTAAAAATATTGATGCGGCTATTAAATACAGCATTTAATATGTGTAAAGAAAATATTATTTATGCATTTTTAAAATTGAATAAATTCATCGTTGTAAGATTTTCCAAGATTAAATATATTTTGCGAATAGAATACAAATACTTGATAATTGTTTTTCAATTTTAAATACCACTAGGTAAATAAACACTATAATTGTGCTAAACTAAAATGATATATAAATACATTACTAACTGGAATAAAAATATCGTTTGCTTGACTTGAATAGAGCGTTTATATTTTAATTTTCGCTCTTTGATATGGTCGCACCACAGTAAAAGTTTGTGTTTATATTAATTTACTTTTGTAGCACTGTGTGACCTAAATCCGCACTGAAGTCACGCTTATCTGTGACTTAAGCAGCCCATTCCCGAGTAGAAATTGGCTCAGGCATGCCTGACCGGATATGTTGGCCCTGAAAAGGTAAGCCTGAAATTTACTTCGTGCGCCTGTACAGGCATGTGACGAGGGGCTATTCCGGGACTGTATAGGCTTCCATTTTTGCTGACTCACCAAAATGAGTTCTGTACAGGGCCAAGTCCGGCTCTATTCTGATTCCCCAAATGAGTTCTTATACAGGGCCAAGTCCGGCTCTATTCTGATTCCGCAAATGAGTTCTTATACAGGACCAAGTCCGGCTCTATTCTGATACCTGAAGTTAGGTATAGCATAACCTGCATAACTAACAAGCGCAATGGATAATAAACATGGTCGTAACCTTCCGACGAGTAAATTTAAAATGCGTAATTTTCGTCAAAGATAGAAAGAAGCAGAAATGGCAAGTCAAGATTGCAATACAAGTGATGAAGGTGAAAATAAATTTAAATCATGTATTGGTGAAGAATGTGTTGAAATAGATGACTTGCCAGATCTTCAGAAGCTTCCAGTGAGTGATAACATTTTGAACAATGATGAAGTTGAATGTGATACGTTTTCATCAGGTAATGAAAGCGATTGTGATAGATTTTCATCAAATGATGAAAGCGATTTCTCTTGTATAAGTGACAACGCAAATTTTGTAAGAGGTGAAGAAAGTGACGAAGAAACAGAAACAAATGACTCTGCTATTACACAAGACATAAGAAAATGGGCTCAAGATTGCAATATACCATATAAATCCTAATAATATTAATTTTAATGATCATCTGCAAATTATTTTAATTCAGGCTTCCCTTTCCGGCCCTGTTATGGCCATTATAATAGCTGGTCAGGGCTATAACTTCAGGTATTTTCCAGCCCTGTTAGGGCCATTATTTTTCAATAGCTGGTCAGGGCTATAACTTCATGCATACCTGTATCGGAGCTGAATTGTTCTTAATTGTTTGCCTTGAGTGCCGTGTCTCTACAGGGCCCGCGTAGAGCCTCGTCACATGCCTACTCTGGGCCTGTTAAGGTGCCAGTGCAGGCCCTGTCTAAGAACTTCAGGCACCAGTACAGGACCTGATTACACCCATAACTCACTTTCTACTCGGGTTATTATACCGTGAAATAATGAATTTACTTAAGTCACAGCCACGTAATTAACGCCAATTATCTACGAAAACTATTCTGAAATGTATGGTTTTACATGTAAGAATAAACAGAAAAAGAAATAAGACTTCGTAAACAGTTGACAAACCACAAAAAGTAAATAAAAATTATGATAATAATGCTGCTCTATATTATAGGTTAGTTTCATCTGCTATCGGATAGCAAACCACGCGCTTTTCAAATATTCAATTTTAAACCGTATTAATTTTATTTTGTTATATTTCGTGTTTAATTGTCGACACGGGTCAGAGATAGATTATTTCCCTTATGTGACGTTTTTTGCTCTAGCGAAGCAAGAACAAAAAGTCACATACGGTAAATAATCTACTTATGTACTAGTCTCAAAAATCATATCAAAGTGGTCATTTTGAGGTTAGAGTCGTATAAAAGTCTTTCTCTTTGATGAAATAAAGTATACAAATGTTTCACTTTCATAAATTTTAATTTCTTGTAAAAAATACAAAAAAAAAATTTCAAAGAATCTTATTTTATAATTTTTGCACGTGTATTCAATATTCTAGATTCAATGATAACAATATTCTATATATGGAATTTTATTATTTAAATGATTTTTTATTAATTTTTTTAACCTACCCGCCCTTCCCCTCTTCCACCGCCCCACCCTTCTCACCACAACTTCCGACTATTATTTATTATCTTAAATACAAAAGAACTATAAACAATTATAATTAAATAAAGGCAGCCCGTGCGCACATGGAGACAGTTCGCTTATCATAAAGGAAAACCGCGTAACGTGACAGTCAATAGCGGCCAACGTGGTCTACGCATGTAATGCTTATTGTAAAAAATGTAAACATTAATATAATTTTAATAATTAACTATGCATAAATAAATAAAATAAGAATATGGCGGATTTATGTCACACGAGCTATAAAATAGTATACAATACTCGTGACTTAAGTGGCTCATTATTACACGGCGTTTAGCGCCGTGCAGTAATGGGCCACTTAATTAAAGCACGCGTATCGTAATTTACTTTACAGTAAATGAATCTATAATATATAAGAATAATAATAGGGGAGAGTGGGGCACAACGGGATAGGCGGGTTGAACGGGTTCTAGTTTCATAAATAAACAAAATGCTTTTAATTTTTGTACCATTTTAAACAAAAAATAACAAATAATTTTTCGCAGAAAAGAAGAATTAATTTGGAAAAATTATGTAATTGTAAATATCTTGAAGAAATT
This sequence comes from Torymus aiolomorphi, assembly GCA_036365515.1. Lineage (NCBI taxonomy): Eukaryota > Metazoa > Arthropoda > Insecta > Hymenoptera > Torymidae > Torymus > Torymus aiolomorphi. Next base: position 74,119,314 of record CM070874.1, on the reverse strand, counting down.
TCGAGGTATGAGAGTACGATTTCTAAAGGTGCTTAAAATACGGAATACATACAAAATAATTTTTCTCTAGTCATTTTCGTTAGCATTAATAGAAAGTATAGTTCTTCTACTTTAAAATTATACTTTGATCATTTTTAATACAAATTTTTATTAATTTAAAATTATCGATTAAAAAAAAATTGCAAGGCGGGGCATGAAAGGTTTCGCTGGGTGGGGCACCACGGGCTCAATTTCAGACTGACGGCGCCTTAATCTTACACTACATTCGCCAACATCGTACGACTGTGAGATAAGTACTAGTAGATAAGCTATGCCGATTCTGGAGCACGGCGAGTACTAAAGTTAAAGAGTTAAATGTAGAAATTTCTACGATGGTCAGAAAGTATATTAAAAAGTCTATACGACTAACTTGGCAAGAAGACCAAATGCGAAGTGCAATCCAAGATGTGTTGAATGGAAAAACCATCAAAGCTGCTGCGACTGAATACGGAATACCTACATCCACTCTTCAACGAAAATGCAAGGAATGTACAGAAAATTTACTTCCTGTGGTTTTAAAAAAAGGTAATTTGATATTTTTGTTATTTACTAATATTATTATGTAACCTAAAAATAAACGGGGGTGTTGATAATATTATGTAATAATTGAACTAGTTATAGGCTATATGTTTACAATATTGTTTCAGAGACAAGGTTTTCAAAAGTATTTACAGCTGAACAAGAAGCTATGCTATGCAAGTATATATTAGATATGGAAAATATTAAAAAAGTTAAAATTATTATTTTAATTTACATTTCATATAATCAAATGAAAGCCGAAATTATATCCTTGTATCTATTACGCCTTATCCTCAACTCATCACGCCCCACCCTCAACTCCTCACGCCCCATCCTCAACCTCTCATGCCCCGCGTTAAAACCCAACGTGCCCCACTAGTGGGGTGTTATGGGTTTTTTGAACTCGGTCTCATTATACTTTCTGGTTTGAATAATATGAAAAATATCAACATTTACAGGTGAATATTATGTTTTCCTTAAGTTCTTTTAGTCAATTGCCTCATTCATAAGTGCTCATACCTATCACATAATTAAATATGATGGCCAAAAGTCAAGGAGACCCATCGTGCCCCACCCTCCCCTAGTTAGATTTGTTCGCAGTAGTTAAATGTAAACATACTGCATACTTTATCATCATGATTTTTTATATTTATTTGAATACATATTGATTATTTGAATAACTAATTATAAACAATTATTATCATACTTCTTAATTTGTAGGATATTTTCGAGTTATTAAAAAAAACTGTTAAAATCGCAACTAGAAATACCTGGTCTAGAAATTGTTATATATTTAAAAAATTTTTAAAATAATGCAAAAATAGTATATTACGATACGTGGGCCGGAAATTGGATTTCCGGGCCGTGCGTGGTATGACGCCCGAGGCGAAGCCGAGGGCGTCATAACGCACGGCCAGGGCATCCAATTTCCGGTCCAAGTATTGTATACTATTTTTCTTACTCCCCGGCCGAAAGTACGTTCTGTAATTGTTAAATAATTGATAAAATTGCGTTGTCGTCTGCTAGCTGTGTTTGAGTGTTAGTTTTTCTTTCGGCCCGCTCGATAGTAGTGCCTCTGTCGGCCGCTTTGGGTAGCTCGGCCGATATTACCGACTGTTTTTTCTTTCGGCCCGGCGTAGAGAGCTGGTTTTTTGGGCGTCTGCTACTTTCGCTATTGTACAGATGGTCTGATGCCCGCCCGACATTTGCAAGACCGAGGCGAAGCCGAGGTTTTGCTGGTCGGGGCGGGCATCAGAAACACATTCATTAAAAAAAGACAACACCACTTTTTATTTCAATTAACTCTTTTTTCTCGTCACACGTGCACTTTCCTCTGTCTATTTCGTACGTGTCTAACCTTCACACCGCACAAACATATTTTTCTCGGACGCTCCCGTCCATACGTTTAAAAAACAATAACCACGATCAAACAAAACCACTTTTTATTTCAACTAACTTTTTTCTCGTCACCCGTGCACTTTCCTCTGTTTATTTCGTACGTGTCTAACCTTCACACCGCACAAACATCGTTCCTCGGACATGCGCGCGGGCGCTGAAACGACGCGGGTCAGGACATTTCGGCAGCCAATCAGAGCGCGCGGTTGGTCTAAAATAGGATGCGAAAGTACGTACTTTCGGCCCGCATCTCCGGGCGGAAAGAGAAACTTTCGCATCCTATTTTAGACCAAACGCGCGCTCTGATTGGCTGCCAAAATTTCCTGACCCGCGGCGCTTGAGCGCCCATGCGCATGTCCGAGGAAAGATGTTTGTGGGGTGTGAAGGTTAGACTCGTACGAAATAAACAGAGGAAAGTGCACGGGTGACGAGAAAAAAGTTAGTTGAAATAAAAAGTGGTTTTGTTTGATCGTGGTTATTTTTTTTTCCTCTTGTTTTCTACACGTACTTTCGAGTCGTGTAGAAACAATTAAGTAAATGTATGGACGGGAGCGTCCGAGGAAAATATGTTTGTGCGGTGTGAAGGTTAGACACGAACGAAATAGATAGAGGAAAGTGCACGTGTGACGAGAAAAAAGAGTTAGTTGAAATAAAAAGTGGTGTTGTCTTTTTTTAATGAATGTGTTTCTGATGCCCGCCCCGACCAGCAAAACCTCGGCTTCGCCTCGGTCTTGCAAATGTCGGGCGGGCATCAGACCATCTGTACAATAGCGAAAGTAGCAGACGCCCAAAAAACCAGCTCTTTACGCCGGGCCGAAAGAAAAAACAGTCGCGAATATCGACCGAGCTACCCAAAGCGGCCGACAGAGGCACTACTATCGAGCGGGCCGAAAGAAAAACTAACACTCAAACACAGCTAGCAGACGACAACGCAATTTTATCAATTATTTAACAATTACAGAACGTACTTTCGGCCGGGATGTAAGAAAAATAGTATACAATACTTGGACCGGAAATTGGATGCCCTGGCCGTGCGTTATGACGCCCTCGGCTTCGCCTCGGGCGTCATACCACGCACGGCCCGGAAATCCAATTTCCGGCCCACGTATCGTAATATACTATAGGAACTCGATTATTTATTTATATTTACTTTTTAAAGGTAATTCTGTAAAATCCTTTGAATCTATATCATAATGTTTTCTGTTATTCATCTTCGATTATCTTATAAGTAAAAGTAAAATATAATCTCGAATTGTTAACGAATTTGTTTAAAAATTTATTTAGCTTTTTTCAATAACAAAAATGAGCATCTGATATCTAGTTTTATAAATTTATATTTCCATATCAAATTTGAAATCTAAAACTTAAAAAGTAGCTGCAAATTTCACAGCTTGCTCGAAACAGTGTCATTCAAAATCTAGAAAACAATAAAAGCGTGCCCTAGATATTGCTTAAGATTACTATAAGCGAGTATTCTGACCCTCAATATAAGCTGCCTTGAAGGGTATTATAATCTACGGGATTTCGCAATATTGTGATGCTCTTATTTCAAGATAGCTTTTTCAAAAATTTAACCTGGGTCATCCTAATTTACTACCACTCAGGGAAAATGCTATAGTTCATTTCCCAGGATGCATACCTGAAGCACCTTAAGGGTCAAGGTTTGCAATAGTCCGTCCGCATACCGTCTGTCTTACTTTCTCTAACCGGAGAACCTTTATAATCCAACTCCACCCTTTCCGAGTATTACAGTTTGAATTTTCCCCAAGTACACCATTCTGTTTCGTCTTCTCATAAGTGTTCGAACGCTCTAGCTCTTAATATTCTCCTGACCACCGTCAACTACGGATCGTAGAACGAAGCTAAGCAGTTTTGCGCATAAAACTGTGTGTCTTTTACAAGTAAACTGTGTACTTAGAACATTCTGCATTTTATTAGTGAACTGCATCTATTACGTATCAACTGTGTATTTTACAAGTGAACACCTAGTGGAGAACATATAGCTCCGACATCTACTGCAATTATAAAAATACGTAAAAGTCAAGTTTTTCGATTTCGATATGGGCAACGCAATCCATAGCTCGAGCGGGAACGTGACGCAGGAAGCTACCACGCAGAGAGAAGAATTTCCGATAATGGATGAATTGGGACAGCCGCCGTTTGAAAGGCCAACGATAGCAGAAGCGCTAGAAAATTGGGTCACAAACAAATTTGAGGATGGAACAAATGAGGCCCAATTGATGCGCGATTCGTGTAAGATATTCTTGCAGCTCTTTGATGTCCATCGATTTTCGCTGTCGGAGATGAAGCAGTCTCCTTATGCGCAGGAGGAATATTTTGCCGAAATGTGGTATACAAGATGGCTGAAATGTTGCTCTCTTTTCGCGCCACCAGGCTCCAGATACCGCATGAAAACCAGTTTAGTTTTCGGCAGAACTTGGCTTCTCATCACGTTTCCGGAATTCTGCGAATCACTGAAGGCAAAGAAACGAATAGTTACTGAGTCATCGCAAATAAGAAAAATGCTTCATCTTAATCATTTTCTCAACTTTCTGGAGATGCTGAGGATCCAGTTATATTCGGACGATTCGCTCATTTGGAATGTCAATCATCAACAATTGAGAGCAGAAGAGACATCACCAAGAGTTTCGAGTCCAGTCGTTTCAATGAACATGGAACATCCTTCCACACAGAACATTGAGCGAAGTTCTTTCTGGCGCAGGCTCGAAATGAATGAAATTCTGAGCTTTATCTCGTGTGGTATATTATTTATTATAATTTTAGTAATAGTTGTTATTTCATTTATTTTCGATAATCCATCTATGCCAACACAAGATAAGCATAATGCTTAATATTTAATAGCAGCTTCGACGAATATTTTTTGTAAAATTTCGGTTTTAAAATACTTTATTTATTATATATATAAAATTTATTTATGGGGTATCTTAACGATAATCTGTATGAAATAATAATAAAAATTGTACTTTATTTATGTATTTATTTATAGACTTTACAAAACAATACTCTCTATGACACAATAATAAAGTTTTTAACACACCCCATCATAAAGTTCGTACTTTATTCCCGCCGAAGTGGGAAAAAAGAGCTACGTTCATTCTCTACCCCCACTCTAGTTCCCAGCGCAACGCACTGTTTGTGCCCGAGACGAAGGCGAGGGCACAAACAGTGCGTTGCGCTGGAAACGAGAGTGAGGTTAGGGAATCAATATGCAGCATTTTTTCCCTTTTCAGCGGGAAACGAGTACGAACTTTATGATAGCTGTGTTAAAAAGTCGTATATTGCACTCGTGAATACAGTGGGTTGTGCGAACCTGCGCGTTTGTCGCCCTCGCTTCGCTCAGGCGACAACTCTCGCGCAGGAAGCACACACCCCACTTTATTCCCTTGGTGCATAATATACTATTGTACTTATACGATTTAAATAAATGTTCTTTATATAATTTTATTGGAGTTTATTTCAAACATTTCCTGGTACTTTCTACTAAATCTTGCAATAATTTGACATCATACCATTTTCTTCCGTACATAAAAAAGCGCAGCAAGCCTCATCAATTTTCATAATATAGATTTTTAATTATTAATTTTATAGAGATTCTTGATTTTTTATCTAGCGGCAAATATACATATTAACTAATAGAAATGAATATTTCTAGTTTTATATATCATAAAGCAGTATAAAATAATTTAGAAGACTAAATTCTTACATTTAAAGAACAAATAAGTTATAAAATAAATAAGTATTGAGGCCTACAATATCCCAAAATATGCAAATATTTCGAATGACGAAAACAGTAATGCGATTTCTAAGTAAAAACCGCTGCTAATTCATTGGCAAGATGCTTCCTCAAACTAATTTATCGATTCCATTTTTTAAATTTAAAAAACAAAAGTAAATTTTTCACAACAAAACTTTATTAATAAATAAAACTGTTTTCTTTGTTGTTCTTTGTTGTTTGTTAAACAGCGTGACTTAATACAAAAAATATCTTTTTTGTTTTTTCATTTACGTATCCTATACAAACAATTAATTATTGTTATAAAAAATTTTAAAGAAATATGGCCGAATCCATCTCAAATCAGACAACCCGCGTATGCCTATTTCACCTATCATGTTGAAATAAAAATATTTATGTTCTACTCGAAAAAATATTTTACACGTGTTTTTTTATTTTTTTGTTTCATCAAAATTTCATGCGTTCAGCGATACCGAAAAATTCCGAGAAAATTCTTTCATTGAGAAAAAAAATTTTCAATGTGATTTTCAGACTGCTATTGTTTCAGCAGTTTTTCAAGCTTTTAAACGTGTAACACATAATTTCACTCAGTTTTGAGCCCTCTTTAACGGCCTTAATGTCATTTTCAAAAAAAAATAAAAAATCCACGAGCTATGCACTTTTTACTGAAAAATTCATTTTTTAGAGAAGTGCCTTTTTCTCGAAAACCCCATGTTTTTTTTGCACAATTTTTGTTGTCGTGATAGAGGACGGTAATGCCTAGCTAGACGTATTTGTGAGATTCGGTACTTTTTCCCTGGGATAGCGATCACTAATGAGATAACACACAAACAAATTTTTCACGCTTAACGCTTATATATAGTCAATGATATTAGAGTCAATGTAAAGGTATTTATCTTTGTGCGTATGTAATATACATGTACGTGCGCCTACTTATAGGAGTATATGTACTAGTACATTTGTCCGCTAGATGGATATGGTTTGACTTAACATTTACAAAGAAAAGTTCGGTTTCTGCTATATATCACACATCTCGTCTTATTTAAAACCATCATCTTTTGGAAAATTATTACATATTTACACCTTATCAACTCAACTACGATGTCTCAATATTACTCAACAGAGAGAATCAAATGTGCAGACTTTTTAGACAAACACAAACAAATTATTTACAAATCTAGTTCCGTACGTTTAAAACAACTTGAGAATCTTGCTCATCCATTGAAGCACCTCTATCCTCATTTACCTTTGACACCTTCTACATATCTGTGTCAACATTGTTACAATCGTGCTTTAGAATTGGTGAGTAGTACTGACAATGAATTTATAACGGATAATGAAGTTACCGATAACGTAGTTGATAGAGATGAAGATTTTTTACCAAGTACTCCAGAACGCATTGAAGAATTTAATAATGAAATAAGTACATCTTTCTTAGGTTCTGTATCGCCTCTTAAAAGAAAAAATCTTATACATGAAAAATAAATTGAAAATTACGTAACAAAGAAGAATAAAAAAATCCTTTCAACATTGTCTAATACCCTTGATGTGAAGTTGAACAATGTTTATGACGTTTCTATAACAGCAAATGAATCAACTGTATGCCATTGTACAGAATGGATACAAAATCTTGGTCTAGCCTTGCAAAAGTGTTCTACGGTATCAGAAAAAATAAAAATTCTGACTTTGCTACCTTCATCCTTTACAAAACATGAAATTTTATCTTTATTTCCAGAAATAACAATGTATATGATCAACAAATCGAGAAATCTTGTTAAAGAAAAAGGAATTTATTCAGAACCAGATGCATATTCAGGCCATCCGATTGATGAAAACATGGAAAAAATTGTTATGGAATATTATTTAAATGATGATTTTAATTGTTCAAGACAAAGTCCTAATAAATGTGACGTTGTTACAATTAAAGTTAACAATAAAAAAGAGAAAGAAGTTAAGCGTTTTCTTACTCGAAGTTTAAAAGAGACGTATAAAGTATTTAAAAATGATTATCCAGAATTGAGAATTGGAAAATCGAAATTTTATAGTTTGCGACCAAAGTATGTCTTACTTAGCCCCATCAAAGAAGTTTGTCTCTGTATCTATTGCGCAAATTATGATTTATTTCTTACGAGCTTAATTAATTTTAGAGGGAGTAACGTCACAGAGTTGGATGAAAGTCGGTCACAAATAATAAATGCAACAATGTGTTCTGAGCCATCTGATTTATGTTATTTACAAGAATGTAAACTATGTCCAGGGATTAAGGGAATTACGTTTCATGTTTTAAAACTGCAAGATGTAGAAGGCACAGAAGAAATTACATATGCTTTGTGGGATAATGGAAACCTGATTAAAAAGACACTATCAATTTCTGCTTTTAAAGATGAACTTTCGGTTTGGACCATGAGGGTTAGTACTCACATGTATGTAAAAATATACAACGCAAAGCTATAAAAACAGAAAGAGAAAGTGCTAAAAAGACTCACATCATTTAGTTCTTCAAATAGACTTCGCTGAAAACTGGGCTGTGATTCATAATAAAGCTGTTCAAGGAAATCATTGGGTTAATGATCAAATTTCTATTTTCACAGCAGTCTCTTATCAAGGGATTCGACACAAAGTTTCGCAGTTATAAGTGATGACCGAAAACATGATTCAGCGTATGCTTTGCTAGCAGTACAAAAAATTATAAAATTCTTGAAAGAAAATTGTTGTGATTCAATTAAAAAAATTACCATCGTATCAGACGGCGCTGCGAGTCACTTTAAAAATCGCTTTCAATTAGATGAACTAAAACGAGCACCGTGTGATATAAAATGGTTGTTCTCTGCTACTGGGCACGGCAAAGGAGCTGTAGATGGTGTGGGTGGACTTATAAAGCATTATGCTACTTCGCATAATCTTCGAGTGCCCCTTGAAGAAGCTATTCAAAACGCAAATGATTTTGCAATACATGTTCAAAAATATACTGATGCTATTAAAATAATACATTTACAAGATGCTGAAATAGAACAATTCAGAAAAGAAAAAAAAATATTGATTGGCTTACAACTCCAAAGTATCCTGGAATTCAAAAAACTCATATATGGGTTAAAAAACATGTGACGATAAAATACATTGTTTGACAGCAAAGACCGCTGATCGTCCGCTTACTGAATTAAGAACAATGAAGCAGAAAAACAAAGGTAGTAAAATAGGTATACAAATGAAAAAAAGGTATAAAAATAAAAAATCAAAAGACGCAAATAACAAATAAATACATAGTTATGTGTACCTGTATATTACATACACACAAAGACAAATACCTTTACATTGAATCTAATATCATTGACTATATATAAGCATTAGGCGTGAAAAATTTGTTTGTGTGTTATCTCATTAGTGATCGCTATCCCAGGGAAAAAGTACCGAATCTCACAAATACGTCTAGCTAGGCATTACCGTCCTCTATCACGACAACAAAAATTGTGCAAAAAAAACATGGGGTTTTCGAGAAAAAGGCACTTCCCTAAAAATGAATTTTTCAGTAAAAAGTGCATAGCTCGTGGATTTTTTATTTTTTTAAATGACATTAAGGCCGTTAAAGAGGGCTCAAAACTGAGTGAAATTGTGTGTTACACGTTTAAAAGCTCGAAAAACTGCTGAAACAATAGCAGTCTGAAAATCACATTGAAAATTTTTTTTCTCAATGAAAGAATTTTCTCGGAATTTTTCGGCATCGCTGAACGCATGAAATTTTGATGAAACAAAAAAATAAAAAAACACGTGTAAAATATTTTTTCGAGTAGAACATAAATATTTTTATTTCAACATGATAGGTGAAATAGGCATACGCGGGCTGTCTGATTTGAGATGGATTCGGCCATATATTAGTTTAAGAAAGAAAAGTATGTATTGGCAATAATCTAATAAATATTTGTTTTGAAACAGGTATTTAACTACTATCCTGCTCGACTTAGTGGTTTAAAGTTAATCCATCATTGTAACAATCATACAAATATAATAACTAAGTTATACTTCTTAATAAAAGTCAATGAATCGTTAATAAATTTAACAGAGAGATAGTTTTTTTATATTTAAGACTCGATTTCTTTGCCCAAAAAAATCTGACTTTACTCCTGTTGTCGTAAACAAGAGAAAACGCACTTGTTATCGAAAATAATTTCTTTCTCGAGAAAATCGGAAAATCTTTTGAAATTTCGACATAATGTTGTGCCCGATAAGTGTAATAAGTGGTAAAAATGTTGAGTTAATCAATATAATATTCTTTTTAAAAATGTAAATATAAAAAATTTATAAAAAATTTTTAACCTCAAATATCTTTGGTCAAAACAGTCAGATTTTTTTGGGCAAAGAACTGAATCCTTAGATATAGAAAAGCTAATTCTCTGCCAAATTTCAAAACGATTCATTGACTTTACTCCTGTTATTGTAAACGAAAGGAAACGCACTTGTTTTCAAAAATAATTTTTTCTCGGAAACAAATAAACATAATCTCTTCAAATTTTAACACAATGTTGTACTCGATAAGTGTAATAAGTGATAAAACTTTTGAGTGAATAAATGAAAAAGTTTTTGAAATATTAATTAAAGAATTATGAACCATATTTTCATTACTAACAAATGACAGGCTAAAGATAATTTAAATATTAAAAAAAGAAATTGTAGGTAATTTAACGACCTTTTAAGAAAAATTTATTATATTAAGTAATACTGGCTGTAACGAATTAAAAAATCTAAAAAACGAAAAATTCAAAATCGTTTTTTGGTTATAAAACAAAAGAAACTTGATAAAATAAAAAAGTAGGTTATGCTCTCTCTATTCTCCTCCGAAACGAGAAGAATAAGCTTTTTCCGATATAAATCGGTCGATCGGTTCAAAAGTTATCGCCTGTACACACACACACACGCACACATACATACATACATACACACACACACACACACACACACACACACATACAGACGAAAATTTTTTTCTCAAAAACAACGGATTTTAGCGCCAAAAGTCTTTTTTTTCAAAAAAAACGTTTTTGAACATTTTTTGTTTCAAAATTTTTTTCACCGTTACAAAGCTTCCTCTTTGAGGAAGCAATATCTGTATAGTAATACATGTTAATACATGTTAACAGTGAAACGTGACGTACATTTATTTATACACATAGCATGTGAGCTTTGATAATTTCTCAATCATTTTATGGCAACCCCTACCTCAAATCACGTAAGGAACACCATTCAAAACGGATCATAAATAAACATTTCCACAATAAATTGATGTACTTTTTTAATAAGCAACTTCCGCTTGTAATATTCCAAAATTTAATAAACAAATTTGTTTATATCTCGTCAAATGCCTTACTTATATAAGATTGATGTTTCATTTATAAGAAACTATTCCAGCCATTATATCAATTTTCGCCCATAAGTTCGTTTCAGCCGATGAACCTCATGAAATGAAATTTAACACATATGTAGTAGAATCTGAATTTAGGATTTCACTATTTAGAATACTAGCCAAATCCATGCACGCTGCGCGTGCTCTATGTACTTTTTTTCTTAAACATGCAAAGAATAATTTATTCCTTATAAGCCGGAAATTTTCTTCTTTTAATTTTGATGCATCTTTACTAATTGATATAATACTGTAGTATATTTACTCTTAATGAATACAAAATTTTGAGGCTAGAAACTATAAGCTTATTCGAATATATATTTTTTTTCGTGAAATAAAGAATAAAATCTGAACATAATATTGAGATAATTTATTCTAATATTAACATAATTAGTTCTTCTAAGATTAAAACATTGCTTATTGTTTTGAATTTTACCGTGCAATTCAATAACTAATTTTTTAAGGTGCAAGCCATATTAATTTGATTATTATTTATTTAATACTTTTCACTTTAATCATTTTCATTTCAATAAATATTCCAATAAATAATACCTAATTATCAAATAAAAATGCATATTTAATTTTAAATTCTCGCACCTTTTATCCAAGAGTCAATCACAGATCAAATCTATAGATACTTCACTTCTTCTGGTTATCACTTTTGCTTTCTCATAGAGGAAGCTTTGTGATAGTAAAAAAAAAAGTTTATGAGATAATGTGTTAGAAATGTTATTTAGCAAATTTGGAATCGAAATACACTATTTTTAAAAAATGTTCGTATGGATGTGTGTGTGTGTGTGTGTTGTGTGTGTGTGTGTGTGTGTGTGTGTGTGTGTATGTGTGTCCGTATACGCTGATATCTCATGATCTACTCGACCGATTTTAACGGGAGAGTGATCATTTTTTTAGATTTTGCTTCCACAATTGAGGTCAATATTCTATTTTTGTAAATTTTTTTTTTTTTTTTTATAGCCATTTTTTAATTTTCAAAATTATTTTTTTCGATTTTTTTAATATTTAGAACAAATATTGTTTATATATCATGAATTCTCTGTATGTAGGATAAAATTATCTACAATTTAAAAAAAAAAGTCGGAAGCTATATTTCGTCATAAGTTATTGATGAAAACGTAATTTTTTGTAAATAGGTTATATTTCGAAATTAAAAGAAGATATTAACATGAATATTTTTTTGGTTATAAAGGATATTAAATACTATAACTTACTAAATTTTTAGGTTTTTTTATTCATTATTTTTTGAGAAAAAAAATAATTTATAAAAAAAAGTGATTTTTTTTGTCGTTCAATAACTATAGTAAAATTGGCTTAATCACTTTGAAATTCTTTATAGGGGTAGATTTTGTATACCAATCGAGTGAGTTCTTTGGGCAAAAGGATTGATCCATAAATTTCGAAGATATTTGAGGTTAAAATTTTGTTCAATTTTTTTTTTAAATCGTAATTTCTCGAGAACTGCTCTATGTATCTAAATGGGGTGGGTGGTATTCGAAAGAGAATTAAATTACCTATATTTTCTAAAAAAAATTAATTCTCTAGCTATCACGGTTCTTTTGTTATTAACAAAAACGTAAAAATTAAAAAATGAAAAAAAATGAGTTTTATATGTTCAACTATTACAAGAGTAAAATTGTCTTATTCGCTTCAAAATTCATTGTAGAGGTATATTATTGATAGTTTTCGGATGAGTTCTTTTGGCAAAGTGATTGGTTCATAAATTTCAGAGATATTTGAGGTTAAAATTTTTCTAGACATTTTAAAAATCTATTTCTTGAGGATTTTTTTTTAATTTTTAAATTTTTACATTTCTGTTAATAACAAAAGAACCGTGATAGCTAGAAAATTAATTCTTTTAGAAAATATAGGTAATTTAATTATGTTTCGAATGTGCTATAAATTACATTTAAATACATAGAGCTCTAAATATCAGTTCCAAATTTATAGGCAATTGTGATATATATTTTACGTACGTGAAATTTTGTGGAAATGTATAATCTACAAAAATTTAAATAAATTATGTTGGAGTTTTGTTATTTCTGTCTTTCTGAAGTATTAAATTTTAAATATTGGAATTAAAAATTAATTAAAGGAATCAGTAAATTAAGTTTGAGGAAGCTACGTGCCAATGAATTGGCAGCGGTTTTTAAAAATGGATGGTGATTTTTATTGTTATTTTGGAGTGTCAAAGATGAAAGAATTTATTTGGTTAATATAGTTAATACGTTTTTGTTTTCTAATATAAACATGTAAAAATAAATGTCGCTATATCACTCTCAGTTTATTCTAATTACTTTTTTCGCGGATCTCTCATCGGGGAAGATAAAAGATGCGATGCGTGCAAGCGACCATATCTCTCGTCGGCACAATCGAGGGTGAAATCGAAGAAAGAGTATGGCACTTGTCCGACGCTTCGTCTCCTCTCTCTCTCCCCCTCTCTCTCTCTCTCTCTCTCTCTCTCCCTCTCTTCTCTCAGAATGGCGTTGAAGTCGTAATTAATGACAGGCGCGATAAGGGAGAGGCGAACACGAGGTCTCGGGATCAAAAGGGACCATTTACGGATCTTTTATCGTCGAGACATTTTCGGGAGGGGTGACGTTTACGGCCGAATCATTGTATGCTGATAAAAATTGTCATTATAGGGTTAGTCTACCAGACGGACATGCGCGAGCGCGAGGACGATGTTTACGAGCGGGCCGGTGACGTGGATTGTATCTGTCCCGTGCATCTGCTTTGGGAGTAATTTTATGGTGGTGGCGATAAAGGACTGGATGAAAGAGTGTACGATCTGCTTGCGTAGAAAGTATGAGATTAAGATCCTGAACAATTAACATTACCTAAGCTTATTTGTATTAGAAAATAGATTTAGAGAATATTTCGAACGAATTATTTTAGTTCATACCTATGCTTAATAATTTTTTGGAAAAGTAAAGATAATTATTCCATGTCCTTTATGTTATAATTTTTAGTCTTGTAACGTTTTTATTTTTAAAGGACAACGTATTATAAAACTAAACAAGTACTTCAGCAGTCTTGGGAAAATTAAAATCATCATTTTTATTTTTGTACTTTAATAAAACCTAATAAATCTAATGAAATGTATACAAAAAACCGGTCAGATTATATATATTTCGAATAATTGAAAACATAATTTATTGCACAAATAGCCTCTAATAGAATTGTATTTAATTTGACTTCCACCAAAATTTATGAATAAATGTATTATGAATAATCACTTGTTTGTTGTTCCAAAACAAAGTATTTTTTAATTAAAAATTTTATTTTGATCTCTGTACAACGTTAACGTTAAATTTACTAGACATCCCTATTCGCCTAGTACACTCGGCAGTCAAACCTAACTAAAAATGTCTGATCCTACGCATACACAAATACATCTGTTATCGACTAATACGAACAGCACACACACCGACACTTTCTCTCCCATCCCCATCACTCGCACGCGCGCGTAGAGCAACGCGCACCGCATCGCATGCAGAACCGACCTCGGAAACGAAAACAGCTCGGATTTCAAAAGTCTACCGCGCCGAGCAGGCGGAAAATATGCGGCCTAAACGAGCCGTATCCCCGTGTGGCCCCGCGTGAAAACCATCTCTCAAGAAAAATCGCAAATACGTTCGGGTAGGCGAGATCCGTCGGCAAACAGCCGCTCGCACGTTCCAATATAGAGGCAGAGAGCCGATGTTTGAGCTCGGTTTTTGACTTTTGACAGTTGGAGGGGGCCGAGAGACTGACTTTTACGTGCGCTCGCATATATGATGCGCACGAGTGAGTTGTTTGGATTTTGATAAAGGATATGTTGAGGTTTTAGATTAGCGAGATTTTCCTTTGTGCTTTCGTAGCCGCGCGCTGTTGGTTCTGAGAGGTTTTCGGAATGTGGAAATCTCGTTATATTTGTGGTTTATCCGTGCATCTGCCTTTGGTATTTAACATGAACTATATATCTTATCTTTATTATTCGAATGTGAAAATGATGAAGAAAATGCGTTTTATTTATTTTTAATATCTAAATTATTATTATTATTCAGAGGTCAGCATTATTCGGCTGTAAATTTTGTCTCTAATACTCATATTATTTCTGTAAATATTTGATGAAATGAAATAATTCTAATTAATAAACACGTTTCGTATCAAACCTAGGCTTTTAGAAGTATTTTGAAAAAATATCGGAAAAAATTATTCGCCAATATTTTTTCATATAGGGGAGACTGAGGTAAAACCGGATACTTTTTAGAAATTGTTTATTAACAATAGATAACAAAATAATAACTAATATTTAACACTAGAATTGTTGTTAGTTTACATTCAGGTAACTGAAAAGTAACTTGGTTAGCAAAAAAAAATTTGTAAAAAACGTTATTAGAAATTACGAAAGTATCCGATTTTACCCCATAAAAAAATTGTCAGGGCAAAACCGGATACTTTCATCATTATTTACCCCAAAGTTAAAAAAAAAAAAAAAAAAATTCTTCATTTTTTGCTATAAAAAGCAAAATTGAGAAATGGAATTACGCCTACTTATTTATTATAACATAAATACTTTTTACTGAAAGAATACGTTGCTTATAGGAAGATTATATGCACTATGACTGTTATGATGCACACGGTCTTGCGAACTAAGAAATCTTTGACCTCTTCTAAAGTTAACATGAGGCTATTTTTGACATGCCGATCGTATATTATAGTATAGAAACATTCTCAAAGAGATACCATATAGCTATTATATAGATTACACTATAGTAGTAACCGGGAAATTGAGGATTCCTAATAATTCTATAAAATATGATAAAATCTACTTCTAATGTTTGATACATTAGACACTAACAACAATTAGAAGTAGATCTTATAAAATTTTACAAGTTAATTAATCAAATAAAAGCCGTATAAAAACTATTCGAAAAATTATTCGTCGAATAATCGATTATTAGAAAAAAAAGTTAATAATTTTTTCGAATATTTTTTCAAAATATTTGTAAGGACGCAGTTTTAATACTAAACGTGTTTATTAATTATTATTATTTCAGATAAAAAAAGACTAGTGAAATCACCTTTAATATATTCTAATAAATGAATCTAATTAGGCCATTGTTGTTGAGTGGTTAGTGTCAGAAGGTCACTACAAGAATATGAGAGGATCTGTTACTCAATCTTTACACTATATAGTTGACGAAAACTTGAGAATCCTTAAAGAAAACTAAGGCGTTTCGTCCAGACTAGGTACTGGAGTGGACTCATCAGTGATGCTCCAGTTGCCCCCATCCAGACGCCTACCGCAAGCTGTTCTGCGGATTAGATATAATGTGTAGAGAAACTTTCTCATAGTGAGAAAATGTACTCCTAGTAAATGGCAACCAGAGTGCAACATAGTTGCTACACTTTAGATGTCGATGTGTCGCTTTGAAATGTAAATGCAGCACAGCCACGTCTTGTTAGACCACTGCTGCGATAGTCAGATAATTAATCAAATAGAAGTCACATAAAAATCGTATAAAAAGTATTCGAAAAATTATTCGTCGAATAATCGATTATTAAAAAAAAAGAATTCCAGGAATAATTTTTTGTTTATTCATTATTATTATTACATTTTATCAAATTTTTACTGAAACAATGTAAGTATTCGATAAAAATTTGCCGTCGAATAATGCTGATTTCTGGATCTACTACATGCCGTAAATATTCATTTGAATGCTAACACGAAGGTTAAATCTATATACATATAGCAATTCCTGAGAAATAACGATTTAAAAAATAATATAAAAAAAGTTTAAGATTAAATATCTCAGAAATTTCTAATATACTCCTTGTGTACAACGATCTCATCCAAAAAGTGAATAAAAATAACCTTTTCATAAAATATTAAAGGGATGCCTTATACCGGCAGAGAACTCTTTTTTTCCCCTTAAGAACGGTATTGCGCTTTTTACTCCAGCTATTATGTTAAAACTGAAAATGATTTTCCATATTATCTACTTTTTTTTTTAGATGAAATGAACATCATAAGTTGAAAGGTCGATGGTACATAGTTTTCATAATTACGCTTGACCATAAATTTTATCAAAAAGTTTAAATGTTAAATCATCGGGGCAAGTTTTTGAAAATAATACACGGCACGTTATACCATAAAGGAACGATTGGTAATTCAATAACTTAAACCGGGAAAAAATAGGTCATTTTATGCTCATTATGAACTTAATTAATTTTAATAATATCCTGTAATTGAAAAAACCACAAAGTAACGATTGGTAATCCAATAATTTAAACCGGGCAAAAATAGATCATTTTATATATGTTTATTATGATGCATTCAACCTTAATTAATTTTAATAATCCTATAATTAAAAAAACGCAGACAGATTACCAAAGATAAAAAATCAATATGAAACAAAAATACATCAACAATATACCAAAATGGATTATTGACCGGAATTAAGAGAAAAAATTAAAACTCATGCACAGATGTACACATGTTATTTTTCTGCCCAATTCTACGTCGTTTAGAGTACTTGTCTCTGTTAATGTGGATTTAATAAACTTTTAGGCTTCGTCGCGGAATAATGAATTGATTAGGTCATATGTGAATTTGAAGTAACCTTGTATTTTTCGTATAACTAATTATCTACATTTTTTTATCAAAAAATATTAATAATTATAAAAATTAAAGTAATAACAAAAAGCTATATATTTATACACATTCGTGTGCTGTAGCCCTGGTAGAAATTCATCTATATGAAATGGCCAAGAAGTTGTATGCGATTATTAAATCGTAACACTAGTAAAACTGGCTAATTAATTGCAATGATGAAATGATTTTTTGCCTATATTTCTTAAATTGACATAACAACGAAATATTCGTATTTGATTTACTTACTAATTTTATCTTTGATAAAAGAGCATTAAAGTACATTGGATGGCTTACCAAAATATAAAGAAATAACATTAACTAATAAATCATTTGTTGTACTCATTATATGAATAATTCAGCAAAACTTTTAATCTTCATCCGATTATGTCTCTCTCACTTCTTGTCATAACAGCAAGCCTTCTGCTAGCCATTTCCAGACTAAAGAAACTGATCAGTTTTAATAGCTTTAAAACACTCAAGAACAAGCTTGTGCTTGACTTCGAAAAACTCATTCTATTTTTCAATCTATTAAATGGCCAAATAATAGGAGAAAAAGCGTTTCATCGGGAGCTAGAAACTGGATAAGATAAATTCCCATTTTATAGTAATTTTCTAATATAAATGGTCGCTTATTAGTTATAAAATGTTTTGGATTTCCACCAGGGAGCAGACGACTCAGTACAATTTTGTGTACCCTCATGTACTTGTATATACATTTATGCGTCCACATTTGTGTGCCCCCGTTTAATGTGTTCTGAAAATATCACTATTTAAAAATGACTTACATTTTAATAACTAGCAAAATCAAAATCCTTAATAAATATAATGTTTAGTCTTTTTCTAAATTGTCTAAATTCTTGATTAAGGAATTTTAACGTGATAACGAATTTACTGAAACAATGTGAGTATTCGAAACAAATTTATTATTATTATTAGGGGTCAATTTTAATAGTTTTTGTTTGAAGTTCTCAAATTTTATTTATTTTTTAATATAAGTGAATATTTAAGCAAGATTTTTAAATTAAATGCTCTGAATTATAAATGACATATTTACATTTAACAAGGACAAGAAAAGTCATTTATTTTAGAATTAAAAACTGCGGAAAGAAATAAAAGATGCAGTGGCGCAATCATGTGAACTTGTTCAAATCGTTAAAAAATTTACAGTTAATCCATCTCCTCGTTTACCGATACCAGCACTGCATCAATCGAACTACACGAGAATTTAATTAACGATGAACTTCCTTTCCACCGGTAACTCGAATTCCCGAATACACTCAGTAACATCCATTAATATACTTTTAACACACCCGTGTACTAGACTTACACTCCAACCCGATTCTCCACTTCGAGGAACCCATACTTCTTCCTCCTCGGCGCATAATAAACCTATTTTAAACCGCTCTCGCACCTTTTACGACCCTGTAGATACGCATACACGCGCTCTTTTAATTAGTCGCGCGCGGCCAAATTCGTATATCTCGTCGTCGTTGTTGTCCTCGCGAAAACTCGCTCGCGCAGTGAGATTTATTCGCTCGAAACCCGATACCGATTTTACGAGGCGCAAGCGGAGGCCGAAACAATATCGTCGCCCACGGACACGTGTTTTACTGGTTTTCCGGATTTTTCGAAAGCCGATCCTCACCTTTTTCGCTGTCCTCGTCGCCTCGCTGCGTATATATGTGTGGTTTAAGGAGAGAGAGCGCGAGAGAAGGCAGTAAAAACGGACGCTCGTTCCGCGTTGTAAGACATCGGCAGTCGTTGCGCGGGCGCGACGATGGTTAAATAAGTGTAGCGGGGATATATAGGATGGGGAAGGGTTTCGAGAAATATGAGGTGTGAAGAGTAATATATTATATGTAGCTGGTGGAAGTGAAGCATCTTGGTTGGTGATTGAAATGTTATAACTAAATAATTGTTGTATACTTAAATTATGTGTGTAAATTATATTAGTTTTTCAAAATTAATGCGATACCTGAAAAGGCGATTAAAATCTTGTTAACGATTCTTGTTTTACACATAAATTTGTTTATAAATATATAGTATTTTATTTGTAATACTAAAGAACTGCGTTGCTCGTTTATTCGTTTTTCCTTTTCTTTTTATGGCTATTGCACTGAAATTCTCAATAAAAGAAACAGACACTAAGTTTTAAAATGTGTATATATACAGTCCCCAAAAATATACTTCAGAAAATATAAAATGCTCCATAAAATCGAATATCAAAAGCGACTGTTGTCATACAGAAAAGACTGCTTCCACACAGATGAACCAGCTGCGAGCTTATATACGACGGTAACTGTAACGTAATAGCACCGCACTTCCAAACACCCAGAATCATTTACAACCCTACACCCATAGAGAGACACACTTTTTCGACATACCACACACGCCGAACGGCCACTCAAAAACTGTATCACTCGTAACGTATACTGTACAAAACGAGACATCGGTCCTTCCCATCACCGCCAAAGGAACCTCTCACACTCAACCCCGCGGGGACACACACGCACGCATGTATATTTGCCCCAGCCGCTCGCTCGCGCGCTCTATTACACATCTCGAGTGCTCCGGCAGTTTTCCCGGAAAATCCTCAAAAAGCAGAGACGCGCGCGCGCGAGATCGTATTTCAGGACCGCTTCGCTCTGGCTAGTGACAAAACGCGTGTGCGACAACTCGTTCTCCCTCGTTTATTGGAGCCTCCTCTTCCGAGAACGGGCCCCAAAAAGTCGTAAAGTGCGCCAAGGCCGTAAATGAGCGAGAGAGAGAAACTTCGGAGTCGACGTTCGGCTGACGCGCTCGCGCGTTGACAGTGCGAGCGTTTACCGCCTATCGAGGCGTGGCGGTGCACGCGCAAGAGTTTATTAACGGAAGTCGGTGATGATGCGTGAGAGAGGTATAGAAGAGGCGTATTTTGATGCATTATTTTGAGATGTGTAGACGTGGTACTTCCTTTGCTGGTTTTTGGGCTGCTGATTGCGTGGAAACGTCTTGGAGTGTAAAAGACCATGAGTTGGATGACTTCTGGAATAAATTGAGATGTACTAAAAGCAAATTAGTCGTTACTAAGAATGAGAACTTTTCATCTTGATAATCTAGTTAAAAGGTACCTGAAATGCAGGTTGAAATGTGAAAGCTCTTTTTTATAATTTCGAAAAGAGATTTATATTTATATACTTAAATTTTTTTAATTCAACTTTTCGGGCTAATGAATGATTACTTTATTTGTAATAAGAAAAATTCATGATGCTTATATTTTTTAATACTTATTAAATCTAGAATATAGCTGAAATCCCAACTACAAAAGATTCTTTTTGAAAACTTGGTTTGACATTTCACGATGCATATTAATATATCAGAATTCCACTTACTTTACACGAACTGTATACTTATAAATGTAAATAAATCACGGAAAATTTATTTGGTTTCTAACAAATTGCATCCGAAACCAAACCAATGTACATTCATAATAGAAATATGACAATGCTCCACAGTGCCTCACAATTCGCACATTATTTCATCTCGAATAAATGAAAACCTTCACGAAACCTCTGCCAACGCTCTGAAATTCGCTACCCCAACATTTTCATCGTGTAAAACGATCCAAAGTACACGCCGAAAATTCACCATCCAACGAGCGTATTCACATCTACACACACAACACACACAAAACACATTTTCGTCGTCGTCGTCGTCGCCGTCGCCCGGCTGTATTTATAAGCAACAAATGACAAAGGTGACAAGGCGAGAAAACGCTGCGACGTGCCGAATTTATGTCTCTCGGGCTCGCTCTGCTCTGGCCATAGCGCGCGGGTGGGAAAGACGGGCGTCGGCCGCTTGAAATAATATTACTGCTACTTTGAAACATCGCTTCGCATAACGCGCGCCCGCGCGAAATTTACACGAGTCGCGCTGGTTTGTATGGCATTTTAAAATTAGACGTCCGCTTGACTGAGCGCACAGCAGCAGCAGTTATACAGCGCGACAATGTGCGCGCACGCGCGTATGTGTTGTACGTGTAAGCGAGGCGCGAAATCGCTCGCTTGTTCGTTATTTTTATGTCGCGTGTGCTCGCGCGCTTGTTAAATGTATTTTCGAATCGGAAATTGATAAAAAGTACAGGCGCTGTTTGAGTCCTTTTTTCATATTTTTGAACAGATTAAGTTGTTGAATGTTGGAGAGATGATAGCAGGTATATATTTTATACGTTTTAATTTATTGGCGCATTGGTGTTGTGTCGTCGATCATTTTTAATGAAAACACAGATATTTTATAAATATGATTTCATCATGTTTTTTTTTAAATATTTCAATTTTATTTTATCACTTTATGATAACAAATTTGTACAATCAAAATTTTATTTAATTTAATAATGAAAGTCAAATATTATGCCTCACTGTCAGAAAAGTTCCATATATATGTAGGTATACAATTTGTACATTTGGAATGTCCGCAAATTTTCTTTTGTTTGCACAAATGTACATATAGGCTTTGATTTACTGGCCCTGTTTGGTTGATTAGACAAGTTAGGAATCGATACCACATTGAAATAAGATCGCATTCTAATATTTATTATTCTGTTCTTAAAATTAAACATATAACTATACATCTAAAATAATTTGAATCATTAAAAACGATCAATATATGTATGCATAATAAGATCCATTAAAATTATCGCATGTTACAATCATCACTTCACTTCAGCGAGTACATTCAACTAAACTCACCAATCGTCGCATGTACACGCATCGCTATAATGGTAACATACAACCTTGTAGCCCACCAACATTCAGCAGCACACACAGCTCTCTCTCTCACTCTCTCGCTAGCGGACACGAGCCAGAAACACCGAGACAAACGCCTCCTCGGCTCCTTTCTCATCTTGGCACTCCATATACCCACTTCTTCTTCTTGCGCTTTTCACGGCGCAGCGCATCTGGTTTACGTCGCCACACGCGACTCATCGATGTTTATTATGCCCGCGCGCGACACGTTCTAACAGCCGCGCGCGCGTTTATCGCCCCGATAAATAACGCGATGCTCTCTCTCTCTCTCTCTCTCTCTCTCTCTCTCTCTCTCTCTCTCTCTCTCTCTCTCTCTCTCTCTCTCTCTCTCTCTCTCTCTCTCTCTCTCTCTCTCTCTCTCTCTCTCTCTCTCTCTCTCTCTCTCTCTCTCTCTCTCTCTCTCTCTCTCTCTCTCTCTCTCTCTCTCTCTCTCTCTCTCTCTCTCTCTCTCTCTCTCTCTCTCTCTCTCTCTCTCTCTCTCTCTCTCTCTCTCTCTCTCTCTCTCTCTCTGCGCTGAATTAACGGGAAACCGCGAATTACACGCGGAGAGACAGAGACCGAGAGAATTTTTGCTCAAGTGGAGAGAGTCGAGTGTGTGAATTGATTGCCGCGGTTAAAGACGACTGCTGAATTTTGAGAGGGGAGAGGGAGCATAACGCGAGTGTGTGAGAATTTCGATGCGAAGAATTTTGTTATTTATGAAGTGGAGGTGAGCGAGCGAGCGCGCGCGAGTTGCTTCGTTTTGTACGTTTTGTGAAGCGCATTTATCATCCGTGTAACGCCGTGTGTGTGCACTACTGCGCTGCTCGTATAAAGAGAAAGTCTTTTCATTTTAGATATTTTGTAGTTTGGCGTGTGTTGCTGTGTTATTTCGATGGGTCGCATTTCGCCACTCAAATATCTATGAATCGAGTGTAACTTTTGAGAATTCTGTATTTTGAAATATAAAATTTTATACATAAATCTTAACTTATATAGATATGCGAAAACTACTATTTACAGGGATGAATTGTACCTTTTTTTCTATTGCTAAAATATAAATATAGAATGAAAACGATCAAATAAAAATAAGATGATTAAACAATGCTAACCTGCGTCCCACTTGCTTATTATAAATTATTTCAAAACTATATCCGAGTAATTTTATATCGTCAACTAGGACACATCCACTCGGCGACCAACCGAACAGTCCCTCCTCTACTCCGATCAATGAATTTATCATCACCGCACCGCGCATCAACCCGCGCATCTTCCTCCGTCGGTTCCGCGAATCGAATCGCTGATGACCGCTGGCCTCTCGTCCCCGTCTCTCCAGCGACCGGATGTATATGTATACCTACCACACGTCGTCGCATTAGCCGATGTATCTTCGTATATACCGAACTTTTGTAACGCGTATAATTCTTATACACACGCACGCGCGCGTGCACACACTGCAGGAATCCGGTATCGGACAAAGGAGTTGTAGATCGGGAGATGCGTCAACAGTCCATGAGAAATGACCCTTATGAACGTCAACGCAAGAGAGGAGTGCATGTGTGTGTGTGTGGTGTGTATAGAAAACAAGCGAGCGTGTGCGGGGTTATGCGATGGAAGAGTTTAAAATCCACTTTGAGAGCTGGGAGGTGGCAGAGGAAGAAGGCCTAGGTTGAGTGATGACGGACACGTCGGGTGGGCAACGCAGATATTTGATATAACTGTATTCGTGTTGGGTTTTTACGAAAGCGCTTGGATGGGTGGTAAGGTTGATGGTGTGAAGAAATAGCAAGAATGTATATAGTTTTTCTAACTATTTAAAATAAATTTATTAATTGTTCAATTAAAGATTGGAACGCAAGGTTCATTTTACTTATAACAAATGTCGGTAAAAGCAACATTAAAGAAAAGTAAAATCTTCCTTTTGTTAAAGTGGAATCGGCATTGGATTCTAATACATTAAAACATCTTTAAAACAAATGGAGTTCCTATACATTTTCTGAAAAGGAACTTCTATTACGTTTTGAAACGACTCTTTGAACGGATACTCCTCTTTGGTAAGAAGATACTTCCTTTTTTTCAATGAATTTTCTAGTTTTATAAATATAATGTTATTTCCATTACAAACTTTTACGAAAGTAACTTTTACTTATTATTTATAATGCTCTTTCATCTTTTCCCCAAATCAGTTGATTTAGCTGATACAAAACGGTTAGATTAACTATAATTTTTTTTTCGCGTGTATTCATTCTTCATAATTCACAGTCTCAAAATTTTTCTATCATAATTAAGTCTTATTTCATTCGAGATACAGCAATTATCGTACATTATTGCGAATTTTTCAACAGACGATTTCTCTCTTCTGCTCGGCTATACACAAGCGCCTATTACACAAACTACCGCAGCTTTTTAATTTCCCACATTCGCAAACGCCATCACCCGTGTGCTCCCCCAACCAACGACCGGACAATAACAAACGCGGCAACAGAAATCGCACCTCTCGGCCGCTCTCGCATCGATTACGCACACACACAGCTCGCAGGCGAATGGCCCGTGTTCGCGAGCGCGCGCGCGTTTATGCACACAGTTGCGCGGGGTGTATACGCGAGCCGTTATAATGCGAACGCTCGTGTACAGCGACGCTAAATGCAAGCGTGCGCGCATTATACAGAGGGAGCGAGAGAGGCGCGTGCGGAAACGCATGTTTCGGACTGCAACGACTTCGCAGGGCAGCGCGCGCAAGCGTAGAAACGTTTATGCGCGCGGTTTACACACGCGGAAAGCCCATCGGCCGTAATACGCGCACCGCTTGAGAGATAATTTATGGTGGGGAGAGAGAGGAAGGGTTGCAGCGCGCGAATGTTGCTGTTTTATTGGAGCAGATTTCGCATATCGATTGAGGGGGGTGACGTGGGATTTGGTCGTAGGAACAGCGGCAAGTTGGTGTCGTTTGTAGAGGCGCACTTGAAACAAAATTGTTGATTACAGTATGAAATGTATGAGTAAGAAGAATAAGTATAAAAATTTAGTGGGGGTTCATTGCACTAATAAAAGTCTGTACTTCAATATTTATCATATTTAATATACTGTTATTTTCTAAATAAATTATACAAAAGTTGCTTTATACTCTATAAGAATACTTTCACTTGCGAAATAAAATGACCAAGACCAAGTAATGCAAGTTGCTGAAGCGTTTAGCAAATTCACAAATTATACACTAAAAATATATTATATCTGCGTCATTTTATCAACGTATCAAACGAATTTTGTCAATCGCTCTAAAAACCATCGCGGAATGTGCACGAAAAGCGCTTAAATACTACTAAAAATGAAATAACAAAAATCTACTCGAAGACAAATTACACGTTCTCTCCGCGAGTGCAGCGTGATGAAGATCTTCTCCGAAGGCATCAAATCAAAACCTCGTGACGCAAGTTCTCTCTCTCTCTCGCTCTTCTTCGCGCCCCTCGCCGCAACAATTATAAACGCGCTCGCGCGTCATTGCCCGCGGCGACGCGTTAATCACTCTCGCCCCGAGTAAATTTACTAGGCGCGCGCGCGCGCGTGGATAAATATATATAAGGCCGCGTATCATCCCCTTCAATTTCCCTCGCGGGCGCGTCGGCCTTCGTTGAACACGCGGGCCGTTTAGCAGCCACGAGGCGCGTAATATATATCGCACACGGTGACGCAAGATCCGTCTTTCTTCTAAGATCTGCGTATGTGTATATTTTCGCGCTCGCGGAGGTTAATAGGCACGAGAGAATTGCAGCAGAAGTCGAGTATTATTCTTCGCGCGCGCTGCAGCTTCGCGGAGTGAGCGATTCGCTTGGAGTGAGGCCAAAACCGGCGGGCGGTGAGGTGCACACGTGCGTGAGGGCTGGTTGGGGTTTTCACTTTCGGATGGGATATGGGTTCTTTAGAATTTTTTATAATGAGCTATGGATTTATCAGAAGTTTGAATAATAATTAAAGGAGAAATCAAAGTAGCAGGATTTTTTATTTAATTATAAACACCAGTGCACATTTGGCTTTATAAATTGTATCACTGAGAAAAGGATTTGTTTACTGTTAACATGGCATTGTAACTGTTAACATGCGTATGTTTAAATATGACCAAATATAGGCATTGTAACAGTTATAATGCCGTGTTAACAGTTAAGTTACCATGTCCTCATAAACAATTACAATGTGTTACCTGAGAATATTGATATTGTAATAGTTACAATATGCTTATTATAGTAGTTTTTGAATCTAATGGCCAATTTTTTACCAGGATAGTGTTGTTTTATAACAAAAACGTTTGAAATAAAAACATCATTTATTTTTTTACTCCAACGTTTCGGATATTTTGATTGTTTATCCTGATGAGGGGCATAAACAATAAAAATGTCCGAAACATTTGAGTAAAAAACTAAATGGCGTTTTCATTTCAAACCTTTTTATTATATAACAATATCATCCTGGTAGAAAAGTGGCTATTAGATTCAAAAACTACAACTTAAACAAGAACTTCTACCATCAGCTACTTTAAAATCTGAATATGTCTATTCGTTAATATAGATATTGTAACTATTCCAATATCATATTTTATCCTTAAACATGTCAAATAGTTGTATTTCAAATAGATAAATATGTTAGCAGTAACAATATTCTTCTCTCAGTGTAGTTTAGATTCATTAGAAGGCACTTTTGTGTTGATGGAAAATTGAAATCATCGCTGGATCTGGAAATTATTTTGATACTCAATAAAAATTTACGAATATCATTAAGTATTAGTTCAATAAACATGCATACTGCCAATGAATATCGATGCATAAAGTTAAAGATTCAACGATCAATATAAATTTCAAATCTAAATTATCTACCTTTTTTAAGTTTAATGTATGAGCTATTTTGAATTTCAAGGCAGTGGATTTAAAAAAGAAGAATTCTCACACTGATTTTTCAGGCGAAAAACGATAATTCATAAATTTTTATAAATAAACAACAAAGAATACGGTATTTTTCGATTTCTCGAAACAAAGTATATACGTATTCCACGAAAATCCTAACAAATTCCATCATAAAAATATGACAGCTAACAAACGAATATATCTCTCTTTCTAAAAAAAAAATAGCACAATAAATAATATCTCTCTACTCATGATCGCCGATTCACAGAACTCGCGTCTTTGAGAGCCAAATTATTTATAGCCGATTCGTTGCTCCGGTCATTACTAGGCTCGAATCCCCCGGATTAAGGGAGAAATTTCGCGGGCGCTTGTTAAGAGCAGTGCAGCAGCAGCAGCGGCGGCGGCGGCCTCTGAAGTATTTTCACTTGTCGACGCCCCGGATATGTGTGCGCGAGCGAGAGGGATTTTCATTGATTAACGCCGCCTAGTTATTTTTACCCCTCGCGGAGACACTTGTAGCTCTTGTAATTTTCGGCTCGTTGACGTTTTGATTTACTCGAGCCCTTTGATGCTCATGTAGAACCCGGTGTACTGATAAATTGATGATTTATATTAAGGGGGGCTGCTAGAAGCGCGTGTGCACTTGTTTTGGCTCGTTAGTTAAATTCTGTAGGCGATTCTTTTCGTTTGACGCGGCGCACTTAAAAGCGCCTCGAAAAATAAGTTATGTTTTTACATAATTTTATTTTTTAATCAGCACTTTCGATATAATTAGCTAGTAGGTATATGTTTTATTTCTCAAAACTTGTATATTGAATAATAATAATAATTCTTATAAATATATTCTCTCAAACCGGAAATCATATGAATATTCAATTATAAATAAAATACTTTTCGGTCAAACAGTATGGGCAGCTGTATTTTTAAGTACACTGAATGTAAGATCACCAAGAATATAATGAATATTTTTACATATTAGTTTGCAATGACACAAATTGATTCCAAAACTGATTTCGATATACTTTTACAACTATATGCCGTGCATAAATCTTTGCATGAAATAATACTCTTGTGAAAATTAGTCTCACGTTCATGAACCGAATTTCACCGCTTAATTCAGGTCTATCAACTCCACCGTTCCTCCAACCAAAAAGTTCTCTCTCTCTCTCTCGTTCTCTCTCGCTCGCTCGACACTCGAAAACCAGCCTGGGGAATATAAGTAAATAAGCGAACACGGCGAGCGGTAGCGCACGAAGCCGGTAAAAGAGAGGAAGCCCGAGAGCAGAGCAAAGCAGAGAGATAGTTCGAGCGAGCGCGCTATACCCGGCCCCGGAATCGAGCAAAGTTTGTCGTCGGCATTAAGTCACTCGTGGCGTTATTTATAGCGAAGAGAGAGAGAGAGAGAGAGAGAGAGAGAGAGAGAGCCGAGAGCGGCGCACGTACACTGCCTCTCTGCAACCCTTACCGCACAGTTTGTCGCGCGCGAGCTCGCTGGCCTCTGGGAGTGTCGCTGACAATCCCGGCTTTAATGAAAAGTCATCCTAAATCTTGTCTTTTAATTTGCAATCGCGGCCAGCCGAGCGAGCGAGCTCTCGAGAGTGCTGCCGAAGAAGGAGGAAGAGGAAGAGGAGGAGGACGAGGCGGAGAGGAGCATTGTTTTACGGAGCGATTGATTCACGCGCGGGGACTGCTGCGAGAGAGGGAGAGGAGGAAGGTTTAGAAGCAGGGTTGTGGTTTAGAGGTTTAGGTTTTTGTACAAATGTTTTAGTGAGAGGGGAAGGAGAATTGATGGGGGAACAATTAAGGCGGGGTATACTCGATGTGCTAAAATGCCGCGAAGAGTCGTGGGAAGTTACACTTACAAGGATTTCGGCGGGCATTTGAGAGTCGATTTCTGGTATCTAGAAATGAAGCACAGTGTTTCTAATTCCATTTCATAGGCCTTTTTTCTTGAGATATGGACAATCTAATCTCAAATATCCTCTATTTCGTTAAAAAATGAGGTCTCTGCTGTCGACTGTTACATTGCAAGTATTTATGATACGAAAACGAGCAAAAATAATTATAAAAATAGACAATAAAAGATCAAATTTAAGCTCTCATTTGTTTGAAAAATATCGATTTTTCAGGAAATTATAAGCAATCAAAGATAGTGTAAGAAAACGGTCAAAAATTTTTCTTCATATTTTAAGCAGTTCAATGGATCGTATTTTTAATCATTTTTTACTCTATCTTTGATTGCTTATAATTTCCTGAAAAATTAATATTTTTAAACGAATCAGAGCTTTAATTTTAGCTTTTGCTGTCTATTTTTATAATCTTTTTTGCTTGTTTTCGTATCATAAATACTTGCAATGTAACAGTCAATAGAAGAGACATCATTTTTTAACGAAATAGAGAATATTTGAGATTAGATTGTCCATATCTCAAGAAAAAGGGCCTATAAGATGAATTAGGAACACTGAGCTTCATTTCTAGATACTTGAAATCGATTCTCAAATGCCCGCTGAAATCCGTTTCCGGGGGGGGGGGGGTGCACTCTCCTTGTTAGTGTTCGGAATATTTTAGTCGGTAAATCAAATTTGAGATATTTTGATGTGAGAGTGTTTATATCAATCATTTCATGCGGTATTTATAGTTATACTATTATAGTTCAGTAGAAATTAACATACAATCACATTCGAGTACATAATTTAACAATCTACTCATAATATAATATAGAGATAACTTGGAACGAGAATTTTCTTATTGGAAATATTCAATGCTATGTTGGTCAGTTTATAAAATGTGCTACTAAAATATTATGAATAAATATACTTCCAGTAAACTTTTCAAGCAAATCTTAGTTGTATATATCCTAAATCTAAATTATATAAATAATGACCCCAATTGCATTGAAATTGATATTAAGTAAAATCGAAAACATATACCTATATAAAAGACTACCTTCGAAGACTTAGCGATATTCATTCAAGGATATACTAAACCAATAAGTTTTTATTCATGCTTTAGCTTCTTTAAATCATAGCTCAGTTCAATGTTTTCTACTACAGTATTCGACTTCTGACATATTATTGGTTTTCTCTCCAATGCTAAATCAGCACTTGAAACATTCAACTTATATGTAGACAAGTCTATGCAAGACGTTTCCTTTTTACGAAGTAGTCCAATAAATTTAATGGTATCTTATCGCGTCTCGTCTTATAATTTATTCTTGTTTTAAATGACTATTCCAAATAGTATTTTAAACATATACTTATCGCTAGAAAAAATCCCTTCTGTTTAATCACAGTGATTAAGGTAAATCTTTTTATAAATTAAAAAAAAAACGTTAACGTTAAATAAATTCACACTACGTTATTACTAATAGTTTCCTGAGCTCATGTAAAATATCCCATAAGTTACATCCTTAGTGCCCCTCGTTTCATCACCCGACAAAAGCTCGGAACAGTGCCCCTCACTCTCATCAATCGTCATCCTCCTTCTAATAAAGTTTTGAAAGCTGTATCAAAACACGATCGTGTGCGCGCACGCGCTCTCCGCACTCCACATGAACGATGAATGAAACCAACTCTCTCTCTCTCTCTCTCTCTCCGCACGTGTGTCGCGCTATACTCGCATGAATCGACGTCGTTCTAGCGGCTCGACTTCCGCTTTTTAATTCCGACACGCGTCTCATAAAGTCTCCCCCTCTCCCTCCCTCTCTCTCACTCACTCACTCTCTCGCGAGATAGTTAAGACATACGCGCGTGAATGCGTCGCCTGTGCGTCCCGCGAGCAAGCTGTCGAGGGGCTAATAAAGCAGGCCACGATAGCACGCCGGAGCGAGAGAGAGAGAGAGAGAGAGAGAGAGAGAGAGAGAGAGAGAGAGAGAGAGAGAGAGAGAGAGAGAGAGAGAGAGAGAGAGAGAGAGAGAGAGAGAGAGAGAGAGAGAGAGAGAGAGAGAGAGAGAGAGAGAGAGAGAGAGAGAGAGAGAGAGAGAGATTAAAACGCGTACGTGAGTATTCGGAGATGGCGAGCGAGATGCCGGGGAAGAAAAATTTTCCAGATAATAGCTGTATGGTGTGTGTAGGGGGCGCGGTGCGGAAATTTAGTGGCTGCCTAGTCGAAAGTTGGTACGTACGTGTTTCGAAGTAATTTTGTGGGGAGATTGTTGCCGAGTAGTAAATATAAGTGAGTAAGCGTTATGTGGTAAGGTATTTATTTTACTGAAAATTTGTTCAGTATTTTTCAAAACGTAAAACCAATTTACTTGAACTAAGTGGTACTTGAAGCAATGAACTTTCTGCTGCTGTTTTGCAATTCTTTTTTTGATAAAACAGGTATAGATAAATTTTCAACAAACGCACATTATGAGTGTTTTAATATTGTTTGTTTTTATTTACAGAACCCTAAGAAACAATCAAGAATAAAAGTCAATCTTCAGAACAAAATAATAATTGACAGCAGCAAAGAAGAGACTAAAAGAAAAGCCAAAGTAGCTGATCGAACGACAGAAAGCTGCGGCGCGGCCGACAGAAGCACGGCGTATTTAGCTGACTCCACAGACTTTTAACGGAACTTAATTAACGTCTGTCGTTGCTCTCGGCTTTAGCTCTATAGGTTTACGAGGAGGGATTTCGCGTCGACCGGTGACCGGCGCATATATAACACATTCGTTCTTTTTCTCTCTCCCTCTCTCTTTCTCTCTCTTCCTCCGACCCTCGTAAACGTCACTACATCTACGCGAAACCCGAGCGTCGCTGCCGAAGATGAATTAATAAGGAACTGGTCGAGAGGTATCGATTAATTTCTTTCGAAAAACCGCGAAACGCCGATGCTTACGCGTACACGTATACGGGCGCGCGCGCACGCGTGTGTGTGTACAAGAGCGATTATAAATCAGCGCCTGCGTGGACATGCGAGCTTTAATTAAAATTTTAATGAAGCCAAGAGCGAGTGCCTGAATTATCCAATGGATCAATATGTGAGAGCTGGGCGCCCGCGCGCATCTAGTTGCGGTTAAATTTATTAGAAGTGCTTCGGGAGATAAGGTAATTATTTTATTACTTTGTCTGATAAATAAAACACAGTGAAACAGAAGTTGTCGGTGCTGTAGTGTATGAGTCACAACATCTTGTGAAATAGTAAAATGCAAATTGCGTATATAAATCATGGATAATGTAAATTTGTGGTTTGATGGTGTGTCGGGAGAAAAATTGTCTTATATGCTGAAAGGACCAAAAATATGTATGTTTTAGATGAGAACTGTTTTCTTTTTTTTTTAGCGTTACACGGTTGGATACGACAGCGATTTATAAAATAATCGTTAATTATGGGAATCATTGTCTCCACATAAGAAAATTTGAGATTGTTTATTATGGAATCAAATTTAAGACTTTGAAGCAACTTGCCAATTAGGAATTCTTAATTCATTTGAACACTTTGTAAGTATAATAGAGCAAATAATATTTATAAGTTAAGGTGATTCTTTCGCGACTCCCTGGTCAAATCAGTGCTGAATGAAGTTTATCTAAAATTTTAAAAAACCATAGTTTTAATGTCATTTATTTATTGCTTCCTCCGTGAGGAAACTTTATGATAGTGAAACAAACATTTTTTGAGAAAATGTGTTATAGGAATTTTGTTTACCACATTGGAATCGAAATAAATTATTTTTAGAAAATGTCCGTATGGATATGTGTGTGTGTGTGTGTGTGTGTGTGTACAATTTTTTTTAGTTTAATTTTTATAATTTTAAAGTTAGAATATTTTTGTGAATGGGAGATTTATTTTTTAAATAGTGTAAACGTTTTAATATTAATTTATTTAGATTGAATAGTTTTAATATTTATTTTTATTGTTTTATTAATTTCTTCAATGATTATATTTTATTGTTCTGAATATATAAATCATGATAATTATAATGTACGATTTTTTATTTAATTTTTTTTTATTTTATCAATATTAGTAATAGTTTTGTGTCTGTGTGCGTGCGTGCGTGCGTGCGTCTGTGTGTGTATGTATATGTATGTCCGTATACGCTGATATCTCATGATCTACTCGACCGATTTCAACCACACAGGGATCATTTTTTAGATTATCCTTACACAGTTTCCTAGTAGAAACATTAACCAATAGTTTACAATCGGTTGGCGAAATCGGAACGAGTTCGTTAACGGTTTAACCAACTCTTTTAAGGTAGTTCCTCAATATTCGTGAAGATGGGATTAAAACACCAAAAAATTCTATTACAATCTTTAAAAAACAAAGAAATTTTTCCAATTTTTTTATATGTAGGTTGTCGACCTAATTTTCAAGAAAAAAATTATTGAACATGGTTACTTTTACATTGAGAGTAAGTGAGGGCCATATAACCTATAACAGGAAATATAGGATTACTTCATCAAAAAACGGGACTTCAAAAAGAAAAACATAGCTTAAGAAGGATGAAATTCGTCTCTTTCTTTCAAGTTTATCAAAAATGTGTCAAGCCGAACTTTTTAAAAAGATATGAATGATTATAAACATAAATAGCAGACGACATGCATGAGAGAGACAGAATGATGTGCATGGTATAGGTTCTGCTCTCACTGAGCGTATTAAACTATAGCATGACTATAGCGTATTAAAGAACTACCTTAAAATGCTACTAATTTCGTCACAAAATGATGGTTCACTTAGCCAACAATTGAACCAATCATTGTAAAAATTCTATAAATTTATGTACTGAGTTAATACAAAATTACTAAAATAATAAATTATTCATTTGGTATATAATAAACATTTTAAGGTTAAATATATTTTTTATAAAAATTTTTTTATTATAAATGACACTTCTTTTGTTTTTGAAATGTTATATTTGCTCTTTTTCCGAACCGTTGGTTAACCATTGGCTTACACTTGTTGTAACCGTTGGCTAAAAAAATTATCGTACAATTACTTCACCAGCCATTTTTGCTAGCTTATTTTCTACCAGAGTTGGGATCAATTTTCTATTTTTGTCAAAATCGATTTTTTTTTGGTTTATAGCGATTTTTCAATTTCAAAAATTTTAATTTTCGATTTTTTACTGTTTAGAACTATTATTTTTTTTATATTATGAATTCACTCTATGCAGGATAAAATTCTCTACAATTGTGAAAAAACAAATCGCTAACTATATTTAGTCATAAGTTATTGATGAAAACGTAATTTTTTGGAAATAGGTTATATTTCGAAATTAAAAAAAGATATTGACATGAATATTCGTTTGGTTATAAAGAATATGGAATACTATAATTTTCTAAATTTTAATATTTTTTATTGATTATTTTTGGAGAAAAAAAAACTTTATAAAAAAAGTGATTTTTCCCCGTTGCATAACTAGAGTAAAATTGGATTAATCGTTTTGAAACTTTTTTTAAGGGTAGATTTTGGATAGCTTACGAATGAGTTCTTTGGACAAAAGGATTGGTCCATAAATTTAAGAGATAGGTAGATGTAGGAGTTACTGTGCCCTCTTGAATTACTGTGCCCTATCTTTTAACACAGGGCGCGGTAACCGAGGCACTGTAATTAAAAGCCATATTCTTATGGGATGTCAGTAATTGCCGCACGGATCACCCAAAGTCGTATTGATATTTGAACGTTTATTGTTAATCTTGCGTAAAACTTTGTTTTAATCGATCAAGATGTATGTTTAAATTAATAAAATGAGTTTACTGCTCAACACAATGTTCGTTGTACAATTTTACTCGACTAAACATCTAAGAGGTTATGTTAACCACACAGTAACTCCCACCGCTACCCTATTTGAGGTGGAAATTTTTTAAACCTTTTTCCAAATCGTAATTTCTTAAGAACCGCATGATGTATCAGCTCGAAATTTATAGACAATTTTGATTGAGATATTTAACTAGAAAAATTTCCGTATTTTAAAAAGTAATTTTCTTTGTTGTTCGATAAATGGAGTAAAATTGATTTAACCGTTTTGACATTTTGTGGAGATGTAGAGTTTGTATATTTTTTTTATAAATTACTGAGATTAGTATCTAATT
Source organism: Torymus aiolomorphi (assembly GCA_036365515.1). Lineage (NCBI taxonomy): Eukaryota > Metazoa > Arthropoda > Insecta > Hymenoptera > Torymidae > Torymus > Torymus aiolomorphi. The sequence continues at coordinate 74,083,887 of CM070874.1, read as the reverse complement.
ATGAAATACAATCAATTTTCGTTTTTAGCCATAAAGTTAATTGAAAAATAACTAATTTCTACCAGGGTTATTGTTAAGAATAAATAAAATTAATCTAAATATAAAATTAGTCTAAATAAGGTTTAGACTTACATCAGTATTTTGAAACTGTTTTGTTTGATATAGGACGCTACTTAAGTGAATACTAGATCCACTTTTTTGTCTCTCACTCGATACTACGCTATAGAATGTGTAATGCTGAAACATTCATACCAAATTAATAAATGTGACTTTCCTAAGCAAATAATATATTCGATAATTTTGTAATAAACAATTGAGCATTATAATTTCATTACCAATAAGGTAATAATGACATATTTTTCTTATCCACCAAAGAATTCTGTTTATATTGAATTTTTTTACCGAAGCATTAAAAATGGTGAATATGCTTAATTAGTTTAATAAATATTTAATTTATTATACTATATCAAATTTATTTGATGGAATACTGTAGAAAAAACTATGGAGAGCTCTCTAATCGTTTAAACGTTTGCGCCACAGGTCAGCTCAGCGCTACTGCGCAGGCGCACCGGACCACTTCGCATCTATCGCTCGTAACCGCTAGGTGGCGTAAACAATCCCGCACGTGAAAAAAAGTTTTCCAGGGCATATAAGAGCCAGCAAACGTTGCATCAGCATCGATTTACGGCCTTTTTGGCTAAGAGATCGAAGTGTATGAAAAGTGTTTTTTTTTCTCAAGAATTTGCATAAGGAAAATTGTTTAATTATGCTTTTTTTCGTTTCTGTTTTAAAATATTCTTACCATTATTTGTATGTATTACTACAATTAATGGTATTAATAATATATTTCTATAAATAACCAATATTAATTTGTAATACGAAATAATTATGGTCATTTAAATAAAGCTATAATAATTTTTACAAGATAAAAATTACTGTCGCGTGAATAGAAAAATAACTTCATGTTTTAGTAGGAAATTTTAATGTTTATATTTAGATTTTTAAGCAGTTTCCACGCTACCCTTGAGGTACTGTTATTAGCCCATTGAATTTTTTTAATTAAATTTTAGTTATCGCATGATAGAATTTTATTTACTAACTTACAATCGCACGACATGATACGATTACTGAATCAGTCTCATAATAAAATCATGTAATATAAAGATACGAATTCGTGGATTCATCGCCTGTAACCATACTATACGATGGGAGTTATTCTTCCTCCATACCACCACCCTTACAAAAAGTATTTTTTAATAAATACTTTGAGTAAGAACAACTACAAACCTATTACCAGCCTCTACCAAGTAAATGTTCATGCAATGGAAGGATCGTTATAATATTTTTTTTACGTGCAAAATATATATATATATATATATATATATATATATATATATATATATATATATATATATATATATATATATATATATATATATATACCGGGTGTCCCATTTTAAAACCACCAGGCAAATATCTCGAAAACTAAGGGAGATGGAAAAAAACTTTTAATACAAAAGTTGTAGGGTTCAGAGGGGCCCAACTGATCGTGACCTTGGTTATGACCTTGAGGTCATTTATCAAGTTCATTTCAAGGTCAAATCGATTTTTTCAAATGGGAACCCCCACTTTTGACCTCGTAAATGGAAAGAGCGGAAAATTTTACGTTCAGATATGACCTTGAGCCAAGGTCATGGTCATGGTCATGGTCATGTTTAAAATCAAAATCAATAAACGCATCAAAACATTCCCATAATTAGGTATACGAGACAAATTGTTAAATACAAAAGTTGTAGGGTTCAGAGGGGCCCAACTGATCGTAACCTTGGTTATGACCTTGAAGTCAATGATCAAGGTCATTTGAAGGTCAAATCGATTTTTTCAAATGGGAACCCCCACTTTTGACCTCGTAAATGGAAAGAGCGGAAAATTTTACGTTTAGATATGTCCTTGAGTCAAGGCCATGGTCATGGTCATGTTTAAAATCAAAATCAATCAACGCATCCAAACATTCCCATAATTACGCATACGAGTGTTAAATACAGAAGTTATAGTGTTTGGAGGGGCCCAACTGATCGTGACCTTGACCATGAACTTGAGGTCAAGGATGATGTCGTTTGAAGGTTAAATCAATTTTGTTTAACGGCAACCCTCACTTTTGACCTCGTAAATAGAAAAACCGAAAAATTCTGATATGACCTTGGGTCAAGGTCATGGTCAAAGTTATGGTCAGTTTCCGTGCAGGTCACCTAAGGCAAGGTCGGAGATGATCAAGCCAGCTAAAAATTCATTGGAAAATTCCACGTTCATGTGTATTTAGTCATAGGATCCAAGTGTTTCGGTCACCATTTACTGAAGAAGATGCTCAAAAGTTGCACCATTTACTTGTTGACAACATTCTATTCTCCTTTTAAAGTTTCTAACAGTATTTAATAATACTTGACGTGGAATACTTAAGCAGATTTGTGTAATCCTTTGAATCATGTCATCTCTTGTAGTTGGCCTGTTGCGGTAGACTGTATTTTTTAGGAAGCCCCATAAATAAAAATCTGGAGATGTCAGATCTGGAGATCTTGGTGGCCATGCTACGGGACCTCCTCTACCAATCCATCGACCGTTAAACCTTTCATTAAGAAAATCTCTGACAATTCTGGGATAATGTGGAGGAGCACCATCTTGTTGTAGCCACATTCTGGCCCTTGTATGGAGATCAACGTTTTCTAGAAAGAGTGGCAGCTCGTCTCTCAGCAACTGTAAATAAGTATGTTGAGTTACGTGACCTTCAAAAAAATAAGGTCCAATCAGACATCCGTTAATAATACCACACCATACCGTTACATTCCAGCGATGCTGATGATCAACTTCTCGCATCCAATGAGGATTAACAGGAGACCAGTAGTGGCAATTATGGCGATTCAACATACCAGTACTCTGAAATGTAGCCTCGTCGCTAAAAAGAACATTGTTAAAGAAATTTTCATCATCAGTAATTTGTTGTGTTGCCCATTGGCAAAATGTTATTCTCCGTCGATAATCTTCCACAGTTAAAACTTGATTTAGAGTAATGTGGTAAGGATGGTAACGCGCATATCGTAAATATCTACTGGCCGTAGATCTTGGAATACCCATTGTTAACTCGATTTCGCGTAAACTGACATGAACATTTAAATGTACCATGGCTAGAACAGCAAGAAAGCGAGGATTATTTTCATAATCGTGTTCATTCAGTGTCCTCCTTCTTCGAACGAAGTTTCCTTGTCGACCGCGCAGTTCAATGTCACGTATTACCGTATGATCAGGATGTTGTCGTTGAGGGAACCGAGCACGATACAATCTGCTTGCCTCTCGATAGTTTCGTCGACATTCTCCTAAAATAAGAAGAATGTCAACTATTTCATTAGCAGAATAGTCAGGCATTCCTTTTAGTTGTAAATGCAATTATTTATCAAAACACACCACAAAAGAAATAATATGTTATTATACTATACAATATTTTAAAACGAAAAAGTTTAATTTTCTGTGCCAATATAAGTGTGCTCAATTTGAAAACAATTTGATGTGAACAGTAATAATTATTGACTATTACCGATCAATGCTGAATACTACCGGTCACTATTGGATACAGGTGGTCAACACTTATTAACTTTTGTTATTATTTGATATAAGTGGTTAACCCGGGTAAATATTGATAATAGTAAAAATAGTAAAATTTTCCGCTCTTTCCATTTACGAGGTCAAAAATAGGGGTTCCCATTTGAAAAAATCGATTTGACCTTCAAATGACCTTGATCATTGACCTCAAGGTCATAACCAAGGTCACGATCAGTTGGGCCGCTCCAAACCCTACAACTTCTGTATTTAACACTCGTATGCGTAATTATGGAAATGTTTGGATGCGTTGATTGATTTTGATTTTAAACATGACCATGACCATGACCATGGCCTTGACTCAAGGACATATCTGAACGTAAAATTTTCCGCTCTTTCCATTTACGAGGTCAAAAATGGGGGTTCCCATTTGAAAAAATCGATTTGACCTTCAAATGACCTTGATCATTGACCACAAGGTCATAACCAAGGTTACGATCAGTTGGGCCCCTCTGAACCTTACAACTTTTGTATTTAACAATTTGTCTCGTATGCCTAATTATGGGAATGCTTTGATGCGTTGATTGATTTTGATTTTAAACATGACCATGACCATGACCATGACCTTGACTCAAGGCCATATCGGAACGTAAAATTTTCCGCTCTTTCCATTTACGAGGTCAAAAGTGGGGGTTCCCATTTGAAAAAATCGATTTGACCTTCAAATGACCTTGATCATTGACCTCAAGGTCATAACCAAGGTCACGATCAGTTGGGCCCCTCTGAACCCTACAACTTTTGTATTAAAAGTTTTTTTCCATCTCCCTTAGTTTTCGAGATATTTGCCTGATGGTTTTAAAATGGGACACCCGGTATATCTATTGTGAGAATATGTATGAATATATTCATCAAGTAAAAATGCCGATATCATTACAATTTTTTCAATTGAATGAGCATATAATAATCACAAGGATCGTCGTACGATTATTACATATGATGAAATCATGTCATATAATCATATTAAATAATCACAATATAATCTTTATGACTATTATTGAAATCTAACAAATGACTAAAACTAATTTGAAATAATTGAAATAAAATAACGAAATAAAATTAATAAACCGATCCAAAACATTGCCAACGACGAGTTTCTTAATTGATAAATATTCTTTGAGAGGAAAATAGAAAAAAATTGAATTACAAAAAATTTAGAATTTTAATGTTAAACAAAATTTATTTAGAATATAAATTGTGAAACTTGAATAGTTCAAAATGTTTTTTAGTGAACTCATAATTAAATTTGTTCAAGCCATACGCGTTACAATAGCATCTACCAAAACATCTAGCGTTTAATAATGAAATAGAAGTACTATTACGCTTTTCATCTTTAATTTCCTTGACATCAGAAAAAGTTCTTTCCGGTTCCGCATTTGAATGAGGAAGAGAAAAGATTGCTTCCGCCAACTTGTTTAAAGATGGAAAACGTAAGTTTGTACCAGCGTCATCTTTCATACTTCTTACAATTTTCCAAAATTCTTCTACATCTAATTTAACATATTCTTCAATTTTATCCTTTTCAAAATCAAACGGTAAGCTTCGCCATTCAACGACTATATGAACTTTATTGATAAACGGGAAATAATCACAGACATCTGATAAATTTGGAAAAACTTCTCTCTTTTTCATACTCAAAGCAATTACTGCTTCTAAAAACACTAATTTTTTAAGTAGAGTATCATTTTCCAAAAGTCTCCTCCTCATATTTTCAAGAGCAGTAATATAAAATTTCTGACAATTTTTCAAACAAATATCTGACACGTCCGATGGCAAAGTTTTGATAATTTCTGAACAAGAAGTATTCAAGTACATTTCAGTTAAAGATTTAAAATTTTTCTGAATATTGAAATCAGTATCAAAAATACTAGAAAGTGCTTCAGCATTAATGAAATTCATACTAATCTTTTGCATAAGTCCTTGTATACAAATATATAATTTATGTATCATTAAACTTTTAGTTTGGAACAAAGCGTTGAAAGAGTTGAAGTAATTTAAGACAAACTCCAAAAAATGAGCATAAAATTTGACACATTGATCAGTTAACAATTTATAAATTCTTTCCTCATTACTTATTTTAGAAGTAGAATTTGATTTTTCATTTTCAGTTTTACAGCTGTTAAAAACTTTTAAAGTAAAATAATGCTCTAAGGCTGGCCATAATTCAAGCAATCTTTCTTAACTTTTAAAACTTTCAAGCCAGCGCGTTCCTGATAGTTTTAGCAATTTGTTTGTTGTATCGCAAAACATTTTCGTAAATTCATCGAAAACAATTATAACATGTTTTTACAATAACTCAAAAAATTACTATCACAAAACTTCCTTTAGGAGGAAGCAAAATTTTCTTCGACCCGGGGGGGGGGGGGCCCAGTCCTCGACCCGTGCCAGGTTTTAACTGTTTAAGTCGTTGTATATATTTTTGTTGTAGCACAGACTATGGATTTAATATTAGAAGCACAAAAAACAGAAATTCCCTGGTAGAAAATTAATCATAAGTTGGCCAGAATATGGCTAAGCCATATGCTGGTTAAGCATATTCTGGCCAACTTATGGTTAATTTTCTACCAGGGTTATGCGACCTCTATTATGCAACCTACCGTACCCTACCGTACCGGTCGGACAGCAGTAATTCGTGATAACTCGATTGTTACTACAACTTCCACACCACCTTATTCCCCACCACTTAAGACTCTCCTACCTTTAACATAAAAGCAGGTAACAATTTAAAATTTTTATATGTTATTTCTTAACTTAAAAAAAGATTACATGAATTTTTTCAGTATTTTTCATCGCGCATTTTTTGGAGAAAATAATTTTTGAAAAACGAGTTTTTAACGTAGGCTCTTACGGAAGATTGCGGTTATGTGGTCTTTCAACATAAAAATCCCTTACAAAAAAAGCAGTAATAAAGTTAAGAAACCTTTAATTGAATAGAAAAATAAAAGAATAAAAACGCAGACGGGTTTTGGTCGCTTGTCAGGCATTTGGGAAAGAAATAAGCAAAAACGTAAACAAAACACCGAGTTCGTTGGTTGGGCGAGATGGTTGGCGGTGGGCAGTGAGCGCCCGCGGGGAGAGAGGGGACCCTCCTAGCCTCGCCCCACCAATGACATGATTCAGATACGTTAACAATATAAGTTATTGAATATATTTTTTTTTAATCGCAAACAATGGACAGAGGGACAATACATTATATAATGCTTAAATTTTCGCTTTTTTGGAAAATCAAAATGGTTCTAACTTTTTTTAGGGAAGGTGTTAGGGTCTATAACTATACAGAGTTCCATTTTGAGACCATTTCTAGACTAAAGAAACTGATCAGTTCTTAATACCTTTAGAATACTCAATAAGAAGCTTGTGCTTATCTTCGATAAACTCATTCTATTGTTCAATCTATTAAATGGGCGAATAATAGGGGAAAAACCGTTCCACCGGGCGCTAGAAACTGGACAAGAGAAATTCACATTTTATAGCAAATTTCTAGTATAAATAGTCAGTTATTAGTTATAAAATGTTTTGGATTACCACCAGGGTTCTATTAGATAATAAAAGTATAAATTTATAAAATCTATATTAAAAACTATTTTTAAGGTCCTAATACTATTAAAAATTCTTTCAGCAACTGGACGAAGGTCTTGACCAATACTACAGAAGGCCAGGAAAATAGATGGCAACCCGAGGTAAAGACAATCATTCAAATTTATCTTTTCCAAATTATAAAAATTTTAATATTTTATGTTATAACCACTAACAATAAAGCTGATTAATAGTATCTTATTTTCTTTGACAAAAACTTTCTTTCTGAAATCCCGGCTTACACTATATCCTCCTCTTACTTGAATTTTAACTTTAGAAATTTACTAAAAAATAACGATGTGAGCTCATTCTTTGTTATTAAAATAATTAAGTTCTAAATAAATAAAATAACTTATCTAAACAAAACTTACGAAATATGGAAAAACAATAATATATTGAAAATAGAAAAAATCATAAGACATAATTGAAGATGAAACTTTTGCTATTAAAAAGAGAATAAAAATTATACAGACCTTTGATTTGATCAAAAATAGTAAATAGATAATGAATTCCAATCAAAACTTAAGAAGCCAACATTGTCATAGCCAAAAGTACATAAGTACATAAAAGCCAATAAGACCATTTTTTGAAATGATCACTTGATTACACATATTGTATACAAAATATATCTTGAATTCAGGCCTATATTATGTATTTCTTGTGTGCTAAGCAGGCTTGTCGCTTTTATGTGTATCTTGACACTTATTGCAATTCAGAACTCTTCTGAATTGAATTATATCCTATAGTTAAACTCAATTATCTCACTTTCATTTTTCTTAGAAAAAAAGATGTATTTATTTTTATCCAATAAGAATTATTACTGCTTCTTCCTTAAGGTAGTTCACCCTGTCGAAATAGTAGTTTTAGTTTTTGTATTTTTTAAATTTTTATTAAGTTGATAATCCAAAAGTAAGTGCATGTAACAAATATATACTAGAAGGAACATAAGACAATTTTTTAGACAAATTCAGGCAATAGTCACTATGCTATTGTTACAATTAAAGACAAAAACTTCAATAAGTTTCTTTAATTTTTTTATTTTTTATCCGATCTTAACGAAATAAAGCTTATTTTGTTCGTTAACAAATTTCAGGAGGAGTATCGGTAGGAAAATTTATGATACGAGTTATCAGTACAGCGCAACATCCATTTGTTCATCTTAAACACTCTAAAACTTGAGTTGCTTTTCTTAAACAAATTGATATTGCGCCGTACTGGTAACTCGTATCATAAATTTTCTCACCGATACTCCCCCTGAAATTTCTTAACGAACAAAGTAAGCTTTATTTCGTTGAGATCGGATAAAACATAAAAAAATTAGAGAAACTTATTGAAGTTTTTGTCTTTCATTGTAACAATAGCATAGTGATTATTGCCGGAATTTGTCTGAAAAAAATTGTCTTATGTTCCTTCTGGTATATATTTGTTACATGTACTTTCTCTTGGATTATCAACTTAATAAAACATTATTTAAAAAATACAAAAACTAAAACTGCTGTTTCGATCGAGTGAACTACCTTAAAATACTTAACCAAATCTTGCCAATGCGCATGCTTTTCTGTATTTACTTTCATACAGCATTTCTATCTTGAACTGAAGCTACTTCCCAAATTTCAACAAAACTGTCACTGCACGCTTGTACTATAATTACATTTATAAATACTTTTCAGATATTATATATCTTCACATATAATACATTAAATTATCACTCCTAAATTCACTTGTGAATACAAATAATCAAACACAAAGAAAAAATCTTTCTCCATGAGGAAGCAAAAACTCTGCAAAACAAACAGTTGAAATCACATTGCTATGTATCTTTGTTTATATGAACTGTCAGCTGTGCAACTGTTCCAGACAGCACAAGATATTTTTTAAACGTCATTATGACGTCAAGCTTGAAACCTTCCGACGTCAAAAATAAAAGTTGATCAAATGTCATAATGACGTCAGTGAGACGTTGAAAATGTCCGCAGTATTTTCCACCAATATTTCTTTTTTTTTTTAAAGTCATAAAAAGGTTAAAAAACTGTTAGAAGGACGTTAGAAAAACGTTGGAAGAACATACAATAAACTTTATATAAACGTCACAGAAACGTCATAAAAAAGTCATAAAAGCGTCATAAAAACGTCATAAAAATGGCATATTTATTTATTTTCATCCATATTCACCATTTTAATAAATAAATATATATGCATAGAAATGTCATTAAATTGTTTCTTTATACATGTCTAAGTGGGCGTATAATACTTTCATATGTATGAAGAAGCCCACCAACCCACCCTCTCTTTCAGTATTTGTTCTTATAGACTGAAGCTCATTTTTTACTTAGTGATTGTTCAACGCCACCTAGCGGGACAAAAGAGTGATTTATTCCAAAGACTTCGGAAAATGAATGAATGTAACGCTTTTATGACGTATTTATGCCGTTTTTATGACGTTTTTATGACGTCTAAAGTAATTAATATTACTGGACAAATAATTCTTCGGAGATTTTCAACGTTTTATTGACGTCATCATGACGTTTGATCAACTTTTGTTTTTGACGTCACAAAGTTTCAAAACGTCTTGTGCTATCCGGGATGTTTACACTGGTATAAGCAGACAAGTTATATATAGGTACAAAAGGGAGATTCATATAATAAATTACTGTCGAATTTTGGTCACGGAATGGACACTTTACTAGAACAGAAGTGCAAAATTGTCATAACACGGTGCCACTAGAATTCGAATTCCGCAGTGTGGTTTATTTTATCTTTATAATAAATCCCGTATGTAAATTAAATTATTTAGTTATGCTTATACTAATATGGCTTAAGGGGGCTAGACACCTTTTTTCTGAAATAAAAAGTCACACACATATAAATGTAAACTAATTATTTCATACTTTTTACATATAAAAGTTACCTTATCTTAAAACTTTCTCCGATGGACCTTTTATATGGTCCAGAACCGTAGTCATCGATGAAAGAAGTTTTTTCACTATCCGTAAGCTTTAAAATTTTCCTGTGGATGGATTGACTCCAGATTTGAACTAAATTACTCCTGAATAGTATAATTCTCATATGAGTGTAGGGATTTTTGATCCGATGAGAAAAAAAAAATTGTGCTGTTTTTCAAGAATACTTTTTTAATTTTTTAAAATTTTTTATATATTTTCATAATTTTTCTGATGTAAAAATTTTTCTGAAATTTAATCCTAAATCCCTACACTCATATGAGAATTGTACTATTCAGGAGTAATTTCAAATCTGGAGTCAATCCATCCACAGGAAAATTTCAAAACTTACGGATAGTGAAAAAACTTCTTTCATCGATAACTATGGTTCTGGACAATATAAAGGGCCCAGACCAAGATCTAAGGTGAGGTAAATATACCCTATTTTATGTATAAAAAGTGAGAAATAATTAGTTTACATTTATGTATTAAAATGACTTTTTTATTTCAGAAGAAAAGGTGTCGAGCCCTCTTAAATAATGTTTTTTGATATTTTAAAACACATTTAAGTAAACATTTTCCTGTCAGAAGCGTAAAAGCATAAAAAAGACAAAATAAAAAAGAAGATCAATTTTTTCATCATTTTCAAGATAGTAAGCTCTTTCAGCCATATCATCTTAAATTTTTTTTTAATGTTTGATCCAAACTAGTTTTTTTAGGTTCAGAATAACATATATAATTAAAAAATTTAATAAAAAAAAATTTGATCTTTTAAACATTTTTAGATGTAAGACCACCTTAAATCACTTAAAATCAAGAATTTTTAACCATTTTCTTATGCTACCTTTGATTGCTTATAATTTCCTGTAAAATCAATATTTTTAAACGAATCACAGCTTAAATTTTAGCTTTTACCGTCTATTTTTATAATTTGTTTTTTTCGTTTTCGTATCGTAAATACTTGCAATGTGGGAGTCAATAAATGAGCCATCATTTTTTAACGAAATATATTTGAGATTATATTGTCCATATCTCAAGAAAAAGGGCCTGTAAGGTGGAATTAGACACACTGAGCTTCATTTCTAGATACCAGATATCGACCTTTAAAGTGTTGCCGTTTTATTTTGGGTCATCTATAAACGATATAGATGTGAAGGACCAGGGACTTCACTTACAGATAAATTCATTTAATTGCACAATTGTCTCTTATGTACGCCTCTGCCTCGTAATCATCACCATATGTAGATGTTTAAAGCATCGATTCGACAACTGGCTCTCCAGAAAAATGTATGGAATTTGAATAAAAAAAATATATAGAGATTGACCCTTTTGTAACAAACTATGAAATTGTAATCATAAATGCTTAATTACTTCTGAAATTTCAATTTGAGTCTTACAATTATAAGCTAACAATTTCGTTATCTGGGGTTTAGATCTATTGATCTTTCCGAGAATGAAAAGTAAATGGAAATTTATAGATCAGATTTGCAATATAATAATACTTCGTGAATCGAAGTTCAGTAAAAATAACAAAAACCTTGAGTATACGAATACCTAATAATTATTACGAACTCAGTATTCGGAAAAGTAAAGAATTAAAAAATCAAATGGTGTTACCACCACTGTTGATATCCAAATTTTGAAAGTCCTTGTTGATTCTTTTCTACAAAAGTTATAAATTTTAGAATTACTCCATAAGGGTTTCCGAAATTAGAGTACCATAGATTATTACCCAACTTTATCATACTTAACTTTTATCATACTTACTTAACTTCTCATTCAAAGTCAAAGACGAGGCAACGATACTTTGCTTTCTAAAGTCTCAAGTTCCAAATAAGATTCAGAATTTTTTTTTAGCAACTGGGCGCAGTTCGTTTCCAACCAAGGACTCTCTCTCTCTCTCTCTCTCTCTCTCTCTCTCTCTCTCTCTCTCTTTAAAATTATAAAAACGTTAAAATACGATGTTACAACTACCAAAGATAAAACTCTTTTAATATAATTTAGTTTCACAAAATTTTTTTTTTTAAATCCCTGTAGATATTATTCGCTCAGCTTCAATATCCTGTCATACGAAAAACTTTCCTCATCATAGTGAAATGTAATTTAAAATATATTTAAAGTATTTTAGCACACTTTCGAAACTAATTTGGTTATTTTTCCACTGTTTTTTCCAAGTTGAAGTTTTGTTTTCTGGACGAAGACTGGTGCATTCACCCTATTCCATATATTGTCCTCATACGGCTTCCAATAATCCATATAATGCCCATACTTTTCCAACACTGTGATAAACAATATATTGCCCGCAAAAATTTTTATACTAACTTAATATAACCTTCCTCATAGCTTAACTAAAAATCCAATAGATATACATGAATAAAAAAACAATTCTGATCCCACCTGACGCATAAAATACACTCCACTATACCGGTGGCGAAGATCAAAGCACCACGATTTCTGTCTCGCTTCCCACACGTAAAAATTCCAAGCCATCCTGCCCATTACATAAATACCTCGAGCAATTATCCCACAGTCTATACTCTCGGGCAATCCAACAAAGCTCCTACACGAATTACCTCTCTCTGGCAAACGCCACGACTCCTGTGCGAGCGCATAGTCGGCGATCAGTGTAATGAGCGCCAGCAAGCCCGTGTCAATGTGCATTAACCTGTGTCTATACCCCTCTCTCTCTCCTTTCTCCCACACACATATATACAATACATACACATACGCATACGTGAATACACTCACTTTTTTTTCTCTCTCTCATACCTCTATAGTGTCTGAGGCGGAGCGAGCTGGACAAAATAGGAATGCGCGAGAGCAAGACAGAGAGAGAGAGAGAGAGAGAGAGAGAGAGAGAGAGAGAGAGAGAGAGAGAGAGAGAGAGAGAGAGAGAGAGAGAGAGAGAGAGAGAGAGAGAGAGAGAGAGAGAGAGAGAGAGAGAGAGAGAGAGAGAGACTCAGAGAAGAACGCCCACCGAAGGCTGCAGCGCCGGCGGTAGGCCTATCGCCTGCGACGCCGATGGGAAAAAACGCGGCTGTTAACAAGATGGTGCTCACTCGGCTGCGGTGTACACCTCTATATACCTCTCTCTCTCTCTCTCTCTCTCTCTCTCTCTCTCTCTCTCTCTCTGTCTCTCGCTACTGCTGCCGGTTCTTGCTTTCTCTCTCGGTTACTCGCTCCCGCTGCTCGCGTGATGCGACCGAGCGGCGCCTGTCGCTCGCCCGCGCAGGTGTGCGTGTAGATGTATACGTGTATACGTAATCACGAGTAGAAGTGAATGTGTGTGTGTGTGTGTGTGTGTGTGTGTGTGTGTGTGTGTGTGTGTGTGTGTGTGTGTGTGTGTGTGTGTGTGTGTGTGTGTGTGTGTGTGTGTAGGTATACCGGTATCCTACCCTTTCATCATGGTTGGTCGCCCTGTGCTCTCTCCCCACACGTTGGTCTAAGTCGAGCGAGAGAGGTGTATACGTGTGTGAGTGTATATTGAAAATTCAAATAAGTAACGAATATAATGTACTGTACATGAATAATATTACATTTTAAACTTGTGAATAAAAAAAAGTGTTATATATTTGTAATTGATTATTTTCATTGATATTTATTAGATTATTATATTTCGATGGAGTTATTATTCTACGATTTATAAATATTACAGAAATAAAGCTTAAAAAATAAATTACTTCTGAAAATAAAATTTTCATATAATAATACATTAACGCTGAGTTTCTGCGTACTTGTACCACCATATTACTCGTGCGAAATTTGATTTATTCGATTAATTCATTCGAAAAAACGTAATTTTAATTAGGTTGAAGATTTTGTCACCCTCCGTCTGTGTAAAACATGACTTGTTAACGTGCGTTAACATTTATAATTTAGAGGTTTATAATTTATAATTAAAGAGGTTGGCCTCCAACGAAACGTCGCTCACTAATTATGAAATAAAAGTCTTGATTTTTTATTTCACACATTACCCCCGCTTGATCGAGAAAATACCTATAATGGGTAAATTAAATTAATTTACAATTTTCGGTACAATGAGTAAATAAATTCTGAAGTAATAAGACGAAGAATAAATGCAATCAATTCCAAATTATTTCAACTATTATTTCGCAGGCTACCCTCGCTTCTCGAATTGCTGAAAAACTTCAACCAGCATTTCGGTTCCTCAAGAAACTCACAGCGGCAGCAGCAGCAGACCGCGCGCGACACTTTGCTGGATCATTATCGGTAACACGGCGCGTATATAGATACAAAGCGCGGCAGGACACGCTGCGCACCGGGACAGTAGCCTCCGCGGCGCTATCATTTGCTGCCCTTCAACGATACAGAGGGAGAGCGAGTCGCCGGCGAACGCGATAACTCTTATCCGTGACACTTTGCCGTATCGCGGGATACGGTGGTATATATAATGCGGCCGGTGCGAGGAGAACGATGAGAGAATTTACACCTTTGGTTCTTGGCCTTTTTTTGTTATTTGTGAGGGTTTGGTTCGGGTGAGTGTATATATAAGTGTGTGATTTGTATTTGGAATTTGTACGAGTGTTCGTACTCGTGTGTATAGGTGGCGAGGTGAAATTTAATTGTAGAATTTGTTGGAGTTTATTAAAAGATTAGCAAAAAAGTTATCCAACAGTATATTATAGAACGGTTTTACGATACAATTTATGTTCTTGTATCAAAATCGATTACTCCTTATCAAAACGAAGAATGTACACAGTATTTTAGATTAAGATACACGTATTCGTGCATTTCAAAGTGACACTTGTACAATTTTATACCGTGTATCATCTATGTATTATCATAAACTTTTATTAAAACGATATTTACGCACTTGAAGCTACATAAGATTACATTTTTTGACACTTTATCGTCGTTTACCATACCAATTTAAATAAAGTCATAAAATAGCGGTCATTCTTCTTTTCTGCTATAAAAGTGATCGTTAAGGAGCACACACTCCTATACCTTTACTCTCCACCCGTCGAAAAAAATCAACAGTCATTTGTCCGACGCAAAACATGTAATTCATATCCGGTTGTAAATATCTCGCCGTTACCTCGAAGCAAATGTACATCAAAACGCTAACGACACTTTCATTACCCACGCATATATTATAGATATATAGATATATAAACCAAACCGTATCCTCCGCCTATGTACATGCAGTCTCCCAAGAAAATCCAAAACTTCTAGCAGTAAATTAAAACTCATCTCGCGCAGTGCACACACAGCACCGACAATAAAACAGCGCGTAATTCACGGCTTGCGGCGCCGTAAAAGTACATCTCCTTCGCCGCATTAACTATGCCTCTCTCTCCCCTATACTTCGCGATATAGACATAAAAAGTAATTAAAAACATCCGCTAATAAGGCGTCTAATCTGTAAGAGCCTCCCTCCTCCCCTCATACTCCTCTGAAACTTGAGAAAACAACCCTCGCGCGTAAAGCATCTTCTCCTCCCCTATGTCCCCCCCGCTCGTAAATATATATCTCAACTCTCCGATGCCGGCCGTCTTCCGCAAAAATACGCGCAAGTTTCCCGCAAGAAGTTGAAACATTATTAAAAGTGAGCCGCCGCCGCCGCCGCCGCCGCTGCTACCGGGAAAGTCGAGTGCGCGCGCGCGCGAGCACAGCCGACTGTGCAAGCCGGGTTCTGTGGCCGCGCGCGCAAAGTAATATAAAGTCTGGATCGCGGTCATATCGCGCTCGTAAACCAGAGTGCTCCCGCCTTACAAAGTTTAAAGAGGCTCCTCGCCTCCGCCGCTGCGCTCCGGCTCTATATGAAGCAATTTACAAGACCGTAGCGGTCGAGAGAGCGAGAGAGAGGAAGAGAGAGAGAGAGTCTGGAGCGCGGAATGTCGATGAGGTTTCGACGTCGTCGTCGTCGTCGTAGTCGTCGTTTGGACGACGAAAGGAGGTTGCGGCGGTGGTGAGGCTGTAAAAGACGGAACAGATTTTTCCAGACCCTTGCGAACAGAGAGAGAGAGAGAGAGAGAGAGAGAGTTTCGAGCGCGGAAGTGACTGGGCGAATTTTTTTGCGGTATCTGCAGTACCTTTTATGCAGTAGTTTGTCGTAGATCAGGATAGTCCTCATGTGGTTATATGCTTAAACCTTTTCAGTCTCCTTAGCAATTGTTTATTATATTCTATATTGCATGATAATTTTAAGTAGTGACTTTATAATGAAGTTAGGGACAATGTATGGGATCGATCATACAAGTGCAATGACATTTCAGTTTTCAAATGTACACTCTGTGAAATATTTATTTCACTTATTTTGTTGCAAAATTTGATATTTTGACAATTTAAGAACGGATGACAGTATTTTTTAATTAATGGCTATAAAACCTGCAATAGTGCGTATATGAAAATTGAAGTTACAAATATGTCTGTCTCAATGACCGAATGCAAATTTCATAATGTAAAGTGAATAAAAAAATCTTTAACTTTAAAAAATATCCCGCACCAATTAATGAATACCCTAATACACAGTCCAATAATCTCCACCGTCTCCATCGACGCGGCCTACATTCTTATGCCATTACCCGGCGGACCAACTCTAAAAACCGAACGACTTCCCGAACAACATCCTAATCCCGGGCGCTAATCAAAATCCTCAAAATCCAATAAAACGCCCGCGTTTCTCCCCGCCTTCGACCCGAACCTCGAGAAACTTAATCGTCACTCTACGTGACGCACCTCCTCCTCCTCCTCCAAAAAAAAGGAAACCCTATACTCGAGGCCCACTGGCGCCAAAAGATCGCGAGATATTCACCTCACGCGTGCGCGCGCTCGCGCCGAAACACGCATCGTTCCGCGGGGCAAATTTATTCCGCGGCACTGCGTCGAGGGGAGGAACGAGGCGTCGCGCATCTTCAAAAGGGAGAGAGAAAAAAGGAGGACGTGACGCGAGAGACGCGGTTCGTGTCGGATTTGGTCTTGTTGGTCGCTGAGAACGCGGTCTCTTTTGGCGAGATGTGCGCCCGCGGAAACAATCGCCGGACGCTTTTTACATAAACACCTACGGTCGACTTTTATCTGATACTGTTTTTACATTTTACAGATACTGCGGTTGTCGGTTCGTAAGGATTGGTTGGCTCGGGCATTTCGTGTTGTATAACTGGTAGAGCCATAGAACTTTTAATAGCTGAATTACTAAGACAGGCTAGGATTATCTATATTGTCTAGGTGGTTTTACGTTTATACTTATATAATTTAGGCATGAATCGAATAGATCAAGATAAAAAATTCTCAAAGACACTGAAATGTTGAAAAATCAGTATATAGAGCAAACCGGCTTTTTCGTGACTTTAAACTCGTTATTTAGAAGTTATAAAAAAATAATTCACGACATCATCGGACACCTAATTGGGCGAGAGAAATATAGACCCGCATAAAATCCAGATCCATCAACTATCATTTACGAATCATAAACTTCTCCTCATCACCTGTCACCGCGAAGCCTCTGATAGACCAAAGAGGAAACCAAAAACCTTGTCTAAAATGGCGAACCGGAGAATCGGCAAGGCGCCGGCCCACTCACATACACACACATATATTCGCGACCCACACACGTCTCTCTGTGTCCATATATACAAAACGTGTAGGGTGGCGATCGGATTTTACCTCGCCGCTCGAAACAAGTGCTGTCGGCTCCTTCAAACGTATACACATATACGGCTCCTCTCGTCTTTCCCACCGTCCGCCGAAATACCTCTAGCCTATACACGCGCGCGCGTCTCTTTTCCCCTGCCCATTAGATTAGGCGTTGCTCGATGTATTTTATAATGGAGAGAGGAAGCGGCGGAGAGATAAGGTCCGACAAAGTGTACGCCGCGGAACACGTATTCTTTCGGAGCAAGAGAAAGAGAGAGAGAGAGAGAAGAGTTAGAGCGAGTCCATGTATCGATGGGAGGAGAGGACGGACTAACTAATAGCTCGGCCGTGAAATTTCAGTAGTTTCAAGGTTCATAAGGATGGTTTATACGTGAGGTATAGATACTACTGGATTAGTCTAATTGAGGGGCTCGCGATAAGGGACATCTTGAATTTATCGGAGGTATTAGGTTTCAGCAGGAAATATGTCGGCCATGTAAAGCCACCTGTGATTGTGAGAAGAAGATTTTTCTTTTTATGTAAGTAGATTAGTGTAACTATGTCACGAGAAATCATTATTATAGTCTATATTTTATATGTACCTGTGGTTTTCATGGATATTTTATTCATGACATTTGGTACTCGACTTTTATACAATGTTTATACGATCGGATAACGCCGAAAAAGCGTATTAGACGACAAATTTTCAAGTTTTTCTTTATATTATTACATTATGTATATAACAGTTTTATCGCAATTATTTTCCTAATAACGCAAAGCCTAATATCATAGTCTTCGTACGAAACGCATTTTACAAAATCTTCACCAATTGACAAGGCCCAATACAAAAAATTAATAAAAATCCCCTTATTAAATGAAGCATTCCATTCATCGCGCATTCCCCGTAATCACAATACAATTCTAATCGCAGAAGAACAATCCGACCCAGCACAAAAAAGAAGCAGCGCACCTGCGAATAAGTTAGCTGGCACAGCTCGCACACCTAAAACTACAAAGCCAGCTCAAAGGAAGACGAACAGCTTCCTGAGCGTAAAAGCCTCTCTCACACATACACACACACGCGCGCGCGCGAGGAAGGCGAAAGAATGAATGGACATGAGCTCCTCGCCGGGGAGAGAAAAAAGCGAGCGCGCGACATGACCACTCGGCTTAATGATGCGCGGCCTCTGAAATCCTCGAAGGCCGCGCGCTCGCGGCGAAGAGAATCGACGAGAAATAGAAGGCGAACGAGCGACAAAGAGAGAATGAGAAAAACAGCCTCTCCACTGCTCCTGCTGGCCCTTTACCTCGAAACCCTTTTTACCTATCCCCGGGCATTAATCGATGGACAACGCGCGCGAGCTGGATATCTTGTCAGCTGCAGAGAAAGAGAGAGAGAGAGAGAGAGCTACCGGACGCGTATTATAGCGGTGGAAATCCTCGCGCGATCGTTATCGGTGCGCGTGGGGCATTTCATTATGAGACGGCCGCGGTGCATATAACAACACTGCTTGTCAACGAGAGAATGTAGACGCGGGACCTCCGCGCACTGTCGATTGCTTGATTGATGAATCGCGCGCTGACGCAGGTGTGTGTGTGGTTGGAAAAGGAGAGAGGTCGCGAGGTTTAATTTGACGCGAGCAGTGGTGTTGAGAAGAGCCTTGGAAATGAGAAGGGTGCACTGTGGACGGAGGAGTAAGTATAGCAGGTAATGAGGTCGCATTTAGAGAAGCAAGCTCAGCTGGCTTGCTGTTTGTTGTGAGCAGCTTGGTTTTGTGGGCAGAGAATTGCAAATCTTAATCGATTCATTTAGGGGCAATTTTAATATGGCTATAAAGCATTATTTAACTGCCATTAATAATAATCGATTCTGCTCTTAAATTATGCGTACTCATATAGTAACGTGTGCGCAGTATATTAATCTAAACGAGCCGCGTTATTTCAAAGTACAGTCATTCAGAAACTCTAGAACCACGTGAATATTAACCCAACAAAGTATATTCTTATCGCAACACAGTTTCCGCGCTATAAAGTATCGCGAACGACCATTTAAAATCAAGTACTTATCAACGCATCGGCGCGTTTTCAAAATCAATACCAATAAGCAGCATAATATTTACTACATTGCGTATAATTCTTATCTCTACAAGCCGCATAGAAATATACACAAAAACCCAATAACCACAGCTCGCGTTATCACTCGTAATCGCTCAGTCGCTTCGCAAAACCTCGTATATAACATACACACACACACCGTATCGTCGCGCCATTAACCCTCGCGCGCTTAATCGTTCCTCCCTCTCCGCACGCTAGCATATAAATTCAATAAATAAATGTATAAAAGAAAACACCACCCCTTTTAATATCCCTTTTCTCTCCCTCTCTCCTGCGCGTAAAAGAAACCTATTAAACTGCGAGTAGTAGTAGTAGGTATACGCGCGCGCGAGAGAGAGAAAGATCTACGCGTATACACACGCATTATAACACGCGCTCGCGAGCGCAGTCCGCCTACATCTGTTGGCACCATAATCGTTTATACGGGCGAGCCAGCTGATGCCGCCGCCGCCGCTGCCTGCGAGCGCGTATAACCAACTTGTATGCAAATTATATTCATGCAATGGGGATCTCGTACGATTACGCGCGCGCGCGAGTTTACAGCGGCAACACGCGTATAAACCTCCACCGGATAGATAGCGCGCGAGGGAGAGAGAGAGGGAGCGAGTTTCCGTATAGGTGTGCGTGCACACACCTCCTTCTTGGGTGAGAGAGAGAGGATGCGTCTGTGTCTAACGTTTATGCGCCTGTGTTTGCGCGGCCGTTTAGACGGTTTAATACATTTGTTTAAAGGTGCAGGAGAGAGCGAGGGCGTAGAGCGAGGGCGTAGAGCAAGGGCGTAGAGCAGGTTTCGGGAGTGGCGGGTGAATTTGATATTTTACTTTGCTTTGTTGATCAATAGTTACGTAATAATTTTGTAATTGTAAGTTGTAAGGAGGAAAAGATCACTATAAAAGACGTGCTTGAGAGAGAGAGAGAGAGGGGAGAGAGAGAGAGAGAGAGAGAGAGAGAGAGAGAGAGAGAGAGAGAGAGAGAGAGAGAGAGAGAGAGAGAGAGAGAGAGAGAGAGAGAGGGGCGAGAGAGAGAGAGATTAACAAATGTGATGATAAGTGTCTTGGTATTTCATATAAAGGTTTGAGATGCATTATAGGCAATAAAATGATATAATATTGATACCGAATATTTACATAGATAACCAAATGAAAAGTTTATCTAATTTCATTTTAGGGGAAAATCGTTCTTATTATCGTATAATACTATGCACTTCTGAACAAACAGTAATTAGATTCTGCCTATTTTCTAAAGTTTTATGTTTTATTATCGATATAGGAAAATACTTTCCAAACCTTACTCGAACGCTACTGAAATGAAAAGTTGAAACTTGCAATTACAAACGTGTCACCTAACTATAAATTGACTTTCATTGTGTCACAGTAAGTTTTATCTGTAACTTCCTTTCTTCATATTACTTACATACCTCATATTTTCTTGAACCAACGCAATACAATCAAGTACACTCACCCCATTCCCATATCCATCCGTTTCTCATTCATTTCCAGCTCCACCATAGCGCCTTCTTCCCCCAAAAAAGAAAACTACTACTACGGCACCGCCGCTACCTCGACTCTCCATCGCTACATAATCGTTCTGACACACTCCAATGCGCATTTCCCTCCTCCCACGGCCAACGGCTCGTGTCCCGGGAGCAGCGCAAACTCGATCCTCGCGCACTATGTGCAGCAGCAGCAGGGCATAATGCGCGCGGGTGTGCACGCCGTTGATTGTCCTGCATGTGTATACACCGGCCCTGTTCAATTACGCGCGCGCTATATACGTGCCGATATACGCCTTCGTATACGCGCGCGAGCCCCGAAGCCGCTTACCAGTAATTTCTGGCGTAACGCGACAATTAGCGTTATCGCGCGACCGGTGCGATCGTCTTTGAAAATACCCACTCTGTGTGCTGTGCTGTGCGCATCGAAGTCGGCGCGATAGGATAGGAGAGAGTATCGTTGTGCGTATATATACTATAGTTGCAACTGTGCTGTGCGTTTTCGAACGCGCGATTGTAATGGGAGTAGGTTCGTTTTGGTTTTCGTTGCAGGAGTGGTCGACAGTTTTTAAGCTTTACAGGGTTGGAAAAGTTCGAATGAAGCTTGGAATTTATTGTCATTTTGTTTGGGTGGAAGAAAATATTCAGAGATGTAAAGAGGCATTGAGTATTTTTTAGTTTTATTCCAAGGTGTAATGTAAACTCATACAAGCGATACAATATTTGATATTCTATATCATTTTCAATTTAATCGGACGCTTTCAGTAATAATGGCAGAACTTTGTTCGATGGGTATTCACAATTTATATAAATACTCTTTCTATATAACCTATGAAAAGTTGAAGATTGAATAATATGAAAATTTGAGATTGAGTGTCTAAAGTAGTCTTCTGTAATAACTAACAAGGACACCTACTCACCTCCGAATCATGAATTTGGCTAACACTTCAGGATGTCATTTTTGAGCCAAAAAAGAAACCCTGTTTCAGAATGTTGTCCATTTATTTCTAGTAGCAAAAGTAGACCATTCTTTTCGAAGTATCTAGCAAAAATAAAAGTGCCCGCGGAGACCTAAATAAGACATTACCATACGTTACAGTAAATTTTACAATACATTATAGTAAATTTTCCTATATTTCTAGCAAAATTTCTTATAAAGTATGGTACTCTTTTAGGTTTTTACAGTCAGTGGTGGCTTTACGAGACAGTATGGTAACTTTTACAAAACTATTAAGAATTTTTACTAAATTTTTTTCAGTGTAGGAAATTCTGGAAAAACTGATGAAAAAAATAAATAAATAAATACTCTTCAGAGTAATAAGCATGACACTAAATCTTTTTTAATTCGAGTTTTTGAATTCATTAAAAAAAATCGCTGCCAATTCATTGGCCCGTGGCTTCCTCAAACTTAATTTGCTGATTCCTTTAATTAATTTTTAATAACGAAATTTATAATTTTTACAACAATTTATTACATAATTATAATTAAATTCATTTACGAAGATTAAAAAGTACTGATTTTTAAATTATGTATAAAATATGAATAAAGTAATATGTATTTTTTTTTTTTTTTAATTATGTGAAAAATAAATCAAATAATTTATTGTAATATTATCGTCAAAACCTTTTAAAATTCCTAAGTAATCTTTACTTCAAATTATATTTTCTTTGTGAAATTTCACACATAGGGTACTTGTCCCTAGTAGTGTGCCTGTCCGTATTTGTGTGTCCTTTTTGGAATTTTCGATGTAAGAAAAAGGTTCTAACCTTAAAAATAATAAATGGCTATTACAAGAAACAGTAAAAAGACGATTTATCCTATAAATTACTCGGTTGGATGTATTATTTGTTAATAATCGTTAGTTAAAAAGTGGC
This sequence comes from Torymus aiolomorphi, assembly GCA_036365515.1. NCBI lineage: Eukaryota > Metazoa > Arthropoda > Insecta > Hymenoptera > Torymidae > Torymus > Torymus aiolomorphi. Next base: position 74,060,646 of record CM070874.1, on the reverse strand, counting down.
ACTAATACGGACTGACATCTGCTTTAAGAGCATACTAATACGGTCACTTACCCTATATTCCCTATACCATCTACAAAATTGTCTGTAAATTTCATGTTTATACATAAAGCCGTTCCCGAAAAATTATGATTTGAAAAGAGAGGACTAAAACAGTTTTAATTTCAAATATCTCTGAAATTCATAAACGAATTCTTTTACCATAAGAACTCGTATAATAAATAATATACAAACTTTACATCTCTACAAAACACGTACCTTTTGAGTATTATAATTCTCTTTTGAATGCTACCCATCCGATTCAGATACATAGAGCCGTTCTCGAGAAATTACGATTTGAAAAAAAGGTTATAAAGTTTTAACCTTAAATATCTCTGAAATTTATTGACCAATCATTTTGCCCAAAGAACTCGACCTTGAACTATCCAAAATCTACCTCTACAAAGAATTTCGAAGCGATTAAGTCAATTTTACTTCCGCAATCGTTGGACATACAAAACTCATTTTTTTCATTTTTCAATTTTTTCCTCAAAAACTAACCAACAGAATGAATTTAAATTTTTACAGATTAATGATAATAATAATGATAATAATAATGATAATAATGAAATAATAATAATAATAAAAATAATAATAATATTATGATAATAATAATGATAATGATAATGATAATGCAGAATATAAATACCTATATATATAGGTATTTATATTCTGCATTATCATGATTTTTCTCAAATTGACCGTTAAGTTTGGGAGTTCTAAGCTTAAAAAAAAACACTTTTTTGTTAATAACAAAAGATCCGTCATAGCTAGAAATTTTTTTTTTTAGAAAATATATGTATTTTAATTCTTTTTCGAATGCTACCCATCCAATTAAAATATCTCGATCCTATCATTAAAAGAAAGCAAGAATGAATTTTGAGAAAATTCGAAATAAAACAAGAACGCATCGGCCCAATCAAAAAACGGATTTTTGATCCGCAATCACACAAAAAAAAAACAAAAAAATGAGACCTGTCCAGTTAAAATCGACCGAGTAGAAGTTGAGATCCAGGCGTGCACTGAGAAAAAAAAATAGGTTATGTTTACTGAAGAGAAGTGAAGGTTGTGGGAATTGACGAATCCGCTTAGGCTGTGATAGATACACAGTTCGGCAATTTTTACCACAATTTTTGGTAGCAACTGCCTTACCGACTAAGCTTAAGAGGTTTTAGCAGAACATTTCGGTAATTTCTACCACACGGTCTATAGTAGTTTCAGCTTAAGCTATGTAGCTTATATGGCGTAACCTCTTCTGCCCAAGAATTTCGGTAATATTTACTGCAGATTTCGGCAGTTTCTGCGGATTTTTTTTCTCAGTATATACACACACACACGCGCACGTCGTACGTACGCACGCTCGCACGCACGCACGCACGCACGCACGCACACACACACACACACATTTTTCAAAAATCATGTATTTTGATTTCTAACACCTCGGAAAACAATTATAACATGTTTTGACAACAACTTAAAAAATTACTATCACAAAGCTTCCTCTAGGAGGAAGCAAAAAATTCTTATAAAAATGCTCGTTTATTCGCGAAGTCTTATGATAGCTTGAGATTTCAAAGAGCAATACATATGATTATACTTTGCAGAAATGCTGCATTTCATAGCCATAAAAGAAGAGCTAAAAGATTAAATTTTATACTTTCTAATGATCTAAACAAAAATATATATATGAAGCCGAATGTTTGACGAAGACATTTAATATGAAAGACATAAAAATATCTATTTTCGTAACCTCCGCACTACACTTTAAAAATATGGCAATGTCGTATTAATGTATTTACATATAAAATAATATTATTTTACGATAAAATCAATTAGAATTCGATTCAAATTCATACTTTAATTTAACAATTGTTATAAGGGAGATCGGGGCATACGGGTCAGGTTGGTCAAATGCTAATAACTCGTGATTGAAATAACAGAGATCAAGGCTGTTGATGTCAGAAATGTAAAATGGAATCAAGAATATTTGTTTTAATTTTTAATCGAAAAGCATCATGTGTCGTGGAAAGACGCAACGTTGAAAATTTTCTTATACTTATGTCTGAGAAAATTTTACATTTTAAGAAATATCGTTCAAGTCTTTAAAACAATGCAGATTGACCATTTCCACTTAATCTAGATTATAATAATTGATTTTTTATAATTTTACGACTTTTCATTTATTTTTATTTTTAATATTATTAGCTTAATTTTTAAATTAAAATGTACCTACCCTTGGGGTATGTTGGCTGACTTCTTTGGAACAAGCTGGTCGTCCAGATAATCACTTCACTACTAGATAAACGTTTGATATAACACAGAAAACCAAACAGAGCTTTATAGAAACAGTGCTAATGAAAGTTGGATCATTTATAGTTTTTAATTCATTATAGCTAATTATTTTGTTGCTCAATTACTTATTATGTGTTCAATTTCATATTCTCCAGTTTAATTGTTTTATTTACATAATAATATCGTTAATTCTTGTATTATATTCTAAGTTGTATCGTCGGTGAGCTTATCCCAGATCCATGGACAACCTATTCCGCTTGTGGGGCAAATTTTTGAGGTAATCCTACAAGTTTGAAAAAAATCATGAATATTCTATAGATGGAGTGTTTTGAAATATTGAAAAACTTTTGTTCATTAAGTTTATAGTTTTTTGTGAAAAAAATAAAATGTAAAAAGTCGGCCAACTAGCCCCGGTCTCCCCTACATGAACATTTTTTTTCATAGTCACTCAGTTGACTGCAGAGTCCTCCACCACCTTGAGGTGTAATACCACCTTGTACATTTTTTTCCTTTTATTTGTATTGGCCTAAAAGCTCCCTGAAGTAGCCTAGAATGTTCAATTGGAGAAGTACGGTATTTGTATTCTAGTGAAGTACGTAGGATTTATTTTATTGATTCAAATTCATCAAAACAAATTACTGTCGATTTCTGTATAAAACAAGAAACGTTTACCTCACACTAATTTTTTTAATCAATGTTTTGACAAAATCCTACGTACTTCACACGATTTTGGAATATAATTTCAAAATTTTTTTCGTTTTTTGTTCAAGGTGCTTTTCGGTGTCTGGTACAGATACGCTAAGGAAGATTACGAAAAAACGAGATTCAACTGCGACACCTGCCGTACTCTCGAGTCTGGATTCGCGTCTAAAAAATTGCTAGATTTTTTTGTGTACTGTAAGACTTATGTTAACATGTCCACAAAACCAAATTACATTCTAATATTAAACAATTTTTATAAAAACAAGGGGTAGCATTACATGCATAGCATTACATAGCATTCTGATTGCTTTCTGTTTATTGTTTGATCATTGGTCTAATACTTTAACGTGTCGACTTATTTAGGCCTCCGCGGATATCTATTTTAAAAAATCTGCTTTCTCTAGAGCCTAATGGACAAAATTCTAAAACTGGGGTTCATTTTGTTGCAGAACATCGAAAAATGATATTTTGAAGTTTTTAGGAAAAGTTTTGAGATTTTTTCTTGGAAAAGGGGAGTACAAAAACTTCCGAAACGTCGACAATAAAGAACTTAAAAGCCATCTAATTTGGTTCATCTAACGTCCGTCTACCTCACATCAAATTCTGAAGTTTTAGCCGAATTCATGATCTGAATATGAAAAGTTCTCTTTAAAAGTGTGATTTATATAGATTGTTTAAATGGATTAGAAATATATTGATTTTTAAAGGTTAAAATTAATGAAGCTCGTCGCCAAGACAGCGAATCAGTTATTAATTATATAAACGACTTGACTTTTGATTTTTGTAACGACAAAATGCCATAATAAGAGTTTGTATTTCTTGTACAATATTATATATGTAAAGTGAAAACTGAAGTAGTGAATTTTTTATTGTTCATTGTTTATTATACCAGTTTTGGTTCTCTCTACTCGTGGTTCAAGTATTGAAAAAATTGTTTCGTAAAAATTACAGAGCTTTACAAAAATGATGATACTGTCTCGCGTGAAGTTATCGCAGACTGTAGCAACCAAGAATATTAACATACTTCACAGAAAAATGTTCAATACCGTACTATAGTAAATCTTCAAAGGCTGGTGATATTTTGGGTTTTTACAGTCGGTAGTAGCTTTACAAGACACAACAGTTTTTCTAATTCTTACAAAACTATTTTCTCAGTCCATCATCTAAATTTCTGAAGTACAAGAAAGAAAAGAGAAACTGCTCTCCCTTGTCACTTGATTTTTTAATTTCTACCATTTCCCTCAAGCGCACCGCACAATGATCAGCGCACAATCTCCCTCTCTCCCTCTCACCCCATCATCCAACCTCGCCCATAATACTCGCTCGAAATCGCTCCTTTGAAATCCTGCGCGCTCGCACAATCGACGTTTTCCACTTCCACGCGGCTATACTAGCTCTCTATATACCCTATCCGGCGCAAACGAGCGCTGCTCTCTTTGTCCCTGCGCGCGCGCTCTCGCACAGGAATTCGCGCAACGACGTCGACGACGACGACGACGACCACGTCGGCTTAATTAGACGCGCCGTCGTCGTCGTCGGGCGTTTTCTCCTCGGATATAATGGATATTAATTGCCCGAAGCTTACTTTCCGCGGCATTAAACATTTTCTCTCACTCTATCTTTCCCCGTTGCCCATCCCTCATTGTTAGCGCCGCCGCCACCGCCGCAGAGTTCCCCCCGTCTTTTTTAAAAAGGACGCAACGTCTCTCTTTCGCGCCGCGTATAATAAGTACGAAGAGAGTCGGAGAGTCGTCGTCGTTGTCTGGCTACGGCGTTGGAGCTAGCGAGCGTCTTTTTGCTCGGGCTCGATTATGTTGCGCGAGGTTATTGTACACGTGGTATTCCGCACGATGCTGCATGACAGTAAATTTATTGTTATAGTTATATTAGCTGTATATGATAATTATTGTTTCCGTAAGATTGATTTTCAGTCTATGCAATAAGATTTTGTTCTAACCAAATAAAATAAACTATAGTAATATAGGTAATTAATGTATGCAAACTGAATTTTTATTTTTCTCATTTTCATGCACTTATATTATACCAACAGGTGGAAGGTTGAAAGAAAAGTTGTAATCTATTTTATTATCAGACAAATGTATAATTTATATTTGTCATTGTACCAATAAAGCAGTAATGAATTTGATTTTTCACTTTTTATTTAAGCATATATTTTCAAATAAAATGAATGTATACCATCAAAAAGATATAAAATCAAACCACCTCGCATAAAATCGAAATTATCCAATAATTATTTTCAGCAATAAAATTTTGTTTGGTCAATCCAAGGCAATAAGACGGAATTGTGAATATACATGGACGGATCCGCTTCCTCTTTCCTTCTCGTTCTCTTATAATCTATCTAAATTTTAAGAGGAGCGGATCAGCGAGGAGCGGATCAGCGAGGAGCGGGAAAACTTTCAAGAGGCCCGTGTAAGAAGAGAGCGCGACGACACCGGCGGTATGACGACGCTGCCACCGGCGCAACGGTAATCCATTTAAATAATTCCCGTCGCGTCAACAGAAATCTCGCGGATGGAAGGGAGTGAACGAGACGTTTCTGCCCAACCTCCGGATGTTGAAAAGGTAGATTACACTAAATCTTGGATATGATCGAAGGTGAAATATATTTTTATATTTAACGCTTAGTACGATGGAAGTGTCGTGCCTTTATCCTGGTGGAAATTGTCTCTATTGAAAATAGCCAGGAAATTAAGAAATAGCTAGTAAAAATAGTTAATTTCTGGGTAGTGATGAAACGATTTTTTCGGCCATATTCTCTATTTAATGGAAATAAGGTAAGCTTAAAATGTTTTTACTAAATTTTCTCTGATCATGTATTTGAAACCAAATATTAAAACAAGATAGCTAACCGAAACGTATTAATGGTATTGAATTCGTTTATGGTACTGTTTCAGGGGATACGACTTCCGTTTTATTCTGCCTCTCTCTAACTAAAAAAACTGACCATCTTTTATATATGATATCTTTTAAGGGTATGCCTTATACCGACAGAGTGCTCTGCCTTACCGACCACAATGTTTTTAATTAAATATTAATTGTTATAAGCTTTTTCTTTAATTCTGAGTGTGAACGCACAAAGGCAAACTTATTATCTGATTCCCGGTCAAATTTCAGATAAATCTATTGGAAAATAAAGACGAAATTTGAAAAACCGCAAGATGTCGTATTTTGGGGTTAATATGATATTATGCAACGTTGCGATTTTTCAAATTTCGTCTTTATTTTCCAATAGATTTATCTGAAATTTGACCGGGAATTAGATAATAAGTTTGCCTTTGTGCTTCTACACTCAGAATTAAAGGAAAATCTTATTACAATTAATATTTAATTTAAAACATTATGGTCGGTACGACAGAAAACTCTGCCGGTATAAGGCATATCCTTAAATACTCATAAATAAGCTAATGAAAATTTGTAAAAGAACTCATTCTATTATTCTGTCTATTAAATGGTGAATATGATCTGAAAAATCGTTTCATCGATGGATAGAAATGGACAAGAAAAGTGTCTAGTTTTTGACGATTATTGGTGAAACTAGCTATTTATTTGGCAAGTAATGGAATCGATTTCCACCAGGGCAACCTTTATAGGGAATAAGATGATATTTTTGTACGTGATTGCGACTGAACTTGTTGAAATTGCAAACGGATTGGTGGTGGTATAATGATCCTGAAGCAAGTTTGATATAAATATTCAAAATAGAATTTCTATTGATTATCTAAAAAACAATTTACGAGAATAATATTGCAATATATCTAATGATTAAGAAACTAAAAACCTTTAGGATGCTGTTTATATAAAACTCCATCGTTCATTCTTCGGCGCAATAATTGAATTCACTAGTACTCAATACCGTGTTTAATCTCAGTACAATATCCACAAACACACCGAGCCTACAGAAACTACTATTTTACTCTCAACCGCGAAACCCTCTCATCGAACATCCCGAATCCTAAATCACAGCATCCAGCCAATTAGTCGTGGCGCGAACGTTCGCAGCGGTAAGCTACTGCGCGCCGCTGCCGGGGATTCAATAGCCGAAGAAGTACAGCTGAGCGTTTTCGAGCCGCGAGTCGACTGACGAATAGCGTGGAATCGCGTGAGATACGACGAGTTGGCGCGAGCTCGCGCGCTCGAAGGACGGAATGGGGAATGAAGGAAAAAACGAGCTGTGCCGGGAAAAGTCGCGGAGACAAAGGGAGGATGAAAGCCGATGGGAGAGAGAATGGGACGATAAGTATAAGATGCGGGGAGCAAGGAGAGGTATATAAGAATTTGAGAGGAAATGTCCGTTTTTGTTAATAGATTGTTGCTTTGTGCGAGTTTGCGGTAAATGGGAGAAGTAAGAGGATGTTTAATGCGAATGCGAGTGGTTGTCTTTGGACTTGAATAAATTCCAAATGTTTGGTATTTTGCAAAGTAATTTAACGTAATGGGCTGTACAATTTATTTATTGATAATTATTTGACATTTATAGAATCCCACAAGATTTGATAAGCATTATCTATAAATGTGGAATAAGTAAAACGTTACCCTAGTGGAAATTTGTCTATCTAAAATGGCCACAGTCTCAATAAATAGGTAGGAACAATGGCTAGTTAATAGGCCCCGGTGAAACGCTTTTTCTCCCATTATTCGGACATTTAATAGATTGGACATAACCTCCAAATTTTCGTTTTAAGTTTACTTAAAGAATTGACGTTAAATTAGGTGGTATTCAACTGTAACTGATAGCTTACTAAAATATAAACAATATGAGCAGACAGAAAAACCATTTACAACAGTCCTTTTGAAGATAGAATGTATATTTATTGCCATTACATTCTGTCTCTCTCACTCCTTGTCATAACAACAGGCCTTCTACTAGCCATTTCCAGACTAAGACACTGATCAGTTTTAATACCTTTAAAATACTCAAGAACAAGCTTGTGCTTGTCTTCGCAAAACTCATTCTGTTTTCAATCTATTAAATGTTCTAATAATAGGGAAAAAGCGTTTCACCAGAAGCTAGAAACTGGACAAGGGAAATTCCCATTTTATAGCAAGTTTCTAATATAAATAGCCAGTTATTAGTTAGAAAATGTTTTGGATTTCCATCAGGGTATCTACACCTGAAAATTGCAAATACAATCGCGACTCAGAAAAAACAAACCATTTATTTAAAAATCCTCTAACGAAACCATTCCCCAACACTCCCACAAAAAGTGCTCAAAATCATCCCAGAACTCCATACTCCAAATCACCAAACATTTTCTCTCCTTAAAATAAAATCTATCAAATTAAAAGCGCCATCAACGCTCAATCTACAAAGTGCCAGGGCTGCCTCGTAAAAGCAGGCGTCCCGAACGTCAAACACTCGCCAAATATCAATAAACAGCGCTGCGCGCATAAAAACACGCTCGCTCTTGAGCTTCCAACATCCTTCTCAATTAAGTAAAGCTCCTCGAGAGCGACGTCGTCAAACGATGCGCGCGCTTTTTTCTCTCCTTCTCTTTCGCTCTCGCTCACCGCGGCGAATCAAAAAGCTTCGAGTCCGCTTCTCAGTGCGCGTGTGCGTTCCACAATTAGACACATTTTCCCGCAGCGAGAGAGAGAGAGAGAGAGAGAGAGAGAGAGAGAGAGAGAGAGAGAGAGAGAGAGAGAGAGAGAGAGAGAGAGAGAGAGAGAGAGAGAGAGAGAGAGAGAGAGAGAGAGAGAGAGAGAGAGAGAGAGAGAGAGAGAGAGAGAGAGAGAGAGAGTTGCGAGAATAACGAGCCGTGCAGCGCGCAGTAGAGTCGGTGGATCAGCGTATTCGAGATCTCTGTCGTTCTTTCAAGTCTATACATGTATACCTTCAAGAGAGTATTTGACGAAATTTTATTTTATTTCGGTTTATTAGGTGTAATATTATGATATTCACTTCTTCATTATTCATATGTAAAAACAATCTCGACATTAGTGTGGGTTGGGGCCTTAATTATTCTTAGATTAATGTTTATGTGCTGATAAACAATCAATATTTATTTATTTATTTGTTTTATACCACTCTAAACTCAAAATCATAAATTTAATATGATTATTCGGCACTCATGGTATAAAATACGGTTCGAAACTGGTGCGTAAGATGATTTTTAGATCATATGATTTTTCTCACTCGCTTCGCTCGTGCGAAAGTTACATGGGCTAAATTAATCACCTTCCGCACCAGTGTCGAAATGCACTATTTTCATTATAAGCTTGTTTTTAAAAAGAAATAGTTTTTATTAAATATACACCCAGAGAAAATCCTTGCAATTGTTACTATAAAAGTACCAGACACTGTATGGTGCAATAATGGCACAAATATAAAATATTGCAACCGTCAAAATATAATTAACCTGACTATGAAAAATAGTAAATGATGGCATATTTTTAACTATGTTTATAAATTACAATGTACAAATACCATAAATTTTGTGTAAAAATTACTAGAAAATTTTGTTATTAGGAACTTACCATAATAAATCGCATTCATAACTAAAATCTTATAGTTATCTTTTCAATGTTATACTTAATATAGTTTTCCGAAAAACACTGTAAATTTAACAAGTTTTTTTATTTACTATGTCAAATAGTTATTTCTTCCATACGTTTATCTCTCGGTGTAGCTAAAACTAAATATAGCTTAGATTAAAACTCAGAAAACTTTGAATAACAAATATAATAAGAATGCAGATTACAAAACTGAAAAAAAATTGAAAATAGGACAACTTAATTTTTCTAGAATATAAACATATAATTAATTAATATCTTTATAAAACAGAAATGAAACAACACGATCTTATAGTATAATTTGCATATGCTTTTTCACTAATTAAAATAGTATTGAATGAAGATTAAATATAATATACTCGTAATTTAAATAATATTTGTTGAAACTCTGAATTAAAAAAAATACTCGCTTAAACATTTGCTTTTCTAGGATAGACATGAAGATCAGAACTGCCACGGTATTTTTCAAACGAATAAGCAATCCACCACCTCGATCTACATCTCCATACCCCTTAACGTAAACTATATTAAGTTTCATCAATCTCAAAAAGTCGCCGACAGCATCTCTAATAGACCGTTCGCGCATCCAGCCGGGAATTTCGCAGCGCTGCGCTCTCTTTCTCTCTCGCCGCCCTCGTGTTCTGTTTTCGGCGCTTCATCAGCTCGGCAAAGCGAGAACCCGCTATATGCGCGTTGAAACTCCTCCCGTCCGTTTTTCGCCCTCTTCTCGTATATGTCGCGACTTGAAAAGCCGTGTCGATGATTTGTTGGCTGGGCGTAGAGCGAGCGTCGCATGCTCGATCTGCGCGCAAGGACGTAGCGCCTCGTCGTCGGGAGGAATTATTTCGACGTGTAAGAACGAGGTAGGCGTGTTGAAGTATAAAGAAGAGACGCGCGACGGCGTCCGAGCCAGAAAGAGGAAAAAGAAAAGCCAAGAGAGAGAGAGAGAGGTGGGCTTGCGCACCGGGTGTGTAAATGCGTTCGGAAAAAGGAGCTAAACTAATTGGAATTTAGTTAATTCGACCGATTTAGATTGGTCTGAGCTAAATTAGCTTTATTTATAGATACGGTTAGAGTTACTGGTCTTATTTTAGTTAGCTAAATGGAAGCTATATAATTTTTTGATATTATGCAGAAAATAAATTTTATCCTGATATGTATTTATAATATTAAAGAGTGACGAATTTACTTTCATAACTTATTATTTAGGAGTTTTGTATCAAGTTCAAAAACTTCTGTTATTCAAAATCTTGATATCATTCGGTGGCTAATTTCATGTACATGTACCGAAAACAAATGTTCAGCAGGTGTCTAAAAATAATAATGTCAATTTATACAACAACATTTTTATTTATTTGTTTTTTTCTTAGAACGTCGTAACTTTATGATAATATCATGAACTTGCATCGAATTAAGCTATAAACAAGCTACCTCTATTCATATAAAATATTAATTGTTTACTCCTCTTATCGTTCGACTGAAAAAACAAATTCGTTTCAAAAATATTTTTTAATGATCAGATCAAAACGAATCGCACGGTTCTTATTGAATTTCACATACATGCATGATAGTTTATATTATATTTACTTAAAATTTTTTGAGAAGAAAATTTTGTAGTAAATCTGTAACTTAACAGTGCATTAAAGGTCTAATTTTTGACATTGATGTCTGCTTACAAAAATGTAAAACCATTTCCAAAGTTATACTCATCATTTTGCTATTATAAATGGCCGTTGCAAATATAATGGAACCATAATAGAATTTAATTTTAATAAAATAATAATACTACATTTGAACGATCTTTCTATTTCATTACTTTTTATTTTCGTGTCATAAGTTTCGTTATTATAATATCAAAGGGATACAGCGCAATTTTCTCCCCTTACCCCGTCCCTATGACTATGATAGTTCTGATCCCGTCGACCGGAATTCGCTGTAAACATAAAGCATTCCCACTCACATCGAAATAACCCCCTTTCAGCGGGTCTATAATTACCGAGCCTCTTCTCTTTCTCGCATAGCTGCATCGCATCGCCCAGCCCCGAAACACTTGTAAAAATACCCAATAGCTCAATTACGAGGGCTGACGCGCACGCCTCAACGCCGGGGCCCGACTTTTTGCCCACGTGCCACAGCAATTTCGCATAGGTCGCGCGCCACGTCGAGAGAAAAAGAGCGCGCGCGCCCGTAGAGTGTGTGATGTATAAAATCGGCTGCACTTGGCGCGTACGCGTGTGTGATGTATAAAATCGGCTGCACTTGGCGCGTACGCGTGTGTGTGTGTATACTTATGTACGACACGTGTCGTCGTCGGCGCAGTGACGAGCCGGACCGCCTATATAGACGCCCCGGAAATAGACGCGGCAGGCGCGCCGCGATCGCTAATCGATCCCCGAACGCTGCATCACGCGGCCCCGGATAGTTTCCTCTCGTCGCAGGGAAAGGCTTGCGTAATGAGAGACTGGGAGTTGGCGTGGTCGTATTATATATATATATATATATATATATAGGTGATGTCGATCTGAGTGGCAGCTTATCTTGGTATCGAGGGCTTGTTGTGTATAAAGGTTGGGTTGTGTGTGGATGATGATGATGGGAGATAAATCGGTTTCGCGGGTTATGAGAAAAAGAGTCAGTGTGCGATCGGTTGCGCGGAGACGTCGATGAGAATTTCATGAAAACGATAGGTCTTGTAGTTGTCGTAATGTTGACGTGAATGCCATTTCCAGGATAAGTAAATATGAGAGAGATATGAAATTTTAGAAATATAGAGCTGAGGTGTAAATTAGAATTCGGATTTGACGTCTCACTCATGATTATCATCTCACGTATTAAAATTATTCAGTAGTCTATAAATTTGACGATATTATAAGCATTGCTGTTTCTCAAAACGATGAAATGTTGAGTAGATATCTAGAGTTTAAAATGTGAAAAATATCAATCTATTATTGATATATTAAGCTGTATCTTGAATAGACAAATAAACTGTGAATTTATTGAAATTAGTTTTAACATTACGGAAAGAATGTAAACGATAAGATTAAGTTATTACATATTCTATTAAGAACTTGTTTCATATTTTTTATCCTCCTTTAAGCATTTTTATATCCGATATTCTCAAAGGTACGTTTGATATCTGTCTATTTCTTATCTCTTCGGTAGATTTGCTCTTTTTCCCTATATACGTTTATGCTGAGAACAGATTGTCTGTTTCTATTCCTTAGGTCATAGGTGATTGGTTTTATCTAAAACCAAGTTCCAAGACAAGCCCTCACGGCAATCATTTCGTAGATCAATAGATAAACCATCAAACTAAAAACTCCGAGTGAAATGTTCATTAAAAGTTATTGTTAAATATTTTTCGTAAAATAATTAAAAATCTGTCTCAAAATACTCCATAAAATCAGAGGACGTGTATTTAAATTTGTATAATTGGCGATAATGTTTTTGAAAAAATTTAAATAATTTAATCGACTTCAGGACGAATCCTGACCGCAATACAAGAAACATTTATAATCAATTAAAAAAATACGACGCCATGAATTAAACTCGATGACTGTATTTTTCGCGAACTTCGAAAAACGCTCGAGAGATACCCGACCGCGTTTTTATATTCCGCGTTCGTTAAAATGCAGCAGAACCGCCGAAAACACCTCATCTCACTCTCTCTCTCTCTCTCTCTCTCTCTCTCTCTCTCTCTCTCTCTCTCTCTCTCGCTCTCTCTCTCTCTCTGTCTCTCTCTGTTTCCCTATACAAAAATCGCAAAATTATATAATTCCGCTCGGTCTCGTCGCATATTCATAGGCTCGTTATAAACTTACAAGTCCTCAGCTCCGCTCTTGGAAAAAAGTCACCGCCGCCGCTTTGCTCACCTGGCGCCAAAAGTGCGCGGCAGCCATTCTTCCCTCCCGCGCCTCTGCGCGCCTTTCTCACACTCGCGGAATTCGAAATTGCTGTATATACGCGCGCAAGGACGATCGAGAGGAGAAAAAAGGAGAACGGCCGACATGGTCCAGTTGCAGCAGCAGCGGCGGCGGTGGTTCTCGACGACAATCGCACCTCGTTCGCGCCGACTGACGTGGCGCCATCTAGGCGGGATCGGATCTTCGCGATCTCAAAGAAAAATCAACGAGGGGGAGAGAGAGAGAGAGAGAGAGAGAGAGAGAGAGAGAGAGAGAGAGAGAGAGAGAGAGAGAGAGAGAGAGAGAGAGAGAGCGCATTGAGAGCAACGTGAAGCGTTTATTGCGACAGAGAGGCATTATGTTGGCCGCTTGCATTTTTGCGCCGTGACGACGCGCTGGATGGGTATTATATGGTCGTGATTGTCGTCGGCGTTTCTGTAGTTGAAACAAATTATTTTTATTCACGTCTGTCAACCGATATAAGTGTTTCATCATGGAAATATTCTAAAATAATTGCGATTGATTGAAGATTTTTTATACAATTATCAGTAAGATAAGTGCTTTTAGTTTTCCAACAATGTCAGTTAAATTAATTAAGAAGAGACGTAACTATAAATTGTCATAATTAGACAACACCCGTGTAAAAAAAATTTGTCTGGATGTGGTCTGGCAATAGTCTGGCGCAAGTCTAGCTCCAGATGTCTAGCACTAGTCTGGCAACAGCCACTTTCCCAGACAAATAATTTTTCGTTTGAAAAGTCTGGGAAAACGCCAGACTTTTTCCCAGACAAATACAAATTTTTGTTCAAAAAGTCTAGGAAAAATGCCAGACTTTTTCCTAGACAAATAAATTTTCCCTAAAAAATGGCTACGTCTCTTTACTTGAAATAGTAGACTCCGGGTCATATTATACTTACCTCTGAAATTTCAAAAATCCTTAAACACGGATCACAAAAAAAAATTTTTAATTTATCAACTTTTGCCCCCTAGATTTATCTAGGTACCAACTTACATTTTTAAGAACGTCTGCATAATCGGGGCGGTGCCAGGTGGAGATAGGAGATAACCTCGGCTGGCCAAGTCGACGTACCGAAGTACGTCGAGGTATCGAAGTATATAAGGTCAAAACGGAGAATACTATAGACTTGCAGTTTTTTAGGCATGACCGCTACTCGGGAGAGCCTTATAATTTCACCAGAGCGAAAATTGTAAGAATTCAAATACTGAAAAATTAATGTGTAAAAACCATGTTCCACTCAGAGCGAGTGCGTTTTAAGCGTTTTCTGAGATGTATGTATGTCTGTACGTCCGTATGTACTCAAGTTTCTCGATTATCTCAATAAATTTTCGACCGATTTCATCGGAATTGCGGGAAAATACTCCTCTAATTATACCTAAGTGCTGGTTCTATATTGAGATAGATCGATGAAACATTTTTCAAATGCTAGCACAAAGAAATATCTCAAAAAATCGATTTTTAAGCCTAATGTCTAGAAAAATTAATTTTAAGCTAATATGTATAGGTCTATCTGCTAAAAGTAATTAAAATACAGCCTTTTTATGTTGAACACTTTTTTGTACGAGCAATATTTGCCAAGATAACTGCGAAAAACGGCCAAAAATGGTCAAAAATGAATGATTTTCGGCTATAACTTCTCAGGATTTGATTTTACACAAAAATGTTAAATATAAAAGTTGTAGATAATATTGAAACAAAACTTTTTCCCATTTAACATTTTTTTGTAAAATCAACTCCTGACGAGCTAGACTTATAAAAACGATTTTAAACGCCTAAATATACATAAAATGGACGATTTTCAGCTACAACTTGACAGAATTTTATTTTACACAAAAATGTTAAATGTAGAAGTTGTAGATTATAAAAAAACAAAACTTTTTTCCATTTAACATATTCATGTAAAATTAATACCTTACGAGTTAAACATATAAAAACGATTTTAAACGCCTAAATATGCATAAAATAAACGATTTTCGGCTATAACTTTACAGAGTCTTACTTCACACAAATTATAAATATAACAAGGATTCGTCTTTCAATAAAACTTAAGTACAAAGCATATAGATAACGTTGAAACAAAACTTACTCCCAAGTAACATTTATATATACAATCATTTCTAGATCATCTAAATGTATTAACATAATTTTTAATGCTTCAATAACCCCGTAGATTCACTTTTCGATTATTATTTAATAGAATTCGATTTGACACAGAAATATTGGATACAATAGATATAAATAAGACCAGAAAAGCGATATAACATTCCAAAGTCAACATAATTACAAAAATATAATAATAAAATACGAAATTACATTTGGTTACAATATTTAATGGGATAAACACATTGAAACAATAAGTTAAGAAACGAAATATTTATGTCCCTGTTTTCTACAAAAAGACAATGATTACGCAAACTAAAACATTGTTGATATTATATAATGCTCTTTTCAATAATATTAAAAATTATGGGATAATAGCTTGGGATGCTTTATACCTATACGAATAGTACAAAATTATTAAATAATCTATAAAATAAAATCATTAAACTTAAATACAAAAATATTTTTGTATTTGAAGAATATGCTTTAAATATTAAATAATTATTTTGTTTTGAATCAATTTTCTATCATTATGAGAAATTAAATATTAGAGAAAAACAATTAATATAAGAAATAGAAGTGTATAGATCCCAATAAAAAAGTAAAACAATAATTAACAAAAACTGTTACATAGAAGCTGTCGAAACTTATAATTTCTTGTCAAATGATCTAGAGAACTTAGAATGTAATAGAATAAAAATTTTAAAAATGTATAAAAATTGGGTTGGTAAAATTATATAATTATGTTATGTTACTGTTTTGATAATAAATTTAAGAAATTTAAAAATAAGATTACACTGGTTAACCCATTAACTATGTCCCGACCTAAGCGATTGAACCAAAATAATCAAAATTGTGTAATATTATATAAGTACATGTTAAAATAATATCATACACTGAGAAAAATGTCGTAGTAAAATTTACTAAAAATATAGGAAAAATTGCTATATAATGTAGTAACTGTGGGATATTCTTGATATCTAACAAAAATTACTATTTTATCTAGCAAATTTTGCTACGTCTAAATTTTACAAGAATATAGTAATTTTTATTATTGCAATTAGCAACTTTTGTTTCACACATAACAATTTTTATCGTGAAAAACATAACAAAATTTATTATTGTGTACACAGAAAATTTACTATCTAAATAAATTAAAACTTTAAAATAGAAAAAAGAATTAATTGTATTTTCTTTCATTACAATCCATTTCTGGTTCAGTGTTGTTCATCAATTTTTGGGTATCCTATAAATTTACACATATTTAGAAAATCGGTACAAATTTATTTTTACGCTTCGCTTTTATTGTATGGAACTTAACCTAACTACTTAACTACCTAACAAAACTATTACACAACAATTCGCTCGCTTAATCGTACGCACGTTTCGCTTAAAAGACTCTAAGAGAAACGCTCTTATATAGTAACTGAGCAATGTTCCCGCCGCTTGCGAGTAACAATACGCCACCTAGATGTGGAAGTTACATTCATCTTGGGACAACAAATTAAAAATGGCGGCAAATTCAAATTAATATTTTAAAACGCAGTGAATACCTGCACAGAACCATATAAAATATCATAATTGGAATAGGTTTAAAGAAATTCAATTAAAAACTAAAAATTTGTATAGAAAAACTTTATTTACATCCAATTTTTGGATATATAATAATAACTGTCTGGTAATAATACCATATTTACAATCTTGCGATATTGAAGATCATTATCTTCGACTTTATCCCAATCGAAATCCTTTATATTAAAAATTTTAAAAGCCTGATACTTTTCATCATAAAAACAATCTTTCAAATTTTTCGTAATAAAAATGTATTTACGATTATCAAAAATGACCTCATGAACTACTTGAAAAATAGGCCCAGAATCCAAAAACTTCACTAGAACACAGTTTTTTTAATTATTTTATCATAATAGTTGACTGATTTTACACTAACAATATTATGTTTATTTATTAAATTGAAAAATTGATGGTAATGTTCTAACTCGTTAATAGATTTGTTTTTATGACTTTTCGATACAAATATTGGCTGACTTAATTTCATTGTCAGAAATCTATAACTTAAGCTTAATTGATGCTTAATCGCAATCGTTCTGTTAATATTTACACGATTGGTGGTGCTTTGAGAGACGTTTTTTCCTTCTTGATTTTTATTTTCGTAACGAATGCAACTTACTTTCCATAAGGGACCAAACAATTTCATGCATCGTGGGTAATGCACGAGAAAGTGATGTTTTGGCTTCAAGTCATTAGAAAGATTTACACATAGTGACAGATATTCAAAAATAATCGATTCTAGTAATTTATAAGTTGAAGGATGTAGAACGTCGCTCATTACAATAGTCACTAATTCCTTCAGAAGCAAGTACATATTCCAATATTCGTCATCTCCAGGTATTAAATCGCCAATAACCAAATTAAAGTTTTGAATTAAATACAACATTTCAGAAGATGTTATAATGACACAGCCTTTTTTTATTGACTTCTCACTCAACTCTGTAGGCTTATTAATGTTATGTCCTGGCCCAAAATCAAACCCAAGTAACTTTAAATTAAATGTCTCTAATGTAAAATACTTCTTAACGTAAATAAAATTGTTAAGTATAAATGCTATATCATATCGACAAATCCCTTCTAAGAGATCATGCATGACGTCAATACAAACATTTGTTGCCATATGAAAATCATGAATATCGTGCAGAATACATTTCTCTTTTATCCCAGTAACTTTTTGGTTATTTAAAGCTAACAATTTATCATAATTCTTTGTTGTTCGAAGAATACATTGATTTTCGATAAACATTTTGTTTTTTCCTGTTTGAGTGACCAAGCAATGATGGCAAAAAATATTAGCTTTAAAGCTTTCGGTTAGGCCGAGAATGGAATGAAGTCCAAGATTATCGCCAATGAATAAAGCTAATTTAAAATAAATTCTTTTTAGACTAGAATCTAGGTTAATTTGAATTCCATGTTCCATCAAATAATTTAATTCTTCTACAGCTCTTGTGAATATCATAGGATTTTTAAAAACCTTTCTATCAAGGGTATTGAATAGAATAAACAAAAAAATATTTTCAATTTTGGCTTGATATTGTGGTGGTAATGCAGGTATACTTATGTATACCGCACCCGTTTTAGATAGACCCTTATGAGAACCTAATGGGTTATTGTTCTCATAATCATCAAAATACATGATCAACGGTAACACGGTTTTCCCTTCAAATGTTGACAATTGTTCTTTCCAATAACTAGCCTGTATTAAATTAGTAATTATTTGATTGTTTGTTGTTAATGTTTGTATATAGTTCATCGTTTCGTTATACAATCCCGGAATTTCAAAAAATTTGGTTAAAACTAATCTTAAGGGAATAAACTGCGAATTGACTGGAACATGAACTAATGTTTGAATTGAGTTTATGTGCTTGTACTCTTCTCGCTCACCAATGTGACAAGTTACCGGATCAATGTAAGTTCCCAAATTTCTAAAATTTGATAATCTTTTGCTTTCAGTATCCACAATATTCAAGCAAGTAGAAAAATCTTTTAATATTTTATTTATATTTTGTATTTCGTGGTCTTTCTTATTATCAAGTTGAGGTAAGATTTCCTGCTCTAAAAGTTTAAAAATATTTCGTAAAAAAACATTTGTTTCATTTAAAATATCATTGACGTACTTTCTTGGAATTCTTTTCATATTTGCAATATTGGCACTATATTTGATTACAGCATCTTTGAGCGGTTCATTCAATAAAAACCCGATATGTGAATTATCGAAATCAGTTTCATCTGATGAATCATACATCATAGATTCATCAGAATCACTTTCATCAGAAACTGTTATTTCTCGATAAAGCGACTGATCTTCATACTTTTCATAATACTCATCAACAGATTCTGATGTAACGTTTTTATTAGCACTAGCAAAAATTGAAGCGTGTTTTTGCAAAATATGTTTTTTGAATGAATCAAAGGTGCTGTACGCTCTACTACAATCTTTTATAAAGCATCGGAAATTATTCAATAAATTGTAAAGACTCGAAATATGTTCAAATAATAATTTATAATCTTGAAACGAACTTTTACAATAATTACAAATTATTACATCCATCTTCATGAAGATTTAAATTTAAACTTATAATAACTTACAAAGATATTAGCTAAGTCCTATAACTTATAAGTTAAGCTCATCACAAAGTAGTAAATAAAACTGGAAAAACACAGTGTAATTTTAGAGTTTACGAATATGTTCGACAAGTCCTATAGTTTCTAAGCTAATTGCATCGCCAATCAGGTCAATATTAAATAAAACTCTCTGTAAAAAACACCAAACAGCTTCCGAATTTTTCGGATACTTACAGTCTAAACAAAAAAATACTTTCAAAGCTAACTCAATTGCTTCTAAGGCTTTATCTACAGCGTATAATTTTTCATTAATTACAATGTAATATTTTTCAATCCGAGAAGCTGGGCCTACAGCAACAATCACTGGTTGAAAAGTATCTTGAGTTTGCATATAACGCTCCTTCAAATCCATTAATTTCAATTGAACTTCGTTGGCTGCCTGTAATAAAATGCACTATTAACTTTAGAATTCAAAAAATATTTATTTGTATAATTAGCAAATTTAATTTTTTTAAATGAAATAAGCACAATTTACTAAAATATTAATTTATACTGAATCGCGAGAGCGATAGAAAAAAGTTATAAATAGAAGTAATGATATGCTCGATAAAATAGTAACATTACTAATAATGATGTATTTTTAACCATTTTCCATTCTCTCCCTCTCATTCTCTTCTCATGCAGGATTTGGTCATAGTACACGACATACTCGCATCAAGTTGCATCGCATCGAGAATTCAGCAATGTACAATTACGCCCCTGACACAACCGAAAAATCACAGACACATATATGTGGAGCACACATAAGGAAAAAAAAGAAAAAACTGATACACATCCACACGTATACACACGCTCAAGTAGTTTCGGTTGCAGCGATTCAACACCCCCGTAGAATACATCGCGAAGTACACGCATTGCGTCATCCACCTCCCTCACATTTTGTTGCGCGACACTTCGTCAGCATCACTGTAGTCATATAGATATCACGAAAAGAAGTTTGAGGCAGCAACAATGCTACACTGAGAGCGTTGTTGCCCTTGTAAATTGGACCGCCGCTCTCTGTTTGAGAATACTGAGCTCTTAAATTAAGAGAGCGGCGGCTTCATTTGCGAGGGAAACAGCGCTCTTCGGATTAGTGTTGCTCCTGCCTCAAGCTTCTCTCCGTATACACATACACACATGCTGTAAGGACGACTCGCACTACATACTCTTTATAACGCATACTTACAGACGTTTATGAAGTCCGCATAGTTCATAAAATCATTACTCGCATCACTTTTGCGATCTAATTGCGCATTAGGTTGCTTACCTCGACTCTCAAAATAAAAGTTTCTCGACGTTCTTGCACTGACAATTTCCAACGTTGCTCTGCATTTTGCCCATGCTTTCTTTTTCCACTTTTCTTCTGTTTTATAATGTGACAAAGGAGGTACAAAATTATAAAATCTTCTTTTTCTGCAAAATTCGTTAAATTTTAAATTAAAATTAATAAATAAACATTTAAGTATTTTTTTTAATTATTGTAGTTTAAAAAATGTTAAAGTTTTTAATTTGAACCTGTGTTGTATTTCTGCATTTATGTGCAAGTGTGCGTACGTGCATGCATTGGGGTATGCAGATGTGTGTGTGTGTGTTTATGTAGGCGGACATATATGGGCGCATGCGCACTGCGTGCATCGGTGAATGTGTTTAAGCGTCGTGTGTATGTGCATGTCTGTGTATGTATGTGTATTTGTACGTGTTTGTGCGTTGAAGGTAGAGGAACCTAAAACCTAAGAGCTTATGAATTGATAGAGATTTTATTTTACCCACCAGAGTTTAACTCTCTAGTCTTCAGAAGTCCAACTAGAACATTATCTTCCACAGTCTGTATATTAACAGATCCTAAGCACTTTATCAAATGCTTTTTAACTTTTGCCCATTGGTCAGCTATAATAAACTGCTTATCAGGTTTTAAGATCTTGAAATCAATGGAAAACTAAAAAATATTTATAATAGAAATTGAATTAATCAATTATACAGGAAAGTGGTTGTCTTTTTAAATTATAATATGCAAAATGCGCATCATACCAATTCCTTTGCTGTCTGAACTTGTAAACATGGGAATTTCTGTATGTATTCATGTACAGATAAATTAACTCCGACAAACTGAAGCCTTCGAGAAGCATGAGATCTTTCCCATCTCAAAATAACCTCATTCCATGGTTCGATATGACTGGTAAGCCATGCAATATCTTCATTTTCTTACAAATAAAAAAAAATATCTATTAATTGAAACTTCTTATATTTTTATATATACAAGCAACCATTATTAAAAATTTTATAAATTTTTTACCTTGATTTATTGCCTCAAGCTCCTCAGGAATCAAATTCTCTGCTTTTCTTGTTACCTTTTTTTGACGCAACAACTGTTTCTCTCTTAAATCTTTTTTTGTATAGTTATAATGATTCCACAACTTTCCATTGGCTGGTAAAACTTGATCACCTTGCCTGCTAGATGGTATAAAATAAACATTTGGATGTTCCAATGGAAAAATCATACAGATTTCCTTAGCTAAAATCTCGAAACGCTCCTTTTTAATTCTAAAAATGTAAGAAAAAATGAGAAAATTAATATAAAAATGTAAATAAAACTTATAATGCATCAATGTAAAAAAATATTTCTACTTACACAAATTTATCTAAAACTTCATCTTCAGTAATATTCCTTAATATGGTATTCTTTTCTCGACGAATCACTTCTCTCACAAGTAACGACTTAAATTTCCCTGGTAGAGGTAGATTAATAGCTGCATTCAATTGGTATGATTTTAGAATGATTTTGCCATTGGCTATTTTTTGCAGATACTCTTTCAGGCCCTTTAACCATAAATTTAATTAAAGTTATAATCAAAATAAATGATACAAAGTCAATTTTTGATATTTAATGTATATAACATAAAGCTTACTGTAGTAATGGGTCTTTCATTCAGTAGACCTTGGTCGACAACTTCATCGACAGGATTTAGTGCAAACTGCCTGTTCTCAAGTGGCTGTAACACACCATCATTAGCTCTTTGAACTGCATCTGCCCCGTTTAGCCCCTCTCCGTCTTGCAATTCTAAACGTTGCTGTAATGAACAAATACAGTAAAAACGTATCCCCATACTAATATACAAACATTCACCAATGTAGACTAGACGGCTTACCTCGCCGTCAACTTGCTCTTCCATACTTCACATATGCAAAAAACCTTGGGAGACAATGAAATGAAATCACATCTTACTTATTAAATATGAAAAGGAATTGAAGGTTAGGAAATTGAATGAGATAATACCAAACACTTAAAAATTAGACATATATCCAACACTTTTTCAATAATGTAAACAATAATTATATACTTACTTTATTTATCAGAAAATCGTCGATAGCTGGAAAATAGATGCTCTCTTTTCCTTGATTGATGCTCTTTCCTTAACCGATGTTAGGTACGCTGCGGAGTGCGGAAGCATTAATCGGCATTTCGCGCGCGCAAACTTTCACAACTTAACCTAACCTGATGAGGTGGTGGCGCCACTTCCGATGTACGGTTTAACAGAAAATACTACATGAGTTGCTTTTTTTACTATATTTTGTAGGAAAAATCGCAATAATTCCGTGACAGCATCATAAAAGATCAATTTTTACTACATCGATAGCAAATTTATCTATACTAAATTCGAAAAATTGCTACTTGATGCAGTAAAAACTCCTTCCGAGAGTAATAAAATATAATATGATTTGTAGTAAATTTTCAAATTATTCATTTTTGCTACATCATGTAGCAGTTTTTATTCACATGTAATAATACTTTTACATGCATGTTTATCGTAAAAACTATTAGGTAGGTAACAATTTTTAAAATAAATATAACAAAATTTGTTATAAGTCGAGTATATCCCGCGGTTGCTATACAATATAGTAATTTTTATTACAAAGATAATAAATTTTACTAGGACATTTTTCTCAGTGTATTTACAAAAAAAACTTTTGTGTAATGTATAAGCTATAAATTTTGTAATTTGTTTAATTTCATTGCATAAAGAATGCAATGTTCTGGCTAATTCTGTCAATTGTACAGTGTATAGAAAACTATTAAATAGGCAAGTCTCACATGGTAAAAATCTGTGAAATACATAATCATGTATTTTAATACAACAGATACCCTCAGATGAGTTCTTACACCCTGACCAAACTTGATAATTAGCCAGACGAGCTAATATTACCAACGATAACTACCTACCCGTATCACATCTAACCACACATACACACATACAGCACTTTTATAATATCCCCGAGTTCCTAATTACACCCTAACACGCCTAATTAACACTTCCTAATTTCCCCTCACACTCTTGTGCGTTAACACTTGAAGATCACTGACAGAGATGTAGAAGCAGTCAAAAAAGGTTCGATGATCTAAGCTGGCACTACTTCATGAATACCAGTCTGCTGAGAATCATCTAACAGCCATCCACTACGTCAGTAACATCACCATCTGGGGGAGACTGACAGAGACCGTCAATGTCCTGGACTGGCTCAGCCTAAGAATCATCGAAGCACATTAATAGCAGATCACCCTTGACTCTGGGAGACAAGCGAGGAAAGTACAGCACTTAAAAACCACATATGACTAATAAATAGATGACACCGATAAAAACATTACCATACAAAAGAAAAGTTTGCAGCAATGGTTGTAGTTCACTCGCTGCACCAGATACTACCGGGTAACAACTAGAGGCCAAGACCACTAGTGGAAGCCTTCACTCGTTTCACTGCTGGAAACAGTCCCAGCCTGAGAGTCGCTGAGAGTCATAACACTGTACACGTAGCCAGTATTGTAAGAACCAAACAAGGAATGTTGAGCACCTAAAAACCACATATAACTAATAAATAGGTGACCCAGACAACATTTACACATCCAAGAAACAGTTTACAGCAGTGCTCGTCATTTACACTCCTCCCGCTGCCAGTTACCTGCAACAAGATAAAGTACCATCAGCTCAGCCATCAGTGAGGTTAGGAACGAGAAACGGCTTACTAAATCTACTCTCGCCGTTGACACACTGCCTTCCTGTCTCCGACCAATTATCACCAACCGGCGAACACTATGAAGAGGACGACATTCACCACGGCGGCGTACTACAGCAGTCGCTGTCATCGCTGGGGACGCCGGGAGCCAGACGTTGCGATTGTTGACATCACACACCATGGACACACGCGCGCACGCGCCACGCAGTACGCTGAAGCTCGCACAGCCCGCACTACACTACTTTATAATCACTATATAGTCACCTGCAGGGATAAACGGCTAAGGCAGTAGCAGAAAACGCGCGCGCGATCCATATACTTATATAGATATCACAGGGAGCGCTTGCGGTCACGCGGGTCGAATGCGTTTTTCCACTGTACCTTATATGTATGTACTTATGCGCAGAATGCAGCTTAACCGAGGTATAGCTGTTACGGCGGCTGCAATAGAACTCATGCACGCAGCGCAATGCCACTTTGCCATTGCCGAATGCATCAGTGTTGAGCTTTTTTCTTCTGTTTTTCTTCCTTTCGTGGCATTAGTGTATGTGTGCATGTGCCGCGAATATTTTTTCCTAATTAAGGTTGTATAGGTATATGTAGTTAAGAACACCCGTGAGCCCACCTTTCGTTAGAACTGTATAAAATTTAACTCTGTTTTTTTTTTTAATCGAGAGTAATGAAACAATAGTTTTCCTCATATAATTCCACAGAATTTGACTACCTATATACAAAAAGTTCAAATACAAAAGTTGTGGATATCATAGAAACAAAACTTTTTTTCTTTTTAACGTTTTAATAAATAAAAATAAAAACGATTATTATAATTTCGATAAAAATTATGAAAACCATGTTTTTAATTTTAAATATGCCTGCAATCATGATACTTTTATTTAATTTTTCATTTTCCTATTTGCAATTTGATCATATTAATTAATACTTAATAAATTTTTATGCATCATAGACTAATTAAAAAGTTATTTACATATATCTATATATGTAGAATTAAAATGCAAATCTTTTACAAAGAAAAAGATATAAATGTATAAAAGTAAATGGATAATTTTTCTTTAAATTTTACTGCAGATGTATTTATGTTTATTTTTATGATAAAAACGATAAAAATAAAGTATTACAATTTTTGCAATAATAAAATTATAAGGTTCTGCTGAGCATTGCGGTCGTGCCTATTATGTAAAAACGAAGTTTTTACATAGGGAGGGGGCGGGCGACGAGCGAAGCGAGGAGCAGGTGTGTGTGGGGACGGGGAGGTTGGCGTGTCGAGCGCAGCGAGATACGCAGGGGGGCTCTGCCCCCCTATAGTTAAGTCCTAGAACGAAGCGTCGCCGTCGCCGCGGCCGCCATCATCGTCAACATAGCACTACCAATCGTCTTTCATTGCTGAGGCATCCTGTATACAACTTGATGTAAAGGTAAAAACCCGCAAAGATTTTCATTCTTGTTATAACAAAATGATGATATTTTTTGAAAATTTCAACTTATCTGATGATTTTTCTAAAAGTGGCTCCTCGCGAATTCGCACCAAAAGAAATTCTAACCAAGACACATCGCCAATCGAAACTATCGAGAAGTCCAAACAACATGAAAACAGTTAAACATACTTT
The DNA here is from genome assembly GCA_036365515.1 of Torymus aiolomorphi. Taxonomy (NCBI): domain Eukaryota; kingdom Metazoa; phylum Arthropoda; class Insecta; order Hymenoptera; family Torymidae; genus Torymus; species Torymus aiolomorphi. The sequence continues at coordinate 74,034,253 of CM070874.1, read as the reverse complement.
GTTAGAATATATAGATATATTTGTTAAAATTGCCGAAAAGAAACAATATAACAACTTCATGTCGTTGGGACTTCTCGGTCGTTTCGATTGGCGATGTGTCTTGATTAGAATTTCTTTTGGTGCGAATTTGCGAGGAGCCGCTTTTAGAAAAATCATCAGATAAGTTGAAATTTTCAAAAAATATCATCATTTTGTTATAACAAGAATGAAAATCTTTGCGAGTTTTTACCTTTACAGGTGCAAGTTGTATACAGGATGCCTCAGCAACGAAAGGCGGTTGGTCGAGCTATGGTGACGATGACGGCAGCAGCGGCGACGACAAAGGTTCGTTCTAGGACTTAAAAAACTGCAGGTCTACTACTCTCCATTTTGACCTTACATACTTCGATACCTCGACGTACTTCGGTACCTTACATATTTCGGCACGTCGACTTGGCTAGCCGAGGTTATCACATATCTCTACTTGGCACCGCCCAGATTATGCAGACGTTCTTAAAAATGTAAGTTGGCACCTAGATAAGTCTAGTAGGCAAAAGATTATAAATAAAAATTTCTTTTTGTATTCCGTATTCAAGGGATTGTAAAATTCCAGAGGTAAATATAATGTGACCCGGAATCTACTATTCCAGGTAAGAGACCTAGCCATTTTTAGGGAAAATTTATTTGTCGAGGAAAAAGTCTGACATTTTCCCAGACAAATTTTTTTACACGTGAAATAGAAAGTTTTGTGTTAATAAATCATTGTATAGTAACTATATTCTGTGGTAGGAGTTCAAGGAAAAGCTGCGGTTCACTGAGGTGCCCCCGAAGATTTCTCATGTTGTAAAAAAAGAAGACGCGTGACAAGTGAATGCTGTTTTAAAAATGCGATAAAGTATTTCAGAGAATTACTTGAAATTACTCAAAAAAACGTAAAACGTATCACAGTAAAATATATTTAAAATTGTAATTATTTGTAATATAATTCAAATATCAAAGTAATTATCTATTCGTTTCTCGTAATAGGAAGACAGTCGTAATTGTATCAATTTCCCTACAACTTTAGCTATATCTAATCGTGTATTAACAATCAAAGGTTTTATAATTGTTGTCCAAAACTGATTACAGGGATAATAAATATTCAATATCGAAATAATTACGAGTGCCACTATAATTTACAATACATAATCAAATCATGAAAAAGATTACCATGCATTCAAGCAATCAAGTATTAACAATAGTCTTGTTTTGTTTTAGTAAAACTCTGAAGCAGTTCAAGAAGCTAAAAATCCCGCAAAAAAGAAAAGAATGAAAGTCCCACACTTGTAACGCGCTGACGATGTCCAGGGTGGTCGCGACCCTCGGAGACACACACACAGAGAGAGAGAGAGAGAGAGAGAGAGAGAGAGAGAGAGAGAGAGAGAGAGAGAGAGAGAGAGAGAGAGAGAGAGAACGAACGATCGAGGAAAGAAATTTATATATGTATACAAAGCAATAAAACAATTGACGCACACGCAGGCGCGAACACGAGCGGTGTGTCGGCGGCTGTAGCATCAGCAACAGCAGCGTTCGACGCAAACCTGTTCCTCTCCCCCTCATCCTTTTTTTTTCTCTCGCGGCGCGCTCAGCGTGGAAATTAATGGCGTCCGATGATTCGCGCGCATCTCATTAGCTCGCGCGGCAGCGATCATTTCGCGTAAACAAATCCAGCAACACGCGCGCCCGATAATCCGTTCGCTCGCCGATGGTAATTTTGGCCGATCCGTCAATTGAATTTTAAATTTTTGCGAACGGCCGACATTCTTCTCCATCTCTCGCGCTCGCGCCCGATTTAATTCGAGGCGGTGTAAAAAGCGGCTATTTGGCAATCGCGTATATATGTATATACTAGTGGGGCTTCGCCCCCCTGCTCGCTCCGCTCGCCAACCCCCGATTAAGAAAATTGTAATGATTTTTATATACAAAATTATCGAATAAGTATTAATTTAATGGCTGATTACTTTTATTGAGAGAATAAATCTATAAATAAATTTTCTATGATAATGTTTGTTAATGTTTTTATAAATTTCATGGCAAACGTCATTTATAATCCATTTATCAGCAATCAAAAACGGATTAATTATACCTTCTCCAATATTTAATAAAAATGCCGTAAAATCTTTATTTTGTGTACGAATATTTACTTTTAAATTAAAAATATTAAATAATGGCCAAAGGTATGAACTTTTGACTGTTTCTTCTATAACAGTATTTCTAAATTCACTTTTAACTACTGGTAAAATTTATCGAAAATCTCCACCTAAAACAATTAACTTTCCTCCAAAAGGTTCACCCTTGCAAGTGACATCTAAAATGTTATCAACAATTTCTAACGCTTTTTTTGGAATCATTGAAGTTTCGTCTCAAATTGTAATGACTGTTTCTCGCATTTTTTTTATCAGAATCTAATTTTACAAATGCACTTTCAATATTACTTAAATCTAAAGGTAATCTAAATGTACGATGATTGGTCATACCTCTTAGTAATAAAATAGAAGCTATTCCTGTCCAAGCCATAGATAAAAACTTTTCTTTTAATGAAATAAAATAATATATCAAAGTTTTATATTAAAATGTTTTACCAGATGTTTTACCAAGTTAATAAAAAACGGGAATTTGACCGTAGCGAGAAGTACCTTATTAGTTCAGCAATGCACTTTTATTCCTTCATTGCTATTTATTAAAAAGATCTAATTCCTTTTCTTATATCATTTATTTTTTATTATATGTCCAAGATATATTAGGGATATATTATATGTCCGAGATACATTATGGATATTCACAAGGGCCAGTTCGACCATAGTGCAATGATTCGAAAAATCCATATTGTTTGAGAGATCTGCTTTTTTTCAATTGTAATGGGTAATTTACGTTTCCTTTGTTAAAGTTCGAAGGTTTTTTGACTGTTAACATAAGCCTTGCCCTGGAGGAACCACCTTTCTGTGTTTCTTTTGTTAAAGTTTGAAGGTTCGTTGACAGTTAACATAAGCCTTGCCCTGGAGGAACCACCTTTTTGCGTTTCCTTTCTTAATGTATGAAGGTTCCTTGACTGTTGATATAAGCCTTGCCTTGGGGGATCCACCTTTTTAATCACGGTATTCTATTTATATCCTTTTAAAGGTTTTCCAAAGTAATTGCTTCTGACTATACATTCATATTCTTCTATCTAAAATAAAACGTTATACGGTCCAAAATATTACGTTTCCTTTGTTAAAGTTTGAAGATTCCTTGACTGTTAATCTTGCCCTGGAGGAACCACCTTTTTGAGCTCGACCATATATTTATCCTGTAGTTTTAGAAATGATTGCGCGTGTTTTTTCTATAGCCTCAATGTATTCAATAATCCTTTTGAAGTTCCATAACATACAATTTTTGTCCTTTTATAATGCCAATTTCTTTGGAGTACATTTACGTTTCTTTTGTTAAAGTTGGAAGGTTCTCCTAGAGAAACCACCTTTTTGGTCATAGTACCTTTTTTTAATTGTAACTCCTAATTTACGTTTTCTTTGTTGAAGTTAAAAGGTTTTTCGACTGTTATTAAAAGCCTTGTCATGGAGGAATCACCTTTTTGATCACGATATACTATTTATATGCTTCTAAAAGTTTTTCGAAAGGAATTTCTTCTGACTATAATTTAATCCTTCTGAAAGTTTTTTAAACGGAATTGTTGAAAAATTTTACGCCTGAGATATCCACATTGTATATTTGTAAGGTTCTTTGACTGTTAACAAAAGCTTTGCCCTAGAGGGGGGGGGGGGGAGGAGGTCCATAGTTTCAACAATTCACTATAAAATTGAAGTCAACTATAGACGTTTTTCAGTTCGACATATGATAATGCAGATTGTTCTTAATTTCGAAATTATAAATAACCAAAATCATATTTACGAATGTAACACTTCACCTACTGTCCAAAACATCGAACTTCATTAATAGAATTTTAATAGGAGTACAATATAGACATTTCGAAATAAATCATTAGAAACATGTCATATTTGCTTTGAGATCGTATTGATGAAATTCGATGGTTTGGACAGTAGGTGAACTGCTACATTCGAAAATATGATTTTCTTAATTTAGAATTTTGAAATTAAGAACAATTAGCATTACCGCATGTCGAAATGAAAAACGTCTATAGTTGACTTCAATTTTATAGTGGATCGACGAAACTCTGGACCCCCCCCCCCCCTAGAGGAATCACCTTTTTGCTGTTAAAAGTTCGAAGGAAGCTTAGATTTTGCTTAAAATTTTTATACAGGGGCTTTCGAGGCCGCTAATAACAATCTTACTATAAGACTATTTAAATTAAAAATGGCGAATCCAATATGACCGTTAGAAGTTCGAAAAAAGCTTAGATTTTTTTGAAAATTGGTATACAGGCCCGTGTAAAAAAAAAGTCTAGGCGAAGTCTTGCAGAAGTTTGGCTTGAAAAGTCTGGCCAAACTCTCGCAGGTCGGATGATTCCAGATTTTTTGCCAGACTTTTTATATTTTCTATTAAAATTCTTGGAAAAAATCCCCAGACTTTATCCAAGATTTTTCACCAGGCTTAGACTCTGCGTAAAAAGTTTGGGAAAAAATGCCCAGACTTCATCCAAGACTTTTACCAGGCTTAGCATACAGCGTAAAAAGTCTTGGGAAAGTGCCCAGACTTTATCCCAGACTTTTCGCCAGACTTTATAGTCCGCGTATAGAGGTTATACACGTCCGGCATCTCCCGCATTAAACCGATGCCCATAGTCTTCTGCTGCAATCTCATGGTCACTGCTATCATGATCGTCGTTGTCGCTGTTATCTGCAGATATATTAATTTTTGGAAACACAAAGAGTCGAGCTTTGTGAAACTCCAAACTGCAAATAGAAGTCCTCACAAAGCATCTCTTCTACAGTGCAAGTAAATATTTTATAGAAAATTGGAACTTATCTGATTATTATCTAGGTGTTGTCCATTACAGTTCCTCTTGGAAAATCTTCGCATCTTCTCTAGACTATGTAGCGAGCTAAAAATATTTTGAGGTCCATAAATAACTTGAAACTAGTTGCAGAATACTCTATATTCACATTGTTCTCACGATTGTCGTTCAATTCATGTTGTTTGGACTTCAAAATATTTTTATCTTGCTATACACGTTTAGATTACAAAATTTGTCCGGAACCTCGAGTAATGGCAACTATTTTTTACGAGGAACTGTAATGGACAGCACCGAGATAACATCAGATAAGTTAAAATTCTCTATAAAATATTTACTTGCGCTGTAGTAGAGATATTTTGTGAGAAATTCTATTTGTAGGTTGAAGTTTTACAAAGCCCGACTCTTTGTGTCTCCAAAAATTATTAGATCTGCAGATGACAGCGACAACAACGATGATGACAGCAGTCACCATGGGATTGCAGCAGAAGACTATGACCATCGGTTTCATGCGGGAGCTGCCGGCCGTGTATAACCTCCATACGCGGACCATAAAGTCTAGCGAAAAGTCTGGGATAAAGTCTGGGCACTTTTCCAAGACTTTTTGTGCTGTATGCTAAGCCTGGTAAAAAGTCTTGGATGAAGTTTGGGCATTTTTTCCAGACTTTTTACGTAGTATGCTAGGTCTGGTGAAAAGTCTTGGATAAAGTCTGGGGATATTTTCCAAGACTTTTAATAGAAAATATAAAAAGTCTGGCAAAAAGTCTGGGATCGTCCGACCTGCGAGACTTTTGCCAGACTTTTCAAGCCAGACTTCTGCAAGGCTTCGCCTAGACTTTTTTTTTACACGGGGGAATTTTGGAGGTCGCTGATCAAGATTTTGCTATCTTTCGAAATTCAAAAGAGCTGTCAAAAGTTCGAAGGAAACTTAGATTCTTCTCAAAATTGGAATACAAAGGTTTCGAAGTCGCTGATCACGATTTTGCTATCAGACATTCGAAATTCAAAATGTCGGATCCAATTTGACGGTTAAAAGTTCGAAGGAAGCTTAGATTTTGCTTAAAGTTTGCATACAGGGGTTTTCGAGTTCGCTGATCAAGATTTATATTTCAAAGTCGATAATCACAATCTTGCTATAAGACTATCCAAATTAAAAATGGCGGATCCAATATGACCGTTAGAAGTTCGGAAAAAGCTTAGATTTTGTTGAAAATTGGTGTACAGGGATTTTCGAGGTCGCTAATCAAAATTTTATTATTGGACTTTCGAAATTCAAAATGGCGGATCCAATATGGCAGTTAATAGTTCGAAAAAAGCTTAGGTTTTTCTCAAATCCATATTGTTTTAAAGTTGGAAGGTTCTTTGACTATTAACAAAAGCCTTGCCCTAGAGAAATCACCTTTTTGATCACGGTATCCTAATTTATTCCAAAGTTTTTAGAAAGTGGTTGTAGGGCTACTGGCGAAGGATACCACTTGAAATATAAATCCCACATGCCTATTAACAGTACCCCTAGGGTGGCGTCGAAAACTATTTAAATAATGACATTATTTTGAGGGAGGGGTGAGGGGGGTTGAGAGGGTGAGGGGGCGCACTATAGGTCAAATTGCATTTTTCTGATTTAAAATCTAATATAACAAGAAAGAATAGAGATAAGCCAACAAATTTTTTTTAAAAATAAAGTTCAAGTTATGCGGATTAAAGGAAAACATGTAAGAATACCAACATTCCTTATTATAGGGGTTGAAATAAAGGGTGAAGTTATGCATGTTTAAAAAATCGATGACTTTTTGCTTTTCTTTTCGCTGAATCTCAAAGGGAAATCATGATATCGATACAATTTTTTTGTTAAGTTGTAGTATATGGAGTATAGATTAAGGAAAAATTTATTAGGATACCGTCAACCCCTAAATTAGGGGTTAAAATAAGGGGTGAGTGGCTAAAACCCTGAAAATTCGCTGAAAAACATTGTAAAGGGTTTTGGTGGGTGGTGAAAACGATTCCAATAACCATTTCTTCATAATCCTCAACTGTATGGATGGTTTCTTGCTACTATTCCCCTTTTTAGGGGTGGGAATGGACAGTGAGAATCTGAAAACGTGAAAAATCGCCGAACAGAATTGTAAATGGTTTAAGAGTATTATGTCAAAACAAAATTAGCATTCTAAAAGTTGAATAAAGATTACTAGATTAATAATAGAAAAACAATTACTAGTTATAAACAATTATTTTTTATATAACATTTTTATAATAATGTCTTCAGAACGCCTTCTTCGAATATTCCCTAGGTTAGACGAACGAGGAACCATCCACACAGTGGAGAATAATGCAGAAATGGTAGTCCAAATAATATTCAGCCCCCACGAAAACCATTTACAATTAATTCTATTCGGCGATTTTTCACGTTTTCAGATTCTCACTGTCCATTCCCACCCCTAGAAAGGGAAATAGTAGCGGGAAACCATCCATACAGTTGAGGATTATGAAGAAATGGTTATTGGAATAGTTTTCACCACCCACGAAAACCCTTTACAATGTTTTTCAGCGAATTTTCAGGGTTTTAGCCACTCACCCCTTTCTTTAACCCCTAATTTAGGGGTTGACGGTATCCTAATAAATTTTTCCTTAATCTATATTCCATTTACTACAATTTAACAAAAAAATTGTATCGATATTATGATTTCCCTTTGAGATTCAGCAAAATGAAAAGCAAAAAGTCATCGATTTTTTAAACATGCTCAACTTCACCCTTTATTTCAACCCCTATAATAAGGAATGTTGGTATTCTTACATGTTTTTCTTTAATCCGCATAACTTGAACTTTATTTTAAAAAAAAATTTTTTGGCTTATCTCTATTCTTTCTTGTTATATTAGATTTTAAATCAGAAAAATGCAATTTGACCTATAGTGGGGCGCTGGGGGGGGGGGGGGTCTTCTCAAAACACGTATAAATAATCACATTTTGGCTGAGAAGGGGCAAGGGGGCGCGAGGGGGGCTGGGTAGTAAGAATTTTGAAACATCTATATAATATAGGGAGATCTATATATAGTAGTCTGCGCGTGTGTTCTATTCTGTTGAAATTTTGCGCGATCGTGCTCATATATGAGCAAAAATATATTTTTGTTTACTTTAAGGCCCCCGCGGCCGATAGTCGGTTTACCGCGGGTTTGTTGCGAAGTATATGTATTTTAATGATTTTTTCGTCATTATAAAAGTGTCGTTGTCTATAGGGATTTACTGTGCGTAGAGACCGGCGATTTTAATTGACGTCGTAAATGAAACACGCGAACAATCCATTTTGTTTTATATCAACGATTAAAGAAATAAGAAAAAAAAGAACTCTAGAAAATTGACGTAAGCCCCTCGAGTTTGCCAAATACAAAACGGAATTGTTCATCGGCGCGAAACGGTTTTTTAAATGATTGTCCCACCGCGGCTAAAAAGAATGCGGCAATCACGGCAATGAAAAGTCACTTTCAATGAATGCCTCATTGTGATATTTGTACAGAAATAAAACATAATGCAATTGCCAACAAAAACCCGCGCCTCTGTTGCAAAAAAAAGGAAAAAAAAACGAGAGCGCGAAGAAATCCACGCAATTTCCAACTCTATTAACAATCCACTCACGGCTCATTGTCCCGCACATCTCCAATTGTTTCGCGAATAAATTCATAAAAAGACACAAAGCTCTCATTGACTCTCTTTCTCTCTCTCCTCCGAACAAACGCATAAAAAGCGCGCAGGAGAGAATCTGCTCTCGCAAAAAGTCCACACAGCATACATACACACACATTCAGGCCGTTTTCTTTTTCCAGTTCTAATTCACTCGCTCTTAACCGCCGCTTAATTGAAGCGATAAACGCGGAAAAACACTTGAAAGAAGCGCCCCCTCCCGCGCAATTTTCCGCAGCGAGAGAAATTAAAGAAGGAATAAAAAGGAGAAGCTCGTGCGCGCCCTCCTTTCATTCCTCAATACCACCGCGCCAAATTGTTCGCGCGGGCGGGCGGTTGGTTCTTGAAAAGAGCGACTTCTCTTCTCTCCCGCTTATATATAAATCAGACTGCGAAAGGGATTCCCCTGCCGGCGAAAAAGCCACGATTCTCACACGCGCGCGCGCGTACAAGGCGATATCTCGTATATATATATATACACTACAGAGGCGACGCGACGGGCTCGGAATTCCTAATTCCCCGAAACCGGCGGAGAATTCCCAAAAGGTCCATTCAGGTTCGGGGCATATCATTAGGACTCGTTTCCAGGTATACACGCGCCTCGTCGCCCGCGAAGTGAATGGCGAGCTCTCTTTCTCTCTCTCTCGTGCCTGCTGTCTGTCTTTTTTTACCTTTGCCTCTTCCGTTATATCCCCTTCTCGCGTAGTTTACCCTATCGTCCTTCCCATCTCCCTCTCTCTCTCTCTCTCTCTTACTCCTCTCGGGGCTTTTTACAGGTCAGCCTTTTATGCGCTCCTCAATCTCATCTTCCTATCTACGAGGTCTCTCCGGTTCTTCTTCTTCTTCTGCTGCTGCTGCTGCTGCTGCTGCTATATAGTGCGGAGGAGAGTATAAGAGCGCGAGACCAAGTGAATTAATATTATATGGGTATTGGGTTAATTCAATTTCAGACGGTGATACGAGGACGGGAGAGTCTCTTTTTTGAGTGTAGGATCTTGGCGAGAGAAAGAGGGAGGTAGAGGGAGGGAATCCGTACAAGGAGATTCTTTTAATTTTATTAGGAGTGTTCTTGGCTTCCTGTGCGATGGGGAGGAGAAGATTTTCCTCGCGTGCGCTTTGTATGAATGAACGTGCCGGGGATTTCTTTTTCTGGTCTTTTTTTTCCAAGTTCCACACGCACAGGTGATCAACGCTGTTCAGGCAGTGAATATTCTATTCTAATCTTTTGTTTTACACTGGTATTTTATATTAAACTATTTCATACTTTAAATAATTCAATGGTATTTTGATTTTGATAAACAAAATATTTTTGTCACATTTATTTAAGAGGTGCAATATGGCTGACAGAACGGATGATATATGTTTATTTTTATGATTGGCTTCCAATTTCAATTTAAATATATAAAAAGATATGAATATGAAAGTTTTTTTAGGTATAAAATAGAATATGGAATGGTCAAACAGCATTAAACTTTAGTTAACAAGAACGAAAATCTTTTAAAATGACAATTTATATACCTCATGTTAGTAATATTAAACTTTCTATTGAAATTATTAAATTCTTTTAAAAACTTCAATATACTTAATAAAGTTTCCAGATCTCAATTTCAAAAACAAATATAACCTAATTATCCATTCAGAAATATTTAAATTTATTTAACTTTAGATTAGCTGACTTTTATAAATTATATTTAAATTGAAAAAAATATCTCCTATCGAGACAATAAAAGGAAATAAAAATAGAAATAATCGAATTTCTCGGCTTTATCGGAACTATCAAAACACGCCTTACACACCGCCATCGGAGTCGTAAAAGGCTGTTCCATTCACGTGGCCCATTCATCCCGGGCCATTGAGACCAAAAGCCGAGAAACAAGAAAGAAAGCTAAGTCTCTCCTCTCCTCTCCTCTTCACCGAGTGGAAGAGAGAGAGAGAGAGAGAGAGAGAGAGAGAGAGAGAGAGAGAGAGAGAGCGAAGTCGAAAAAATCCGTTCCCTCTCGTGTTTCGAACACTTGATTTTACGCTGGAAAGTCTCTCCTTTCTCTCTCCGCCATTGAATTTATGAGAGGACCTTTGTCAACAGCTTCAGAAGCTCGTTCCGGCCTGTTCCCAAATTCGATTATTATCTCTCGTCTCTGTCTCTCTCTCTCTCTCTCTCTCGCTCTCTCCTTCTCTCTGCGTCTCTCGTTTTCGTTCTCGTAAACAGAAATATATACGAACAGAGACAAAAGTGCATGGGTTTTACATATACAAATGTAAAATTGAGAAGGTGCGCTCGGTAAATAAGTTTCGGTGCTTATATATATTTGGTTAGTGACGCGGGAAGCAAGTAATCGTCTCGCAACAGTGTATTTTATGCAGGATAATTCAAGGTGGCGATCATGCGAAGGTGGAGTAAATGAAACGTCAAGGTGAACGCGTGTAACCGTGGCGAGGTGCAACATTGTATCTGCCAGTACAGTGGATAAGTATTTTTCGGAACAGTTATTCCGAACTAACGTTTTAAATTGCCAATTAATCGTTGCCTTTTGCGGACGAGGAGAGTTGGCGACAGGCTTAAACGTCATTAAATCGTTTTTTTCATCCTTTAAAGGTGAAAATGGATTGGAGCGGTTACACTGCTTCGTTATACGCACAACATAAATGACATAATAACGTTATTTTACTGCGTATATTCAAGTTGCAATGAGGCTTATAAGTCTCTATATCAATAAATGATTTTTTTTTAATAACGGTACCTCTTTTATAATGTACCACCAGATACTCGCTATTTTTTGGGTTGATCGACAGTGTTAACTATTCTCATAGAATATAGAATACTACCTACAAACTCCTGAGCTCACACAGAAAAGTTGTCAAACAAAAATCCTATATTATCCAAGGTGTAACCCGCCCAAATTCACTCCTCTCGGCCATCACCTTACATCTCCACTCCCACGCGCATGTACACCTCCATCCTGCACACATCGCAGAGTACACATCCACACGTGCGGCCGCGCGCGTGCGCGCACGTACTCGGCGAGAAGCAACGGCAAAACACGCAGCCTCCCAAGCAGCATCCTCAAACTTTTTCGTGTACACAAGCTCTCTATCTCTCCCCCTCCCTCCCTCGCACCCTCTCCCCATCACACATGCACACACGTAGTCCGCCTACACCCGTCGCCGGGGCGACCAGGTGAATGGAAGAAGCTGAATGGCGAGACGAGGGCTCGTTAACGCTCGCGGCCTTGGCGCCGCGCGCGCGAGAGATGTCCGCTTTGATAGCCGCCGGCGACGGCGGCAGCAGCGCTGTACACCTTCTCCCTTTTCGACCTTCCTTCGCCAGCGAGCCGCGCAGCGTTTCTTTATCTGCTCTGCTCTCTGCGAGAGGGAGAAGAGGTGAGGTGAGGCTCCGTTCACAACGAGGCTTGTAAGATTTAATCGATGCGGTGTGAGAGAGGGAGAGAGAGGAAGGGACTTCATTGTCGCCTTTTTGCAGCAGTGGTGGAGGTGTTGTTGGGTTCTGCTGCTTGCTTTGGATGGAGGTCTTTGTAACAAAGCAGAGATGGGCTTGCGGTGTGTAGACTGTGGATGAATGAAATTGTAGCTGGCAATAGGAATAGTGAGGATATTTTAGTCACTTTTGTTGTAGACGCGAGATTAATCTGAAAAAAGTGCTGATCATATACGCTGTGTTGTTTCGTAAATATGAAAAAAATATTTTCCTTATTAATTGATGTTTTCATTTTTTACGCTTTGAGGATCGTTTTAGTAAAATATTATTAGTCAGTCGAATATATAAAACATATACTACAATTTCTCGGGTGAAATTGTAAGGGAAACTAGAAAACACTTTATTTTCAATTTCTCATATAAACACTTTAACAAGCTGCAAATTTGCATTTTCCGATACAGACTGCAACTAATTTAAATATACTATATATAACATAAAGAGATATTTTTGTAATAAAAATGGTGTATTTATTGATACAAATATAATTGTTAATTTATTGTGAGTCTAAGTTCAATTTTATAAAATAAAAACATGTATAACAGTTCAATTTCCCCTACATTCCCATTACAAAATTAATAATCATGAAAAAGAAAACTGTTATTCTTTGCTCTCCACTCGATTTCTTCCTCTTCCTTTCCCCGACAAAGCCTCAAAAGCCATCATATATACAGTTATCGAATAGCAACTCCCTGCAGTAATTTCCCTTTATACACAGCACAGAGCCTTGCGCGCGAAAAAGGGAAAACACGAGCCGCGCGCATGAGCGAGGAATGAAAGGCAAGAGACGGAGACTCGACGAGACACACACACACAGAGACTACGCGCACAGCAGAAAGGAGAGATCGTTGGCTTTGATTCGGTATGTCAGAGAACTGGCGAGCAAGACGTCCGTTCACGACTCTCTGAGCGCGAGCCGCGCTTGCGAGTGCGCGGTGTAATTAGATCGCGCTTCTTTTTTTTCTCTCTCTCTCTGCAGCTCTGCGCGCAGTGTCTCGAAAGCTCGCGCGCAGCGCCGCGAGGAATAACGAACTAGAGAGCGGAGTGGATGACGGAGATTTATGGGGAGGCTTTTCGCGCGCCGTAATTGAAATGGCATTGAGCGGGCCCCGGACAGATTGCCAGCGTCTTTCTCGCGGATTTATCGAGAGTAGAGGAGCGGAGGAAGTGCGCGCGCATATGTGCATATGTATACATATACGCATATGGCCGCGCAGCGATGACGGGAGTATGGGTGAAGGGTAGCGACGGGTTTATGCGAAAGAGAGAGAGAGAGAGAGAGAGAGAGAGAGAGAGAGAGAGAGAGAGAGAGAGAGAGAGCGTGGTATACGCTCAATTATAATTTCGACTAATTCGCGTGTGTAGACGAGGTATAGGTAACTCGAGAGGCTGCGGTTGCCGAGCAAGAATGTAAGAGGATGTAAGTGTCGGGTGAGCTGGGAATTTTTAGCTGTTGCTGCGGCCTGCGTTTCTGGGGGAGTGCATCGTTGATGGACTTTTCAATGAAGGTATAAGGATGTATGTATAATTTATGTAGGTTGAACGGTGATTATATGCTTGGAAATTAATGTAAGGCAATGGGCGGAACGGGGATTGATGCCGGCTTGTATAGATGGATTTGTGTTTTTTTTTATAAATATAGAATTATTTTGTGGATTTTATTAATGATTTCAATATAGTTGTAAAAATAAACAAAATTAATTTTCTTCCCCTTTACAAAGCTATATGTATCATAATAATCCATAAGATATAAGATTATTTGAAATAAGCATAATTATAAAAATTTATTACACTAGAGCATTATTTCTATTTGTATCAAACGAATATTGTAGAATGAAAATTTTCTTTAAAAATAGAAAAAGACCATTAATCATCAAAATTTAATTTATATCTCTACATGATCAAAGCCAACCACACCAGCATCTGTACCACTTCGCTACATCCCGAGAACCACGCAATCACAATAAATTAATATCACGCAACACAGGCCGGCCGCGAAAAGCCGCAACCTCGGTTCGCTCGTACCAAATTTACCCAGTCTCTCTCCTCTCGTGTACGTACGCGTGTTCATAGATTTGCGCAGGCAGTACGTCATCGCGCGCCTAATCAGCCGACTTGTACCCCGGAATCTTTATTGCCTGCTCGTTAGCCTCCTTCCCGATTATTAGCCTCCGCTATTCGTTTTTCTCGTGTATCCCCGAACGCTGTGCTTCTCGTGTTTCGCGATAATTATATACGTGAATTTATTCGGCCCTCGTGATTTGCACACGCGCGCTCGTATATATGAGGAGCATATATGTATATATATATACAGCTGTGTTGGCAGATCGTCTAATTATCGCGGGTGATGGTCTTCTTTGAGAAGGCCAGGTGTGATATGGATATTTATTCGATGGCTTTTATATTCATATAGAATTTCGCATGGTCCGGAGAGTTTGAAAACATAGTTAGCCCGGAGGTGGTTTATGTGACTGTTGATAAGCATCTGTTTCGGCTGTGCGGACGATGACGAAACGGTAGCCTATGATGATGTCGGCGGGTTTGGTGATAGAGCGCGTTTGGGGTCTAACGATGAGGAGCTTCTTATGCCGAATTTTTTTTTTTTAGTTACGAATAGGTTATATCTAAATGACTGGCATTTACATTCATGAAGTAAGCAGATGCTTGTTGGTAGTATTTATTTTTCCGGCGCCGCTGAGGCTCTTTTGCTATTTATTATATAATTGAGTTGTAAATATATTTGAAAAAGTTGTCAGACAGCCCGGCTTATTTGTCAAGAGGAATAGTAATAGTAATAGTAATAGTAATAGTAATAGTAATTTATTGTAAAAATGTAGATTTTACAAATATTTTATAAACGTGTAATAAATATTGTAAATTAGTGTATAAATCAGGTTAAAATATTCGCATTAATAATACTTATATACTTGTAAAAATATCGCATTAATAATACATTATAATACAGTGATTTTCATTTCGGAAAAAATACTTAGATGCTCTAGACGGTCACCAGTTTTAATTTCTTTAAAATACTACTTTAAATACTGATTTGCAGTATCACAGGCATCCTTAGGAACTAAAATAATACTAAATTGTAAGTTAAAAATACTGAATAGTGATAGTGATATCACAGATAAGAAGGATTTTAAAAATGACTAGAAATCTGGTGGACTAGAGAAATTATATGTATAATAGTATATGACTATTACTCGTCAATATATCACAGAAAAACACTTAAGACTAAAATTAAAAACTATTTGACATTCACACTCACCACTCGCGCTAATAAATTACATTCAAGAAATCGAGAAACAGCGAAGAGAGGGCGCGTAGTGCGCCAAATTAACGCTAGTAAATAATTAATTAGCAAAAATGTATTGATCTTTCCTACATAGGTAATGGATAAATTGTTTGCAACATGTGTTTTTATGATGATTTTATTTTTAGTAAGTAACAATATTACTTTGAAACAGTTTACACGAAATGTATAATTACGAAACAATAATTTTATCTGTTTTTCTTAATCTCTTTTATACATTTGTACGAAAAGAGGAGTTATTCCCTCTAATGCACTCCGTATGAGGGAATAACTCCTCTTTTCGTACAAATGTATAAAAGAGATTAAGAAAAACAGATAAAATTATTGTTTCATAATTATACATTTCATGTAAATTGTTTCAAAGTAATATTGTTACTTACTAAAAATAAAATCATCATAAAAACACATGTTGCAAACAATTTATCCATTACCTGCGTAGGAAAGATCAATACATTTTTGCTAATTAATTATTTACTAGCGTTAATTTGGCGCACTACGCGCCCTCTCTTCGCTGTTTCTCGATTTCTTTCGAGTTTCGAGATTGATTCGAGTTTTCGAGATACCTCGCAAAAACGCTCGAAAACCGAACGAATCTCGATCGCTCAATTTATGTTAAGGACATGAAAATACTTTTTGAATGTTTCATGATAGTTTTAAAAATATCAACAAAATAAAAGTAACGCATGACATTTTACGAATTATCCAAAAATATTTGAACCTTTAGACTATTCCAAATCAACATTATGCTACTTCTAAACGCCCCGCTTTACTCGGAACAGTATTAATACAAAAAACACAGATCAATTCCAAATCATCATTGAATTTTCATAAATTCCATTATAAATAACTCCAAATTACCCCCCACCTTAATCCAACCTCCTCGTTCGCGCAAAATCTCCTCCTCCGCCATAAAATCGACTTAGCATTATTTCATCCCACATAAAGAACCTGCAGACTCATTACTCCGCCGCCATATTCCCCCTTTCTCTCTCTCTATTCCGCGGAAGAAAACTCTAGCGAAGAAGTCGAAGCCAATCCCTCCGCACCACCACCCTCCGAACTAACCGGAAATCGCGCACCCCCCTCCCACCATGAGCGCGATGCGCTAGCCGAGATACTCTCCTCCCGCCCTCTCCACCGAGCGTTCGCGCCTGGGCAGCGCTGATACGGTCAGCCCCGGATAAAGTAGATATTAACACGAGATGATCCGTTAATGAAGCGTATGTTCCTACGGGCGCCCTATTACCCGCCAGCCTTTCCTGTTATCTTACCCGGACACCGCGCCCGCGCGAATTATATTAACCCGCCCTCCCCCCCAATGTGTTCTGCCCGCCGCGCTCGCGCGCGCCAGACACATTTCCATTCGGCGATGTGACCTTAATTAGTGCGCGAGTTAGCCCGCGGATGTGAGTGGGAGAGAGAGAGAGAGGGAGCTCTTTCGAGGTTGTTACGCGCGGATTGGTGGTCTTGGAATTATAGCTGCTGCTGCTGCTGTTACTGCGGAGAGGAGTTGGCCTGGTTGTGTCCGAGGAGCTGGCACGAGGGGGAGGCGAGGCATGTTTGTTCCTCCTCGTCGTCGTTGTTGTCGGGTGAATGAGAGAAAAATGCAAAGTGAGTGCGAGGGAGAGTGTATATATGTAGGAATTGACAATGGTGTTATAGTACACGGGAGCTGGGAATACAGGACTTTTACAGTAGTATGTTATCATGAAACAGATATATGGAAAATCTTTGTTTCTGGAAATTTAGGCTGTTCATTCGCATATGTACATTATGTTATGAATGTAATTGGAAATTTATGATAGAGACTTGTACTCTGTTACTAGTTTTTTTAGCCATGTATAATTGATGATAACACGTGTTAGTATAAAGCTTATACTTGTAAATCAAGAAAAAAAAAACTCTAAAAAACATTATTCAAGGAAAGTCTCTATATTAAACAGCTCGTATTCTTCATATATACGATAAATACCAATTTTGTAAGCATACTAAATTATAACTAGCTCGACTATCAAAGAGTAATATATTAAAAGTAGCTTATTCGGAACAATATTTAATCCGTAAATATATAAACGTGTCTGAAACTTATCAAGTCATTATTCAAACCACGAGAAAATAATAAGGCACGATATCAAAAGTATATAAACTACATATAGGAGCAAGAATTGCCCCCAAAGAAATTCATTGCGCCGTTCAATATACACGGGGCCGGCCATAAAAAGAAACCTCGCGTAAACCTCGTATTGCCCGACGCAGCTCGTAACAACATCCAATCCAAAAAGCGCGCGTACGTACAGCCGTATTCCCGCTCCCGTCCCTCTATATATGATATTCATAAGGATGTACCGCGGGGGAAGCGGCGTAAACGTGAAACACGGCTCGAAGGCGCGAGGCGCGGCGCGCACATCTCTCGCGCGAGAAACGGAATAAGGAACGTAAAAGGCCGCGGGAATATGGCTCGCTCCTCGCCTTTTTACATAATCAGCATTATTCACAATTTAGGCGCTCGCGCCGCGGGAGTAGGATACTATAATACGCCGCTCGCGCGCGAGCTACACTGGGGAAATCGCGCGCGCGAGCTATGCCTAGTTATACAAGTGTAGTGCGTGCGTTTCGCAGCGTTATCGTCGTTATGAAGTTTAATACGGCGCGGGAGAGGCGCAAAAATTATGCGTAATGGGCCGGGGATATATGTTTGTAGGGGAAAGAGTCTTTGTTATTTGGAATGAGAGTTGGTTTATTTCGTGGGAAAATGTCGTGGGGTATAGTGATAAAATTTTTACTCTAGGAGAGCAGGGTAATGGGGAAAAATTCCGAAACTTGTATTACATTTTCGCTACGGTGTTTGACGTGGGTGTGGAATTTCTTCGAGTGATGTAATACTTGTTCATTATATGTAAATATCTTATACACTGAAAAAAAATATTGGTAGTTTCAAGTAAATATTTAGTTGAAACAACTACATGATTTCATTAGAGCCTGCTAATTAAATATTATATTGAATCAGCTAATTTAGTTATTTAAAATAACAAAATATTTAGTTACATGAACTAAATATTTACTAAAAATAAAGAAATATTTTATGAAGTTAACTAAACGATTCATTGTATCAACTAACAGGTTATTTAGATTGATAAAATATTAAATGAATTCTATAAAATATTGTATTGAAATGACTAAATATTTAATTAAAGCAACAAAATAGTTTATAAAATTGACTAAACGATTCATTGCACAAACTAATTAGTTATTAAGAACAACGAAATACTTAATCAATTTGATAAAATATTTTATTCAAATTACAAAACATTTATCTGGAGCAACAAAATATTTTATGAAATTGACTAAATAATTCATTCCATCAACTAACGCGTTATTAAGAACAATGAAATACCTAATCAATTTGACTATAAATTTTCTTGAAATTACAAAATATTTTTCTGGTGCAACAAAATATTTTATGAAATTGACTAAACGATTCATTGGATGAACTAACAGATTATTAAGATCAATGAAATACTTAATCAATTTGACAAAACATTTTACTGAAATTACTAAGTATTTACCTGGAGCAATAAATAATTTTGTGAAACTGACTAAACGATTCATTGTATTAACTAACAATTTATCTTGTTTGATAAATTATTCAATTATGTTGACTAAATACTTGTTTGTAATTACTAAACATTTAATTAAAACAGTGAAATATTTTATGATACTAACTAACCGCTGCATTAGATTAACGAAATATTTAATAAATATGAATAAATGATTTGTTGAATCAACTAACTGTTTAGTCAATTTTACAAAATTTTTGCTAATTATTTCAAAAAAATTATAAAAATTTTTTTTTTAATAATTTTGAAATAAAAGTTTTTTCTTCCTTGTAGCCTTTTCGTACAACCATCCGCATTGAAGTTGGTGATTTTTCCTGAACTCCTGTAACTTAATATGGATTCTGCATAGTTATTATATAGTAATTTTATTAATATTAAATCAAATTATTATTACATATTCGCATTAATTTATATTAATTATCGCTCGCAGTTTCGCATTTACATATTATCTAACAGAAAAAAACGCAGAAAAAAATTTTGACCTAAGGTGGGATCGAACTCGGGACCCTCGGATTACAAGGCTAACGCTCTAACCACTACGCTACGCAACGCTTGTACCCTACAAAATTTCAATTTTAACTAAGTATAGAGTTGCATGTAAATGTAAAATATCGCGCACATCAATCTAATAATTAATTATATTCTTATAATTAATATACATTCTTAATTACATTTTAATTAATGATTTATAAACTCAATAATATGTGTGTAACTCATCATTTGTAACTAACGATTTATTTGAAACTATGAAATATTTAGTAAACTTTAATATAAAAGGCCGTGTGAAGTACCGACACGATCTCTACCTTACCGGCATCAACATTTTAGATTGTAAAACCTGTTAGTTACAGTTACTAAATATCTTGTCGGCTTAATAAAATGTTTGTTTAAAACAAGTAAACATTTAGTAAGAATGACAAAATATTTGGATACAAAGACATTGGCATTTCAAATAATTTATTAGTCAGACCTAACAAACATTTATTTAAGTTGACTAATTGTAACTTAGTAATCGCAGGACAAATTTTTTACCCAATATTTTGTTGGTGTGAGGAAATAGTTTTGTAGATAGAAGTACGCAGTTACTCCTTTTAACAAAGATTTATTTGAAACAAAGAAATATGTAGTTAAATTAACTACATTCTTTTATATTGTCATAGTGCTTGTTTAACTAAACATTTAGTTAAATCTAATTAATCTTTATTGTCGTCTAAGAAATATTTAGTCAAATCAGGGAAACGTTTGATTGATGAGAGAAGAAAATTCATGAATCATTTTTGTTCAGATTGCAAAACCTGTTAGTTGCAGTTACTAAATATCCTGTCGGCTTAATAAAATGTTTATTTAAAGCAAGTAAATATTTAATAAGAATGACAACATATTTGGATACAAAGACATTGGAATTTCAACTAATTTATTAGTCAGACCTAACAAACAGTTATTTGAGTTGACTAATTGTAACTTAGTAATCGCGAGACAAATTTTTTAACCAATATTTTGTTGGTGTGAGGAAATAGTTTTGTAGATAGAAGCACGCAATTACACCTTTTAACAAAAGATTTATTTGAAACCAAAAAATACGTAGTCAAATTAACTACATTCTTTTATATTGTCATAGTGCTTGTTTAACTAAACATTTAGTTAAATTTAATAGTTATTTATTGTAATCTAAGAAATATTTAGTCAAATTAAGGAAACGTTTGATTGACGAGAGAAGAAAATCGCGAATCATTTTCGTTCAGATCGCAAAACCTGTTACTTACAGTTACTAAATATCTTGTCGGCTTAATAAAATGTTTGTTTAAAACAAGTAAACATTTAACTGATAAGAATTTTTCCATCGGTCTTACAGTCTTACAAATTAAATTAAAATAATTAATATTTATGGCAGTCAGATTGCCCTTGTTTATAATCACCCCCGCAGAATCTGAAATAAAAACTTAATTAAAATCTGGAAAAAACTTTGTTAGCAAAGGACGATCTGACTGCCCACCACCACCACATTGGGACAATGTGGTGGTGGTGGGCAGTCAGATCGTCCTTTGCTAACAAAGTTTTTTCCAGATTTTAATTAAGTTTTTATTTCAGATTCTGCGGGGGTGATTATAAACAAGGGCAATCTGACTGCCATAAATATTAATTATTTTAATTTAATTTGTAAGACTGTAAGACCGATGGAAAAATTCTTATCAGTTGATATTAAATTGCAGTCGACATAAGTAATATTTTTAATGAAGTAAACATTTAGTAAGAATGACAACATATTTGGATACAAAGACATTGGCATTTCAACTAATTTATTAGTTAGACCTAACAAACATTTATTTAAGTTGACTAATTGTAACTTAGAAATCGGGAGAGAAATTTTTTAACCAATATTTTGTTGGGGTAAGGAAATAGTTTTGTAGATAGAAGCACGCAATTACTCCTTTTAACAAAAGATTTATTTGAAACCAAGAAATATGTAGTCAAATTAACTACATTCTTTTATATTGTCATAGTGCTTATTTAACTAAACATTTAGTTAAATCTAATTAATATTTAGTATCTTCTAAAAAATATTTAGTCAAATCAAGGAAACGTTTGATTGACGAGAGAAGAAAATTATCGAATCACTTTCGTCCAGATTGCAAAACCGGTTAGTTGCAGTTACTAAATATCTTGTCGGTTTAATAAAATGTTTGTTTAAAACAACTAAGTATTTAGTAACAATGACAACATATTTGGACACAAAGACATTGGCATTTCAACTAATTTATTAGTCAGACCTAACAAACAGTTATTTAAGTTGACTAATTGTAACTTAGTAATCGCGAGACAAATTTTTTAACCAATATTTTGTTGGTGTGAGGAAATAGTTGTCTAGATAAAAGTACGCAGTTACTCCTTTTAACAAAGATTTATTTGAAACAAAGAGATATGTAGCCAAATCAACTACATACTTTTTTATTATCATAGTGCGGTTTTAACTAAACATTTAGTTAAATTTAATAGTTATTTATTGTAATCTACGAAATATTTAGTCAAATCAAGGAAACGATTGATTGATGAGGGAAGAAAATTGTCGAATCATTTTTGTTCAGATTGCAAAACCTGTTAGTTGCCGTTACTAAATATCCTGTCGGCTTAATAAAATATTTGTTTAAAACAAGTAAACATTTAGTATGAATGACAACATATTGGGTTACAAAGGCATTGGCATTTCAACTAATTTATTAGTCAAACCTAACAAACAGTTATTTAAGTTGACTACTTGTAACTTAGAAATCGGGAGAGAAATTTTTTAACCAATATTTTGTTGGGGTAAGGAAATAGTTTTGTAGATAGAAGCACGCAATTACTCCTTTTAACAAAAGATTTATTTGAAACCAAGAAATATGTAGTCAAATTAACTACATTCTTTTATATTGTCATAGTGCTTGTTTAACTAAACATTTAGTTAAATCTAATTAATATTTATTGTCGTCTAAGAAATATTTGGTCAAATCAAGGAAACGTTTGATAGACGAGGGAAGAAAATTGACGAATCATTTTTGTTCAGATTGCAAAACCTGTTAGTTGCAGTTACTAAATATCTTGTCGGATTAATAAAATGTTTGTTTAAAACAACTAAGTATTTAGTAAGAATGACAACGTATTTGGATACAAAGACACTGGCATTTTAACTAATTTTTTAGTCAGACCGAATAAACATTTATTCAAGTCAACTAATTGTAACTTAATAAGAGTAAGAAAAAGTTTTTAACTAAATTTTGGTTGGGGTAAGGAAATAGTTTTGCAGATTGAAGTACGCAGTTTGTCCTTTTAACAAAAGGTTTATTTGAAACCAAGAAATATGTAGTCAAATTAACTACATACTTTTTTATTGTCATAGTGCTTATTTAACTAAACATTTAGTTAAATCTAATTAATATTTAGTATCTTCTAAGAAATATTTAGTCAAATCAAGGAAACGTTTGATTGACGAGAGAAGAAAATTATCGAATCACTTTTGTTCATATTGCAAAACCTGTTAGTTGCAGTTACTAAATATCTTGTCGGTTAAATAAAAGGTTTCTTCAAAACAAGTAAGTATTTAGTAAGAATGACAACATATTTGGATATACAGATATTGGCACTTCAACTAATTTATTTATTTGAATCTATGAAATAGTTAGTAGTAACAAGTAAAGATTTTGTAAATTAGGATTCGATTCTTTAATAAATCCTTTAGCTAGTTGAACAAAATCATGCTGTCGAAGTTACTAAATAAATAGTTGAGTTAACAAAATATTTGTTAAAGGAATGAATGGTTTAGTTAATGCGTCGGAGATATTTCCTTGTTTTTAATTGTTTAAATCAACCAAATATGTAGTTGTTTCAAACAAACATTTATTTGTTTTTAGAGATTGGGTTCATCAATATTTCAGTTATTTGATTTAAGTAAATATTTCGTTAACTCTACCAATTGATTTTGCTAAAAACAATAAACATTTATTTGAAGTTATTTTCTTGTTTCAAGAAAACGAATTTAGTTCTTTCAATGAAACCTTTTAATTGAATCAACCATACCATATTTGAAGTAACTAAATGTTTAATTAAATTTACTAATTATTATTTTAACTAAATAATTTAGTTGATTTTACTCTTTATGTAGTTGTTTCAGAGAAATATTTAGTTGATTTAACTAAAGATAACTTTACTAAATATTTTACTAAATATTTAGTTGAAACAACAAATCTTTTTTTTCAGTGTATATGCATGTATGGCATCCTCAAAATTTAATACCTTCCTGCTAGAAATTCATCTATAGGAAAACTGACTAATTAATCGCTATGATGTAACGATTTTTCGACCATTATTTGCCTATTAGATTGACGTAACAACAAAATATTCGTATTTGATTTACGTAATAATTTTATCTTTGATGAAAGAGCATTAAAGCGCATTGAATGGTTTGCCAAAATACAAATAAATAACATTAACTAATAAATCATTTGTTGTACTCTTTCTATGAATAATTCAGCAAAACTTTTATTTCTCCATCTGATTCTGTCTCTCTCACTCCTTGTCATAACAGCAAGCCTTCTGCTAGCCATTTCCAGACTAAAGAAATTGATCAGTTTTAATACCTTTAAAATACTCAAGAACAAGCTTGTGCTTGTCTTCGAGAAACTCATTTTATTTTTCAATCTATTAAATGGCCAAATAATAGGAGAAAAGGCGTTTCATCGGGAGCTAGAAACTGGACAAGAGAAATTCCCATTTTATAGCAAGTTTCTAATATAAATGGTCAGTTATTAGTTATAAAATATTTTGGATTTCCACCAGGGATTTGTTTATATATTCATTTATATTCGTTTAGATCGGTGAACGTATTTTTTCGTTTTTAGCTATTATCATGGTCAACCGTCAAGAAGGTTCAGGACTGAACAATGAATAACTAGCCCACACTGCAGTCGACACAGAGACTTCGAATTACGTCGCAATGTTTGCCTATGTATATTGCTTCACCGCACATTACGTAATTCGCGTCGCGCGCCACCCTCCAATTCCAACTATATATAACGTTTCAATAAAAACATTAATAGTTCCATTACCCACGAGCTCGAACCCATCCATTACCTTAATGCCCCCGCCGGAAGAAAAACAGAAACGTGTACGTTGCCTACGCGCATTGAGAGCACCTTCCAGGCATCGCACGAAGTCGGATAAGGTATATAATGCCCCCGATAACAGGTGCTCATACGGACACGCGACGCGAGCCGGAGCATCGACTCGCGTTCGCCTAAGTCTCGCGTGGCCGCGCAGCAGTGTACTTATATATATAGTAGAGTATAGTAGTCGCGTCGGGGAAGGCGAATAAAACGCACCCTCACCAGTGTTGTACAGATTATGGTGGAATTATTTATTGCTTCGTATTTGAAAAATTATAAAGCGCGCTCCGGCTACAAATTGAGGAGTCGTTTAGTATTAACGCAGTAAGAGTTGCGTGATAATAGTCAAACACACGTTTGAAATTGCATTTCAATTTTATAATATAAAAAAAAAATACGATAATGCACCACTTTTATACGTATTTACCATTTTTCGTGAACACAGGCATGGTTTATCTCTGGCCCGCATTTCTCCCCCTGAAAATCAATTCGTCCGCGAATCTCCTCTCGATATACGTATATATATATATATATATATATATATATATATATATATATATATATATATATATATATATATATATATAACCCGAATTCCCCGAGTCACGCGCCTACTATCAAAAGTCCGAAGGGAGCTAGTATAGCGGAAGAGCCGATAGGAAAAGCGAAGTCTGAGAGAAAGCCGTGCGCGTGTACATATATGCGGAGGTGATAGCAGGGGGTGGTTAGATAAATGAGACCCTTGTGGGGTGTCCCGAAAGCCGCGCGCGCGCGCGTCCAACAGAAAGCGATTCGCCGTGCATGAGCCGTTGTATAGACGGTGCGTGAGTGTAAGCGGTGTACATGGTACCGTTTGGGTAATGAAGGAGTGTACGTAGAATTTTATAGAAAGGTGTTTTATGTATTGAGAAGAGGAGAGGAGGAGCTTACATGTGTAAAGTGAGAAGGAGAAGAAGAGGTAAAAAATATTGTTTACGAAGAACGGAGTGTGCTGTTGGTTGTTTTTTTTTTTTACAAAATTAAATATTAACAAATATTTATGAACTTACATATTTCAGCTAACAATAAGTTACACGAGGAACAAATTTTGATCTTTCAGCTCACACTAATTTTAATAATTAATCAAGTATAGCATGCACCATAATCTTTCTTGATTATTTCACCGTTCTATGTACACCATTATGTATATTTTCAATATTTTTGTATAAAGGGCTTCTTAGCCCATCAAAATGTGAAATAAATAAATAAACAACGCATAAAGTTATAATTTTTAATTTAAAATTAGGTCGTGCCTCCTCCCGTCACCCACCACATTTTTCCTCGAACAATGAATTCTCAACTGAATTAAAGCGCGATATCTCGCTAATGACTCAACGCTATCGAAGTCATCGCCGTGTCACCTCGTGACTCGTAGCATTCTGACATTGAGATAAAAAAGCCGAGCGCGCCGAACTATAATAATAACGCAGTCAGACTCTCCTTTCTAGGTCAGACCTTCGACACACACACACACACACACACACACACACACACACACACACACACACACACACACACACACACACACACACACACACAAATATAGAAAAAAAAAAAAACGAAACACT
This sequence comes from Torymus aiolomorphi, assembly GCA_036365515.1. Classification (NCBI taxonomy): domain Eukaryota; kingdom Metazoa; phylum Arthropoda; class Insecta; order Hymenoptera; family Torymidae; genus Torymus; species Torymus aiolomorphi. The sequence goes on along the minus strand of CM070874.1, from coordinate 74,007,986 downwards.
AGACAAATGTTTAAAACATGGGTTTTTACTTAAACCGCTGTACCACCACGCCCTCGTGCGTTACGCAATACCATGTGTTCTACATTACATTAAGATAATGCAGGGCGAACACTCGTAATTAACGAGCGGCTTTCGACGTTCGGGGATAAGATAGCGCGCGCTCATATATACGCGAGCGCGCAAAACTTTATACACACCCGAGTACCTAATCAAAACTTCGACCTCTCTCTCTCTCTCTCTCTCACGTTAATAAATTCCTCGCTACAACTGCCAGCCATGCCATATTCAAATTAATTTTTCTCCCCCCTCATCTTTCTTATCGTCGCTCTTATATACCCGACTTGTCGACGCACGCATTCGCGTTGAGTTTCGAAAAAGGGCATAATGTATGTATACGGCAATATAGCGGTTATCGAATTTATAAATACGTTTATCGCCGTTTGCCCCGCGCCTGCGAGCGAGAGAGGAAGAGAGAGAGAGAGAGAGAGAGCAACGGCCTGTGACACGACGTCGATTTTCCCCGCGAGATAAAGAAACTATACGTGTGGATGTGTGCAACGTATATATGTACACCTGTGTATATATGCATGCATGTGCGTAAAATACGCGCGGTGTAGAGGTTCTCGTAATCGGCGGACGATCGATCGATCGCGCGAGGATTATATATATACGCACGCGCGGCGGGGCAGAGGTTGCGGATGTTTGCGCGCGTGGGAGGACGAGTCTCTGTACGTGTATGTATGTGCGAGTGTGCCGAAATAAAAGTAGCCGCGCGATGGACGGAGATAAAGGGGCAGCCGATAAAACGAGCCTGCGCGCGAGAAAATGAATGAAGGAGCTGGCTGGTGCGGTACGAGCGCGTGTGTATACACATGCGTGTATATGTAAGCGTGGATATGTTGGTGTGGGGAGAGAAGGAAGAAGGGAATGAAATGTAATGGGAATTTTGTTTATGTCCCGGGGGTCGCTTTGTTCGCCGCTGTTGTTGGATTATTTTGCTGGAGGAGGATGCGCGTATTATATATATACGCGGCTGCTGCGGGTTATGCTTGCGTGTGTGTGTAATTTTTGGTAACGCGGTGTTTATTAGGAGGGGAAGTTTGTTCATTATTTCTGCCTGGAAATGTGTTACGTGTGTATGAGTAAGAGTTAACATATGGAATGATTTGTTTGTTAATCATAAGGTAAATACAAAGTTATGAAAAAAATTAATGAGTTTGCAAGCAGCCTATAAATATGTGTTAATTTAGGATCGGAGTATTCGTACTTTTGTAACGCATTGTTTATTGAATTATGCTGGGTTATTATTCTTCGAACAAAATAACATTATCTACATGCCACATAATAACTAAATGTAAAAGCTACAAGAGAAATTAAAAATATGTAGGGTGTTGTAATTGACTAAAATTTTAGTCCCATCAGCTATATACACGTCTAATTAGAAGAAACTTATGGTACGGTGAGTTTGAATTAGATAGCATCGCGGTGTGTTATACTTACTATCTGAACACGATACATTACATTATCCTAAATTAGTCATAAATTCGGCCACCCAAGTCAAAGTTACCCTCACCCCTTGAAATTCCCTACTCTCTCCATCTCTTCCGCCGAATCCACTATATATACTATATATCCTGTATATACTCCTCAAGATACAAAACTACTCTCTCCACCAACATCCGAAACGAAAAAACCCTTCGACAAAACAAATCACACCGCAACCTCGACGAGAGAAAAAGAAAGGAAACCCAACCACCAGCCCTCCAGAAGAAAGGAAAAAAAGGGGACCTCGACTAAGAGCTAGCCGCACGACGACGACGACGACTCTCGCGACAGCTCCTCTGCAGCAGTAGTCAGCTGCTGTCAGTCCTGCAGTCGCCCTCTCTCTCTCTCTGACCAACCCTACCCACCGCCTTCGTCGCGCGCGCGTGGGTAGCCCGGCTACAAGCTTTTCTACTTAGCGGCGGGGCCCCCTAAGGGAGGGGGAGAGAGAGGAGAGCAGTGCGGCCGTGGCTCGGCCACCCTAATTGCGTCCGAGAGACCGGACAAAGCGCGACGCGTGTATGTGTGCGCTCGCGCACGGGCAAACGGCTGGTAGGTAGGTTGGTAGAGAAGAGAGAGAAGGAGAAGGGAGGCAAGAGGAGGAGGAGGAGGTTATGTCCGGTTCCGGTTTCTATCTCTTGTCCGCCGCCGCCGACGTCTGCCCTCTGGCGGTGGACACGCTGTACTACAAAGTTTCGCCGGATTGAATAAACTTGGCCGAGGGACGAACGACGACGACGGCAGCGGCACCCGTGTCCTTACAAGGGTGGAGAGGAGAGAGAGAGAGAGAGAGTGAGAGAAAGAAGAGAGAAAGATGTCTTTTTGTTCGGGGTGGCTTTTTTTCGTCGTTAAGAGGGAGAGACGGTGGGTGGTTGGGATAACGATGGTTTATAAGCCGGGGTGTCGCTTTATTTTTTCGAGGGGGTTGAGTTGGGTGAGATGGGGGTTGGGAGGAAAACAGATTTTTGTCGAGGTGATGAGGTTGCGAAAGAAATGTTCGCGTGAGTCTTGAGAAACACGCAAATACCTCGTCGTAATCTTGACAAGTACAACATTGTATACGTTAGTAGAATATTGACCATTAGGAATAAAATATGGATAAAAAGATCAGAAAGTTGAAAACATTTACGTTTTGTAAATAAAAAGATATCTTGTTAAAAGTTTTTCTATAAAGAAGGGAGTTGAGAAATTAGTTTTGTATCAAAATTGAGCACTCGTGCAGTGCCTATTCGAATGTTTGAGAAGTTATAGACTAGCACTGACTGTTTAAATCAGAATGATGAACAAGAAAACTGATAAATACTTTGCAATGATGTTTAACTGTTCTTAACTTTGTAAAGCCATTACATATTATCACTACACCTACATAATTCAATCATGATGAAAAATATCTTTATTATGCAATATTAATCATATTATTATGTTAGTCATTCAATTAATGCTTACATTTATGGGTTGTAATTTGTGTCCGCTTAAATTATTAAATAAATTACTAAAATTCTCTTTGTTCTTGTGTCTTCAAAATATCCACGTATAGACTAATTTAAAAAGAGCATTTTACATCACCTCATACACATCATTCCGAAGCAAATCAACAAAGTTCGAAGACTTACTTCTAATACCCCACACTTTTCCTACCACATCTCAAATTAATCAGACACAACGAAACCCAATCCCCTTCTCCTAACTCACTTTTCCCGGACTTTCTCAAACACACTCTCTCTCTCTCTCTCTCTCTCAGCATTTACCTCTCTTCCACCCTCTCTCTCGCACTCTTAGGTTTATACTCCCACTCTCTCCTCGTGCTCTGTCCGAGCCGCTATCCTTATACTTTTTCTGCAAGGGGTTGACGACGACGGAGCTTTGTGTGGGTGGCTCGAGACGTGCGAAAGTGTGAAAAGCGCCTCGGCTTTCAATGTCACGCGCGCTCGAGCTAGCGTTGGGAAATAAAGAGATCCCGGAGCAGCCAGAAGTGTATAACCTGGTCCGTCGCCTCGTTGAATCAGAGGCCCCCTCGACTAAAGGGATGCTTTGTGCGTCCTGCCTCATGCGCTGCCTGCTTTCGCGAGCGCCGAGCGCGCAGTCTTTTTTCCGCCTTTTTCCCGGCTGGCTTTTCTTGGGAGAGAGCGTCTCTTTTTTCTCGCGTTTTGCCAAAGAGGATTAGGGAATTATTTTTGAGTTGTGAAAGCGAGGAAGGGGTTGTGTATTTGTATGAGGATTTGGCAGTGTGGTGGTTGGAGGGATTGATATGGGTGTTGCGTGATGAATAGAACTCGTGGAGAGATGGAAGGTGGCGATACATTAATTTAGATTACAGAATTTTATTGGACGACTTCAGTTGTAATGTATTAACTATTTAATTCAAGTGGCGTATAGTGAGTGAAACCCAATTACATATTTTTGTGATAAAAAATAACACCATGTGTTTGTTTTTATTTAGACATGTATGGCTGTCTTCATCTTATACATTAATTCGGATATTTATAATTAAATATATATACTTAAGCAGTTATTGTGGCACAATAACTACTGACTTATACTTATAAAACATATAATTTAATTAATTAAATGCATTTTAAATTATACGCTACATCATTGATAAAAATATTTCGAAAAAAGTCTCACACTAAAAAAGGTACGTTCGATGAAAAATATATATTTTATTATGTTAACATTCTGTTTTACTGCATTGCTTCAATGCGTTCAAATAAAATTTTATACAATAAATATAATTATTCGAAACAATATATATAAAATGAATAAAAAAAACCCCGTAATTCATTTATTCAATTGTTCTCTCACAGGATTTCTGCAACTGAGACCGTTTTGTTTGATTGATACGCATTAAAAGACTACAATCTTACGGTTAACATATATTATTATTCTTGAAAGAATAGATTTATATTTTAATATTTCATCAGTAACCTTAACCAATAACTAAATTTTTCAAAGCTCAGCCTTTATCAATTTTTCACATCCGCTCTTCCAACCAGTCACTAAACAAACAAAAAAGAAAACCCTCGCACAATTCACCAATCACTCATGGCCCATCACCGCGCATGAGCCGCACCAAAATCACACCCCCGCCTCCCGCCTCGGCACCGAAATTAATACGCGCGCATTAGTCGCGACCGAAAGCAAAGCAAACAACCTCCTCTCTCACACACAATCTGCCAGCGGCGTTTAGGTCCGGAAGCGGCCGGCGCGGGGGCGCCTCCTGCCAGCGAGCTCGTGGCGCCCGGGGGGCGGAGCACGGCCGGCCCCTCCCGAGCCGCCGCCGCCGCTCGGCGTTCGCTCGCTCGCCCCTCCCCGAGAGCGCGCACGCGGCCCAGAAGGCGCGAGCGGAGGGAGAGCCGCGATGTCTTCCCGCGTGGCAGAGAGGGAGAAGCTTGTGTGTGTGTGTCGTTTGTGAGGTTGGATATTATGTGGTGCAGGCTCGGTTTGGAGGTTTGGTGATGGTTGCTGGGATGGATTGGGGATGGGTGGAGGTGGTTAGGTATATGCGAGGGGATGGCTGGATTGAAGATGTAAAGGTTTGAAGTACAGATTTACAGCTTTATTGGTGGATGAGTGATGTAGTGAGGTGATGTAATGTTGCGGTTGAAATTTGAAAGCATTATTTTTATGAGTTTATTAAGGAAACTAACTTCGCAGCGGCGCAAGTTTACACGAAGATTGGATTTTGCATCGTTATCAGTTTAATGGTTATTACCTGGATAATGAGGAATGAGCGAACATAATTTATGTAAGTATGAAGGGAAAATTAGTATTGTTTTGTATACGTCACGGTGGCTGGTTTATTAGGACATCGACTTCCTTCGTTAGTTGCGGTAAGGTAAACGTATAATCTTGGTTGTGATTATAATCTTAATGAGAGTAATTTTGTAATGAGGAGTTTTACAGGAAAAAAAAATGCTTGTGTTTATAAATCATATATATAAAATGTGTGATTCAAACAAAATTTTCCCATATCTTATTTTCTGTAATGATAACTATAAAAATTGTCTGAATTGTTCATATATATGTGTATTGATAAATTTAGCATTCAAACGCATTGGATATTCATTAATTGGTCAATGATGATTTTGTCCAGTAAATATAGAAAATTATGAAATACGTATAGTACAAAGATCTTTAGAGTACAACATTCATTTATGATAGCTTATTATTTAGATGTAAGAAAGTCTAATTTAGTAACATACCAAATTTCATTTCTAATACTTTCTTATACTTTAATCACCTGATGTAAATATAATTTTTTTATAGGTTTATGCGATTGATAATTTAAACTGAACTAGTATATCAGGAATTAAAATACTATACTAACTATATGCGAACTTTTTAACTAGCCAATTTACATAAAAAATATTATAATTATTAATAGTGTTACTGTCAAATGAAATAATGAGTTTGTTAATTAAGCAATAAATACGTCAACCTCCAAGAAAAATCGACTCCAATGCGACACCGATAATCAGCATAAAGCAAAAATAAAAGACCGCTCAAGGAGCCCGTTCATAAAATCCAACCAGAAAATAACTTCACCATTCTCTCTCTCTCTCTCTCTCTCTCTCTCTCTCTCTCTCTCTCTCTCTCTCTCTCTCTCTCTCTCTCTTTCTATTTTTCTCGCTTGCAGCACACAAAAGCTCGCTGCGAAACGATCGCTCGCGCAATTCATCGCTAACAATCTTCTTTCCTCTGCGCACCGAAAAATACGCACTCACCCTCGCACACACACACGCACGCGCTCCACATCTCGCGCACCTTTCCAGCAAAGCGTTCGCCCGCGTTGTGTGTAGCCGCGCGCGCGCACCGCCAGCGGCGGCAGCGAGCGAGCGCACGAAGATCAATAAAACAGGGAGCGAAAAAAGAGCGTCGCTACGGGGGACGACGACGACGACGTCGCTCGGTGCAAGAGAGAGAGAGAGGGAGAGGGAGAGAGAAGGGCGCGACGGAAGATCCATTCGATTTAAATTAAACTCGTATTAACGCCTGTGAAATCGCGGCTCGAGCGCACGAGTGCGGCGGATTCAATTAGACGCGAAATGATTAATTAGGCGATGAGCGTATCAAAGAGAGAGGGAGAGAGAGAGAGAGAGAGAGAGAGAGAGAGAGAGAGAGAGAGAGAGAGAGAGTGAGTGAGAGTTAGTCATGTGATTCGCGTGCAGATGTTCGCGAGGCGAATTATTATTAAATGTGCGAAGGAGCAGGCAAGGGAGAGAGTTGTACACGAGTGTACGTATAGTGCTTTTATTGCGGGAGAGAGAGTGAGAGAGAGAGAGAGAGAGAGAGAGAGAGAGAGAGAGAGAGAGAGAGAGTGAGAGAGAGAGAGAGTGAGAGAGAGAGTGGGAGGGAGAAGCCGTGTTGCAGGGTGTAAGAGATTAGGCGAGCGAGTCTTGCGCGCAGCACGACGAGTAGTTGTACGAGCAGTTGCGAGAGCAGACTGTGTGTGTATACGCTTTTTTGGGAGGCGAGATGTTTGGTACGGAAAGTACGATGCTGACATTCTCAAGTGCTAAGTTTGTTTCGTAGAATTAAGACGGATTAAATTAACGTGATTCGGGATGAGTGTTCTTCCTTAAATTATCAACAATAAAATTTCCAGCATGCGTTTGAGTTGATTGTTATGTTTTATCGTTTTTTTTTTTTTATCAAAGATTGTTAAACAAATTTTGTTGAACTTTTAGATAAAGTCACGAATAGTTATACCCAAATTATTACGCAATTTACTTTTAATATATTGTTGTGCAAATAGGAATAATGGGCCCAGTATCTTGCAATATAAAGTTATTCATCATCTTCCTAAATCATTTGATCAATATATGGCTGAAACAATGTGTGAAAAAGTTTACAAATAAGGCTTATTATTCTATTTTATATTTCATTACATGAATGTTTAATTAAAAAAAGATTTTTAATTTTTTGGTTCTATCATTATAACTTATTGGCACTGCTTTTATGAAAGGACTTTGGTAGCTTGTTGATTAAAACAATAACTCGAGTAATTGTTGGTATTAATATTACTTGGTCATTGAGTAGAAATACTGGTTTTAATTGTTAAATAACAAAATCCATCAACCAACGAAAATAAAATTAACTCTTCGATTAAACTTAAATGCTAATGAAAAGAATATTCATTTTTAAGTGTAAAATATTTCATTCAGTTATTCATTCATATTCCACTATATATAATGCTACCGTCCACTGCATCGTCATAAAAAATCAATAGCCATGAAAAGAAAAGAGAAACCTCTCACCCGAGCATATCTCAAGTAAAACGACAAACACCCTGATCCCAAAGTATCATTCACAGCATCTCCCAACAGCAGCAGCAGCAGCAGCTTGGCTTGCTCGAGGGGAATCAAACATTCGCAATTATGGAGAGTTTGATCGATGTCCCGACGCGCTCGCTCTCGTATCAGAAACCGACGACTACTGTGTCCACGCTATATTCTCAATCCCGCCCATACCTCACGTACACACACACACACACACGCGCTTCTGTCTGTTTCTCTCTTCGTGCACGGAGGGGTGAGATAAATAATCCCGTTGACTGACAGCTCTTATATGAAAATTCGAGTGTTTGACTAATAGCTCTCTCGCGCTCAAAGGGTCGTCTCGTCGTCGTCGACGACGATTTGCATAAGCGCGGGGGCAGGAGTGGCATTTTTTCTCTCTTTTTTTTTGGAGGAAAATTCAAAATTGCGAGCGACCTGACCCCCTCGAAAGGAGTTATGCGCCTAATGACTGCGGGCCGGTGGGTCTATCGGGTGTGGATGAATCGAGGGGAAGAAGGTTGTAAAAAATGAAGTCGTCTTATTGAACTCGAGGTCTACAATGGGGCGATCGTGAACGATAGTGAGTGGCAGTTTATGATCAGCTCGGTGCGGTTATGAAGGCAGGATGGGGATGAGTAACGGTTTACATATACCTATAGGTTGAATGGAATTGTTGCATGAATGTTATCGTCGAAATATTTGATCGTTTGGTTATAATGGGTATAATTAAAGTTATGTATTTGATGTTCAAAAGAATTTCATCAAATGTACTCTGAAAGAGTATTAAGTTCTTTAAAATAATGTAAGGGTGTACTCGGAATTTCGTTGCATTAAGGAATTATTAATATCCCTGTTGGAAATCTAAAACATTTTATAACTAATAACTGACCATTTATATGAGAAACTTGCTATATAAATAGGAATTTCTCTTGCCCAGTTTCTAGCTCCCAATGAAACGCTTTTTCTCCTATTATTTGGTCACTTAATAGATTGAAAAATAGAATGAGTTTTTCGAAGACAAGCACAAGCTTGTTCTTGAGTATTTTAAAGATATTAAAACTGATCAGTTGCTTTAGTCTGGAAATGGCTAGTAGAAGGTTTGCTGTTATGACAAGCAGTGAGGGAGACATAATCAGATGGAAAAATAAAAGTTTTGTTCAATTATTCATAGAATGAGTACAGCAAATGATTTTTTAGTTAATGTTATTTATTTATATTTTGGTAAGCCATCCCTGGTAGAAATTTGTCTATTACGATATGGTCAGGTAGTCAGTAAATAGCTAGAATAAATTGAAACGCTTTTTCCCCTGTTATTCGGCCATGTAATAGATTGGAAATAGAATGCCATAACTTGAAAATATTCAATTTAAATTTACTCATATAGACTTGACGTTACATTTAAGAGCATTCAATTGTAATAGATATAGCTTACAAAAATATAAACAATAAACACAGACTAAAAAATCATTTACAGCACTCCTTTCTTAGATATTAACTGAAGCCCATATTTTCCTATTAGATTATGTCTCTCTCACTCCTTGTCATAAGAACAAGCCTTCTACTAGCCATTTTCTAACTAAAAAAACTGACCAACAGTTTCTTTTTCTTTCCAATTTTAATACCTTTGAAATAGTTAAGAAGAAGCTCGTGTAAATATTTAAAAAAAGTCTTTCTATTTTCAATCTATTAAATGGTCGAATAATGTTGAAAAAATCATTTCATCGATAGATAAAAATATCCAAGAAAAGTGAGCTAGTTTTTGGCTGTACCCTACTAAAACTAGCTATTTATTAGGCAAATAATGAAGTCAGTTTCCACCGGGGATCCAATGCACTTTAATTATACTATTTCATCAAAGATAAAATTAGTAAGTAAATCAAATACGAATATTTTGTTGTTACATCAATCTATATAAATAGGCGAAATAATGGTCGAAAAATTGTTTCATCATAGCGATTAATTAGCCAGTTTTACTAGCTATTTTCTAACTTCTTGGCCATTTCATATATATGAATTTCTACCAGGGATGTGAAAAATAAAATCGAATTGTTTTTAAATAACAATTATTTAGAAGTCAACAAATAATTATTCTACATAGACATGCAGCCAAATATAACTTTGAATGATATAGAAACTGATACTGTAAGAGAATCATATTACGATCGTTTTGGAGCTAATGAACAGAAAATATATTTTTGTTACTTTCCTTAAAATAAGTGTTGAATAAATTATTCAATATATGATTATGCGATAAGTGGATATTCACATAATTGACGCCAACTCACGTCAGGTATATTATAAAATAATAAATATTTATTATATTATGTAATATACTAATTATATTTTTTATAAAAGTCAAACGACGCGTATAAATGTTCCTGTTCTATTCATAATTCACTGTCGATACCACTAGCTGATTTAATCAATCACCTCAATCACCTCTATTTATATAACTTTTTTACTCGTTCAGATGAGCCATCAACTTATATCGGCCAGTTCAAAAACAGACCCTGCGGCTCTCCGAATTCTTTTTTCGAATTCCGATATACGACAATCCCACTTCCTCAAAAACAAAGCCGACGCCGCCCGCGAAAAAAAGACAGTCGATTTCGTATGCAAAGCGCTGCTCATTTGTCGCATCCGGTCAGCCACATCCAAATCGCATTATACACCTCCGAAAAAAGAAAGAGGGAGAGAGAGAGACTGCGAGATGTCGTTCTCTCTCATTCTTCTCGCATTAGTCGCCCGATTTTTCGCCTCATCTCACGCGTGTCACTCTCCACTCGAGCGAATCCCTACTCGACACATCCGCGCGCAGGCTCGCACAAAGAAGTGGACCGCGCTCCACTTAGATACACATATAACTATATACGAACACCTTTTCAATACATATATATACGATCCTGTGCAAACAGGGCGCAGCTCTTTAAAACTGAGCGAGTCGCATCAGCTGCCCTAGGCTAATATAATATATGGCTCTCTTTCAAGGTGATCGACACCTTGTATGCTTATGCGCGGCGAAGATGAAAAAGAGAAGAGAGTCTGTCGCGGCGCAGTGCGGAAATCGAACGGTTTGACCTGACAGAGCGGCTGTTCCGCCCTGCGCCTTTCACGCGCGCCGCGCTACTTAGCGATCCGCGCGTGTTTTCTTTCGGCACCTTTCGTATATGAACGATGGCCGCCGCGTGTAAGTATAGGGGTCTATACTAATTTTTTCTTTTTGGGCAGAGCGGAGCTACACGCGTGAGACGGCGAATTATGAGGGAGATGTGATGTAACGAATTTCGGGTGATGAAAGGGAACGCTGAAGTGCCTTCGCTGCGCGGACACGTTGTTATGATTATTATTAGTGGTATATATCTTTAGAGGCTGTGAAGTGGTAACGGTGCGGGCTATTGTACAAATTGGATTAATATATATGCGCGTATAAGTATACAAAAGTGTTTTTGATGAATTTAAATAATTTGAAAACTTTATAATAGCATAATATGTGCAGGTAAAACAAATACATATATATAGTAATATTTAAATTTTCGAACAATTTGAATTGTGGAACGAAAACATATATTTTACATAAGTGGCGCGATTGACTAAACGGCGGATTTTCGGTTATTTAAATAAGGTTTTATGATCATTACAAATTCGTACAATTAGACATACATTAAATGGTAAGCAGTATCAGGATTGAACATAAGACCAGATTTATTTATCTCATATACATAAAAGTAGTCGAGCGCTATTATGAGAACGTGAATCATCACATTCTGAAATATAAAATATTTTGTTAAAACCCACAACATCGCTCAAACTTTTCTCCCATACAACTTTATTATTAATATAAACATCAGCAACAACTCGACACATCATCCAGCAACTCCGCATCCCGAGAATTACGCAACACCGTGTAAACTCGTCGTCCCTCCTTCCTCCTCTTTCTTTCTCTCTTCCATCCTCTCTCTCTCTGTCTCTCTCCTTTCATACTCCTCTCTGCTCGTCTTCCGCGCCCCTTTCCCGCGGGCGCGCGGCTTAAAAAAGTTCATTTACCCCGTATACACACACACACACACACACACACACACACGCACACACACACGCACACACACACGCACACACACACACACAGCTCTTCCCGAGACTTCGCATTCCAAGGCTGTGGCGCGTGCACGCGCGGTGGGAAACGAAACTTTTTCAATGAAGATTATTCCAAAGTCCGTTAACTGCGCGCGCCTGCCGCCTTTTTCCCGCGAGATTCGCGCTCGCGAAGCCAACTTTTTTCATTCGCAGCGCCAAGTTTCGCAGCGGCGGCAGCAGAAGCAGCAGCAACAGTCGAGAAGTGGACAAGGACGACGCGATGATGGCCGTCTCGCGGGGGCCGTCGCTCGTGCTATACGCGCATAGTGTCGTCGCGTTTTGCTGAGTAGCAAGCGTTCCGCTTTGTTGTTGTGTGTTTGGTGGAGGGGAAGAAAAGGGAGGTTGGGGGTCGGTGATTACGCGAAGTTTTTTTTTTGTATAAAAAATAAAAAAGTCGGGTCTACGCTTGTGTGTGTGTGTGTGTGGGTGTGTGTGTTCTTGTATATATATATATATATATATATATATATATATATATATATATATATATATATATGATTCAGTAGTAGTATGGATGGGGTGTGAAAAGCTTAAGAAAGTTATTAAATTAGTAGATCCATACAAAATTCATAAAATGTTAATGCGATGCAAGAAATGCAACGGAAGCAGAAAGTCAATTGTTTCCGAGATTGTAGACGCTGAATAAGTCAGTTTTACAGATATCGCTAGTATATAACTATTATTAAGAATACAGATATCTAAATAAGTCGTTGCTCGAAATAAACCAACTCCGTGTGACAATCCGAGAAACCTGCGATTCCATTATTTATTCACTCTGACACCATCGTTCCGATACTTCCGGTAAGCCGCGCTTGTTCTAACTAAAGACGTGCTCCGATAAACACCTCATATGCATGAAACAGTCATGTATAAAAAATCTATATCCTGTGCACATTATATAGCTTTGGTGTACATTATATGGAACGGAAATATATCCACTTTTAATATCGGAATGTGTACACCTTTAATTCTAATATAGCGTATCGGGGATGTAATTTATTATACATGTGACCTTTTTTTAAATATGTACAATAATATCTGGCTTCTATATAGGAAGGACACGAATCACTGTGTCCCTTTTTTTTAAAACCATCTTTTTATTCAGTCGCAGTGCAATCCGTACGTCAGTAACCCATCACGTATGCATACTTTCGACATTCCCACACCCACCTGAAAAGTACATAACTTCTCGACAATATATGTATACAATCCAACCTGCTATATTCCCATCACCTCGAGTGTCCCGGTAAAACTCGTCCAACTGTTTACCTACACCTTCGACTTCACCTCATTACACAAAGGCACCTATAATGTACGCTTCGCGCTCCCATAAAAAATAAATCCCCTCGATCCGGAATTAGCCTTAAAATACCACTGCAACGCTTGCAGAGTAAACACCGCGGGATCAATCACGCGTCAGCGCTGCGGGCTTCTACCTACAATAAACAAATATTAATCACCGGAGGAGATTCTCCACCTCTCTCTCTCTCTCTTATCGAGACGTCTTCATCTCGCGCGGGAATGCAGAGAGGTGCGGATATATATAATAAAGAGGCTGGTGCCTACAGCGCGAGACACGCGCATAATGCACGAGCCCAACGGCTGAATGAAAGCATTCACGCAACGCCGCGGCGTAATTGGTTCGTCGAGGCGTTGGCGCACGAGGGCACAATCGATTTGTTAGGGATGGATCGAGGCTGACGGGATTTTCTGATCGAGGTTTTGATTTGTCCGCGATGGGGGATTGTCGACCAGACGGAGAAAAGGTACACGAGGCAAGTCAAACACATATATATATATATATATAGAGGATGAAGGAAGTCGATGTTGGATGTGTGGAAGTATATTCAGCAGCACTTTTATGAGAGGTTTTCGTTGGGGTCTCGGGCGTGGATGAATTCGGTATTTGCGAAAGAACTTTTTTGCGTTATTGACAATTGGTCGGATAAAATGATTTGTAATCGTTGGAATTTTGAATATGACTTGTATATACTATTTTCAAAAAGATTTTTAGTTAAAATTTGAAGTGGATATATTATTCTGGTAAATTATAGCTTTTTGAACTGATTTCGCGTATAATTACGTCAACATCAGTCTAGTGTATTAACAGAATTTAAGAAATTTGTAAAATCGGGTAAGCGATAATTATTGTAACCTCATTGCACAGAATATTGGAAATGAATTTTCGAGATGACATTATGTTATTAGAAGTTTCATCAAATATAGAGCTCGTATTTTACTGAATTTTTGAATGTAAGGAATTCTAAAGTATAAAATAGTTTGACTACCTATAATGATCTAATTAAATAAAAATGAAATTATTGGAATTTTATTATCCTAGACAACATTAAACCAAAGTTGAAACTTCATTTTGCAGAGGCAAGTAGATACCATTAAAAAAATCAGTCATTATTTTTGTTCATATATAGGTAGATACAATAAAAAAATTTTAAATGAAATCGATGATGTACTTATTACAAATTTTTTCTCTTTTGAACACCGATTTCAGAATTTTTAAAAATGTTAAGCACATTATAAGTGTTTAATCTAAACGTTCTTGAAAAAATTAGCGCAAGTAGCATGTTTATCGATCACAAATAACAATATACTTTCTAAAATTTTCTGTGATTACAGCGTGAAATAAAATTGAAATATTTATTCTATTATATACTAAAGTACAGTTACACGCAGCATACACAAAGGCCAGTTAGCAAACGTCTGCATCGACGGCACATCAGCGAAAAATCCATTGCAAAAGCCGCTATGTTATTTACATTAAAAATTAAACTCACATCGTACTCCACTCAATTGACGACAGGCCTCGCGCGTAAAAAAGGCAACACGAAAAAGCGAGCCGCAACAATAAGCAGGCAAATCCGCGCGATAATTGAGAATAACAGGGCTCTGGACGCTCGGATGGACTGGATAATTGAGAGCGACAGAACGCTTGATGCCGGGATCATTCAGACGCGCGCTGGTTTAGAAAAAGTCAATCTGCCGCGGGGAGGCTGGCGTGTGTATGTGTGTAGCGGATAATCGGGCGCCCCATTGTACGGACTGTCGAGCGCGATGACGGCGCGAGGTCTCTCGCACAATGGAGCGGCCGATATATATGTGCCTTTTTCCTCTGCAGGGGATTTCAATGTTTTTTTCACCGTTGACGATTTTTGCTTTGGCACTTGATAATTCACACGAAATGAGTTGATTTTGATGTTTTTTCCGGTGCCCGTGGATGAGCCTTTTTTGTATATATATAGGGTTGGGGTGGATGGACGGATGGATGCTTTCAGGGATAATTGGTGATTGGGGAAGAGGATGAGCATTTGGAAGGGCGGGTGATTTGGTAATGATTATATGGTGGACGTGTGTCGGTGAAGAGTATTGAAAAGTATTGCGAGACTTGAAGTATTTTTGAAACGCGTAAATTTTTTATGAAATGGAGTGTATTTCATCGGCGTTTTCTTTTAAAAGGAGGCAGTATAAATTTGACGTTGACATATGTAGAATACGATACCGAAATAAGTATTTAAGTGATTTCGGGTTATTATGACAAAATTTTGTTAAATGAAAACTTCAGTGTGAAGTGAAAAATATTGTTGACTAAAGATTCTAATTTATAGAGCATTTTTTGACAATATCTCGTTATATTATATGCGAAATGAAATGAAATTAGCTTCATGTGATACATCTCAGTTGCTGAATTTCTTGAAAACTTTTAATTGACTCTAATTTAGAATATTATTATTTTAAAATAAAGTTCAATCGGTGTTTTAGTAAATAAATATCAATATTTCACCTCACTACCCAGCATCCACCACCTCGCACAACATTCGAATTTTGATTTCTAGAGCTCAATCTAAATTCTTTAAAATACCAACGACCGAATTGCCTCCATCATCAAAAAAAGATTTTTCCGTCAGCCGTTATTTTTAAAGACATGTACCCTGTGCCGTATATATGCACACACACACAACCCTAGCAGCATCGGGTCGGCCACTTTGAAAATAATAAAAATCCCGCGAATTCGCTACAATCCGCCGCATATCGAATTTTTCCAATCCCTCTTTCTCCCCCGGCTAGGGAAAAAAGAGAGTTCATCGGCTCGCCAAAATTTTCGGAGAAACGGCTGACTGCGCGCGCGTTTCAAAAAGCAAAAGAGAAGAGACAGAGCGGGAACGGCTCGCGACTGAGTAAATTCGAAATTCAATTGAAAGCCGCGAGCTACGACTCAGATGACCCGAAACGTAATCAAACAGACTGGCGGAATCCATACATATGAATTTCGTTCGTTTTCCGGCTTTTTCAGCGCGCGCGAGCTTCGCCGCGCTAAGTCACATACCGACGGGCGGGCTCGGCCGGCTGTATTTTTTCACAATATCCTTTCATACGGAGCGGGCTGGAAAATATTTTTCTTGCGGACAAAAATAATATCGGAAATTATTCGGCAATTTCTTAAACCGTTTATAAATATATAAATCGCGGTTGCCGTCTCTGCGAACAAAAATAAACGAAATTTCGTTCGAAAAATTTGTTAGGTTGCCGTTGGTATTTGGGCTCAAAACTGCGTAGGATAGTAGATTATTACATTGCGCAGGGCAACTATCTCCTTATAAGACAAAATTCGATATATTTATTTTGATAATATAGAATTTACCGTGTTCTGTCGGTAAAACAGAGTACATGAGTACTACACCCCCTTAAGGCGATGTGAAGTCGAAAATCAACCCAATTTCATGATTTAATAAATTAATATTCGAACGTTTATTTGGAAAAACAATTTTGTCAGGCGCTCCGTATATGTAAATACTATACTCTCAAAATTTTTTGAGTAATTCTATTAGTATTTGCATAAGATGTACACGTTCAAAAATTATGTCGGTATAACGAACCTTTAATGCAAGGGTAAACCGCATGTGAAATAATTTTCCTATAGCGCGTATAAAAATCGATTTATAATTTTAGGAAATGGTTCATTTTCTAGATCTTTATCTTGGTAGCAGCTCTTATATCAGGGTTAGTTTCATCACAATAAGCGAAATGCTTTTTTCAATCTATTTCTTACATTTATTGAAGTATAAAATGGGCTTGATTATAGCCAGTTTACTTATTCGACATTTTAAAACGAATGAAAATGTACCTTTTAAAAAGGCTTATGTGGGAAATAACCAAATCAACTAATCGTCCAGTATTCTTATTAAACATATAGTTATAGAAAAATTGTATACCCTTGAACCACCAAAACAAACGACAATGATGCATTAAGATTTTAGTATAAACTACATTTTATTTCAGCAACTATACTATACCAGTCTACCACAGGACCGCGCCCATCTTGCATTTAATAATTTTTCGTCAACCCGCTTTCTCGTTTCCCCGCTCCCTTTCATGTTTTTCCCTTCTTCGCGCACGAAAACACACGAGCTGCTCTCGCGCTATATACTACTTTGCCCGTATTGACAAGGCTGCATGCATTTAATTTCGGCCTCCCGCGCCAACTCTCTCTCTCTCCCACGCGCGCGGAAATGACAAACATTTTGATCAAACATTTGACAAACACTCGTCGAGCTCGCGCGCCGTCCAAAACAACTCTGCAGAGCGCTTTCGCGCTTCGGCAAATAACAGAGAGAGCGAGCGAGCGAGAGGGAGAGAGAGAGAGCTGCGGATCCCCGGGCCGGGCGTGTTTTGCTACTGTCTGCGCGCAGCAAAGTTGCCCGGGCTGCATAGCGCCCGGCGCCGTACATACGCTTTTCGTTCGCGGAGGGGCTCCTTTTTTTCGACTCGCCTGCGCGCGCCCCCGTCCCACCGTATATATACTGCATTTGTCTCGCGCCCGTGTTTTTATATTCGCCGAGAGAGAGAGAGAGAGCTCACCTTTCCGCTTTTCTCTATCGGCTTTTTTCGGCTATGCCCGCTTGTTTTTTTCGCAGCCCTTCGTGTTGCGTTTTTTAATTAACGCTGTAGGCTGCGCACGCGAGCGAAGGAATATTGAAAAAAGCGAGTTCGCATTGATGAAAGGCTCCGTGTGGGGGAGAGAGCGATTTTTTTCGAAAAGGCCGCGCCGAGCTTTTTTTTCGGGGACGAAAAAGCACGCGAGCGCGGATTTCCATACGGAACGTGTATCTTCAAAGAATATTGCGTGTTCGGAGGAAAACAAACTTTTTATGCAACACGTATATCGATCCTTTTTCTCTTTTTTAATTAAAAGCGCTTCGGACGATAGCTGGACGGACGTGCGCTTGCGCGCGAGTTGAAGGGGAACCTAGTCCCTCTTTCTCTCTCTTTCTCTCTCTCTTTTTTTTTTTTAAATCAAAAAGTAGTACAACGCTTTTTAGTTGTGCGCCTCTTTTTTCGCGCGCGTTACGTACGTGAAAAAGGGAATTTTTTCAGAAAAATTTTCTTAGGTTGGTCGATTTTTGAGAAAAATGGGGATGCGCGAAAAATATCCTTTGTACATTTATCGAGAATACAACTGCCGCTAAGTTTAACTGACAATTTATGGTATCTACATTCGAAAATAGAGACTGGTATCGAATCAATTAGAAATATGGATTCTGTGGTAAAAATTCTGAGAAAACTGATTCAGCGTAACTATGTTTGAAAGCTGGTTTTCAAAAGTATTGTAATATAGAAACAATGATTAAAGTCACTTAGTACGATAAAAAATCTGTGGTTGAAATAAGTTTTAGACTTACATATAAACAATTCAATGCTACTCTTCTTTATTTGCTTAATAGATATATAGTATTATTGGATTATAAAATAAATTAATTTAAATTATTCGAATGAGCTAAATTGTGCAAAACGTACATAATATTAGGGTGACTATACCAGTATTGGAACAGTCACCAGTTAACGAACATTTTCTTCATATATATGAAAATATCAAGCTTTCTATATTATTGTTTATCTAACATGACGATAATTTCGAATCCTTGAAAATTTTTATTTCATTTTATATAAAGATTCTGCATAAAAGAAATTATTTTGTTAAGAAGAAAATCATAAAATCGCCGCTATTAAGTGTTTCTTCACTGGCGATGTATTCCTTCACTGGTGAAACGTATTTAAGTACTAAGATTGCGCGTTCCTTTACTGGTTTTTACGAGATATTTACAGATTTTCATTAAATAAAATTTTTACTTTGATTCTTTATTCAAAATTTGCTCACCGACGTAAAGTTTGAACATTTTAGAATATAAATTTCAAAGGGGTTTTACTTTTAATCCATTTTTAAACCACTTAATTAAATAACAAAAGTTACAATTTCCTTATTCGTTCCTTCACTGGTGAAGTCACCCTACTCTTAACTTAAGGACGTTCTCCGGGTCGAAACAGCAGTTTCAGTTTTTGTATTTTTTAAATAATGTTTTATTAAGTTGATAATCCAAGAGTAAGTTACATGTATATTAGAAGGAACATAAGACAAATTTTTTCAGACTAATTCAGGCAATAGTCACTATGCTATTGTTACAATTAAAGACAAAAACTTCAATAAGTTCTTTAAATTTTTTTATTAACTGATCTTAACGAAATAAAGCTTATTTGATACGAGTTACCAGTATGGCGCAATATCAATTTGTTTAATTAAAGCAAGTCAAGTTTTAGAGTGTTTAAGATGAACAAATTGATGTTGCGCCGTACTGGTAACTCGTATCATAAATTTTCCCATGGATACTCCTCCTGAAATTTCTTAACGAACAAAATAAGCTTTATTTCGTTAAGATTGGATAAAAAATAAAAAAATTTAAGGAACTTATTGAAGTTTTTGTCTTTAATTGTAACAATAGCATAGTGATTATTACCTGAATTTATGTGAGAAAAATTTTCTTATGTTCCTTCTAGTATATATTTGTTACATGTACTTACTCTTAGATTATCAAATTAATAAAACATTAATTAAAAATATAAAAAGTAAAACTGCTATTTCGACCCGGAGAACATCCTTAAACGCAAGAATTTCATTTCATATTCGAAGCCATGTGCGAAATTCGCTGTACCTAATAGTCAGTGCATATTGACTTTTTATCGTTCAAGAATGAATAGACAGCTATGTTCAAGAAACGATATGTCATAGTTCTTACACATTCTTTCTTCTACAATGGACTCACTAGGATTCTAATGAAAGCAATTCCTCACATGCTTATCAATTACTATTATAAACGCTTCTCAATCATTCTTCCCCCTTCAAACCCCGTAGCATCGATTACCTCAATTCCCGCGCATTCTTCCTCTTTCTCCTTTACCTAAGAAACTCTCTCTTTCTCTCTCCTCTCGCGTCTGGCGCCTCATGACTGCTGCCTCGCAAACTACACGAGAATTGCGCGGGGCGGCCCTCCTCGTCGCTCTCGCGAGCGCCTAAATAGAAACGTCACGAGGCCCGTGTAAGTGGCTTGTCCAACATTTTGATTAACACGTCTCGGGCTCCGAACTTCTCTCTTTATATACGCCTCCTGACTCGAGCGCTCGCGCGTTGCGTTTGTCTGGGCGAGTTTTGCAGACTCGCGCGCGCACGCTTGCCAACGGGGAATGATAGGGAGGAGAGGTGGAGAGGGTTAAGGGTTACGTCACACTGTAAAAGAATTATGAAGATGCTCTTCGAATGTGGGTGTAGGTGGTGTACGAATTTTTAATTAATAAATCGATGTATTTGAGATGCAAAAGAAATGCGCAATTTTGTTTGTTCTTTTTCCATTGGATTGGATAAACGAATTGCATTTGGAGAGGCTGTTTTAGCTGTGCAGCGAAGTACTTACCCTGCACTACCGATGATTTTTATATTGATTTTTGTTCAACTCAATTTTTGTAGGTATTGGCATACTTAGCAGTTGGGAAGTGAAGATTGTAGGTGTTGATTAAACAATGTTTAAAAAGTGTGTTAAATTGATAAATATCAGTATTTTATTGATCATCACAAATTTAATTCATTTTGTATTGATTAATATGTCTTTAGTGTTATCTCGATTTTCTACAATTATATTTTCCTTGCGATGATCATTTCTTAGATCTTAACATTTGTCTGCACAACAAGTCACTCTTATATTATTCAGTCAATTAATTATGTTCTACAAACGTTGATACATTATATATTATATTTTATACGCGTTAAAATTATTTACATTTTATTTACATTTCGCTCGATTGCAATATTTGTTAATAATTATATACATAACATAATCATTCTCACTCTCTCAGATTCATTATCGTCTGCGACTCTTTTTGAGAC
The DNA here is from genome assembly GCA_036365515.1 of Torymus aiolomorphi. Classification (NCBI taxonomy): domain Eukaryota; kingdom Metazoa; phylum Arthropoda; class Insecta; order Hymenoptera; family Torymidae; genus Torymus; species Torymus aiolomorphi. The sequence continues at coordinate 73,986,812 of CM070874.1, read as the reverse complement.
ACATTTTGTACAAAAATTTTATAAGCCCATGAACATAGCGTCATAATCTACACCATAAATTGGTTTAGTACCTTCGTTTTGGCCGAAGACAGTGCTAGTCATTAGGCGGTCCTGTTCTTCAGTACTCAACATTTGTCGAAACACATCATCAATTTTCGAATCTTCATCCCTGATAGATCCTATAATGTGTCTCCAAAAATTTTTGTTTGGAAGCTTAGGGTTGTAGTTAAAACACATATCTGTAAAAAATATTTAAATTGTGTTATGTTGAAGATGAAGATATACATAACGAAATCAATGTATTTTGATATTTACGTCTGTTCATAAAATCCAAGTTCAATTTTTCACATTTAATTATCGGGCGCGGCTTGTTAAATAAAACTGATACAAACAAAAGTTTAATATAATCGTCAAACGCGGGTGAAATCCACATATTAATTAACGTATGACGCTTAGTCCTGCTGTCAGTCCAATGTTCGGCACTTGTCGGGGTTTTGTCTCGTACGCCTATGTAGTGCATTACCCTGTAAATGTACATATTAACTATTTCGTCAGATAGTGGCCGAGACAAAGTGTCAAGATCATTTCTTATGATACGTTCAAAATCATCCGTGGCTTTTTCAATTTGGTACGGAATAACATTCTTTTCTAAATATTTACGTGCAATATTTTCAATATCTCTAATATTTTTCGTAGCTCCAATTATACCTGAAGCGTGAAATTGTATATTATTATCATATATCGTACCCAGATTAAATTACCTATATTATATGTATAAATGTAAACAATATGTATACTCACTGTGTAATTTTTCAACGTGTTTTTTGATGGCACCCCACACTTTTCTGGTATTTCTTTTGCCTAAAAATGAACGTATGAATTCTGCCGTTTGTTCCGGCTTGTCAACAGTGACATTATACTTTAAGCAAACTAGCATGGAATTTGAGAGCCGGCAAAATCCTTCGGGATCGTCAAGATATGGTGCGAAGGCGTCCATATGAATAGCGCCCCATGCTATTAGTTCTCGGTATTTTTGCGCTTCGTACAAAATACCACGATGAGTTTCATTAACAGTCGCGAAGTTAATATCACATTCTAAAGGTATATCTTTATACATTGTCGTCAATTCGCTGAAAAATTTCGTCCATCGCGAATGCGACTCCTCTGTCACCCACTTGTTTTGTACACTTTCCGCCATGCTTGAATATACTTTGTGGCTACGCACTCTGAATTTCTCTGCTATCGTAACTTTTTTCACTCTGGGCTTACTTGGCAATATAATTCTAGATACTAATGATTACTTTATTCACGCGAACTGAGAACTATTCTTAGCGTAGTGCTGTACTTAAATGCTTTATTTACGAGTTCGAACTAGTAAGCTATAGAAATTCTGTATTCGGGTTTACACGAAGTGACGAAGTCGAAGGGTAAACATTCAAATAATAACAACAAGTATATACTAAACGGAAAAGGAACTGTCGTAATCGACGAATAGAATTTACAAAGCCAGAATAATAATGAAAACTAATCCATTCTACCGATATATGTAAAAAAAAAGAAAAAATTATCAAATGTAAATTATTGTACAATTTAAATCTCTAAAATTTTTTAAAAGTCTGACTTGTCAGCCGATCCCAGACTTTTTGCCAGATTTTTTGCCAGACTTTTAATAAAAAAAAAAATAAAAAGACTTCGCCAAGACTTTTTTTTACACGGGATCAAATAACATTAAAACTTCATTAAGTAAATATCATAAAATCGATCAATTCTCTTTTTCCTAACTGTGCAGTGATCTCAACACCACCCCCCTCTTTGTCCCTCTCTATATCTTCCACTCCTACGCATTGTGGTACCACCTTAACGCAGAAAGGGCCCAGTCCAAAACGACGGCTTGCGAGCGTACAATCCGCGCCTCTCGGGCTCGCCGTCATATAGGTGGGTATTAGCATGTCGAGCTGTGGACGTATAGGCATGAGGCGGCGCGCGGCCCGTCACACGCGGGCGCAAAGAAAGAAGAGAGCGAATTACTCTCGTGATGCGCCTCGCCCCGAAAAGACCGCGTGTTTCGTATATATATACATACACGTCTGTCAGGCAGTCGGTATCGCGAAACTCCGAGTTCTCGCGCGAGCGGGGAATGAATCGATTCCGCCTCTGCGCGTGCATGCATCACGTGTTCTCCTTCTTAGTCTTCTTTTCGACGTTTGCTCGCGCTTCTCGACTCTTGTTTTCTCGCTCTGCGATCAGCCCGTGTTGCCCCCGCGGCGTTGAGTTGTATGTATATATACGTATGCATGTGTGTTTCGATGAATTGGTATGCGAGGCAAGGTGGATGACGTGGTACGTGATTTTAGCGCGTTTATGTATACCTGGGAATTTTCGTGACGGTTTATTTTATTTTTGTTATATGAGGATTGACGTACTTAATTGTATTATCTCATTAGGAACATTAGATCAAATTGATCTTATATATACATTTATTACGAAATAAAACCAAGAATAAAACTGTTTGTAAATTCTTTTATTACCCATCATTATTAGTGACTATATAGACATTTATTTTCCCAAAACCATTTTCATTCGTCATTTATTTAATTAAAAATTGAAACGACAGACTATCGATTGATGTTCCCCAAATAAAAATAATAAACGAATCCGGCGATTCTCCCGCTTTAACAAAACTAAAATCTAAAAAATCGCCTGTCAAAACTTGGAAAAAGAAAAGCGACGTCGCAACTGCGCGCGCGGAGCCCGAAAAATAAACGAAAATCTTAACACACGCGGCCACATGCGCGCACGCGCGCTCACACCCCCGCTGTATGATTTCCCAATTTTCAGCCCGCCCCTCTCCTCCATCACTCCCTCGAAGACTGACAATTCCGCGAGCGAGATGCGCTTTTAATTACTTCACGTGCGCGCGCGCGCGCTCTCTCGCGTCACGAAGGGTCGAAGCGGCTGAAGCGATTAACCATGAGCTGAAAGTACGAATTACGATGCATGAGCGATGGCTTAATCCCCGACGTTTCTGCGGAGGTCTCGAAAGTCGCGCACGCGCGCAGGAAACGGGTTTTCGATTAGCCGCTGTAGATACATATATGTATTATACACACACACACACAGACGTGCGCGTGGTTTTTCGCGTGCGCGTAATTGAAGGTTGTTGCGTTGCTGAATAAACTGGCGATCCGTAGGTATAGTTTTTTCGAAGTTTTGGTTGTTTGTTGCCGCGGCTGCACTGCTTATCTAATTGGTAATTTATTTGGGCTGGTGAAGTTGGTGTGAAGTGGATGTGTATAGTATTTTTGTAACGAGACTATTGGTTTTTTCTTTTTGGTTTGTAAAAAAAGTATTAACATTGTTCTTCGGTGTTAATTATTTACATTTATAGAGACTATTTATGTATATCATTTTAAATCATAAAGAGTCAATAATGACTTTAATTAATTTATTATCATAAAAAGTTATAAATACAAGTAAACGTCGCTTTTACGTAATTATATTATAGTAATAAAGTTCAATTTGCAAAAATAATTTAATTGCTCATGTACAAAAATATCACAAATGCTTTTAATTTGCCGTTATCCAAATATTATTAAATGTATATTCGTACAGTTTTAATTCAATTGCATTTGATGTTATTATATCGTTAAGTATATTTTAATGCATTATATGAGTAATCGATTGTTAAATATTTTCATTTAAAACTAAAATAAAGAAACAATTATTATAGTTTTATAATTTACTCCTCATTCGCGTAAATAATTCGAGAACAATATTTTGAAAAACTTTTTATCTAAAAATGTTCATATAAACTGACGTAAATTATTACATTTGGAACTTTTCACAAAAAAATTCTGCGGTTTTCTTTCGTTCAACCCCAACCATAAAGCTTTTCCATTATATAGAAATCAAATTTCCCGTCAAATTTCGAAACATCTTTGCCTATAGCCCCAAAATCATAACAATGACAATACGACAGCAACGGTCCGAGTAGTCGACAAATAGTCCCGCGTACTTACACCGCCCGAGAGAGACAAATAAGCGCGCGCAGTTTACAGTCGAGTCAGGCCTCTTCGTCTCGGAGTGCCCGTAGAGCCGTGAGAGCCTCGTAGGACAGCCGGAAGCGAGGGGGGCAGCGACGACGAGTTACTTACGCGATGTACATTGAGCGACCGAATTCGTGCTCTTGCTGATGGGTATGTGTATATGTGTACGCGAGGGTCGTCGTCGCTGGAGTTCATGTACATTTGGATGATGACTCCGTATGTAGGTTTATGGTTTGGCAACGTAGGTTCTTCCATGGGTTTTCGAAGGATTTACTTAGTTAATAACAGAAATATTGATTATTTTTAGTTGGTATCTATATGATTGTATTAAATAAAAAATAAGGTGTGGAAAAAGTGACTATAGGCCACGCTCATTTATTCGTCTTTCATTTGCAATGTATATACATACTGCAGTAGCGTTTGTATACAAAGAAAACAAAGCTTCTTATTCCCCAAAATTATTACAAATGATTAGATCCACTAGAAATCACGTAATATCATTCACAAACAAACCTCATATTCATCCCGAGTGCGCGAGATCCTCGTACGTTCATCCAATCAAATCAACCCACTCACCCTCTTAAAATCTCTATTACTCTTGACAAATCGCATACATCTCCTTCAGCACTACATCAAGCCTCTCTCTATCTCTCTCTCCGAACTGTATCTCACATACACATGCACTTCCCCGTCGGATCTCAAATTACCCATCGTTTAGAACTCGTTTTTCGCGAGCGCAAACACACATGCGCGCCTGATGCTGATTCGAAAGGGAGTAGCGGCGTAGCGCGTATAAGGGCGATCGAGAGTTCATTCGATTATACGCTCGTTCATCCGATTATACGTATATATATATATATACACGAAGCCCAGTGAGCTACCCCCTTTGTGCGTATATCATACGCAAAACGAGCGCGTAATGCGAGTGGGGTACGTGTATTGGAGATGGCGACGACGACTTGTGTCGCTTTCAATTAGGTTGAGTCGCCGGAGTGGTCGAGTGAAGTCGAAAATTTGAATTTTTAGTTTGATTGAGAAGGAATTGTAAAGGGGTCTGAAAATAAACGATACTTAAGATGCACTTTTATCATTGTCGTTTGAATATTTCAAGTGTAGACTTTATTGGACGTTTAAATTTTTATAGATAATTGTGTAATAAATGTAATAACTATAAATAATAAATAAGACTTCCCTATACGAGAAATAAGGTTAAAAAATGGCGGCTGCTTCTTCTGTTAGAAAAAAGGTTAGTATTTCTTTTTAAATACGTAAAATGAACTCTCTTATATAGTACTTTAACTATAGTTACACAATGAAAATTTTTATTCAATACATCTACTAAAAATTTTTATTAATGCTTACTAGGATAAAAAGTATTACTGCCTGGTAAATTATTTCTGGGCTTGAAAAAAAAAACTTCTCAATCCTTACTCTGATTGACGGGTACAGAGCAAATAAGAAGATAAAGGAATTACGAAAAGTAACAACACAAGCAACGCTCGTCGCGCAGCCTTCTTACGCCTCTCAGGCTTGCTCGCGTCGACACGCCAAAATTATACGGGACTTTTAGGCGATTGGGCTCTTTGTCTCGCCCTCTTTTCCTCGACAGCTGCCGTATTCGCCTTATATATACGTATATAAGTATATATATATATATATATATATATATATATATATATATACTGCCCAAGAAGAAACGCGAGAAGCGAAGCGAGAAAAGACGAGGAAAAAGAGAGAGAGAGAGAGGGAGAGAGAGAGGGCAGGAGAGATCTTTGACAAATTCGATTCGCGTGTCACGACGCGGAGAACAGGGCGCAGCTAAATCAGCTAAATGGCTGCGCCGTCGACGGAGAGAGAGAAAGAGAGAGATAGGGGGGGGGGGGTGGAGAAGAAAAAGACGAGAAATATTTTATGCGCCGTGGAAACGCGCGAATTGCCCGTGTTAAAGATGCAGAACGGAGGTATATATGCGTTGTTTCCGCGTACGTGTAGCTCTCTCTCGCTCTCTCTCTCCTAATGTTTATTTGCGTTCTTTTTGTGCTCGTGAGTGCGCGCATAAGAAGTGCAGAGAGAGAGAGGGAGAGAGAGAGAAAGAGAGAGAGAGCTTGATTTATTTCTGCCTCTCAGTGACTTTGTGAGGGTTTTATAATGTCTGAAAACGTTTGTAATGCGAATACGGTACACCTTATAGAAAATGACATAGAATTTTTTTAAATACTAAATGACAATTTTCATCTGTGCCTGAGCTAATAATTATAATTATTAATTTTGATTCAAACGTATTTTTCTGAATGAAAAGCAGTAATATTAATACACAGTAATATCATAACTTGATTAGTTGATTATATAGGCTCCGTCAATACCTTCCGCAAACAGACCCAGAAACTCCTTTTCCGCGAGCAATTAACAAAGCTCTCTTTCCGTCCCTCTCCGCCACTTTATTAACGCATTATTTATCCCCGCATCATTTATTACCCTATCACAGAGCAATTCCTTAACAGCATTCCGCTGTATTAATAAAAGCGTAATCCCCTTAAAAAAGAAGGCGAGCCGCGCTGCCGGTGCCCGGGAATACGACTTCCAAGGTGTTTATCTTCGTTTGGCCGCGAAGAAACGCGCGCGCATATAACCCCACGGAGCGAGAAAAAGCTCCTAATTAAGACGGCGCAGAGCTCGGGGGGCGCGCAATAAGATTACGACGTCGTAAACCCGCGCATTAACACGAATATCATTTCATAACGTAGCGCTATATTATATATATATTGGGCGATCGACCGATCGCATAAAATTCGTTGCCGGGGGTGGTGTGTCCTTTCGTCGTAAAATGATTAACCCGGTAAATGTTAGGACGCGGGCGTACGGTTGTTTACCCCGGTAGTAAAGTTCGTATGTGATCGAAGAAGAAGTATGGAGCAATGGGTAGCGTAGGTGTAGGTGTAGTCATTGGTCATTGCGTTGAGACGGTGGATAAGGAAAAGTATATTGTTTTGTTACGTATAGAAAGGTTTTGAGAGGTTGATGATTGGTTAAAAGATGATAACAGAAGCGAAGACGAAATCAAGGGTGATAGAAAAAAATATGGAAGAAAAATTGTGATGAATGCATTGCATTAATTTTAGTGGTTTCGTTATATTTATCAATACAAAACATAAAAATAAATGATTTTAAGTAAATATTAGCATTGAATATCAAAAGTTTTCAATTTAAGAATATTTTGCTTTTATATTTAAAACAAGGAAATCTGGTTATCTTTAATTAAACTTAATTTATACATTCGTATCATCTATGTCTCTTTCACTATGTTTACTTTTCATGTTTAATTTTAAATTTGAAAGCCGTATGAAAAGAAAAAAATCAGTATTATAACGTATCTGCTTTCTCTAAATTAAAATAGCAAGAGAGGAAGAAATATAAATTTTTCCAACAAAGCAATAATAATAATAATTTATATTTTTTATTCACAATTGAAAAAGTCACCAATAGAATCCGAAAATAAAGGTGATCGAACCAATAGCACGGCCGACAACACGCGAGACCGAACATCAAATTTCAATTCCGCATAATCAGCCCTCACACCCTCTCACACATACACACTTCCGCTAGTATATACGTACTTCCCACTGCCATTGGCACTCGTTTCAATTGGCTCGCTCCACGGGGCATAAACCGAGAAACGCGCGCAGATTTTATACGAAGCCGGATCCGCGCGCTCGCGCGTTGTAAAACAATTATACGGCCTCGTCGCCGCGGCCCAATCGATATATCATCAATTCCCATTGTCATTGGCCTGCCGTTCGCTCTCTCGCTCGCGTGTCATGATTATTGTTCGCCAAGCCGCTGGTACAATTGAAATTTCCCTCTCTCGCGCTCGCGTTCTCCCCCTGATAAACTGCGCGCGCGATTTTTAAGGGGGTTCATCCAATTCAGTTTATTTAGGAAGTCTTTGAAACTTTTTTCACATGTACCTGACATCATTATCTATATGATATCCTCACAAAAAAGAGCCTAGCTTCACCGTTATCGAGATATTAATTGTCAAATTTGAGCATTTTAACACGGCGTCTTATGGGACGCACACGCGCGAAAGATCGATTCAGTCTATAACTTCAAAGATACATTTAGCGTTTGTCTGAAAAACTAATATGTTATTAAGATCAATAATTAGAATATCATATTACAAGTTCAGAGATCCTAGCTTCACCGTTTTTAAGATATTGTAGTTGAAAGTATGGAATTTTAGGTGTACGGCAGCGCGTGCAGACGACGCTGGAGCGGTGGGGGAACATACAGACGAGTGCCGCTCTGTGTGCACGCTCACAGACGGCACGAAGCTATGTGTATGTGTCAGTCCCGTATAAACACGCGCTCTGACTACAAGAGTGGGGGGCCCCATGCGAGCAAGCCTGTGCGCGCGGTGCGGGGTGACATTGATTCTTGATACGTTCCTGGTTGGATGAATCCCCTTAAGCGCGCCAGAGATTATGGCGCAACGCGACGATTATCGCGCGAGTGCGCATATAGTACGAACGTGTGTGTGTGTGTGGGGGTACGAACGAGGGGGATAAATTCAAGCTGCGCACTTTTGGCGAGAGAGTGAGCGAGAGCTATAATGCGTAATGGCCGCGGTGATTCGTTCGCGTGTTTGGAAAACAAAGCGCCGCAGAGGTTGTACGTATAAATGCGCGAGAGTTCGTTTATTGAGGTCGTCGCGGGCGTCGTTTGATTTTTCGTTATTCGTCTGTTGTATGTGTGTATGTGTGAATTATTTTTGAGCTATTTTTTTAGCCGATAATTTCGGTGTTGTATAGTCGTTGGGATGAGAACTATAAAGAATGGATTTTATGGCGCAATCACTGGCTGTATAATAAAAGTTTAATTTTTTAATTTTTATCTTATTGATGAAAATAATTTTTTTTTTCTGGCACTATTATTTTTGCATATTCCGGATACAAAGAATTCTTCACAACACTACAGTGTTGAGACCATGATCTTAATACTTTCTGTATAGTAAATAAAATATGACCTGATCATAACTATTAAAACTTCCAATTTATTTTGGTAAAATCACACACGAAGAAGGTTCCGTACAACGAATCATCGCAAACAGGCCAGCAAAATTTACCCACACGCATTATAATCTCAGCCAATTTCGTTGCATACAAAAGCAGAAATTAATAAATGACAGCCATTTAATTCCAAATCCTTTCATAAAGGCGTTCTAAACGATCACTCCACCCTACTGCTCCTTCCATTTAACATACACAACGCCAAGACGAATTCCCACGCGCCTCTACACTCCTCCCACGTCACACGTCTCTCACACACACACACACAGCCACGACAGCCGTACAGTCACGCGACTGTTTAAGGAAATAATCCGGGATCTTATAAGCAGGCGTGCTGCTGCTGCTACTATACAAGCGTGTTGTGGGAGCGAGCGAGAGAGAGAACCCGTTCCCCGAAGACAACCCCCGCGCGCGAAGAACAGGTGGTGCGTGCGCGCGAGAGTGAGAGAGTAGAGGAGAGATTTGTAGTTTCATTAGGCGGCGTCGCGCTGCTGCGTCGGCTGCTGCTTATGACGTCGGGGCTCGTTGTCTACAACCACTTACATCGCTACTTACCTCGCGGAGCCTTTGTGCTCCCGTAAAGGGTGTATTAGGCAGTGGTGCGCTGACCCCTCGAGCCCGTTTTCGTCGGGTGACGATTGAGGGGGGTGGACAAGATTTTTGTGGAATCGATAGCGAAACTAAGAAATTTGAAAATGATATGACATACTTAGATTTGTACAAGAAGATGTAGAGTGATGTTAATTGTAATGACAACGGTAATATTATCAGTATATTAACTTCTCATCAACTGATAGTGGATCATATAGGGTCACTAAACAAGTATCCGAACAGCAACCAGTGAATAAGCATTTTTCTTTTAAATGTTGAATAAAACACATTTTTATTATTTAAGAATATATCAATCTGCTTCTCCCCGTCTCAAAGCTGTACAAAAGTAGATTTTTAAACTATTTAATATTTTAAAAATATTTTATCGAAGTGGTTAAAAATATCATGTGATCCGGCCATTCATTGGTCTGAAATGGTTATTTACTCGTAAAATCACCAAATGTACATTTTTAAACAACTTTAAAAATTTTTGAAACCATCTCGATATATGCTACCAATTGACTATATGCTTCTAGTTTTGGCACAAAACTAAAAAATGCCTTGATAGTCAAGGGATCAGGCAAAAAAAAATATGTTGTTTAAACATAAATTTTCATATCAACAGCTTGAGCAGAAATGATTTCACTTTAGATATCAAGTTTCAAAAAGTCGTTATAGAAACCTTTAATTCTCTACACTAAACCGTTTTCAGTACTCAGATCAGTGACACGTATTTTTCATTCGGCACGAAACAGCACTGCTCTCGAATCATAATCTCCTTTATTACACCTCTATAATCCTCCCACCCCCTAAACAATACCCGATGAGAGAAAGAAGCAGTGTGACACAGCGATGTTTTTCCTATGACTACCTACATACAACCGCTCATCCGCGCCACTCGACCCAAGTGCGCGACGGAAAAACGCGTCTCAGCTGCGCTTCTCCCCCCTCACAGAATCGCTCTCGCGCATTATGCAAGTGCCATCTGTATCCCGACTGCATGAATACGCGATGTCGCGTCTCGCCTATATATATATACGGCGTATCGAAACTTTTTTCGGCTGCCGTGTGGATACTTATATAGTGTGCACAGCGACGGACCGGAGAAGAAGTATTTTTTCGTTTTTCGTCGTAGATCGTTGATTTATCAATAGCCGAGGCGGCTCTTTTTTATAAATCATCGTGTTTTATTCGAGCGAGGCGAGAGGAAGGAACAAAGTTTGGCAGAGTAGTTTCAGAAGGGAGGGAATATTGTCCCTCAAGCATCAGCAGATAAGTCGTGACATGAATTACTGCGCCAACAGTTCTCCGTCGAGATTTAGCGAATCTTTTGAAGATTATATTTTGTCAAGTACGTCCATTTCCTTTAAATAATCAATAATAATACTATACTGATGAATTAATAAAGCGTGTGCAATATGGTCCTAATCCTAATGATAGACAGAAGCAATTTATAATTCAAGAATTCATATTACCGACTCCAGTTTAAAATGACATCCCGCCTTCTAATAAACTCAACTCGTGATAAATGAATGAGCGCCATTATACGGCTTTATAGTTTCGATTCTCTACTTTACGACACGGAATATCTATGTAAATCACACACCGTTATAACCCTCCTCCCCTCTGGGATAATATAACACAGCAACAAACGTACAACCCATTTTTCAAGCGCCCCGTTATACACGAGGACTACACTGTATCAGTCGGACGAAATAAATTTCAATACACCTCTAAAAGGACGCGTCGTAACCGAGGGTCACTCGAAACACACAGCCGCGTGCACATAAAAACGCCGTAAAGCGTAATTTCTAGCCTAGTAGTAGTAGTAGTAGCAGCAGCTTCTATACGTCGCGTGACTCGTCGTTATATGTACATATATACGTGTATTATACAACGCGGCGATGCCAGAGTGTCAATCGCGTCGCGCGCATAATACCTACCCCGATTTTTCCCTATAATACGCGCCCGCGCGTGCCAACTTTGCGCCGCGGCAGATTAGCGTTATAATCGTGAAACGTGTGACGCGACCACGAGGCACGCGATCGCCTCCTCGCATCAGTCATCCTTTGTGCCACGTTATATAATAAGGAGAGAGAGAGAGAGAGGTATATCGGGAATGCGAGATCGAATGTATGGGCTCGGGTGGAGTGTTGCCAAATTGAGATAAAAACGGGACTTGCGGCTTAGTCGATCTGGGCGTTATGAATTTTTATTCGATTTTGAGGCAGTCCGCGAGCGGCTGTTTGGTTGGGGGATTAGAGCGAGGGCTGTGCGGTAGGTCGCTAAGTTGTAATTCTTCGAGGTGGAATTTTTGACTCGTATATGTCGTTAGATACTCGATAAAAATATATTTAAGATCGGTAGAATTGATTCTACGAAAAAGAAATGTTTTTTATTTATCGATAAAAAATAATTAATGCACCTATACATGTTTTATTTTTTCAACTTTCTGAAAGATCTTGTAATATCCTTGTACTTGAAAATGTTATAATATGTGTTGAAAATAAATGTCACATTCAAATTTATGTAGCTAAACATCTGTTCAAATAGATACAAAACATATAATATTGTGAGTATTTGATTATGTTGAAAAAATGTACGTATTCGTACTTTTGTTTGTGGTTACGTTTATATAATACATGTTATCGCGATGTTTTCACCGCTCTTGTAAATATTTTGAATTTCTTCTGTAGTTATATAGTTCAAGTCATCATCTACCAATTACTGGCATACGTATATAACCTGTAAGCACCCGAGACTTACACATACCACCAATATTTCAAAAATCCCATCCGCCTAATTATCTCACCAATCACGCAATCAGCCATCATCCTCAAATATGTACACATTCCACAGGGTACAAATTACGTCGTGCCAACTCGGCAAACACAGCTCTCGTCGCGGCACATATCGGGGCTTCGTTAAGTTGTAGAAAAAACAGCTTAAAGCCCGCGCAGTGGTGTCAGAGCATAATACCCTCAGCGGCGTCGAGCTCTCGATCATCAGGGGGCCAAACGTGTGTTCCGCAACGCGGCTATATATAGGAGAGGCGTTGTAATTAAGGGTATCTTTTATGGGCAGGAAGGTGATATTTACACAGCCGACGGTCGTCGGCGCCGGAGCCGAGATGGTGATCGAGCAGGTCCTTTTCCAGAATGACGTGCCACTTTCGCGAGGGAGAGTCTCGTTACAATGTCGAAGAGAGCAAGAGAGCGCGCGCGCGCAAAGTTCCGTTGAGTATATGGGAACGAAAGAGAGAGAGAGACGTGCTTGAGCAAGCAATAAGATGTGCTAAAAAAATATGAAACGGTTCCGATGGGAGTAAATGACGGGGATGATGAATTACATCGGGATGCGCTTTTGTTTGCTGGCAGCGGGATATACGATGTCGAAGGAGAGATGTTGAGGTAGCGGAGTTGCACAATTTCATTGTTGTTGAGGTAAATTTGGTTTGTGCGTGTTTAGTTGTTGAATTGGTATGAAATATGAGCAGGGGCATACTTGCTTTTTTTTTATTAACGAGCAGTTAAAAATTTCAATGTTTTAAGTTGTGATTAAATATTTCGTTTTTAACGGAAGTACTGATACGTGGGTCACATGACTCGTCTACAGGAGAAAAAAATATTTGTTTTTTTTTCTATCTTAAAAGTCAGTGCATAAATGAACCTAGTAATAAATGTCTCTATAATGATAAGGCTAATAATAAAAATATTTTAATCCAATAATTCGCTTTACTAAATGCACTATAGTTTGTACCTTTTATATATGTGAAAATCCGCGGACTTCAGATAACAACTGGGGTACAAAAACGGAAAAAATTTTTTTTGAGGGCACACCTACCACATAAGGTTTTTTCGGTTCTTTTAGGATCCCCCAACATGAAAATACTCGTGAACACTCATTATCCATTGCCAAGCTTTTTTGCCGACGAAATCAATTTTTCTTATGGCAATTTAACATGGGAAAAATGGACGAAAAGTAGTCATTAATGATTAACCAATAGCAAACTATTGAAGAGGCCAAACCAAATTCTACAAAAAAGCGATTAAAGTTGAAGAATAGACCTTTAATTTGAGATAAAAATCGTTAAAATCGGTCGATTCTGTGCAAAGCTACGTGAAGTTGAATATGGCGAAAAATGACAAAAATTTGAAGAATTACGTGAGTTTGAAAAAAATCGCTCATTTTCGTCATTATTCGACATTTTCAAATTCACGTAGCTTTGCACAGAATCGACCTATTTTAACGATTCTCATCTCAAATTAAAGCTTTATTCTTCAACTTTAATCGCCTTTTTGTGGAATTTGGTTTGGCCTCTTCAATAGTTTGCTATTGGTTAATCATCAATGACTACTTTTCGTTCATTTTTCTCACGTTAAATTTCCATAAGAAAAATTAATTTCGTCGGCAAAAATGTTTGGCAATGGATAATGAGTGTTCACGAGTATTTTCATGTTGGGGGACCCCCAAAGAACCGAAAAAACCTTATGTGGTAGGTGTGCCCTCAAAAGAAATTTTTTCCGTTTTTGTACCCCAGTTGTTGTCGGTATAGATATATCTACCGCGTTAATCGAAAATGTGTATTTGAAACTTCTACAGCCAGACCCCACTAAATTTTGTACAATATTTCTGTAAATTGTATAAAAGAATAAATAATTAAAACTTTATGTTAATACCACTGAAGCCCAATCCACCAAAGAACTCCATCAGCAAGTGCACGTGTATGCAGAGACCGAACGTTAGAAACCGTCTGGTGTCGGCAGTCCCGAGCGCGCAGGAGCTCCAAGTTAATTTCATAGCTGATCACCTCGGGTAATCCGGGGGGCTGGATAGGGCGAGCCGCGCCGCTGAGGCGGAAAACAAAGCTTTCGCGGGAGTCGCCGCGGCGGCGGTGGCCGACGGAGAGAAGTCACTCGCCCGTGGAGTCGTGTGTCATAAGTGCTTCCGCACTAGATTCATCATTCTCCGGCCTGGAGCTTCCGTGAATTATACCCGCTTTCGGGGCTGAATGCGATGCTATGGATTGCCGGCTCTGCGCGTGTAAAAGCTAAGTATGCGTGTGTTCCGAGGTGATGTTGGCATGGGGGTTCGTTCTTGATTCGTACTTTGTTTTTGGGTATGTTGGGAGTGAGGTTACAAGGTAGCAGGGGATAATCGATGTTTTTGTGGTAGTAAATCATATACCATAGTAATCTTATTTTCTTCTTTAACTATTTATATAGACTTATGTCTAATAAACTATAAATTAAGTCACAAAGAACATTAATACGTTGATTTTACAGAAGAATAATTATAATTTGAAAAAATTGATATTTTTTTTAACTAAACGTAAGATATAATGATATGTTGGAAGGGAAATTGCTCTATTAATATTACTTCTCTCTATTCATAGTTCTAAGACTACTTTTTTGTTTATTAAATAGTTCTGTATTATAATGTCCAATTCTTTGACTATATATGTGAGTCAGACACGTACAAAATTTTACCTTATATAAAGCTAAACATTATCGACTGACGTAATCAGTATATTGAAAGTAAGTACTGCATATGTTTGCTGCGGAATATTCAATATGTATCGCGGCAGTGATTTACTTATAAACCATCTACAATATCTTATGACGATATAAACTTTGCAAAAATATTGTAATTTCAATTTTAATCATTAAAACAAAATTTTTTAACGCTTACACATATCTATCCACGGATAAAATCATTTTAAACAGATTACATCTTGTCACTTGTAATAAAATAGATGATCGATTACTCTTAAAACCAACGAAAGCCAAATACACTAAAAATAAAATTTTCATTTACTACGCTCAAAAAAAAAAAATCCTGTACCACGCTGTCGACCCCATGAATCATATTTCAGCATTACCCCAAATCTCACACTCCACTTCCATTAAAATCGCCCCAAAAAACCCTCCGAAAATCAATACAAAAATCGCGCCAGCCTAACGGAAAGAACAGCCGTAACAACCGTACACCTATGTACTATTCGTGTTTTCACCCCCACATATATACACACACAGACACGCGTATACCATAAAGCCCAAAGTCGCGCACCATGCGAAATCGCGCACAATAGGATAGCCCCTCTCTCTCTCACCCGAGCTACTTACTGGTGCCTCACTCCCCCACGGGAAAAACACACACCACCTAATCCCGGGGCGAATTCGTCGCGCGCGCGCGGGCGGCCGAGAGCACGCGGATAAATAAATCAAGCTCCTAAGCAGCCGGCCATTAGAGGGCGCGTGCGCCTCGTGCGTTTTATACTTCGGGAACGAATGCGACGTAAGGAGGGGTGGGGGGTAGGGATATACATAGAGTGTAAGTGAGAGGAGGATAGTGGAGTCGAGATTACGTGGATTATGGGTTTAATCTGTGGATGCGTGCTACTCTGGGGTGTGAGTGTGTATGTCGTTGCCGGATGATGTATCGAGGCGTGAGTGCGCCGACGATGAATAATAGCGAATTTATGAATGGCGCGCGATGAGACGAGATGGTCGTTTGTGTATGAAGTGTCGTGCGGGACTTTTTTGAGAGTCAGTTCTTTGCTCGTGCTGCTTAGAAATGTAGAGGAGGAGAAATGTCTTTATGTGTGCGGTTATATAGCTTACGTTTCTATTTAAATTCAATCTATACTTGTTTTTGCAACATTTGAGAATACAATATTATTATATCGAAATAATGTTGTTGCGGCCGATTAATATTATCAATGTACATATTTATCAAATTACCACTAAATTGTACTTACGAGAAAGAGAGAGCAAACGGCCTTGTCAAGTATGTAAATATTTAATTCGAACAGTAAGGCTTCTCGAAGGATTTGGAAGTTTTGCTCGCTTTCTTCCCGTTGAGCCGCGGAGTTAATAAGTCCCGAAAACCCAAGATACTGACTTTTTCAACAATAAATCCACTGTCTCAAAATGGAATTGTCCGTGTATTTCTTTTAAATTTTCCTCTTCCACACACTCAATCTCTTATTCGTTAGAGCCGGCTTCCTTCGTATGATCGACGCCAAAATAGTTATTTCTGACTTTCTTAATTTCTGAAAGGTGTTATCAAATGTAACAAAGGAATGATTATTCTATTAATACTAATTCGAAACTGCGTTTTTATAACATTAGCAGCATTCGAAAAGTATAAAGACAAAGCTTTCAGTTTTTATTTTACCCTTTATATATTTGGCAAGGGGCGATAGTTCTGTAATTTCAAAGCCACTAACTAAATAATCTATTCTTAAAATAACAAAATCCGCAATGCAATATCCTGCTTCGCTAACAAACGTGATATATTTGCTCGCGCCGAAAGAAATGTTTAAACATACTTCAATAAACTACTACAAATTTTAATAACACCGGAACATTCGCATGCTGCGTCCAATCAAATATTTTCCCCCCAGCTTCCACACTGTTCCCTTCACTCTGAAACCGTATCCTCTCGCTCCAAAGAAAACTGTCGCGCTGGTGACAGGCTGCTCTCCTCGCAGCAAACGCCGTATCTCTCCTTCAACCCGCGCGTAATGTGCCGCTACGAAAGCATCTGCACTGAGAGAAAAATATTCTTATTGTTAATCTATATATATGATAGGATCAAATATTCGCAATATATTAACTTATATCATGTAATAGTTTTATGTTTATCAATATATTTTTTATCCTAATCGAAATGGATTGTATCTAATATGCGCTCATATGTTAATAGTTAACATATGAAGTTTACGGTGATCATGCGTAATATTGCCTGTAGAGGGCATCCAGTTCCGGCATCATCGGCATCACGTTTTGCCGGCTTCCCGCCTTTTGGCTGATGGCTCTCCAATTTAGGAGTGACTGCGGATTTGTGGTTCTCATCGTGTAGTCGTTTTCTTCAATATGGAAGTAATTCTGAAGATTTGGGAACTTAAAGAATGCGGAGAGATATTAAAAGGTAAGTGTTATAACATATATTTTTACAAAACACTATGTGGCGCTGAGTAAATTTACTAGTCTTTCTAACCTCAAACTACATTTCTTAATAATATCCTCGATTATATTGCAAAACTGTATTTTCCACTTATCCTTTATCGTATTATTAAACTATATTCCCTAATACTATACTTTATTACATTCATACAGAAAATAACATCACTGATTTTGATACCTTAGAAGAACTAATTCAAAATCCTCAAGATTTCAAGGATTTATTCCCTGTGCTTGGTGTGAGACTGAAATTAAAACGAATGTGTAAAAGTGTAAATGTTTTTTAGATTATTTTAATAATTCATTACCATATCATTATATTAATTGAACTTTTATTTATTAGATTTCAACTAAGGAGGAAATCATCCATTTTTAAGCTGAGGAAACTGGAGTTAGAAATAGAGTTTTTTAAATATGTTTCATAATATTATAAAATATTATATTAAAAATAAATCTCTTTCAACATTCATTGTGTAGTATTTAATTTTTCGATGCTGAAACATGCAAATTTTTAATTATAAATACTATTATCATCGCCAAACGACGGTATACTTGTGAGAACTAGCCATATGTTAACTATTAACATATACAGCTATTTGGCTCACGTATGCTCGTATACTTACCACACCTATAGCGCATATACATATTAAAATATATATCATTGCTCCAAAATCGAATATACTATGTTAATAGTTAACACATATATTTACGGCAAGAATATTTTTCTCTCAGTGTGCCTGCGCGTCCTGGCAAAAAGAGTAAGTGTGTATCGCCAGTGACACAGACCGACAAGAGTGCCGCTGTGAATTCGCTCCCATCTCCTATATGTATCACGCGCGTGGGTGTGTCAAGCCGAACACGATTCCACTTGGGATCGAGAAGTGAGCGAAAAGCTCTGTCACGCATATAACGGCTGCCGTCGCGGAGTGTATAATGCCTCGGCGCGCGTTGTTTCAGCTTTGTCGCGGCGATAGCGCCGAGTGTTATATTGATAATTCACAAGGGCGCGGGAAGATATAGCGGGGGTGATGGGTCGTAGAGTGTAATAGGAGTATTCTTCGGGGTTGGCGAAATTTTTCAGTTCAGTGATCGAGTCTTTTTTTTAGCGGGGGATTAAAGATTTGAAGGGAAAAGTGGAACTGGAGTGTGTGTTTTTGTATTATTGAAGGTTATCGTAAGAAGAGTGTATCAGAATTGTGTAATACTAATAGAGAATAAATATTTAGTACTTATTAGATTGCATATTAGCTGCACCTATGCTCAATTTGTAGTCGTAAGGGAAATGACTGATTATGTAACTTGTAGCTTTGTAAATAAATCTGTGAGGCTTTTTCAGTGAAGAATATAAATAATATAAAATTAAATGTTTTAATAAAGTTTAAGAAACAGTAGTACTTAATTCTTAACATTGATAAATACGTTCAATAGATACAGTAAAATATATGTTATGTTAACAATTTATACAAATACTCTGGTAGACTACTTTCTCCACTGCTCTAAAGGCAGCAACTAATTCCAGGGCAAATAAACAGCGCATATTTACTTCGCTGCTAAAGAAAAACGTTAAAAGGCAACGGAGAAACCTAATATATGACTAAAAGGAATACATGAAGGAAGAAAGCAAAACAGATCTGCGCGTTGGAAGGGTGTAGACGGCGAGACCGTCGCATGCGGGGGTGCGCGGATATAAAGCGAACGTCGTCGTCGTTGCCGCTTCCGACGGGCGCAATAATATTTATGCGTGCCGGGCGAATCCGAGTATTGGCTGCTAATTTATGTCGATTTGTACTTAGCGCCGCTGTCGAGACATCCTCTCCCTCGTGTCAGCTGGATTCGACAGGAAAAACGCTGCTTCGACATTCGGGCGAAATCGATGTTTATAATGTGGGTATTTCATAATATTGGCTTTGCTTTTGATTGAAAAAGTGTTGCTTGGTAGAAAAATAATGTGAGTAAACTTGTGAGATAGGTTGAAGAAAATTGCAAAATAGAGGACACCGTTATTGTTGTAGACGGATGGAAAATATGTTGAAGAAAATCTGATTTTAATTCATTGTTGATTAAATATGTTTAGTATTTGATTTAAGCAAGAGAATAAAAATTGACACATCCTAGCCCCTACCTTTTTTATATTTTGCCCCACTAAACCTCCAATGTTTGGAATTTCAGCGATTTGCCGTTTTTCACATACATCGCATGTACTTTTTTTAAAAACTTTTCGCTCATTTTTACAACAGAATCTTCTATATTCAGAGAAAAGATCTATAAAGATATAAGAATAGTTAGTTAATGATTAAAACACCTTAAAATACTTAAGACGATTTAAAATGAAACGGAGAAAGATATCAAATTCAAATTTTACAGGTATAGGTATAAAGTATATTCTGCGTTTATGCTACGAGTTCGATATTAGAGTAAATCAGTTAATATTAAATTGATTAAATAAAAAAAATATCAAAAAATCGAAAAAAATATTTAGCCTCGACGTCTGGAAATCTATTAGAAATAAGAACAAATTCATAAACTATACTTGTAATTTCCTATGAATCTATATTTTTTCGGGCTGAAGTTATTTGTACGACAGAAATATAGTACATTAATTCAGAGTATAAGTTCCAAAATACCTCGCTGTGATGTTTGTTTTGTTTTCAAATCTGACTAGACAAATTATATCCCCTTATATATGTATATATACTTTGTGTACATAAATCTGTCATACAAATAGCAGAGGCGTTCGAATTATCTTACCAAAGAAGTTAAAGTTATTTTCTCTAGGGAGCAAGGTAATGCTGGTTAATTGCTTGATTAAATGCTTAAAGAATAAGATTTGCTTTAATTAGTCCAGTATTTTATATGTATACATTCAAAACCTTATTAAAAAAACACATAAAACTCAACATTTTAAATTAATTTGGTAGTTTGTAATAGCCACTTAATCCTAACACTGATTTTTGCATATTAGCTTAGTTCTCGTAGAGTTTTTCTGGAACCGCTTGTATTTTTATTTATTGAACGAGGCAGATTTCTGAAAAGCTCAATATTTATAATTAAATAGGATTTTAAATAAAAAAAAAACTCAAAAATCAATAATTGCATTGAATTATTTTCAGGTAAAGTATTTTGGAATCTGCGGGCCAGATGCCGCTAATAAAGAGAGAAAAAAAAAGAAGTGCATTTTCAGAGCATTGACAAAACCAAGAAACAAGAAGAAAAGAAAACAAAAAAAGTGGAAAGAAACATAGTGCATTACTTATGACAATAGAATCAAAGCCCCTAGTAATTACATTATAGTTTGTAATCCAAATTATCATATGGTTTTCTAAACATTCTTTTGCAATTAGAAACTACCTTGGAATGATACGTGCTCAATTAAAACACCCCTTCAATCTATCGTCGCTGTAACCTGACAATATATCACGCGGTGGGATCGGCCGGCAACCCGCGCGCCAACAACAAAACCGGAAAATACGCTCGGCAATACTCGAAAAGAAACCCGCAGAACCACACAGCGCACGCGTATTATACGCAAATTTAAAAAAAGCACAACACCGCGCTCGCGATGATTTGTTATAGCAGCGAGGTCGGTGAAAACTGGCGGTACTACTAGATCGTGGCTAGTCCGGCCCCGCGTATATATTCATGTACGCCGGCCGTTGTATACACGGCCGTTTTGTCGTCTTTCTCTCTTTCTCTCACCCTCGCGAACAAAGAGAGCGCGGGCGCGAGAAAAGTGCAAAAAAGCCAAGTGCACCGCGACCGCTCGCTCGCACGTTTGTCAAAACTCTTTATTGCCGCGTGCGCGGCGGCCGCGTACTCTATTCAAACGTTGGCCGACCGCGCGCGGAAAAATAAAAAATAGCCGCGAAAGTGCAAGCGTTTCGCTTCTCGAGCCGGCCCTCGCTTTTACGATTACACGAGCGCCCTGCACGCATGCGCGACTTTTTTGTTTTTTCGTCACGCTGCATCCACGCAGCTACTGGTCCGACCGAAAAACCAAGCACTATGACACCTATGAAAGCTCATCGCGCGCGCTTTTTTTTTTCGCGGCCCTGGCTGATTTATGCCGGCGGTTGTTCTCTGCTCGGTGCGCATATATGTCGCGCAGAAGGCCGCCGGGCGGGGAACTATCGGTGCATTGCCGCGGCGATACTCGAGACGCGCATATACGCGGGTGTCGAGCGCTGCGGCTGCGAGCGAGGATTTTTGGAGAGGCGCAGCAGCAGCAGCAGTTTTTTTCAGGGTGGCGATGCGCGTGACGTTTACGCGCGATATAAAGCGCGTTTTTTGTGTTTCTTTTTGAATATACAGCCGGAAAGAGGTGGAGGTTTAAACGCAGAATGTTGCCGCGGGAGTGCTTGAATAATAGTGTAGTTACAATTGTATTTGACTTTTTTTCTGAAATAATGCTTTTTTGCAATTGTTTACAATGCTGGGCTCGTAAATTTTACCTGTTTTGACAGACCGCGGTACTTATAATATTACTTCTGGATAAAACTTTCTTTTATATATAACATAGTAAATATTTAAAATTGTGTAGCAACTATATATTTTTATTTCGTCAAGAATTCCAGTCTATTTAATTTTGAAAAGCTCATTAACTTGTCTAATTAATTAACAATATAGTTAAATAGTACAATTTTAGTATATTTTTTCATTAAATTTTATTATATTTATACTTATGTCATTAATACCCAATGTAATAGACTAATAAATTAAGTTTGCGAAGACTAAATGTCGACAAAATTCGCAGCGATTTTTGTATAAGGAACCTAATGATGTAACTCACAAAAGACATTCGATAGAGCCATCGTATAATGTAAATATAAAAGTCGCATCCTCAGCACTACTTGCTGTTCACACTCTAATACGCTACATTCAGAACATCAAACAAGCAACTTTCTCACAGCGATACCCACACCCAGATGCGCACAGCCTGCAATCGAACACCGCCGATCTCAATCCTCTCTAAATTGAATCATCTCCAGCTCACAGCTCGAGAAAGTCTCTCTCTCTCTTACTACCTTTCCTCTCCTCTCATTCACCCGCCATCCACGCGCTAAATACGCCTTATCAGGGGCGGAGCATCACAATCCAAATAATCCGCAGAGAGACCGTCTGCGTGCGCGCTTGTATATACCCCAAGTAAAAAATAGCGCGCACGCGTACTGGGTATAATTGCGACGGGGCCGCGTGTGTATATCAGTGTCCGACGGGACGGCCGACACGTGTCAGCTCGTGCATGCGTTCGCCTTATCGCAGTCGAGCTCTCTCTCTCTCTGCGCCTATCCATTATGCCTAATAATTCATTCGCCTCTGCGCAAAGCTGCGAGCTTGCGCCACTGTTTACTGTACCCCTCCTTCGTCGTTTGCCAGAAGAGAGAGAGAGAGTGAGAGACAGAGAGAGGTGGGTTGTTTAAGCCTGTTTTTCTCACTTGGTACAAGGCGTAGTGGTTGAGAATAACTGGGGATGGTTTTGTTGAGCGAGCAGTTTTTTAATGGGGGGTTTGAATTGGGATGCAATAAGTTGGGATTTTAATGTTTGTTGTTTCATGAGATATTTAGAGGCAAGCAGGGAGAAATTATTTTACAAGAATATCATTGAAAATTCTAATAATAAAGTGTACTGAACGTACAAAGTATCGTAAAACTGATTCAAAAGTTAGAAAAATTTATGTTCAAAAAACTGTAGAGTATTTTAATGTTTATCAATAAATGATTAGAAATGTAAAAATATAAAAGCAATGGGAATATTGCAGAGGCCTTGATGTGGAAACTATTTCTTTATAGTTCTGAAATATATCTATAAATTTCTGATCTAGTTCCGAATTACAAAATACAATTTTAACTTCTGTAAAAGTATATTTTGGAAGTTATAACCAACTTTTTCATGTCCTCCCACCTCGTTATTATAAGCAATACGCACCAACACGATTAACTATCGATTCCCACTATACCCACGTGCGCCACTACAACAAATAAATCACAAACAATACGATGCTAAAACCAAAACTTCATGAATAACGACGAATAAGCTGACAGAGCGAGACACTGCGCGCGAGATAAAAGGCCTTTGGGTGGGTTGAGTGAGGCCGTGGGGAGGAGCGGGGGGGGATAGAGATAGAGCCAGCTCGCGAGAGACAGAGGGAACATTCGAGTTTGTCAATGTTTGCCATTGTCGACACCCACCTACTTATGCAAATCATTTAATTTAGCCCCGCTCGCTCGCACCGCCACCGGGGGATTCCCGGGGCCTCGCGATCGTATCTCGAAACCTATTCGTATTCATTGCCTTCGAAGGGAGGAGTATGAGCTACCGTGCTCCGTCTCTCTCTCTCTCTCTCTCTCTCTCTCTCTCTCTCTCTCTTTCTCTCTTGCTCTTTCTCCGTTATGCCGGAGACTAAGAGAGAGAGAGAGAGAGAGAGAGAGAGAGAGAGAGAGAGTCTTCTTACCTATAGGACCGCGCGTTTACGATTCCGGAGGCTATATCTTCCGCGCGGCTGTCGGCGTCGTCTTGGTGCAGCGGAACGACGACGACGACGACGGCGCGGGAGTGGGTGGGCGACGGCGAGAATTTCTGTCGACTGCGCAGCAGCGATTTTTCGCGGTTAGATTTTCTTTTCTGTAAAAAGGATTGTTTATAATCTTATGGAATGATTTGTCCTTTGAATTTTTCTGGGGGAATTCAGTTAAGTAATATCCTGGTAGAAATTACTCTATCGAAAATGGTCAAGAAGTCGATAAATGGCCTATAAAATAATGGCTATAGGTTTCTAGATCACGGGGAAACGCTTTTTACGATCATCCTCTCCCATTTAAATTATAACTTAAAATTTTGGAACTAAATTTTTGTAATGATTTGCTGTTGTACTTCAAAATACTTACTTGCAACAAACAGTACAATTCGAAAATAGTAAAATTATTTATTGTCATTATGCAACCTTCTCTGCAAGCAAAAGATACTAAACTAATTTATATTATGAATAAGGAGATGATATAAAATTGTATTGTCTGTATACTACCCTTTGAAGTTTCCCAACATTTCTTTTAAAGATTCTTCAAGATCTTCAGCAGATTTTCTTAAAATCTAGGGAAGAATGAGACTTTAGTTCTATTTTTAAGATTTCCATAAGTACGCTCTAGTAGTTTTTATCATTAAAAAAAAAAATAATTTGATGAAAAATAATTGAGTAACAATTTTTATATAGATCTAAAAAACATAATATTTCTAAACACTTCATCAATGTTTAATGATGTATATTTAATTCATTCGAAACTACATAAACCGCGAGTCATTAATTTGAAAGCACCAGCCGAATCATCCGCTAATTCACTGCTAAATAAACTAATTCACCCGACAAAACAGCCGCGGCAAACAGCGCAAACCACTCGCCAAAACTTTACGATTCGATCCCTCCCTTCCTCTCTGCCCCTCCGCCCCACACAAATACGCATCTCCCTCTACGCATGACGAGCCAATAAAAAGCCGATAAAGATTTTCGTTAATCGCTCTCTCGCACGCTCTCTCTCTCTCGGTTTCGCGAGCGATTCGAACAATGGCGTCATTATCAATCACGTCGCGGCGCTCGGCCAGCCAGCCAACAATAACGACGGTCATCGAAATTAGGGTGGGAGAGAAGCGATTTCGGCGGTCGATTATGTGTCGCGGGCAGAGCGAGCGAGTCCGCCCGCCCGGGTAGAGCGAGCGCGCGAGAGGAATGATGTATACGGCCGTGCGGTCGTTTAACCGTTTTACAGCGGTGGAAACGGGTGTTGGCAGCCGCGTCGAAAGCGTATACACGCCCAGCAGCAGCAGCGCCGGCAGCAGCGCCGGTGGCTGCTGGATGGTTTTGCTCGGTGTGCGTGCGCGTGTGTATAACGAAGTGCCGAGAGCGCGGCGGGTTTGGCCAGCATCGATTTTCGAATTGGGCTGTTGCTGCTACCGCTGCTGCTGCTGCTGGGAGGTGAGGAGGGTGGCGAATTGCGAGGCGGTTGTTTGGTCATGCGTTTTGCAGTGTTTTTGTCAAGTGGCGGGGTGAGAATGATTTTGGATCGAATGGTGTGGTCTTTTTTTTTTATTCTTGACTTCGAATTGGTGATTTATTTTAGTCTGGTTTGATGTGATGAACATTTGTAAGATAAGAGTTTTTGGAAATTATATTTTGATTGCGATGAAAATAATGCCAATATATTTGCCATGTGCAATTTGATAGAATTCATTTTGGATGTAAGATGGAATTTGACGTTTTCGACAGTCATTGGTATTATAAGGTTCACTTTTAGATTATGTCTTTGATAGATGGCGTACTTGATCATGGTGCTCAATCTTTATTTAAGCATTTTGCATTTTTTTTTTTTTTTAATTTTTCAAACTATTATCAGATAGTTATTTAGTGATATTCTCGAACACTTTTGGAAGATAATAAAATTAAATGCAATTTTTAATAGATTATTGAAGTACTATTATAGAAAAAACATTTATATGAAAGATACTGCAATTTTCAATTATGTTTCATAAATTTATTAATTATATTCATAAAGGGTAAATGAGCAAAATCAATCTCTACTTGAAATTAATTTAAATGTGGCTGATTTTTCGCAGTCATTTATCTTACGAAAACGCAGCCAGAGCTCACAATTGAAAAATAAAAATGAGAATGCTTTTAGCAAACTCATGATTTCCTATTAATAAACAAAATACCTCTGTCCGTGAAAAATAAAACGAAAAAATCCCCGTTCTGGAAAGCAGCAAACATTACCATTTTCGAATGATATATGCTCATCAGACCGACTATCGCGCGAATAAATCAGCGTATTTTTCCGGCCGTTCCCTCCAATTTACTAGCCTTCAATCCTCTGCCTCCCTCTCTCTCACTCTTTCCCTCGGCACGGCAAAACGAGCGGATAAAAAGCAAAATTACCGAAAGCACGGCGCGTGTAAACTCGAGTTAAAAGCGAGGCTCGCGCACACGCCAGTGCATCAACAAACAAATGATTCGAATCGAACGCTCGCGCACGTATCCACTCACACGTATATATACGCGCAGCCACCCCCGCAGGTCGAAACTTTCGCGGCCCTCGCGCACAATGCCAACACGATGTATCACACGCTGAATACACACGGGCTTATACACACGCACACACAGACAGGCGCATGCGCGCAGAATCGCGTGTGCGGGGGGTACAGACACAGCGTCATTCTCTCTCTCTTTCTCTCTCGCGGAATCATCGGACGATGAAACACTCGATTACTGCATTAACAATGCTACTAATTCACTGGTGATTCGAGCCGTCCGCTCACTCGTTCGCTCGCTTTTTACCCTCCCGCCGCCGAGCTTTTCAGCGAGGCGACTATACGAGCTTTTCATCGGTATATGTGTGCGTATATATGCGCTGCTAATTGTTCGCAACGTGTTCGTTTTATAATTGAGAGAGAACCTTTTTTATTCGCGCGTGCGCGCGCGCGAACGCGAGTGTCGGGAAATTTTCCAGCGCGTTTCGGGATAATCGGGGTGAAATCTCTGTTCACGGGAGAATTATTTATTCTGTAATTAAATAAATTCGTTCCTGCTTTTTTAATCGGACAGCCGATTTTTGTTGCGCGAAGGGCTTTTCAATGTTCGTAAATGAAATAGTTTAAATATCTGTAGGGGTGTGCGCTTCTGCTTTTTTGATGAAGGTAGTTGAATTTACGGTTTTATCGTAATATTAATGGAGGAACTGGTTTTTTTATGTTAAAACTGGTTTCTTAGTAAAATAAATATGAATGAATTTAGTTTAAATAATTAGACTTATAATGAAAGGTACAGTTTTTGTTACACGAGAATTATTGAACGTTTTTCTATTCGATATGTCAACAATTTTGTTTTTTTCTAACGTTTCCTACTTATTTAAATTAGAAGCTGTTACATAATCTCTCTACTAAAATGCTAAAATAGCCTTCGAATGATATTACAACCAGAGACTTCTAAACTAAACGATGATCACTTCACAGACGCTGATCAGAAGTAGCTCACTTTTCTCCCGCCTGCAGTACACACGCGCGCGCTCCACCCTCCACCCAAAACCGTTTCCCCGCACACACACCACCACTCGCTCGAGGATCTCTCCCTCTCTCTCTCTATCATACGCACACGTACACACGCGGCCGCGTGTTGCGACAGCCTCGTCACGTGTCAATTCGCATTATTACTGTTTACCGAAGTGCGACGCTCTGCTGCTGCGGGAGAGATCGATGACTCGCCCTCTCTCGCTCGCATTCTCCCACCCCTGCACGTGGGAAAAGCCGACGGGGCAAACAAAGCATAAAATAGAGATAGATAAAGTGGCCCGCGCGCGTGTATGTGTGCGTGTGTGCGGAGAGTTTTTGCGGGCGCGGGCGCATAACGCCGCTCTAATCCCAGATTGACTCGTGTCACTTATTAATATTTTATGCAAACACCCCGATTTACGGGGTGCGTGCGTATATATGTATATATGCGCCAACTAATGCAACCGTTGCAGGCTCGATAACGATGCTGTGGTGTATCAGCTGGGAGTCTTATCTGCGCTCTGTAGTATCGATTTTTCTCTTGGTACTTATAGGGGGAGGAGATGCTTTTGCAGGTCTTTATGGTGTCAGCGGGATGGTGACATGTCTTAATTTGTTTTAAAATGTGCATTTAGTAGTTTCGGAGAGTAAAATTGCTCTTTTTTTATTTGCACGAGAAATGGTGTACAGGGATGTTTAATTTTGAAACTACTGTAATTCGGAATTTTCAAGTGTTTTTATATTTATGATGTTAATAACATTTCTATTTGTATTTGTTATACAAATAATAGTACCAGAATATTTCACTTGAACACATTGCTTAATTTTATAGTAAATTACTATTATAATAGTTTTGAAAAGTTCGATAGAATCAAAGGACTCAATCAATAACGCTTTTATAATACTTATATGCATGTTAAACACAATTTACACATAAAAATGTTTTGTTCACCTCGCATTGATAATTGTAATTTTCACTTCAAAACTTGTAGCACAAAGCACTACTGGACCACTTTTATTGAAATATTAGTAACATCCCAGAAACCGTCGATATAATTTCAAGCGCCATTCTGCACTTATCTACACGGATCGACATCATTCCCCGAAAATCCTACGATAACCCACAGATTTTATTTTCCTCGCGTAATCTAAGGGTCCGCCCCGAAAAACCTTCGAGACGTCTTAGTCAGAACCGCGAGGCTCTTAAAACCCGTCTCATTGCCACACTCATCCCCCTTTTCCACCCTTATACGTTTATCCGCTGGTCGCAGCGCGCGCTCTTCTTTTCCCGAAGCCCTGTACTCTTCCAGCCAAACCGATCGCCCTATACACCCCCAGCCCTAATCCCTCGAGGCGCAGTCGTCCTCGTCGCTCGACACTCGTTGCTTTAAATTGCTGATGAGCATTTTTAGATTGGCTCTACGCGCGGCGTTAAGTGAATTGGGTACACAGACCGCCACCGCCCTGTGTTTTCCCGATAAAAGTCTTAATGAAGCCGGGCTAGAGGGGCTCTAAGTCCCTTCTCTCTCCTTTTTTTCCCGCCCTTTATTTTTAGCGCGGGGTGTGGCGCGTAATTGCCGCGCGAGCGCGCGCGAGAGGAAAGTTTGCGCCTTACTTTCCTACTCGACGGGCTGCGGTGGTCGGTCGTCTCGGCCAGAGCAAACACTTTTCGGGCGCGAGAAGGGGGTGTGGAAAAAGGCGAGAGAGAGTGAGAGGAGGCCCGAGGTTGGGATTAAGAGAATTTTCGCGAGGTTCGCAGTTTTGCGTGTGTTTACAGGGAGTGAGAGAGAAAGAGAGGGAGAGACGAGGGTTTTGCCACTTCTGCTGCGATGAGGTGACGGTTTGAGCTGGTTCTAGCGTTATGAGGAGGAAAAGTCTGGAAGTAATGGATTATTACCTGTTTCAAATTGAGTAAATTTATTTATTAAAGAAAAAAGGTTTTCACGTTCTAATTAGTTATATAAGAGGCTTAATTTATAGGTAATCTTACGCCATTGAAACAGTAACGATAAATTTGTAATGACAAAGTATTTGTTAATAATCTTTTCCGTATTACGATTTTATCCATAAATTCGTTGTTTTATGAAATATATATTTTTTTGTAATAAAAGTTGATTGATTTATTATCAATGTGAATGGCATTCTTCAGTTTAGAACATCCAACAAAAGCCTTCTGTCACAATATTTCATCAGAAAATAAAACAAAATTATTGTTTACTATTAGAAAAAACTGGCTATATACGTCTGAAATAGTAGGATCATATTCTCCGATATTATTATTTGAGATATATAAAACACGAAAAAATGAATTTTATCGTTACTTTCTATTAATACTTTACTTTCAAAATAATATAACAACTGTACATGCAGCATATAGTATTATTAAAGATGTTAAAATTATTTATAATTTTTAGTCATTCATTGCACATCGAGATTTTGAAATATTTCTGGCATCCTTTCATCTCCACTATTCCCACAGAAAGGACAAATCTTATTTCAGCATCCGCGGGAACCTTTCTTCCCCGGAAAAAATCGCAAACCAATATCGAAATTGCACTGTACCGCACTACCGCAGTTCCTCCTCCTCTAAAAACACCCGACCGACGCCAAAGGAAAACGAAGCAGCCTGTGCAGCCCCGCGGAATGCAAAGTAAAACCGACAGCGAGACAGAGACACGGAGGAGAAAAAACGAGATCCCTCAAGACGAGAAAACGACACGGGAAGAGAGAAAGCTCGAGATCCATTTACGAAATGCTCATCGACCACGTCCCAGTCAGCAGCAGCAGCAGCAGCAGCAGGGGGTCTTCGAAAGGCGCGGGATTACTCTGATTCGTTTTGGCTTGCAGATTTCGTCGTCCTTTCCCACCCCCCTCCGCCCTCCAATCGCGCGGCGTGCTCGCGTGTATTCTCGGGGGTTGCAAATGGCCGTGGAGAGGGAGCGCCGCGGAGGAAGAAAAAAGAGGAGGGCGGTTCTTCGGTTCTCTCTCCCAGCAGCTGCGTCTCTCACTGCAGAGTTAGCTCTTCTTTCGCGAGAGGTTGAGCCATGCGCGAAATTGCCCGGAGAAGTGGCGGTGATCCTGTGAGGATTGTTATTGCGGCGTTCATTAGAGTGGTTCGGCTTTGATGATTGGTATTGTAATCAGTGGGATAAGGGACTTGGTGATGGGAGAATTTTGTTTTCGATTTTTACCGAAATACATTGTTTTTTATTGACATTACAGCCTTGGTTCATTTGAACGATTTTAATCTATATGAAATTTTAAACATATAGTCCAGAGAGAATGATACTTTTTAAAAGTTATAGGAAAATAGTGAGCTCAATATTAGCAGTAGTATATCGATATTGAGACAAAATTTACAGAATTATTTTTTAATTAAGTACAGTCAGGAAGTTTTTCGAAAGATTTCTAATAAGACTTTAAGAATTTTTATTTTTTAAAATCATTTGTAATTAACCTTAATAATGAAATATAAATCGTACGTATATAAAAATAAATCTTGAGACTTGAAAATCAAAATAAAACAAAGATTATATAAATATGTCCTGTTCAAAATAATCCCTTGAAAAAGCACAAAATAAACTTTGTTCATAACTGCAGCGACTTAACACAAAAACTTATTACAGAAAAATTCCCCACGCTCTTCGACGTCTCCAAATCCACGTCAGACAACAGAAGAACGTCGAGATCAAAGGATTTGCATCTATCCAGCCCGATTAAACAAACACACTCGACATGTCACCATCGCTCGATAATCATCTCGTAATTACGAAAAGATTTCTCTCGCGTACACTCGTAAGTCACACAGAACGCGGAAATAAAAAGGACTTCGGGGAGAGTATATATATATATATATATATATATATATGCCACCTGCACAAGTGGCAATCGCTCGAGCGAGAGACGGGCACGAGTAAATAGGAGCACGTGTGTGTGTGTGTGTGTGTGTGTGTGTGTGTGTGCGTGTGTGTGTGTCTGTGTGTGTGTGTGTGTGTGTGTGTGTGTGTTTGGTACCCGAGGCAGAGTTAATTAAAGTTACCCGCGTTGAGGGCGCAGTCAAATCGAGAGGATCGCAGTCCGCTGGTCTCTTTCTGCCTCTTTTCGTCTTCAATCCCGTCCCCGTTGTTTGCTTTCTGTTTCGATGGTCGAAGCGAATGGATGGATCGCAAATTTATGGGACGTTGAATAAGTGTATACCAATAAATATAAATACAAGTTGTCACTCTATTTAAACTCTTCATTTTTTCATTCATAAGGTATACAGATTTTTAAATATGTTTCTTTCCCTGCTGAAAATACAAAATTGGATACTCTGTCCAACTTTTTTCTCTGTTTCTTTGTATCAGAAGTTCGTTTAAGTAATCAGAAGTAGCTGTGCACGCTTCGTCTCAGTCTCATACCCGTTCTTCCTACGCACATCAGTTCGTTCGTAGTTAGCACTTCTGCGAAGAACGTTTATGTACTTCTCTCTTCGCGATGTACGGATGCTGGGGGCCGTTCGATATCGCGTCTGGTTGAAGAAGACGAGAGAGAAAGAGGAAGAGAAAGAGAGAGAGAGAGAGAGAGAGAGAGAGAGAGAGAGAGAGAGAGAAGAGAGTATACGAGTCTGCTGTGCCATCCGATAAAGGGAACGACCAGTCAGTCGAATCCGTTCATCCAGGCCGAGCTGCAACAATAATGTCTTCGTCAGTTCATTAAGGCGCTTCAGTTGGCGATGTCATGTGCTCGTCGCTTTTTTTTCGCCCGTGTTTGTACAAGGAGTTTATGTAGGTGTGGGTGTGGGATGTGAAAAAGAATTATAAATAAGTGAAAATTTGAGTTTTACGTACCGATGTCTCCCTTTTTTAAAATTAAATTATCTTTAATTTCATTAAAGATAATTTATTCATTTTTAAAAACAAAAAGTCAATATTCCGCAAATTTGTAAATTTAAGCCTCCAAGTGGGTTTAATGCCATCAGCAATATTATGTATACTTCAGACTGAAAATTATAGAACCGCTGAATTTTTTGGCATCGATTATTCGTTTACACTTTACATCAACATTTCAAAAATATTTAAAAATAGTAATTATTCTCAACGAATCTATTCACTATAGCCATATATACCCCTTTGTACTCGAAGCCAGGCCATGTATACAACAAACGAATTTCTCCATGGTCCCTTCGCCTCTGCTTATACCCAATATCGCGTTTCCAAAAGCACCTCACACCCCGTAACACACACCGACGACACGCGCGCATGCTCAATCCGGCGCTCTTTATGCGTGCCAATTCGATTTAATAAAATCTTCGTAGCTCTTTTGTCCCCCCCGCCTCTCTCTCTCTCTCTCTCTCTCTACCCTGACACCCGACTCTGCACTTCGCTATTAGCATTCTCTCTCGTTCTCTCTCTTTCTCCTCGACGTAACGGGGGATCATCGACTTTGACATCGCGTGCGCAGAGACACGATATCTCGTTAACGCGCCGAGAGAGCGAGAGAGAGGGAGGCAGAGATTTTGGCAACAGATGCCGCGCTGTCAGCCGGGCGCCGTGCGCACGCTAACCTTTTGATTGACATATTTTCCGCGGTGCGAGTGCGTGCGCAGGCTGCGGCGAAAGTCAGAGCGAGAAGGCATTGTTGCCGTCGATATTTCGTTGTGTATGTGCGGATGAGTCCTTTCGAGATGTTTGCGCGGCTGTTGCACGCTCAATGGAGAATGTTTTTCTTTATTCGGACGGGCTTTCTTCTGATGTACGCGGAGAGGCAGAGTACTGTGCTTTGGATTAGATGAATTCTTTACATGTGCCGTGACATTCGTAGGACAAACGGATTTCTTTTATTGAAGTCTTTGAAAAAATGTCGGTTAATGATATTTATTTGAAGCAGAATATTTCTATAAAATTGATTAACTGCGATATATCTCGTATACACTTTCATAAAGTATGGAGAAGTATGGGAAATTTTGGTCATTCTGTAATTCATAAGTTATAATTGTCCCTATTCTTTTTATACAAGGAAAGAAAACATTTATGATGTTTTAGAAAATCAATTGTAGAAATTAAGTGTAGATTTCAAATATTAAGTTACTATTACTTGTAGAAATAGATATGGCTTATTTTTGAGAGTTAATCTGAATAAGGCATGTGGAATTTATTAGAAGAGTACATAATACGACATTGAATAATAGTATTTATCTGTCATGACAAATTATATTTATTTACACCTTGAGATTGATACTATTTCTTTCAACATCAGATAGTTACAATAATTATTTATCGAATAGTTTGACCTATTTACAAATCATAAAAACTGAATGTCACAGATGCCCGAGTGCACACCTCAACAAAAAGTCAACTTAGGTAATTACAACATTCCCACATTTTTTCCCGACACTCATCTGCTCTTTTCGCCTAAAGTCCGATCCCCGTTACCCACGGTAAATCGGACATCGTCGTCGCCAGAGCTTAAATCTCTCCCCATCCTTTCTCCAAAAAGAAAAAAAATAACAGAAAAAATCAGTCGCGACCCTCGCTCTCTCCCCGTCATCTTCCGCCGCAATCCTCCTCCCGCGCATCGTAGGTATATACCTACACGAGCATACGCTGCTTGCGCGGCCGTGCGACGCGTTTAATTGATAATCCGTTTAAAGGATTAGTAACTCTCTCTCGTGCGCGCGCACGATGGGTATTAGGACGTGTCGTGCGCAGCTTGTGTCCGCTTCGCCGGGACAAGCCCAAGAACATGAGAGTGAGCGAGTGAGAGAGAGAGAGAGAGAGAGAGAGAGAGAGAGATGTCGATGGGGAGCGAGACGGATTCCTTGGGCGAGAAACCGCTTGTAGAACGCGATTTGATAGTGTGCGGTATGGTTTCGAGGATCGAGCGGGAGTGTGTGTATGTGTGTGTGAGAGAGAGACAGAGAGAGAGAGAGAGAGAGAGAGAGAGAGAGAGAGAGAGAGAGAGAGAGAGAGAGAGAGAGAGAGAGAGAGAGAGAGAGTAGTGCTGAGGAACTAGCGGAGAACGCTGTTGCGGATCTGTCGCGTGTCGGGGTGAGCGGTTGGAGGGAGTCGGAGTGACGTGATCGTTGAGGTGGTATAGGGATTTTAACGATAAGGTTAATTTATTCAACCCGCGTAAAAATTGAAACTATAGCAACAACATTGCTACTATATTGGAAATTAATATCGCTGATGTATTGGCAATACAGATGTACAACAATTGCAAGGCTATTGGCGCTATTTGCCTTGGGTGTTATTTCCAATGTATTGCCAATATCTTAAGATTTAATTTTCTAAAAAAAAAAAATTTTTGGGTGGATTCGAACTAGGAATCTTCGGATTACTAGACTTGCTCGCTACCCACCGAGCTAATTCATTGTTTCTGTCAATACACGAAATAGAGGTTAAATCTAATTCAAAACAAATGATCACTTGTTTCAACTTTTAACCTCCATTTTGTTCAATTGAAGCTATTGCAACAACATTGCTACTATATTGGAAATTAATATCGCTGATGTATTGGCACTACAGATGTACAACAATTGCAAGGCTATTGGCGCTATTTGCCTT
The DNA here is from genome assembly GCA_036365515.1 of Torymus aiolomorphi. Classification (NCBI taxonomy): domain Eukaryota; kingdom Metazoa; phylum Arthropoda; class Insecta; order Hymenoptera; family Torymidae; genus Torymus; species Torymus aiolomorphi. Next base: position 73,951,568 of record CM070874.1, on the reverse strand, counting down.
GGGTGTTATTTCCAATATATTGCCAATATCTTAAGATTTAATTTTCTAAAAAAAAAAAATTCTTGGGTGGATTCGAACTAGGAATCTTCGGATTACTAGACTTGCTCGCTACCCACCGAGCTAATTCATTGTTTCTGTCAATACACGAAATAGAGGTTAAATCTAATTCAAAACAAATGATCACTTGTTTCAACTTTTAACCTCCATTTTGTTCATTGACAGAAACAACGAATTAGCTCGGTGGGTAGCGAGCAAGTCTAGTAATCCGAAGATTCCTAGTTCGAATCCACCCAAGAATTTTTTTTTTTTAGAAAATTAAATCTTAAGATATTGGCAATATATTGGAAATAACACCCAAGGCAAATAGCGCCAATAGCCTTGCAATTGTTGTACATCTGTAGTGCCAATACATCAGCGATATTAATTTCCAATATAGTAGCAATGTTGTTGCAATAGCTTCAATTTTTACGCGGGAATGGGTGCATGGGAATATAAATGGAACTTTATTTACGTACTGAATTCATTATAAAAAGTATTTTACAGTTGATCATTGATTTACAATTAAAATTGATACTTTTGTCCTATTAGTCTCTATAATTTTAATGTTCTCTATATATATCGTCAAATGATTTCAAAAATGTCGTCTATCCTGGTGATAATTCTGCGATTAGCGTTTGGTATAAGATCAGACAATAATTCATATTTTTATGATGCATAAATTTTATGCAATCACCATTATACTATAGGAAAAAAAAACTATTATACGTAACTGCTTCATTAGTTTACGTAAAATAGCATACTCTTTCAGTATTGACACCACGTCGAAATATGCTCTTTATTTCTCTTTGGCCTTTTTCAGACTATTAAGACTGGTAGGACAAAACCACCTTCCTTGTGGTTTTTCCAAAAGGCAGACGCATGAAAGATGGTACAATTCACGTTTGCAATGTAAAGAATCATAAAAAAACAATTAATTGTGTGCAATAAGTATTCATATTATAATACTACTGCTTCGTACAGCTACATTGCAAAATAATTGATTTCTTTTAATTATTGACAGTTTTTCAATTAGATTTTATATTGACAATAAAATTGTATGAATAAAAAGAAAGGAAGTACTCACATTGTCACTGCCACAAGCAACCATCTGTCCATACGCCACTTGTCGGCAGTAACAATACCTCCGTCCGTCAGGGTCAAGCGATATGTCCATCAGTTGTGGTTCTGGCCCAGTATTCGGATCTATAATAGGATTGTCAATTCTCTTTAACTTCTTATTCCTTAATTTTGATCTCGAGTTCTTCACATTGACAGTGGCTTTAGCAATAGCTCCCGCTGACGGTGTCCACATCGATCCAGCTGATGTCGATGCCGATGGTTCCTCCGCCTTCGAAGTTGAAGCACCTGTAACATACTGCCTCGATATTAACGGAATGTCAGCGTTGTTATTGTTGATACAAAGATTATTAATACTTCTTTATCTGGACGCGACATTATTTACTACTACAGGCTTCGGCGACGATTCCGGCAAGGATATTTTAGCTGGTGGAATGATCCATTGTTTCCACACCTGCTTGATCTCGGAATCGCTGAAGATGGTAGGGGTACTACTTTCACTACTACTGCTCCTGCTTCTGGTACTGCTATAAATATTACTCATGTGTTCACCTGAACGATAAGAGGACGTACTAGTACTACGACTCATTACGCCTACGGAAGAAACAGTGGCTGTGCTGGTCCTTCGATTAATAATATCAACAGAAGGGACATAGGAACTGCTGCTACTTCCACTCATAACGGAAGAGACAGAGGAACCTCTACTACGTTTACTTTTTTGGCTCATAACACTACTACTTCCCCTTATAACGGAAGATGGAGAGGGGCTGCTATTACTTTTACTACGATTAAGAACGCCATCGGAAGGCCAAGAAAAGGAGCTGTTGATACTACTAACACTGCTACTGGAACTGATATTGCTGATGGAATTGTCATCTGGTCTGCAGAGCATCTTCGGCGATCCGTGCATGCTTTCATCCTCGCTGCAACTCCTGCCTGATGCGTTATTCTTCCTCTTCATGCCCTTCTCAGTAAGTAGTCGGGGTCAAACATTTTTTTCATGAAGGCATCCAGTTCTTCTCTTCGCGACTCCTCTATTTGCGCCTGCTTCTGCGTTCCTCTCTCGTTCTCACTGCAGCTCATCAGCTCCGATCCCTTTTTTCGCTTTTCCTGACTACTGGTTGGGTTTGATAAGCCCGATGGGCCTGGTTTCGGTTGTATTATTTCATCCGGCTCAGCATTGCTTTCCTCATGTATCGTATTAATGATTCTCTTTTCGATACGCTCTTTCTTTCGCTTCTTTCTGCGACTCTTCTTGGTTTTTTTCACTTCCTTCTTTTTCGATTTTTCTTTCTTTACGGATTTTTCTTCCTCTTCTCTGTGTACGGCTCCATATCTTTTAACATCCGATTTTCGCAAATTATCTACAAACCCGCAGTAGTACTCGAATCTAGTCTCTAAGTGATTATCAGCGGTTTTGGGTTTTCTACTTTCCATTAGTTTTTTCTGTTTTCGAATGTATGCTTGTCTTATACGCTCCTCTTTTCGACTTACCTGGAATATAATTTTATGTGTTAAAAATATCTTGGTAAAAAGTATATTTGTATTAAATTTTAATAAAAATTAAAATTCAACAATAAACTTCAACATGTTTTTTTTTATTGAAAATAATCGTTCCCTGCTAGAAATCGTCCATTTTTCTCTCATTTGTGAAACGGTTTTTCGCACATTTTCGAGCTATTTAATGGCGATTTCGGTCAACTCGACAGAAAATGGCTAAAAAATGTTCGAAAAATCGTTTCACAAATGGGAGAAAAATGGACGATTTCCAGCAGGGTAGTCATTTATTTATTTACCATTAGATATAAGTCCATTATTGACCAGCAGTCCTCATCTGGCGGCTCGATCACGGATTCATACACCTGCCTGACATTGTCAAACCTGAACCCACGCATATCCATCTGCCCAAAAGCCGTCGTCATTGAATCCACTGCATTTGCGGCCATTTCGATATTCTTCACGCCGACACGAAGAGAATTTTCAGTGATCAATAGATCAGTTCACTTGCACCGACACAGTTGTGAGTTTCCCGTTGTAGTAAATTATTAGTGTTAAGTTGGAGCGCATCTCTTCGGCCACTGATGATATCTAAACGAGAAACAGTGGCTGCATTATTTAAATCTTAAATGAGTTAGATAGGATAGTTAAGATTAAAAAATAATGTGTTATGAATAGATATCCATAAGAATATGCAGAATAGGAAAGGCAAGGTCTGACTCGCGAGTCGGCGATTTTGGTTCAAGTTAGGGTCTGCCACATACTTTTTACAAAAAGTCGCGATAACTCACCGGTAACAAATATACGTTCACTTCTTTTATATTATAATTTATTGTCGTTAATGTATTCTTTGACAGCATTGGCAGTCTCTATCTCTACGTAACTTATTAATGAGGAATATTTTTGAATCACTTATGAATAAATGTTGCAGTTATTTTTTAGTAAAATTATCAGATTAATTTTTCGACTTTTTGTAATATATGTATATTTGCAGGCTCTTCTTTATTTTCTTTACCAATAGTTATTACTCGACAAGAAGCTCATTGATGAGAAACTAGTGATTATCATCAGAATATAGATGTAAACACCTATATTCATAGTGTCAACAAACATCTACTAGTTTGAAATTAATCCGTGTAATACGAAATCCCAGAGTCTTAAACATATATTATCAAATTAATATTTTTATGCGTATTCTATATTTATTAATAACCATAATTATTCCATTTGAACTTATTTTTAAATCTTGACATTTTGACTTCTTGCTATTTTAAACTCATCTTCTCCGTTACTTTCATAATACAACCATTTGACAAGGGCGATTAACCGCTTTGAACAGGCCCGATTATATACCCCGATGCACGGCCGTTTGCGAAAATCCAAAATCGAGGCGAGCGCGCGCGATAGCATCGAGGCCCGCAGGTGTCCGAGCTGATTGATGGCGGGGACCGGCCGACTTAGCGCGTCCTAAGTGCCGATAATGCCAGCCCCGGTTTTGCTCTCCCTTTGCTGTTTTGTAATGTCGAGGCACGTGGAGAACAGCGTGTTTGCATGAGCGACGAGAATGGGAGTGAGATGAAGGTATTCGCGGATCGCGTTGCTTGGATATTTTTTTTACGAGCAAGAAAACAGTGGCTTTTCTGGAGTGTACGTTTTACTTTAATTGGTAAGGATAGAGCTATACACATGTAGATAGAAAACACAATGTCAGTTCGATTTTTGTGAATTATAATCATTGTCGAAGAGCATCTAAGATGAATTTTCACATATTTTATGATGTGTGGAAATCCAGGACATCATTACCATTCATATCGGTGAGTTTTACCTTCTTGAAAAATTTCGAATTGATATTCCAAAGTGTTTAAATAATCGTGTTTGAATAAAATTGACAAATAAGTTAGAATTTTTGTTCAAGCGGCATACTTAAATGTTTTGGTATTTCCATTTGAAACTTTGAAGAATGGTAATGATGCAGTCTAGGTTTGGCATGTTTCAAAATATATTTCTTAATCATTTAAAAGCTGTATAATTCACTCAATCAACAACAATAAAAAAATATTAACGCGCTAAATCGAATTTGCAATATTTACATTAATCATATACCTAATAATGAATTTAAATACTATTCAAATCAATGTTATTTTTTATACATTGCCGTAATCTTACAAATCTGAAAACATTCATTTTCGCAATACATATATTTCATGGACACGCGCCAATTTTAACATATTTTCGGTTATTTTTATACCATGACATACAAAGCAACCGAGCGAGAGAGAGAGAGAGAGAGAGAGAGAGAGAGAGAGAGAGAGAGAGAGAGAGAGAGAGAGAGAGAGAGAGAGAGAGAGAGAGAGAGAAATGCCGATAATATTTATAGTCGGGACGAAATCGCTCGATCGCATTATGCTCAGTAGACGCCTGGAAGTCCGGCTGCCTCTTTTCGCGTCGCTCTTTTCGTTTTGCTCCTCTCTTTTTTGTTCCGCTTCCTTTGGACCCCATTCTTTCGCCATTTATCCCTATCTTCCCCGATCTTTATTATAGGACATAAGTGTAGTGTGCCATGGGTCCGGTGGCCGATTAGTCAAACCGTAGCGGAAATAATATTACATTTTTATGAAAAATAAGAAGTTTGATTATAGTGATTTCGGGTTGATTCTTCGTTTAGCGAGGTCTTAAGCGAACGGTACCCTTTCCATTATATCCATGAATAATGCATCGTTCTCTTACTTGCAGTTTATGTAGGTTAAAACTTAATAAGCTTGATCATTTAATTCCGTAATTATCCGAAATTCTATTACCATTTTCATTACGTAATTACAAAACTCATTCTTGAACATTCGTTCGATTACTCTTTTTGCAAATTCAACTTGAAAACTTTTTCGCGAATTCTCTAACAAGCTTACACACTTTGTGAAAAAAAAAATCCCCCAATTTACAAACTAAAAATTAATCGCAAGTAAGGTCTTATTTAGCGGAAAATTGGCTCTCGCCTAAGTACGTCAGACGCAAAGTTTCGCAAAAAAAAAAGAGAGAACACGTTTCGCAGTCCATATACTCGGTCCCTCGAACGGAATCCCGTTACGCTCAACCAATTTTCCCGGGCGCTCGTCGCGCCCTGAAGATCGCTGAATTTTTAATGGCATTAGCGGGCTCTGAGCTAAACGAAATGGGCACACGAGCCCTTGGTGCGCGCGCGCGCGCTTACATTTGTCAGCAAGGCGATCCCCATTACGGCTGATAGGATTTTAAACTTGGAGCGAAGGGGAGCGAGTAGTGGCAGCAGCAGTGGAGTCGGCGTTGACGTTGCTATTTTCCTCGGGATGTCTTAATTACTCTGGTGGAGGGCGAGGCTGCGTATCGTGCACGTGTAACGTTTATACGTATAAAAGTATATTTTAAAAAAACGTTTCTGGACTTTAACTAAACTTTCTATTTTGAAACATAAATATTGCCGAGACGTTAAGTATAAGTTAATGAGAAACTTTTTCATAAGTATTGATCAGAAATTCGCAGAAGAAATTATTAAAACCGATATAAAATACTATTAATTTGTAGACTTTTTATTCTTAACTATAATCATGATATTTCAAGTTTACAATTAGTTTTTTATTACCCGAGAAATGCGCAAGACTATACTTTTTCTCGTGTAAGAAATATGGAAGTATAAGTGGCTCACAAAAATCGACACCCAATTAGACAACAGAAAATATTTATTTATTTCCCCCTTTCAGAAACATCATGTACCTCTCAAAAAGTCACAATCAACATGCAAAAGACGCGCTGCCCCCCGACTTTTTTCTCCATCATAAATTCAATTTTAACCCCCTCGTGCACACGAGTATTATACCAATGTATCCAACTCTCATTAAAGCCGACCGACATTCAAATATGCGTACACGTACATATATATATATAATAAGCATTTACTTCCTAGGAGACGGGAGCGCGCGCGGAATGCGATAAATCAAATCGCTTTTTCCGCGATGCTCTCGCGCGCTCGGCGAAACAAAATGGTAATGAAAACACGGACCGATACAATGCGATAACATTCGCGGCGGGACACGCGCCCGACGCATGCACCCGCTGACGAGTATATGGCAGAAGAAGTCTCGCCGTCAATTCTCCCGTCAGCGCCTCGCTGCTCGAAGACTGTTTTTGCTTTAGTTCAGGCCTCGCGTATTATACTCTTTGTGCTTTCGCTGTATTGCGCTTTCTCCAATGGTTTATTTGGTGCATAATAGAGGTTCGTTATGCGGCGATATTTTGGCATTGTCGGCGTTTGTTAGCGTAATTTTTCGAAGAATTTACGAAAAGAAATTTGACATGACATGAATTTGTTTTGCGCTTGGTTTGCAGTAGATATAGAGGTGACTAGAATATATTTACAATTTCCGGTATGGTTATGTATAAATAATAAAGTTAATACTTTTAAAAATTTCTTGTTATTTTTATCAGTTTTACCGAGACACTTCGACAGAGTAGAAGCAACATTAAATTCATAATGAAAAATTGAAAAACCAAAAAATAGTAATGAAAAATAAAAGAGGAAAAACTTCAATCGAAACCGACAGTTTCTCGCGTAATATAAAATAATGTTATGTAAGCAACTCCCTTTAGTTTTAATTTAATAAGATAACAAATCAATCTACAACGCAATAAAGAACTTTATACCACTCTAACCTCAAAATCACAACTTTGGTATGATTTTTCGGCGCTCGTGGTATAAAATACCGTTCGAAACGAGTGCGGAAGTTGATTATTTACTTCATGTGACTTTTCGCACTCGCTTCGCTCGTGCGAAAAACGTCACATGAAGTAAATTATCACCTTCCGCACCAGTGTCGAAATGTACTATTAATTTTCATTTTAAAGCCACAACATGAGAACCTCACTATTAAGAACCAGCTAACATCACTTGCCTCTATTTTCTTTCCTCTGATAAATCTCATCCTCGACTCGATCATCGCACGTGTACACCTCTCTCTCTCTCTCTCTCTCTCTCTCTCTCTCTCTCTCTCTCTCTCTCTCTCTTCCTCGCATCTCACATTGTTCGCATGCGAATTACCCGCCATTTTTGCTCGAGCGCGCGCGCGTATAATTAATGCGAATTAATGCGAGATCGAGAGCAGATATACATATACACACATACAAGTACTCGCGGTCGTGGGGGCAAAAACCCATAGTCTGTCTGCCGATCGCACGAAACTCTCGTATATAAATGTATGTGTGTATTTATATATGTGCAGGACGACAAAACGGTCTGTTACAATGTGAGAATTGCATTGTCCCCTGTCGCGGCCGATGGTTTATTATATTTAATTATATTTTGGGCTTCGTTTTAATCGGGATGGATATATGGGATCGCGGATGCGCGTCACGTACGTATCGACATACGCGCGTATCAAATATAACGACGCCTCGCGCGCGCCCGCGCGCGCATAATTAATCGCTCGTCAATTAAAGCGTATAATGCCCAGCCCCGGCGCGCATGTGGGCGAAATTATTATTTGAATTATTATCTTCTTTCGAGCAGGGCTTTTGCAGCTCGTCGGATAATCTATTTCAATTAGGCCGTTAATTTGATGGGCGCAGTTTGACAGTGAATGTTGAATAATGTGTAATGTGAAATTGTAGATATTTTTGGTTGATTGAAGAATTTGATTTTGCTTTGTCGTTTTGTGAAACAAGAATGATATTTTGTACAAAAGGTTTCTAGGGCGTTATAAGCAGAATTAAAATAAGCAACTTATTATCAGATAAACTGTAAGGAAAACTAATAAAATCAATGCCAATACTTTTTTCGAAAAATGAAAGCATTTATATACAATATATATTAATAAATTAAAAGTTTACTTACGAATATATACATATAAACGATACTTTTATAAATTTATAAAACTGATATAAATAACATTTATATAATATTGATAAAAATGTTAATATAGTCCGCGACCTCTGCATAACATCTGTCTAATTAATTATCTCATTAAAATACTCATTTTTTGACCTTACCAATTCGTCATAACTTCCACGCAACAAACTACGCATGCAGACACATGTCGCAGCGAACGTATTAATACATCATTACAACCTCACGAACGGCCGCGGCGCGATAATTACCACACGTTAAAAAGGCTTTTCCTTAATTAACGCCGACCGGGCAACGATTTATGCGCCGTACCCTCGGCGCATATCAAACCGCCGTGTCCCGCTGTAGAAAAACTCATGTACGCGTCGGCTTCTTGAAATAATTACGACGCAACGTTGCAATAAAAATTTACAGTCGAGAATAAAAATACGCTTTTCTCCCCCTTCGTCGCGAAATAAATAACTTCGGGAGCAATTAGCACAGGATGATCGGCGCGATCAGCGATTTACGAACGGGAGATAGGCGAGTATAGGGTATATAACGAGCGCCCGGCCGGACTGTCATTAAGATACCGACGGACGGAGAGAGAGAGAGAGAGAGAGAGAGAGAGAGAGAGAGAGAGAGAGAGAGAGAGAGAGAGAGAGAGAGAGAGGGCCAGAAAAATGCCCGGCCATCTCTCGGTCTCTCTCTCTCTCTCTCTCTTTCACTCTTTCTCTCTTCTTTGCTATATGCCTTCGAACTCGAGGCATATCGGCTGCGGCCCCGGGGTGCACCTCAGTCAGTCCGATTCTTACACGCCGGGCGGGAATGTGGGATGTGTTCTCGCGAAAGTGAAACAGGTGAAATTCTGGTGAAACAGGAGGTTTCGCGATGTGCACAATTTTGTCGCAATGTGAAAAAATCAGTGTGACGTTTGTGCTACTTTGTAAGAAGAGCTGTGTGATAGAAATGACTTGACAGTGAATTAAAAGGAAAGAGATAATGAAAAGTAAGGCGGAACTTGCATTGCCGTCGGAACGACTTCCTAAGAGAAAGTGGCCGGTAAACTGTAAAAATTAACTACAGGCTGTCATCACTTCTATTTAAGGTATATATATATAATTCTTATAATACATCTTATTTTCTTATGTGTGGTAGTACACTCCATTGTATTATTAAACAGCACGATTTTCTGGTTTACATTATAGATAATTATAATATTATGCATTCAAAAGTAAATTCAATCATTCCAATAACAGGCTCGACTGTTATGTACAATAGAATTCAAAGCTTGTACTTAAAGCAACATTTTTGTTATATCTTTTATTTACGAAATGACTATATGAATAGATTCATAATGTCTGTTGATCAATAATATTGATAATGAATATAATGAAGATGCGTTAAAAAAGTTCTAAATAACTTCATTGTCATCTATAAAATTTTAAAGTGGTTTTTATACGATGTGTATAGGTCAAATAAATATCCCCAGTTTGTACTATACGTATATTTGGCATGGTGTGGTTTGTGCACATAAGAATTATGCACATATTTATTGTGCACACTTTAGCATTGGAGTATACACATAGATATAGATATACACCAATGCTAAAGTGTGCACAATAAATATGTGCATAATTCTTATGTGCACAAACCACACCATGCCGTATATTTCTGGATGGCGCCACTGTACAGTGAAACTATATATTGGGCCGAATCCATTTCAAATCAGGTGGACCGCGTATGCCTATGTCACCGATCATTTTGGAATTAAAGTATTCATGTTCTTCTCCAAAAATTATTTGACCCGTATATTTTTATTTTTTTGTTGCATCAAAATTTCATGCGTTCAGCAATGGCAAAAAATTCCGAGAAAAACCTTACTTAGAAAAAAATTTTTTCAATGTAATTTTCAAACCGCTACTGCTTCACCAGTTTTTTAAGCTTTTTATCGTGTAACACATAATTTCACTAAGGTTTGAGCCCTCTTTCACGTTCTTTATGTTATTTTTAAAAAAAAATAAAAAATGCACGAGTTATGTACTTTTTACTGAAAAATGCACTTTTTAGAAAAGTGCATTTTTCTCAAAAACGCCATTTTTTTTTTTGCTCAATTTTTTTTTGTCCTGATAGAGGACCTAAATACCTATCTAGACGTATTTGTGAAATTCCCAACCCGTGCCCAGGAATAGCGATCATTAATGAGATTATACACAAACAAATTTTTCACGCTTAACCCTTACATATATTCAATGGTATAACAGTCAATATAAAGGTTTTTATCTTTGTGCGTAAGCAATATACAAGTACACATAGTATCTGTTGTATTTTTTATTTTTATATCTATCTTTCTTTTTCTGCTTCATTGTTCTTACTTCAGTAAGGGGACAATCAGCGGTCTTTGCTGTTAAACAATGTACTTTATCATTGCACGTTTCTTTAATCCATAAATGAGTTTTTTGAATTCCAGGATACTTAGGAGTAGCAAGCCAATCAACATTTTTTACTTTTCTAAACTCTTCTACATCAACGTCTTTTAAATGTATTATTTTAATTGCATCTGTATATTTTTGAACGTGCTCTACAAAATCATTAGCATTTTGAATGGATTTTTCATGGGGACCTCGAAGATTATGCGAAGTAGCATAATGCTTTATAAGTCCACCCACACCATCTACAGCTCCTTTGCCGTGCCCAGTAGCAGAGAACAACCATTTTATATCAAATGGTGCTCGTTTTAATTCATATAATTGAAAGCGATTTTTAAAGTGGCTAGCGGCGCCATCTGATACAATGGTAATTTTTTTTATTGAATCACTACAATTGTCTTTCAAGTAGATTATAATGTTTTCTATTGCTAGTAAAGCATACGCTGAATCATGTTTTTGATCATCACTTATGAGTGCGAAACTTTGTGTCGAATCCCCTTGATAAGATACTGCTGTGAAAATAGAAATTTGATCATTAACCCAATGATTTCCTTGAACAGCTTTATTATGAATTACAGCCCAGTTTTCAGCGAAGTCTATTTGAAGAACTAAATGATGTGGGTCTTTTTTAGCATTTTCTCTTTCTGCTTTTATAGCTTTGCGTTGTATATTTTTTACATACATGTGAGTACTAATCTTCATGGTCCAAACCGAAAGTTCCTCTTTAAAAGCAGAAATTGGCACTGGTTTTTTAATCAAGTTACCATTTTCCCACAAAACATACGTAATTTCTTCTGTGCTTTCTACATCTTGCAGTTTTAGAACATGAAACGTAATTCCGTTACTGCCTGGACAAATTTTACATTCCTGCAAATAACATAAATCAGATGACTCAGAACACTTTGTTGCGTTTATTATTTCTGACCGAAGTTCATCCAACTCTGTAATGTTACTCCCTCTGAAATTAATCAAGCTCGTAAGAAATAAATCATAATTTGCGCAATAGATACAGAGACAAACTTCTTTGATGGGGCTAAGTAAAACATATTTGGGTCGCAAACTATAAAACTTCGATTTACCAATTTTTAATTCCGGATAATCATTTTTGAATGCTTTATACGTTGCTTTCAGACTTTGAGTAAGAAAACGTTTAACTTTCTTCTCTTTTTTATCATTTATTTTAACGGTAATAACGTCACTCTTATTAGGACTCTGTCTTGAACAATTAAAATCGTCATTTATATAATATTCCATAACAATTTGTTCGGTCCTTTCGTCAATTGGATGGCCTGTGTACGCTTCTGGTTCTGAATAAACTCCCTTTTCTTGTGCAAGACTTTTCGCTCTTTCTATCATGTACAATGTTATGTCTGGAAATAAAGATAAAATTTCATTTTTCGTTGAGGATGAGGGTAGCAAAGTCAGAATTTTTACTTTTTCTGATACCGTAGAACACTTTTGAAAGGCTAAACCAACATTTTGTACCCATTCTGTACAACGGCATGCAGTTGATTCGTTTGCTTTTATAGAAACGTCATAAACATTATTCAACTTCACATCGAGGGCATTAGACAATGTTGAAAGTATATTTTTCGTTTTCTTTTTTACGTAATTTTCAATTGATTTTTCACGTATAAGATTTTTCCTCTTAAGAGGCGATACACATCCTGAGAAAAATGTACTTATTTTATTATTAAATTCTTCTACGCGTTCTGGAGTACTTGGCAAAAAATCTTCATCTCTATCGATTCCGTTGTCGATAAAATTATCATCCGTTGAAAATTCATTGTCAGTGCTAGTCACCAATTCTAAAGCATGCTCGTAACAACGTCTACACAGATATGTAGAGGGGGTCAAAGGTAAATCAGGATAGAGAAGCTTCAATGGATGAGCAAGATTCTCAAGTTGTTTAAAACGCACGGAATTAGGTTCGTAAAAAATTTTTTTGTGCTTATTTAAAAAATCTGCACATTTGATTCTCTTCGTTGAATAATTTTGAGACATCGTAGTTAAGTTAATCAGGTGAAATATATAATAATTTTCAAAAATATGATAGTTATAAAAAATACTGGAGGTGTACTTATAGCAGAAACCGAACTTTTCTTGGTACATAAAAGATCTAACGATAGCCATCTAGCGGACCAATGTATAAGTACATAAACTCATACGTGTACATATATGTATTACTTACGCTCATGTACATATATGTATTACTTAACTACTAAAAACAAAGGTAGTTATAAAAATAAAAAATCTAAAAGACAAAAATAAAAAATACAACAGATACTATGTGTACTTGTATATTGCTTACGCACAAAGATAAAAACCTTTATATTGACTGTTATACCATTGAATATATGTAAGGGTTAAGCGTGAAAAATTTGTTTGTGTATAATCTCATTAATGATCGCTATTCCTGGGCACGGGTCGGGAATTTCACAAATACGTCTAGATAGGTATTTAGGTCCTCTATCAGGACAAAAAAAAATTGAGCAAAAAAAAAATGGCGTTTTTGAGAAAAATGCACTTTTCTAAAAAGTGCATTTTTCAGTAAAAAGTACATAACTCGTGCATTTTTTATTTTTTTTTGAATAACATAAAGAACGTGAAAGAGGGCTCAAACCTTAGTGAAATTATGTGTTACACGCTAAAAAGCTTAAAAAACTGGTGAAGCAGTAGCGGTTTGAAAATTACATTGAAAAAATTTTTTTCTAAGTAAGGTTTTTCTCGGAATACAACAAAAAAATAAAAATATACGGGTCAAATAATTTTTGGAGAAGAACATGAATACTTTAATTCCAAAATGATCGGTGACATAGGCATACGCGGTCCACCTGATTTGAAATGGATTTGGCCATTTGATGATTTATTCTGTATAAATAAGAAGCACTTGTATCTATTTATCAAATATAAAACTCTAATTATAAATCCTTTCCATAAAACAAGTTCTTATTATCAAAGTAAAAAAATAGAGTAAATCTTGCCTTCAAAATTGAAATTTTAACATGATTGTATCCATCATAAAACTTTCAAGATTATTAAGTATTACGATTTTTGTAATTTTTCAGGCTAAAATTCTTTACAAACAATCAAACAAATTTGAATTTAAATCCTCCAATAAAGTGTGAATAACCTTCGACCTCCCTCCTGCATGAAAAATTCTTTAAATGCACACCCCCGTGCCACCTCATAAACTCTCCCTATCGATCCTCTCAATACATACAAAAAAAATCCCCGCGGCAAATCACGCGCGCCCGCTCCTCCATATTCAGAAATCCTCCTCTCCCAGATTTAATACACTTCCCCTCTATATATACCTCACCAACGCGCACAAAGCGCGGCGCGCAGATTCCGCGGAACCGTGCGGGCGAAATCTATATGCACGCGCCGGAATGCGACTTAATAACGCGAAAACGATTCTCGCACGTGAGGGAGAGAGCTGCTGTCGGCGTTGCCTGAGCGGGAGGGGGCTCGTATAATTAATAGCGCGCGTCGCGACGAGCAGATATGCCTCGCGCGAGCAGCTCATTCGACATGCGTGCCGCGATTGACGGCATGGGTGCGCGGGGTGGGACGATATCGACAACGGGGGGTTGAACTATGCGCGGCGATAGGACGTATACGTGATGACGCGAGGCAGGAGGTTATATAGGTATAAGCGCGGAAACTTATTCGCGCGGTGATTGTGCGAGCGCGCGGAGATGGGGTTGACGTGATCGATGGGGGAGGATGCTTTGAGGAGATTTGTATTCGAATTTTTTGAATAGTTTGGTAAGCGAGGATGATTTTGTCTGTTATGGATAATCACAGTGATGTGTGGCTTAAGGTTATTATACTTCCTAAGTAAAAGTCGAAGTAATTGCTGAGAGTTAAAAATAATAATACCCAAAATCAGTACACCAGGTGTTTTGTATATGAGCAATTCTTGGGAAATTTCCCTTTTACGTCGCCAAAAAAAATGAAAAATTTTTTTGAATGCACGCTTACCACACAAGGTTTTTCTCGTTTCTTGAACCTTACAGAACGTGAAAAAACGTGTGTTCCAAGCCGATTGAGTGGTATCATTTTTTTACAGCACTTTTAATTTTTCTTATGGAAATTTAACATGGGAAAAATGGGTAAAAAGTTGTCATTGATGATGAACCAATAACAAGCTATTGAAGAGGCCAAACCAAATTCCACAAAAAAGCGATTAAAGTTGAAGAATAGAGCGTTAATTTGAGAGGGCAATCGTTAAAATCGGTCGATTCGGTGCAAAGCTACGTGAATTTGAAAATGGCGAAAAATGACCAAAAATGAGCGATTTTTGCCAAATTATCGTAATTCTTAAAATTTTCGTCATTTTTCGCACTTTTCATTCATTTTCAAATTCACGTAGCTTTGCACCAAATCGACTGATTTTAACGATTGCCCTCTCAAATTAAAGCTCTATTCTTCAACTTTAATCGCTTTTTTGTGGAATTTGGTTTGGCCTCTTCAATAGCTTGTTATTGGTTCATCACCAATGACAACTTTTCACCCATTTTTCCCATGTTAAATTTCCATAAGAAAAATTAAAAGTGCTGTGAAAAAATGATACCACTCAATCGGCTTGGAACACACGTTTTTTCACGTTCTGTAAGGTTCAAGAAACGAGAAAAAGCTTGTGTGGTAAGTGTGCATTCAAAAAAATTTTTCATTTTTTTTGGCGACGAAGGGAAATTTCCCAGGAATTGCTCATATTTGACCGCAGCCATTGTAAATCGAACGTCCTAAATCTGCCCACATCAATGATCATTTTGGAATTTAAGGATACCGTTCTTCTATCAAACTGATTTAACACGTGTTCTTTAATTTTTGATTGTAGTAAAATTGCATCCGGTTTGCAATATTCAAAATTTTTTTAGAGAATCCTGATTTTGAATTTTTCTTTTTTTTGTGACGGAGGTATAAATGCCTATCAAACCAGTCCAATGTTAATTGCACTGATATCATTCTGAACATTTTTTACGGAGTTATTAGCATTTTGTTTAGCCATAAAATCAAAGTACATATATACATATATCAAGAATACAAACCATAAAGCTATAAAAGCAGCATAAAATTTTTTTTCTCTGTCCCTTGGGCGAAAGTACGTAGTTCCGCCATTCACTTAGGCTAGAAGAAGTCGCACTTTTACTCATTGCTGAAACGCCTGAGACAGTTGCCGTACGCAAGTTGCAGGATAGTGCGACTTCGGCACGCAACTGTCTCGCATCTGGAGCGTGGCGCTCTCAAGAAGGATGGTCACTATAATACCCACCGATAAATAGCGCGTCGCTCTCACAATTGGGAACTAATATTTCGGAACACATTTTTTAAAGCCACTATTATGTGCAACTTTTAATTATTTAATCGGTTAGGTCTTTTTTTGTCATGAAAGTACAACTTTTTAAGATTAAAATGAGCTATCGCAGACTTCTGCACGACTGCTCAAAAACGTAGAAATTCCTGTCAAATAAAAAATTTTTGTAGTTAATTATTAACGTACAGCCTTAAAAAATAATTTTTCAGATTTGGCTTAATTGCTGGTAATAAAGGGGGGCAAGAACTACTTTTAAAAGCATTTTTCGAGCCTCAATGACAAAATCTGAATTTTTTATTGATAATTTAAAAAATTGCAATTTTAGACGGTTTATTTGCAATAACTAATGAACTAGTTAACATATCATTTCGGTAAGCGGCTTATTAGATAGATCTTTTTAATATCTACAACTTTCAATTAGGACTTTTGTCTTTCAGATCGATATTTGCAAAAATATAAGCGAAAAATGATTTTTTTTAACTTTGAACATTGTTTAAACAATGAAAATACATTTTTCTCGAGTTGCGATTATATACATTATGTTTCTACCATCGGAAACTAAAAGAATCCGCTATTACCAGTCATGGTCAAATTTGGCCCCTTTTTGAGCTAGTTTTCCTGGACTAATAGACGAGCGGCGATTCTCAAGCTTAATTTAATCAAAATAAAAAAAGTAATAGGTTCTTAGTTAAAATTTTGCGCTCTACAAGTTTTGGTTGGGACTCTTTTCGATCCCTACTGAAAAATTGCAGGTGAGATCTCAAGTGGCTTCTCAGGTAAGATCTCAGGTCACTTCTCACCTGAGATTCTGCTCCAGGTGCTGGAGAAAATTAACTTAAATTAAAAATCAGCTTCTTCAATAGTGAAAATCGCTTGTTGGGATGTTTTATTCCCCCCCCCCCCCCCCATGAGTTAAAAAATGCAATAGAAGCATTTAGACAATTTTTCATTTTTTTAAAATTGGTACATGAGATCTCAGGTGAAATCTAATGTACAAATTTTTAAAAATTGAAAGATTGCGTAAAATGCTTCTAAACATGTATTTTTTGCAAAAGAAGCTGATTTGTAATTTATGTAAGTTTTTTTGCAGCATCTGGAGCAGATTCTCAGGTGAGATTTTGGCGTGAGATCTCATCTGAGATTTTTCAGTAGGGATATGTCATGCCATTTTCGACTTTATAAGCGAAAAACTGTTTGCGAGGGCAATCTTTTGCCAAATAGGGGGTTAACCCGGTGTTTTTAAAGGCTATATTTTTAACCATCGTCTTTAGACATAAAAAATACAGCTGTCTACCCGTCAAGTCGATGTCGACCCTTCGTTTATTGGAGGTATAGCTATAATTTCATTCACAAACAATAAAATCTAAATAAGAAATATAAATATGTCTTAACGTTATCACTATTTATTATGTTATAAGTGTGCTTTAAAAAAAAAACCGATTCGTAATAAGTACTAATAATATTATTCGGAATCGAGCAGTACTCTCATACTTAATTCAATTGTGGAAAAGCACGAATAGAAACTCTAAATTCTCTGTTGCACAGAATCGACTTCAACCAATTCCGCATTTTCCACAATTAAGAAAATCCTCACTACGTTATACTCAACAATACACCTACACTGGAAACAAAGCCAAAAGTCACACGCGATTCGAGTGAGCGAAGAATCCCCGGAAATACCAACCGAAAGATAATTAAAAGAGATTACGATTGATTCGTAAGCGCGCGGCAAATAAATTAATTTCATTACGAGAAAGATTTTCTTCCCTTCCTCACACACACACCCACCCGCTCACACATGCACATATATATATATATATATTTGTTGCCAATGGATGTATGTACGCTCGTGCTCGCCCTTAAGATAATCTCCTCATTAGCGCGACAAACCGCGTGTCGTGGCTTAATTATCGCCCGGGTCGCCCCCCGAAAGCCCCGGGCGCTTTTCTCCTGCGCTCGTGACAGTCACCCGATGCACTGACACTGGCCAGGTTATTGTTTTGGACGTATACTTATTTATTGCGTTATTTAGTAAGCACTTTGCCATTAAAAATTCGGCGATAAAGAGCTACCTTGATGTACAGCTAAATTTTTTATATACGTAAGTGAGTATTAATTAGCTTCTCATGCGATTTGTAAATGATACAAGAATAATTCATTTCGAGCATTTCTTATTCGCGTATATAAGCTTAGCAGGTGCTTACTAATTTCAAATGCAGAATGCCACTTTACGTCTATCAAAGCTAGCAAGACTGACAGGTACAAACGTAGGGAAGAAAGTGCATTCTTGAGCTTTTATGCACTCTCGCCTAACATAAATCAATTTTTCTGTTAACGCGCACAAAAATCATACTGACTTAATAAATAAGCGAGGTGCTCGCACACGCGCGCCCGCGAAAAAACGCATGCTCGCGTCGAACGATAACTAATTGCGAAACCAAGGTCACAAATCTTTCGCTCTAAGCTTATACTTTGCCCTCATCCTTCATCAGCTATAGTCCGTACTACTGAAGCCTCCGTCAATTTTACGATCTCATTACAAAATTGTTTTACAACCAGTATTCGGTCTTCGCCTCCTCCTGTCTCCCCCTCTCGCTGATTTATCTCCCTTTCATAAATCATTGACGAACTGTCATTTTTACAGTCTCGCGAGTGGGACGGACAAGAAAGAGCATACAAGGTATAGATTTGTCCGGCTGCCGTATACCCTTACATTATACGTATTTGTCTCCACATGAAAACCGGTTACTCTCGGCGAGTATACATAATACGCGGTAATGGAAATGTAACATAATGGTTACCGAATTGTCCTTCGGTGCTTTTCTCCGCCGCCACCGTCGGTAGTTGCGGCTACTACACAATGTACATATTTTCCGACATGTATTGTGCATCGCTTAATTGATCTCGAGTGCTGACGAGCACAATCGAAATGGCGAGGTAAGATTTCTTTTTTTGCGCACGACGCTGGTTCGAGGAGGGCTACCGCGTTTTCTTGTTGACTCTGGCATATGGTAGCTAAGCACAGGTAAAGTAAATACGCTCATTGCAGATGTTTGCAGGAATTTTTATATATCTTTCAAGTAGTATAGATGTACGTATTTCAAAGAACATCTTCATGTTTTTAGCGATTTTGACTGAATTTTGCTTGAAGCATATACGTAAGTGAATAAGTGTATTCTAGAATAAAATTATCTATGAAATCAAAATTAATCCTGCTAATTCTATACTGTACATCCATTAATAAATGTTGCACTGTCATACATATTCACGACAGCACGTATCGTGTCCCAGCCAAAGAAGAGATTGAAAACGTCAACAAGTCGAAAAGAGACGACATAACATCGAAAGCACCTCTCTCTCTCTCTCACTCTCTCGTTACATTCACAGTCGAATGGATAAAAAAGACCCGCGCCGAGCGTATGTTCACGAGACGCACGCATACAACGCGGTGCCTCCCCAGCTCGCACGCGTATTTGTATTCCACTTTCGTCTGTTTGCCGAAACATAATATTTCGGGCATCGGTCGGGCCGTTTGTGTGTTTGATCGGGGCTCGATACGTCTTTCTCGTATCCTCTGGGAGGACGTGCGGCTCGCTTTCTTCTCGCGTCGGTCGCATATATTATAGGTTCTTCGGGAGATCGAGTGGCTGGGCGTAAGAGGCGCTTTGTGGAAAAGTCAACGAGTGCTTTGATGTTGATGAGATTTTAATTATTGGTGGAGGTAATTTTCGGAGTTTTAAGTGTAATATGTTGTAGATAGTGTATGATTTTTTAATGTAACTATTATAAAGAGTAAAAGCGCGAATAAAACTGTTAATATTAAATTAAAACCGATATAAAAAATTAATATGCTCTTTGGAACATGCTTACATGTAGAAGCGCAAAATATATATTTATATTCCTAGTAAATTTAAGCGTTAAAACGTTAATTTCTGTCTCAGGAAAAAAGTACATACACCATTTCCATAGGTCTGGACGCTTCCGATTGTATGTCAACAAGGCAAAAAAAATCTTTGTGCAGATAGACAGTTTAAATTATCACCAAGTGAAATATTGACTAAATTCTCCTTAGATGTAATAGAAATATATTGCGAAAATAACTATCATTATATATAATACAATAGCAAACCATTTACAAAAACTGTGCACAAAATAAAAATGTAGAATTTCGACAATATTCATCACTATATCTGTTTGAGAATTCCATAAATTATAATGAGGACATGCTGTGGGTGTTTACAAAATAAATTAAGCCAAACACTTTGGTAAATTAAACTATAATATATTCACAATAACTATAAAATTATAAATTACTATTACAAATTTGCCGATATAAAAGTTGTTTCAAGAATAAGTATAAAGTGTG
Source organism: Torymus aiolomorphi (assembly GCA_036365515.1). Lineage (NCBI taxonomy): Eukaryota > Metazoa > Arthropoda > Insecta > Hymenoptera > Torymidae > Torymus > Torymus aiolomorphi. Next base: position 73,930,989 of record CM070874.1, on the reverse strand, counting down.
TGAGATGTTACAAGTAAATAGTTAAGTGTATGACTGTTACATAATTCTGAGTGTATGAGTGTTACAAAATTCTGTGAGTATTGGTGAGTTTGCTGTTTGAGTGTATGAGTTTTCTGTGTGACGTTACGAATCACTGATGAGTGTACTAACCATACAATAAGCAACACAATCAATTATTATTGAATTAATTGTGGTTGAGTTTTCAATGAGATGACACGATTAGGTATTACTGACCTAATCGTGCCTGAGTATTTCCCGCTGTACAGCTTGGTTATGCTTTCCGTGTAGCAGCGCACCTTCGTATAAAATGGCTGCATGTATTTGAGTTGTTACCTTATCATACGTAGAGGTTATATTAATCTTTACGCCGACGAGTTGGTCCCGTGATGGTGATTCCGCAACGAAGCTGAGCAGTGGAGAAGAACCGTATGTTGAGCATGATAACGAAAGATGAGATAAGCCGGTGAGATGAGTGTGAGGATGCGAAGCAGCCGATGAGAGAAGCCAGTTGAGCAAAGTCGATTGAGAACTGCCAGTGTAATTTTCCTGCTTGAAAAAAACCATGCCCAAATCCCGTTGATATTATTGATCACGGTGATCATGAGTTTACTGCCGGAGTTGTATTGGTGAAAATGCAGGTGTGAGCGAGAATCCGTGCAAAGTTGCTGAGTGAGGATATGCCATGTGAGGAGAAGCCGCGTGAGAAGCTGCCTTGTGAGACGCACTGCACTATGAATATGCCGTGTGAGATATTGCCTCGTGGCGCGCTCGAAGCATCGAGCGCCGGTGAGAAGATGCCGCTTGAGTATCACCGCCGTGTGAGAAGTTTCCGTGCGAGAGACACTGCTGCGTGAAAACTTGCCGTGCTAGACGATGCCGTATGAGATGTTGCCGAGCAGCAGTCCATATTGAGAGAGTGAGAGACACTACACTTGAATTTTTCACTTGAGAATCGCCGAATGTGCACAGTGAGTTTCTCTACGAGACGAACCGCTACACAGAGTGAGTTGACCGAGAGAGAGAGAGAGCTCCATCACATGAAAATCGCCGGCACAGTAGAATTCCCTCGTGGTAGACCATTACTGAGAGAGACCTTTAGTGAGAGGTTTGAGTGTATCTACTGAGAGCCAAAGTACCGTGAGTTTTTCCACGAGGCGAACCATTACATGAATACTAACTGAGTGAGAGAATTAAGAGAGCACTTCCGTCTTCTTCTTCGTCTCGTTGTTACCGAGGAGTGAGTCAAATCACCGTCTCTCTCATTTACATGTGTAAGCATGAGAGAGACAGCATGAGTTTTGCCATACTCGGCTAATCAGTATAGCGATTCAGCTGTTCCGCAGAGAACAGCTGATGAGTGCTGCCGTCGCGCGGCCGCCTGCTGAGTTATCCCTCAGTCGCGCAACCGCGGGAAATTCAAAACTTGATATTTCCCAAACAATATCAAATGCAATATGTGCCATGGAGGTTTCTGTCGAACAGTCTGTCACGTGACACATGCTCAATTTTCACATTACATCTTTGTTAATTTTTTATCCGATCTTGAATGTAACCTACAAATCATCACTCCCTCTCTGGTAGAAAATAAACCAACTCTGTTGGTTATCATGTTAATCAAATGGAGGTATTTCTACTTAAGATTAACATCGAAATTTAATTAAAACCATCTAAAACTATGATTATATTCTAAAGTAACTATAATAAGTGTCTATAATATAATATTTTCAAATGTATAAGTAGATATTCTTCGTCGACTATAGCAGCATAATTATGATGTGACGTTTTTAATTTCAAAATTGACAAGCAGTTAGCCAACCGTTGGTTAACATTTCTACCAGGCTTTGCCTCCTGTAAAATAAACGACTCCTTCGAAAAAGCGAAAAGAAAACCAACAAAATAAAGAGGCGAACGCGAAGTGAACCAAACCCCACTCGATAATGAAATAAAAGGGGCGAGACCGTGAACGAAAGTCGAACGAGTGAGAAAGACGCGGGAAAAAGAACGCGGTCGGCAAGTAGAATAGGCACGCGCGCTTTTCCGAACAACCGCGCGAACTTATCCCGCTCCCAATCATTTGTTCAACACACCGCCAACAAATCCAACACACTCGCTCGCCTCCTTTTCGATCCCTCCCTCCATTTTCGCGAAACTTGAGCGCACGTGCGCGCCGCTTTTACTTCTGCGCGAAAGTATTTTCCCGAGCGTTTGTTTGAGTTTTCCGCTACGATCTGGATGCATTTGCTGAAATGATATGGCTTTTCGTCAAGGTAGTTTTGGAGTTAGAAATACGGGGATGCGTTTTTGGGTGAAATTTTGGTGGTAATTTTCCGCTGGATTTTCAATTGAATCGTCGAAGATTTTTCAGTGACGTATAAAAATAACAAATCTACATCAAACGCATAGCTTTTTTCATCCTCTCTTATAAAGAAAAAAGACGGATGTCGAGCATCACGTGCAGCATGCGTTTTACTACTTGCGTATGTTATCGTTCATCCCGCCTCTCCCCGGTGTGTAGGTGCTTCTCGCGTGAAACACTTGGCACAGATGTTTATCCCTGTATCTCCTTCTCTTCCCACCGCCGGTATAGCCTCTTATCGGCGACCGAATAATGGGGGCATATTGAATAGATAACGCAGGCGAGAGAAAGAGAAAGCAAGAAAAGGTTCTGTAGATTTTCGAGGCCCCCGCGGTGTATCTGATTCCACGAGCCTCCGGGGAATATTATAGGAAATCGGCCCTTCCTCCCTTTCTCCATCTCTCTGGCTTTTTCGAGTTTGGTCTGTCTGTTGGTGGGTGGGCGGTGAGCTTCACAGCATAGTGAGCAGCTTTGGCTGGCATAAAGTTATTGGGATTAGGTTTTTCAACTTTTGAGAACCTACAAGTGTGTAAGCAATTATTGATATTGATTTTATTTATCAAATCAAATTTAAAGAAGAGGTTACAAGAATGTTACTATATTATAAAGATAATTATTTCTTATCACAATTTATTACAACAAATTTTATAAATACTCGATATAGTTGGTAAAGAGTAATATCTATTGAAAATTAACTAGGGGGCCGCGCCCCCCTGCGCGCTATCGCGCGCCAACCCCCCGCTGTCTATGTAAAAACTTCGTTTTTACATTATCGGCATGACCGCACTTCTCAGGAAAGTCTTGCATTTTTGTATAAAGTCAAATCCTTGAACAATAAGCGAAAATCGACTATTTCAGGTGTATTTAGGCATTAAAAATCGTTTCTATAGGTCCAACTCGTCAGGAATTGATTGTACATGAAAATATTAAATGTGAAAAAGTTTTGTTTTATTATAATGTACAACTTTTACATTTAACATATTGGTGTAAAGTTAAATTCTGTCAAGTTATAGTAGGAAATCGTCCATTTTACGTAAATTTAAGCGTTTAAAATCGTTGTTATAGATCTAACTCGTCAGAAATTTGCTGTACATGAAAATGTTAAATGGGAAAAAGTTTTATTTTATTGTAATCTACAACTTTTACATTTAACATATTTGTATAAAGTTAAATCCTGTCAAGTTATAGCCGAAAATCGTCCATTTTTAACCGTTTTAGCTATTTTTCGCAGTTATATTGGCAAATATTGCTCGTAGCAAAAAATGCCCAACAGAAAAAAGATGTCTTTTAATTAGTTTTAGCAGATAGATGTGTAGATATTAACTTAAAAATAATTTTTCTAGAAATTATGCTTAAAAATCGATTTTTTGAAATTTTTCTTTGGGCTCGTATTCTTAAACTTTTTCATTGATCTTTCTCAGTAGAGGACCACCGGATGGGTAGCATTAAAAGAGCATTTGCTCGCAATTGTGATAGAATCGATCGGAAATTCATTGAGATAATCAGGTAACTTGATTACATACGGACGTACAAACATACATACAATACATCTCAGAAAATGCTTAAAACGCACTCAGCCTGAGTGAAAAATGATTTTTACACATTAAATTTTCAGCATTTGAATTACGACAATTTTCGCTCTGGTAAAATTATAAGGCTCTCCCGAGTAGCGGTCGTGCCTAAAAATCAGCTGTCTTCTCTATCAATTCTAAGTAATAATTACAGAATATGTAAAATTAGGTAATTTTAACTGCTCTTCCTCTATATTTCAAGGTCATAGTTTAACGTAACAGAAACAAACAAAAATAAATTTTATATATCACTAAATATTCTTAAATTGATATCATTAAGTTACATCAGTTCACTAATAGAAATATATATTTCAAAAGTCTTTAAATTTCATACTGACTAATTAAGATAATAAGTTTGTTGCTTTATTTCAAGGCTATTATTATATAACTGAGTAGTAAGTTCATTAAACAAGTATACACATGCGCTTTTATAGGTAGTTAAAATATCAAAAAATCGGATCAGAATCTTTTGTTAGAAAAAATTCGGTCACATAAATTAAAAGTATGTTATTTTATGCAGTACACAAAACAGCTTAACCTATAGAGTAATCATACTATCGGCAAGATAGACCCATATTTTCTCAATTTGGGTCAAAATACAATAAATCTCAAATCCAAATCCCACTCGATTTTCAAGAGCAAACACGCACGTCCGAGTGGTTCTCTAATAAATCCAGGGGGAGGAACGAGACAAGCCTCGGGAGGGACTGCTTCCCTTTTCTCGAGCGGTTCTTCCTCTTCTTTACGGATAGGCGCGATGGGATACTGCTGGTTTCTTTACTTTCTGTCTTTTTGCTCTGCTTACTTCCCTATATCTAGAGAGGCTTTTATTCTCGCGGAAACTGCAATCGAAAAGGATTTTTTATCTTTTCTCTGATTAGCATCTTTTGTGACTCGAACAGTTCAAAAGTAAGCACGAAGTTTTTTTTTTTTGAAAAACATGATAAAGTTTTCAAATTTTTAAAATATATACACAAAGTATGACATTCGGTAAAACGATGTTTTGAATTATTTTTAAACATTTTTCATATGGTTTATTTTTTGGAGCATAAGTGTTTCTTGTAACATTCATTAATATGATGATAGATTTTGGATAACTATCAATAAATTTTAAAAACAAAAATTAAGCTACAAATGATATTGTAGCCACATTGCGAATTCAACACAATACACATCGTATCGAACAAACTTTTTACAAAATGTTTAAGGGCCTTCACGCGCCTTTCCAATCTCACTTCCTGCCTCCCCATTTCTTTTGTACAATTCCGGCGGCTTATCGAGAAAGCATGTTCGTCGCTTTGAAACACTTTGTACACGTTGGGAATAAAAGCTCTCCCTCCGTCAACGCTCCTCTAGACTTTTCGCGGTGAAAAACATGCTGTTCGATCTGTAAAAGAGCACTGTATCGCTGCTTGTATCGGCGGACTTTGACACTGCATGATTGTTGTAAGAAACGTCAAAGGCGTTGACCACTCGTGTGTTAAGAATAAGCAGGAGTGTAAATGAAAAAATCTAGAAAAAAATTCAACTTATTGTGTCCCCAAAATCGGTCAAAATTTTTTTTTTATGTCACCCCTTACGGACGTGGTTTTTCTTCTTTCTTATGTCACAAAATATACGGGGGACATCGCGTACAATTAAAAACGTCTTTGTCTCACATTTTGTACGAGGGTGGAAATTTTTCAAGAAAATGGCAAAAAAGCCCTTTTATTTAAAACCTCAGCCATTTAGCCCAGAACCGATTCACTTAAAGTTTCAAAAAAGAAATTGGAAAGAGAAAGAAAGAGCTTTCATTCCCTTTCTTGAAAATTAAAAAATGTCGATTTCTTCAAAAGTATAAGGGGTTTGAAGTTGAACGTCGAAAAGGCATTATTTTGCGCCTCGAGGTTCAGAAAGGAATATTTCAATTCTTTTGTCTGTCTCTCTACTTTACGGGTTTTTCGTTAGTCCTACTTTCCAAGTCAATAGAATGGTTATAGTTGGGTTGAAAAGAAAGTACTATAAGCAACACGAAAGTAAAGTGGATTATTCCCTTGGTTGATTAATGTCCTTGTTTTACTCGGGCAGTAAACCCACTCACGAGAATAATCTACGACTCATAACGAAATCTAGCTATATTAGAGAGAGCGAGAGAGAGAGAGAGAGAGAGAGAGAGAGAGAGAGAGAGAGAGAGAGAGACAGACAGATTATGTTATTTTTTATATTATATAAAATAATTATATTATATAATACGCGAATGTAGGTTAGGTTATGGAGATCTGATATTTGATCTGATAAGGTGAAATGGAGACCTTACAGATGCAAGAAGCATCACATAATATTTATAACCCTATCTCTATATTTTATGAAATACATACAAAAGTATAAATATTCAGATAAGTAGTAAACTTTTATTATAAAATAAATAATATTATTAATATATAATATAATAAGTATTGTTACTTTGTGAAATCTTTTTTTTTATTTTTGCAGAGAATCAGATCGTAAGGATTGTTGACAAGTAGAGCATGACGAAATATGTATAGTTTGTAAACGTAGAATAGAAGAGTTCATTAACAAATACATACATTGCATAATAATGTAGTTCTTGGTTTAAAAATGTTTTCGGAATTTATGATACTTATGTGTACTTGATATTGGTTGGTCTCAGTCTTGGTTCAGGAAGCATTTGCCTGCTTCAAGAAATTTGGTCAATATGTTATTGTGAAAATTTTATCAAATAAAAAAGCTCATAATAATATTTTATGATTTATTCATGGTGAGAGATGTCAACATGTTTCAGAAAAGCAATTTGTAAATTCTATAAGTTTGTTTTTGCGGAAAATGATTTTGAAAAAAGATTTGCTCTTTTCAGTTTCTAAAATGTAAGTTATTAAGTGTAACAATCAATCAAAGCAATTTATACTTGAAATTGGATACAAAAGTAGAAACATTTTTCCAGGTGAAAACGAATGAATTTTCTTAACCTATTAAAGAATTTGGATTTGTTACATGGACTTTGTAATAGTATTTACTGATGCAAGGAATCATTATCAAGAAAAATGTTATTGTATAAAGTGACGTTTGTGATGAATTTTTATATTTTATTTTAGATTGTCAATAGAGGATGGATTTATTGTAATAAATATAATAACACGAATAAGACATTACTCAAAAAATCAAAGACGTGTTATTGTGAAAACTTCACGGATACGAGTGTTGACAATAATATAATTTATGATTTGTTCATGGTGAGGGACGCCAGAAGGTTTCAGAGGAACAATCTGAAAATATTTTATTAGTACAAACAATAACGTAAATTACTGTCAAGTTTTTTCCTCCCTAGGTGCGTAATATAATATTTTTGCCTGGCAAGGCCAAAAAAAAACCTTCGCGATCGGGTGCCGGGAGCAAAAGTACTTTCGGCCCTCTAGGCAAAAATAGTATATTACGCAACTAGGGAGGTAAAGAGTTAGCCATCCCAGAGCACATGTTTGACATATTTACGCGTGCTCTGGACTGGCCAACTCTTTACCCCCGTAGTTGCATAATATACTATTTAATAATCCAAAAATTAAAATTAATAAAAGACGAATCTCAACACCATACTGCGTTTTTGTTTTGTGATCATCTTTAAAAAGTATCAATTATGATTTGAACTTCATTAAAAAAAAGGATTTTAGAATTACTCGAATTTGAAATTACACTCACACGCATGAAACACAGACTCATGCTCACTCACACATAGAACATTTGCTAAAAATAGTATTTCTAATTTTCAAGTCCCGAAATTTTATAATGAAAACTATTTTTGACAAAAACTTATTTATCTTTACAAAGCATTCTCTTTAGAAAAATTTATTTAGATCGATATCAATCAGCATTGTAGGAGGAAGCTGTTAATCTTGCTACTTCATTACACAAATATAATTACTAAATTTTATGTATACATGGTAAAAAAATAGTAGATCAACAAAGAAAGGTTTCCACTTGTACTAAATGTTAAAAGTTGCGAAAATTGAACAATTAAGAATACATAAAATCTGTGATTTTCTCGTTTCCTATATTTAGCACAGTATCATATATATGACATGGTTAATCTTTTTTAAATCATTAAAGTAATAAATTTTGAGTAAACAAATGACAAAAGTTGGATTTTAACCAAGAATCGCAAAAAATTTGAATTTTTAATGTTACATAGCTTTTTTATTTATGCAAATATCGATCTCAAATTTTAGGAACATGTTTTTTTTTCATAAAAAACTAAAAGTAAATAAATTTTGAGCGATTTTAAAATTTTGCGCTATTCATTTCACATGAAATATCCCATGTATATAATATACGTCTACTGCCGGGGCATTATAATCATAAATTAACACTTAATTTGAAAAGGAACAGCTTTACAAACAAATTTTATGCAACAGAAAATGCTTAGAATTAGCCAAAGAATACGTGTGAATTTTTTCAGAATATTTTGGAGCATTTTCTGTTTTTTGAAAAATCCAAAAGGTCCTGAAAAAATTCTGAAAAATTCACACGTATTCTTTGGCTAATTGAAAATCCATAAAATTTTGTTGTAAAGTTGTTCCTTTTCTAGCAAAAAAACCACGAAGCTTTTTATTACACTGTTGTACAAAAATGGACATTTTGCAAAAACCAAAGCAAAAAAAAGCTTTTAGAACTATGGTTTAAGAAAATTTAGATATTCGGACCATGATTCCTGATGATTACATGATTGTTCAAAAGTAGCAACAACAAAATAATCGACTTTGAAAAAAAAGACAAAAAAAATCAGCCTTTTTTTCAAAAAACCCAAAAAAATAATAGGGTTATTGAAATTTCTATGCAAAATAAATGCCAGATTCTGAAAGAGCACCCTCGAAAAACTCCTATGCGATTTTGGAAGGAAATTACCCCAATTTTCTATTCGTATTGTACACTTGAACTTGCATGCACAAATTTCTCGTTTTGCGCGCATTAATGGGTTATCTTTGCGAACGCTCTCAAATCAGTGTAAGAAACAAGACCTCCACACACATACACAAAAACGAATATAGTTATTTTCGATACAAGTGTGCGAAGTGGGTCATTCTCGCACGGGTGTAGTTTGTCGCCCGAGCGACGCGAGGGTGACAAAAACACCCGTGCAATGATGACCCTTTTTGGTCACGTGTATCGAACTCTATTTTTTTTAACGGAGTGTGTGAAACTAGCCTTGTTGTTTGTTTTGCGTGCGCGAAGTAGCTGTTTCTCGCACGGCGTGCGCGAAAGTAAATTGATCTGCGCATGCGCGACTTTCGCGCACGCCGTGTGTAAAACAGCTACTTCGCGCACGCAAAACAAGCACGAGAAGGCGAGTTTCGCACACTCCGTTAAAAAAAATTAATTTCGCGCACTTTGTTAGAGAATAGTTATTTTCGATACAAGTGCGAAAAAGTGATTTTATCCTCGTGTGGACGTTTGCGCCCGAGCGAAGCGAGGGTGAAAAGGCCACACGAGGATAAAATCATTTTCTCACTCGTGTATCGAACACTATTTTTTTATACGACGTGTGCAAAGCTCGATTTTGCGAGCACGGTTTTGGCTGAGCGTGCGCAAAGTGGACGCTTTGCGCACGGAGTGTGAAAAAAAATATGAATCTAATCTTAAAAATCATCTCTTGCAAAAGTTTCGAGTCATTGAGGTGAAGCTACTTTTCTTGCGAGCGAACGTTAAAATTCGATATCTATGATTTGTGGTATAGAATAAATAGTAATTAAACTTTAATTAAATTAATTTCATTAATATCCGCATTACACAAATAACACCAATTAATGTAACTTTTACAGGTAATCATTTCTTAACATGATTTATAGTAACAAATTTCACGTTCATTGGTTGCTTGTGGTGTAAAGTAACATCCATCATAAATTCGAAATCAGCTGTCCTCTGTACAGGTTCCAAGTAAAAATTACGCAACACGTTAGCTATGATAGTCTTGACTGCCATCATCCCATATTTTATACCTAAAAAAGCGTATTACATCTCATACAAATTATTACTAAAACAATCAAAATACTGTATTCCAAAATCATTTATTAAACTGTTAAATTAATAACATTATTAATGCTGATTTTGTCAACAACCATAATTTACATGAAAATCTCTAATAATAATACATGTTGTGGAAAATACGAGATTGGAAATTATATGTAACCCGCAGATCTTCAAAATTTATATTTTGACGATTACAAAATTTAATTAGAAAATGTTTAGCTATATATTATTGATCTAAAACAGCAGGCAAATTGCAACTTAAATTACTAAACTAATCTCTTTCAAAAAAGACCATGTAATTTTTATTATAGCATAAATCTATTATATGATAGATGACATTTATGATTATTTTAATAAATAAGCAACAAAATTATATCAACTGATATTTACCTATGCAATTTCGAACTCCAGCACTAAAAGGTAAATAGGCAAAAGGATGGCGTGATAGTACTAATTCAGGTAAAAATCTATCTGGATCAAATTTTTCTGGATCTGACCAATAATTTGGATCTCTGTGCAGATCAAATATATCAATTACTACATCTGTTTTGGATGGAATGTAATAATTCCCTAGAAACAAAACAAATAAGCATTGAAATACAAAAGTTAATATTTTCTCAAAATAAATTCTCAGTAATTCATCAAATTTACTTACTAAATTGTAGACCTTCGCAGGTTTTACGTCCAATGTGTGGAACAATTGGGAAAATTCGTAATGATTCTTTAATACAACGCTCTAAATATTCAAACTGTTGAGTAGCTGTATATGTTATGTCATCATTATTTTGGCTGCATATTTGTAATACTTCATTTCTTGCTAATTTCTGAAATTATAAAATACAATTAATTAAATACAAAAGATTAATTTAAAGGATTTTTATGCCGGCTTTTACTAAAAACTTACTTGAGCTTCTGAATTCTCAGCTAATAACATCAGTGTATAAGATATTGTTAATGCTGTTGTGTCAAAACCCTGTTGTATAATTGATTTTAGTTAAATATCTCTTTTCCTAAATTATTGTTTATTTGTGATTTTAATCGTTAATGATGTATTCAATTTAAGTATAATCAGGTTAGATATTCTATTGAAGATTAAAGATTAGAAACTCTTGCACGATGTATTAATACATTGGGCAATGGTGAGTCCATTCCAATTATATTTTTTACAACATTGTTGTGTAATGTAAAAGGTGAAAGAAAGAGTATGAATGCTGCGCCACAATTTTGATGATTATATAAACATCGGGGCATCCCTAGTAGACGCCCTTTGCTGTTTGTTACTAATAAAGCCACCCCCATGGTACGAGTCGTATGAGAGCCGAGTTATCGTTAAATTATTAGACTAAGAATGCTTAAAATCGGCACGATGAGAACAAAAGTAAGAGGTGGTAAATGTCGTCTTCCAACCCGGATTGAAAACAAATTCATTTGCGCACTTCCACATCTCGGTGGAAGGGCCTAGCCTAAATTTAGTTTTACTATCTATACCGAAATGCGCTTCTCGCGTCATGTTGTTTTTGTCGTTATGAATATATTTTCTTCTATAATTTTAATTTGTTTCCTTGAAATAATAAGATAATTAGATAAATCCTTTAAGTTAGAAAACTTAATTTTAATGTTTATATTTAATTTATTTTTAAATAAACAAGTTCAAAATATTAAGTGTAACCATTTCAAACATAGATTTTGGCGCCTTTTTTATGCAGACCAACTAGATTCAATCTTTGAATGCTCCACAACATCCGGCCATCTATTTTTTTTTTTTAAATAGATACTGTGCCGACCAATGTACTGGTACGCGGAATAGTTTCTTCACTACTGTGAAAATATTATATTTTAACAAAGTGCACAAAACTTACTTTTGTGCTTCTTTTGCATGAAGTTCTGGTTTTATACACCTTATTGAAAAGACTGCGCGTTCTTCGTGTACGTTCGTATAGGGCGCGAAGAACGACGCATGCGCAACAACAATTTAGTTTTCGAGCACGCTTCAATTATTCTTGCTCAACTTGGATAATTGTTGTTCGAGTGAAACTTCACACTTGCGCGGCACAAAAGAGCTAATTTTGCTCACTCAGTTAAAAAAAAAGTAAAGTTCGGTACATGAAGCAGGTGATCCTCGAATAAGTGTAAGGATCACACCCCTATAAAAATGAACGGCTTTGCACTTTCGTATCGACATGTACTAATAAATGACATAGTCACACGTGCGTCGAAAAAGTTTGTAGATATACTAAGCCTTGTTAATAAGAGATTCAAAATATAACAATTATGCCCTCAATTATACCGTACTTATTTAAGAGTCAATCTATCTTCAATAGTATTTACCTACAATTCTTTTTATTTAATATTTTGTACCAAAATGTTTCCTTTTTTAAAAAAGGAGTCAGACGCAAGATATGTTTATTCAAATGATGTATTCTACATATATGACAGGTTTTCGATTCCACTGTCCAATAGAAGCAAGAACCGATTGGTGGCTGTTCGGTACTATGAAACTTTTTTCTACATGAGAGTATCACAGCTTCAGGAAACGGACTTTGATGGTGAATAGGGAACCCATTTTTCTTATTGTCAAATGCTGTCTCTTCCATTGACCGTATCCTTGCAAATATTTATGTACAAAAACGAATAAAAAAGATTATAACCTATAATAAAAATTATAGATTATAATAAAAAAGATTATAACCTACTAGACAGAAGAATCTTTAATTTTAGCTTTAGTTTGGCAAACAATATAGGTATCTTATAAAGTTAAATAAAGATAGCATGAGAAAATGATTTAAATTGTCTCCGAAAACATCTACTCATATTGCAATAAAATAATGTACTTTTACTACGCTTCATTTTTAGGTACCAGTATTCGACTATTCACGCATCGTCAACATCATATTTCCCGGAAGTGCAATACTCTCCTGAAAGTCTTAATTTTGTGGAATCATTGTAATTAATTATAGAAAATAATACTATTAAAGCTTTAACCAAATTTCAAATGAATCATGGTTCCCATGGTCAGTGAAATTTATTAAATTAATGCTAAAAGAAAAATAATAGTTACTAGCGTTTAGTATTGAATGGTGTTTTATAAACTGACCGTAGATATGAAGGCTGTCACTTCATCACCAACTCCTTTACTATCTATTAATCCATTTTTTTCAGCTAATAAAAGAATATCAAGCACACGCTGTCTCTTATTTATATCTGTAATAAGTACATACGGTTATAAATATATAATGTTCTTAATAATACATCATATCGTCGGATGGGAGGAAAAAGATCACGACTCGGCCGAGCTCGTGAGAAGGTTTCAACTTGGCTTCGCGCGTAAAAAGGTTACAACTCGGCTTTGCGTGTAAGGAGGTTACAACTCGGGCGCTTCGTTTTTTCATAGATGTTTCAGTTGAAATAATTTATAAAATTGACTTTCCTAGAGAAGAAGATGGAGAAATAATTATGCTACTCATGAATACTTGGATCGAGGCTCGGATACAGAAGAGAAATTCTTCAGGTCTCTACAGCGGCTCTCAACTCAAGCGTCTATGAAAAAACAAAGCGCCTGAGTTGTAACCTTCTTACGCGCGAAGCCGAGTTATAACCTTGTTACGCGCGAAGCCGAGTTGGAACCTTCTTACGCGCTCGGCCGAGTTGTGATCTTTTTCCTCCCAGCCGACGATATATAAAGTAAAATATTTTATTGTTACTGTTAGATGTATTATCAGCTTCAATATTATCTACGAATTTTTGATAGGATTCATACCCTAGTAGACCAAGATTTTTTCGCCTTTCTTCTATTATCTACAATACACATAAATAAGAACATACATCTAAAAAAGGCGACACACAAGTTTTCAAATGCGTTTTAATATCCTTAAAAAGACTATATTAAATAAATAATATTAACCTTATCTCTAAAAATTTGACCTTCTATAATACTGCGAATTTGTTTTCGTCCCATCGGTAAAAAATGTCATCATCCAATTTTTTATGTATGGTCGAGTTACCCTGTATACAATTAAAAATAATTATTTCTATCACCATTTTAAGATTGATTTCAATAAAATTCATTAATTTAATAATACCTGTATAAAGTTACTTTGGTTGCAAGATCTAATGAATTCATAAATTTATCAGCACCTTGCACTTTACATTTTGCTATGTCGACGCCCATTGCTACATCTATTGAAAGAAATTCCAAAAATATTTTCATTCGTTAATTACCGTATACACTTATAATATAAACAACGCATATAATTATGAAACATGAGTAGGGGTGCTTAGCCCTCCAACGCGCCAACCTCATATACATTTTTAGATCCAAGAAAATAATAAATTGAATTAACTTTAAAAAATAAAAAATTACTTTAGGATGAATTGATAAATATTCTAAAATGAAGTACAGTCTTCAACTACATTTTATACTTGATATATGCGTAAGAGATATCTTCCTGAATCTCCAACAAATAACAAGAACCATCAGGTTATACGTGGTGGTCGTGATTAGCAACGTCTTTTCTCAACATAATTTAAAATCATACCACATATAATGCTCATCGAGAGTTTTTTGAATAGTGACAGGACTCTCTGAAGCGTTTCATCACCCTGAGATTTAATATGTTCCATCAATTTCCTAGTATGGTCATTAACTATTTCAAAATTCACCCTTGTCATGGCTAGAGAAAAGGCAGGATTTACAATTTTTCTTCTTTGCTGCCAAATACTAGCTACGAATACAAACAATTAAGATTTAACGTAAAATTGCTTCTACATTTCAAATAAATGTTTTAAAATAATAATAAGTTGTTAATAATGTTGGTAAAAACGTTAAATTTAATATATTATTAAAATTTTTTCTAATTATTACTGAACTTAATAACATTACTGTACCAATATATTAAAAAACATTAAGAAAATTATAGATAAATGAATTAACAATTCGAATTTTGAATGAATGTTTTGTCTTAAAGATATTTTTGAATGAATGTTTTGTCTTAAAGATATTTTTGAATTTTTTAATATTAAAATCTGGTAAAGTAAAACTCAATTAGCAATATAGTCCTTGGTGTTTGGTATTAAAAATTAACAATTAACACTTTCAGCCTCAGTGGGATTTTAACTTTCTGTTCTTTTTCCTCTATAGTTTTCATTGAACAAATACACCTCCCTTTTTTCATTTTGATATTACCCAATGCTTAAACTCAATAATCTCTTGACTATATTGCGGAATTTATTGTTAATTTTTTTCGTAAACAAATTCATAGTGGAAAAACTTGTTTTTTAAATTGAATTTGTATGAAATGAAATTTAATCATTAATATATGCTGCAAAATCTCATTCTAAACGTTTTGGAGGTTGCTGAATCCAAATCCGAAAGCAGATTAGCTAAAACAAAGGTGGCGGATCCAATATGGCGATCAAAATTCCAAAATATAATTCACTTTTGGGTAATTTATTTAAACAGGATCGTTTAAATAATCAATTTCGGAAATCTGCTGTCAGATTCATAATCAACAACTCTAAAAACATTAGTATCATACTTTTGATGTTGATTAGTTTTAATTGCTTAACTAAAAGGATTAGATTTGAGTGTCTTCATTTATTTTAATAATTTGGAATTCATATTACGTTATTCTTACGTTCACTTATAGGTAGTCCTGTTCCGCTAAAAAATTTAAGATTATCGTATGCATAAGTTTTGCTAATATTTTTTCTGGATGCAAGAACAACCTGTAATATGAAGATTTTGATGAATCAAATACTATGTTAAACTTTCTTACTACATATTTTAGTTTCACTGATCATATGAATATTACCTTTATATCATCTGGATGTCGAATAATAACTAATGCATCGATCACAAACCATATTCTAAAAATTTCATAGTCTTCAGCACCTTTACGAAACACTTGCCATAATTTCTCTGAAACAAAAATGTAAATTAATATTTCAAGAAAAGTAGCTTGTATTTCGATCGAGTACTTTTTCGAACATGATATCCTATTTACAAAACAGATTTATTACGAACTTAATTTATAAGATGCTAAAATATTTAATGTAACATTTCTTTATGTAAACAATTATATATTATTCTACAAAACTTTGAACTTTTCGCGTACTAGCATACATGAAATTCAGAAAACTTTAATTTTCTTCCAATTGAGGTACATACTTCTACCAGGTTTTAAGGTAGTACTACAGTCAAAAATAATCAAAAAATTCTTTTATATCACTCTAACCTCAAAATCAGAACTTTAATATGATTATTCGGCTCTCGTGGTATAAAATACGGTTCGAAACGGGTGCATAAGAAGATTTGCAGCTCATGTGACGTTTTTCGCACAAGCGAAGCGAGTGAGAAAAACATCACATGAGCTAAATAATAACCTTCCGTACCAGTGTCGAAATGTACTATTTTTTTATTTGATATTTCAAATGTACATAATTATCTGCGTTTGAAAATAAAATTTCTGGCAGAAATATTCAAAATTTTATAAGTTACAGTATATAATGCAAAACGCATTATTTGTCAAAAAAACTAAAAATTTTCATTTTCTGGTAAATTGTTTGGAATACAGGCCCGGCTAAAATAAAAATAAAAAAATAAATTAAAAAATTTTGAATTCGTGCGTGGTTACTTCCTTTGAGTATTCGATTGGGCTACTGCTAGTCTGCTACTCCTCAGATCACATGTGTTTTGATGCGTGATCAGCAACAGAAAAGTGCCCATTGAGGTTAGTTATGCGTACACGAAAAAGAAGAAAACTGTATGTACAACTATTTTCAATATCTATAAATTATTTATAAGTAATATTAAAAAAATTGAAGAATCAAAAGCGGCGAGTCCTGTGAATTTTATGCAACAATTAGTAGACTCGTTTTTATAAATAATTTTCTTCTTTTTGTAGTTCTCAAGTTTTTTATCTGGCTTGTCTCATTATCTTTCTTCTTTGCAGCAGAAATGACATTGACTCTACCTGGTGCGCTCATTGTCCGTCCTCTTTGCAGCAGAAATGGCATTGACTCCAGGTGTATGTCCAATCGCTGCATAATGTTCAAACATGCTGCACATCTCATCATTAAAGAGGACAGTTGTAGGCTTTGCATCAAGAGTATGAGTGCCAGAGCTTACAAAAATAGTTTTGGGGCACAACCAAAGAATGTTATCAAAACTCTCACTGAAGTTTTGTTTGTGTCCACCAAGACAGCGCTTCGGAAGTGTAACAGAAGTCAAAGTGGCATCCACTGTATATTTTTGTATTTAAATGCTTATTTACCAAAAGGCAGACCATACCAGCGAATAAAGAGGAGCAAGTAGCATCAGCATGTTTACATGAAGAAAGAGAGACAGAAATAGATTGGTAAGAACCTTACTCGTTCGATTTATTAATGGCTGTGAAGTTAAAAAGAATTATCTGAAGATCTCAATAGTATTTTTGAATACTTTACAGTAATTTACGTGACAGGTAAACCGAGGCGTAGTAAAACGGTAGTTTTACCACCCAGATATCCAATTGAGTTGTGGAATCAGTATGAAACGGCGTGGCATGGAATACATCGAACGAACAACATTAGGAAAGGGTGGCACAACTGATTTAGACTGCTCGTTGGCAAGAACCATCCGGATCTGTATTCACTGCTATTGGAATTTCAAAAGGAACAAAGTGACCTTGTAAGCGTGATAGCTGAGTTAAATATTGGTAAGAGCGTCAAGTCAGCGCTAAAGAAGAAGTGCTTGGACGAAAAAAAGCACGATGCGTTGCGCTCCGAAGAAAAAAAAAACACAGTTCCATAAGTACTTATGAAGACTAGCACTATTTTTTTTCCTTCTTATAAATAATATATTTTACGAATGGCCAAAATAAAAAAAAATTTGTCAAGATATTGGAAATCACCATTATATTGATAAGTGATTCCATCATGTGAAATATTATAAGTACTTTAAATCGTAACTAAAAATGGCTTTCTTAAAGAGAATTCATGCTTATATAATTTTATTTTATTCATTATTGTATGACGCGCTCAGCCGAGTAGAACCTTTTCACGCGCTACGTTGAGATCGCAGTGGCGGAATCCAAGCCCCCCCCCCCCCCCCCTCCTAAAGACCGCTCGCCGACGGTCGGGAGGAAACAAGTTGATTATGAAATAAACCCAAATAGTCGGGGGATATGAGGTCCACGCATATTAGGGAATTACCTAGATGTGCAACAATAAGCAAGACAATTATTAATACCATTTATAAACCCAAGTAGCCGTGGGATATGAAGTCCACGCATATAATGGAGTCATGTAGGCATGAAAAAATAAGCTGAACGATTATTTAAATAATTTTTAAACCAAAGTAGCCGGAGGATATGAGGTCCACGCATATAAGGGAGTCATGTAGACATGAAAAAATAAGCCAAATGATTATTTAAATAATTTTTAAACCCGAGTAGCCAGGGGATATGAGGTTCACGCATATAAAGGAGTCATGTAGATATAAAAAGATAAGCCAAACGATTATTTAAATAATTTTTAAACCCAAGTAGCCGGGGGATATGAGGTCCACGCATATCAGGGAGTCATGTAGACATGAAAAGATAAGCCAAACGATTATTTAATTAATTTTTAAACCCAAGTAGCCTGGGGATATGAGTTCCGCGCATATCAGGGAGTCATCTAGACATGAAAAAATAAGCCAAATGATTATTTAAATAATTTTTAAACCTAAGTAGCCGGGCGATATGAGCTCCACGCATATAAGGGAGTCATGTAGACATGAAAAAAAACGATTATTTAAATAATTTTTAAACCAAAGTAGCCGGGGGATATGAGGCCACGCATATCAGGGAGTCATATAGACATGAAAAGATAAGCCAACCGATTATTTAAATAATTTTTAAACCCAAGTAGCCGGGGGATATGAGGTCCACGCATATCAGAGAGTCATGTAGACATGAAAAGATAAGCCAAACCATTATTTAAATAATTTTTAAACTCAAGTAGCCCAGGGATATGAGGTCTACGCATATAACGGATTTACGTACATGACTCCCTTATATGCGTGGACCGCATATCGCTCGGCTACTTGGGTTTAAAACTTAGTTAAATAATCGTTTTGCTTATTTTTTCATCGTGACCCCTTTATATGCGTGGACCTCACATTCTGCGCCTACTTGGGTTTAAAACCTATTTAAATAATCGTTTTGCTTATTTTTTCATGTCTACATGGCTCCTTTATATGCATGGACCTCGTATCCCCCGGCTACTTGGGTTTAAAACTTATTTAAATAATCGTTTTGCTTATTTTTTCATGTTTACACGACTCCTTTATATGCGTGGACCTCATATCCTCCGCCTATATGGGTTTAAAAATTTTAATAGTATATTACGATACGTGGGCCGGAAATTGGATTTCCGGGCCGTGCGTGGTATGACGCCCGAGGCGAAGCCGAGGGCGTCATAACGCACGGCCAGGGCATCCAATTTCCGGCCCAAGTATTGTATACTATTTTTCTTACTCCCCGGCCGAAAGTACGTTCTGTAATTGTTAAATAATTGATAAAATTGCGTTGTCGTCTGCTAGCTGTGTTTGAGTGTTAGTTTTTCTTTCGGCCCGCTCGATAGTAGTGCCTCTGTCGGCCGCTTTGGGTAGCTCGGTCGATATTACCGACTGTTTTTTCTTTCGGCCCGGCGTAGAGAGCTGGTTTTTTGGGCGTCTGCTACTTTCGCTATTGTACAGATGGTCTGATGCCCGCCCGACATTTGCAAGACCGAGGCGAAGCCGAGGTTTTGCTGGTCGGGGCGGGCATCAGAAACACATTCATTAAAAAAAGACAACACCACTTTTTATTTCAACTAACTCTTTTTTCTCATCACACGTGCACTTTCCTCTGTCTATTTCGTTCGTGTCTAACCTTCACACCGCACAAACATATTTTCCTTGGACGCTCCCGTCCATACGTTTACTTAATTGTTTCTACACGACTCGAAAGTACGTGTAGAAAACAAGAGGAAAAAACAATAACCACGATCAAACAAAACCACTTTTTATTTCAACTAACTTTTTTCTCATCACCCGTGCACTTTCCTCTGTTTATTTCGTACGTGTCTAACCTTCACACCGCACAAACATCTTTCCTCGGACATGCGCGCGGGCGCTGAAGCGCCGCGGGTCAGGAAATTTCGGCAGCCAATCAGAGCGCGCGGTTGGTCTAAAATAGGATGCAAAAGTTTCTCTTTCGGCCCGGAGATGCGGGCCAAAAGTACGTACTTTCGGGTGGGCGAGTAAGAAAAATTGTTTTCTTACTCGCCCACCCGAAAGTACGTACTTTCGGCCCGCATCTCCGGGCCGAAAGAGAAACTTTCGCATCCTATTTTAGACCAACCGCGCGCTCTGATTGGCTGCCGAAATTTCCTGACCCGCGGCGCTTGAGCGCCCGCGCGCATGTCTGACGAAAGATGTTTGTGCGGTGTGAAGGTTAGACACGTACGAAATAAACAGAGGAAAGTGCACAGGTGACGACAAAAAAGAGTTAAATGAAATAAAAAGTGGTGTTGTTTGATCGTGGTCATTGTTTTTTCTTCTTGTTTCCTACACGTACTTTCGAGTCGTGTAGAAACAATTAAGTAAACGTACGGACGGAAGCGTTCGAAGAAATATGTTTGTGTGGTGTGAAGGTTAGACACGTACGAAATAGACAGAGGAAAGTACACTTGTGACGAGAAAAAAGAGTTAGTTGAAATAAAAAGTGGTGTTGTCTTTTTTAATGAATGTGTTTCTGATGCCCGCCCCGACCAGCAAAACCTCGGCTTCGCCTCGGTCTTGCAAATGTCGGGCGGGCATCAAACCATCTGTGTAACAGCGAAAGTAGCAGACGGCCAAAAACCAGCTCTCCCCGCCGGGTCGAAAGAAAAACGGGTCGGTAATATCGACTGAGCTACCCAAAGCGGCCGACAGAGGCAGTACTATCGAGCGGGTCGAAAGAAAAACTAACACTCAAACGTCTCAAACACAGCTAGCAGACGACAACGCAATTTTATCAATTATTTAACAATTACAGAACGTACTTTCGGCCGGGGAGTAAGAAAAATAGTATACAATACTTGGACCGGAAATTGGATGCCCTGACCGTGCGTCATGACGCCCTCGGCTTCGCCTCGGGCGTCATACCACGCACGGCCCGGAAATCCAATTTCCGGCCCACGTATCGTAATATACTATTATATGATTATCTTGCTTATTATTGCACATCTACGTAATCCCTTTACATGCGTGAACCTCATATCTCCCGCCTACTTGGGTTTAAAAATTGTTAGTTTTTTTTTGCATCACTTCCTTAAAAAAAGGTCATCGGGTATACTCCTTCGCATTCGCCCCCTCTATGCTCCAGGACTGGATCCGCCCCTGTGAGATCGAACCTTCTTCTACCCACCCGATGAAATATACTAAAATTATAAAAAATTATATAAAAAATTATAAAAAAAGGTTTTATGTATTTATAAAAATAAATTCCTAAAGAAATTTTTCAATTCATTAAAAACGCATTATTTTGTTCAAATTTGGTGCAATCTTCAAATCAGAATTCTCAACTCAAAAATAACTTTAAAATAGTCTTGAAAGATGTGCATAAAGAGGGAATTAAACGTATTTCAAGAATATGTGTTTATATTATATGCATGCCTAAAATGAAATGCCGAGAAAGTTATTTACAATTTATATAATTGGGTAGAACAGACATCTATAGATGGCCATAAACCCTAACATAAAAAAAAACATTTTGTATAATTAGTTAATTTTTGGAAAAAGTAGCTACTTTTTCAAATCCTCAATTTTAAGTGAAAAATTACTAGCGAGTAGTTTTAAAATACATAATTTAGAAGGAAATCAAATGTATTTTAAGAATATAACAGGTAACTGAGTTTACCTCTGCGGGATTTTACTTCATGTAAATTTTGGTTGAAATAAATAAATAAATACATAAATGTCGGTCCCCATTTTGCATATCTTTCAAACAAGTTATAGAAAATAATTATTTTTGAAAAAAAAATTTTTGCAAAATTGTTATTTTATCCAAATAAGACCTTAGTCATGGATTTGGCTCCAAAATTAAATCAGCTCTAAGGTAGGACTTACCTAAGGTTTTGACGATAATATTACAATCAATTATTTTATTTATTTTTCACATATAATTAAAAAAAATAATACATATTACTTTATTTATATTTTATACATAATATTATTACTTTTTAATCTTCATAAATGAATTTAATTATAAAATTGTTGTAAAAATTATAAATTTTGTTATTAAGAATTAATAATTAAAGGAATCAGAAAATTAAGTTTGAGGAAGCCACGGTCTAATGAATTGGCAGGGTTTTTTTTAAATTTTAGTATATTTCGTCGTATGGGAAGAAGAAGGTTCGATCTCAACGTAGCGCGTGAAAAGGTCCTACTCGGCTGAGCGCGTATGAAGGTCCCATCTTGGCGAAGCGCGTGAAATGGTGCTATCTCAGCCGAGCTCGTCAGAAGGTGCCATCTCGTATCTCTTATAGCAGCGAGATGGCACTTTCGTACGCGCTCGTCTGTCTTTAATCGAAAACTGAAAAAACATTAACAGAAAAATTGTACCAAAAAAAACACAATCGTTGACTATAGAAAAACTTATTCACTATTCTCGGAGTTGGTAGAGACAGTCGTTAGTTTTGGTAGAAATTTTACATGACGAGGTATAATCATTGTGCGAACACCAGAGTGCAGCAGCGCTCCTCAAGCTCGGTCACTCGGGCTTGGTGTAATTGTTCTACTAAAACTCGTGGATTGATTGTACTAACAGGAAGGGGAAACGTGTTCTCTTAAGAAAGCGGAACGTTTCAGCCGCCGTTTTTTCAGTGCACTTTTTAAATATAATTTATCCGATAAAAAATTTGCCAATCTTTTAATTTGATTAAAATAATTGGAATTTTGCTACTTCATTACAAAAAAGTTTAATTAAATAATAATCAAATTTTACATATACATGGTAAAAGATAGTAGATCAACAAAGGAAGGTTTTCACTAGTACCAAATGTTATAAATCACGAAAGCTGAAAAATTGTGAATAAATAATAGTACATTACGATACGTGGGCCGGAAATTGGATTTCCGGGCCGTGCGTGGTATGACGCCCGAGGCGAAGCCGAGGGCGTCATGACGCACGGCCAGGGCATCCAATTTCCGGTCCAAGTATTGTATACTATTTTTCTTACTCCCCGGCCGAAAGTACGTTCTGTAATTGTTAAATAATTGATAAAATTGCGTTGTCGTCTGCTAGCTGTGTTTGAGACGTTTGAGTGTTAGTTTTTCTTTCGACCCGCTCGATAGTACTGCCTCTGTCGGCCGCTTTGGGTAGCTCAGTCGATATTACCGACCGTTTTTTCTTTCGACCCGGCGTGGAGAGCTGGTTTTTTGGCCGTCTGCTACTTTCGCTGTTACACAGATGGTTTGATGCCCGCCCGACATTTGCAAGACCGAGGCGAAGCCGAGGTTTTGCTGGTCGGGGCGGGCATCAGAAACACATTCATTAAAAAAGACAACACCACTTTTTATTTCAACTAACTCTTTTTCTCGTCACAAGTGTACTTTCCTCTGTCTATTTCGTACGTGTCTAACCTTCACACCACACAAACATATTTCTTCGAACGCTTCCGTCCGTACGTTTACTTAATTGTTTCTACACGACTCGAAAGTACGTGTAGGAAACAAGAGGAAAAAACAATGACCACGATCAAACAACACCACTTTTTATTTCATTTAACTCTTTTTTGTCGTCACCTGTGCACTTTCCTCTGTTTATTTCGTACGTGTCTAACCTTCACACCGCACAAACATCTTTCGTCAGACATGCGCGCGGGCGCTCAAGCGCCGCGGGTCAGGAAATTTCGGCAGCCAATCAGAGCGCGCGGTTGGTCTAAAATAGGATGCGAAAGTTTCTCTTTCGGCCCGGAGATGCGGGCCGAAAGTACGTACTTTCGGGTGGGCGAGTAAGAAATAGTATATTACTAACGCGGGCGGAAGAGGATTATTTACCTCATGCGACGTTTTTCGGCCGAGCGAAGCGAGGTTGAAAAGTCGCATGAGGTAAAAATTCTCTTACGTCCACGTTTCAGTAACGTATTTTTCCGTCCGAGGCCGCAAAATGACATTTAAGATGGCATTTTGAGGTTAAAGGGCGGAAATAGTACATTACTAACGCGGGCGGAAGAGGATTATTTACCTCATGCGACGTTTTTCGGCCGAGCGAAGCGAGGTCGAAAAGTCGCATGAGGTAAAAATTCTCTTACGTCCACGTTTCAGTAACGTATTTTTCCGTCCGAGGCCGCAAAATGACATTTAAGATGGCATTTTGAGGTTAAAGGGCGGAAAAAATATTGTCTTCCGGGCTAACTTGTATTTGAATGATTTTTGCATAATTTTCTTGTTTGCTATATTTAGAACAATATCATATATTATGTGACATGGTTATGAATAAAGTAACATACGTATCCTAAAATTAATACAATATTCAAATTATTAAAGAAATGTTAGTTTTCTATAAATTAGCTTCGACGTTTCTTATTAATAATTCGTCGTGTACTTAACAATTGCTTTTAATTATTAAAAGAAAATCCTTATGAATTACTTGAATGTATAAGTAATTTATCAAGATTTTTCATAAATATCTAATAATCTAAAAACCTTTTTCATAACAAAGAAAGCGTTTTAAGTAACCCTTCACCCTGCCCCATACATACATAAAAAAATCCAGAAAAATTAAAAAAATATCGTGAAAAAATTTTAAAATAATAAAGTATGACGATCTTTAAAGTCAGACAAAAGTAGAAAACTTAAGTCTAAAAGGTGTATAATTATAAAAAAATTAGAATTTCAACTAGAAAAATAAAATATTTTTTTAATTTGTATGGATTTTCTCATATACACATAAGTTTATATATTAGAAAAAAAAACCGCTGCCAATTCATTGGCAAGATGCTTCCTCAAACTAATTTATCGATTCCATTTTTTAAATTTAGAAAACAAAAAGTAAATTTTTTACAACAAAACTTCATTAATAAATAAAACTGTTTTCTTTGTGGTTCTTTGTTGTTTGTTAAATAATTTGACTGAATGTAAAAAATATCTTTTTTGTTTTTCCATTTATGTATCCTATACAAACAATTAGTTATTGTTATAAAAAATTTTAAAGAAATACATTAGTTTGAGAAAGAAAAGTATGTATTGGCAATAATCTAATAAATATTTGCTTTGAAACAGGTATTTAACTACTATCCTGCTCGACTGGTTTAAAGTTAATCCATCATTGTAACAATCATACAAATATAATAACTAAGTTATACTTCTTAACAAAAGACAAGGAATCGTTTTGAAATTTAACAGAGGTAGTTTTTTTCATATTTAAGAATCGATATTTTTATGAAATTTTTACGAAATTCATATTTTGAAAGTCAATTATTATCGTTGCCCTAGTACACGTTGCTGCGAGACTCAATCTGATATTACTTTCTCGGGGATATGCCCTAGTACACAATAATTATTTTATTTATATATGATATACAAATTAAATAGAACTATTGCATATTTTGCCCTAAAACTTTATATTTGTATTTTAGGCCTAATTTGGAATGAGTAAAAAAATTTTGACCAACATAACCTCTTGAAATTTTAACACAATGTTGTACTCGATAAGTGTAATAAGTGGTAAACATTTTGAGTCAATCAATCGAATATTCTTTTTAAAAATGCAAATATAAGAAATTTATAAAAAATTTTTAACCTCAAATATCTTTAGTCACAGCAGTCAGATTTTTTTGGGCAAAGAACTGACTCCTTAGATATAAAAAAGCTAATTCTCTGCCAAATTTCAAAACGATTCATTGACTTTTACTCCTGTTATCGTAAAGGAAAGAAAACGCACATTTTTTCAAAAATAATTTTTTCTCGGAAACAAATCAACATAACCTCTTCAAATTTTAACACAATATTGTACTCGATAAGTGTAATAAGTGGTAAAAATTTTGAGAGGAAAAATGAAAAAGCTTTTGAGATATTAATTAAAGAAATATAAACCATATTTTCATTAATAACAAATGACAGGCTAGAGATAATTTAAATTTAAAAAAAAGAAATTGTAGGTAATTTAAAGACCTTTTAATAAAAATTTAGTTTATTAAGTAATACTGGCTGAAACAAAAAAACCAAAAAATTCAAAAACGTTTTTTGGATAAAAAAAAGAAATCGGTAAAATCAAAAAGTAGGTTATGCTCTCTCTATTCTCCTCCGAAACGAAGAGAATAAGCCTTTTCCGATGTAAATCGGTCGATCGGTTCAAAAGTTATCGCCTGTACACACACACACATACACACACACACACACACACACACACACACACACACACACACACACACACACACGCACATACACACACACACTCACACACACATACAGACACAAACATTTTTTTTATTAAAAACAACGGATTTTAGCGCCAAAAGTCTTAAAATATGTTTTTGAACATTTTTTGTTTCAAAAATTTTTTTTCACCGTTACAAAGCTTCCTCTTTGAGGAAGCAATAATAATTTTAAATGTATTTCAAGAGAATTTATCAAATATAAATAATTCTACTTACCATGTGTAAGATGGAATGACAGCATATTTCCTAAGAGTGGAAGTGGTGTATATCCAGGTATCTTGTTGTAATACCTTCCTCTTTCGCTATAATTAATGACAATATGAAACATGACTATACTCAGTAAAATTAGTAACAAATAAATAGCCATGGTTACTAAAATAATAAATAATAAATCAAGTCAATCATTAAAAGTAAATTTCAAATATACTAGTATACTTATATAAGCAATAATCTCTGAAAGAATCACATCACAGACTAAATTTGCTATCAAAAGCTTCAAAGTTTTATTTTCTAATACATTCACAGAAATGAGTGGGGAATCATTTATTACTTCTTCCATCGCCTCTTTTATCCCCACTTCAAAATATGCATATGTTGAAGTAAAAAACTGACTTCAATGCGAAGTTTTCTACTTAACCATTATGCTGGTAATGATAAAACACTAATTTATTGCCACAAACAAAATCACTTGTCATATTGCTAAGCTTATAAAAAAAATTTTGCAAATTTCTTTCATTTACCATGTTTACTATAAATTATCTCAACAATTATGTAGTAATATCATAAATTGCACTTCTAAAAAATGACAATTAAAAGTTTGTCTAAAGTAACTTTTATTCCATGAATGATAAAATATAAGGAGTGTTGATTAAAGCAATAAATGCAAAGTTAGAAAATACGACGGTACACGAATATACATGCGTGTTGGGGTCAACACTCAACGCAGCTAGCAAATAGTCTAACCTAACCAGGGCCGCTGGCTGCGTGTGCGTGCCTCTGCTGCGAAGCGCTGTGTTTAGCGTGACTGGGCACGCTATGAGTGCGAGTGTCTGCATGCCATGAGAAAGACTTATCCACAGCCTTCAACATCAGATCGGCCAACTCCTGAGCGCGAGAGAAACGCACGGAGGAGTAACTCATCATCGACCGACGGTGAGGAGCCGCCAGCGATCGAGAGACATCGAGTGCGAGAGAGAGAGAGAGAGAGAGAGAGAGAGAGAGAGAGAGAGAGAGAGAGAGAGAGAGAGAGAGAGAGAGAAGCGGCGTATAAGAACGACTAGCTCAGTTCAAACAGCAAACGACAACGCGTGCGTTCGGTAACACAGCACGCAAATGCGATCCCACCGCTTCCTACATCGTAGCCACCGAAAGCTGTGCCATTCTGCGTTTATTTCTTTTTCATAACGACAACTCTCTTCTCCCATTCACAGCCTCACAGGTAGTCGGCGGATCGGTAATACCGCTGCCCTCGCAGGCACGGCACCAGGTGATCTCACGCGTGTAGTAGAAGTGGTTAAGGCACCTCTCACCTTTGGATCGACGTCGACGTCACACCGGGTATAGGGGAGAGTGGGGCGATCTTGTACACTTCGTTTTCAGGAATTTTTTACTCTAACTATTTTATGTACAAACAATTATTGAGTGAACAGGAGTCAACTTTCAGGTTTTGAGAAACTGTATAAATTTTTGTGAATGATTATATCATTAATTAATATTTTTACTTTGACATTTAAAAACAAACGCTTTGTATAATTTGACCCCTCAGTGGGGGTCAAGTTGTACACGGCGCGGGGTCAACTTGGAGATCCATTTAAAATCACTTAAATCCATTTATAAAAATAAAGTAAAGCTATATGTAACTAACTTACTATACTTATTTATACCTTTAATTAATCAGAATTCAAAATTTTCAAGCAAAATTATGAATTTTAAAATTGGCGGGATATTAAGTATTGACAACTCGTAACGATTGAAAATCGATTTCATGTGCAAGCGACAAATGGTAGCATGAAATACTTCAACGCAGTAGTCACTCATGACATTCGAAGCTCTGACTTCTCAGGTTGTTTACCTAGCTTGACGGTAGTCGGACAAATAAATAACAACTACTAATACTGCTACTAGTATTTATTCAATCGATATTTTCTACATCACAGTATTTTTTTACAACTATAGCTATTTAGCCAAGAGAAAATATATAAACTAAAACTCTTGAAAATAATTATTCTCTTTATAAAATATAAAGAAACTATATGAATATAAAAACAAAAATTGTTATTCTAATATAGAATATATATATATACTTCAAAAAATCCAAAAATAATATTTTAACCATTAATATAAAGATAAAAACACATATTATTTATTTTTTGTTTTTATCTTTATATTAATGGTTAAAATATTAGTTTTTGATTTTTTAAAGTATATATAGGTATGTAGAGAGAGAATACACACGCGCCGCGCGAGCGCGCAGAACTGCCACTACAAAATTTCAAGAAAAAAATACGCGCCGAGATACGACGTTCTTCGTCCGCGCGCTGAGATACGACCTTGTTCCGCTCAGCCGTCGATATAGTCTTCAATGAGTTTAATAAGTGATTAAAATTTTAAGTCGATAAATAAAGTATTCCCTGAGAAAACGCAATCCGAAAATTTTTAAAACAAAATTTTTAACCTCAAATATCCTTTTTCATAATGGGCCGATTTTTTTGGGCAACGAACTCGATCTGAAGAAATATAAAAGCTACATCTGTGCCAAATTTCAGGACGATTGGATAATTCTTACTCTTGTTATCGTGCGACAACGAAAACGCAAATTTTTTCTAAAATAATTTTTTTTGTAAAAAACAAATGAAGATAATCTCTTGAAATTTTAATCAAATATAGTCTTCAATGAGTGTAATAAGTGGTTAAAATTTCAAGTCGATAAATGAAATATTCTTTGAGAAATTAATTTATGAAATATAAAAATGTTTTCCTTAATAAGAAATGACAGAGTCAAGATAATTTAAATATTAAATAAAGAAAATATAGGTAATTTAAATATTGTACCTTTCAAGAAAAGTTCATTATATTATGTAATAATGGCTGTAAGATATAAAAAAATATAAAAAACTAAAAATTCAAAATCGTTTTTTGGTTATAAAAAAAAGAAGAAAATCAATAAAAACTCAAATCCATCAGGGTACCGAGTTTTTTTGCTCGACGAAAATTGATCGATTCGTTTCCCAGATATAAAGAGTTTGCATATACACACACATACACCACACACATACATACATCCACGAAAAAAAATTTTCTCAAAATCAACAAATATCGACATATATCGCCTTAAAACACCTTTTTGAATATTTTTTGTCTCGAAAATGTTTTTCACCATTACAAAGCTACCTCTATAAGGAAGCAATATATATTCTGATAATCTGCTGTTATGCTTTATCTCCCTTTTAGGCCTTCTTAAATTGTTAGACAAGACGTCTTCTTTAAAATTTTCAGTTTTGAATACTTTTTGTTGAATTTCACTATAGTCACATCAATATTTGCATCACTATTATGAATAGTCTTGAGTGTCGCAGCATGAAAACGCTGCGAAAAATTCAAATTGACATTTTTCGGGACGTTTAAGATCACCCCACTTATTTTGTATAACTTGACCCCAAGGATAAAAAAATCTTTAAATATAGATATTTTATACATTGTAAAACTTACCGATCTATCTTTGGTGCGAAATCGTGAGTTTTTGTGTGTTCAAAACGATGAAAAAGTTGTTGTGAGTCCATTACGTCCCTGGTAATTTTGTACGCCGTTTCTGCAGATTACAAATTTTACAGAAACGGTCGGAAAATTCGACAAGGGGTCGTTAAAAATACAAAAAAAGGTCGTAGCCAATAAAAAAGGTTTGCCAAATATGTATTGTATCGAAAAATTATGCTCTACCTTACCGACAGATGAAGAAACCAATTTACAAAAAAGCTATTCGGGTTGTTTAAGATCGCCCCGCATGTACAACATAGACTCACTCTCCCCTATAGCGTCTGCTATCCGCGCGGGGAGTCCCGCCACCTGCAGACGTCGCAGCGACGAGACCAGCACTGAGGCGCGCGCTATCGCCCCCGGGTTGTGCATATTCCAGCGCATCGACGGCTGAATTTCTGAAATTGTCGTTGCCTATTACGCCTCGATAACAATGCTTCATTTTCGAGCATCTAGCCCGTTATTTGTCCTAATGAAAATTTAGATATACTGTTATCTCAATGATAACTGAAAAAATTCCACTGTTAAAATTATTTTTCTCTTTTTACCTATATTCATAATTAAAATAAAATTCTGTATTATATGTAGAATTCCTAAAGTAATATGCGATAAAAAATGAAACGATGCTTGTATAATCTGAAAGGTGTATGGGTCAACGTAAATATCACTGACACCATCACTGGGACCTCGACTTCCAATTTCTTTTATCTTCGCATGTCGCTATGTTGCTAGTTACTTTCCAACTCACCAAAGCACGCGCCGCGCAAGCCAGCACAATCTATTGTGTCAGAAATGAGCTTTAATATCGAGGAAACATTAACATATGCGATTACGAGGCGAGATGGGGGCCGTACGTATCCCGAAAAAGGTCCACCGATATCCTTTCCAACTATAATAACCATACACCTTCCTCGACCTGTGTCGTACCGGTGCGACCGTAAATTCACGTATATACGCGGGCGCGTGCGAGCCACTTTAGCCCGAGGTAATCTCTTTCGGTGGCGCTCTCGCGAGATTTACTCGCTCGCGTGCTGTAGCGCGTGCTGTAAAAGTCGATGTATAGTTTACAGCCGCCGCGGGAGAAGCACGAGGAGAAAGAGAGCGAAAGGTGTGTGCGCGCACACGCGGCCTGCTTTTTGCTCGATAAAGCGGTATATTAAAAAGGCTGCCTTAGTTGGATTATTTATCACGTGCGGTGCGTGCTCTCGATTATTATTACCCAGCCGGCTTTCGTGCGAAGTACTAAGTAGCCAAGGTGTACACGTTGCGTTGTAAGGGTAGCCGCGAGATATTTTGTAAGATAATGCTGAAGGGATTTTTCGTTTAATAGAAATTAAATGAAAGTTATTCATAACCATTAAAGCCTAGCCTTTTGAAAATAAATTATTATTTTTCAAAAATTATATAAAAAAAAAATCCAAAACTAAACTCGTAAATAAAGAATAAATAAACACAAATATGATATCATTCATGACACGAAACTACTTAATGCTTTGTTTCTTCCCTGGTAAGAATGTTAACGAAAAACTAGCTATTTGTCAATTATTAACATTATTGCTAATAACGAACATTGCTTGTATTTCAAAATTATATACCAATCCGAAATGAATTATATTATTTTTGCATTATTATTTTTTCTAAAAATCCTTCCATTTAATTAACACGTTAGCTATAAAATATGGTTAATTTTCTACCAGGGTTATAACTAATAAGATTTATAAATAATAATTCCAATGATATTTCGCTCTAACTTTCTTCTCTACCAAAACTGCATTACTTGCTTGCGAAAATACAGCGGATAATATCCTATACTACCCCAAGTCGCGGATACAAAACACAGCTCTCCTCGCGCGCGATGCGCAAAATTGCACTTAATCGGCAATTAAGCGTTTTCACGTCGAGCGTTCCTCGGAGTGATTTATTGGATCCATAATTAATCCGACGCCGGATTAGATAGCCGGGTGAGAGAGTGAGAGAGAAGTCCTCCTAATCAGAGCCGCGGGCGCGCGTATATATGTGCGGCGTGTCCGTCGACACAATGGGCCGAGACGACGACGAGTATAGGGCGCGAGCTTCTGGTCCTTCCGTGTACTCATGTACACTACACTAACATCCGAATACGTATATATGTATATACAGTGGGAGCACAGTTAGCGCTAAATTTAATTGCTAATACTTGCCAGTGTAGTGAATTCGTGCGCGCGTGTCGATTGCTCTCTAAATTCGAATAAGCAAAATTCACTTCAAATAAGTGAATATTCACTTATATACCAAGTGAATTTTCACTTACTCGATTTTAGAGGGTGGTTACCTAATAATTGTGGGATGACCGCAAGGCTGCCGATCGATTTCGTGGGAGTAATCCCTCGCTATTGAAGAATGGATCTAGATGTTTAGTTTTGTATTGATATCTGTTTTGTCGGCGATCGAAGTGTTAGGATCTTACGAGTGGAAATTTTCAATTTCTTTATTGCTTACACACTAGATAATGCAAATCAGAAAATGATTAACTAAATTGAGTTAATTTTCTAACATGGATACGAATAATATTTTAAATTTATAAAACATGAGTAGCAAATCATGAAAGTGATATTGAAATTAGAATCGATAAAACGAACTGTTTTAATAAATTTTAATAAGAGTGAGATTAAAATCACTTTTAATCTTGACGACGTACTCTTTTACAAGATACCTTCCATTGGAAAATTCAAAGAATTTTTTAATACTTTTATTTCTTTCTCGACGTTGCAAACAACAAGCCTCTGTATGCTATTAACCACTTGTACATACGCCAGCCTGTCTGCCTCGTTGTTGGAAAGGAATGCAGTAGTAGCCCTTACACTCGAGGACACGAACACGGGACTACATTATGGGCTTCGGATAACAGTTCGCGCGAATATAGCGTTAGGACGTGCTACCTTCATCTCGACAAATAGCCTGGTCATTTGCGCCAAGAGTCCTTAATCTCTGAAATCGTCGTTACCGCCATGAAAGTTAACTACCGTTTCTTTGATTTTCAAGTGAATGGGTTGTTTGTCTTTGTCCTTCATTGACTATGTAGAAATTAATTATATTTTGTCATAATATTGTTCAACTTTCAGACTGATAATTTTAATTTTATGTAATAATACACTTATATGTATAGAATTATACCTAAAAATATTATCTTGATTGACACATGCTTATATTATACATATCTATATAGTATAGATCGTTTATTTTCATTTCTTATTAAAGAGTAATTTAAAATTTATTCGATATACTTCTGTACTTAAAAAAGAATAATCAATGTAAATTGAGTTTCAAAGCCTCCAACCGAATATCTGTTGCAGTTAATGGCAAGTAGTCTAATTGTGTACATCAAAAAATTTCAAATGAGTTTCAATTAGTATTTAAAAGCTCGTGTCATATACTTTTCTCTTTGGAAATTGCATTAATCCAATTATTTTAATGAAATCTTTTTAAAATTCTATTTATGTCGTAATACTATAAAGAAAGCAAAGTGAAAAGTCATTACAAATAAATATAAAATTGACTTATATACATACTATAAGGTTAACATTATTTTTATAAAAAATAATGTAATTATGAAATGGACCTCCTTATATTTTGATGCGATCTTTCACAACAATGATTAATTCAAGATAAGGATTTCTTCCTCATGTACATAACTCAGAGGTAAATAAGAGCCTAATTAAATACGTTTAATTTCACTCAGGAATGCATGAAAGAAAAGTATCTGTTGTGATTGCCAATTCCTACTGTCCTCTTGCTGTATGTGTGCAGATGAGAGTTTTTAGTGCACTTTATGAACTGATCTATTGAATTTAGACACAGATTTGAGATTATTTGAGGTGTAAAACTCCTAATTGCGTAAAATAGCAATAAATTATTCAGTTAGAAATTTTAAGACTTTTTTATTAAATAATCTCTTGATATATTTGTAATTGATAGGCACGATTATTTGTTATTTATATGTAATAGAAGAGCTAAAGAAAAAAATTTACATCTTTAAAAATTATTTTAAACTTGCATACGTAAGGTGCAAGTTATATATTTGATAACATTTAATTATAAAATCAGTACGACATTTGTAGAATACTCTTAACCGATATAACATATGCGACATGATTCACGTCATTATTCTCTATGCCAATCCAATATACTTATCTACGATCAAAGATCGTCTGATTTTAGTCAGGACCCATGTACATATACCAATATTAATTGTCCAAGAAAAGGGACCAGTTCTTAGATACACAAAATATATGTGTTATTTATTTCGGCGAAATTACTCGCAAAGGATTGTATAATTATATCGATTGAATCAGGAACAAAAACCAGCTTATTCATTAATTGCCTTTCGAGATTATGTTGGAAAATACGAATGTTAATTTCTATTTAAAATATTGAATAATTCTCAGATTGAAAACTTCTGAACAATCGGTCATTGAACGACCTTCTTGATAAAATTTATCTGAATAAACGAATTAACTAAATAAACAGCACTCTCTCTATCTTTATTTATAGCCAATCATTTTTTTCGGCATCGCAAAACCTGCAGGTTGAGAAATTGGTACGGCTAAAAACTCGCATTACGACACTATAATCGCGCTTTTGCGTTGTAAATAAATGACTACTCGAGTTCTTCCACTCCCGACCATAATATACTTCACTACCTCACGACGCTTATCGTCGGTATTGCACATCCTGCGGGGCTCGACTCCAGAAAATCGGTATACTCTCGTATATATATACGCGCAGGCGGAACAGGTGCCGGCTATCGGCGAAACCAGCTGCCGGCGCGAGGTCGCGGCGGCGGCGGCGGTGGTCGATCGCCAGTTGGCCTCTCGCGATATCTAAAAAGCTCCCGGCTACGAGGGCAGATACACTTACGCATAACTCTCGCTTTTTTTTTTACTTTTCAGGTAAAATATTTCACCGGGACTACACGTGTTCCAGTCGGTTTGGCATGTATTGAATTTGCTTGATGGTTGAAATAATGAGGATCTGAAATGCCCAAGTGGTACAAGTATACGCGTATTTGCGGATTACTGTCGTTTTAAGTGAAAATAATTTATTTATTTTAATTTGTGGGTCTTAAATTAAGTGACATTGAATAAACTATAATGTAGAGGCAAATAAGTTTCTTATTATGCTATTTATGAATATTTAGTTTCTTTTTATTGTGCATCACAATTAAAGAATAGGTGAAGCACATTTTACAGCGCAGTTTTCATAAATATTAGAGAAATGTAGAGCAGCTCTTATCGCAGCAAGCGCCTTAATAAACTTCTTACCGTGGAAACTTACGAGACTTACAGCAGAGCATCGCTCAAGGCTCAAATCTACAATGACATTAACTCCGAAATCGTACAGCGAGACGCGCCGTCTTACAACGACGACATTTCTCACGCCCAGCGAGCACCGCGTCTCGCTCCTCTTCCTCATCCTTGCCATGCCCGATGTAAAAGCGCCATATCCTCATGGCGGACGATTCCTACGAAGTCGTCGTAGTCGTCGGCGAAAAGTGTCTTATCAAGCGGCTGGCAGGCGAATCCGAGCCTCGGCGCCTTCGAC
Organism: Torymus aiolomorphi; assembly: GCA_036365515.1. Taxonomy (NCBI): domain Eukaryota; kingdom Metazoa; phylum Arthropoda; class Insecta; order Hymenoptera; family Torymidae; genus Torymus; species Torymus aiolomorphi. The sequence continues at coordinate 73,895,289 of CM070874.1, read as the reverse complement.
AGATTTAGCCAGCCGTAGCGCAGCAAGAGGCTCTACGCCACGGTAATCGGATCGGCGCCCGGCAAAGCGCGAAGTCTGATCCGCGGATGCGCGCGTATATAGAGGTGATAAGTCGAGTCGCGGCATGACGCTGTCGGTGACAGAAAGCGCGAATGAGAGGGAAAGGGAGAACGAGAGAGAAGAGCGGTGGAGGAGGAGGAAAAGGGGGTTTCGACGAGATGATGAAGTTTGGCGTATGCGAGTGGATTTGGAGTTGTGCTTATGGTTTTTCAAAGTTATTATAGTGCGTGATAATTTTTTTGCAGGATGATTTTTTTGATAAATGTAAGTCCAAAAATATAGCTAGTATAAGTTGTCTCTAATTTTGTTCAAACAAGGGGGTCAATAAGAAAACAATCGTTTTTTCGATAGACGTAAACTTTTCCACAATGACCATAATTCCTCACTGGTAGAAATTGTCTCTATCGAAAGTAGCTAGGAAATTAATAAATAGGTAGTAAAAATAGCTAATTTCTGGATAGTCATGAAACGATTTTTCCGGTAATATTCTCTATTTAATCGAGATAAGGTAGCATAAGCGATGAGTATCGTACCAAGCGGGGGAACCTGATGGTCCTAATAAAATTATGATGCTAATTTTCTGCAAATTTTCGTCACGAATATGCATAATCACTTAACAATGATAAGTGGAATAAACACATTAATGTTGACATCTACACATGCACGCCGGGGTATGTCGCATGTAAAGCAGCATAATTTTCACGATTTTTTTATAGACAACACTAATTTTTCGCAGTCTCGTGTAAATCTGCGTGAAATAAGCTGCAACTTCATAGTTTTATTTTTAAGAACTAAAATTTTAGAACTGAGTAAGACACGCTGGACTGATGACGGGGAATGATAGTTCCATAAGGACTATGGAAAAATGACACTATTGCTTCCTCCTAGAGGAAGCTTTGTGATAGTAAAAAAAAAAGTTTATGAGATAATGTGTTAGAAATGTTATTTAGCAAATTTGGAATCGAAATACACTATTTTTAGAAAATGTCCGTATGGATGGATGTGTGTGTGTGTGTGTGTGTGTGTGTGTGTGTGTGTGTGTGTGTGTGTGTGTCGGTACACGCTGATATCTCATGATCTACTCGACCGATTTTAACGGGAGAGTGATCATTTTTTTAGATTTTGCTTCCACAATTGGGGTCAATATTCTATTTTTGTAAAATTTAATTTTTTTTTTTATAGCCATTTTTTAATTTTCAAAATTTTTATTTTCGATTTTTTAAATATTTAGAACAAATATTGTTTATATATCATGAATTCTCTATATGTAGGATAAAATTATCTACAATTTAAAAAAAATAAAAAGGCGGTAGCTATATTCCGTCGTAAGTTATTGATGAAAACGTAATTTTTTGTAAATAGGTTATATTTCGAAATTAAAAAAAGATATTAACATGAATATTTTTTTGGTTATAAAGGATATTAAGTACTATAACCTACTAAATTTTTAGGTTTTTTTATTGATTATTTTTTGAGAAAAAAAATAATTTATAAAAAAAAGTGATTTTTTTTGTCGTTCAATAACTATAGTAAAATTGACTTAATTACTTTGAAATTCTTAGTAGGGGTAGATTTTGTATACCAATCGAGTGAGTTCTTTGGGCAAAAGGATTGATCCATAAATTTTGGAGATATTTGAGGTTAAAATTTTTTTCAAATTTTTTAAAATCGTAATTTCTCGAGAACGGCTCTATGTATCTAAATGGGGTGGGTGGCATTCGAAAGAGAATAAAATTACCTATATTTTATAAAAAAATTAATTCTCTAGCTATCACGGTTCTTTTGTTATTAACAAAAACGTAAAAATTGAAAAATGAAAAAAAATGAGTTTTATATTTTCAACTATTACAAGAGTAAAATTGTATTATTCGCTTCAAAATTCATTGTAGAGGTATATTATTGATAGTTCTCGGATGAGTTCTTTTGGCAAAGTGATTGGTTCATAAATTTCAGAGATATTTGAGGTTAAAATTTTTCTAGACATTTTTAAAATGTATTTCTTGAGGATGGCTCTGTGTATCTGAATGGGATGGGTAGCATTTGAAAGAGAATTAAAATATTTATATTTTCTAAAAAGAAAAATTTTTTAGTTATCACGGTTTTTTATTATTAACAAAAATGTAAATCTTGAAAAATTGATAAATGAAAAAAAAAATCTGTCTTTATCAAATTTTTTAAAATACATCCTCTCACATTATAACAGCCTTTCCACATAACGCATTCAATATAACACGTTCAATGTTCAACGTAACACGAAAAGAAATTTGTTGTCCGACATCTACCAATTTCATACTCAGTGCCGCATGTGCGTTATGTCTCCCATACAATAATTTTTCTTGTAAACACAATCAAAGAACAACTTTAGAATATTTTTTTTATTTCGAACCAATGTACGACGAGAAGCCGTTAACAGTGGACTTGAAGAAGAAAAATTTGATGAAGAATAGAACTTGAAGAAGATTGTTTTCCATTCATATAAGAATTGAAATCACAAGTTAATATTCCATAAAATTTTTCCAATTTTTTTCGTGAAAAATTTAGTTTTCGAATTTTAATTTAATAAAAGGAATCAAAAAATTATTTTGAGGAAGCTACGTGCCAATGAATTGGCAGCGGTTTTTTTTGTCGATAATCAGTTGGGCGACTTAAATATTTCTTTTTTGTAATAGTCACTATGTAACTTCGACAGTATAGTCTAATTTTTGTATGATTTTTTAGTATTTTAGAAAAGTCGCTCATGCTACCATAAGATAACCTGAAAATGTTTTTATTAAATTTTCCCTGTAATTTGATCATGTATTTAAAAATAAATATAAAAAAAAGATAGCTAACGAAAATGTAAACACGAATTGTTGGTATTTAATTCGTTTATAGTACTGTTTAGGGGATACGATTCTGTCTTTCTCACTCCTTCTTATTTTTATTCTTTATATTTATCCTATTATTCTGTCTATTAAATGGTGAATATGATCGGAAAAATCGTTTCATCTATGGATAGAAATGGTCAAGAAAAGTGTCTACTTTTTGACGATTATTGGTGAAACTATTTATTAGGCAAATAATGGAATCGATTTACACCAGGGCATAAAATTTTGTATTTCTTAAACATATTTTATATAGTCGGTCTCGCAATATCGCACAGTTTTACGTCGATATTCCGTTCCATTTGACAAATTGATGTCGTAATATACTGTTGCAGCAAAGTGCCAAGAAAAAGTAATTGACCTTGTTTACGCACTACGCGACACGGAAAAGGACTTCGAATGTCTAAAAACCTCACGAGTCTTCCTTGCGTTTACATAAAACTGACACTTATATCGCAAAAATTGAAACTCTTCTGTCACGATGTGACTGACTCTAATTAATATTAGTTGCAAAATCCAACGATGACGATCTCGCAAAAACCGACATGTCATATGCGTGATACTCGCCGCAGAGCAAAAACTGCATCGAAAATCGAGCGATAATGATTCAGACCTCGCATTAGCATCTCTCACGCGGAAAACTCGATCTCGCGGATGATTTATGTGAGCGACGCGTGTGTACAAAATGGCCGAGGGATTGAATTAGCGCGAGGAAGTATTATTACGTACAGCTCGAAAACGCGTGTCTGCGGAGGGCGCGGCGAGAAATAATAATTGAAGATGCGCCGCGATAACTGCGCCGCACTGTTCCGGCCGATAAATATGCGCGCGGGCGTCGGCAGATGTATGTCTTCCGGAAACATTTCTCGCGGTAGGACGTACATGAGCCTCGTTTCCACGAAATTCCTCGTTCCGGTCGCCACGCTCCCCTATAGCTATTCTTTTCTTGCCTTAGGTATATGGTGGCAGCAGTTCTACGTTGGTGTAAGAGGTAAGGGGAGAGAGGGAAGGACTCGCAATTTAGATAATTAGACGTTTACGTGGATTTACATGAGACGGTGCTTTTGTACGGCGCTTTACAGCCGTCGGAATCAAAACCTTCTAGACGAATGAAAATATGTCGTTGCTGAGGCAAAAAATGCGCAGATAAGCAAGAAAATATTGTAAAAAGTATAAGAAAAAGGAAGTGATGGCAGGTATTGCGTGTCAAGATGTGCTTAAATTAATTGCAATAAAAAGCACGTTATAATCTCATAACTGTCTATAATTAGACTTCAAACTATATGCTATTGACTCGTGAAATTATCGCATAACAATTATACTCAGCAAAAAGCATCACAAAAAAAAAACCGCTGCCAATTCATTGGCACGTAGCTTCCTCAAACTTAATTTACTGATTCCTTTAATTAATTTTTAATTCCAATATTTAAAATTTAATACTTCAGAAAGACAGAAATAACAAAACTCCAACATAATTTATTCAAATTTTTATAGATTATATAGATTCTGACCAACCACCATGATCATTTCTGACCAATCACCAAAGCTCAATGACTGTCATTTTTGTATTCATGGATTGTAAATTATATCTATTAGTTATTGACAAGTTGTTGTAAAAATGACCGTCATGTAAACAATGTCGGTAATTTTTATATTTATGTATTGTAAATTATGACTATCAATGACGATAAAGTTTTTGTCAAAATTACTTTAAAGTTAGAAAATTTTGTCAAACGATCATTCCACATTAATGCCCAACTTTTTACGTAATTTTCATCTCGTAAGAGATAGATGAAATTATACATTTTCATATAAAATTAAAATTTGAAAAATAAATTTTTCACGAAAAAAATTGGAAAAATTTTATGGAAAATATTAACTTGTAATTTTTTCATGGCCAATTTATATTCAGTGGTAGAAATGTACCCATTCTGCACCACTACCACTGAGTATGAAATTGGTAGATGTCGGACAACAAATTTATTTTCGTGTTACGTTGAACATTGAACGTGTTATATTGAATGCGTTATGTGGAAAGGCTGTTATAATGTGAGGGGATGTATTTTAAAAAATTTGATAAAGACAGATTTTTGTTTTCATTTTTCATTTTTTCAAGTTTTACATTTTTGTTAATAATAAAAAACCGCGATAACTAAAAAATTTTTCTTTTTAGAAAATATAAATATTTTAATTCTCTTTCAAATGCTACCCATCCCATTCAGATACATAGAGCCATCCTCAAGAAATAGATTTTAAAAATGTCTAGAAAAATTTTAACCTCAAATATCTCTGAAATTTATGAACCAATCACTTTGCCAAAAAAACTCATCCGAGAACTATCAATAATATACCTCTACAATGAATTTTGAAGCGAATAAGACAATTTTACTCTTGTAATAGTTGAACATATAAAACTCATTTTTTTTCATTTTTCAATTTTTACGTTTTTGTTAATAACAAAAGAACCGTGATAGCTAGAGAATTAATTTTTTTAGAAAATATAGGTAATTTTATTCTCTTTCGAATGCCACCCACCCCATTTAGATACATAGAGCCGTTCTCGAGAAATTACGATTTTAAAAAATTTGAAAAAAATTTTAACCTCAAATATCTCCAAAATTTATGGATCAATCCTTTTGCCCAAAGAACTCACTCGATTGGTATACAAAATCTACCCCTACTAAGAATTTCAAAGTGATTAAGCTAATTTTACTATAGTTATTGAACGACAAAAAATCACTTTTTTTTATAAATTATTTTTTTTCTCAAAAAATAATGAATAAAAAAACCTAAAAATTTAGTAAGATATAATACTTAATATCCTTTATAACCAAAAAAATATTCATGTTAATATCTTTTTTTAATTTCGAAATATAACCTATTTACAAAAAATTACGTTTTCATCAATAACTTATGACGAAATATAGCTACCGACTTTTTTTTTTTAAATTGTAGATAATTTTATCCTACATACAGAGAATTCATGATATATAAACAATATTTGTTCTAAGTATTAAAAAAATCGAAAAAAAAATTTTGAAAATTAAAAAATGGCTATAAAAAAAAAATTAAATTTTATAAAAATAGAATATTGACCCCAATTGTGGAAGCAAAATCTAAAAAAATGATCACTCTCCCGTTAAAATCAGTCGAGTAGATCATGAGATGTCAGCGTATACGGACACACACACACACACACACACACACACACACACACACACACACACACACACACACACACACACACATCCATACGGACATTTTCTAAAAATAGTGTATTTCGATTCCAAATTTGCTAAATAACATTTCTAACACATTATCTCATAAACTTTTTTTTTTACTATCACAAAGCTTCCTCTAGGAGGAAGCAATATAAGAATAAAATTGAAACTGAATTAAAACCTCATTGTACGTCGCAGTGAGTCTTAATCTGAGCCAAACCTTTCTTCACGTCGCTTTCTCTCTCTTGCTTATATATACATATATATCCTTCTCTCCTTCCAGTCTCGATACATGCAAGTTCTTTCATTAAAAATTACCGCGAAGCTCTAGCCTCATTGTCTTAGTCTCTTTCTCCCTCCCATCGTGCGCATAATTAACGAAACACGCGCGAAAGCGGCCGGAACTGACCACGAAAAAGGTTCCACCCTCTTCATACAAATCCATCCCTCTCTTTTTTTGCTTCCATGCATATACCAGCGCACGCATGATGTACACAGAGACTCACGTACAGCCGATCATTACGGCGGCATTTAATAGCACGCGCGCAGCCAGAGAGGACAATGCCACAGACGTCGTCGCCGCGCGCGAAGAGACAAAACCCCAGGCGACACTCGGCCTGAATGAGCCATTACGCGAAATATATATATAATTATCGCGCGCGCGGCAAATAGTCGGCGAAACAATGGCGAGGAGAGAGAACGAGAGAGGGAGAGAGTGAAAAGAAAGAAGCCTGTTCGGGGGTGCGAAAACTCGTGTGTGTGCACGCGTCTGCTAGCGCGCGTAGCTTTGTCGAGTACCGGAAACTCGATGGAGTATCGTGTTCGTCTCTCCCTTGCCTGTGCCCCTCAGATACCAGCCAGTGATTATTATTATTTAGCGCGTATATTCGCTCTCGAATTGATGCCAGCGTATATGAGTGCACGTGTGTATGGGTTGGAACTGTTAATTTTAACGCGAGTGTGTGTATATAAGAAAAATGTGGAACGTGCAGTTTTTGCGCCGGAAATAAAGAATTCCGCGGCTTTTAATTAGGACCGACGAGGCTGGCGAGATGAAAATTCGCGCGGTGACTCGGTGTAATTAACACTCGAGTTTGTGATGCAAGCGCGATTTGTTTGAAAGGGCCGTAGAGGTGCTTTTTTCCTGCCTCGAGTGCGTAACAAGCGTTGAAAATTGCGGAAAAATGTGTAATTGCTCGTAATATTGAAGCCTTAATTAATTACTCGCGAAGAATATATAATCGGGGTGGCGATGTTTTAATTAATTAAGCGGAGTGATTGAACGTGTTCGCATCAGTGATATATTCATTTTTTGAGTGTGATGAAAATTATTTTATACCCACAATGATATTCTAGCCTCGCATATCAAATCAAAAGATTATATAGATAAATCAATATATAAGTAGAGCTACGTTAACGTTATGTATTTATTAATAGATAAGAAAAATTTTGTGTTACATATTGTATATGTCTTTATCTCTCGGTAGAATCGAAAATTTATTAATTACTATATCGCAATTAGCAGCCGATATTTCTGAATTCCAGTAAACGAACGACTTAATAACAATCTACTCCCTCCTTCCTCCGTAATAAAATTTCCACGAATTCGCCAAGTCACACACACTCTTCCCTCTAATTGCAAAAGTCGCCGCGCCGTCACTCGCCTCGCGGCACCCATCAATTATACTAATTCACTATTTCGTAGCAGCAGATCGGGCCGCGGCACTTTAAAATAAAGTCTCTCTCCCTTTCTCTCTCGCACGCGCGACACTCTCTCGGCAATCAATCATCTCTCTCACCGAGATTTTACGCCCGTAACTTTGAAAATTAAAGGCGCGCACCTCCGCACCCCCACCTCTCGAATTAATTACGCCGTCGGCGACGAGGATATTTTCTCTCTCCCTCCAGCTCGTTAAATGGGCAGATTGTTCGTTTGTCGCGCGAGCGCGCGAAACAAATAATATCCTGGCGGCATTGGGCGAGGCGAGAAGTGTGAAAGGCCATGACATAGGGCGTCGTCGTCGTCGTCGTATCGACGCGTCGTCCTCGAGGGTGAGTCTTGGAGAGAGGGAAAAAAAGAACGAGGAGGGTGTCTTCGCTCGCCCGAGGGAGGACGGATAACGAGGCGGCGAGGAGTCATTAGCGCGCGGCTGAAGAAAAAAAAGGGAGAGGGCTGTGTGTCGCGCGTGTGTCTGTACGCCCGTATTTGTAAGTATTTGAAATGACGCAAGCGCGCGTGGGAGAGAGAGGGAGAGGAGCGATGAAGGTGTGTGTTTTGTTGTTTTCACAGAGGCAGGGAAAATTATCGGTGTTTAATGAAGATTGAAGAACTTATTAATGATAAAAGGGGGGAACGCTGGAGACAGTGGGGTTTTGGAATATCGAATTAATGGGGAGGGTGAAATAATTGTTTGCTTGGCGTAAGGTGTAAATAGTTATTCGTTTGAATTTTAACTAATAGGGGTTGTGGGTTCTACATAGTTTATGAATTTTTAGATTTTCATTGTTTGTTGTTTATTTTTGATTAATAATACGTGTTGATAGATACTAATTTTGAACTAATCAGTTCTCTCTGATTAACAGGAAGTCATTCAATTTTCAACCGTTGTACGAAAAGATTCTGTTGACAAAGTACAAAGATAGGATATAAAAATTGATTAATTATATAATGCTATTGTTTAACGATCAAGATAACACAATGACAAGATTCTTTCCAAATTTCGTCCAAAATACACTTAAAAAGCGTCGACCAAATTAGGGAGCGAATAAACCCAGCATCACCACGTTCACACTTAACCAGCCCGCAGTAAACGAAAATTAACCTTAAACATTGACGCTTCGTTTGTCTACAAGCCACTTCCATCCTTCCTCCTGCCTCGAAAATGCAAACGACCACCTCGCACACGCCCCCAGGCCGTTCTCCCATGCACGCACGTAAGAAACAATTACCCGGCGAATCGCGAAATTACGGTGGTCCAGGCCGTAAAGCCATAAACTCGCGCGCGCGCAAGGCCATCGTAAAAGCGGCAGCGGCAGCTTTATCGCGCGCACCGCCGTGCTGTATGATTGATAATGAATCGCGGCCGGCTCGTAAACTCACGGGAGGTCCGCTGCGGATTTTCGGCGCCGCGTGCACGCGCAGGTAATTGATCTTGCCTCGTTAGGCCATAGTATGTGTGTGAGGCTTTGAAATTTCGCTGGAAAGTTGGGTTTGGCTGGTGTTGTCGAATTTGTTTATTCATATTGCTTTGAGAATTTTCTTCATTAACTTAATTCATATGTTTTTAATGTTATCTTGTATAGGTTTATGGGAATGAAGAATTTTTTTTTTTTTTAATTTTGGTGAAAAGACAATTCTTGTATAACTAACCTGAGTAAAGAACAAAAATAATACACGATATTCATGTAATGAATATTATATTGCATTTATATAATTGATCTTGTGCTTTGCATAAAATTCGCAAACATACTATTGCACGCGGACGATGTCAAAGTATTTTCAATTGTAAAGTCGCCCAATGATCGGTAAAATTGCAGGCCAATGTTACGGAAGTTTCAACGAGGTCGAATGAAAGCGGACTATCTCTATCAAGTGGAATTTCACTCTTGCGGGTCGATACTAAGGCAATTTCATAAGGAATTAACGATATCAAAATCTGTAAAGATATACCACTGGTTTATAATCTAACATGTGAACAAGACCAACTAGTTATTAATTTTCAATAATGTAAATGTAAAATTAATTATAGTAGCTTGTGCTTCGCAATTTTCTGTCATAAATAGAACAGCAACAATAGACCAACATTAACAACAACACGCGCTATTAACGAACGCCATAGTTCAGGCCAGCCGAAAACACTGCGGCTTACACGCACATCGCTACGCGAGATTCGCGCGCAAATGAGATTGCCGACGATAAAGAGCCGAGGCGATGAATTATTATTGTATATAACAGCACCAGGCTCGGCGGATCAATTAACTTTTGAGCGATGGCAGCCCAATCAGCAGCTTTGCTCGCGAGTAGTATCAGCCCCCGCGTTCTCGACGAGAATTTTGCCAACGGGGCCATATAGGACGAGCGATTGTTTTCAGCCGCAGGGTAATTTTGAGCGCTATATCGGCATTGTTATCCAGCGTGCCCGCTGGATTGGATCGTGTACTAGAGGCAATTTCGTACGGGTAATATGCTCTAGCGGTGCTTATAGGGTGGGTTGTATTTTTATAGTACGGCAAGAATATCTTTACAGTAATATTTTGATACAATTAGGAATTCAATTGTATGAAGATTGCCAACTATTTTTTACTTATTTTCTTGATCATATGGGAAATTTTTAAACCAACGAAAATTATGAAGATTGGTTGATATTATTAACCTTGAAAACATTATTAAGCTTTTGTTATATTTATGCTATTTTTACACGATTTTATACTCATACTTCGCCACAAGTACTAAAAATATTCCATAAATATGTACTAAATTTTAATGTACTGATGTATATAATTTCAATGAAAACGATACACCTATCAACATCAAGAGAGTAAGACTCAGAAATTCTTTTCACACGTTAAAATAAAATTCGATACGATTCCGTCCGAACTGCCAGTACAACCCGTCTAAACCACTATATCCTCCCTCAAATAAAAAAAAAATCTTACACGCATCTCGCCGCATTTTTTCTTGCGCTTATCCAGTGCGATCCACTCGACAACTCCGCAAACGAGGGCATCACATACGCACTTCTCGGGGCAACACCAGCGCGAGGAACACGCGCGTATACACGCGTTTCTACCCACGGCAACAAGGTAAAACCCGTAATTACAGCGTACGCCGTAATTGCTGCGATGAAACGTCCACGCGCACGCGCTCGGGAATCCGACGCGCGTACGTGCGTTCGATCCGATCGTCCGCGGACATCAGCTGTGCAGTGTAATATACGTATACGCTTCGACGAACGAACCGCCGATCATTTGTCGTCGTCGATATAGGCCTTTTTTGCTCGCGACGCGTTATACAAGTGGCAGACAAACAGATCCATAAATTCGCTCCGATGCGCGGGAATGCTTTCGTTCGGTCTGGAATGCAATTCCTGGGAAGTCCTGGGACGTTTAGTACGAGTCGGTGATTAGTGACATTAGTCACTAGCGTATATATGTGGGATGCCAGCAAAACATTGATACTTCATATCAAAGTTATCATAAAGAATGAATTTTTAGCATGGGCCTGGATTAGAAATTGTTTGAACCGTTTATATTTACAGTTATATTTACTAAAAGCTTAAAAAGTGTTTTTTATACAACAAAGAAATTAGTTTAATAGCATTCTTGGTTTATTTCTTCATTTCCCATTACAATAAATGAAATGTATATTACCCTACTAAATTATATTTATTATAAACAATTACACTGCATTATTAACAATGTAATTGATTAAATTTTTCTGTTTTTATGTATTTGAAATTCTATGGCATATTTTATGTATCATCTTTAAGTAAATTCACAAAAGTCGTTACAGCAAGAAGTACAAACTATAATAACATCTTGGAAACCGTCTGTACGAAGCTGTAGCCTACTTCGATTAAGACACCTCGGAAAATCCTCTAACTACATCTTTAACCCAGCGGACAGCTCTCTTTCTCGCCACATTTCCAGCCATCTACACGGAAAGAAAAGTGGAGTTTATATATACAAACCGAGAGAGAAGTATGCGCGCTCTCTCGTGATGTAAGATCAGTGACGAGTTAAAAACCGCCAATCATCCCAGTCAAAATATTTATTTGCATTACACGGAATTAAGTTGTAATGCAATAATTTGCGGTTTCGCTTGGCGCTCTAGCGCTCTCTCTCTCTCTTTCTCTCTCTCTCTCTCCACCTCCGCGAGCATATTGATATAGGCGACCGAGAAAGGTGGGCGGAGGACCACTTTTCGCGTCCGCGCGAAATTGGCCGAACAGATCTCTCTCTCGCTCTCTCTCTCTCTAAGACGTTGGCAACCGCTCATTATACAGGACGAGAGAAGGAAAGAGAGGGATAGTCGTGAACCCCGTTATTAAAGTTGTTTCTCACTTTTATGAAACAAAGAAGCTCGAATAAAGCGATAAAATACATCGCCGCCGCGCGTGTCGGCCATTACACGGCATTAACGCGATGAATTAACCGTCGAAACGACGACGACGACGACGACGATGGCGGCGGCGTCGCTACGTCATGAATTTTCATTGGACTATGAAAACGGTTATATGCACAGGCGGCGATCGTGGCACATTTCGCGCCGCCGCCACCGTCGCCGTCGTACCCGTCTCTAAATATTTATAAATGCCGCCTATAGACACCTTCGCTAAGTGTATAATCATGGAGGTTTATGATGCGGGAGAAGAGTTGTTTCGCGGCTGATGTGATGATTTAAGTACTGGCGGTGGTGTCCTCATTGTCAGTCAATCGCTTTCGTTAAACTGTCTTCAACTGAATCTTATTAAGGTAGAGCGTATTTGATTATTTTGTTGATTTTAGAAAGTTTTCATAACAATTACAAGGGAGAATTAAAATTTCCTAAAATATTTTCAATATTTTTATACCACTGTAACCTATATTTTTTTAGGGAGTACATGTAATAACTTTTAGGAGTATAAATAATGTACAACACTCATATTACATTTTTACGTATAGGAGGGATCGTATACTGAATATTTTTTTTTAATTTAATTTTTTCATCTATTGGTAAAGTAGACAAATTTTTCGATACAATATATATTTGGTAAACCTTTTTGATTGGCGACGGCCTTTTTTGAATTTTTAACGTCCACTTGTCGAATTTTCCGCCCTTTTCTGTAAAATTTGTGGCCTGCAGAAACAGCGTACAAAATTACTAGGGACGCAACGGACTCACATCAGCTTTTTCATCATTTTGAACACACAAAAACTGACAATTTTTAAATTTACAATTTTGCTTCAAAATTTTTAATTCTGTTTAATTAAAGCTATAAATAAGTCCAGTAAGTAATGAAAATAGGTTACATAGCTTTGCTTTATTTTTATTAATGGATTTAAGTGATTTTAAATGAATGTCCAAGTTGACCCCGCGCCGTGTACTGTGTACAACTTGACCCCTACTGAGGGGTGAAGTTGTACAAAGCGTTTTTTTTTTTAATGTCAAAGTAATAATATTAATTTCTATCCTCCGACCGGAAAGCGCCAACTTCCTGGCCGCTGCGCGAAACGAAGTTGCCGCTTATTTTACTGGCCTAGGTATGTAATATACTATTAATGATATAATCATACAACAAAATTTATACCGCCCCACTCTCCCCTATACATTTAATAATATAGAAATAACAGGTTCTTTCTGTAAAACTCGATATGAGCCTCGATTTTATCATTGTATCTTAATTTATTTTTATGAAAATTTGAATGTTAATTTCGAAGAAATCACTTTTATATAGCCGTTACATGACAAATAAATCTTATAAATCCTTAAATTAATTTTTAAGTCAAAAAGTACATGAAGTACGCAAAATCTATAATAAATGCATTAATTTTTTTAATTTCCTGTCTCAGCAATATTTTCATCATCTTTTTGGAGCGCCTAAGCTGAAAAAGTTTAGGAAGATTCGGGCTTTGCATAATCGCCATCTGTCTCTACCTAGCGCGAAACAAACTTTTCGTTCCTGTGAAAACTTTTCCGACACCCTTTTTCCTCCTCTTCTTTTGTCCCTTATTCTCTTACGGCCTTCACCACGCCGACATATAAAGCCGCCGTCGATGATGTGACCAGCGCGAGCGTCGTTAATTACAGCGTTCCCTGGGCTTCGACGAAGTGCTGATAATAAAAAGTTGCATCGTCGTCGTCTCGAAAACAAAGCGCGCAAAGTTTCTAATATCATCAACGTGAAAAAAAATGGATGGTCGAGAATAATAAACGTTCTGAAAAACGAAAAGATATAGTACGATTAATATATCAAATTGCATGGTAAAAATGTCAATTACAACCTTCCATTAACATTATTATTACATTGGAACAATACGCACTCGTTCTTACTTGGTATTGATTCTTAAAATGCTGTATTTAAAAAAACGTCAAAAAATGAAAGTAAATATCCAGTATGGGAGACCGGGGCGTATTGGATGCAGGGGTAAGTTAGTGCAGTGTTAATAACTTCCCCTATTAGCAGCATTTGGCAATACTATATGTCGATACCAGCGTTATGCAATAGTATCGTACGTAAGTGCTAAGATTATCATATAGTCAATACATCATTTGTTGTGATAAGAAATAAGTTTGAATTTTTACATAGCTAGTGTAAAATAACAATTATTTGTTATATAAATGTTAATTTATAGAGCTTACTTTTAGCTTTTATTTCATACATATCATATTTTCGAAAATGTAATTAACATATGCATAAATTATGTTTGAAATTATGACCAACCCTCGGAGCAATTTGGCGCACTTTTTCCGGGAAATTGGCCTGGGTTAAATACAATGAGTCATTTTACGAAAGTCTTTTTAGCATATGAAAAGTGTAATAAATAAAAAAAAATACTTTTTGTAACAATTGTATCAACTACGATTCGTAAAAAGATAATTTTGTTTTTTATGTATTTTGTTTTGTTCTATTATAAAAATTGTATTGATTTATTTATCATGCGGAAATGTACATTTGATATGAAATATAAACATGCACTTAAAGTATGTTTAAAATTATTTAAATTTAAATAAAAAATAATCATAATAAATCTGTTGGGTCAATGATTTGTCTCAAACTTCTTGTTAGTCAACCTGCCGCAACCTAAGAGCCAACAAGTCCCGGAGTAGGGGCGAATTGGCGCTAGAAAGAGATGATAAAAATATATTTCTATTTTTAAAACACCTTGTTTTAAATTTAAGATAAAAATTGTAGAATACTACTTAGGATAACATCTTTAAATAGCAATGTTAGATTTTTCAAAAAACATAATTAGGAATTAGAAAAAAAAGTATTATAAAAAAGTGTGCCTATTCGCCCCGGTCTCCCCTACTAAGATTTTAGTACACTAAATCTAATATTGCTCGAAAATATCTGACTATAGCTACTGTAAAAATCATAACAAACAGCTTTTAAACGTGAATGTGAAAATACCTCAGATTCTCAAAAGATATATTTTAATACCAAGTTTCTCGATTCGTCAATACGCCACGTAGCGTCCGCGTGATAAAACAAATATTTCTCAAAAACTCGAATTAAACATAACAATTCCACATCAGAACATCAATAATATGACTTCTACGCCATGTTTTTCGCCTCCTGGCATCGTGAACTGTACCTTAGAACCGGGTATATCGCACTAAACCGTAGCGACATAGCTGAACGGCGCGACAAGGCACGCGACAAATACGAACGTGCGCATACGTAGTCATAACGCACGTATTTCTCTCGCCAAGGGTGTGCCGACGGCGTATAGGCCTTCCTTGCGAGGATGTAACGTGCGCTCTATACGCCTAATGCGCGTTTCGTGTCGTAGGGAGAGAGAGAGATAGAGAGAGAGAGAGAGCGCACGCGACGGGCGGACAAGTGCGAGGAACAGCACGCGGCGGCGGATCACTTTTTTATAGCCCGCCGTTCTTGAAAAAGAAGGAAAAAGGGAAACATGGGTTTTTATAGGCATCGGAAGGTGCGGGTGGTGAGAGGCTCAAAATGGGGTGAGTGTCTGAAACGAGCGGTGAGGATTTCTTTGTTATGCGTATTTTCTAGTTGTCGGTGTATACTTTGCTATTAAAATTGTATAGGTAACATTGACAGATGTTCTTGAAATTTAAAATAATATTATAAATTTTTCAGTTGAGTAATCTTGCATATAGCGGGATTATATGTGCATTCTTTACGTTTGTTTTACATAATTTCATTTAGAAAAATTTAAATAGAGAAAAAACCCGCCCAACAATGCATAATTTATGAACGTCGAGGAGAAACGCGGCAAAGAAATGGAAACCAACGTCCCTATCAAACATGTCGAAGCGAGCTACATATAGGGAATGAAATAGAGGAGAGCCGGGGCATGAATTGAGTGACGAGGGATGCAGGACACGTGTTTCCAGGAACGTCGCCATCGACGACGACCTGTCGTCGCCTTCTTACAAGCGAATAACGTTCCCGCCGGCGCACTTCTTGTCGCTCGCTCGTGCACATGCATACATATATATGCGCGCACGCGCGAGAGATGCGTCGCGTCGGGGTCGTCGATAAACGAGGAGAGAATTGAGACGTGCCAGAGTGCGTTAAGTGCTAACTCACGTAGTCGCGGTGAACAGGCGGCGTCGAGATGGGGAGCGGGGTTTTTTTTCTGCATTATTTAGAGGATGGCGAGTTTTTGTAATGTGGGAAATGTGCGCTGTAAAATTGTAGACGTTTATTTTGTTGAACAGTGGTGGGGTAATTGTCAAGGGGTAAGAAAGATATTTATTATGGTCATTTACAATTGCGGGAAGTTTTCAGACAAACGTTAAAGGTTAAATGATGTTTCTTAGAAGCTATTGATCAGAGAAGTTTATAAAATAATAGAGAGAAATTAATATTGTTAGCGAACAATTCCGGCATTAGAAGTAGCGAACATAAAGCTTTAAAGAGGATTTTTATCTTGATTCGTTTTCATAATTCGTTCGAAATATGAACGACATTAGTTATATAGCAAAATTATAATGATACCAAATAACGATGAATGTAGATTACAAGCAAAGCATTCATGACAATCCATAAAGCCATAATTAAAATGAACTAGACATCTGATACAGTTTCCAACCCGCTTCATAATTATACCGCTTCAATCGAACAGTACCAAAAAAAACAAATCAAACGCAGATACTCCCTCGCGCCGATCCAATTATCGTCCGCGAGCATTTCGCTTTCTTTCGTCCTCTCTCATCGTAGTCCGACATCCCTTCTGCGCAGCTCACCTCCTCCTCCTCCTTCCACCTCGGCGAGACCGCAGTAGCAAAGGAAAAGCAGCAGCAGCAGCTGCATAGAAAGAGCGAAGAAGTCACACTCGCGCAAAGACAAGGCTCTGCGTCTCCCTACCTCCCTCCGTCCGACTAAAAGCGAACGTGAGCTGTATCGCCAACCGCGGCTTTAATAAACCCCCTCTGGATTCCCGGCGTGCGCCATTGTCGGCAAGGAGCGCGCGCGCTCGCAACCCCCTCAAGGTGGATCTCTCTCTCTCTCTCTCTCTCTCTCTCTCTCTCTTACTCGCTTTCTTAGATTTGCCCCCGCGCAAGCGAGCGAGCGAGCGACTCAATATCCCCCTTTGTTCGGGGCGCGAGAGGATGTCGCGCGTCGAGCGAAAAGGCGTATCTGTACCCGGAGAGAGGAGGGTGTTACGCGCCCGCGCGCGAGTATATGTAGGTGTGTGTGCAAGCGGGGGAGGAGGGATAAGAAAGTCGCGGAGTTGGATTTGCTGGAAGTAGAGGTATAGTATGAAAGACTGGTTTTGGAGTATTAGGTAGTTGTTTTTTACCACGGAGTTTTTGTTCAAGCCTGTTCTACGTAGATAAGAGTAGGTAATGGCAGTTTCGAGAAAAGTTAATAATAGTTTAAAGTTTCTAGTAAAGTATTTTTACTGTTACTAATGAATTGAAAGAATAAATATTTTTCAAAATTCTTTACTGAAAAAAGGTTGTTAAAGGACCGGGATACTATATACGTTACTGCAAGTTTACCGTACGTTTGCTAAATCTTACCTTGAATAGTACGACTCTCGGAACCATACTGTTTAGCAGATTGCAAAGCTATTGCTGTAACCATAAAGCAGTATTGTTTTCATAACAACGTATTCTTATAATAAAAATTTTGACAGTTTTGGATACAAAATTATTTCGTTAAATTTAAGCTTTTACTAGCAAGATTCACCCGCATAATTTTTATTTACTGAATACTTCTAATTTAAAATTTTAAATTGTTTTGCTGAATGATAAGTTTCCACTTCTTTATATTTTAATTAACCCTCCTGCGTCATTGATAGATGGGAAATACGTGTATTTTACAAAAGGGTTAACGGGTTAATATTAATTCTTATATTTGAATTACGTAAATTTTGCAATTACTTCTTTTATATTTCAATTATATTAAAATTAATTTTAACAACACCATTTTACATACAATATTTTTGTGGTTATAATTGTCATCCCATGACTATTTTCACGTTATAAAAAAAAATGTTTTTTTACCTTTATTTTTCAATACCCTGGTGGAAATCGATTCCATTATCTACCTAATAAATAGCTAGTTTCCCCAATCATCGTTAAAAACTAGACACTTTTCTTGGCCATTTCTATCCATCGATAAAACGATTTTTCCGATCATATTCCCCATTTAATAGATAGAATAATAGAATAAGTTTTTACACAAATTTACATTAGCTTATTTATGGGTATTTAAAAGATATTAAAGTTTGCCAGTTTTTTTAGTTAAGAAATGGCAAATAAGAGGCTTACTATTATGGCGAGGAGTGAGAGAGACCGAATCAAACCGAAAAATCATTGTTTTCGTTTGTATCCCTGAAACAGTACTATAAACGAATTAAATACCAATAATTCGTATTTATGTTTTGGTTAGCTATCTTTTTTTAATATTTGGCTTCAAATACATGATCGAATTACAGAGAAATTTTTAAGATTGTGTTATCTCCATTAAATAGACAATATGATCGGAAAAATCGTTTTATCACTACCCAGACATTAGCTATTGTTACTAGTTATTTATTATTTTCCTGTTCATTTCCAATAGAGACAATTTCTACCAGGATCGTTATCTGACTTTTAATGTATAAGATTTTTACCTAATCCAAAAAGTATTTATATTTTAACTACTCACCCCCCAATATATGCAACCCTACATATTAGGTTGTACTGTCGGTTGCATTCTATAAACAACCCTGAATAATTTCATAATAAGAAAAAGCACTAATCAATATTTGGTCCAAAATAATTTTAATTTTTAGTTTTCTAATGAAATGAATAATAATTCAAATTTAATTAAAAATATCCTTATAATTATAGTATCCGGATTATAAAATACAACTTTGTACTTATACTCCGCGTAAAAAAAATTGTGCCTACAGTGTGTTGGACAAGCATGGGCAATATATGGGTCATCGCAAGCCATGTTAGAGCAATATATGGGAGATACTCGGCTCCGACGCCTGAGCCGAATTAGGGCCGGAATCATAGTCTTCCCACCAGTATCCCATATAGTTCCCATATTAGTCCCATATATATTTTCACAAACAAATAAGCATAAAAAACAATTCTATTGGGCATGTACTGTGACTGTTAAAAAAAAAGAAAACAAAAATTGAGTGGATTCGAATCTCGAACCTCGAACCTTTGAATTTGACCTCGAACATTTGAGTGTAAGGATTTTTGATCCGATGAGAAAAAAAAATTTTGTGCTGTTTTTCAAGATTTTTTTTTTAATTTTTTAAAATTTTTTATATATTTTCATAATTTTTCTCATGTAAAAATTTTTTCTGACATTTAATCCTAAATCCCTACACTCATATGAGAATTATACTATTCAGGAGTAATTTAGTTCAAATCTGGAGTCAATCCATCCACAGGAAAATTTCAAAGCTTACGGATAGAGAAAAAAACTTGTTTCGTCAATGACTATGGTTCTGGACCATGTAAAAGGCCCATCGGAGAAAGTTTTAAGGTAAAGTAAATATATCCACTTTTATATGTAAAAAGTATGAAATAATTAGTTTACATTTATGTATTAAAATGTGACTTCTTATTTCAGAAAAAAGGTGTCTAGCCTTCACATTTCTGTCATCACTTTTTTAAGAGAAGATTATCAACTATGAAAAATAAATAAATCAAAACAACAAATAATAACAAACACTTTCCATTTCTCACTACGACAATTAAAGTACAATGATAAATTGTTCGTCATTTACGACATACCGAAATCACAATAACAAAAATATAACCAACTCTTACACTACCTTAACAAAAAAATGAAAAGAAAAAAACAACTCAAAAGCCACTATAATTAATGCGATCCTGATTAAGGCCTCGACATAAACTGCTCACTACTCTATGGCAACATACACACACGCATACCGTCGCTTAAAAGCCCAATAGAAATGCGCGTCGCGTCGCCGAGGTGCACACGCGTAATTACCGCGGGAGATATTACGCGATCGCGCCGAGATATACGCGCGTATATACGTATATTTATCACCGCGCTCGGTAATTGGGATGCAGAGAGAACGAGCGCACCGAAGGGAAGAGGGATGTGTATAGTTATATACATATAGCTCGGCTCTGGTCAATCAATCGCGCCGGAATCAATCCATGCCAATCACGTACGAAGCTCGCTCGGACGGAGGAATCTTTATTTCCCTCGGTTCGGTTTCGTTTGGTCGGGGGGTTTCTTCCTATTTACAAATTCTCGGGAGTGTAATAAAATGGAGTGGCAGGTTTGTAGTTTGAGATTTGCATCGTGATTATGAATTATATTTTACGTTTTCAATGAAATTACATTTGATTTAGATGATCGAGAATTATAATTAGTATAAGTACTGATTAAACCAATCATTTTATGAGTAGTTTTTTGTATGATATAGTGTAACTGCAGGATTTATCTTTGAAGAGAAGCAATCGAATTTTTCAGTAGCCGTCGTTCTCGTGTTTATTTTGGTTTAATTGGCCTCTATACTGATTATATATCTCTCCAATTTTGTCAATTTTTGGATCAATGTTAATTACTTGTCGCTTTGGTCCAGTTATTATATTCTGAGCGAAATATCTACTACAGAATTTAAAATCCCTCGAATATTTTAATAGTTAATCACAGTGTAATTAATAGGTTTAATAACGGGACTTAAATTTATTCTTGCTGAATGCATGGGGAAACATCAGAGATGGATTAAATTCATTTCGCTGACTATGAAGTTAACAGCTAATTTTATTTCATTCTCAGCCTTAATCACTGCTAATGAGTATATGCAAGTTTAAGCATCTAATTGACCAGTTATATAAACCATTTTAATTTGTATTAATCAAATAAACTTTTGCTAATAGACTCAATAAGATAAAATTCACGCTTTTATATATTATACAACTGCATGAATATAATTATTCATAAACATATAAATAACATTACTGGTCACAAATATTATTCGTTAGTTTAAAAGGCCATTTTGTGATACCACTATATTTTCCACACAACACTATCGATCAGATCCAAACTCTGCGTATTACAACCACTGACGCTGTACACGTACTGGACCAACTAATAATCCACTGCAGCAAACACAGATATCCCCAAACAATCCGTCGTTATAAATCACCTCGACATCTTAAAAAGGCAGCTCCCGGGTCTCACCCCCGTATGTCGGACAAAGGACAAGAACGACGACTGTAAAGTGGCGCACACGCGCGGGTCAGCATTGCGCAGTTGTTAAATCCAGCGGCGCATCTCGCGGACACGTGCCGTCGCACTCGAGGGCCATCGAAACTCTACGCTTATTCATGCGCCTCTCTCATTCATTACCGAGGGAGAAAGAGAGAAAGAGAGGAAGAGACGAGGGGAAATGTAGGACCTCGGCGTGTTCCTTCCTTTTTCCGTTCGTTGTGTTGGCCGTAATCTTCTGTTGTGAGCTACGTACGCAAGTGCGAGTGGAGTTGGGGTTTGGAACTGGAGTTTTGATGGCCATTGTCTTCTAAGCTACGTGTTTTACAACTTTTTTTTAAGGGTCGGGATGCGGGGTGGGGGGTGATGGATAATTGTAACTCAGCAGATTGATAAAGTTTAGATTAATTTAATTGTGATTTTTGTTTTTTAAGATAAAAAAAAAGTAAGTCCCAGTCCTATAATTTACATGATAATTTACATCATTTGCTTCATGGTCTGATGGTAGCTTCATTATTATAAATACCATTCTTTCATTGGTCACAAATTAGTACCCTTACATTAATCAAATAAAATTCTAATGCTATACGCTTTCAATACAATTGCCTTCAATAAAAATTACTTTCTCAAATAGTACATATTCCACATGTTGAAATGACTACACGTATGTTCAGAAGTTTGAGGGAAACGTGACTGAGAGGGAGCGAGAGGTCACTTTTATTTGCCGAGTGTAGTTCCCGCAGTCATGCTCGTAGCTCCCATACGTGTGCCCACAGAGGTAAAACAGCCCGGCGCTCGCGGTGTGTCGACAAGTGCCTATTTTCAATATTGCAAGCTGGTAGCCGTGTTTCGCCTTCCGAGAAACCAGTCGTCGGCCGACGACGACGACGTTTGCTTAGCGCAAACTCCGAGAGCAACGTCGGTGCGCCTTTGCCACCTCCGCTCCGCTCCTTGACTCCCCTCCTCGTCTTCTTTTGAAATAGCGAAAATTCCATTTGTGTTGGGTTTTTAATTGCATTGGAATGTAGTGAAAGATGTTTAGGTTTTATTGAATAAGCGAGAGAATTTTCGATTGAAAAATAGTTCTAAAGAGAACATTTCGTTTAGTCGTTATACTTGAGGTTAATTAATTTATTTCAAATAATTATTACATATTTTTAAAATAATCGAGTAAGATACTGAATACCTAATTAAGTAAACGCAATATTACTGTCATCAAAAAGAGAATATCTGCAAAAAATTAGTAGAAAAAACGTTATTTATTGTAAGTGTTAAAATAATTTGTAACGGTGAAAATACGAAAAATTGCAAACAAAAACCTCTAATTTATCAGATAAGAAAAATATTCTGTTTCATCGATGTCCCGACAAATCGTAAAATTCAATAAAACACTATTTCACATTATCCCCGTTAAATACTCTAATGCGAGACTATATCCATCACGGGACGAGCAGCGACAAAAAGTCTCGTAACCGTCAAGGCTCGAAGCGCATCAGCAGCGCTGCATGCAGCACATTTTTAATTTATTATTTGCGCGCGTGGGGACGGGACGAAGTGACGGGTGGCGCGCATCAGAGAGCCAGCGGCTCTCAGCGAAATCTCCCTGAATATGAAAAAGCACTCCATTTTTTTAATTGGATCCGACGACGAGTCTCTCTCTCTCTCTTCTCTCCACACCCACCAGGGCCGAACTGAATTTTAATTCCGATTAACCGTGGCAAAAAGGCACTGTCGACGCATCCCACCACCCACGCGCGTATATATATTTACGGGCGCGCACACACGTAGGTATAAGCGTCCGTAAATCACATTAAACGCGTATTATATTTCGTCGAGAGAAAGAGAGAGAGAGAGGGGGGGGGGCAAATTAACTGCGTCATCTGCCGGATTGACGCGGGACATTTTTGCAGGGCGCATTTCGCATTAGAGTCGACATTTTCATTGCGCGATTCATATATATATTTGAAAGACGAGGGAAAAACGAGGAATGCGCATCTCGCAGTTTTAATCATTTCGCGAGCGCGCTTTAATGAATTGCGAATTAGCATGATACTCCGCGTTTCATTTAATCGTTTTATCAGCGCCTCCGTGATGTCGGCACTGAGTTGCGAAAAAGTTTGATGAAAAATAATATCAACTCGCGTGCGCGAGGTAAGCTTACGGCGAGAGCTGTGGCGGGCTCGTATATAGTACGGGATATCCGTATTAAATTATTCCGTAATTAATTTTTGCACTTGTCAGGCCGATTATGAAAATATGAATGCAAATGCACTTTTCCACGTTAAATTGGAGAAGAAGTATCATACTACTATCACTCGCTATTCCATAAATTAAAATGTATTATTTTAGAATAACTTAATGATATAATTATTAAATTAGATTTCAGATTAAATTTGTTCATTTTACTCTAAACCTTTCAGCAATATCAATCTAAATTTCATACATGACATATTTGAATCTTGAAAAACATCTTCAAATATATCAAGTTATAAATGTGATAAAATTATCTTACTTTTTGCATTTACAATATTCATTTCAAAACACAAAAATTTTTTCCATGAACTAACATGTCAAATAATTAAAAGTTATAAAAGATATAGATGAATAATCAAGAAGCATCATATTCTGAAATGCACTTAATGTCTTACACATAGAACATACATGCTTGACTTGAACCCAGGGCAATATGAATTGAAACAAATTTCCGGGCTGGTTATTAACAATTCAATACGGGTGCGCGATATTCCCGCCTGGCAATTAACTCTCTTGCAGCTTTATAGATTGAAAGGAAATGCTTGTATCATTAACATTCCCGTTATCTCGGGCTTTTTATCACATAATCCACGCGAACTCGGAGCGCGCGCAGGACTCGAATTTTTTCTTATCGTCCAAACGTCCGTACGACAAATACTGCACGCCGCACGTATCTTCTCTCCTTCTCTCATTCACTCTCCCTCTCTTCCTCTCTTTCACCTTCTTTTCTTCCTTTTATTTGGCATGCCTCACACTTTTGTCGTGTTTCTCACGTGGTCTTTTGCTTTTTGTGCGAATTTTGATTTCGGTTTAATATTTCCTCCGTATAATGAAAGTTGAAAATAGAGTTATTAAAGTTTTAAACAATTACAGAAGATTTTGAAAAGTTTATATATATATATGACTTAGCAAGTGTACGATTAGATCTATTCACGTATCTCTGGCGCAATGAAGAGACTCAAAAAAAAAATAATAAAATCAATACTTATACGCAGCTGATAGACTTGGTCAGCTTGAATGGTAGTACTACCAAGTTTATTATGAAGCTACCGTACGGAGGTCTGTCAAATAATCATATTTCATATATACACCCAAACGTTACTTAATTATTCTCTAGTTCCTTGGAAACTGCTATCTCTAAATCAACATCCACTCTTGGTCTAAGCGTAAACTGACACATACGACACCGCAACAGTAAACTCTTGCACATTGTTCAGCCAATTCAACTTCTCTACCTAACATTAATTGCTAACTCATACCTATGATGATTTCTTCATAATCTAACATAAGTTTCTTTGTTTTAAACTAATCGATATCTCAAAACACTAGACTACTTAATTTTCCCATCAACAACCCGTATAAATCACCAATATAAAGCAATATTAAATCATAAGTTTATACATACTATCGAATTGCAAGTAGTTGCAGGTAGATTTCACACTACTGTCTTTATGTAAAATTAGTTTCTAAGCCTGACATAACAGGCTGTAGTTAATTGAAGTTTTATTTATTTATTTCAATTAGTACGTATTAATTTAATTGTAGATCAGTTTATCAATGATAAAGTTTAATTGTAGATAACTTCATCAATGATGACGCATCGTTATCATTTTATTATAATTGTTAATAAGTGGTAAAGTCTTCTACCTAAAAAGTATAATTATCGGAATCACCTCCGATTTCATTTGTTTTTTATTTGCTAAATACGTCTTCATACCCATGCAGTATGAGAAACTTTTCCAATTACAAGCTTACAAACAAATAAGCTTACTACTTCCTTATTCTGTTCCTGAGACCTAAAAAACTTTTCATCGACTACAAAGTGTAACCAACATTTCTATAACGGTTGCTAATTAATATCCCATCTAATTGATCACCGTAGAAACGATTAAGTAACACGCAAACACACATATACACAGTGCCTACTGTTCTCTCGCGAACCTTAATTTTTCTTTCTCTAGCCTTTCTTTATCTCTCTCGTGCTGCACCTCCTCGTCCCTTCGCCTCGCGCGCGTACAAGCGACGACGTCGTCGACGCCGTGTCGGGACTTTAGCGTGCGCGGTAACAAGCGCATTCGCGTGACTGCGATTCATCCGTAATGAATGTCTCTCGCCTTAGCTTATATACCTATATGCGCGCATGTGCCGCGCGCGCACAGTCGAGAGAGTGTCAACCGCGAGTTTCGCAGTCTTCGTCGTCGTAATTACACGCGGGGAGGCGGCTGGAGGTGAGCGAGGATCGGCAGCGAGATCTACAAATAGTCGTTGTAAAAGTTTCGTGGATACGCGAAGTTGGTTATAACGGTGGTGAGGCAAAGGGTGGGTGAACAGAAAGAAATTGACTTTAGCGTAGTAAAAAGATGATGGGTTGGATGATTGTAGTAGAAAATGTGTGTAATACATTACTGATTGATGATTTTTTAATCGTTAGCACCAAGGTGTAGTTGTGTAGTTGCCTTATTTTTTTTTCTATCGTAAATATAAGTATTTAGAGATAACATTCAATCGTTATCCGTGTAAAAGATTTAGAATTCAAAAGGTTTATTGGGTTTCAGATAAGAAATTCACGGAAAGATTTGTGTTTTGCGCAAAATCTCAATAAAATAAATCATCATAATAAATATTAATGTTTGTATGTTTATAAATTACAACCTATATATATATATATATATATATATATATTCTTTTTGGTTCAGATTTTTAAAACTTTGGTTTTCGAAGACACATCGTCTCCTTCCGCTGACTTTGTCGATAAAAGAAAGGACCACGACACGGTAAACATAGCGGTGGACCCCTGGGCGTTTGGCAAACGGAGAATATTACAAAGTATCCCTTATATAAATTGAGCATTCGAGATAATCTATTTTGCCCTCGAATGATCTTGAAATCTCGAATAATCGAATCCGTCTCGAATCTCGAAAGGAGAGAAACAAAAGACCAACAAACAGTGGCGCGCGTAGCGCGCTGATTAACGCTAGTATATATAAAAAAAAGATTCTAAACAAAATTGAAACACGTTGTTACGTTACGGAGTCGTTTGGAACTTGAGCGAAAAAGAGAACGATTCATTCCTTGTTCTGCCGTCAATGAGAATGCTTGTATTAAAAAACTGCCATTCTAAAAGTCTAAAGTAAAAATATACTTAATATACAATAAAAGTTTCCGTTTATTAACGTCTCCCGAACAGTTTGCGAAATTAAATTTTTTTTACGATTTTAATGCTTAAAATATTGTAACTATGTGAAATTAATACTTTCATAATTGCGATTTAACACTTAAATAAGCCTAAAAAAAGGGACATAAAATCCCTTCTCTCAACGGTGCGCGAACGAATTCCCGTTCTCTTCGACCGCTAATGAATTTACGTCACTCAAATAACCAAACCACCCCTGGGCAAAAAGCCGAAAAAACCGCATATCAACATAATGCGACAAGCAACGAACCTCGATCCCCGAAACCCTCAGAATCACATAATCCCTAGCTCGTGGATTCGAAAGATCACGCGAATTCCTCGCGCCTCGTATTTCCTCGACGCTGGACGTTATTAAGAAGGACGATCGCTTATAACGTATATAAACGCGTCTCTCGCGCGGCGGGTCTGGCGCACATGCGCGATAGAGGCTGGGTGGTCGCGACCCGATTCCCGCGGATCGGTTATTTTAATCCGACGATTAAAAATGTCAGACACGTGTTAGTCGATCTCGCGAGTCCTTTTCGCGCGCGCGCGAGAAAGAGAGTATCTGGCAGAGAGTATTATAAGTCAGACGGCGGGGGATTACGCGAGAGCGAGAGGACGGGCTTAAGGCTTCGAGAGGCGAGTATTAAGAGTGCGCATGAGCGTACACGTGTTCCCGTGAGATTTTTGCGTATTCCGAGCTTGAGAGAGAGAGAGAGAGAGAGAGAGAGAGAGAGAGAGAGAGAGAGAGAGAGAGAGAGAGAGAGATAGATAGATAGATAGATAGATAGATAGATTTTTATTTACCATCTGGCAAAACAAATTACAGAATATAGCATAACAATACAACAATATAACAGCATGTTTATGATTACACTAGATAAAAAGATCACAAATTCATATCATAAATACACTAGAAAGCGACAAGAGTCAATAAAACATAAATTTTCCAAATATACATTTAGTGTAAAGTTGATATAACTAATAATTAGTATAATATTTAAAAACTAATAATATATAAATACTAAGCTATCTGCGTCTGTGATATCACAGTTTGTCTCCATTCTTTCCAATACAGATATAAATGACTAGTTTTAAGTATTTGCTTTTAATTATTCTAGCTATTAAAATCTAATATCACAAATTCGCAAAAATTATTTCTCTGGCTACAATAATAAAAGTTATAGAAACTACAGAAAGTAGGTCGATGGGATTTTCTCTCTGGACTGAAAAAGTAAAACAATAAAAAATACTAGATTACTAGATTACTAGATTGAGGGCGGTAGACACGTCCCCACAACAAAAGAGAGCTAGGCGTCGAGGCCGAGAAGGTGTTTTCGCATCGCCCTCTTAAATGTTGACAATGATGGTAGGTGGCGCAGGGAGGAAGGAAGAGAGTTCCAGAATCGACCACACCGTATCTGAAATGATCGGGCACCGGTCTCCGAGGATACACGCGGTAACTCTAGTTCGGGCTGCGGCCCCTACAAGTCGCTCTGGGCTTGTGCGCCTTAAATAAGTCTGCCAGATATGATGGTTCCCGCAACCGAGTAATCTTATACATTAAAATGGCAGCAAAATATAAGCGGCGGGAATCTGTACGGAGCCAGCCCAGACGCTGCCTGTAGGGGGTTATGTGTTTATCCCTCCTAACACCAAATATGTACCGCACACATGAATTGCTCAATCGCTGCAGTCGAATACGTAGTTCGTCAGTTGCATCACAGAACACCACCGAGCAGTAGTCCAGATGAGGCTGGACCAGCGACTCGACCAGTCTTCTGCGGAGAGTCTCGGTGGTACAGGCCCTAATAAACCGCAAGAGAGAGAGAGAGAGAGAGAGAGAGAGAGAGAGAGAGAGAGACGAGCTGATTTTTCATGTGCAACTTTTGTGGAAGAGATGCGTGTGGTCATCCTGCTTTAGTTATTTTAAGCTCAATTGGTAAATAATTAAATTTCACGTTCGTCAAAGGATCGTAATTAACAGCGATGGTTTGGCACATGAAGGGCTTATTAAAGTGGTTATTAGAAATTTTCAAATGACATAACGGTTATAATAATTATTAACTTATTTAAAAATAGAACAGCAGAATATATAAATGATTATTTTCAGGCACACAGTTATATTTAGAAGTGGATAAAGTATAAATGTGACAGGATTTGAACGTAAAACTAACTTTGTTTTCCATGAATTTTGAAACTGTTGGAGTTCATTATTCTCTTGTTTTACTGGATTCAAAACTAACGTGAATATTTTGATAGTTTTGAATCTATTAAGCTCTTTTTTATTTTATAGTGTTGAATTGAGTTTTTTCGAAACATAGAAATACTTCCCTTTATTTCCAAAAATCCACCTCCACCATTACTCAATCGCCAACCCTTTCCCCAAAACCCGACACTTCTCGAGTTCGCCAGCGCCACTGCCTTGCACACAGGTGTAAGTACTTTCGCAGGCGGCGGGGCGGACGCGAAGGCGGTACCTATACCTACCTACCTTCTCAGACGGAGGGGAGAAATAGCTTATACTATACGCGCGCGCGCGCGCAAGTAAGCAAGCAACTGACAGCGCATAACCGCCGCGGCGATATATACAAGCCGCCATTAGTCGGGAGAGCGCGGTATTTCGCTCTATACGAGAGTAGCTCGCGCGCTACGGGAATATATATGTATGCTGTGTGTTTGCGTGTATATATAGATAGTTGGGTGGAAGGAGCGTGAAGCAAGTGTCGACGAGGTTTCGCGAGGTCGGTATATATCGCGCGGGGTTACAGATCGTTATACGCGTGTACGGGTCGTCGAGGATACGAGGTATAATGCTGAACGTCGTGGTTGTGCTTGGTAGTAATGAAGGCGGAGTATTTTCGAAATGACGCTTTGCTGGGGAAGTTTTGTCGGTATTTGAGAAGAATACAGGAATGATGCTATAAAATTAATAAATATAAACGATTCGTAGATTTTTACATACTATATAATGTAAATATGAAATAAGTTAGTTTCAATACAGTTATTACTTTTAATCTTCAATAGATACGTTTCTCGATAAATTAGTTTAAAAAATGTAGTATTTGAAATATTACACTGAAAAAAAAGTACAGGAAAAAGTACTAAACGTTCAATAAAAATTACCATCTTGTGCAGGAAACGCGAAAAAAAATCCAAAAAATTACCATACTTTATAAGAAATTTTACCAGAAATATAGGAAAATTTACTATACTCTATTGTAAAATTTACTGTAAAGTATGAAAATTTTTCGGGTCTTTACAGTCTGTGGTAGATTTACGAGACAGTATAGTAATTTTTCCAAAACTTTTCTCTCAGCGCAGTAATATTTAATTAAGATATTAATATCAAAATTAAATAATTATTATTATTATTATTTATTTTAATATCAAAATACCATATTAAACTGTTAACATCTAGCGAGTATAAACGAATCATTTTATACTTTGCATGAATAAAAAAATTTCCGTACACGCACAAAATGTGTGACCTCTCACTTAAAACGCACAATGAAAGAACCAATTCTGTCGCCAGGCACCGAACAAGCTTTTTCGTTCTCAACTCATAATGTCTCGTCGCACCCGAAAAGGCAACGAATCCGTCCAGACTAACCATATTCGCCTACGTTACTCTCCGCTCTGTCCAACTTTTTGCCGACGGTCTTGGCCCTTGAGATACGCAGGCTACTAATTAGCGCTGCCCAACCCGCGGACCGTATAAATTCGACTTTGATCGGTATGCTTTTTGCGTCTCGGCTGATATGCTTGCCTCAAATCGTTGAAGACGTTGAATTGTCTGTATATAATGGTCTGAGTAGTTGTTTTAATATAAGTAATTTAAATAGTTTTCATTAGTACTTTGAGCAGAGCTTCGAGTTTGTTTTCACATCTGTGTTCTTGTGTGATTTGGCAAGATTAAAGTTTTATCCAATATATGCTTTCTAATAAAAGTTTGCTTAAATAATTTTCTTACATGATATATAATAATAAATCACATTTATTAATTTACTGGGTATTCGTTATTTGAAACTCCTACATAAATTATAATTCCGCGCCAAATATATAAAACTCGTGGACTGATTCACTAATAAAATTAATAAATTCGCATTTACTTACAACCAATTATCAAGTTTTCATTAACAATGCTATTTAAATATAACTACCTGTTTGAAAACAGCAAATAACAGCATGACTAATCAATATAAATATAAAAATATATCATAATATTCACAAAATCTAGAAGAATAATTATTCAACTCGCATCTCGCTAAAACATATTCCATAACTATCTTGACTACCACAAATCAAAACGAAACCCTGCTACCTATACCCCGCACTTCCTATCCAAACTTACACTCGCCCTCAACACTCCACACCAGCCACTTTGCATTTTGTCCGCACTTTATCGAATCACCACGTCCCTCGGAGATACACGCATAACACATCCTCGCAGGCGCAAGGTTTTCTTCGCGCAGAAAACCGGCTCTCCACGCGAGACGCCCACACGGGTGCGCGTGTTACACGCGCACGCGCGCGCGAGTGTATCGCCGAGTGATCATTCATTTTCAATTAGCCCTCGCGTGACGATGCCGCGTTACCCCGCGCCCGCTAAGAGGAGAGAGAGAGAGAGAGAGAGAGAGAAGTGCGTTCTGTCCAGTGTTAACGATTCGTGGAGATTTTTACATGGGATTGATGATGGATATCGAGGTTGGGTGCGTGTTTTAGTAGTTGCTTACGCGGATGAAATTTTTATTTTGTAGGTTTGGGTGGGTTTGATATCATTGAATGTATATTTTCAAGTAATGCTTGAAAATTTAAGATTCTTTGAAAAAAAGGTTACGATTTATTTTTATTACTCGTAAAGTAATACAACAATGAGAAAATTTGATGTAAATTTTTGAGATATTTTAGTTGAACAAAACCAGAAACTTTATTTTCTAAATGTTTAATAACTAGCAACGTTTGAGACACGCTTCTGCGACATTTTACGGGGATCTTAAAAAGTTGAAAAAAAAAAAACAGAAACGGGTTTGCAACGTACTGCAAAGGTAGAAGTATCCTTCATTGAATTAAAAAATGTTTCTTGCTATTTAGAAACTATTATAATTGAATTAAATACTTAAAGGTTTGAAGAAAAATAATTCTGTTCCCTTTCTCGTAGAACACACAATAATATGATTTTCGTAATAAAAAGTCTACTTATATTTTTTTGATAACATAATACCAAGATATAATCTGCATGAAATGACTATAAAATGTGTTGCCAGTAGAATACTTGAAAAATAATGTCCAACCACGGAGAGAAATTAGTATGTAAAAATTACTAATTTCTACGAATGGGGTGACAAACTCGTATTATACAGATTATTTAGTATATTTTTAGCCATTATTGGTATAAGTGTATTAAAATTTGATAATAGCAATTTTTGGTAGTCAGTGTAGTAAAAATTAAGCGATCGTCAGCTGTTCGAGGTGTAGTAAGTATTTTTTAACAAAGGGCGACGTGGCGTAGCAGTAAGACTGCGGCTTACGGATTTACAGGCTCCGGTTCGATTCCCGATCCTCGCGGTTTTTTTCAGAGATAAAAAAAAATTATTTCTAAGTCAGTTTCATAAATGCGAAGTGACTAAAAAAATAAATGTGTCGGTAATGTAGGTTGCGAAAAATTTTTTTTCATCGTGAATTCCACTTTACTATCTAGTGTAGTAAAAATTGGTAAAGTTATACTAAAATTAAGTAGAATGCAAGTTTGTCGCCCGATTGAGCAACAGTATAGTAATTTTTCGTGAAAAATATATGAATTTTTGTATAAACATTTCTCTCCATGAACCATGAAATATAGCTCATTTTGACAATTGACTGTTTGAGAGAAGAATCGATTCGTCGTATCCCCGCCGACTAAAACAATGACTCGAATCCCGCCGAAAGACGAATAGCTCGAAGAGAGAGAGAGAGAGAGAGAGAGAGAGAGAGAGAGAGAGAGAGAGAGAGAGAGAGAGAGAGAGAGAGAGAGAGAGAGAGAGAGAGAGAGACTGCGCGAACATCGCCGTGCGCACGCGAATTGTGCGATTATATTTTCCGATGTACATACACGGGGGTGCCCGAGGCTTTATTTCATCGATTCCATAAATTGCATATGAAAAGTGGCATGGGTGGCGAGAGAGAGGGAATTCGTGTCAAGTACTCCTTTGTGAGCGAACTATTTGGTTTTGGGAGACAAAAGATGTCAGAAGAAGTGATAAAGGTGATTGGGTGAATTGGCTATCGGTAGTGAGAGTTATGAGGCCTGGATTTATTACGCATTTCCATTAGAGGATAGAAACGTAAAAGATTAATAATTTTTTTCCGTCAGGGAAACTACGTCATAGGTAAAGTATAATATAAAAAATTCTGAAAAAAATTATCTGTCATTTTATACACAGGAAAAAAGGTTCAAGGCAACAAGGAATTAAGTAATTAAATACGTAGTTGACTCAAAGATTTGAGAAATGTTTGGGAACTATTTTTGTTTGGCTAAAGTTGAACTCAATAATATTGATTACTATTACATCGAATTTGAATGAGAGTTTGAGATACATTTACACAATCCATTTTTAAATTTTGCAAAAGTTTCTATCAATTAATTCATCAAAAAATTTCATAGCAGTAAATCCTAGCGACAACAGATAGGTGGCGTGTGATAACAGTAAAGCCCTCCACACGAAAAAAAGAACAGGGTATAAAGAACAAGAATAGCATTGGTTAGTATATCTATATACACTTCTTGTTCCTTCTGTATTTCGTTATTCCTCGTATATATAGATACAGGTAACTTCATGTCAACTGTTAAGCTCAAAATTTTAAAATTGCTCAAAATTTTTTTACTCATTCCAAATTAGCCCCAAAACACAACCCTAGAGTTTTAGAGCAAAATATTCAATCGTTCAAAAGTTAGTATTAATTGAAAATTTGAAAATTTTGTATTTTTTCATAAATCTTCAATTTTTTATGATTTTTTTTTACTCAAAACCTAGAAACTTTTTGTATAGCACATTAAATGGGAAAAAGTTCCCAAATTGTAAGCAGAATTGCTCAGAATTTTTGCAGATCGATGCCAATTATTTTGCTACTTTATACTTGACAGAACACCATTCAAAATATGCTTAAGGCGAATGCGACTGTATCAATATCCCTCACCAAAGGCTAAAAAATTTGTAAAAAAGGTTACCTTTAAAATCGACCTTGATCAAGATGGTAATAGATCACAAAAAAAGTTACGGGCAATTAAAACTGTCAAAACAGTGACAAATACTATAATAGTACTATAATAGTACTATAATAGTACTATAGTATAATAGTACTATAATAGTACTATAATAGTACTATAGTATAATAGTATTTTTCACTGTTTTGATAGTTTTAATTGCCCGTAACTTTTTTCTGTGATCTATTACTATCTTGATCAAGGACGATTTTAAAGATAACCTTTTTTACAATTTTTTTAGCCTTTGGTGAGGGATATTGATAGAGTCGCATTCGCCTTAAACATATTTTGAATGGTGTTCTGTCAAGTATAAAGTAGCAAAATAATTGGCATCGATCTGCAAAAATTCTGAGCAATTCTGCTTACAATTTGGGAACTTTTTCCCATTTAATGTGCTATACAAAAAGTTTCTAGGTTTTGAGTAAAAAAAGGCATAAAAATTGAAGATTTATGAAAAAATTCAAAATTTTCGAATTTTCAATTAATTCTAACTTTTGAACGATTGAATATTTTGCTCCATCACGACAGGATTTTGAGACATCCAAAGTATAACATTTTTGAAATACTTTAAAAGACAAAGAAAAAATTTTTTTTTTTTAATTTAGTCTGCAAAATAATGTAGCACTGCTTGGTCCCTTCGAGATCCACATTGGATCATTCTTCTATGATTTTTTTCTCTGGGATCTAAATGTGTGAATTTTGAAATAAAAATAACGAATTTAATATTAAAAACTCTCCACTAGAACTAAGAAGTTTCTAAAATTCACACATTTAAATCTCAGAGAAAAAAAATCGTAGAAGAACGATCCATAGTGAATCTTTAAGGGAACAAGCAGAACTACATTATTTTGTCGACTAGATGAATACAAAAAGTTTTTTCACTTTGTCTTTTAAGATATCTCAAAACTCTTATACTTCAGATATCTCAAAATGATGACGTGATAATCGTAGTCTAGTCAAAAGAACAGACCACTTTTTTATTTTTGTGTATCTGTGCAATTTTAAGAATGGTGACTATAAAATTACTACACAAAATAATTACTACATAAAAATTCCAATTTTTATAATTAAATTAATTCATGAAAGATATAATTCTTAAAAAAAGAGATAACCATTATATCAATGATCCTACACCAAGTCAACCACCTTCTATTCAACTCCATATTTCACGCATTAGAAAAGCATAAACCACCTTTTCTTATTGTTACACACGTACACGCGCCAGCGACTTCGCCTCCTCACCTCGCTCGCCGTACACACATTTACTCGCACACATGCTCTTGTGCGCGTGCGCGCGTCGAGAAACACGTCGGACGCGCGTTGTTATCGCGCCTCGTTCTTCATATAGGTACAGACACCGGGCACACACATATATACATGCCCGTGTACCTGTTCGCAAGCGACTTTGCCGGGTATAAGACAGTAACATAATTTGGCCTGCGAGTGTTACGCTTCGTGTCTGCCTCCGCACTCTTTTCTCCAGCGCTGCTGCGATGCTCTCCGCGTCGGAATGATGCGCCGCCGCCGCGCTGCTGCTGCAGCTGATTAATGTGAGTCACAAGGGCGATGTTTCATTCGGCGTGTGATCACTTATACGTATCGCGAACATATCCTACCGGTGATATTTATACTTGTATTCTCACACGTGGGATGAATGGTGCACGTGCATACGGTTGTGCGTGAATGTGTAAGGTTAAGAGCTGTAATATACGGCTAGAAATATGTTTTTTGAAATTCATACGATTTCAACGAAATTAGCGATTAAAACATTTTTATTGAATGCTTTTCTCTGTTGGAATGAAAATTATTTACACGACTCGTTAAGGATGTTATGGCTATATCGTCCCTGTCAAAAGTTAGTTTTTAGCGTTAGAATTACGATAAACGATTACGCGGAATAGTTAACGATTTTTCCGAATAGTACGTCGATACGGAACTTAAATACGAATATTATAAGCTTTACAAATCAGGAATCGAAGTAAAATTAACCAATTTTTTAAAAATAAATAATTGTATAAAATGCTTCTAAACATGTATTTTTGAGCTCATCTGGAGGGTAAAACATCCTAACAGGCGATTTCCAATACTAAAGAAGCTGATTTTTAATTTAGGTAAATTTTCTGCAGCATCTGGAGCAGAATCTCAGGCTCATGTTGGCGTGAGATTTTACCTGAGATCTTCCCTGAGATTTTTCAGTATAGGGAAGCCATCACAATCATCCTTTGGGGAACTCCATCCGCCCCTCTTGCCTGCGGGGAGAAGTACGAAATTGCTAAGACAACATCGCTTATAGGTCTGCAGGATGAAATGAAAAATCATCCTCACTAGCAGACAGAATAAATTCCATTGTATTCTCGATATGAATAGCACGGTCGTCCCTCAGGCTTTCTCTACATTGGACAGATACTTGCCTTCGGAGCGCTCCCTCGCTCCTTGATGTTTTCAATGGGGGACAGAGAGATGCCGGCAAAGTGTCTGTTTAAGGGGATGCTTTATACCGACAGAGTTCTCTGCCATACCGACCACAATGTTTTTAATTAAATATTAATTGTTACAAGCTTATTCTTGAATTCTGAGAGTCGACGCACAAAGGCAAACTTATTATCTAATTCCTTGTGAATTTTCAGATAAATCTATTGGAAAATAAAGACGAAATTTGAAAAATCGCAAAGTCGCATATTATTATATTAACCCTAAAATACTAATTAATATTTAATTAGAAAATTTTTTGGTCGGTACGGCTGACAACTCTGTCGGTACAAGGCATTCCCTTAATTGTGACGGCGTAAAACCGTGAAGGTCTTCTTCTTTTCGCTCTTGAGAGATGCACATGTCGACCTCGTTGCTAAGTCGAAGAAACTCGTTGAGTAACGCCGAAAGTACCACCTTTGCTCCCTGCGGTTATTATTATTACTGAAATGAAGATAAATTTCAGATACTGATGTTTTTAATTTTATGCCTTGTTTTCTCTTTTCCGGGATATACGCACGGAAAATATTATATTACGAAACTAGGGAAGTAAACAGTTGGCCAGTCCAGAGTATGTGTAAATTGCCACCCGAGCCGAAGGCGAGGGTGGCAAACATGTGCTCTATAGGGTAGCCCTCTTTATCCCCGTATTGCGTATACGATTTTTCACCATACCTGGGCCGAAAATACCACATTCGCGTTTCTGAGCCGGGAGCAAAAGTGATACTTTCGACCAGGGTAGGGTGAAATAATACTATACGCACCACGGTAGTAGAAAATAAAGAATGCCTCAGACCGCATGTTTTCCACCCTTGCCTTCGGCTCGGGTGAATATTTACATGCGATCTGAGCCATTCTTTACTTTTACTCCCTAGGTCCGTAATATACTATTTTCCGTGCGGATATCCCGGAAAAGAGAAAACAAGGCAGAAAATTAAAAACATCAGTGTCTAAAATTTATCTTCATTTCAGTCATAATAACCTTTCTTTTTTTCGTGATTTGTTATACATGTGTGAGAAAAGATGACTATAACTAACAAGGAGAGTGCACAATCTGCGGGAAACGGATTTTAGCGGACATTTGAGAGCCGATTTCTAGTACCTAAAAATGAAGCCCAGTGCTCACAACTTTGTCCAATGGACTGTTTTTCTTGAAATATGGGAAATTTG
Organism: Torymus aiolomorphi; assembly: GCA_036365515.1. NCBI lineage: Eukaryota > Metazoa > Arthropoda > Insecta > Hymenoptera > Torymidae > Torymus > Torymus aiolomorphi. The sequence goes on along the minus strand of CM070874.1, from coordinate 73,857,454 downwards.
ATCTCAAATATCCCCGATTTCGATAAAACATGATGTCTCTTCTATTGATTGTCATATTTCAAATATTCAAGATACAAAAACGTACAAAGAAAATTATAAAAGTAGACACTAAAAGCTAAAATTTAAGCCTTGATTCGTTAAGAAATATTAATTTTTCAGGAAATTATAAATAATTAAAGATAGCGTAAGAAAATGATTGAAAATACGATCCATTTCATTGCTTAAAATAAAGACAAATTTTTAACCATTTTCTTACGCTACTTTTAATTGCTTATAATTTTCTGAAAAATTAATATTTTTTAACGAATCAGGGCTTAAATTTTAGCTTTTAGTGTCTACTTTTATAATCTTTGTTGCTTGTTTTTGTATCTTGAATATTTGCAATGTGACAGTAAATAGAGAAGACATCCTTATTTATCGAAGTAGAGGATATTTGAGATCAGATTGCCCATATTTCAAGAAAAACGGCCCATTGGACGAATTTGTGAGCACTGGGCTTCATATTTTAGGTATTAAAAATCGGATCTCTAATGCCCGCTAAAATCCGTTTTCCACAGGTTGTACACTCTTCTTGTAGGATGAAAAATAAAACGAAACTTGTCTCTTTGCAATGCTTACTTCTTGCTTCATAAAAATATTATTTATTATAATGGGAATATACATAAATTCATTAAAAGATATCCAATTTATTTTTAAACAAATATTAAAATATTTTACCGTATATAAATACCACTGTTTTGTTTCGTAACAATAGTTTAGGATCTATTTTAAACAAAGCAGAGTACTTTGCCAGCTGGAGGCAAGTGTCTTCTTATTAACTGTTATGTTTGATTTTGTATGTTTACGCTTTAAAGTTTAAAACACATACAATAAAACAATAAATTATGAACAGAATGACTAATAATTAGACAATCAAAACTAAAGTTAAAAATTGAGATACTTCCCGAATAAGGTTCGATACCTTCCGCTTCAATTTTCCCCCGCAAATAAATTACATTTGATGTCTCGATTTGTGGTTTCGATGCTAACATTTCGCATTTCTTTCTCGCCTCTACACGCAAAAAGGCATTACAAACAACTCTGCCAAAGAGAGTATATATGGGAAAAAATAAATAAAAATAAAAGGCTTGGTAGAGAACCGGGCGGGGACACAAAACAGATTCCCCGGCGAGTTTTACGACGCGCGCGATATCGCACGAGGATCGCTTCGGATTCTTACGCGAAACTGGTGTCGGGACACGCGAGAGGAACCTCGCATGCTCTCTCGTGCTCGGCCGGCTATGTAAAACAATGAAAAACAAATGGAGTACAAGGTTAGCGGGTCATCGGAGAATTTGGACCAGTGTTTTATCGAGCGTATACAGCTGAGGAATCCAGCGCGCGCGAATGCCGCGAATAATTGTCTTGCTCGAAGCTGCAGCGGATCTTCGAGGAAAAATTATTTTATCGAAAGGTATTTTATTAATATGCTGGTTTATTAATAAAACATGTGACTATAGGGCACTGGTAAAACGTCTATTAACGTAAAGAATTCGTAAAATGATGTAATTGGCTGGCTTTCGGAAATTAAAGGAAGAAATTAGAAATTCAATCTAGCAGTACATACAATAAAATGCTTCCTCTAGGAAAAATTAAAAAAAAAGGAAAGTAATTTCCATATGACCTAAAATCCGAAGTCCACTTTCACCTGAAGCAAGCATAAAGCGTCCAGAGTAAAGTCCATCCAGTGCTCAAAGGAGCGCCCGCGCACGCGCATATCATACCTCAGGCTCGCCGGCCATATATATCTCATCTCCATACAAATGAAAAACAAAGCTCTCCTTGTTCTCGGCCGGGATCCCCGGTGAGGTGCCTCTCCTCCGCTCCCCCGCCGTACAACAGCGTCGATGACATAAAATAGATCGGGCGCATGGTGTAACTATCGATACAGGCGAATATGTAAAGAAAGGAAGCAAAGGGAGGGAGAGACAGAGCGAGAGGGCAAAAGAGAGAGATAAAATAAGTGTACGCGGCCACAGAATATAAATATATCTGCTAAGCCACGAGCCGGGAGTACAATGCTATCTCGGAGCCGGGATCAAATTGTCGAAGGAGGAACGAACATATTTCGTGTGACCCCGCGGCACTTGTGTATAGATATATGTGTAGGATAGAGAGAGAGAGAGGCGAGAGAGCGCGCAGGTAGCGAGAGGGGCAGGAAGAGGAATAGGAAAGACGGGTTGGGGGGATGGGAGGATTAAGGGGATCCACATTGGTATGTAGAGGAATGGTCGATGTAAAAGGCCAGCTGACCAAGTGGTATCGGTGTTCCGGGCCGTGAAACATATTTAGTACGTTGTCATAAAATGTCGGGGTTATAACGTTGTTGAATAAAACTACTGGTTCGGAGCTTTACTTAAATATTTTAGCGTATATTATGTCAAATGACTGAAATGAATTAAATATAGTTGTAGTATAAGTGAAGTGCTTATTTTCATTCAAGCACCTATAAGAAGTTTAGAATTTTATGAAAAAGACAAATTAATGTAAGCGTGACTGCTTAAGGCATTGCTGCTAATTTAGTTTAAATATAAATGTAATTGTAATCTGGAATTTAAATCTTAAATAGCTAATAGGAACGGCTACTTTTTTGATCATGCTCGTCTAGTTGATTGAGCTATCGATAAAGATATGAAATCGGAAGATGTTGCAAAAAATTTACTAAAATTTGAATTCTATTTTTAGACAGAATTTAAATTAAGCAATCTATATTTATTGCTATTTGATTAATTACCGTTACTTATACTCATTATGATAATCATTATTTTAATCATACTTAAGAAACGCCTCGATCTAATTTTTTATCGATATCAAAAACCATTATAAAAAAAGTGGATACAGTGTTCAATTTCCATTTACAATCATATATGCCACGAAAAAAAGAACGTAAAAAAATCTTTTTTTTCGTAATTTTTTGTCACATAGCATATGAATTATTTATTAATCCACAAGCCTTAATAGCCATGTACACTTAACACAATCTGGGATCATTAAGATTCACATTACAAAACAAACTCGTAAAAACTTATTCACACGCAGTACCGGTACGAATCAGTTTAAAAATGGAAAAACACGGATCAAAACAAAAAGAAGCAGAGCCAAGGCGCGCGATAGTAAGCTCGAGCGTACAAAGTGCAAGCAAAAGCCGGTAACCGAGCGGCAGCCTGAGCGAAGCAGCCGGTCGATTCCCGGGGAATAACTCGATATATTTGTCGCGGCGCGCCGGCCCCGCGCGCACATAGGTCGCGCGCATAAATCTCGTGGGAATGCGCCGTCTGCGCGTCATTCCCTTTTCTTCCCTCCTCCTCCCCGTTTTCGAATTCACTGGCGATTTTTCGGAGACGCCGCCGCGTGGCTACCAATTTTCTCATTTAGCTGCTGCGTGTGCGTGTGTGTACGACGAATGCGTCGGCAGTATTATGTGCTGTTGTTCAGAGATCGGGGCTGACGATTACGCAGGCGTGTTAACTTCTGTAGAAGTCTCGTACACGGGGATACGCATTGTTAGAATTTGCGAGGTTCGACGGATGTAATCGGGGATCGGTGGTGAGAGGAATTCAGCAGGATGCGAGGCTCTCGGGCGTAAAGAATAAATGAGGGAGAAGAGGTTTTTTTGGTTTTGCGGTGCAGTTTTGATAAGTATTATTGCTGAGGAGTTTATTACTCATTAGGTACTCATCTGTCACGAGTATAATATAATATGTAATTAGACACGATCGCTAGTCGGGAGAGCCTTATTTTTTTTTGTTTTTTTATAAAGTAAGTTGCATTGATAGTTCTTCCTTCTAGTGATCTAATAATATAAATGAAAACATTATTGATAAATTATTTTTCGTAAGCTTCATTCCTCAAAAAATAAACTTTTTACACATACACCTAACTATAGCTGCAAGTCCGGGGATTATTCATGCAGGCGTATATTCAGTCATATTGTAACATTTCCTCATTGCTTCATAAAACGCAACGCATCTTTAGGAAGCGAAAATTTCACGGCAAGCCTGATCTGATAAACTTACACGGTCGAGATTGTTACGCCAGTGGGCTCATTATCTCAAGATGTGCAGGCGAATTCGCGACATCGTCGACATGTCGGCGCGACGGTGAAGCGTCTCGCATAAGGGAGGATCTCATTTTTTTTCTCATGCGTATAGGATGTACGCGGTTAAGTGCTTTATACGCTCGTTTGCATAGCTGTAATTATAAGCGTAGCTCGTTCGACTTTTTATCGATGCGATCCTTGCATATCATTACTCGAGTCATACATCGACCTGGCATTGATCCTTGAACTTGTGCCAACGCAGACAGTTTTCTTTTGTCTCAGATTTCCTGAATTAATTTTCTATTTTTAAACTGCACTTGATGTAGTTTTTCAAAACTGCAAGGAAGTCATGAGTAATGTCATATTTTTTATTGTTATAATTGATGTTTCTTGTTTATGACTAATCGTGAATTAAAGATACATGTAATCTGAATCACTAACGCATACCAATGTTTTTATCATAATCAGTAATGTAAACACTTTTACTAAAAAATAGATTAAATCAGTATTTATTTGTTTCTTCTAATCGATAAACTTAACTTGTAGAAAGTTAACAATATAAAATGTGCATTTTTGGAATTGAGGAATAAAATAACGAATAATACATTTTTTATGAAAATGTTTTTTCTAATAAATTAATAATATATAGTAAAAATGTATTTATCATTCAGTATTTGATAAATTATAAAATATAATTTTCAAGTTATTAATGTTAATAAATTCATTAAAAAAAAAAAACCAACACATCCTACAAAGACCATGAATTTTTTTCTCAAGAAAAGCTTCGTTGCAGACAAATTATTAACACCTCACTGGTAAACTCGTAACTCTTTCTTCAACCGGCCAACAATCACTTCCCCAAAAACTCGCTCGCCACCCGATAAAAAATTACGCAACACACGCTAACAACACACCGCATAGGCGCACCGCATCGAAATCGCCCATCTCCCGATCGCGAACACGGCCGCGTGCAATTCCGCTCGCCATAATACACGAAAGTCCCGTGTTTCGAGCCTCGTAATATTAATCATTAGCCCGCCGCTCAACTCGCTCGCAGCTGCTTTAGTATAGGATCGTGGAAAGCATCGGCCGCAGAGTCGCTACTACTACCGCCGCCGCCGGGGGATATATGTAAGGCTCTCTATATAGCTTATTTCAGGGCAAAATGTACCAATAATTGGCAGAAGTATGTGCGACGGCGGCTTATCTGGCCGCGCACCTGTCGTCGTCCGACGCTCAGGCCGCGTGCATGCAAATATAATATAACGAATCGAGAGACGAGAGTCTCTCCCTCTCTCTTTGTCTATACACACGTCGAGCCGGGCGGCAATTTCATCGCGGAAATGTTTACGAGAGGATGAATTCGAAGCGAACGAACGCGTTCGATGTTTAAAAGGGGTTTTGTGTTCGATGAAAATTTTCGTAATGCGCGCCGAATGAAAGTTAATCCATTAAGGAGAGAAAGAGATGGCATCGGGTAATGCGCCGCTGCCCCACATACAAGATTGCGAGTTGTTGATTCTGGGTGGGGCGTGTAATAAATGAGGAAATTTAAAAATTTTAAAGGTTTCTTTCAATTAATTATTTATGAGGATATTTGAGAAGCCGTACGTAAAGAGCGAATCAATATTTTATCTTGGCCGCATGTGATGGAATTCGCAGCAAAGTAATTTTTAATGTTTTAATTTATCGTAATATGAAAGTATCGGGGAGGTAATTTTATTTATATTTTTTGTGGAAAAATAATATTCTTGAAGATAAGTTAAAAATGTAAATATTAAAATAGAATAAATCTCGATATTTAATGATAAATTTTCGTTGGAATTGAGATAATTTAATCGTTCTCATGTTACAAAAAATATTGGCGATGACAATCAGAATGTCTTAATTATTTTTATTTAAAGAGAAAAAACTCATAGTGATTGAGCCCCAATTGATGTTTTTCTAAATTTCCTTCAAATGCGATATCAATTACACCATCGCGAACAGTATTTGAAACCTCGTCATGATCACTCATCGATTGCGAGCAAGTAAACCTTAATTACATACTCGAAAGCACGACCTCGAACAAAGTGACCGTAAAAACGTGAAATCCGCCCCACTACCTGCATCCATAAAATTCCGAATCGCTTTCGATCAAAATCAGATCCTGCCTTACAGTGTCAGGGGGCGAATGGGCGAAGGCAATTTCTTCGGACGCCCAAGGAAATTCGTCTCGTAATCTTTGTTTCAATCGCGGCGATTTTTCTAATCCGAGTTCTGTCTCACTCTCTCTTCTCTCCGCCATATCGCTCGCATCAGCGATTCCCTCGATTTCCGGTGTGACGCGAGCGCGCGCTCTTTCCTTTGTCTGCACCGGTTTTGTCTCCGCGTCCTTTTATTTCTTCTGATTTAATTGCTTATCTCGGGGCTCCTCCGGAAAAAGTATCGCGGTCGAATATCTGTATTTGAACAGAATGATATATATTTGGTTATCCATAATATAATGTATAAGGATAATAGTAAATTTGAGTGAATTATAGATATTATAACATCTGAAATAAATTTTTAAATCAGAGTTAAAAAGGTTTTCAAACTCAATAAAACATGTGTATAAGCTTTCGAATATATTTGGCGGCATATGCATACACCAGAAGTTCAATAATCTGAAAATCCAACAAAAATCATATCAATAATATATTTATTTTATTGCAATACAAATGTAACTATTCCTCAAAAACACGAGATTGATAAGTATTATGCTTTTCTACTATAGCTTTTTATGACAAAAGAAAAAGAAAATATATATATATCACAGAGTCAAGCGATCGCAGACGATATTTTCCCATAAACGATAACTTACTACTATCACGTGATTTTACTCAAACTCATCGCAAAAACCCTTTCTCTTTTCCAGCGCTTCATCTCCACTCACTTCAGCCCTTTCGCCGCGCTCGTTTGCTGTCGGTCGCTCCACCCGCGGGGATCTGACAAAACGAACTCTCGCTCTCTCTCTCTCTCTCTCTGTCTCTCTCTCTCACCCCACCTCCGTCACGCGATAACGGCTCTCCCTCTCGCGACACGTGAGTAACTCTTCTCCTCCTCCCTCGCAAGAAACTCTCTTTCTACGCGAGGACGATCTTCGAGCTCTCTTTCCCTCTACGCGCGCGCAGGCGGGACGAGCCAATTTTCGTGAAACTGCGAGAGCGCGCGAGTGAAGCTTTCTCCGGGCCGGCTGTCGGGTAAGCAATTTTCTTATCGGGCGCGCCCGTCATTTCCGGTCATTCATCTCATGGCTTGTAGGGCAGCCGGGGGGAGGGGCACATTGATTAAGGGCCGTCGTTCCGACTCGCGAAATAGCCCCGCGCTTATTTCGACGTGAAAAGTCCCCACCTCCGCCCCCTCTTTTCATTCAATTTACGGACGACGATGGCGCGAGAGATAAAAGAGTCGAACGGCGACTTTTTTCCGAATCCGTGCGCGCGTTCGCTTCTTTTTTCGTAAAGGGAGCTTGGGAGCTTTCTCGTCCTTTTGTTTTCATTTCAGCGCGGTCCGTGTCGTCGTCGTCGCGCTTTTTTTCTCCTTGCGAGTGGTTTTCCTCTCTTCCGTTGCGAGCGGTTCGATTTCCGGCGTTCGATTATCGCGGGCCATTGTATACCAGGGGACGGGCAGCTGTATAATTACTTTGGGAAGAACTAAAGTTGCGCCAAAGCTGTTTGGTTCAATTCTAATGCTCACTTTTGAATATATAAATCAATTATATCCCTACTTCTATTGCAATATTGGTTGTTTATGAATTTAACGTTCCTTGTTTCATTTTTTGTTTCAGATTTGCTGGATTATTCAACTAACGCTTTCCATTTCAACGCTGCGTTATTGGCGATTAACATCAATGCTGTGTGTAACAAACGCTTTATGAATGTCTTTGAGCATTTTTGAAATATTTCAGTACTTGTAATGGACTTCACTTCCATTCATTTTAATTTCTATATAAAATACTTCATAAAAAAAAAAATAAAAAAATAAAAATCTGTTACTCCTAAAAAGGCACTGCACGTTAGAAATCAATAAAATCCATTCCGAAACCTTAAACTTCGGCCTCTTGTTTTTCGATTCCCGTATAAGCCATTTCCCATTCCCCAAAACACTTATATAACCGGCCGACGACTTTTCCGCTATTTTTCCAGCGGGCTGGACTTTATCGGCTCTCGATTAAATCAACGCCCGCCCTCGAAATCTCGCGAATCATTTATCCCCGCGGGACTCTCCGAATGCGACCGAGAGATGGAGAGAGAGAAAGAGAGAGAGAGAGAGAGAGAGAGAGAGAGAGAGATAGAGAGAGAGAGAGAGAGAGAGAGAGAGAGAGAGAGAGAGAGAGAGAGTGAGAGAGAGAGAAAGAGAGAGAGAGAGAGAGTAGAGAGGCAGTGAGGCGACGATAATCGACAACGCCGGTGTCTATGATGAGTTTAAGATCTCGTGATATCGCGGGATGCACCTTTTTCGAGTTTAATTAATACCGTAATTGCGAATAGTGTGTGGAAAGGGTATAGTTAGACGAGAGGTAGTTTAAAGTCACTTTGAATCATTATTAAGTATATTTAATTTGAAACCCGTGACAAGTCTGTCAAGATAGTAAATAAAAGTAGGCACCCACAAACTAAATAGTAATTAAAGTTATGTGACATTTTACTCGTAATTTTACAATTAATATTTCGGAACATCGCAAGTAATTATCGTTTTGTAATTTTGTTGGAAGCGTACCGAAACTCCGTTATAGTTTCATCATGAATAAAGTCAATCCCCAACCGTAACAACCAAACAACCACTTTCTCATTTTAAACTCTCCGCCCATTGTTACGAAATTCGCCGCTCCCCGAGTGACTCACCCCGGCGAACTTACTGCTCTAAGAATACTCAACACCGTGACCGAAACAAAAATCCACTCGTCTCGAGCAGCAGTTCAAACGCTACACGCACACCACTGCCGCAGAAAACATTTAAATGACAAAGTTCTCCGCGCGAGCAAAGACCTGCGCACGAGGAAGAAGGTAACGAGGCTGAGGGAGGAGGCCGAAGTTTGATATTTCGTCGAAAAGTCAGCTCTTTCTCTCTGTCGTGCGCGCATTGTCTGAAAGTTGACGCGCGGCCCCAAAGGAGTATATAGCTGCTCCCCGGGCCAACATCTGTGCGCGCGCGCGGCTCCGAAACACGCCGAGAGAATAGAATTTCCATGCGACAAAGTCTCGGGGTTTTAGAGACTCGACTTCAATTATCTTATGCGCCGCGCGGCTGCCGCTTTGTGATGTCTCTCGGGCGCCTCTCGCTCTCTCTCCCTCGCTGCACTTTCTGCCGTTTCGTTTGAGTTGTGTATAGAGGAAGAAAGGAGAAGTAGTAGATTAAAGTAATTTTTATAAAAATATTTCGTCGTTCAATTCGATGTGATTTGCTGACAAATTTATATGGATTATCAATTATGTACTTTATATTAGTAGGTTATTTACTTTTTCTTACAGCTTGCGGAATAGTTAATTAGTCAAATTAAACATGTATTTCATGCGAAGTATCTTATGTATCAATAACACTGAGATAATGTAAAATATTTAGTGATAACCAACTTCTGACTATAAATATGATTACTTTGATTTGTGTTATCTGTTGATATTATTTTAATTAAGGGAATGTATTTCTCGTTATGATATTTTAATTGTTAGATTCTCTGAACGATTTTAATTGAATTTTATACAGAGTAAATTAGATAAAACAGTCAATGACAAAGAAAATTTAAAGATGAAAAAGATATCAAAAAAATAGTAAGGTGTCAAAATAACATATTTATCAATAAATTACTCGATATTGTAATAATTTATAAAATTTCTTATTAAAATCATATCAATTATTACATATATAGCCATTTACCAAATAACCTCCTACACTTTATTTAATAAATCTCACCATTTCAAAAGATTATACGAATCGTATTAATATAAGAAAATTATTTTCATCAAAGCCGTATACTTTCTAAATTTTCCCTCAGCATGCCGACCCTCATTAATATTCACCGAGCTCGAAAAGAAATTCAATTACTTGGCGCAACGGTAACGCAAGGTGTCGCCCCGTAATCAAACGATAACGACGAATTAAACGTCAAAACGATCTCCTTGTAAACCAGCGTAATTAAGTTGTGAACTTCGCCGTCGTCGTCGTCGGCGCGGGTGAAAAAATCGAAAAGTTTCTAATCCCCGGCGAATCAAGCGATATTAAAAGCCACCACCTCCACCCCGTCTTCTTCCTCTTCTTCACCCTTTTAATAAACCCGCGGGCGCACCGCCTTAAAAAGCATCTGCGCGAGGGAAAAAGAATAGAGGGAGCGAATCCGCACGGCGGCCTCTAAAAGGGTCGTAACTACTTAATTCCATGAGACACCCGGGGAGAGAGACAGAGAGAGAGGGGAAAGGCGCGGCGAGCGGCGGCGTCTTCGTTTTCTTCTTCTTCTTATTCCTCGTCTTTGGGTTTTTGCATGACAAAAAGACTGCGGGAAATTTCAATTTTCCAATCGCGCGCCGTGCTGTCTGCTCTGCAGCTTGATGATCCGCCCGCTGGTACGAGGTTACACCTTTGTGCGAATCTCTTTTTATTGCGCCTTCACTTGCTGAGGCAAGATAAATTTTTCTTTAACATCAAATTAACTTAGCATTAGAAGAAATAAATCATACAGCAGAAATAGATAGTCAAGTTTTTTTATTTTTAAATAAAGAAAGAATTATTAGTAATGAGTTGAAATTTACTCATACTAAACATTCAAAAGATATCTGAATACTTTTTAATCATACTTTTATAATATATAAAATACGTACAATATATTATTAACTTGTACCAAAAAATATATATTGCAGCACAGCACTTGAAAATTTTTTACACAACAGTCCAGCAACAAACGAAAAAGCCGGAAACATTAACGTCGCGCGAAATCGCGTCGCGCGGCCATTTAATTTAAAAGTTCGCTTTTATTTAAATTCACCAGCTTTTCTCCCTCGGCAGGCAGGCAGGCCGGCTTGCTCCGCGCTGCGCGCAATTTTTACCACTCTCGCATTATTCACCGCCGTCGCGCGCTCGCTGTTAACATATTTCTGCCCTGCACTACGCGCGCTTGCTTGCTTGTATATATATGTACTTTTTATTCGCACGCGCGCGCGCATCCAATTTATCGAGTGACCGCTAGTGCGCGCACTCTTGCGAAACTCTCTCTCTCTCTCTCTCTCTCTCTCTCTCTCTCTCTCTCTCTCTCTCTCTCTCTCTCTCTCTCTCTGCCTCTCGTGGCCTAAAAAACGGCGACAGAGAATATAAAATGCAGTTCGTTGCGCGTGACAGCTTCACGACTGGAGCTATACGTACATGGCGAAACTCCCGGTAAAACAAACACCATTTTCATAATTACATACGTGTTCGTCCGCCCGCCGCTGTCTCTTACTATATGCACTTCTTGTACGCGAATGGCCGTTAAATATAATTAGGCTAATTAAACACCGCCTACGGCCCTTCTTGGCGCTGTGATTATATACGACGTGGGACCTTTCTTTTTACGGGGGCCGTAGACGCGCGATCGGAATTGCTAATAAAGAGCGAATGATCGAAGAACGCGCGCCTTGCGTCCGACGTCATTTTCGAGGTATAAAGTGCGTGATTACGCGTGACTGTGCTGAGCCTTTACGTTCTTATAAAGTGTGAGTTTTATGGTGGCAAGGAAAGCGAGAATCGCTCGGAGTGATAAGGAAGGATTAAATAAAAGTTTGTTGTTAATTTAAGGAATGGTAGTTTCAATCATTCGAGAAAATTATGTGATTTTAAAGTCTTCAAGTATCATGATTTGGAATTATAGAAAAACTATATATTAATTTATTACTGCCAATAATTGGCTACGGTGTGTACTTGTCTTTTATGAAATATTTTAACTCGTACGATATTTTACGTATTTCACATTTAAATGTGAATTTATATAATAACGGTAGATTATTGAGATGAAGGTAAAATTAGTAATGACATACTGCCACATATAATGAAAAATTAGCTTCATATTGCGCTTTCTAATTTACGTGTCAGTGATAATTTGTCATCGAGTTCGAAGGAAGTAACAGACACACATTAAATGCACAGAGGAAGTTATTTATTATGATCAAGTTAAATTTTCCACTAAAAATAAATTGAAGCGTTATTTTACATCAACGACAGAAGCGGGTATATTTAAGACATTGTTGTATTATAGGCTGAACGAGATGATTATAATGCGGAGCATCAAATTGCCCGCATCATAAGGACCAACTGTATCCTTAAATTACTCGCGAAGAGTCGTTGGTCGTCTCTTTGTAAAGATGCTTTTAGAACGTGACAGGTGTAAATGTACAATTTTGATTCAATGCAAATCGCTACGACGGTTATTATTAGAGATAAAATAAAAAAAGAGGGAACTCTGGTAAAAATTCATCTATATGAAATGACCAAGAAGTTAGAAAATAGCTAGTAAAAATGGCTAACAGCTATGATGAAACGATTTTTTTACCACTATTTGCCTTTTTCTTAGATTGACATCACAACAAAATATTCGTATTTTATTTTCTTACTAATTCTATCGTATCTGAAAGAGCATTAAAGTGCATTGGATGGCTTACCAAATATTAATAAATAACATTAACTAAAAAATCATTTGTTATACTCCTTTTATGAATAATTCAGTAAAACTTTTATTTCTCCGTCTGATTCTGTCTCTCCCACTCCTTGTCATAGCAGCAAGCCTTCTGCTAGCCATTTCCAGACTAAAAAAACTCATCAGTTTTAATACCTTTAAAATACTGAAGAACAAGCTTGTGTTTGTCTTCGAAAAACTCATTCTATTTATCAATCTATTAAATGGCCATATAATAGGGGAAAAAGCGTTTCACCGGGAGCTAGAAACTGGACAAGATAAATTCCCATTTTATAGCAAATTTCTAAAATAAATAGTCAGTTATTAGTTATAAAATGTTTTGGATTTCCACCAGGGAAAGTACAAAAATATAGTTAAATTTGATTTTTCTGAAAATGAAGGAAAAAGGAAAGAAAAGTCTTCCCTGGTGGAAATCGATTCCATTATTTACTTAACAAGCGATATTCAAACGCGCTTCGCGCGTACTTTTCTGTTTTTGAGGTTATGTATGCTATCTTCATTACGTTTTACTTTTAACTTATTTAAGTATTTTTTCGAAGTCAGAACTTAATCATTTTTATACTACTCTAAATGTAAAAATTCCATTAAAAAATTCGAACATTAAGTTCCAAACAGTAAATTTCTCGCGCCTTCTTCTTATCGACCAATCAAAATCAAGCCTTTAGATGCTTCAACATGGCCGCTCATCACTTTTTTAAGAAGGGATAAATAGCTAGTTTCCTCAATAATCGTTAAAAGCTAGACACCTTTCTTAGCCATTTCTATCCATCGATGAAACGATTTTTCCGATCATATTCACCATTTAATAGACCGAATAATAGAATAAATTTTTTCACAGATTTACATTAGCTTATTTACAAGTATTTAAAAGATATTAAGGTTGGCTAGTTGTTTTTGTTAGAAAATGGCTAGTAAGAGGATTATTATTATGGCGAGGAGTGAGAGAAATAGAATCAAACGGAAAAATCATTGTTTTGGTTTGCATCCCCTGAAACAGTACTATAAACGAATTAAATACCAATAATTCGTGTTTACATTTTCGTTGACTATCTTTTTTTAATATTTGTTTTTAAATACATGAATCAAATCACAGAAAAAATTTAGTAAAAACATTTTAAGGTTGTGTTATCTCCATTAAATAGAAAATATGACCGGAAAAATCGTTTCATCACTACCCAGAAATTAGCTATTTTTACTAGCTATTTATTATTTTCTTGTCCACTTCCGATAGAGAAATTTCTACAAGGGTTTCTACAAATTCGAATAAAATTCTAATAAGAATTATAATTTGATTCATTTTAATTTCAACTATTCCTTTTGTAAGAAAATAACATGTAGTTATCTCATAACTTTTGACCTATTAAACTCCCTAATCAGTATTATTCCAAGAACGTTGACTATTGCTGTATCGTCGCTATTTAACCCATCTCTAAACCACCTCAAACCTTTCCAAAAATACTTTAGATCATCTTACGCAACACAATTCTCTCAGCCCACGACTACAACTTCCTCAATTTTCCACTCTATGCAAAATCCCTTCTCCCCTTTGCTCCCGACAAAACGCAACACAACTCTTCCTCTCGCGCTTTCTTTCGCCCTCCGGGCAACGATCAATGATAGGCCGCGCGCGCGCCACGCCACCGCGTCACGTGACCCCTTGACGACGACATCGTCGTCGTCGTTTTCGTCACTGCCGCGCAATGCATCACCATCGCGACCAGTACGCACTTCCGGCGAGGAGGGAAGAAGAGCGAGCAATCGAATTGTGCAGAGGTTCCAACTGATTAGTATAAATAGTAAGTGAAAGAATATGATTTGTGATTGGTTAGTAAATACTGTTTTTATTATGACGAAGGGAACGAAAATAACATCAAGAAAAGCATAATCTTATGTTAAGGTTGTAGATATTTGATGTTCTTGGAAATTTGAAATATTTCAGAAATATTTTATTGAGAATGCCTTAATTTCACGAAAATCTCACACTATTTCGTCGTTCAATTACACAGGAAAACTATTATTTCAGGTAAGTTGATAGACATCGAATGCTTGGTCAAAATGGATAACTTTTCAAATTTGTACACACATTTTACTGCTATATATATATATATATATATATATATATATATATAAATGTCTGGCAACTGATTTGTACGTATATACTCACAAATAAAAGAATTTTCTAAATTTTCAAAAACTATATGCATAAATTGTACTTTTAAAACCTTTACACGTGAAAGAACGTTAACGTTAGAGTCAGTTTTAAACTTAAACGCTGAGATTCTTTGCTTTAACATAAAAAAATAACCAAAACAACCTAATCATTCCTAGTACATTAAAAATGAATAGAATTTATCAACGAAAATATTGCAACAACCGACCTCGACAAGAACCCACATCAGCCCCCATTCCGTTGCACCTACAAATTCCTCCGCTTTCCATACTCTTCCTTCCCTCCTTACAACCCCAACACTTCCCAGTCCGACTGTACCCCCGCCACCGCATCCTTGCAAGGAGCTCTACCCCTCCTCCTCCCCACCCAGCGCGTAAGAAACACCGTCCTCTCTCTCTTCCTACTCCCCCTCTTCGTGCGCGAGCAACTGTGGCGGGAGTACTAAACGGGATTGTTGCTACGTTGCTCTTGGCGACCGGCAAGTGTCGTCTTCGCTCCCTCTCTTTCCCCATCCACCCGCCCGCCGCCGACGCATTGACCCGCCGCGGGGGCTGATTTTCAACGCCTTCCACTGGCTGGCACTTCGCGCCCGTTACTACTACTACTGCTGCTACTAGCTCTCTCGCTACCCCCGCCACGCTCGCGACAATTGTTGTTCCTCGCGACTGTGTTCTACTCGGTACTTTGCTTTATGCTGCCTGCTCTCGCCGTCTCTGTGTGTGTGTATGTATGTATCGGGGGTGGGTGTGTTGGTGAAGGCGCTTTAGGACAGCGCAGCGGTGTATTCATTTTCAGCGCAAGCGGCTGGCGTAAGTGGGCTCTCGCGCGTCTGGCTTATGACGATTTTTCTCGATTGACTTTTCTGAACGGAAGAGTGGAAAATAAACAAATATGTTTAGTTCAATATGAGACACATGTTGGATAGTTTTGCCTTATTTCAAAGCTGTGTTTGTTATTTTCTATTAAAAACTACTCGTTAATATTACTTGCATATTACACCAGCATTTGAACGTGATTAGTTTTTACATCAGAATTATCGAAGGAAAGAAAATAAACTACATACGGGAATGAGAAATAAATAAATTCTAATTAATAATAATAGTTTTAAAAACTTATTGAAAACGAAAAAATTTTCGCCCAATATTTTTCCCTTCAATGTTTTTAAAACCAGAAAATCAAACAAGTTCGGAGAAATCGAAAACAAAAGCAGAACAAGATCCGTCGGCAACGAGGGAGTTATTTTCGAAAAAATTGAAAATCTCGATCTAAGCAAAACACGCACAACTGCGCCGTCGAAATTCGCAAAAATAAACTATGCAAAGCGCCCATACGCGAAGCAGCTTGTCTTTTTTCCTTCGCTGCACAAATCCTGCGAACAAACACAAAACGCCGAAGAGGAAGGGAGAGCGAGAAAGCGAAAGAGCAGAAAAAAGTGCATCGAGCAACAAAATACCCGGGACCGAGGGAGCCGTATGGGAAAAATCATTTCCATCCTCGTTTACACAGCGGCGGGGATTCTTTCAATATTTCATAAGAGCCGCCAGCAAAAAACACGTATCGGCAGCTACGGAACCGGTCGTAAAGCGGGAGAGAGAAAGAGAGCAGGAGAGAGAGAGAGAGAGATAGGGAGGGAGAGGTCGAAAAATATGGGACACGCGTCGTCGTCTTGCTCCCGTTATGAGACAAAGAGACGGTACGAAAAGTATAGTATCGTGAACTGATGTATCAGATCACGCAAAACATTTGTAAATTTTTACGTAATGAAGATGAAAACTTACTCAAGTAATGTCGATGTTACAGTTCAATTGACAAGGCAATTTAGAAAGCGAGTGGGTATTGTAGAACGTTACAATAACGTCATAGCTGTCAAATGTTGAACATACTCATTATAAGTATTTATTTATTATTAATAATATCAGTTTCAGCATTCAATTCGAAATTTCAAAATATACCTGTCTATATATATTGAATAAAACAACATAAACAACGAAATTAAAATAATGACTAAAACTAGCTCTAATTATAATATACAATGATCATAACAGTAAGTAACACTAATTTTCTCTCTATATTTTTACTTGGAAGATACTTAGCTGCATAATCCTATAGCTAAAAAATAATATCCTCAACAAAATCCCCTATTCTCTATTTCAATCCAGTCGCGTGCACTCCACCTTCGAACAAAAATATATACGGAGCGCTCAATTCAAAACTTCCCCGTTTTAATAAAATATAAATTCAGAACTTGTAAGTCGCCCGGCGGCGCCGGAAAGAAAATGGCAACGCGTATAAATGTAAGTAGACAGGCTGCCCGGTTATATAGCGAAGCGGGTGCGTACAGCAAGAGAGAGAGAAAGAGAGAGGAAATGTGTGTATATGCGATACACGTAAGCTACTACCCCGCTCGGGCGTGCGCCTGCGCGCGCACCCATACAGCCATTACGTCGTCGCGAAACCGTCTGTTTGCATACTAAAAAGGTTTAAGACTCCCGGGACAGAAATAATATTCGCTCGAGTCGACCCGTCGACGACGACGACGACGACAACGACTCGCCCGTTCTGTTCTCCCCGGCCGGTGCAGGTGAGTTCGCACTGATAAAAGCACAGAGGAGAGGAAAAAAGTAATGTAGGTAATTGGTAAGTATGAGAAGTTTTTATATATGGAGAATGGTGTTTAGCAATTCTACATTTAACGAGATCTAAGTAATTAATTTGACAATTTACGTAACATTTTGTTCACTTGTTCACGTTGTTCACATTGTTTAACAATACCATAAAATCATTCGATTTAATTTTGAAAACTTGTATTTATACATAATATAACTCTAGTGTCATCGCAATTAAAGAACTACCTTTTTATTTTCAACAGAAATTTTAAAACATTTAAGAAATTCGAAAATTTGTTTGATTTGCAATCGTCAACAAATTTATTGCTGCGATAAAACTACTTTAGTTTAACATCACAGTGGGATTATTAACTACATTTATTGAAATAAATTGTTGAAATTTAATACTCGTAACGCGAACTTCATAAAATTGACTTCAATCTGTGACAGATCATAAATTACGACTTCATTAAAATAGTAAAGTAGTTAACAGGAAAGTTTTAGCTCGCTTTTCCGAATGTCGTGATTTATGAGATAGCTCTTAAACAATTTAAATGGTGACACGATTTGTTGGGTAAAAGTTATCCGTTTTATTAAGTAGACTTACACAAAAACTAGTAATTTGTAATAAAAGTTTTTGTTTTATGAATTAAATGTTGGAGCATTAAACGCTCACGCGTGTGTGTACGTTTATGATAATAGGTGGTTGACACTTGTTCAAAATCATTCAAGATATACCTACCTCATTATTAATCTCTCAAAGATTAGACCTTTAACTTTTTTCTAAAAATATCATCTTAAATACATCCTTCCTATCGCTCACTCTTCTTTCTATTGTAAAACAGCCTGCACCCAACTTCCCCTTCCTGAATTTCCAAGCTTCCGTTTCCATCTGATTCTCTCTCGCCATTCTCCTTCACTTGTCTCACACTCTTTCTCTGTTACTCTGTCTCTCTTCACGCCGATCTGAACACGTATATATACGCGTAACGTCGCGACTATGAGCGACGACTGTCCTGAGCTGCTGCTGCCGCCGTCGGGCGCGAATTCTTACGCGCTCGCGGGGAATCCCACGGGGATGCGGGAGGATTTATCTGCCGCGATCCCGGGACAAATTCAACGGAACTTTGAGCATTTTAATACTTACCTCGCTTTTCTCAGTCTCCCGTTCTCCTCTTATTTCGTTTGTCTTCCTTTCTCTTTCGAAATGGGAAGGAAGGCTCGCATCCGTTATGAAAATGTTGATACATAATATGTATTTGTGAAAAACGATCGATATATAAATAATCGTATTTTCGAATAATGAAAAGTAATGTTACCTCTTTACAGTTGTAACTTACTTTTTATTTACTTACATTTATATGCACATTGAGCGAATGAAAAGTTCTGTTGTTTGTAAAAAATATCGTGAAAAATCGATGTGTATAGCCTAATAATGAGACACAGCTGTTTACGTCAGCCTTCTAATAAATAATTCGTGTTTCACATTTTCATTAAAAATCGCTGCCTCCAAAAATTGCATTACACCAAGAAATCGAATTATAACGATTACTTTTCATTATGATGCAATAAAAATTAAATATCAACTCTTTGACCGTCGAGTACCAGAAGCCAAAAACTTTCGCAATTTAAGCCACGCAGCGCACGGTCAATCGGGTCGGCGGCCGCGCGCAAAGCGGGTGATAGTAGTAACATCGAATTATTGCACGGCCAACAGGCTCGTAACGCGCGGGCGCGGAGTATATATATACGCGGGGGTTTAACGGACGCGGAGGCCGCGAAGCGACGACAGCGCGACGCGGGGGTGGTTATACGACCGCTAAGGCCTGTTTACACTATGGCGCGTCACGTGACCGACCTCCCGCGCTGATTGTGGGTGTACCGCGCGGTGGGCGCCTATATAGGTGAATTCGTGGGTAGGAGAGTAGTTGGGTGTTGTGGATGTGTTTTTTGCGTTTGGCGTAGGCGATGTTTGACGCGGTCGAAGATGTGACAAAATACCGGGAGTGACAATTTGTTCGTATATCAATAAAGAGATACATTATTATTTTCTACTTCTATTTCTACTTTGCTTTCAAACTAACAACTTCAAAACGAACGTAGCGATATAAATTGAAGTGTTTTATTTTTTTCACCTTGCCGAATTCGTCACCTCTCCAATTTTCTCACGCGAAATCAGCAATAAAGAAAATTCCAGCGTAAGAATCGTTAACCCCCTTGTCCTCCTGGAAATTCCTAACCCCCGCTTCTCGGCAGCTATCGCATTCCTATCGTTTCCCGCAGACACACAGGCGCGCATGCGCACCAGCCTCTCGCCACTCGAAAATTGATAATTCCCTCGGCAAAGCCTGCAGCTACACACTCACTCCCAAGGCAACACACAGGACAAGTGAGCGTAACAATGCCCGGTGTAATAGCCATAAATTTGCGACTAGCTCTCCCTCTCTCTCCTTCTCTTTCACACACCTCGATGAACAAACTGGATTAGAAACAGTGAGTGTATAGGCGGAAGAGGCCGGATTTATGGGCTCCCATTATGACGTTGACGTATCACCTCGCGCTCGGACCGTGCTCATAAAGCGGGCCACGCGCGGCCGCGCCTAAACCTCGGTCACGGCGCTGCGGCGGTAGCGGCGGTCAGGTCCTATACACGCCGCAGGAACATTTCTACGGGTCGCTGTCTGATCCTTCGGTGCTACGAGTACAGAGAGGTGTAGCAGAATTCGGAAGGAGAGAGTTTCGGCGCGTTTATAACAGTCGTACGAGGGGATTCTAACTCGGCCAGGCGAGTCGAGAGGTTATTGTCTGCGGGCGCGCGGAGGGTACATAAGTCCTTTATAGGATACCACCGCCCCGGAATTAGGAAGTTCGCGGTGTCAGTCTTGTCGCGGCCGAGAGGGTCGCGCATTTACATACGTCGCGCGAGGTTTGCTTATAGCTTTTCTGCTGAAGGAGCGTGAAAGACGAAGATTAATGTTGTAAGCGAGACTCGGAGGTTATCAGGATTATTAAATATTGTCGACATATTTTTAGTATTGGCTGACTCTATTCTCAATTATTGTAGCAAAGGAACTATTCGAAAATAATAATTTTTAACAATTTTGTTTTTAGGTAAAATTTTAGTTCATTCTAGATTTTCGAATGAATTCATTTTAAAAATACTTAAATTCTCGCTGAAGTATAACGCAAGTTAAACTTTTAACGATTGTTGGTCCATAAAATTACGTGCAGGAGCTAAATTTATAATTTCAGCCGTAAGATTTATTCGAATTTTAACATCACCTCGACCTCCCATCTTCATACCGAATCGCTCAACACCCCTTGCTGTGCCATGCCACTGTCCAACCAAAAAAAAAACCAAATACCCTACGAAACACGTAATTTCAACCAGCACGAGATCCAAAAGAATGCCCCTTTATCGTCTCTCTAAATCAAAACCAACGAACCTATCCATACCTAACACACTCGTGCACATACAGAGAGATGCTTCTACGGGTCGCGTACCACGGGGAGCGCGATAAATATTTCCGCGCGCGCGGAATCCGCGAGAAGTATGTGTGTAGGTACACACGCGGAAAAGGTAGCCACCGCGAGCGTGTACCGTACTTACACGTACCGCCGGTTGTCGCAATATCTTATACGCCGCGGTTCTGTTCCCGCGCGAAATTCCAGCGGAATGCCACGACAACGTATATGTATATACGTACGGCGGCTGCTGCCGAAGTACGGCTGAGTAAGTATTTGCCGCGTCGAACGATACCTGACGAGCTTCGGATGTTCTTTTCGCGGGCCGCTCAGTTTATTTACGGCCAGTCGAGAGCCGGCTTTTGCAATTTGTGCAAAAGGTTAGAGAGATTTGCCCGAGTGCTACGGAAGGTGTAAATGCACTGTGCGGTGTGTGTTTGATGTGTTTCTGCGAGCGTGTACGGGTATGTATATCCATTGTGTAATGGGTTATGCGTTTCGCAATTAAAATGCTGGGGTTTGTATGCAGACGATGCTTTTACTTTTTAAGTTATAGAAATACATTAATTCAGTGTACTTCGAGCAAAGTACCTGCTAAGCATGTTTATGTGTCGAACGTAAAGTGTGCACACTGCGATCGTATGCTGATATATAAGAAATTCAAAACAAATTATAAGAATTTAAGAAAAAATGTCATCAAAATGCGATGTAAGCATTCTTCTTCCAATACATATTTGACAGTTGTGTTTTAAAATTAATTTTTGATAATTCGTATTTTGGTAAAGATGAAATTTCACGTTCATTAAATGACTCGATAGACGATTCCAGAACATAACTTTAGTCAACAACGTCATAAAAATATAAAAATCAGTAAAGATAAAGAAACCTCCTTGACCACAAATAATCCCATACCGACAATTTTGAATTATCGCCTTACTTGTGTCCTTCCACGACTGCCATCCGCGCGTTTCGCCAGCTAAAACGCGCCGCCTCCAAAGTTATTGGCATTTTCCGCCCGGTAATGGCTCGCGCGCGTCGTCGCGCGCATATAGGGTGACGTAGCCAATTTAAAGGGCGTGTGCGCCGCGGGATTCAATTTATACCCGTTTCCGCGGCGGAGTGCCTTTTCTCCTTCGATCTTCCGCTCCGAGCGCGAGCGCGCGTCGCTTTCTTTCGACTCGTCGATGAAATATATATATATATATATATATATATTAAATGTTTGGCTGCAGAGGGGAAGGGGCTGAGTAAATTTCGGGGGTGGAAAATGGACTCAAAATGGTTGTGGGAGTTGCGAGGCTAAAACGGCTAGTTGCGCTTGAGCAGCTTTGAGAATGACACGGTAAGATTAATAGAGACTTTGGTAGTTGCAAGTTTGTAAGTATATGAGAATGTGAAGAGAAGGAAACGTCTTTACATTCATTGTTATGAGCACTGAATGTATCTCATCAGCTAAACAGCCTATTTAATTGCTTCTTTGCAACTATAGTAAATATATATTAACTCAGATAAATTTTGTGGCTGATCATGTTGTTATTGTTATACATTATTACAATGTCTAATAAAATTTATCATTTAGTTATTCTTCTTTACATTGCCAGATATCATATTTTATAAGCTAAACTTTCTCAGAATAAAGTTGAAGGAACGATTGAAAATTGTGAAGCTTTATAAATTGTACTCACGAAGAATCCACGAAGAATTATGCAATAGCAACGGTCGGTGCATTACTATGTGCCTTCCATTGATAACAGTCAAGTATATACCATATCTTACAATTATTAAAATAATTAGATAATCCTAATACTTAGACAACTTTCTTCAAGCACTGCAACTAGCTTAATATTTTTTTATTTCCAAGTACTTATCCACTCATTCATGGATGACAACAAGCATATTAACTACTTTTGTCATTCCAATGAAATGATATAATTGTCCGTACTCAAATACGAGTTTAATTGTGTTACGAAACTAATTCTTATAAATTGTAAATCTGCTCGTTTTTAGGCTCAAGTTTTTTTACTAATTCTAAACTTATTATTTTAAACCTTTTAAACCCAAATATTTCTAAATTCTGTCTCGGGCTCGATTGTCGAGTTACCGACCGCGTGCACAGATATTCTATCTGGGGCCGCAGCTGTCTCTTAGCTGATTTTGTTTGATGACGAGAGACCACGGGGCAGGATGCGCGTAGAGGCTGCCTGCGGACGTTTTTGGTCGGCCGAGACGGTCTTTTGGAAAAACCGTACCCATGGCAACTATTTCTTACCTTTGTTTAAAAATAACATAAAAGAGGCATTCTCTGTTTGAGCTTTCGAACGAACGAACGTCTGTCTAATGTAAAAAGTTGTTCTGAAATAAAGTGATATACAACATATACAATTGTATACAAGTATTTTCTTCCTGCTACAAATTGAGTCAATTAAATTTCTATTCTCGGTGTACTTAAAAATGATACATTCTACTTTTTTTGACTTTCTAAGAAGCAACTATACACAGCCGTACCCGGTCGCCTAACCAAGTAAACGCACTCTAACCAATTCTCCACTCACACATACACATAAGTGCTATACGCCCGGTAGGGGCAGATATATCCGGCCGAGAAGACGCACGGCAGGAGAACATCGATTGCCGGGGCTTGTAACACCGCGGTACAAAGAGAAGGGGACGGATCAAGGCCCGGGCGATAAAGCAAGCGGCCTGGAAAATGCCCGGATCAGTTCGATGTTTCAGCAAAAAACTGCCGGTCGTCCCCTCTCTCTCCCTCTCTCTTGCCTAACTTTATTACACGGCGATTGCACGCGCGCGCACGTCTCCTACCGAATTTATGAGCAAGGTAATGCGAATTAAACTAACGTGAGAGAGAGAGAGAGAGAGAGAGAGAGAGTCTCGTAAAGCTTCGAGGGAAAAATGAGCTTTGGATTGATGATGGTGGGTGTATACGCGGGATGGAGAAATGCGTGTTTTTGGAGGGTGCAAAGTGGTAATTAAGGGGATGTGCAACCCTAATTTCAATATTTTTTTAAATCAACATTCAAACATTTATTTGGAAAAAGACGGCTGTCAAGCGCTCCGTACACGCAAACACTATATGCAGATTTTTTTCTGGATAATTCTATTGATATTTGCGTGAGTTATGCTCGTTTGAAAAGTAGGTCAATTGTAGATTCCTAAGTTAAGTATTATTAAGTAGGAATCTACAATTGACCTACTTTTCAAACGAGCATAACTCACGCAAATATCAATAGAATTATCCAGAAAAAAATCTGCATATAGTGTTTGCGTGTACGGAGCGCTTGACAGCCGTCTTTTTCCAAATAAATGTTTGAATGTTGATTTAAAAAAATATTGAAATTAGGGTTGCACATCCCCTTAAGTATACAATAATGGCTGTCATATGTTCAAAAGTTGGAGATTACATAAAATATTCATGTATTTTTAAATATTGAATAATTAAAAGTTAAGTTTTTGTGAAAGACTGTTCTAATTTGGTTTAAAAAAATTAACAAAACTGAACGTGTATATCTTATGTTTGGGCACTATCTATTAAATAACGCACAATTATTCATTAGTATCCTTAACCCTTAGAAAATAAACAAATGTATCTTATGTAAACAAAAGAATTCTTTGTTACCTTAACAACCAGATGATGTCCAAAATTAGCTTCTAACAGTATTGTAATCGAAGTTGATTATCACAGATAAAATTAAATATAACATTCATGTTTTGTCACTCTTTTTTCTTTTATATTTAAAGCCTTCGATTGCACGTATAAATATATGCAATAAAAACGTATTATTAAGTTGTTCGTGTCACTCGATGCTTCAATAGTTCAGAGTGTCACCTGCACGAAAATATGTATTATTGATACACACACTGTACGCAATATTGCAATAAAAATTATTCATCTCATATTGACACATTATTTGATAAAAATAAATACAGTGTTGAATGTATCAATTTATTTGGATGCCAAACATGCTTCATTAATTTTCTTTGTAAAAGAGGCCCAATATGATATTGAATTAATATTTAACGAATGTTATATACCAAGTGATGGACGACAAGAGAGTTAAAAGTATGATATGAATTTGGTTCTTATATAAGTTGTCCGTAATTTAGAAATAATAAAGAAAAGTATCCCTACAATATTTAATAATATGTCTTTCCTTATAATAATTAGTTTTTTAAATCTATACAAAAATATTTATAATGATGGGAGCATAACATTTCCTTGAATATTTACGTGCATTTAACTGTTATTAGACTTTTATAGTTTCTTTTGTCATGGTCCATTTGTGTAAACCAATATTATAATATAGTACTTAATGTCTATATAATGTGCAACATACTAGAAAAAACAACTACTTCTCTGTATATTAATTTTACCTATATTCTATACATAAACTGGCACCAAGTGACATCTGTACAAGTCCATTCGAATTTCCATTACAAATAAAGTAAAGTCGGTTTCTCCTTTTCCACTATGTGTATAGAGGGTGCAAATCAACCTCGGGTTATCTGCAGCTAAGCACAATCTCTCCCTGCTTTATCATCTGAAGTTAACTAAACAGATACATGCATCAAAGCGTCTGGATGATGCTACAACTCATTTTATCAGCATAACTGATTTAGATGTTTAAAATAAAAAAATACATACACAGGATCCATCAGGTACACGAAAATAATCAGTATTTGTAGCAAATCGCTTAATGATAATTTTCTCTTCGGTCTGGTAAAAAACATATTAATACGTGTAGAATATCGGATAGCTTTTATAACAGTATTTTTCAAAAACTTATAGTTTGGGATAATTATCATTAAAAAAATTTTATTTAAAATTCTATCACTGTATTTTTTATTTTTAATTTTAGTACTTCACTATAACTTTAATATATTTTCTAATATTATATTTTAATAACAAATAGAATTGATTTGAAAACATTTTTGCTTATTATTTTTCATATATTATAAATGCTTTTCATTTATCTAATATTTCAATCTCAACACCTAACCATCTATAATTGTTAAAAACAACTCAATTCAATCCATTCTGGGCAACAAAGTAACTAAGTTTCACAACAGATGGCCACTGTAAACCGACTCAGCACCGTTCAACTTTGGTTTCTTCAGCTCTGTCTCTTCTTTCGCCACGGAATTGATACTCATGTGCACCTCGGCGAAGCATAGTCGGAACGTCACGAATCCATTACATATTTTAAAAAAAATTATATTCAGGCCTTTATCGCGAAGGCAAACTTTTTTATAGCTTTTGTTTTTATTCAAAAATTGACTTGATATTATTCAATCGACTGTTGAATTAAACTTGCATCGGAATATGCTTTGCATATCTGCTAAATTTCAGCCCGATGTCCTCATTCGTTTGTGAGTCATGGGGCACATAAATTTATAACGCAGATACGTATGCTGCACTGGATGTTGAGACTAGTGCAGTGATTAGTACAAATTGTCAACCACAAGGATTGCAAGAAAATTGCTTATCAAAGAAGCTTATGCGTGAATTAAAGTAGCTCCGGCGTTTTTTTTTACTTATTCACAAAAAAGAGTTCTTGAAGTAGCCAAAAAAAAATTAAAAAAAAATTTGAATATTGTTAAAAAAGATATCGCTAATTGAAATAAAAATCACAAAACACATAAATTTTTTTCATTTTTTATCCGATTTTAATTTCAAAAGACTCATTTTGTTCCTTGTACAATTTCATGCAGTGTTACCGCTATGATAATTGAAAAATTTTGAAAACTTGCAAGGTTATATCCAATTGTTTGTAGATTTGTCCATGAATTTTATAAACAATTAGTATAACTTTGCAGGTTTTCAAAATTTTTTAATTGTCATATCGGTAACACGACATGAAATTATACAAGAAACAAAACGAGTCCTTTGAAATTAAAATCGGATGAAAAATGAAAAAAATTTATGTGTTTTTTTGTTTTTTTTTTGTCAATTAGCGATATCTTCTTTGACAATATTGGAATTCGTTTGAATATTTTTTTTTTGTTTCTTCAAGAACCCTTGTTCATATTATATTGTTTCTCAAATTATAATATGTGCCACCTTAAACACCTTGACACTACGAGCGTAAAGTACCATTTTTACGCACGCTTACGTTTTTCAAGCCTACGCAAAAACAGCACTGTATGCACAGAGTGTCAAAATAGTACATTTCCATAGTAGTGCGTAAAAGTGATTTTATCCTCGTGTGGACGTTTACGGTCGAGCGAAGCGAGAATGAAAAGGCCACATGAGGTTAAAATCATCTTCCCGCTTGCATATTGAACAATATTTTTTGACGCAACGTGTACAAAGCTTGATTTAGCGCATGCTTTTTTATTCAAGGGTGTGCGAAATCGAGCTTTGCGCACGGAGTGTAAAAAAATAATGTTCTTATATAGGTGATAAGAATGATCCCCGCACGAAAGTGAATTTGTCACCCGAGCGAAGCGAGGGTAGACATTATTATATGTGTACTATTATTAACTATTAATTAACACTTCCTATTGTACCTATGTGTGTATATATAGGACGCTTCACGCCAAGTCGGACAGTGACAAAATTGAAATTGACCTTAACAAAACTAAAAATTCAGAAATTATATTTTCCCTACTGAAAAAAATCATATGATTTATTACATTATTTATCATATAATTTATCATATAATTTATCATATGATTTATCATATGATTTGTCATATGATTTAGCATATTATTTGTCATACGATTCATCATAAAATTTGTCAAATGATTGATCATGAGATTTTTTCGAAAAAATCATCTTATAATTTGTCATATGATAAATCCCATGACAAATAACATGTCGCATCAAATAATAAATCTAATAATTTAAATTATTTTTATTATATGTTTTAAAATAAATTCTTAAAACAAAATTAATTTATTTAACGCAGATATGGCGTACAATTTTGAGTCCCCATTGTAAAGGGGCTATCAAAAACAAGGCAAGCCTTCATATAATTCGGGCTCTTCGTAAAGAATCATTTGAACGGTTGACTTACATGGCTTATATGCTCTCGGATATCCAGTGTATCTACAGAAAGCACTACCGGAGCGCCTATAGGATTTTTTTATAATAACCACCTTAAACCTGATAACGCAAATACGAGTTTTACATCAGTAAAAAAGAGACAGGGTGCATGCATACATGTACATAATGTTACGTATGAGAGGACAGACTGAATAAGTCGCGTAAAAAATATGCGACGAGCGGGATTCGAACGCACGATCTCGAGGTTTGTAGGCCCGCGCTCTACCACTGAGCTAACGTCGCGATGCTTGCTCGAGAGCATCGCGAGTGTCTAGTCCTTATCGTGAAGCGGATGCGTCAGGGCTCGGATGACGGTCGAGCTGAGCCCGTGACAATAAGGAAGAAAGGGATAATTTACTGATGCACAAGTTGGAGGTTTACTTGGTTCTTATATACTAATCGTAGGTAACTGCTGTCACTTGCGAGATTACCAGTTTTCTCCCTTGAGTTGGCGACGCACCACATAGCGAACAACCAGAAAAATGACCACAGACTATCAGAGTGCGTTCACATGCGGCAGAATGATCTGTGTGGGATGCATTTAAGCTCGTGCGAGAGCAAGAGAGAGGTCGGCGAAATCTTCTTCCGCGAACGAAATGAAATAGTGAAGGCACAGCTATTCTTACTGAATGCATGCGATTTTGTATAAACTCAATGTTGAATATGGGCGGAATCACGCGCTGCCTAATAGCAAGAGAGGCGAGAGCGGTTGCTCTCTTGTGGGCTAGACCGGGCCAAAGGAGCGTGAAGCGTGCCGCTTAGTTCAGCCGCGGAAGAGTACGTGCAAGCAGTTGCTGCTTATAGAAGCCTTCGCGTAGTTCGTGAGTGGAAAGTTTGAGATAAGATACATAGAAGGATTTAGGGCCAGGATGCGGACAGTACCCTTTACAGGGCCGGATATCGGGCGACAGAGAAGAATGACCGTAGAGGCAGAGAGAAACCCGAATGGTGAGATTCATAATTACTTCCGTCAACAAAGGCGCTATGAATACTACAACAAAGGGTTGTATGTCACTTTCACTTGCGTGGCGTGCGTGTTTTGTTAAGGAGGTTAGCTACCGCTGCTCGCGCGGCGCGAGGGGTAGGAGCCCCTCGCATCGCGCAGCCCCTCTCGCAGCCAACGAACTCGATCGTTTGTTTACATTTTGCCGTAGTACTCAGAATCGGTGTTGTACGTCGTTTTTAGATTTCGTATACACATTTGCCTGTATATTATCTATATTGCCAATAGTTTTTTGGTTCGTTGTTACCTTTTTTAAAGAATCGTATCCTAAGTGTCTTGTAGTTTTACTAAGGTTATGGTTTTACTTCCATAAGAACCCGTGTATAAGAGTTGAACTTTGAAGTTGAATTATTCCATAACCGAGTTGACAAAAGATCTGAAATTTCGCACACTTATAGGAAATGAATCGAAGAACAACAATATTAAGTTTTTGGAATGATGTAACCATTTTCATTTCGATAGCCAACCTCCTTAAATTTGCGCGGCAATGTTTACCTCTCTTTCCGGCCACGTGCGTTACAGGGAGTCGAAGAGAGGTAAAGCGAGTGCAAAGCGGTGATTTAATGAGTTTAAGTTTATACGGCGCTGTTTATCTCTTTTACTGATTGTGAGAAAAAAAAGGCTAGGTTAGCTGAAGTCAGGCATACGTGCATAGCCGAAGTACGTTAAAATCGATGAAAAGATCGGCAGCAATTGCCGGAGACTCAGGCAGTTTCTCCCTGAGAGTCAGGCAGAAACAACATAAGGAAAGGTCACGTGACCTTTGGCGCTCGTGCATGTGCTCGTCGCTCAGGCTGTTTTTACCAGAGCGCTTCAGCAATTTTGACCTATGCTGTCCTACCCGACAGCTATTTTAACTGGAGTTTTCAGTAGTTCTGGCTTTCTTTTTCTCTCAGTGTTGGCTCTTTTTTGCACGGCGCTAAACGCCGTGACTACACTGAGAAAAAAAATACGCTGCATTGGCAGGAATCAAATACTCAGTAATAGCTTTTGCACGATCACGCCAAATCTGCATGAAGTTTACGCAGTTTTGGGTTGGACAATCCGCAGAATCTGCATTGCCCACCAAGCGGTATCGTCATACGACGTCACGCGACAAAAGCCAGTAAATATATATTATAAATCTATAATTACATTAGAAATCTACATTCATTTGTGTGTATACCTACTTGTATGTATTTTATTGCTTCACAAAAATAAATATAAAAAAACTTAAGTTTTATACTTAATTTTTAATTCATTTTAATTACCGTATCTTATAATAACACTTCGTTTGCCAATATATTTCAAGAATCGAAAACAAGAAAGTTAGCGAGGATACTATTTTTCTTAAGCTATATTTTCCGTAGAATAATTATATATATTAAAACATTAGATAAAAATCTAATAACCCGATTACTGTTTTATTCACAACATATAGTTTTTATTCTCTTAAGTAACTTTTAAACCATTAATCTTAAACTGATTTTGTCATTAGATATTTAAAAAAAACTTTGTAGTCATATTTCAAAGTATCTTTCTATATAATATTATTTGTAAAATATTTGTCAAGTATTCATAATTATACAATAATATTTATTTGTCAATAAAAGTTTACCGTCTTTTCATATGTATAAAGCGATAAAAGAGGTTAAGTTGAAGGAACCAAAGCCTTCAGTCAAAATTGCATAAGAGCATACGCTAATATTGCGTAAGTCCCACTGCATTAGTGCTAATGCAGTTTTAGCGGTGGGATTCAGCTCTTTCGGCATACAGCAGTACGCCAATACAGCATAATTCCTTCTGCGGGAAAACTTTTACGCCATTACCGCGTGAAATTTCTGCCGTTCTAGCGTTATTTTTTTCTCAGTATAAAGTGCGGGCTTATAGGTCACGCCGTGCTACAATAGTACATTTCGACACGGGTGCGGAAGGTTATTTGACTCGCTTTGCTCGTGCGAAAAACGTCACATGAGTTAAAAATCTTCTTACGCACCAGTTTAGAACCGTATTTTATACTACGAGAGCCGAATAATCATATTAAAGTTATGATTTTGATGTTAGAGTGGTATAAAGACTTTTATACCACTCTAACCTCAAAATCACAACTTTCGGCGCTCGTGGTATAAAATACCGTTCGAAACGAGTGCGGAAGTTGATTATTTACTTCATGTGACTTTTCACACTCGCTTCGCTCGTGCGAAAAATGTCACATGAAGTAAATCATCACCTTCCGCACCAGTGTCGAAATGTACTATTGATAAACTAACATACTTGCATTTTGTTGTAACGACTGAACCTCCTTAACTAAGAATGCGCCACGCACTCGCTCTGTCTTCTCACGTGTTTGTATGACGCTTTTTCTCTGTATTTTGATGCGTTTCTGATCAGAAATGGATGAATCTTTGTGATATTTTTATTTTAATTGCAAAATAAGCGAGGGCATGTTCTTCAATATGGACTTTCCTCTTGATTGTTTAAGGTCAATACCGGCCAAGAGGTATTTGAACCTTTACTTATCATAGAATGAATCGGACTTCTACACCGCACTTCAGCGATCATTCACCATTGTACCCAGTAATCGCAAATAGTGTAACATCGTCATCTAATCGTGGCCGAGGTGATGCGACGGAGGAAAATGACGACAATGACCACAATTTTGTTAGTATTGACGACTATGAAGATGGCAATTTCCTACTGCGAAAGCACCACCACCATCACTCTCACCTCCACCACCATCAGCGGGATCAGCATGATGATCAATACCACGAGAACAAAATTTTAAAATTAGCATTGTATTCGCTATTGACATTAACATTGATGACAATAATACTATATACATATATATTTATATACATATCAATGTTTCATATACAAATGTTGGCAGCTTAATAAAATGAAACTTCTGTATAATGTTTTTAAAATCATTTTAAAAACCGTCGCCAATTCATGGCGCGTAGCTTCCTCAAACCAATTTATTGATTTCTTTTGTTAAATTTTCATGCCGAAAATTAATTTATCATAGCAACTTTTTTTATGAATTTCCACAGAAAAAATTTTGTATAAAATACAAATAAAAACGTTCTTTAGCTAAATATTATCCGTAGTTAAATCCTTTGTAAAATAATGAAAAACAATTCGTAAACATTACGAACTAAATAACATTTTAGAAAAACGATAAAGGTTAATTTATAAGTGTTCACAAAAAAAGTAAATGTTTTAACAAAATTTATCACTCTATAAATAAGTATAGCAATGATCAAAATACCACTGTGTGTCTAAGATAAAATTGTCTGTCATTTTACTGCTGAGCCCACTAGACCACATTTGTAGCGAAACATATAATTTACGCATAGTACCATAAGGGGGTAAATGATGTGAGCAAGACGGAAAGTCGAGGGTCAATTTCGAAAAAACTTTTTAGTTTTTTAATTATATCTGATTACAAATTTAATATATTTTTTTACAACGTTAAATACGACGAGCTTAAAATAGGTAATCGTTTTCGAAATATTTCGAAATGTAAGCTCATATTCTCTAATTTTATTTTAGTTTTTCAAAGTTTACGTAGGAAGTTCTTTTTATTTTTTGCTAAAGAATTCGCGCTTATAATAGAGTGGCATTTTAAAACAATGAAATTATTCAATAGCTTTTATGGTTTTGTTTAAGAAATAGACAATGAAGAATAAAAGAATTGCATACAATTTATGGCCGAATCCATCTCAAATCAGGTGGTCTGCGTATGCCTATGTCACCGATCATTTTGGAATGAAACTATTCATGTTCTTCTCCAAAAACTATTTGACACGTATTTTTTTATTTTTATCAAAATTTCATGCGTTCAGCGATACCGAAAAATTCCGAGAAAATTCTTACTTAGAAATAGTACATTTGGACACTGGTGCGGAAAAGGTGATGATTTACTTCATGTGACGTTTTTCGCACGAGCGAAGCGAGTGCGAAAAGTCACATGAAGTAATAATCAATTTCCGCACTCGTTTCGAACGGTATTTTATACCACGAGCGCCGAAAAATCATACCAAAGTTGTGATTTTGAGGTTAGAGTGGTATAAAAAAATTTTTCAATGTAATTTTCAAACGGCTAATGTTTCACTAGTTTTTTGTGTTTTTAAGCGTGTAACACATAATTTTACTCAGTTTTGAGCCCTCTTTCACGTTCTCTATGTTATTTTAAAAAAAAAATAAAAAATGCACGAGTTATGCACTTTTTACTGAAAAATGCACTTTTTAGAAAAATGCATTTTTCTCGAAAAGTCCAATTTTTTTGCACAATTTTCTTATGTCGTGATAGAGGACCTAAATACCTATCTAGATGTATTTGTGAGAAATAAGAAGTTACATTTTAATACATAAATGTAAACTAATTATTTCATACTTTTTACATATAAAAGTGGGTATATTTTACCTTACCTTAAAACTTTCTCCGATGGGCCTTTTATATGGTCCAGAACCATAGTCATCGATGAAACAAGTTTTTTCACTAACCGTAAGCTTTGAAATTTTCCTGTGGATGGATTGACTCCAGATTTGAACTAAATTACTCCTGAATAGTATAATTCTCATATGAGTGTAGGGATTTTTGATCTAATGAGAAAAAAAAATTGTGCTGTTTTTCAAGAGTTTCTTTTGTAATTTTTTTAAATTTTTTATATTTTTTCATAATTTTTCTGATGTAAAAATTTTTACCGACATTTAATCCTAAATCCCTACACTCATATGAGAATTATACTATTCAGGAGTAATTTAGTTCAAATCTGGAGTCAATCCATCCACAGGAAAATTTCAAAGCTTACGGTTAGTGAAAAAACTTGTTTCATCGATGACTATGGTTCTGGACCATATAAAAGGCCCATCGGAGAATGTTTTAAGGTAAGGTAAATATACCCACTTTTATATGTAAAAAGTATGAAATAATTAGTTTATATTTATGTATTAAAATGTGACTTCTTATTTCAGAGAAAAAAGGTGTCTAGCCCCCTTAACATTTACAAAGAAAAGTTCGGTTTCTGCTATATATCACACATCTCGTCTTATTTAAAACCATCATCTTTTGGAAAATTCTTACATATTTACAAATTATCAACTCAACTACGATGTCTCAATATTACTCAACGGAGAGAATCAAATGTGCAGACATTTTACACAAGCCCAAAAAAATCTGTTACAAATCTAGTTCCGTACGTTTCAAACAACTTGAGGATTTTTGCTCATCCATTGAAGCACCTCTATCCTAATTTACCTTTGACACCATCTACATATCTGTGTCAACATTGTTACAATTGTGCTTTAAAATTGGTGAGTAGCACTGACAATGAATTTATAACGGATAATGAAGTTACCGACAACGTAGTTGATAGAGATGAAGATTTTTTACCAAGTACTCCAGAACGCATCGAAGAATTTAATAATGAAATAAGTACATCTTTCTTTGGTTCTGTATCGCCTCTTAAGAGAAAAAATCTTATACGTGAAAAATCACTTGAAAATTACGTAAAAAAGAAGAAAAAAAATATACTTTCAACATTGTCTAATACCCTTGATGTGAAGTTGAACAATGTTTATGACGTTTCTATAACAGCAAACGAATCAACTGTATGCCATTGTACAGAATGGATACAAAATCTTGGTTTAGCCTTGCAAAAGTGTTCTACGGTATCAGAAAAAATAAAAATTCTGACTTGGCTACCCTCATCCTTAACGAAAAATGAAATTTCATCCTTATTTCCAAACATAACAATGTACATGATAGAAAGAGCGAAAAATCTTGCACAAGAAAAGGGAGTTTATTCCGAACCAGAAGCATACACAGGGCATTAGGGATGGGCGATATTTATCGATATTTATAAATATCGATATTTCCCTTGCGATATATCGATAATTGTAACCGATATTTTTGTCACCGATAATATCGGAATATCGATATCATACTTAAGATATCGGCTTCCGATATTCAATAGACTTATGCCAAATAAAAATTTTTAATTTACTAGCAAAATGCAAACGCGCTTCGCGCGTACTAATTTATTTTTGGGGTTATGTGCACTGTTTTTCCCTATGATTTAATTTTAATTAGTTTCAATGATAATTAGATACATTTTTCAATCAATAAATCAAATGTTTTTATTCTATTTTAATTATTTATTAGTTGTATAAATATTTGAGTGTTAAAATTCAAATCTAGCACATGTTCAATCTAAAAAATTCAAATACTCGCACTTTTTTCAAATAACCAATCACATCGAGTCTTTAAATGAGCCACTACTTCCGGCCATCATTTTTTTAAGAGAGGATATTTTGCGCTATTTGAAATTGAAAATCGTAACTCGCAAAAGCAAATGTGCTTGTGCGACCTCTATCGTCTATCAGAGATTTTCGAATATATTAGATGCTTAGACGTTGGCAACACCGTAACCGCAACGGCGGCTCAGTTCGTGTTCGTCTTCGTTTTCGATTCGAATTTTTAGTGTCGTTTAGTGTTCAGAATAGGAATCGGTTAACCCCACAACACTTTCAAGAATTACTTTTTCTAAATTTATTACCATTAAAATATTGGAATCTATAGTTTGTAAAGTTTCAAATGTTTATTAAAATTATTTTGAAAATTAATAAAGTATTTTTTTAAATTATTTTTATATTTTTTTATCGATATTTGTGAATATCGATATTTTTAACCCGATGTATCGAAATTATCGATATTAGCTATACCGATATTATCGATACGCAAATATCGATATTTTTGTTTAATATCGCCATCCCTACAGGGCATCCAATTGATGAAAGGACCGAAAAAATTGTTATAGAATATTATATAAATGACGATTTTAATTGTTCAAGACAGAGTCCCAATAAGAGTGACGTTATTATCGTTAAAATAAATGATAAGAAAGAGAAGAAAGTTAAACGTTTTCTTACTCAAAGTCTGAAAGCAACGTATAAAGCATTTACAGACAAAACTCATTTTTTATAGTTTTAAATTTTTTACTCAAAAACTAGTCGACAGATTGGATTGAAATTGGTTACAGATTATAGCTATTTCTATTCTACATCAGATTTTTTTGCAAAAAAATTGACCATATCGTTTGAGAGTTATAAGCTTTAAAAAGACACGTTTTTGTTAAAAACAAAAGAACCGTAATAGCTAATGTTAATTTTTTTTTCGGAAAATATAGGTACCATTAGCTGCTATCAACAACTATAAAATATAGATATATTTATGATTTTCAAATGCTATTTATCCGATTCAAATATCGCGATCCTATCATTTAACAAAAGCAAAAATCAATTTCACGAAAATGAAAAATTGACAATAAAAAAAAGCATTAACGAATCAAAAAATTGAGTTTTTTCCCGAATTCGTACAAAAAAAAACAGAAAAAATGGGACCTGTCCGGTTAAAATCGATAGAGTAGATCCTGAGATAAAGCCGTACCCACCTACACCCAAACCGCCCCCCATATCACACACACATACACACACATGCATACGCACGTTCTCACACACATACTTACACTCACATACACACTCACATACGCACATACAGGCATTTCCTAAAATGATGTGATTGAAACATCTAACACCTCTAATCGTGTTTCTATTACAAAGCTTCCTCTAGGAGGAAGCAAAATATAACAAACAATTACTTTAATGTAATTTTAGTTATACTTGACATTTAACAAAATTATTATCTACCTTAGCGCGGCGAGAGAACTGGACGCGGTATTAACATCTTCCCTACGGTCCTTCCGCCGCCCAGGCACTGAGACGATTGTAGTCCACACCCTACGTAAGTTTTCGATAATATCTTTTATTTTTTCTATTTTCTTTTTTGGCGTTATTTGTATTTACTCATTATTTCTTCCGGTATTCTAGTGCCGGCCATGGAATCAAGAGTGTTAGTACACTCGACAATGTTTTAACATCCTCGAAACACACACCAGCTGAGAATAATACTTGGTGAGATATATATCAAATTGCTTTTCCTGCTACAGCTTTAATTGGCAATTTTGTTTAACGACTTTATGCTTTTTATGTCACAGTGTCTTTGAACAGGAGTTCAAACAAGAGAATCCAAAACGTTGGCAGATTTTTTATTAAATAAAACAGAATTTCTAATTTTAAATGAATAACTCGTTGAGAATCTTTCCTTTTTTGCAAATAATGTTATAAAATTATTATCACTTGGGGTTTAAACGCCAGCTAAGCAGAGTTTGGAATTTTTACAAATGAAAATATTAAAATTCACGAAAAGTAAAAGATTAAAAGCTTTTGAATGAAAAACATGAATATCTGACTGCATCATGTATTAATGTATTAATTGTTTCTTAAAATTCGATTGTTTTAATTTATTTTATGCCAAGAAAAACCAAATTCGAGTAAGCGTTAGCGAACAAAGAAAACATCAATAGTTTGAATAAATATTATAATAAATCAAATAAAATAGTCAACATCGAAAAGTAATTTGTTATTAGAAATTTATTAGGAACGAAAGTGCAAGTGAAATTATTATTCTTTATTCAGTGTAAGGCTCTCCGCAATCAAATATCGCTTTCATTGCTCGACTTTTCTGTAGTGTCCTCATTATGTATTCTCATACCATCATGAAGCCTAATTTCGTATTGGTCTGAAAACGAACTGATGAAATGGTACTGTTGCGTGATTGTATATCTCAAGAATGGGCAAAACACTCATTGATGAACAATATATCAATTACACGTGAAAAATGTTGACATAAAATCGATCTGAATTAAAAGTCAAGCGTGTCGTAATTATCGTAGATGCTCTGTGTTATAATTAAAAATTATACTTAATCTGTATAAAATGCTCGTTTCAAACATTTGAAAGTAGACTAGATTTATGAAAAATAAACTTTCCAATGTTATTGTTATTATTGTATTTATTTAATTAATTCATAGTTATAAATTATCTTAAGTATTGATTTATTTAAAAAGAAACTAAAAAAGATTTGATTTTATTAATATACGCAGAAATTTAATAAAACAGCTACGTTAAAGAATTGTTGAAATTGTTGAAATTTATCATAAGGTTATAAAATTTTTTAAATTAGTTTAATGATACTGGTGTCTCTGCAAGAACGTGGCAGAAGTAGCGATCCAGAAATTAAAAAATGTGATTGCTTTCGGAAAGACCGCAGTGTAAGTTCGTCGACTACTTAAACGGAATACGTGATGAGTAGTCGAGTCGAGCGGAGAAACCTCAGCAATTGATTTCACAAGCCTATTTAGTGCGTGCACGTAGGAGGGTCAGGAGAGACGCCGTTGTCATCCAAAGTATTTTTCATTTTGACCGTTTTGCAATGTGTTGCAATTTGGATGGATATGGTAGGGTGTGCCCGTGGGTATAAAATGTATACGCCGGGCTACGGTTGTCATCAATCGTCTTTCGCTCATCGCAGCAACAACCCAAACCAAGCATCACCATGTTCGTGCTCGCTGTAAGTATAATTGCATCTACAATATAAACAGCACGGTCTACTTGTCTTTATTTTATTTAATTCGACCAAAATACTTATTGTGCTTTCTTGTATCTTACTGATTTCTCGATTAAGGTGTATTAAATAAATAAATATTTGCAGACTCTGTCCCTCTTCATTGCCACCGTCTCGGCCGGAATTGTGCCAGCTGCACCAGTGGTCGCCGCGGCGCCGCTAGCACTGCCCGCACCGGTAGCAGTATCCGCACCGATTGTTACAGCCAAAAGCTATCAGGCTATTCACAGAAACTACAATACCCTGGCTGCGGCACCACTGGCATACAGCGCCCCAGTCGCTATCAGTGCGCCCGCGTATGTCGACCCAGTGGCGGCATTCGCATCGCCGGCTCTAGCTAGTCCCCTGGCCTACGCTGCTCCTGCTGTCGCTGCGCCCGCAGCCGCTCTGGCCTATAGCGCTGGCCCAGCAATCGCTGCACCTGCTTTTGGCGCGCCCTTCGTTTTGAAGAAATAAGAAGAGAGCCTGTACTTCATGATGAATGCCATCATTTGTTGTTAAAATTGTTTTTTTTCTTTTTTACTCATTATGGATCTAATAAATCTTTAGATATCATTTTTACGCTTTTTTAAACTACTTACCCTCAAATAATAATAGTCACAAAATACATAACAAAAACTATACTTTGCCATTTTAAAACCAATTGACATTCGATTTTAATAAACTTATTGTCAAAAGAAAATTTTCCAAACAAATAGAATCCACTAAACTCTAGTAGAAAATAGTTTTGAATTTTATATCCAAGGTTTATTCAATTCTTGTTTTTTTTTCGATTTTGCCAAAATAAGGAATAAAAGAAAATCATTTAAATCTTTAAATGATTGCTAATGTATATACATGGAAGTGGTCGCCAGAAATCTGCCGGCAGTCGCGTTGCACATTTTTCGCGTAAAATGAACTCTGTTCAACTACCTTACAATCATACCCTGAGCCTCTCGAAAGAAACAAAGGATATATTGTGATATATCTTTTTCATGCTCCAATGTTGCGATTATTTTTCCTCCGAAATGTTTTTTTTTCTAGACAGAAACTTGAGTTGAAAATTTGGAGCGAGCTTTCTAAAAGAATACCATTTTTTTCAAAATAAATTTTTCCATTCAAAAATACAAGTCTTAAGGACGTTCTCCGGGTTGAAATAGCAATTTTAGTTTTTATATTTTTAAATAATGTTTTATTAATTTGATAATCCAAGAGTAAGTACATGTAACAAATATATACTTGAAAAAACATATGACAATTTTTTTTCAGACAAATTCAGGCAATAGTCACTATGGTATTGTTACAATTAAAGACAAAAACTTCAATAAGTTCTTTTAATTTTTTTATTTTTTATCCGATCTTAACGAAATAAAGCTTATTTTGTTCGTTAAGAAATTTCAGGGGGAGTATTGAAAGGAGAATTTATGATACGAGTTACCAGTACGGCGCAATATCAATTTGTTTAAGAAAAGCAAGTCAAGTTTTCATCAAAACTTTTTTAGGAAGACGTCTGTAGGTGCTTTGGAAGTGGACTTATGACATTTAAAATTTTTTTATTTTCAAGGTGTCAAATCCGTGAACGGTCACTACAATAGCTTAAAATCGCTGTAAAACTTAGAAAACTCGCCGAAAAAAACAAATTACAGGAGGTCCTTTACTCTACTTTAATAATCTACAATACATTATTGTCCTGGTTCCCTTTTCACTAAATCCTGAAGCGTAACAAGCCAAAAATGTTAAAAAATCTTGATTTTGGGTAGACTCTCGACTTAAAATCGTTGTAACTTGGATTTTATAGCACCTAGAAAGTTTTTTAAAAAACAAAATTGAAAGTTTTTCACTCTACTTTAATAATCTTTGATAATTTTTTGTTCTAATTTCCTTTATACTGATGTTTAAGGAGAAATAAGACAAAAATTTTAAAAATAATAATAATAATAATAGAGTTATTTTCGGTCAAAAAAGCCAAAAAATATAATACAGAATTTAACAGTCTAATTCATATCTTAAAGCTAGATGTATGCTGGTATAATACATAAGATGATATATAATAATCGATTATAAGTCATAGCCGCTAGTCAGAAGTATTACACAAAGACATATCACAGTTCAATACCTATAGGTAACCTCTATACAATCAATAAATACTATTATATGACGATCGTTATATACATAGGAACTATGACAGTCAGTCATGATTTTAGTAATGATAAAAAGATGTCACAGTCGATTCATGCAGAAAATTAGTCAAGGTCTAATAGATGCTCATGCAGAGCACGTTTAAAGCGACTAAGACTCGGTAGATATTTTATGCACTCGGGAAGGTAATTCCAGAGATGCACACCTTGAACTCTAAATGATATTTTACCAAAGTCGGTATGGACCTTTGGAATCTTAAAATCCCTAGTGGCACCCCTGGCGGGTGCCACTAGGGACCATAGTTTCGGCGAGATTTTCAAACGATGTCTCATATAGGAAGCTTTTCGACTTTATTTGTTCATAAAAGTACATCTCAAGACCTTCAAAATGCTCCGTGGTAGATTTCCGTAGTCCTATTCTATGAGGCGCTACAGACTTTTGTCCAACTTTATGTCGATTCAGA
The DNA here is from genome assembly GCA_036365515.1 of Torymus aiolomorphi. NCBI lineage: Eukaryota > Metazoa > Arthropoda > Insecta > Hymenoptera > Torymidae > Torymus > Torymus aiolomorphi. The sequence goes on along the minus strand of CM070874.1, from coordinate 73,816,306 downwards.
CTATAGGGCGGCGTCTATGTTCAGCTAAATTGCTTACTCAGTATCGTACCAAGCATTGCGAGTTAGAAGATCTTATCTTATCTTCAAGGCAGGCGCATTTGCGAAATGAATTAACCTCGGCCAATGACAGTGCTCGCATCTGGCGTATTTTGAGAAAGGAGGGATAATTGCTGATAAAAATAATTTGAGTTGCAATAGATTTACTGCACATGTGTTAAACTCGTTCTATAGCTCAGTTGCATGTGCACACTTCCCTTGCTCCTCAAGTTCACTGGCTACAGTAGTCGCACCCATCCAAGATATCGGTATCAGTACGTTATCTTTTCGCGAAGTAACCACCACTGAAGTCTACGAAATTGCATGAATGCTTTCTAGCAAATCTAAAGGACAAAGCTCAAATGGTCTTCCTTGAAAAGTTGAAATAGAATAATGCTTCTCAAACCAAAGGTTCAGACTAATATTTTAAATAAATATCATAAATGTCAAAGGCTTACAAGGATCCTATAGATCCATATTGAGAAAAAAATTGTGTAAAAGTTATTTAAAGTTTAGTAAAAATGACTATACTGTACGGAGAATCCTACCACAAGATGTAACTAGTAGCATATTTATTACACTTCTAATCATTTTTACAGTTTGCATATGAAAGGTTATTAAATAATATTAGAGATATTACTATAGCCGTATGATAAAAATTAAAAAATATAAATGTTATAGACCTAGTGTATACTATTTTATCATACAAGTAGCAAATGTTCTTCTTCCATTTGAGTATTATTACTGTATAACTAAGAGATTTTCTCATACAGTATAGTAATTTTTATTTAAACTCATGAGAACGTGGCTTTGTGTATGCGCGCTATACTTTTCTCCAACTCCGCACCGCCACGCGCGGCGCGATCGTCGCTGTTCACGTCGGTCGTTTGTTTTGCGCCGGCATAAAGCAACAGGTTTCGTGAACCTTTCGTGCACCCGAACTCCGAAACGATTGTTAATCGGCGCCAAGACTCAGCGTTCACAAATCCCTTCTTAAAAAAGTAATGGCAGGAAGAAGTGAAGCCTCTATAGATTTGATCTGTGGTTGGATCTTGGATAAAAGGCGCGAGAATTTAAAAATGATAGACAATCGCTTATCTGATCAATAGGTACGATGCAGATTAATACGTAAAAGAAAATATCTACACTTAATCATATATCCATGCATCATTCATATAATAAATTAGAATCCTTCTATTACAATCCGGTAGATAAGACCAAATAAAGTAAATAAATAAACAATAATGCTAGAATACAATAACTGACCGATTAAAGTAATTACTTTACTTGATAAAGTAGTGTGGACATGTCCATGTTATATACACATTATATTCCCGCACTACGGATCTAAATTTATTGTTGCTTGATGAGTGCCTTCGAGACGAGAGAAACGAGTTCCACAGGCCCTCACTATATAAGTAAAAATGTGAAAGGCACGTTTCATAAGAACGGTACGTACATAAGAAACGATTTGTTTTCCTTCGGCCCTCTCCTCCGCGGATTTTTAATTTTATGTTCATTAAAGTAATCTAACAAGTAAATAGATGTGCAAATTTTAAGATTATATATAATATTGAACATACAAAATAATCGTAAAGCGTATCTATTTTAAAAAAGTCAAGACTTTTATATGGGAAAGTTACAATCATTCCCCTTGATAGTGTTATGATTTAATAATCGCATACAATAAATAAATGGAGGAGGACTCGTTAAAGAAACGGCATGGCGTGACTAGGCGAGGAATCGAACTCCGGACCTTTCGTTTTCGCGACGAGTGCTTTGACCACTGAGCTACCGAAGTCGGTGCGCATTTTTCCTCGAGTCGTCCTCATGTTGCTGCTATATGCAACCTGACCCGCCTCGTCACGTTGTGCATACTATGCACACTTAACAGTAGTAAATAGTATTCTAAATGAGAAATTTAAATATCATTCATAATATTGTTCAGTTTGAGTTAGGTATTGGTTTCGTACATCTTAGAACAATCTTCAACCATAAAAAGAAATTAACACAAGTTTTTTTTGTAGGATTATTAAATAGGATTATTAAATAGTAGTTTTCGTATCATGGGCATAAAGTATGACTTTACGCCCTAAGTGGGAATTGTTGGATATATAGTAGTTGATATATAGTAGTAGAAAAATCAAATGCAGAAGGTGGATTTGGTGTCTCGAAAAGAAATTTTTTTTACTAATTGAACTTACCGTAAACCATAAAATTTTGGTGTATTTTCTACATACTTATTTTGGGAGTAATCGTTCAGTATCTAATCATGTGACATTATTAGCAAGAAGAATCCAGCTTAATTTTTTCTTTATGTTGAACATTTTATTGTTATCACTTAAAACAAGTATTTTTATAGGTTTATAAATTTTAGAATGTGATTCCAGTTTTTTCTACAATCCAATCATAGAATTTGTGCACCCTAGTGTACACTCCAGGTAATCTTCTCGATCTAGACTTTGCAAAACCGGACATGATTCCATAGAGTTTACTATGAATAACACCAGGTCCACCAGAATCACCATGGCTCATATCAGCGTCTCCATTGCCCGCACAAAACATATTATCGGTTATGGGATCTGACCTGTAACGTCTTATACAATCTTCTTGGTTCACTACAGGTACGTATGCAGCCATCAAAATATCACTTTTCCGCAGATTTGGCTAAAAATAGTTAATTAAATTAACTAAAGAAATTCTAGAAAAAAAGATAACTTTTCTCTGTGAGGGATAAGAACTTACCCCTATCTGTCCAAAACCAGAAATCTGCATCAATTCACCGTCTCTGGGAATATCGTGTGGCTTTGCAAGTTCTATAGGTTGTTGTGTATTATGAAATTGAATAGGCTGTGCAAGCTGGATGAAAAATATAATGAAAATATTCGTGTTAGTGACAAGTTCTTAGTTCTTAATCAAAAATTAAAATTTATACTGAAATTTATTTAACAAGTTTCGAAGTTGTATAAAACTATTATTACACACATTGAAATACTAACATTGTCGTGAATAGTGATATTATATATATATATACTAAATCCTTTCTACGTAATTCACAGGTAAAATAAAATATTTAACTACCTTGATTAAAGCAATGTCGTTGTTTTTGCCGTTGGTCTCAAAATCATCATGGATTATAATTTCCTCAACTGTGTGTAGTTGACCTAAAGTTTTTCTTAATCCACTGCCAGTTCTTACTGATATATGCGATTTATTTCTATTTCTGAATGAAGAGATTAATTTAATTTTTTGTAATAAATTCTATTATATAAAAATTCTTAATGTAATTATAAAAATTAAATGAAATCTTACTTGACACAGTGTGCAGCAGTTATAACCCAAGATCCATGTATAATAGTTGCACCGCACATGTTGTCTACTCTGAACCAAAACAAGCTAGCCTAAAAACAAATTTAAATACTTTCATCCTGAGAGCTATGGGCTTAAAGATTTACATTGAAATTATTATGTTAATATACAAGATATAAGGAGCTTTAATCAGATTCAACATCTTTTTGAATTATTTTAAAAAACTTTTAAATTTCTATAAACAGTTTTGTATGAAATTTATTCAATATATAATGCGATAAAGCAAGTACGTCTATTAATATCGTTCATGGACTATTTTATTCAACAATCTATTAATAAATAAATCTATTAGTAAATATATCAAATAATCTATTCGTTTTTTATCCAGTTACATTAAAAAAATTACTGCAAAGGAATGAATGTTACAAAATTTCGTTGATATTTATTTACCTGATATGGTAGATCTTCTATTCTAATGGGATCTCCTCCAATAATTTTTTCTTCATGTGTTTCATTGTTATCTATTAGAAATTGAAATATAATATGTATTTAAAAAATTTATTTTAATCAACAAAAATACTATTTAAAATCGCCTTTACCTAAATAGAAGCCGCTCGCGAAAGCGACGCACAATAAAATACAAAAAACCTTCATGACCGCAATAAGTGAAAATGAAAAAAAAATCTTCCTTATATACACCAATCTTATCAAATGATCATTAATAGAGTTATAAATTAAAAATAAAATAAACACAAGGGTTGGAGGCAATTATTTCTTTCGTGCTATCATTAGCTTAGTTATTTCGTGATTGTTACGATAAATGCTGTTGAAGGCCGCGCGCCGAGGTACACATGTTACGATGTAAGCACGACACGAACATTTCAGTAATCTATGTATTGTTGTACAATTTTTCGTGATCATGTCGTGCGCACGTCGTAACACGTGTACCATGGCGCGCAGCTTTCAACAGTATTTATCGTAACAATCACGAAAAATTCTATTTAGCAACAATGCATAGAGTACTGGAATTTTCAAAAATTTCCTTAGGTGTTTAAAAATATAGTAGTTCTAATCAAATCGCAAAATTCGAAAATTCGTTACACAACTTTTGCATTTGAAAATACGGGTTTAAAATAGCGAAAAAATTGTTTTAAAATTCGCTATTTGGTTCAATAACAATCTCTATTATTTCACTAGGGTTTATAATATTCCTAATACTCCAAAATTTATTGTGTAAAAATTTCTGAAAGAAATAGTTGATCTGAACGAAGTTCTGGCGAGTTGAAGTATTTTACATATCATTTATATTTTTAATAAATATAAATGATATGAATGGTCCAGGTGCCGAAAGAGAATGTCGTTATTTCGTTTTTTTTAAATCCTTATACTTTGAAGGATGAAAACGATTACGATTTAATGTTCTCGAATTTTTTCCTTCTCCGATTTTCTTTTTCCATTATTTCGGCAGCTGGGCCATTCATATCATTTATATTTATTATAACTTTGCTGCTATTAAAATCCTTACATCTATCTAAATTTGAATACATCTGAAAACAGTCATACAGTTGTTTCGGAGAGTGGTTTGCATTACTTGACTATCGATAATATTGATTTCACAACTTTCATTTGTTTGATTTGCTGTGAACAATTTGAATGTACCTACATATAATTTGTTCAGCATACATTGACTCAAAGAAGTAAAAGACTTTTTTACTAGTATTTATTTGATTTCTTTTAAAAAATCATAAATATTATTTTATAGATTATACAGAAAAACTTCTATACTTGTAGAAAGTTTTATTAACAATATTATTATTTGTACAGTCATGAAAAAAATTATTACCATTTGTAGAGAGTGCTTATTGAATACATGAGATTAAAATAAATAAAAGGACTATAGACAAATTGTGTTGTTAGAATATACTTAAAAAATTAGTTTTTTAAAGAACATGTTGATTGTTTTGAAAAAATATTTAAGCTCTCATCAAAGTTTTTGGTACAGAGTTTGACGGATATTGAGAGAGAGGGAGCGATGGAGAGAGAGAGAGAGAGAGAGGGGGAGAGAGAGAGAGAGAGAAACGGGGGAGGGGGAGAGGGCGTGAGGGAGATAGAGAGAGGCAGAGAGAGACTAATACTTAGTTAAAACTTTTGTAAAAAGTTTTTTAGATAGATTTCACAACTTTATAAGAGAAAATAATAATTACATAGTGTGAAAACATTATGATAGTTTGTTATAGTATATTATTAACATTATTAAATAGTAGTATAGTTATTCACAAATTTCTAAATTTGAATGGTTTTTAAGGAGCTCGATAAAATGATTACATTAGTAAAATTTTTTGAAATAATATAATGAAACGTGTATTTTTTTAGGTATGATGATAAAAATAACAATACTATTAATTCTAAAGTCATATGAAAATATTTATATAGATTTATTTATTTATTTTATTTTTATAGATCCCAGGAAAAACTGATACTTGCCTTATTTTATACTTTTGTAGAAAATTTTATTATTTCTATTTTGAATTAGTTTATACATATGTTTAAATAAAATATTTTCGAGAAAAAAATGTTAATGTTTTTTTTTGTAGAAAACGTTTTTCAAAGATTCTGCAGAACGAGGAATAGTGAGGAACAAAGATCTATGTTCCTCGTTATTCCTTGTATTCACTCGTCTCTTTTCTCATGTCGAGGTATTTACTATCAAAGATACGCAAGAAGAGAAAATAGAATTTAGGGGTATTTGGGTTCCCGTGGACTTCCTTCTTTATTTTAAATGAGACTTTATTAATTGCTTTTTTTATCTTAAATTCAAAAAAATCAATATAAACAGATGTTAAATTATATTTTTTTTTCTTCCAGTACATCATTAATATTTTTATTAACTCTACTAACATTTGCATTTTACATAATAATTTGATTGGTCCATCAACAAATATGACCAACAGCTTAAGAGTAAGCGCTGACACCGACTAAATTTGTTCAAGTAGAAATAATGCTTCTCAAACCAAAGGCACAGATTAATATTTCAAATAAATATCATAAATGTCAAAGGCTTACAAGGATCGTAGATCCAGACACACTACTGCGTCACAATCCACTTGCAAATTAAGATATTGATTGCAGATTCAAAACTTAACCATGACAGTATTTTATACACTGAGAGAAATAATTCTAATAGTCAATATATTGATATCTTTAAACGTTTCCGTCTTGAAAAGGTTATAATAACCTTTCGTATATTAATAATTAAGATACATTCTCAATCCAAATTTCTGTATCTTCATAGTAACCGTCATATCTTAACTATTAACATATGTAGGGTTGGTCTGATTTTCAATTCCATATATTTATAGTTAAGATATTAAGTTTATTATAACCTTTCTTTTCTCTCAGTGTATAAACGCTTCATGCACTATATAATGTTCGCAGAACAGATGGCTCCTCTGAAATATTTAGCGTCCCATACCATGAACCAATCATTAATTATATTATTTTCAACAATTGGATTTGTTGAAATTTTTACACAAAACCGCTACAATTAATAACCGATCATTGCTGTGCAACTTCTGAAATTAAAACAAACAGTTCATGATTTAAGAAAAATTGAGAATAAAAGCTTTCTCGATATTCTTTTATATACATAACTTTCTTGAAATTCTTATTAAAAATACTTGAATTAATAATCTATCATTGCTCATATCTTGTAAAATTAAAGATAAACAGTTTATGAACTAAGAATCACTGAGAGAACAAACTTGACATTATTTACATTTATTTCTTGATATTTATTTATGGATATAACTTCTTGAAATTATTATCTTAATCTTGTACTTAATCTTATGGTGATGCGATACTGACACTATTACCCAAAATTTGGTTCCCGTTTTTCTCATTCAATTTTTAATTTTAAGAAAAAAACTCTTTGATACGTTGTAGTTCTTTATTAAACTTAAAACGTGTCAAAGAGTTTTTTTTCAAAAAGTTTAAAATTGAAGGAGAAAAACGGGAACCGAGAATTAAGGAATAACGTGGGTATCACATCACCTTATACTGTAGATTCTAAAACATTTTAGTGCCTTTTATCATGAGCAAATCATAAATTAAATTACTCTGCGCACTTCTATACGTTCAAATATTTACGATAACACATCATTTTGGCATTTTTCTGTATTTTAATTTTCATTTTACATAACCTTTTAAAACTGTTTATGAACTAAGAATCACTGAGAGAACAAAAACTTTCTTGACATTTATTTATGAATATAACTTTTTGTAATTATTATCTTAATCTTGTGTAGAAAAAAGTTTACTGCTGTCTTGTTATTGTTTAAAAACTTCTGTCCTGCTAGTTTTTGCGTGGAATCCGCATTCTAGATAATAAAAAAATCTAATTTTTTAATATAACTTCAACTAAACTATAAGAATTTTTTCTTTTTGTACAATCACGTACAAATTCGGATCATATTCCTTATACAATCTGAAAAAAATATAAAAAAAGATCAACACAAAGTGTCAATATTCATCTCTAACTCATATTTTATATTTTAAAAATAGAGATTTAGTCATTACATATTTAACCGATTATTGCTTCCTCATAGAGAAAGCTTTGTAACGGTGAAAAAAAATTTCGAAAAAAAAAATGTTCAAAAAGATGTTTTAAGGTGATATATGTGCATATTAGTTGATTTTGATTAATTTTGTTTTCGTGGATGTATGCGTGCGTGTGTGTGCGTGCATGTGTGTGTGTGTGTGTGTGTGTATGTGTGTGTGTGTGTGTGTGTGTGTGTGTGTGTGTGTGTGTGTGTGTGAACTCTTCATATCTCCGAAACGAATCGACCGATTTTCGTCGGGTAAAGCTTATTCTCTTTGTCTCGCCGGAAAAGAAAGGTACCCTGATGGATTTGAGTTATTATTGATTTTCTTTTGTTTTATAACCAAAAAACGATTTTGAATTTTTAGTTTTTTTGATTTTTTCATATCTTACAGTCATTATTACATAATTTTCCAACATGGCGCCGGGAGGCAAGGAGCCGCCCGATACCATCCTCACTAAATTCTACAAATGCCACCCAACATTAAAAGTAGGAGCGGTATTGTGTTTATTGTGTGAAAATTTTTATCACACTAATGAAATAGTTACAAAGTATAATGCAGGATGTCCAGTGAAACTCATTAGTAATTCACTAATGATCTGCCAGGACCATCCCAACGTGGCTTTAACCTCAAACTTGCCATATGGCGCGCTAAGCAGCGAGGCCAAGCAATTAATAGCACAGATCAAACTTACAACGAAGGAGCAAATCAAACAAGAAATAATCAGTGAAATAAAACTGGAAACACTCAACAACAAACAACAAGGCCATAACGAGATAATCTACGAAGAGTTTAATGAAATTGAATCGCTAAAAATAGAAAACCAACTGCTAAAACAGCTAAACTTCGAATTACAAGATAAAAACAAAATCTTAAACGAATTACTTACCAAGGAAAAACAGGGCAAAAACAATAACTCCAAGACCTACGCAGAAGTTACATTTAAGGAAAAACCAAAAAGCAAAAGAGTGCCAAAATTGATTATTAAAAAAACAGACAAGAAAGACAGCACTGACTTAGAAAAGACAGTCTTACAACATTTAACTCAAGATAAAACAATTCAAACAAAAAGTGTAGCATGCAAGAACAATGATACAGTTATTATAAACTGCATGAATGAGGAAAATATTAATTCACTTGTGAATACACTGGGAGAAAAACTGTCAAGCAATTTTAAAATAGAAAAAGAGCAAATTAACAAACCTAAACTAAAGGTAATTGAGATTGATATTGATAATAGTGATGATAGTGAGATCGAACTAGACATTAATCAGAGAAATTTTAATAACATTGAAGACAAATGCAAAGTTCTTCACGTATACAAGAACGAAAGAACAAATAGAAAATGTGCAATTATTGAGGTAACACCTAATATTTATAAACTTATTAAAGATAACAAGAAAAGATTATTTGTCGGACACCAAAGTTGTAGAGTTTATGACATAATAAACACTACTCCGTGCAATAAATGTTCGAGATTCGGGCATAGCAGTAACAAATGTACCAACAGTGCTACGTGTAATAAGTGTGCAGAAGCCCACGAAACCTCTAAGTGCGCAAGTATAATAAATAAATGTGCAAACTGTGACTATAGTAATAAAAAGTTCAATACCAAATATAATATTAACCACAGTGCAATTGATAGTGAGCTTTGTGAAATATTAAAATCAAAAATAAAAAAATACATTGAAATGACTGATTACCCGACGCAACCTACCTACCCGAGATTCTTTGGTAAGGTAGAAAAACTACAATATCAGCGGACGGCACCGATTAGGAGAGCGAGACATACGAGTACTGACTCGTCAACTTCGCAAGCATCACGTAACATGGAGAATACAACACCAATACGAAACCTGGTGACAGCAACTTCAACTAACCAAAATGGATAGCAGTGTTAATATAATTGATGATTTACAAAACAATATAATTTATAGAGACTGTAAATGCGATAACATTGGTGAACTAAACAAACGTATGGCTTTAGAGAAGGAAGTAATTTTGAATGTAAATATTAGAGGCCTAAATGCAAATTTTAATAACTTACTTGTATTCATTAAAAACCTTGTTATAAAGCCATGCATTATAGTTTGTAGTGAAACCAGAAAACTTGAACACCCTGAATCTTTTAACATAGCAGGGTACAAAATGTACTATAATCACGGTAATATTAATCAAAATGATGGCCTGGTAGTTTACATAAGTGAATACATTAATGAAACTACGGAAATTTTAGATATAAATAACCTCAAAATAATTAATACAAAAAATTGCAATAGAAAATGATAAAGAAATAATATTATCTGCATTATATAGATGCCACAATATAAAAAAGACTGAATTCATTATAAATCTCAAAAAATTAATAGAGCATAACAAAATATATAAAAATAACCTGATCATGGGAGATTTTAACTTTGACATTTTAAATCAAGAAACAATTAATCAAGAATTTTTACATATACTCTTGGAAGATGGTTATTGTCCAGGCTTTTGTAATATTACCAGACCATCTGATAAAACAGGTAACTCAGGAACTTGCATAGACAATATTTTTATTAAACTAGATAAAATAGCCTATAAAACATTCACACTCAGAGTACCACTAACAGACCATTTCCCACTATTTATGTCATTAAATAAGATAAGAACAATTGAAAATGTACATAATAGAAATAGCATAAATCACAGTAAACTCAAGGCAGTTGCCTCCACTATAAACTGGAGTGAATTTTCACAAATAAACAACACGAATATTGCTTTAAATAACCTGATTGATAAAATAAAAATATGTCTTAGCAAAGCTGAAATTACCAAAAAAACAAATAATACTAACTACATGAAACTAAGGAAAGATTGGGTAACAAAGGCAATTATGATATCATGTAAAACCAAAGAAAAACTATATAAATTATGGAAAAAAGATCCTAATAATAATAGAAAAAGAGAAGAATATAGGAAATTTACGAATATCCTTAAGGATATTATAATTAAAGCAAAGGAATTGTATGACAAAAAACTTATAGAATCAAGCATGAATAATATGAAGAGTATGTGGAATGTGATTAATCAAAAACTTGGAAAAAATAGTAAAAAGAAAAATAACATCAACTATGTAATAGAAAACAACAAGAAAATATCAGAGCCTAAAGAAATTGCTGAGCATTTGAACAAATATTTTTGTAACATCGGCAAAAAGTTAAGTGATAAAATAAATCCCCCGGTAAATGAGGAAATTAAACTCCCTCCAATGAACAGCAAAAGTATATTCTTTGAGCCAACAAACTAGCATGAAATAGAAAATATCATAAATAACATGGAAAACAAAAATGGAGGAAATGATAATATTAATGCTAAGACATTAAAAACCCTGGTCGAATTCTTAGTAGACCCCCTAACCCACATCTTTAACCACTGTATAGATAAGGCCATATGGCCAGATGCCTTGAAAATAGCAGATGTAATACCCTTACATAAATCAAAAGAAAAGCATATTGCCAATAATTACAGACCTATATCTCTTATTTCTAATATAGCAAAAGTACTAGAAAAAATAATTCATAAAAGAATAATTACTTTTATCAACAAATGTGAAATACTTGCCAAAAATCAATATGGTTTTAGGAAAAACAAGAGTACAAAAGATGCGCTAACACTAATATCAAATGTAATATATGGTAAGTTAGATAAGAGTACACCAATTGCCATAATTTTTTTGGACCTCGCCAAAGCTTTTGATACTGTAAATCATCAAATATTACTAGATAAACTATATAATTATGGTGTCAGAGGAAGTGCCCATAATCTAATAAAAAGTTATTTAGATAACAGACTACAAAAAGTAAAATTAAATAATGCAACAAGTCATCTCGAATCTGTCAACGTCGGTGTTCCACAAGGAACAATTCTGGGACCACTGCTCTTCTTACTATATATCAACGACCTGCTACTTGATATCCCGGAAGATACGCTAGCCTCAAACGCAGATGACACAGCAGTAGTGACGTCGGCTAAGACGTGGAAAGAAGTTGAAACCAAAATGAACGAAACACTACTCAAAATATCAGTATGGCTAGCTCTTAACAAGCTTTCGTTAAACACGGACAAAACAGTATACATTGAATTTAGGAATCAAGTTGACAGCACACCAAAAAATTTAGACATAAATATACAAGGCACAAAAATCAAAAGAGTTGATAATACCAAATATTTAGGTATAATCTTCGATAGTTACATGAGATGGAACGAATACTGCCAATATATATACAACAAAACGAAATATCTCATTTTCGTATTCTATAAGCTATCAAAACTTATGACGACTGATACTCTAAGGATGATTTATTACGCCCTCTTTCACAGCATAATTTCATATGGAATTATAGCATGGGGAGGAGCTTATTCTAACAGTAAAAACCTGCTCATTAAACTACAGAACAGAATACTTAAAATAATCAATAAAAACAAATTTGCAGTCGACAAAAATCCTATGAGCATAGATCAAATTTTTACTTATGAATCACTGTCTTATCATTACGAAGTCTTACAGTCAGCATATATAAATTCCAATAGCAACACTAGAAACAGAAGTATACAGATTCCAAAAAGATACTTGACCGTTAGCATTAAGAACAGTTATATTAGAGCAATAACACATTTCAATAACCTACCAAATGATTTAAAAACAATTAGAAACAAACTAAGCAGAAAACTAAAACTAAAGCAATGGATACGAGAATGTACCTGATGCATCAAGAGTATAAAAATTTTGATAGTTATTAATGTTAAAAATATATATAAATTGTTACTAATTTTAAACACTGTTAAATTTTCATACAAATTTTATAAACACATACCAAAAATGAGAGTGGGCTCTGCTTAATACTCCTAGGAATATTAAGCTGCAGCAACTCTCATAGCTACTACTCAAATTATTAATCATAAGTAAATATTAACCAAATGAATTTTAGGTTAAGTTAGTTTTAGTATGCCGGACCAGCGAACAGGAATTTTTCCTCTGCTGGATTACATTGTACTTACTTTGTAATGTAAACTATGTATAATGGTTACAAACTTGTAATTTTTTGTACTTTACTCTGGTTTAAATAAAAAAAAAAAAAAAAAAATATAATAAATTTTTCTTGAAAGGTATTTAAATTACCTATATTTTCCTTTTTTTAAATTTAAAATATCTTCACTCTGTCATTTGTTATTAAGGAAAACTTTTTTGTATTTCATAAATTAATTTCTCAAAAAATATTTTATTTATCGACTTGAAATTTTAACCAGTTATTACACTAATTGAAGACTATATGTGGTTAAAATTTCAAGAGATTATCTTCATTTGTTTTTTTAGAAAAAAATTATTTTAGAAAAAATTTGCGTTTTCGTTGTCGCACGATAACTAGAGCAAAAGTTATCCAATCGTCCTGAAATTTGGTACAGATGTAGCTTTTATATACCTTCAAATCGAGTTCGTTGCCCAAAAAAAATCGTTCCATTATGAAAAAAGATATTTGAGGTTAAAAATTTTGTTTTTTAATTTTTGAATCGCATTTTCTCAAAAAATACTTGATTTATCGACTTAAAATTTTAACTACTTATTAAACTCGTAGAAGACTATATTTGGTTAAAATTTCAGGAGATTATCTTCATTTGTTTTTTAGAAAAAAATTATTTTAGAAAAAATTTGCGTTTTCGTTGTCGCACGATAACAAGAGCAAAAATTATCCAATATTACCCAATCGTCCTGAAATTTGACACAGATGCAGCTTTTATATATCTTCAGATCAAGTTCGTTGCCCAAAAAAGTCGGTCCAGTACGAAAAAAGATATAACGCACAGTTTAAGCTGAATCCGAACCCATGACCCTCTCCTAGTTAGTCTAACCGTACAAGATAAAGTATTCAATTTTAAATATTAGAAGTAAAAGTGAATTAAAGTGATGAATAAATTAAGTTTGAGGAAGCTAGTGAGTGGGTAACTTATTTATTCTGAAAAAGGTTGATTAACATCATTTGTATTAACATTACGGTTTTCTTTGTTTGTGTGAAAAAAAGAATACAGAAACTATATGTATATATTTAGATTTATTGACTTTTTATATAGTGATTAATTTAGTGACAATTATATCCCATAGCAGTTAAAAAAAAAAGAAAAATTCTGAGGTGGTGATATGAAATAGTTGGAACATAAATGTAGATGAAAGTAACTGACACAGATCTTTTATATTGAAATGAAGACTACACTGAATTGGATTCTACTTTAGCATAAGGGCTTTAATCATACAATCAGTATAAAAGCTTGTAAGAGCAAAGCACTGAAGCTTTCATGCTCTCCCCATTTCCATACTTGCTGTTTCTTATTTTTATCTGAATTTATTGGCAACTATACAATATACATAGCATGACTCTTCTTTGTTTCATAGCTGCTATAAAATATAAGTGTAATCAAACAATCACTCTATAAAAAGTCAATAGATGTGACAGCGTATATATGCATGTATAGTTACCCTTTTCTTTTTCTCCCATTTTCTTTTTTTTAGGTGCAATGAAATAGAGTAACTAAATGAATTATTGTGCAAGAGATTCATAGCCAGCCCTTAATATCAGTGAGCAATTAAATTCTTTTTTGGTTTCTTACTTGCAAGAAACAGAGTACCTAAATACATATTCAAGAGTATGGATCTTTTGCACTCTGATTGATTTTGTTATAACTTTTTAGCTCATAGCAGCTACAGTAAAGTAAAAAAAGAATAATAATAATTAATTATTTTGTTTAGGATGGACGTGATCGCCAGGATCAATACAATGAAGACCGTAATTGTTATGTAAACAATAATTATATTTAATAACTTTTTATATTTTACTATTAATAATTATATATATTAGAATGATAAAACTTTATTTTACTTAAGGAGGATTGGTATTACTACAACGGTGACAACAATTATCCAAATAATGTAAGTATTAAAACTTTTTTATTCTTGATATATTATATGTGCATTTTAATTGCTTTTATTTGATATTTTAGCGTTACAATTGGCGGGGAGGTGGCCATGGTGGAGGCGGCTATGGTGGAGGCGGCTATGGTTGAGGCGGCTATTGTCGAGGCGGCAGGGGACGTGGTAGCGGAAACAAATTCTATTCTCAATTATTGCGGGATAACGAGGAGTTAAAGAGGAAAAACGAAGAACTCTCAAAAGTGAGTAGAAAAGTAAATGAAAAATAAAATAGAAATAAAAACATTTGATTTTTTTCTTGAAAAATGTATCTAATTATCTCATCTTTTAAACTAATTTAAACTAATTAAAACTAAATAATAGTGAAAAATAATGTTCAAAACCTAAAAAACGAAGTAGTACGCGCAAAGCACGTTTGAATTTGGCTAGTTTAAAAAAAAAAATTTTTTTTGCAGGACCTGGCCGACTATAAAAAGGCAAAGCAGGGGGAAGATGCCCGAAGAAATCTCCGCCAAACGATAGAAGAAAGAATATCAGGGTCTTGGTCCCGCCGCTGGCATAGCCTCAATTCATCCCCTTTTAACATTTGCGTGAGTATTTTTTTTAATTAATTTACTGCTGCTATTTAACCCGTGTAAAAAAAAAATTAGTCTGGCACTGGTCTGGGAGAGGTCTGGCTAAAATAGTCTGGCTGAAGTGTGGCTTTAGTCTGGCTATGGCCACTATGCCAGACTTATAAATTTTTTCTGAAATAACTCTGGCAAAAATGCCAGACTTTTTGCCAGACTTATAATTTTTTTCTCAAATAAGTCTGGCAAAAACGCCAGACTTCGTGCCAGAATTTTTTTGGCGAGCTTCGTCCCAGAATGATGCTGTAGGTCTTGCAGCGACAGATCAACTTCACCTCGAGATGCGTCATTTTCCAGGCGTGGAGCTCGGCGGACGGGAGGCTCATACCTGCGCTACTCTAACCCAAACTGTGCCGGTGCCGCCGATATCGCAGTCGTTGTCCTCATCGTAGGCGCCGCACCGTCGTCCTCACCATAGGGGAGGGTTGGGCACGATGGGTCTCCTTGACTTTTGGCCATCATATTTAATTATGTGATAGGTATGACCACTTATGAATGAGGCAATTGTTTAAAAGAACTTTCGAAAAACATAATATTCACCTGTAAATGTTGATATTTTTCATATTATTCAAAACAGAAAGTATAATGAGACCGAGTTCAAAAAACCCATAACACCCCACTAGTGGGGCACGTTGGGTTTTAACGCGGGGCATGAGAGGTTGAGGATGGGGCGTGAGGAGTTGAGGGTGGGGCGTGATGAGTTGAGGATAAGGCGTAATAGATACAAGGATATAATTTCGTCTTTCATTTGATTATATGAAATGTAAATTAAAATAATAATTTTAACTTCTTTAATATTTTCCATATCTAATATATACTTGCATAGCATAGCTTCTTGTTCAGCTGTAAATACTTTTGAAAACCCTGTCTCTGAAACAATATTGTAAACATATAGCTTATAACTAGTTCAATTATTACATAATATTATCAACACCCCCGTTTATTTTTAGGTTACATAATAATATTAGTAAATAACAAAAATATCAAATTACCTTTTTTTAAAACCACAGGAAGTAAATTTTCTATACATTCCTTGCATTTTCGTTGAAGAGTGGATGTAGGTATTCCGTATTCAGTCGCAGCAGCTTTGATGGTTTTTCCATTCAACACATCTTGGATTGCACTTCGCATTTGGTCTTCTTGCCAAGTTAGTCGTGTAGACTTTTTAATATACTTTCTGACCATCGTAGAAATTTCTACATTTAACTCTTTAACTTTAGTACTCGCCGTGCTCCAGAATCGGCATAGCTTATCTACTAGTACTTATCTCACAGTCGAACGATGTTGGCGAATGTAGTGTAAGGTTAAGGCGCCGCACAGTGGGTTTTTTTCATTTTTTTTTTGTCAAAATCAAATATTTTTGGACCCACAGGAGATACGAAGATGTTTTTGGTGTCATTTTGAAGGTAATACTGTATAGAATTGTAGAAAATTATTGGCGAATCTCTATCTTGACCTTTAGACATTCAAAAAACGTACCAAATGTCGACAATTTCTGAGAAATGAAATTCGCGAGTTTCGGTCGTTTGACGAAAAGTTATAAACGGACTTTTAATTCACGGATACATAATCTCTGACTATGACAAAATAGGCGATCCATAAAACTCCCGTTTTTTTATCGAGTTTGACATTAAAAAATGAGCTACAATTGGAAAAAAGGAGTTTTATGGATTTTTTCCTCGATTTTTTTTACCTAACTTCATTTATTGTCTACTCTCAATTCTCTATTCAATTCTTGTTAACTAAATAATATCTGCAATATAGCACTTGAAAATATATCATAAAATTGTACGCTGAATCTTATTAAAGAAGTCAAGTAAAATTTTACATCTGTAAAATGGTTTTATATGTGATTTGGTACTGTGTGTGTGTAAAAAATAAAATAATATAAATAAAATATATGAAATAAAATAATAATAAAATATATAATAAAATAATATATAATATAATGTATAATATATTATAGTTTTATGGATCGCCTGTTTTGTCATAGTCAGAGATTATGTATCCGTGAATTAAAAGTCCGTTTATAACTTTTAGTCAAACAACCGAAACTCGCGAATTTCATTCCTCAGAAATTTTCGACATTTGGTACTTTTTTTGAATGTCTAAAGGTCAAGATAGAGGTTCGCCAATAATTTTCTACAATTCTACACAGTATTACTTTCAAAATGACACCAAAAACATCTCCGTATCTCCTGTGGGTCCAAAAATATTTGATTTTGACAAAAAAAAAATGAAAAAAGCCCACTGTGCGTCGTTAGTTTGAAATTGAGCCCGTGGTGCCCCACCCAGCGAAACCTTTCATGCCCCGCCTTGCAATTTTTTTTTAATCGATAATTTTAAATTAATAAAAATTTGTATTAAAAATGATCAAAGTATGATTTTAAAGTAGAAGAACTATACTTTCTATTAATGCTAACGAAAATGACTAGAGAAAAATTATTTTGTATGTATTCCGTATTTTAAGCACCTTTAGAAATCGTACTCTACTACCTCGAAATTTCTTCAAGATATTTACAATTACATAATTTTTCCAAATTAATTCTTCTTTTCGGCGAAAAATTATTTGTTATTTTTCGTTTAAAATGGTACAAAAATTTACAATTAAAAGCATTTTGTTTATTTATGAAACTAGAACCTGTTCAACCCGCCTATCCCGTTGTGCCCCACTCTCCCCTACTATCGAGCGCTATTTAATGCTGCTTAAGTCTGGATATGCTGCGGAAATTTAAGGCAACGCTAGCTAACCTGAAAATATACACCACAAAGTATCTAGTTTTTCTGGTATAAAAAAATATTTTATTGAAAGCGTCAACTTATCTGATAATTCTGCAATTGCTGTTCACCATGGTTCGACATCGAATTCAATTTCTTTCGTTTTTAATTTCTCTATAGGTATGCACGGCGAAAGATATTCATAACCCAAATTGAGATAATATTTTGAAGTCTATAAACAACATGAAATTGCCGTATCATGTGTTTTGTCGACAGCCCAAATATGTGATCATAGCAACACATGTTCAATACAAAGAACGCTAAACTAGTTTCACGACGTTTATGGACTTCAAAATATTTTCAACGCACTACACGAATTTGACTTCATGATTTCTTCACGACTGCACATCTTACAGAAGAATGAAAAGCACGAGGAATTGAGTTCTACGTCGGGTCTCGGCGAACAGCAATTGCAGAATTATCAGATAAGATGTCGCTTTCTATAAAATATTTTTATATAAGACAAAAACTAGATACTTTGTGGTATATATTTTCAGGTTAGCTAGCGTTGCCTTCAATCTCAGCAGCAGATCCAGACACAAGCAGCATTAAATAGCGCTCGATAGTACGGGGGGGACGACGATGATGGCGGCTACGATAAGGACAATGACTGCGATGTCGGCGGCACCGGCACAGTTTGGGTTACAGTAGCGCGGGTATGAGCCTCACGTCCACCGAGCTCCACGCCTGGGAAATTACACATCTCGAGGTGAGGTTGATCTGAGACTTCAGAGCCTAGAGCATCGTTCTGGGGCGAAGCTCACCGAAAAAAGTCTGGCACAAAGTCTGGCTGTTTTGCCAGACTTATTTGAGAAAAAAATTATAAGTCTGGCAAAAAGTCTGGCATTTTTGCCAGACTTATTTGAGAAAAAATTTGTAAGTCTGGCATAGTGGCCGTAGCCAGACTAAAGCCATACATCAGCCAGACTAGTTTAGCCAGACCTCTCCCAGACCAGTTCCAGACTAACTTTGTTTACACGGGAAGTGCCATTCTATAAGCACATAAACGAGACAGGGGCGAACATCTTTCATTTTTATGCAGAAAACCAGTCCAGTAAACCATATTAGTGTGCCAAAAATGGCACAATGCAGGGATGCAGAGAACTGTCAAAAAAGTAACTCATATATAGAGGTATTTTTCGATGATCTTGCGATTGGCGCTATGAGTTTTGCCATATCTCAAAATTTTTCAAAATTACTTCTTTCTTATTGGCCAAACGACCCTAAAACCTGCTCCATTTGATAGAGCGGAAAAAAATAGTCGGGTATAGGGTTTCGCGGGATCTGAAAATGGAAATATTGGGGTTTTAAGCGATTTGAAACCGATTAGGTCTGAATAAACGAAGAAATATAGAATATTTTTAAAAATTACTCCGTTCCTATTGGTCCTAGGCCCCTGAAGCCTGTTCCATTCGATAGAGCGGAAATAAATAGTCGGGTATAGTGACAAGTGGTTCGAGAAAATGGAAATTTTGTCTTTTTGAGCGATTTTAAAGTGATTAGATCCCAATAAACGAAGAAATAGTACATTATGTAACAAGGGACTAAAGTCGCAGATTATCCCGAGCGAGCGTAGCGAAGCGAGGGCAGTGATCACCCAAGGGAATGATCGACTTTAGTCCCGTGTTACATATAGTACTTTATTCCCATCGCCACTGCGGCCACTTCATAGATTTGAAAAGTTATTTTGTATTTATGTGTTATAATTTTGTTAGTGTAACCCAAATTACCATAAACGTAAAAAATTAGACTATGTTACTTTATTCTCGCATAATGCGGGAATAAAGTAAAAGAGGGAATCAGATGCCACTTTGCCCCGCTTTCGAGGCTATAAAATGGCCATTATAATAGAGATGGGAATAAAACTTTTTTCCTCCACATCTCACCAAAACTCATAGGAAGAAGTTTTATTCTATCTCTACTATAACGGCCATTTTATAGCCTGAAAAGCGGGGCAAAAGTAGCATCTGATTACCTCCTTTACTTTATTCCCGCATAAATCGGGAAAAAAGAGAATTAGCGGGAATAAAGTAGTTCTATTCCCGCATTGTGCGGGAATAAAGTAACATAGTTCAATTTTTTACGTTTAGGGTGAATTGGGTTAAAACTAACAAAATTATAACACATAAATACAAAATAACTTTTCAAACCTATGAAGTGGCCACAGTGGCGACGGGAATTAAGTACTATATGTAACGCGGGACCAAAGTCGATCATTCCCTTGGATGAAAAATAACCCTATATATGAACCTTGGCGAAATTTGGAGGAAAAAAATTTTTCTTCGTATATTGGTGTCTAACCCGTCTAAAATCGCTCAAAAATACAAAATTTCAATTTCCTCAGCCTACTAGTCACAATAACCGACTATATCTTCCTGCACTAGTGGATGGAACATCTTTTGGAGTCGAAGGACCTAGCGAAGAGGAGCAATTTTGAAAAATGTTATAGATTTCATCATTTATTTGGGCCAAATCGACTTCAAATCGCTTAAAAACCCAAAATATCCATTTTCTAATCCCACCAATCAGTATAGGCGACTATTTTTTTCCGCTCTATCGAATGGAGTAGGTTTTAGGGCCGTAGAGCCAATAGGAACGTAGTAATTTTCAGAAATTTTGAGATATTGCTAAAATCATAGCGCCAATCGAAAGAGCAGCGAAAAATGCCCCTATATATGAATTTTGGCTAAATTTGGAGGAAAAAAATTTGTCTTCGTATATTGGTATCTACCCCGTCTAAAATCGCTCAAAAATACAAAATTTCAATTTCCTCAGCCTACTAGTCACAATACCCGACTATATCTTCTTGCACTAGTGGATGGAACATCTTTTGGGGTCGAAGGACCTAGCGAAGAGGAGCAATTTTGAAAAATGTTCTCGATTTCATCGTTTATTTGGGTTAAATCGACTTCAAATCGCTTGAAAACCCAAAATATCCATTTTCTAATCCCACCAATCAGTATAGGCGACTATTTTTTTCCGCTCTATCGAATGGAGTAGGTTTTAGGGCCGTAGAGCCAATAGGAACGTAGTAATTTTCAGAAATTTTGAGATATTGCTAAAATCATAGCGCCAATCGAAAGAGCAGCGAAAAATACCCCTATATATGAATTTTGGCTAAATTTGGAGGAAAAAAATTATTTTTCGTATATTGGTATCTAACCCGTCTAAAAGAGCTCAAAAATACAAAATTTCAATTTTCTCAGCCTACTAGTCACAATACCCGACTATATCATCCTGCACTAGTGGATGAAACATCTTTTGGGGTCGAAGGACCTAGCGGAGAGGAGCAATTTTGAAAAATGTTCTAGATTTCATCGTTTATTTGGGCCAAATCGACTTCAAATCGCTTAAAAACCCAAAATATCCATTTTTTAATCCCACCAATCAGTATAGGCGACTATTTTTTTCCGCTCTATCGAATGGAGTAGGTTTTAGGGCCGTAGAGCCAATAGGAACGTAGTAATTTTCAGAAATTTTGAGATATTGCTAAAATCATAGCGCCAATCGAAAGAGCAGCGAAAAATACCCCTATATATGAATTTTGGCTAAATTTGGAGGAAAAAAATTTTTCTTCGTATATTGGTATCTACCCCGTCTAAAATCGCTCAAAAATACAAAATTTCAATTTCCTCAGCCTACTAGTCACAATACCCGACTATATCTTCCTGCACTAGTGGATGGAACATCTTTTGGGGTCGAAGGACCTAGCGAAGAGGAGCAATTTTGAAAAATGTTCTAGATTTCATCGTTTATTTGGGTTAAATCGACTTCAAATCGCTTGAAAACCCTAAATATCCATTTTCTAATCCCACCAATCGCGACTATTTTTTTCCGCTCTATCGGATGGTGTAGGTTTTAGGACCGTAGAGCCAATAGGAAAGTAATAATTTTCAGAAATTTTGTGATATTGCAAAAATCATAGCGCCAATTGAAAGAGCAGCGAAAAATACCCGTATATATGAATTTTGGCTAAATTTGGAGGAAAACATTTTTGTTCGTATATTGGTATCTCACGCGTCTAAAATCGCTCAAAAATACAAAATTTCAATTTTCTCAGCCTACTAGTCACAATACTCGACTATGTCTTCCTGCACTAGTGGATGGAACATCTTTTGGGGTCGCAGGACCTCGCGGAGAGGAGCAATTTTGAAAAATGTTCTAGATTTCTTCGTTTATTTGGGCCAAAACGACTTCAAATCACTTGAAAACCCAAAATATCCATTTTCTAATCCCACCAATCACTATACGCGACTATTTTTTTCCGCCCTATCGAATGGAGTAGGTTTTAGGGCCGTAGAGCCAATAGGAAAGTAATAATTTTCAGAAATTTTGAGATATTGCTAAAGTCATAGCGCCAATCGAAAGAGTAGCGAAAAATACCCCTATATATGAATTTTGGCTAAATTTGGAGGAAAAAAATTATTCTTCGTATATTGGTATATAACCCGTCTAAGATCGCTCAAAAATACTAAATTTCAATTTTCTCAGCCTACTAGTCACTATAACCGACTATATCTTCTTGCACTAGTGGATGGAACATCTTTTGGGGTCGAAGGACCTCGCGGAGAGGAGCAATTTTGAAAAATGTTCTAAATTTCTTCGTTTATTTGGGCCTAATCGACTTCAAATCGCTTGAAAACCCAAAATATCCATTTTCTAATCCCACCAATCTCTATACGCGACTATTTTTTCCGCTCTATCGAATGGAGTAGGTTTTAGGGCCGTAGAGCCAATAAGAAAGTAATAATTTTCAGAAATTTTGAGATATTGCAAAAATCATAGCGCCAATCGAAAGAGCAGCGAAAAATACTCCTATATATGAATTTTGGCTAAATTTGGAGGAAAAAAGTTTTCCTTCGTAAATTGGTATCTAACCCGTCTAAAATCGGTCAAAAATACAAAATTTGGATTTTCTCAGCCTACTAGTCACTATACCCGAATATATCTTCCTGCGCTAGTGGATGGAACATCTTTTGGGGTCGAAGGACCTCGCGGAGAGGAGCAATTTTGAAAAATGTTCTAGATTTCTTCGTTTATTTGGGCCAAATCGACTTCAAATCGCTTAAAAACCCAAAATATCCATTTTCTAATCCCACCAATCAGTATAGGCGACTATTTTTTTCCGCTCTATCGAATGGAGTAGGTTTTAGGGCCGTAGAGCCAATAGGAACGTAGTAATTTTCAGAAATTTTGAGATATTGCTAAAATCATAGCGCCAATCGAAAGAGCAGCGAAAAATACCCCTATATATGAATTTTGGCTAAATTTGGAGGAAAAAAATTTTTCTTCGTATATTGGTATCTACCCCGTCTAAAATCGCTCAAAAATACAAAATTTCAATTTCCTCAGCCTACTAGTCACAATACCCGACTATATCTTCCTGCACTAGTGGATGGAACATCTTTTGGGGTCGAAGGACCTAGCGAAGAGGAGCAATTTTGAAAAATGTTCTAGATTTCATCGTTTATTTGGGTTAAATCGACTTCAAATCGCTTGAAAACCCAAAATATCCATTTTCTAATCCCACCAATCGCGACTATTTTTTTCCGCTCTATCGGATGCTGTAGGTTTTAGGACCGTAGAGCCAATAGGAAAGTAATAATTTTCAGAAATTTTGTGATATTGCAAAAATCATAGCGCCAATTGAAAGAGCAGCGAAAAATACCCGTATATATGAATTTTGGCTAAATTTGGAGGAAAACATTTTTGTTCGTATATTGGTATCTCACGCGTCTAAAATCGCTCAAAAATACAAAATTTCAATTTTCTCAGCCTACTAGTCACAATACTCGACTATGTCTTCCTGCACTAGTGGATGGAACATCTTTTGGGGTCGCAGGACCTCGCGGAGAGGAGCAATTTTGAAAAATGTTCTAGATTTCTTCGTTTATTTGGCCCAAAACGACTTCAAATCACTTGGAAGCCCAAAATATCCATTTTCTAATCCCACCAATCACTATACGCGACTATTTTTTTCCGCCCTATCGAATGGAGTAGGTTTTAGGGCCGTAGAGCCAATAGGAAAGTAATAATTTTCAGAAATTTTGAGATATTGCTAAAGTCATAGCGCCAATCGAAAGAGTAGCGAAAAATACCCCTATATATGAATTTTGGCTAAATTTGGAGGAAAAAAATTATTCTTCGTATATTGGTATCTAACCCGTCTAAGATCGCTCAAAAATACTAAATTTCAATTTTCTCAGCCTACTAGTCACTATAACCGACTATATCTTCTTGCACTAGTGGATGGAACATCTTTTGGGGTCGAAGGACCTCGCGGAGAGGAGCAATTTTGAAAAATGTTCTAAATTTCTTCGTTTATTTGGGCCTAATCGACTTCAAATCGCTTGAAAACCCAAAATATCCATTTTCTAATCCCACCAATCTCTATACGCGACTATTTTTTCCGCTCTATCGAATGGAGTAGGTTTTAGGGCCGTAGAGCCAATAAGAAAGTAATAATTTTCAGAAATTTTGAGATATTGCAAAAATCATAGCGCCAATCGAAAGAGCAGCGAAAAATACTCCTATATATGAATTTTGGCTAAATTTGGAGGAAAAAAGTTTTCCTTCGTAAATTGGTATCTAACCCGTCTAAAATCGGTCAAAAATACAAAATTTGGATTTTCTCAGCCTACTAGTCACTATACCCGAATATATCTTCCTGCGCTAGTGGATGGAACATCTTTTGGGGTCGAAGGACCTCGCGGAGAGGAGCAATTTTGAAAAATGTTCTAGATTTCTTCGTTTATTTGGGCCAAATCGACTTCAAATCGCTTGAAAACCCAAAATATCCATTTTCTAATCCCACCAATCGCGACTATTTTTTCCGCTCTATCGAATGGAGTAGGTTTTAGGGCCGTTGAGCCAATAGGAAAGTAACAATTTTCAGATATTTTGTGATATTGCAAAAATCATAGCGCTAATCGAAAGAGCTGCCAAAAATACCCCTATATACGAATTTTGGCTAAATTTGGAGGAAAAAAATTTTTCTTCCTATATTGGTATATAACCCGTCTAAAATCTCTCAAAAATCCAAAATTTCAATTTTCTCAGCCTACTAGTCACAATACCCGACTATACACGGAGAGAAAATTCTTACAAATTTCGTATGAAATTGCTCGCTTATACCGCACCAGATTTTTTATGCGATATTTGTATGCTATCGATGATACAAAGTCAACCAAAGCGAGCTTTATTCGCATGAAATTCTCCGATACCAAATTAGATCAACATACTTACTCTATTCGCTATAAGGCGATACGTTTTTGTCTTGCACTCGATACTAGAGAAGCATAGCGACAGCTACGCCTTATTCGCAAGAGAGCGGTTGCGATTTGGTAATCGCTGTATGCGAATACGTGCGAGCAGCGCTGCCAAAAGTGGCACCCACCGTACAGGAAATTTAAATAGTATTTAAAAAACAGAAAAAAAAAGTGTTCATACAATTATTTTTTTGGTAACCCATAATTCATTATAAATCAAAAGAATGAAAGTTACAATGACAAAATAATTTATTAGATTAAAGTAACTTTATATTAACAATATTGAATGTCGCCCCTATTACACTATACTCAGGAATTACCGCTTTCAAATGTAGCTCAATCTGAAGCACAAAATACAACAAACTTGCGGGTTTTAGAGGCGGTGATCACGAATCTGATGTAAAAAATAATGTAATAATGAATTTAAAACAAATTATTTAAACTAATTATTGCGAAATATAATTTTTTGAAACTGTAATTACGAATCTATATTAAATTTTATATTTTTGGGGTTGCTAATCACGAATCCGATATCAAAAATAATGAAATAATTAATTTAAACCGATTTATTTATTTAAACAAACTATTGCAAAATAGAATTTTTTGAAACTATAATTACGAAACATGTATTACATTTTATGTTTTTGAGGTTGCTAATCACGAATCTCGTGTCAGAAAAGCAAAATAATTAATTTAAACCGAATCATTTATTTAAACAAACTGTTGCAACATAAAATTTTTTGAAACTACCCTAGCGGAAATATTTTTGTTCAGAAAAGTTAGAAACTGTTAATAAAAGTTATAAACTGTTAAAAATAGTTATAAAATGTAGGATTTTGGACATTACTAATTATTTATAACTGTTTGTAACATTTTTTAACAGTTAATAATAGTTATTATATTATTTAATAACTATTAAATATTTATTACTTATTATCATTAATATATAATATAATAATTAAATAAAAACTAAAAGTATTAACTAATATAATTAATTATTAATTGATTATTATGACTAGAATAATATGGATCTTAAAAAATGATTAATTATTCATTATCATTATTAATAATAATAATTTCATAATTATTCAATTTTTCTTAAATATATCGAATTCAAAATTATTTTAAACTGTTTCAAGCTGTTTAAAACTACTAGAAACTGTTTGAAACTGTCACAATCTATTATAATTAGAAAAAATGTGTCCAAAATCCTACATTTTGTAACATTTATAAACAGTTTTAAATAGTTCTAAATACTTTTAAATAATTTTTAACAATTATTAACTGTTATTAACATTTATAATTTACGACAGGGATATAATTACGGGGAGAGGAACAACCGGCAGAAAGTGCCCCAGGCCCCCTGGTAGGGCCCCAAGGAACCGAAAGTATATTATTTTAAAAATAATTTTTTAAACCCAAGTAAGCGGAGGACATGGGATCCACGCATGTAAACGAGTTATGTAAACATGAAAAAATAAGCAATACGATTATTTAAATAATTGACCCCAGTAGCCGGGGGATATGAGGTCCTCATATATTAGGGAATTGCGTGGACATGCAACAGTAAGCAAGACAATTATTTAAACAACTTTTAAACCCAAGCAGGCGGGGAATATGAGGTCCACGCATGTAAGAGAATCACGTAGCCGTGAAAAAATAAGCAAACAGATTATTTGAATAATTTTTAAACACAAGTAGGCGGGGGATATAAGGTCCTGACATATTAGGGAATTACGTAGACATGCAACAATAAGCAAGACAATTATTTAAACAACTTTTAAACCCAAGTAGGCTGGGGATATGAGGTTCGCGTATGTAACTGATTTATTTAGACATGAAAAAATAAGCAATACGATTATTTAAATAATTTTTAAACCTCAGTAGCCGAGGGATATGAGGTCCTCACATATTAGGGAATTAGGTAGACGAGCAACAATAAGCAAGACAATTATTTAAAGAATTTTTAAACCCAAGTAGGCGGGGGATATCAGGTCCACGCATATTAGAGAGTTACGTAGACGTGCAACAATAAACAAGACTATTATTTAAACAATTTTTCAACCCAAGTAGGCGGGAGATATGAGGTCCACGCATGTAAGGGAGTCCTGTAGAAATGAAAAAATAAGCAAAACGATTATTTCAATAATTTTTAAACCCCAGTAGCCGGGGGATATGAGGTCCTCACATATTAGGGAATTTCGTGGACGTGCAACAATAAGCAATATAATTATTTAAACAATTTTTAAACCCAAGTAGACAGGGGATATGAGGTCCACGCATATTAAGGTATTACGTAGACGTGCAACAATAAGCAAGACTATTATTCAAACAATTTTTAAACCCAAGTAGGCAGGGGATATGAGGTCCACACATGTATGGAAGTCATGTAGATGTGAAAAAATAAGCAAAACGATTATTTGAATAATTTTTAAACCCTAGTAGCCGGGGGATATGAGGTCCATGCACATACGGGAGTCGTGTAGACTTGAAAAAATAAGCAAAACGATTATTTAAATAATTTTTAAACCTCAGTAGCCGAGGGATATGAGGTCCTCACATATTAGGGAATTACGTAGACGAGCAACAATAAGCAAGACAATTATTTAAACAATTTTTAAACCCAAGTAGGCGGGGGATATGAGGTCCACGTAAGCAAGGGAATCACGTAGACGTGAAAAAATAATCAAAACGATTTTTTCAATAATTTTTAAACCCCAGTAGCCGGGGGATATGAGGTCCACGCATATTAAGTTATTACTTAGACGTGCAACAATAAGCAAGACAATTATTTAAACAATTTTTAAACACATGTAGGCGGGGGATATGAGGTCCAGGCATATTAGAGAGTTACGTAGACGTGCAACAATAAACAAGACTATTATTTAAACAATTTTTCAACCCAAGTAGGCGGGAGATATGAGGTCCACGCATGTAAGGGAGTCCTGTAGACATGAAAAAATAAGCAAAACGATTTTTTCAATAATTTTTAAACCCCAGTAGCCGGGGGATATGAGGTCCACGCATATTAAGTTATTACTTAGACGTGCAACAATAAGCAAGACAATTATTTAAACAACTTTTAAACCCAAGTAGGCGAGGGATATCAGGTCCACGCATGTAAGAGAATCCGTAGACGTGAAAAAATAAGCAAAAGGATTATTTAAATAATTTTTAAACCCCAGTAGCCGAAGGATATGAGGTCCACACATATTAGGGAATTACGTACACTTGCAACAATAAGCAAAACGATTATTCAATAAATTTTTAAACTCAAGTAGGCAGGTGATATGAGGTCCACGCATGTAAGGGAGTCCTGTAGACATGAAAAAATAAGCAAAACGATTTTTTCAATAATTTTGAAACCCCAGTAGCCGGGGGATATGAGGTCCTCACATATTAGGGAATTACGTAGACGAGCAACAATAAGCAAGACAATTATTTAAAGAATTTTTAAACCCAAGTAGGCGGGGGATATCAGGTTCACGCTTATTAGGGAATTACGTAAACGTGCAACAATAAGCAAGACAATTATTTAAGCAATTTTTAAACACGTGTAGGCGGGGGATATGAGGTCCACGTAAGCAAGGGAGTCACGTAGATGTGAAAAAATAATCAAAACGATTATTTAGATAATTTTTAAACCCCAGTAGCCAGGGAATATGAGGTCCACGCATATTAAGGTATTACGTAGACGTGCAACAATAAGCAAGACAATTATTTAAACAATTTTTAAACACAAGTAGGCGGGGGATATGAGGTCCTGACATATTAGAGAATTACGTAGACATGCAACAATAAGCAAGACAATTATTTAAACAACTTTTAAACCCAAGTAGGCTGGGGATATGAGGTTCGCGTATGTAACTGATTTATTTAGACATGAAAAAATAAGCAATACGATTATTTAAATAATGTTTAAACCCCAGTAGCCGGGGGATGTGAGGTCCACGCATATTAGGGAATTACGTAGACGAGCAACAATAAGCGAGACAATTATTTAAAGAATTTTTAAACCCAAGTAGGCGGGGGATATCAGGTCCACGCATATTAGGGAATTACGTAAAGGTGCAACAATAAGCAAAACAATTATTTAAACAATTTTTAAACACATGTAGGCGGGGGATATGAGGTCCACGCATATTAGGGAATTACATAAATGTGCAACAATAAGCAAGACAATTATTTAAACAATTTTTAAACCCAAGTGGGCGGGGGATATGAGGTCCACGCATGTAAGGGAGTCCTGTAGACATGAAAAAATAAGCAAAACGATTATTTCAATAATTTTTAAACCCCAGTAGCCGGGAGATATGAGGTCCTGACATATTAGGGAATTACGTAGACATGCAACAATAAGCAAGACAATTATTTAAACAACTTTTAAACCCAAGTAGGCTGGGGATATGAGGTCCACGCATGTAAGGGAGTCCTGTAGACATGGAAAAATAAGCAAAACGATTATTTAAATAATTTTTAAACCTCAGTAGCCGGGGGATATGAGGTTCTGACATATTAGGGAATTACGTAGACATGCAACAATAAGCAAGACAATTATTTAAACAACTTTTAAACCCAAGTAGGCTGGGGATATGAGGTCCACGTATCTAACGGATTTATTTAGACATGAAAAAATAAGCAATACGATTATTTAAATAATTTTCGAACCCTAGAAGCCGGGGGATGTGAGCTCCACGCATATTAGGGAATTACGTAGACGTACAGCAATAAGTGAGACAATTATTGAAACAATGTTTAAACACAAGTAGGCGAGGAATATGAGGTCCACGC
Organism: Torymus aiolomorphi; assembly: GCA_036365515.1. NCBI lineage: Eukaryota > Metazoa > Arthropoda > Insecta > Hymenoptera > Torymidae > Torymus > Torymus aiolomorphi. The sequence continues at coordinate 73,785,935 of CM070874.1, read as the reverse complement.
ATATTAAGGTATTACGTAGTCGTGCAACAATAAGCAAGACTATTATTTAAACAATTTTTAAACCCAAGTAGGCAGAGAATATGAGGTCCACACATGTAAGGAAGTCATGTAGATGTGGAAAAATAAGTAAAACGATTATTTGAATAATTTTTAAACTCTAGTAGCCGGGGAATATGAGGTCCACGCACATACGGGAGTCGTGTAGACTTGAAAAAATAAGCAAAACGATTATTTAAATAATTTTTAAACCTCAGTAGCCGAGGGATATGAGGTCCTCACATATTAGGGAATTACGTAGACGAGCAACAATAAGCAAGACAATTATTTAAAGAATTTTTAAACCCAAGTAGGCGGGGGATATCAGGTCCACGCATATTAGGGAATTATATAAACGTGCAACAATAAGCAAGACAATTATTTAAACAATTTTTAAACCCAAGTAGGCGGGGGATATGAGGTCCACGTAAGCAAGGGAGTCACGTAGACGTGAAAAAAATAATCAAAACGATTATTTAAATAATTTTTAAACCCCAGTAGCCAGGGAATATGAGGTCCACGCATATTAAGGTATAACGTAGACGTGCATCAATAAGCAAGACAATTATTTAAACAATTTTTAAACACAAGTAGGCGGGGGATATGAGGTCCTGACATATTAGGGAATTACGTAGCCATGCAACAATAAGCTAGACAATTATTTAAACAACTTTTAAACCCAAGTAGGCTGGGGATATGAGGTTCGCGTATGTAACTGATTTATTTAGACATGAAAAAATAAGCAATACGATTATTTAAATAATTTTTAAACCCCAGTAGCCGGGGGATGTGAGGTCCACGCATATTAGGGAATTACGTAGACGAACAACAATAAGCAAGACAATTATTTAAAGAATTTTTAAACCCAAGTAGGCGGGGGATATCAGGTCCACGCATGTAAGAGAATCCGTAGACGTGAACAAATAAGCAAAACGATTATTTAAATAATTTTTAACCACAAGTAGGCGGGGAATACGAGGTCCACGCATATTACAGAATTACGTAGACTTGCAATAATAAAGAAGACTATTATTTAAACAATTTTTAAACCCAAGTAGGCGGGGGATATCAGGTCCCCGCATGTAAAAGAATCATGTAGACGTGAAAAAATATGCAAAACGATTATTTAAATAATTTTTAAACCCCAGTATCCGGGGGATATGAGGTCCTCACATATTAGGGAATTACGTAGACGTGCAACAATAAGCAAGACAATTATTTAAACAATTTTTAAACCCAAGTGGCCGGGCGACGCCGGGTCCACGCATATAAGGGATTCATGAAGACATGAAATAATAAGCAAAACGATTATTTAAATAATTTTTAAACTCAAGTAACCAAAATTAGACTATGTTACTTTATTCTCGCATATGCGGGAATAATATTTCAAGCGAGCGCTGAAAACACCTCACCCGAGTCTGAAATAGCTCTTCTTCTCCTGTTACACTTCTTATTTTTTTCAATGAGTGCATGGGACGGCCTTTTTATATGCATGAAAGTTGTGTAGGGGATCGTGCATTTCGAGTCGTGCACAACCCAATTTAAAAGTTATTTTATATTATTCTAAACAGGCCAAAAAGTCAAATAATATATAAATTTGACAATGAGTGAATAATTTTACAAAGATTCATTGTAGCGGGAAAAAACTTTGTTTTCCCTGCTAATCTGTGAAAAAATGAATTTTTTTCATTCTTTCCTAAATCACGCTCGAAATGCGCGATTTTCTACACGGCTTTCAGGCATGAAAAAAGGCCCGTTTCATGCACGTGTTGAAAAAAGTACTTTTTGGAGGGAATCAGATGCCACGTTTGCTCCGCTTCTCAGGCTATAAAATGGCCATTATAGTAGAGATGGGAATAAAATTATTTAAATAATTCTTCTGCTTATTGTTGCACGTTTACGTAATTCCCTAATATGCGTAGACTGCATATCCCCCGGTTACTGGGGTTTAAAAATTATTTAAATAATCGTTTTGCTTATTTCTTCATGTCTACATGACTCCTTTACATGCGTGGACCTCATTTCCCCTGCCTACTTTGGTTTAAAAAGTATTTAAATAATTGTCTTGCTTATTGTTGCACGTCTACGTAATTCTCTAATATGCGTTGACCTCATATCCCCGGCTATCGGGGTTTAAAAATTATTTAAGTAATCGTTTTGCTTATTTTTTCATGTCTACATGACTCCCTTAATTGCGTGGACCTCATATCCCCCACCTACTTGGCTTTAAAAGTTGTTTAAATAATTGTCTTGCTTACTGTTGCACATCTACGTCATCTACGTAATTTCCTAATATGCGTGGACCTCATATCCCCCGTCTACTTGGGTTTAAAAAATTATTTTTAAAATAATATGCTTCGGGCTCTATGGGGGACCCTTACCTACCGTGGGGCCTGGGGCAGTTTGTCCCAGTTGACCCCCCCTAGTGGCGGGGCCGGCTTTAAATAAATCATTATTATAAAAAATTGTTAAAGTATATCGAGTTTTTTTAAATTATAAGTTTTGCATAGACTAAAACATCTTGTATTATTCTAGTTCTTATTAATTAAAATATTGAATTGTAAATTATCAAGGAGCGCGGGAGCGCTCCGAAGGCAAGTATTGTAGAACAGGCCTGAGGAACGACCGCGCTACATATACATTGAAATGAGTGCCCGAGAATTTGAAGTATTTATTGCAATTTTAAATGGCTTTTATATTCGCTCAAATTAAATAACAACATTCCATTTCGTTATATCATGTTGCAAAAAAAGTTTCATGTAAAAAGATTTTCTCGTATGCGAGATATTAAATAGTGAAAAATTTTATGTCATGTTTCATTTTCACAATTCTCCATTCGATCGCAGTTTTCTTCCCACTTCCGGTTTCCTGTTTCAGTGTTGTGTTACACACACACACACACACACACACACACACACACACACACATACACACACGCACACACGCACGCACGCACGCACGCACGCACGCATATAAACATTCTTTCTAATATACGCATTAGTCCGTATACAACCATCATTTACAGGTTATATATTCAATCAAGACTTTTTACATCATTGAAATTCGATAGATATTTTAAATGGACTTGGTATATCTCAGATATATTTTCAGATAAGTAGCAAACTATCATTATAAAATAAAAAAAATAATGTTATTAATATAAGTATTTCTCTCTATATAAGTAAGCTCTCATTTAAAGAATTTGGTACTCAGTTTGAACGGATATTGAGAGGGAGGGTGAGAGGGAGAGAGAGAGGGGGGAGTGAAAGAGAGGGAGAGAGAGCCTGAGAGACAGGTGGAGAGGGATGGGGTGCGAGGGAGGGAGGGAAAGACTAATACTTGCCTTAGTTTAAACTTTTGTAAAAAGTTTTTTTAGATAGATTCCACAACTTTATAAGAGAAAATAATAAATAATTACATAGTATGTGAAAACTGCATTATGAGATTTGTTATAGTATATTATTAATAACATTATTAAATGGTAGTATAGTTATTCACAAAAGTTTTAAATTTGAATGTTTTTTAAGAAGCTTGATAAAATGATTACATTAGTAAAATTTTTTGAAATAATATCAAACGTGTATTTTTTTTTAGGTATGATGATAAATTAACAATTAACAATACTATTAATTGTAAAGTCATATGAAAATATAAATTTTTTTATTTTTATAGATACTTATACAGAGATAAATGTAGAATATGTTATGCATGCAATCCAAACTCCAGAATGCATGTTACCAAACCAGTATCACTATGGGCAAATGCTTCATAAAAATGCTTATAGCATAACTTTCTGACAGAAACAAAGGTTCTAATGTACATACTTCGATCTACATGTCAGCACATCTTTTGCTTTCTTTAAAAGTTGATTTGAATCTGAGCACTATGTGTTTTATGTGAAAGTGAGAATAGACTCAATTATATTTACATTATATTACAGATTTATTTATTTAAAGATATAAAGAAAATATGCTCCGGCCCATACGAGTATTTAGAAAACTTGAAGCTCAAAGTTTGCCAAGAAGTTGAGTTCTTGTGTCACCTACTATTTTCATAACAGTAGCAGATACAAATTTTGTTCTTTAATTTTATCAAATTTGAAAAGCTCTGAACACAGTCATATAGTCAGTTCTTTACGAGTAACCATTGCTGCTTGTTTTTTTGATGATTGACAAAATACTCCGTACCTCCTTAATACATACTGGGTTCTGAGCTGGGTGTATTTCTTGTCTATACACAATTTTATTTGGGTATACGCCAGCTGTCAATGCTGCTTTTACGACAGCCCAGTTTTCAAAATTTAAATTTAAATTTCTGATATCACTTGATCCTCTAGCTTTTATAAAACTTGAAACTCAAAGTTGACAAAAAGTTTAGTTTTCATGCCAACTACAATTTCCGTAACAGCAGCTCATACAAAATTTTTTCACAAAATACTCATCCATATTGTAATCAATAAAATAAAATTATAATTTCAAACTAATTCTTTCACTTTCTGTGCAATACCGTCTAAAACATCTTAGTTGTATCTCCCAACAGCTTTTGTCACATTTTGAAGATCTATTGAATGTATACGAATTTGGTTAATTGAGCAGAATTTCAATCCATCTTGTAAATCCTGAAAAACAATACAAGAAAAAAATCACAGACCAACACTCTTTATTTTACTTGTACATCACAAAAATAATTTAAATAACAAAATTCTACATATCTAATTGAAAATATTTCTGAAGCTATTTCTTTTCTGCCCTTTCCAAGTTACTGCCAGTCTCCAGTCTTGGCGATTTCTTGAACACTTTAAAAAACGTTTTTCCTTGCTGATGTGTTTTTTCCAGCACCATGTTCACTATATCACTATAAAATAAATAAACTTTAAAATAAAACATCTTATCGCGAATAGTATTTGATTCGAATGCAGATTGCACGTTTTGGCTCACGTTTTGGTCAGTTGTTATCACTCATGTTCTGAAGTAAACAGTCTATACTATTCGATAAGCTAGCCTGCGGTCGATAAATGAATCGACAATCGACAGTATGTTGACTTGATGCGACATCTGTTAGGCACGGTAGAAATTATAGCAGGCTAATTATAACTATAACAGTAGACTGTTTACTTCAGAACATGAATGATAACAGCTGACCAAAACGTGAGCCAAAACGTGCAATCTGCATTCGAGGCAGTTCAGATAAGTACTATTCGCGATAAGATGTTTTATTTTAAAGTTCTTTTATTTTATAGTGAAGATGGAGCTGGAAAAAACACATCAACTAAAACTGGAGACTGGCAGTAATTTGGAAAGGACCGAAAGGAAACAGCTTCAGAAATATCTTCAATTAGATATGTAAAATTTTGTTATTTAAATTATTTTTTTGATGTACAAGTAAAATAAAGAGTGATGCTTTGTGATTTTTTACTTGTATCCCGGTTGTAAATATTCACCTGGTTTTCACCTGAATTTCCACCTGAATTATCGCCTGAATTTCCACCTAAATTTTACATGAAATTCGTGTAAAATGTATGCGAAAACTACCCAAATTTTATGTGATTTATACCTGTATTTCACGTGTCAAAATTCTAAAAACGTCAGGTGAATTTCACGTGATTTTCACCCGATGCTCACGTGAACTTCACCGGAGATAAATTAAAGCTTCGTTCTTGTGACATCGTTTTTTCACGTGAATTTTACGTGATTTTCAGAAGATTTTCGCATGAACTTCATGTAAATTTCTAATTTATTGCAGCTATATTTCGTAGCATTTTTGGGTGAACTTAACCTGAAATTCATGTGATATTCGCCCAATATTCACGTGAACTTCACCACAGATAAATTAAAGCTTCTTTCTCTTGTTATCGTTTTCTCAGGTGAATTTCACGTGATTTTCACCCAATATTCACGTGAACTTTACTACAAATAAATTGAGGCTTCGTTCTCGTGCTATCGTTTTCTCAGATGAATTTCTCGTGCTTTTCAGAGGATTTTTGCATGAATTTCATGTAAATATTTGTTTTATTTCACCTATATTTCGTAGCATTTTCCGGTTAATTTAACCTGAAATTCATGTAATTTCCGCCCAATATTCACGTGAACTTCACCAGAGATAAATTAAAGCTTCTTTCTCTTGGTATCGTTTTCTCAGGTGAATTTCACGTGATTTTCAACCGATATTCACGTGAACTTTATATGTGCAATTTATATACGTTAAATGGGTCCTATGCATGTTCCTTGCGGGTCCCATATAATTGACATAAAAATAGTTAAAATTTTTTTTTCGGATTAACAACATTTCATTCGAATACGAATCAATATTACTTCCTATAATACTTTGATAAAAATATATTCTTATTATAAATTAAGGCTACAACTATGTAAGTAAAAAATAGAGACATGTAAGATAACTGTATATAGGAATATGATGATCATAAAATGATAATGTGGTTTTCTTAATGTGGAGAAAGGAGAAATGATGTTTAACGAGTCTCGTGCTCGCGCTACTCGACAACGACCCGTGATAGCAAATTCACACGAGGCCGGAGCCGAGCGTGCCCACGTGTACTAGATTATTAACAGCAACTATGAATAGTTGGGACGACGTCGGCAACAGCGCGAGGAGTCGACATCTTGGCGACGATGGTATGCTCTTAAAAGAAACAGCTCAAAGTTTTAAAATCGTTTAAGCTTTGTAAGTTAACTGATATTTATTGTTCAATAAAGTTTTTTCTGATTGTTTATTAAAAACCCTTTAAAATGAGCCCTACTGGAACGATATTGGCAAACCCTCTTTTGTAAAGAATTGTATATTTTTAAATACGAATAGAAACCAATAATTTGCATTTTTGACAATCTGATGGATTGAGATCTTAATGTTATTCATATATCTAATGTCATGGATCTTGTCACTGAATTTTCTCAAAGCATGAAATGAAAAATACATTAACCTTTTATGTTCAACAATATTTTCAGCAGGCTTATGAGTAATAATATTTATATTTACTTTCATAAATTTTTAATAGGAGTGGCTTACACTGTTGAAACCCTCTATTTGTAATCTTCATATCTATTCGAAATTGAATTTCATTAGTAATCTATTATTATGTGTGCCAAAGCCAAAAGTAAATTGTTAAACTCAAAGTAGTTGAAGGCAACTATCAATTGTATATAATCTACAATCTTATAAACCATTAACATTCATAATTAAATTATTTAATTTTACACTTACAGTGAATAGTTTATGGAATTTCATGAAGCGAAAGCTTAATCAGAACTCCATATTACATTGGACTATTATTGAGTAAGAAGTATTTGTCTGTGCATCGGAATATACAAATGCTAAATTTTCTTTCAACTACTTTGATTGAACCTTTTTTATAGTGATTTACTTTTAGCTTTGACACATAATTAGATTACTTATGAAATTCAATTTTGAGTAGATAGGAAGAATGCAAATAGAGTGTATTAAAAATTGTAAGCGGCTCCCATTGAAAATTTAGAAAAGTAAATAGAAATATTATTACTTATAAGTCTATCAAAAATATTGTTGAAAATGAAAAATACATTAATCTTTTATTTTCAGCAATATTTTCAGCAGGCTTATAAGTAATAACATTTATATTTACTTTGCTATATTTTCAAATGGAGCCGCTTACACTGTTAATACACTCTGTTTGTAATCTTCATATCTATTCGAAATTGAATTTCATAAGTAATCTATTATTATGTGTGTCAAAGCTAAAGTAAATTGCTATAAAAAGTTAAAATCAAAGTAGTCGAAGGCAACTATCAATTGTATATTCCGATGCACAGACAAATACTTCTTACTCAATAATTTTCAAATAAAGTATGGTGTTATTATTAAGCCTTCGCTTCATGAAATTTCATAAAGTATATAATCTACAATCTTATAAACCATTAACATTCATAATTAAATTATTTAATTTTAAACTTACAGTGAATAGTTTATGAAATTTCATGAAGCGAAGGCTTGATAAGAACACTATATTATATTGCAGTATTATTGAGTAAGAAGTATTTGTCTGAGCATCGGAATATACAATTGCTAAATTTTCTTTCAACTACTTTGATTGAACTTTTTTTATAGTGATTTACTTTTAGCTTTGACACATAATAATAGATTACTTATGAAATTCAATTTTGAGTGAATAGGAAGAATGCAAATAAGTGTATTAAAAGTTGTAAGCGGCTCCCATTGAAAATTTAGAAAAGTAAATAGAAATATTATTACTTATAAAAGTCTATCAAAAATATTGTTGAAAATAGATATTTAATGTATTTTTCATTCTTTGACAAAATTTGTCAACAAGAGCCATCACATAAGGTATATCAAGAATATCAACTTATCAACTCTATCGAGTTATCAAAAATAGAAACCCATAGAATTAAGTCCTAAATTAGCACATACGGTTTTAACATTTTGTGCTGCTGTCTTCATGTAAAATGTGTTACGCTGAAATTAAAGACTTACATTTTATCTTGTTTTAATGATATCGTCAGACCATCCACTGGAGGTAATAAAGGCTAGGTCGAGGCCCTTATTTATTTTATTACTGTTGAGAAGTGCCTCAGCCTGATTGTCGCTGATGACATAAGCAGCGTATAAGCAACTACAAACAGCCACTACGCTGGGAGTGCAACAGGAGAGCTGAGTACAGAAATAAACATAAGGATGATAAAAAGAAGACTAGGATATCCTTACCGCAGAAAACGAAACTTCGATGTAGCAGTGGGGATAGTTGATCACCCCAACCGCTGATCCAGATACCTGTAACAAGAGAAAAATGACATGAGCCCACCCTCCCATAGTGAGGTTAGGAATCTATATGTTTTACTGCCGACTTAGACGCCTTGTTTTCTCCGATAAGTCACCACCAAGCAATGGATTCAACGACAGGAACGACACCAGCCAAGACACCGTACTTTAGCAGCCGCTGTCATCGCTGGAAACGCCGACCAAGACCCAAGCACGGCCGCAGAAGTTAGCTTTTCTACAAACAATTCCGTCAGCTGTTAAGTAATTGGCGCTGTCGTGCAACGTGCGTGCTTGCCATATACTGATATACCCATAGAGGTATTATAGATAGAGTAGGTGAGCCATGAAGGCTCATGTACGGGGAGCGTAGTTTCAATTCGCCTTGTCGAAGGTTGCGTGAGCCGTCTCATATATATGAATATCGCCCCGATATGCATACATATGAGCGATTTAAATCCCCCGTATCGCCAATGCTTTTCGGCCTATTTTGGGGGTTTCCTTTTTCTACTACCAGACGGCTCACGCTACCTTCGACAAGGCGAATAGAAAGAGAGGGAAGATTACTTAAAAGCTGACTGAATTGTTTGTAGAAAGGCTGACTGCCGCGGCCGTGCTTGTGTCTTGGTCGGCATTTCCAGCGATGACAGCGGCTGCTAGAGTACGGTGTCTTGGTGGGTGTATGTCGTTCCTGACGTTGAATCCATTGCTTAGTGGTGACATCGGAGAAAACAAGGCGTCTAAGTCGGCAGTAAAACATATAGATTCCTAACCTCTCTATGGGAGGGTGGGCTGATGATATTTTTCTCTTGTTACACATATCTGGATCAACTATCCCCACTGCTACATCGAAGTATCGTTTTCTGCGGTAAGGATATCCTAGTCTTCTTTTTATCATCATTATGTTTATTTATGTACTCAGCTCCTCTGTTGCACTCCCAGCGTAGTGGCTGTTTGTGTTGCTTATACGCTGCTTATGTCATCAGCGACAATCAGGCTGAGGCACTTCTCAACAGTAATAAAACAAATAAGGGCCTCGACCTGGCCTTTATTATACCTCCAGTGGATGGTCTGACGATATCATCAAAACCAGATAAAATGTAAGTCTTTAATTTCAGCGTAACGCATTTTACATGAAGACAGCAGCACAAATTTTAAAACCGTATGTGCTACTTTAGGAATTAATTGTATGGGTTTCCATTTTTGATAACTCGATAGAGTTGATAAATTGATATTCTTGATATACCTTATGTGATGGATCTTGTTGATAAATTTTGTCAAAGAATGAGAAATACATTAAATATCTATTTTCAACAATATTTTTGATAGACATATATAAGTAATAATATTTCTATTTACTATTCTAAATTTTCAATGGTAGCCGCTTACAACTTTTAATACACCTATTTGCATTCTTCCTATTCACTCAAAATTGAATTTCATAAGTAATCTATTATTATGTGTCAAAGCTAAAAGTAAATCACTATAAAAAAAAGTTCAATCAAAGTAGTAGAAAGAAAATTTAGCAATTGTATATTCCGATGCACAGACAAATACTTCTTACTCAATAATAGTGCAGTAGAATATAGTGTTCTTATCAAGCCTTCGCTTCATAAAATTTCATAAACTATTCACTGTAAGTGTAAAATTAAATAATTTAATTATGAATGTTAATGGTTTATAAGATTGTAGATTATATACTTTATGAAATTTCATGAAGCGAAGGCTTAATAAGAACACCATACTTTATTTGAAAATTATTGAGCAAGAAGTATTTGTCTGTGCATCGGAATATACAGTTGATAGTTGCCTTCAACTACTTTGAGTTTAACAATTTACTTTTGGCTTTGGCACACATAATAATAGACTACTAATGAAATTCAATTTCGAATAGATATGAAGATTACAAATAGAGGGTTTCAACAGTGTAAGCCACTACTATTGAAAATTTATGAAAGTAAATAAAATATTATTACTCATAAGCCGGCTGAAAATATTGTTGAACATAAAAGGTTAATGTATTTTTCATTTCATGCTTTGAGAAAATTCAGCAACAAGATCCATGACATTAGATATATGAATAACATTAAAATCTCAATCCATCAGATTGTCAAAAATGCAAATTATTGGTTTCTATTCGTGTTTAAAAATATACAATTTTTTACAAAAGAGGGTTTGCCCATATCGTGCCAGTAGGGCTCATTTTAAAGGGTTTTTAATAAACAATCAGAAAAAACTTTATAGAATAATAAATATCAGTTAACTTACAAAGCATAAACGATTTTAAAACTTTGAGCTGTTTCTTTTAAGAGCATACCATTGTCGCCAAGATGTCGACTCCTCGGCGCTATCGCCGACGTGGTCCCAGCTATTCATAGTAGCTGCTAATAATCTAGTACACGTGGGCACGCTCGGCTCCGGCCTCGTGTGAATTTGCTATCACGCGTCGTTGTCGAGTAGCGCGAGCACGAGACTCGTTAAACATCATTTCTCCTTTCTCCACATTAAGAAAACCACATTATCATTTTATGATCATCATATTCCTATATACAGGTATGTTATATGTCTTTTTTTTTTACTTACATAGTTGTAGCCTTAATTTATAATAAGAATATATTTTTATCAAAGTATTATAGGAAGTAATATTGATTCGTATTCGAATGAAATGTTGTTAATCCGAAAAAAAAAATTTAATTATTTTTATGTCATTATATGGGACCCGCAAGGAACATGCATAGGACCCATTTAACATATATAAATTGCACATATAAAGTTCACGTGAATATCGGGTGAAAATCACGTGAAATTCACCTGAGAAAACGATACCAAGAGAAAGAAGCTTTAATTTATCCCTGGTGAAGTTCACGTGAATATTGGGCGGAAATTACATGAATTTCAGGTTAAATTAACCCGAAAATGCTACGAAATATAGGTGAAATAAACCAAATATTTACATGAAATTCATGCAAAAATCCTCTGAAAATCACGAGAAATACATCTGAGAAAGCGATAGCACGAGAACAAAGCTTCAATTTATTTGTACGTGAATATCGGGTGACAATCACGTGAAATTCACCTGAGAAACCATAACACGAGAACGAAGCTTTAATTTATCTCTGGTGAAGTTCACGTGAATATCGGGCGAAAATCACATGAATTTCAGGTTAAATTCACCTGAAAATGCTATGAAATATTGGTGAAATAAATCTAAAATCTACATGAAGTTCATGCGTAAATCTTCTGAAAATCACGTGAAATTCACCTGAGAAAACGATGACACAAGAACGAAGCTTTAATTTATCTCCGGTGAAGTTCACGTGAGAATCGGGTGAAAATCACGTGAAATTCACCTGACGTTTTTAGAATTTTGACACGTGAAATACAGGTATAAATCACATAAAATTTGAGTGCTTTTCGCATATATTTTACATGAATTTCACATAAAATTCAGGTGGAAATTCAGGTGATAATTCAGGTGATAATTCAGGTGCAAACCAGGTGAATATTTGCAACCGGGATTGTTTCAGGATTGACAAGATGGATTGAAATTCTGCTCAATTAACCAAATTCATAATATGATTTATTTCAATTCTGTTCAATGAAGTGGTGGATATTATGAACTCACAAGTGAATATATTTATTTTATATTCTTTATATTGGACTTCAAATGAAGAAAGTTTAGTGAATAAATCATGATTCAACATTTGGTTTTGTTCTAATTAAACCAAGAATATTGACAAAACTCGCATTTCATATTTTCAAATAAGGTAATATAAAGTAGAAATAGTAGATTATACACCTAGGGAGTAAAGTAGGCTATGTACGCCCGCGAGAAACTTGCGGCCCGAGCGAAGCGAGGGCCGCAACACGCAGGCGGTGCTAGCCGGGAAAAAAATAGGGAAACGTGCATGTGCGTAGCAGTTTCCAGGAGGGAGTACATGTGGCGTTTTACTCCCTGCAGACAGCGGGGAGTAAACACAATACTTTACGCGTGGTATGAGAAAATGGATATTTTTGTTAAAAATTGTTTATATTTTGTTAAATTATATCACATTTTAATGAATAAAAATGTTTTAAGGTATGTTTGTAGGAATAAAAGTAAGGTTGACGTGCCACATGGATTATAACATAAAACTTGAGATTCATATTTTCAAATAAGATAATTTAAAATAGAAGTGGAAATTTTTTTCCACATTGTTTATATTTTGTTGAACTATATCAGATTTTAAAGAATAAAAAGGTTTTAAGGTATATTTGTAGGAATAAAAGTAAGGTCTACGTGCCAATGGATTATTTAAACATGAAACTTGCGTTTTATATATTCAAATAAGATAATATAAAATAATTATAGGACATTTTTGTTAAAAATTGTTATATATTTTACTAAAATATGTCATGTCTTAACACATAAAAATGTTTAATGGTTTGTTTATAGACATAAAAGGAAGGTTTGGCCGCTAAATGGGTGATTTTAAGTGAAAAAATGACTTAATTATTAAAAAATTCAAGCTCTTATAACTTAAAATCATCAAGGTGTTAGGGTGTAGTATCGAAGAGGCTTTCATTTTTAGGTGATCCATGATCCGGATCTCTTGACACTTTCCTAGTTAGTTATCATTTTTTGCATTCATGAACGGATTTCAGAGTAAACATTGAGTGTATTACATGTGAAGGTATATGAAAAAGTGTTTGAAAGTGTAATACAAGTGTGCAGTGATAGTTGAATTAAAGTTTTAGAAATAGCTTTTTAGTAAATACTTGAACTTTTTATTGGAAACTTTATACTTTAAATAGCATGGATCGATACTAAAGAAAAATTAAGTCTATACTGACTATTACAAAAAACATTTAGTTTACAGATTCAAATCAACTTTTAAAAGAAGCGAAAGATATGCTATTGTGTAGAAAAATATTATGGAACCTTTGCTTCTGCCAAAAAGCTACCATCATCAACCATCGCCTGAATCTCACTATGATATAATTGATATTTTATTTTCTGAAGTCAAAACAGTTACGCACTACAATGAATATGTATGAGTCTTGTTCTCTTTATTAAGTTATGGTGTATGTGAAAAGGAATAATGAAGGAAAAGTAAAAAAAATTCACTTCATGAGACATTAATAGAACATCAGCAGGAATGTTGCTGCTATAAGCCTTTTTTTTAAGCATTTGGCCATAGCGCTACTGGCTTGATAACATGCATTCAAGAATTTGGATTTCTCAACAAATGCTAGATTCACCTCAGTATATAATAATCTAATATGTGTAATATAGATTATTAAAAACATGCAGATTTAAAAGCACCAAAGGATGTTAAACCACTTAACAAACATGATTGACTATATATTTTCTAAAAAAAAAAAGTTTCTAGCTATCACGGTTCTTTTGTTATTAACAAAAGCGTGTTTTTTTTTTAGAAGCTTATAACTCCTAAACTTAACGGTCAATTTTTTTGAGAAAAATCATGATAATACAGAATATAAATAGCTATAATCTGTTAAAATTTGAATACATTCTGTAGGTTAAATTTTGAGTAAAAAATTGAAAAATGAAAAAAATCAGTTTCGTATGTCCAACGATTACAAGAGTAAAATTGACTTAAGGTTGTATGGGCTATGCTATCTGCGTAGAATGTCAGTATTACTAAAAATTATTAACAATTAAATATAAAACCTTATTTGCTTCTTTTTTATGAGATAAATTTATGGAAATAAATCAAATGAGGAATATAAACCCCTAAAATAAAAAATCGGATAATAATTTTTAAAGTTTTCGATTTTAAAAAATTTTTTGTTCTAAGATTTTTTGTAATGGTATTTACAACAATACCAAATCTTTAAATTTTATTTGCTTCTTCATTTTTTGGTCTTATGTTGTTCAGCAAAGAGTTATTGACAGACCGAGTAACCCAAAAATTAAAAACCAACTTTATATTATAAATAATTAAACATTTTAAAGTGTACAGTCAACTTAAAAAATGAGTTCTTTATTCATAAAACAAAAGTTTAATGAAAATATAGGGCTTATTTTTTATTTTTGAGTTAGTGGGTCTATTAAGAACTCTCTACTGAACAACATAAGACCAAAAAATCAAGAAGCAAATAAAATTTAAAGATTTGATATTGTTGTAAATACCATTACAAAAAATCTTAGAACATAAAATTTTTGAAAATCGAAATACTTTAAAAATTATTATGCGATTTTTTTATTTTAGAAGCTTAAACTATTGGTCTTACACCCTTCAACATAGTTTTATAATAAAAAATAGAAAAACAAGCTCATATAACTAATTATTGGTATTTTAAACAAAAACTAACTTTTGATGCCGATTGTATAGCCAATACAACCTTAATGGCTTCAAAATTCCTTTTAGAGGTAGATTTTTTATAGTTCTCGATCGAGTTCTTTGGGCAAAATGATTGGTCCATAAATTTCAGAGATATTTGAGGTTAAAAATTTTTTGACATTTTTTAAAAATCGTAATTTCTCGAGAACGGCTCTATGTATCTGAATAGGATGGGTGGCATTCGAAAGAGAATTAAAATACCTATATTTTCTAAAAAAAATTAATTTTCTATCTATCACGGTTCTTTAGTTATGATCAAAAACAAAAACTTGTTTTTTTTTTTTAACTCATGACTCCAATGATGTTATCATCAGTATATTATAAAAGTATATAGTATTGGCGTCAAAATGTAATATGTTTGAATTTTCAAGATTCAAATTAATTTAATCTCTAAATTAAAAAAGATTTATATTTTATTTTTAAAAAACGCGCAGTGATTCTACCGCTAGGTGGTGTGGAATGAGGAAACGTCATTGAGTAGGCATTCGATGATTTTTTTTTTAATTTTTAAAAAACCAACAAACAAAATGAATTAAAATGTTTAAAAATGATATCTATTATAATCTATTATAATTATGAATTATGCATTATGAATGCATTATATTCTGCATTATTATAATTTATTTGGGAGTTACGAACTTTTTTAAAAAAACACGTTTTTGTTAATAACAAAAGAACAATAATAGCTATTTGTTTTATTATAAAATATAGATATTTTACTTCTATTTCAAATGATAACTTTATTTATCAGCTCAAAATTTATATAAATTTGATATAAATAAATAATAAATAAATAAATAAATTTAAAAATTAACAATTTTTAATATTCATAAATGAATTTAATTATAATTATGAAATAAATTTTTTAAAAAATTATAAATTTTGTTATTAAAATTAATTAAAGGAATCAACAAATTACGGTTGAGGAAGCTACGGGCCAATGAATTGGCAGCGGTTTTGAGATGGGCTTAATAAAGGGAAAGAAAACATATTATTTTGATTATTTTTATTTATTAAATTATAAAAATACTGCTAGATATTCACAAAATACAAAACTTGTGTACATACATATTTTAGTTTTAACAAGATGTGTCATCATTTTTTGATAATTTACGAAAACTAATCCAATGAAAGCTTATTGCATTCCCTCAATCGCAATCATTCTACAGCGCATTATCGATTATAGCCGTACTTGATATACGCTGCTAACTTTCGCACGATCGGTGCAGATAAAATCGCGCGCTTTTTAGCCGCTTCAAACTTCGTGGTGAGTTCTTCGGCGTATATCCTGAATGACGCCACGTAACCGCTTGACTCGAATGCCGTGACGATCTCTTCGTTTCTAGCTAGGGATGCGAGCTTCTCTTCGTCAATCGAAAATATGTAAAAGAACGATATGGCACTGTCCTCTGCGTCGATCTTGTCACTTTGCATTCTCTTGACCTCTTCACGGCACTTCTGGTCGAATTTCGAGTAATTCTCGCGGGACTGGGCCATTCGTTTGTACCCCTCACCGAGGTATTGGCCTAATGCCTCACGTTTAACGGCTTCCCGGATGATGATTCTAGCGGTAGTTTCGCTGGATGGGCAGTTTGGCAGCAGTTCGAAAGGCGTCTTGCCTTCCTGGTTGCGTGCGTTCAAATCGGCTCCACATTTAAGCAATAAAGCCATAACGTCAGCCAAACCATTCTCACAGGCCACGTGCAGTGCGTTGACACCCGTATTTGTTGCTTCATTGATGCACGCTCCCCACTTTAGCAAAAGATGGAGTGAGGCCAGATGGTTGAATTTCGTCGCGAGTAACAGGGGGAATTTGCCATCGTTTGACTGTGAGTTTACATCGGCGCCATTGTCCAAAAGAAGCTGGATCTGGAAAAGAAAGCATTTGTTGTTTTATGAAGTTATAAGTTAAATTAAATTAAAACATTTTTAACATGTTTTTAACAAAACTTAAATATATTAAATATATTACAAAGCTCCTTCTAGGAGGAAGCAGAAATCCTTGAATATGTTAGAACAAATTTGTAAATCCATATTATTAATATACTCACAATTTTCGTCTCGGGTTCCCCCTTCATAAAGTAGCGGATCAGCGGTGTACACCCATAAATATCCTTAGTATTTATATTGACTCTATGGCTGATCAGCATCTTGACCATCTTCAAGTTATGGCGCATCATCATCCCGCGCAGTATACTCAAACCCCTCGTACCAATCACGTCTACAGGTGCTCCTCTGGAAATAAGCGTTTGTGCCCACTCGATGCAGGTTTTTCTTGCCATTGCATGATAATGGAGAGGCGTCATTTGGTAATCGTCCCGCGCATCCGTGACAGCCCCTTCGTTGATGAGCACTTCGACGACTTCGTGGCGGACATGGTGTGCTATAGCCCAGTGCAGCGGTGAGCGGTTCTTACTATCACGCGCGTCGAAATTTGCACCAAGGTTGCTAGCACACGTATGCATTGGACATCACTCCTCGCCACTGCATAGTGCAGCAACGTCGTCACAGGGTCGTGGTTTTCTATATTTCTTGGCTCGTTTACGTTCGCACCACGGTAAATCATATGCTTCGCCAAATTATATTGACCCGAAAGTATCGCTGTCCACAAATCCGAAGCCGACATATCCATCTTTTTTCTCGTGATCACGGAAAGACCAAAAAGATTCAAAAAGGAACTGTCGACTACAATGTCTGTACAAAGATTGAGCTCATCTGGGCTTCTGGGGCCCTATATATACGCAGGTCGATGTATGTGGGTCTTAGTGGGGAAGATTGTTAGGTATCCCAGTAAGTATAGGTCACCCTGAGTCTAATTAGGGAGCGAGAAGCTGCATGCCATTACTTGGCACTTACGCCTCGGTTCCCGAATAGGGGAAAGTAGACAAATTCTCCTCAGGTATGTCAATGTTACGGGATTTGTATAAATAGTACAATAGCATCGAAACCACTTAATAATTTACTTAAATTTATCTATTTATGACTTTTAAAGTGAAAGTGTAAGCGAAACAGTGGATAACCTACACTCAGAAGACGATCTTCCTGTATCAACGAGAATCTGCCTGTCGGAGGAGGATTTTCAGTTAAAAATATCCGCTTGATACAATGTCGCATCGTGATAAGAGGAATTCCTCCCGTATATATAAAATAATTATTAACAAAAAAATAAATAAATAATTAATGTAAAAATAAAATTGTTATGCATGAATGGAATAAAAAGCCTTTAGTTATTTTAAATATTTATATAGTATAGTCCTAGTGTCATCTGTTATCAATAAAACTAGTCTTACACTGCAATTTAATGATATTTATAAAATAGAGTTTTGGGGACCCAAGACCCAAAATATTATTCCTCCATTACTGACACATAATATTCTTGTAATAAAACGTAAAATTCTCCTCTTGTAGGAGGATTGGCCTCCTATAACAGGAGACCACGGTTCCTGTAATTGAATTACGATTCTACCGCGCAGGAGGAAGTCCTTTTTATTGCAGGAAGATTTTTTTGGGAGTAATTTTATTTTGGTACCGGAGGATCGTTTTTCTGAATGTATAACAATTTAATTGTTACATTAATGATTTATTTATTTATTTGTTAATAATTATTATATATACGGAAGGAATTCCTCTTATCGCGATGCAACATTGTACCAAGCGGATATTTCTCCTTCCACGGGAAAATGTTCTCTTGGCCCTATTTTTAACTTAAAATCCTCCTCCGTCAGGCAGATTCTCGTTGGTACAGGAAGATCGTTTTCTGAGTGTATTTTAATTCTTTAGTAGTTCTATAAAAACTTGAGAATCTAGTTCAAATCTAGCACATTTTCGATCTAAAAAATTCAAATATTCGCGCTTTTTTTAAATAACCAATCACACTGAGTCTTTGAAATAGCCACTACTTCCTGACATCATTTTGTTTCCTCCTTTAGGAAGCTTTGTGATAGTAATGTTTTGAGTTATTGTGAAAACGTGTTATGATAATTTTCCGAGGTGTTAGGAATCAAAATACATGGTTTTTGAAAAATATCTGTATGGATGTATGTGTGTGCGTGTGTGTGTACGCCTGGATCTTAGCTTCTACTCGGTCGACTTTAACCAGACAAGTTTCATTATTTTTGTTTTTTTTTTGTGTGATGGCGGGTCAAAAATTCGTTTTTTGATTCGCCGATGCGTTTTTGTTTTATTTCAAATTTCATTTTTCTCAAAATTGATTTTTGCTTTTTTTTAATGATAAGATCGAGATATTTGAATCGGATGGATAGCATTCGAAAGAGCATTAAAATACCTATATCTTCTAAAAAAAAAAATTTCTCTAGCTATCACGGTTCATTCGTTATTAACAAAAACGTGTTTTTTTTTAATCTGTCAATTTTTTTGAAAAAATTCATAATAATGTAGAATATAAATAGCTATAGTCTCTAAAAATTTGAATCCATTTCGACGACTAGTTTTTAAGAAAAAAAATTGAAATATAAAAAAAATGAGTTTTGTATGTCCAACGATTACGGAAGTAAAATTGACTTAATCGCTTCGAAATTCCTTGTAGAGGTAGATTTTGGATAGCTCTCGGTCGAGTTCTTTGGGCAAAATAATTAGTCCAGAAATTTCAGAAATATTTGAGGTTCAACTTTTTTTTAACCTTTTTTTCAAATCGTAATTTTTTGAGAACGGCTCCGTGTATCAGCTCCAAATTTATAGACAAATTTGTATGTGATATTGATAATATGTGGGCGAGTTTTCATCTAGATCGTACGATTACTTTTTCAGATATTTGATTTTGAAAATTTTCGTATTTTACAAAATCATTTTCTTTGTCGCATGATAACTAGAGAAAACAAAAATTGGTTTAATCATATTAAAATTTTGTGGAGATGTAGAGTTTATATATTATCGTATAGGTCCTTTAGGTAAAAGAATTGTCTCATGATTTTTAGGGATATTTAAGGTTAAAATTTTTTTACGGTTTTTTTCAAAATCGTAATTTCTCAATGACGACTTCATGTATCAGCTTGAAATTTATAGACTATTTTGTATGCGATATAGGCAATACCTGTGTAAAATTTCATTCAGATTATATGGTTATTTTTTGAGATGTTTGATATTTAAAATTTTAGTATTTTTGAAAATGACTTTCTTTATTGTCGCACAATATAACTACATTAAAATTGTTTTTGTAACACATGCACGATTTTCGTCGTTTTTCGGCTTAAAAAGAGGTCCTAAAGTGACTCTTTTGCGACCTATTGGACAAAAAAATCCATTTACGCCGAAGGCGGGCGCAAAAATCCATAAAATCGCAAAAATTAAACTTAATCCACTATAAATTTGTGAATGCATGTTTTTTTATGACTTTTTTTATTCAGGAATATATGCAATACACTATTTTTGTTAAAAAAAGTATTTCCTTGTCGTATAAAGCAAAACTCAATTTAGCCTTGCTTTTTGGGTTCAAAAACACCGAAAATCTATTGATTGATATTGATCTCATGTATTCATGAGTCACAAAAAATATGGTGTGCACCTAGGGCTTAATGGGCCTTTTGACCTCGTGTGTTTGCAGTACTCGTCTTCGGTTGGCAAACGCACTCGCCTTCGGCTCGTGCTAGCTCACCTACGACTCGTACTGCAAAATCCACACTCGGTCTCAAAAGGCCCATTTTGCTCCCTAGGTACACAATATACTATTTAATTTGTTTGAGATTAAGACTATTTTAGTCCTGTTTTAAAATCGCAATTATTCGGGAACGCATTTATGTGTACTAGAAAATGGAAATGACATGCGCTATACGCTATGCGCGCGTGTTGTGTACCTGCTTTTGTTTTATAGTAGTCATGCATTATTTTTAAGGTTAGAACCTTTTTCTTACATCGGAAATTCCAGAAAGAGCACACAAATGCGGACAGACATACTACTAGAGACAAGTGCCCTATGTGTGAAATTTCACAAAGAAAATATAATTCAAGTAAAGGTTATTTAGGAATTTTAATAGGTTTTGACGATAATATTACAATCAATTATTTTATTAAAAAAATCATACCTATCATTTTATTCATATTTTATACATAATTTAAAAATTAATAATTTTTAATCTTCATAAATGAATTTAATTATAATTATGTCATAAATTGTTGCTAAAATTATAAATTTTGTTATTAAAACTTAATTAAAGGAATAAGCAAAATATGTTTGAGGAAGCCACGGGCCAATGAATTGGCAGCGGTTTATTATATTTCAACTTTATGTTATACATATAGGAACGATAAATTAATTTGGAGGAAGCTACGTACCAATGACTTGGCAGCGGTTTTTTAAATAGAGGATTAAATAAGTCCCTCAAAAATGTTGAGATACGGTTGTCGATTAAAATAGCGAGAAATGCCTTTTCAAAATATCTGCATTTTACTTTGTTCAATTTCGCGATTTTTCTCCCCACAAATACCGGATCTCGATACGGCAAACTAGGCTCAGAAAATTGAAGTTTTGTTCTTTCTTATGAGACTTTAGAATTTTTACCTTGCCGAATAACCCGAGAAGGTATTTAATCACAAACAGCAGTGCAATATTCAATCAAATTCAACTTCTTTAATAATTTTTGTAATTAATACTCTATAACACGGTTTCATCTACAAATTTCTGAATATCTTCTTAATTCTTTATTATTATTGTTTCCTCATAGAAGAAGCTTTGTAACGGTGAAAAAAATTTTCGAAAAAAAAAATTATTCAAAAAGATGTTTTAAGGCGATATATGTGTATATTATAATTTTGTAGCTGCTACTGGTAGACTCAGAATAATTGGTTGATTAAAAGAAGTTACTGGCCTCATTACTACCAAAGTCGATGTCTTATTTAGTGGTGGGATTCATGTTTTATTGATGAATCCCACCACTAAATAAGACATCGACTTTGGTAGTAATGAGGCCAGTAACTTCTTTTAATCAACATATGTGTATATTAGTTGATTTTAATAATTTTTGTTTTCGTAGATGTGTGTGTGTGTGTGTGCGTGCGTGAGTGTGTGTGTGTGTGTGTGTGTGTGTGTGTGTGTGTGTGTGTGTGTGTGTGTGTGTGTGTGTGTGTGTGTGTGTAAACTCTTCATATCTCCGAAACGAATCAACCGATTTTCGTCTGGTAAAGCGTATTCTCTTCGTCTCGCGGGAAAAGAAAGGTACCCTGATGGATTTGAGTTTTTATTGATTTTCTTTTGTTTTATAACCAAAAAACGATTTTGAATTTTTAGTTTTTTTGATTTTTTCATATCTTACAGCTGTTATTACATAATATAATAAACTTTTCTTGAAAGGTATTTAAATTAACTATATTTTCTTTTTTTTAAATTTAAAATATCTTTAGTTTTTATTCTATAAAAACTATTTATTTTATTTTATTCTATAAAAATGTCATTTGTTATTCAGGAAAACTTTTTTATATTCCATAAATTAATTTCTCAAAAAATTATTTATTTATCGACTTGAAATAAATAACTAGTTATTACACTAATTGAAGACGATATGTGGTTAAAATTTCAAGAGATTATCTTCATTTCTTTTTTAGAAAAAAAATTATTTTCCAAAAATGAATTTCGAATTTTTATTTTTTTTTTATTTTTTCATATCTTACGGCCATTATTACATAATATAATAAACTTTTCTTGAAAGGTATTTAAATTACCTATATTTTACTTTTTTTTAATTTAAAATATCTTCACTCTGTCATTTGTTATTAAGGAAAACATTTTTATATTTCATAAATTAATTTCTCAAAAAATATTTTATTTATCGACTTGAAATTTTAACCAGTTATTACACTAATTGAAGACTATATTTGGTTAAAATTTCAAGAGATTATCTTCATTTGTTTTTTAGAAAAGAATTATATTAGAAAAAATTTTCGTTTTCGTTGTCGCACGAGTTAAGTTATCGTTGTCGCTCTAGTTAAGAGCAACAATTATCCAATCGTCCTGAAATTTGGCACAGATGTACCTTTTATATATCTTCAGATCGATTTCGTTGCCCAAAAAAATGGGTCCATTACGAAAAAAGATATTTGAGGTTAAAAATTAAAAAAAAAATATCGAATCGTGTTTTCTCAAAGAATACTTGATTTATCGACTTAAAATTTTAACCACTTATTAAATTTATAGAAGACTATATTTGGTTAAAATTTCAGGAGATTATCTTCATTTGTATTTTAGAAAAAAACCGCTGCCAATTCATTGACAAGATGCTTCCTCAAACTAATTTATTGATTCCATTTTTAAAATTTAAAAAACATAAGTAAATTTTTCACAACAAAACTTTATTAATAAATAAAACTGTTTTCTTTGTGGTTCTTTTTTGTTTGTTAAACAATTTGACGGAATATAAAAAATATCTTTTTTGTTTTTTCATTTATTTATCCTATACAAACAATTAATCATTGTTATAAAAATTTTTAAAGAAATACATTAGTTTAAGAAAGAAAAGTATGTATTGGCAATAATCCAATAAATATTTGTTTTGAAACAGGTATTTAACTACTATCCTGCTCGACTTAGTGGTTTAAAGTTAATCCATCATTGTAACAATCATACAAATATTATAACTTAGTTATACTTCTTAACAAAAGACAATGAATCGTTTTGAAATTTAACAGAGAGGTAGTTTTTTTCATATTTAAGAATCGATATTTTTATGAAATATTTTTATGAAATTTTTACGAAATTCATATTTTGAAAGTCAATTATTATCATTGCCCTAGTACACGTTGCCGCGGGACTAAATCTGAAATTACTTTCTCGAGGATATGCCCTAGTACACAATAATTATTTTATTTGTATATGATATATAAATTAAATAGAACTATTGCATATTTTGCTCTAAAACTTTATATTTGTGTCTTGGGGCTAATTTGGAATGACTAAAAGAATTTTGACCAACATAACCTCTTGAAGTTTTAACACAATGTTGTACTCGATAAGTGTAATAAGTGGTAAAAATTTTGTGTCAATCAATCGAATATTCTTTTTAAAAATGCAATTATAAGAAATTTATAAAAAAATTTAACCTCAAATATCTTTGGTCACAACGGTCAGATTTTTTTCGGCAAAGAAGTGAATCCTTAGATATAAAAAAGCTAATTATTTGCAAAATATCAAAACGATTCATTGACTTTTACTCCTCATATCGTTAAGGAGGATATGGCTTATACCAGCAGAGTTCTTTGCCGTACCGACCACAATGTTTTTAATTAAATATTAATTGTTATAAGTTTTCCCTTGAATTCTGAGAGTCGACGCACAAAGGCAAACTTATTATCTAATTCCTGGTCAAATTTTAGATAAATCTATTGGAAAATAAAGACGAAATTTGAAAAATCGCAACGTTGCATATTGCTATATTAACCTTAAAATATGACATCTTGCGATTTTTCAAATTTCGTCTTTATTTTTCAATAGATTTAACTGAAATTTGACCGGGAATTTGGTAATAAGTTTGCCTTTGTGCGTCGACTCTTGAAAATCAAGAAAAATTTTTTAACTGGAATTTGAATTGCTTCATTCTCCTCTTCAAAATCACAAAAACATTTGCCATCGCCAATATTTAAAAGCGATTGTTTGAATTCCAAATCATTGTCATCTACTCTAAGATTATCTTTTAAAGATATGTGTTGAAGATAAAATTATAACTTACTATTTTCTACACAGTTTTCTATAATTTTTGTCCTATTACCGCATTTAACTATACAGGTAATGTTTGTCGGAAATCTCCAGAAACAATCATTATTTTACCTCCAAAAATAATATTATTTTTACAAAAGTCTCTAAATAATCTGTCGACAGCTTCAAATGCATGTTTTGATGTCATTGTTATTTCATCACAAATAATAACTTGAATATTTTGTAGTGTTTTTCCATTTAATAATAAATTGGCTGCTATTTCAGTACATGCTACAGGTAGAACATTGATGTTTTTGTTATTTAAATGAGTAATTAATGAGTTTAATAAATAAATTTTTCCACTACCTCCAGGGCCATCAATAAAAAAACATTTGTTATAATTATAATTATTCTCATTTATGCTTTCCATTATGGCATTAAAAATGTCGCGTTGTTTATTTGATAAAGATAGTATGTTAAATAAATTCCTTCGTATTATATATTCGGATCTATTAACATCTTCATATATCATTTCATCGTTTGATTTTTGAAATGTTCTTAATTCTTTGGACGATTGAGCTCCTTCAACTGGTAATAATAACAGCCTTAAGAAAAACCGTTCACGATCCTTTGGATTAATAAAATACATTTGAATTGAATTGCTAAATTCTACGAAAACCTGGTTTATAATTTTGCTTCCTCCTAGAGGAAGCTTTGTGATAGTAATTTTTTCAGTTGTTGTAAAAACATGTTATAATTGTAGAAATCAAAATACATGGTTTTTGAAAAATGTCAGTATAGGTGTGTGTGTGTGTGTGTGTGTGTGTGTACGCCTGGATCTCAGCTTCTACTCGGTCGATTTTAACACGTACGATAAGTTAACGAGCCCATTTTCGAAAATCACAAATTTAACTACTGGATTAATTGCCGTTAATTAGCCGTTCATTAGCTGTTAGTTAGCCGTAAAGCTAAGAAACTTGCTGCTCTTCATTTTTTAAAAGAACGGGGTGGTCCGCTAACTTGATATCCAAGTTAGTGAACCACCTTCCCAAAACCCTAAAAAAAATCATATCATGAACAAACTAATCAAAGCAATAATTGCCGCTTAATTAGCCGTTCATGATACTGCTACTTAAAATTCGAAAATATCAAAATTAACGATCGTTTGTTGAATAGTTACAAATGGCGCGCTAATTAAAACATACACTATAATCAATAAATCAAAAACGTAACCGACCATTAATTGCGCTTAATTAGCCGTTAATAATTCTGCTGCAAAAGAGAAAATATTCAAAATAACAATTATTTGTTGGAAAAACGTGATACAAACAATACAGATAATTGCTGTTTCAGCTCTACTATTTAGCCGTAATCTTTTCTTACTTTGCAGTGCCCTATAGTAGACTGAATCCGCGGGAAGCTAAAATCTTTTTCTTTCTTGCGGCCCGCTCACTTGATGTGGCGAGTACATGCACTAATATCCAGACTAGATATTCTAAACAAAGCAGATAATTGCCGTTTTAGCTCTACTATTTAGCCGTAAACTTCTCTTATTTTTCCGTGCCCTGCAACAGCCAAAAACCGCGAGTAGCTAAAATCTTTTCCGTTCTCGTGGCCCGCTAACTTGATGTACCCAGTACATACATTAATATCGAGACGAGGCATTCTGAACAATACAGATAATCGCCGTTTTAGCTCTACTGTTTAGCCGTAAACTTCGTTTATTTGGCCGTGTCCTGCATAAGCCTGAATCCACGGGAAGCTAAAATGGGGTTCCTTCTCGTGGCACGCTAACTTGATGTGGCTAGTACATACACTAATATCGAGACGATGCATTCTAAACAATACAGGTAATTACCGTTTTAGCTGTACTATTTAGCCGTAAACTTCGTTTATTTGGCCGTATCCTGCATAAGCCTGAATCCACGGGAAGCTAAAATGGGGTTCCTTCTCGTGGCACGCTAACTTGATGTGGCTAGTACATACACTAATATCGAGACGATGCATTCTAAACAATACAGGTAATTACCGTTTTAGCTGTACTATTTAGCCGTAACCTTCTCTTATTTTGCCATGCCCTATTGTAACGAATTTCAAATAAAATATTACTCTTTAAGGAGGCTCGGTGGGTTAACCCATTTTCGGTAGAATGTCTTGAAAAAATTACAGAGTACAGTTTATGGTACCATGAATAAGTGTGCAAAAAATTAGGTCCAGTTATCGATGAAAAAAAGAAAATAAAAATTATCAAGGTTGTGATTTTTAACACGAGAGGTATAGGCCGAGCGCTAAAATATTCTCTTTAATCTTAAATATTTATTTATTGGCTCTGTAGATTTAAATAAAAAACTAACGTTCTAAAATACAAACTCACGAGGAAGCAAATAATAATATGAAAATATAACCTTGACGGACATTTCATGAAGATAATCAGATTATTAAAATAAAAAATAAATTCACTGAACACGTGTTATACATTTGGCAACGTTGCGTCGCGGGAGAAAGATACGGAATAGGCGCCAAAATTTAAAAGTTTAAAACAGCGAAGTGCGTCGGTTATCTATAATGAAACGTAATAATAATGTTAATAAGCAAATTAATATATTTAAAAAAATATTTAATTTACATTTACATAATTATGTAAATATATATAAAAAATGAAAAATACGTACAGTAGGGCTAATAAAAAAGTACAGTAGTAAATCTTTTATTATTATTCAATATCTGTATTTATATATTAAATATTATAATTTTATTACAATTTAATATTTTTTTCTATAACATGTGTTTTCTAATAATTTAACATTTTTAACATCACATTTGTTTTTCAATCACATCGTTTTTGTTTTTCAAATATTCTAGTATGTTGTGTAATACTCTTTTATTTTTTGTAATTCTTGGATGGCCACCAACGTCTTCTGATAATAATATGGACACTTTTTTATCACCGCCATCCTTGTAACATTTCTGTAAAATTTCTTTGGTAATGCCAGCTTTAGCCATTTTTTTTTTTCATGTTTGTAGACACATTTGTTATATCCTTCAAAGTTAATTCGTTTAATGCAGCCGTAGCAGAGTTCTGTTCGTTATTTAAAATTTGAGACACGCTTTGTGAATGCTTAATCACGGTTTTGTAATCAATTTCAAACTTTTCCATTAATTTTTGCAACATGCGTACATCATTCAAAGCATTATGGGCCACATCTACATCATTTTCTGGTAAGAAAGCAGCAGCTAATTTTTCTTGACTAAATGACTTGACCTTGCAATTTTTAAGTGCTTCTCGAAAAATGTATAGCGTGTCTGCAAAACCTTTTACTACAGCCAAAAATTCGTTCATTAAACCCATTTCAATTACAAATCTTAATATTCTCGGTGCGTCAAACCTGTTAAACATTTATTAACTTACAATATGGAATTCATACAATAATTTAATAATCAAGAGTTTTACATATGTACGTTTAACACATATAAAGAAATGTACCTAAAACAGTTATGAGCTACCAGAATCACAGGATTTTTTTGTAGCTGTAGGAATTTTATAAAATTCATCAAAGCATCCTTAGCTGAAATCGTATCAAGTTTTATTTCATTGAGATGTAATTCGCCATTTATCAACTTTAGTCCAGTTTTTTCGGTGGCTGACGTCGATACTTGTTTTGATACTGAAATGTACGAATTAAAAATTTGTTGCTCTCTACACGCTCCAATCTAATACAAAAATAATACGTCAATAAATAAAGCTCATTTTAAATCTTCTTATAATTAAAATCTTTACCTGACATATTTGTGCAGTTTTATATAAATCAGTAGTCTCTAAATCGAAACATACGATCTCATAATTTCCATCATTTAAGTTAATAGAACCTGCAAAAATAGTACTATACGTTATATATTAATATACACTAAAAATAAATTGTCCTTCTAAACAGTTACCTTGTAAATTAAATCCTTCTACATTTAAAATACTCGCAACGTTATCAAAACCGTATCCACTTTGATATGTAACTCCTTCCTTATTTTTTGCAGCAGCACTTTTTAACTTTCTTTCTTTTTTTTAAATAATCGTCTTCTTTTAAAAGATATTGATTTCCTTACTAAGGCTTGCTTTTTTCTCAATTTATCCTTCATTTTACGGTACCTTTCAGTATGCTTTCCAGGAGATAAATAAAGTTTTTTATTTACAGTAGTAACGTACGAACATCCGTTATTCGTCTGACTTACTGCAGCACTGACTCTAAAATATAGCGATTCTGATCCTGAATAATGTTTAGATTTCGGGCACTTACTAGCAACAACATTATTAAAACTTTCATTTGCTTGGCTGGAAGCGCAAGGTGCAAACTTTTCCGCATTATTTGCAAATCTTTCCAATAATTTTATCAGAGATGCTTTCAAAGTTGGATCTGTTAATGGCTTTCCGTAAGGCAAATGAGAATGTACTGACATTCCTTTACTTTTATTTAAACACCATTCTCCACAATTTCGGTGTTCACCATAAGCGTGATCAACTATATTTAGAAGAGCGATTCGTACGTTTGATGGATTTCCTTTATTTTGCTTGATTGCACAAGAAAAACAATTTGAAAAATATTCGATAAGTTTAGGTGATATTTTTAAGGCATACAGGGCACTATTAAATGCTTTATGCGCATGGTTAAAATCGGACCACTTCTGTATGCAATTCGATTCTTTGCGCAGTGCTGCCAAGGAAGACGAATCATCATCACCAATCAATGTGCGTATTTCAACGTTTTCTTTTTTAAGAAGAGTGTTATTATTAATTAAATCAACAGCCATATCAGACTCCATAGCCTTCGCGCTACCACAGAAATTCAAGCGACAATCATGATTTTCTACTTTAATACCCCTTTCACATTTTCTACATTTTTTTACTCTCGTTGCAAAACTCATAATTTTGCCAGAATGAAACCCAATAACAGAACTGTGACCTGAATAAAACATAATCTTGAATTTATATTATTAGAATAATTTAAATGATCATTTATTGGTACTTTTATTATACCTGACAAACTGTTATACGAATGACCGGTGCCACGTTTTTGCCACCCAGCATCAAATGATGCAATGAGATTGGCTTTTTCAAATACCGTTGCATTATTTTTTTCACTATTGCAAGTCGCAATAGTTGCGTTTGTAGTAGTTGGAGTACTCCTCGAAGAATCACATTCTATCACAGAATCATTAAGTACTGAATCACAGTTTTCATACATTGTAGTTGAATTACTAGAACTGCTACAGATTTCTTCCAGACAAGAGTCTTCATTGCAAGTGCCCGTACTCGAGTCCTCACTTATACTACTGAGTAAGAAAAAAAATGTATGTAAATAAAAATAAATCTTAGCAATTTTCTAATTTTTCTTTAAAATCGAGTATATATTATTTTATTTCAATGATCAATGATAGCTCACATTTTAAAATCTAAATATACTATTATTAAAAAGCAGGAAGTAGAGGTTCACAACAAACTGTACACTATACTTCATTAATTATATTTATAATATTTTGAACGTGAGTGAATTTGTCATTATTTATACAAAAAATTAGTTGCTAAAAATTAATTACTATAAATTTATTGCTAAAAATTAATTACGGCAAATTAATTATATACAATTATTTTTGCAATTAAAAATCTACTCGTTTACATGATTCGTTATACAGCATTATTCGTTTACAGTATAACATTTAAATATTAATACTAATTAAAAACTAGTACTAAAACCAGTAAAATAAATTTCTCGTTTACATGATTAATTAATTGCACAGTAAATCAATAAAATATGAATATAAATATGAATAGATAAAATACGTATAAACACTGTAAATATTAATATTCATTTTAATTTTGTGTGCGATCATTGACTGCAACAAGTCACTGCCTACAGGCTACGCTGAACCCATACTTACTTATCATTGCAACTAGACTCCATCGTTAGTTTTTTTTCTAACTGAATTACTTCACAGCAACTTTCTTCAGCGGTTGATTCAATGGCTGAACCTACGATTCTTTCATGCCTTTTCAATAACGGTGAAGACACAGGTGGAATGTTTATAGCTGAAACAATTGTGTTTAGTTGCGTTTGTCCTATTCCAGCATCAATTATTCCTGCAAAAGTATTTTACTATAACTTTACCTTACATAAATAAATTTTAATAAATTTAAAAAGTGGTAATAATTAATATAAGAAATATTACCAATAGCAGTCTTACAGTTAACATCATAGGCTCTATTTTTCCCACTGTATTTACTTGTACTAACAGCATTATATAGTAAACACTGCGTACATTTTATATGTAAAATAGAAGCAAATCCTACTCTAACTTCTTTTTTAGCGTTCATGAGTAATAAAGGGACTATGACAACAGGTGCACCATAAATCTTTTGCAAGTTTACCAAGCTCCACTATTCGGCGTCCTTGGAGGTTAGGATTTTCTTGCTCTGCATTTCGAGCGAAATTTTCTTTCTAAAAAATTGATGTACGAGATACATGTAGCTGTTCTTAATTTCTTTAAATTTAAATGAAAACAGTATTTTTATTATATTTTTGTGTTTGAGAAAAATAAAATCTTTTTTACAAACCTTTTCCTCATTTTTTTGTGCGCATCTTTTCATAAAATTTTCTATGTTAGTCTTCACTTTTCGCTTTATAAATTTTCCTTTCCGTTTCCCAACAGTGGCCTTAACATTGTACAGATTTCTTGACATTATAATAATAAATTAACTAAATAAACAATACTAATCGTTATCAGGCAAACGATGTAAAAAAAACCCTGAGCAGCCGATGCGATCGTCCGAGCTATCCGCGAATAGCCTGAAGCTGCCAACAAGTGACCGTACTTAACCGTCACCGAGCACTAAACCGATTGCAGTAATCAAGAAATGACGCGACGTTGCCAAATAAAACTTATCAGGGCCGTAGAAAAAATATTTATTTTCTTATTTTCCATTATTATAGACTTTCTATGAACTAAGGATACTTGCTTTTATTAAACATAAACAAATTAACTTTTTTACAATATTATTTCGTAATAATTCGTACGTATAAATAAGCACCCCCACAATAGTACCATGGAACCCGGCCCTGACCGTATGAGCCTCCTTAAATGGTAATTATTTTTTATTTATTGTCAAAAGTCAATTCATCTTCACATCGAATGTTAATCAATTGAAAAGCCAATCAACCAACCATAGCCATAATATTTCTTGTATAAAATACATAAATTTGAAAATATTACATTTCGATACAAGTGCGTGAAAGTGATTTTATCCTCGTTTGAACGTTTGCACCCGAGCGAAGCGAATCCATTGCAATAAGATGTGTCAATAATCAAATTTTTATAACGTTTATTTTCTATTTTTATAAAAAAAGAAAATAGAAAATGTGAAAATTCTTTGGACTTGCACCTATGCGTAGCGTGCAGTTATTGATGCATAAATCCAAAAAAGTATATTACTTAAAAAGTGCGAAAAATTGATGATAACACTTCCGACCGATATTCAAACCTAGAGTAAAAAAAAAATTATTTTTGATTTTTCCATATTTTTCTTTATTTTTTTTAACAGGCTTAATAATATGCGATGGGGCCAACAAAAATATGGGTAGATAGGAAATTCTGAGGCCTTTTAGAAAATGGGCCTACTGCCGGCCGATATCCAAACGCAGAGGCAAAAAGTGGGTTCCCCACTACTTATACTACTGTGCGAGCAGCCCGCGCGTGGAAGATAGACGATCGGCTGGTGGTGCGTATATGCGTAAGTATAAGAGCGCAGAGGCGCGTGGACAGTCCGACTGGGAACATGTGTATGATGTGTGTTTTGTTTGATCATTATGATTATTATTTATTATAGCTATAGTGATTTTAAATGATGAAAATAAAAGATGAACAAGGATTTTTTGAGATGGGCTTAATAAAGGGAAAGAAAATGTATTATTTTGATTATTTTTATTTATTAAATTATTAAAATACTGCTAGATATTCACAAAATACAAAACTTGTGTACATACATATTTTAGTTTTAACAAGATGTGTCATCATTTTTTGATAATTTACGAAAACTAATCCAATGAAAGCTTATTGCATTCCCTCAATCGCAATCATTCTACAGCGCATTATCGATTATAGCCGTACTTGATATACGCTGCTAACTTTCGCACGATCGGTGCAGATAAAATCGCGCGCTTTTTAGCCGCTTCAAACTTCGAGGTGAGTTCTTCGGCGTATATCCTGAATGACGCCACGTAACCGCTTGACTCGAATGCCGTGACGATCTCTTCGTTCCTAGCTAGGGATGCGAGCTTCTCTTCGTCAATCGAAAATATGTAAAAGAACGATATGGCACTGTCCTCTGCGTCGATCTTGTCACTTTGCATTCTCTTGACCTCTTCACGGCACTTCTGGTCGAATTTCGAGTAATTCTCGTGGGACTGGGCCATTCGTTTGTATCCCTCACCGAGGTATTGGCCTAATGCCTCACGTTTAACAGCTTCCCGGATGATGATTCTAGCGGTAGTTTCGCTGGATGGGCAGTTTGGTAGCAGTTCGAAAGGCGTCTTGCCTTCCTGGTTGCGTGCGTTCAAATCGGCTCCACATTTAAGCAATAAACCCGTCACGTCAGCCAAACCATTCTCACAGGCCACGTGCAGTGCGGTGACACCCATATTTGTTGCTTCATTGACGCGCGCTCCCCACTTCAGCAACAGATGGATAGAAGCCAGATGGTTGAATTTCGTCGCGAGTAACAAGGGGAATTTGCCATCGTTTGACTGTGAGTTTACATCGGCGCCATTGTTCAGAAAAAGCTGGATCTGGAAAAGAAAGCATTTGTTGTTTTATGAAGCTAAAGGTTAAATTAAATTAAAACATTTTTAACATGTTTTTAACAAAACTTAAATATATTAAATATATTACGAAGCTCCTTCTAGGAGGAAGCAAATATCCTTGAATATGTTAGAACAAATTTGTAAATCCATATTATTAATATACTCACAATTTTCGTCTCGGGTTCCCCTTTCATAAAGTAGCGGATCAGCGGTGTACACCCATAAATATCCTTAGTATTTATATTGAGTCTATGGCTGATCAGCATCTTGACCACCTTCAAGTTATGGCGCAGCATCATCCCGCGCAGTATACTCAAACCCCTCCTACCAATCACGTCAATAGGTGCTCCTCTGGAAAGTAGCGTTTGTGCCCGCTCCATGCAGGTTTTTCTTGCTATCGCATGATAATGGAGAGGCGTCATTAGGTAATCGTCCCGCGCATCCGTGGCAGCCCCTTCGTTGATGAGCACTTCGACGACTTCGTAGCGGACATGGTGTGTTATAGCCCAGTGCAGCGGTGAGCGGTTCTTACTATCACGCGCGTCGAAATTTGCACCAAAGTTTGCAAGTACACGTATGCATTGAACATCACTCCTCGCCACTGCATAGTGCAGCAACGTCGTCAGAGGGTCGTAGTTTTCTATATTTCTTGGCTCGTTTACGTTCGCACCACGGTAAATCATATGCTTCGCCAAATTATATTGACCCGAAAGTATCGCTGTCCACAAATCCGAAGCCGACACATCCATCTTTTTTCTCGAGATCACGGAAAGACCAAAAAGATTCAAAAAGAAACTGTCGACTACAATGTCTGTACAAAGATTGAGCTTATCTGGGCTTCTGGGGCCCTATATATACGCAGGTCGATGTATGTGGGCCGTAGTGGGGAAGATTGTTAGGTACCCAAGTAAGTTTAGGTCACCCTGAGTCTAATTAGGGAGCGAGAAGCTGCATGCCATTACTTGGCATTTACGCCTAGGTTTCCCGAATAGGGGAAAGTAGACAAATTCTCCTCAGGTATGTCAATGTTACGGGATTTGTATAAATAGTACAATAGCGTCGAAACCACTTAATAATTTACTTAAGATTTTGTGACGAGGAGCACGCCAGCAGGCTGTACCCTCGTCGAGTCGAGCCTCATAGCGCCCGCTATGGCCACAGCCTGTGCCTACACACATTGTTTACGTGTGCAATAATATGGCTGTGTATTTGTTTTTGAGGTATTGGCAGCGTTGCGGGGAAGAAGACGCGTAGACCACGGAAACCTACAGAGAGAGAGACAGAGAGAGAGAGAGAGAGAGAGACAGAGAGAGAGAGAGAGAGAGAGAGAGAGAGAGAGAGAGAGAGAGAGAGAGAGAGAGAGAGGAGAGCAGGCATCGATGGCGCGCGAGGTGTCGCGCGGTAATTAGGACGAATGACCGGCAGTCTAATCTCGGCGCCTGCCAGCGCAGGCCGGCTAGAGTCTCGGCTAGATAGCCCGCAAGCGCGAACGCCTTTCTTCCGCGCGCATACGCTTCTAAGGTGCGCGAGTCCAGGTGCACGCCAAGAGAGAAAGAAAGTGAGAGAGAGATAGAAGGAAGTGGCCACCAGCTTGTGTTGTAGCCAGCTCTGCTGGCCGTCGCTGTCTTCGCCAACACCTAGCTGCCATCCTCGTCATCCACCGTCGAACCACACCATCACAGCCGGCAAGGGTACGCCGCCGCAGGCTGTCAGTGACGACACGAGGGAACAGCGTCGGCAGCGTGCTCGAGGCGTCGGCAGCAGTCGTCCCTGGGCAGCATCTCTCTCCGGGCAGGCGAGTAAAAGTGCCTCTTGGTCTAATAGTGGCCCGCGCGCGCGTGTATAAAGAGGGTGAGGGTTTGTATCGCCGTGAGCGCCGAGAAATCGGCAGCGCACAGTGATCACCCTATACCATAGAGAGCGGAGTCCACAAGGACTCCGATAGAGAGGCCGCGCACCGGCGTGCGCGGTATTTCGCGTTGCCGTTTTTACTGTCGGGTGAATTGTGTTATTAAGTGAGAATAAATGGAGCCAATTGATTATATTCATTGTGAGAGTTTCTTGTAATTGTGCGCCCTTTCTCCACTATTCCTCTCAGCACAGGAGTCGGCCTCCCACCGACTCCGCAGCCGTCGGAGCGTCAGCCTCCGGATCCTGCCTTATAAATAAGTTGTGCGTTGCTGCCAGGGAAAGGTAAGGTACAACGTTACAATTTATGACTTTTAAAGTGAACGTGTAAGCGATATAGTGAATATAAACCTACACTCAGAAGACGATCTTCCTGTATCAACGAGAATCTGTTTGTCGGAGGAGGATTTTCAGTTAAAAATAGAGCCAAGAGAATATCTTCCAATGGAAGGAGGAATATCCGCTTGATACAATGTCGCATCGCGATAGGAGGAATTCCTCCTGGGTAAGCACTATGGATAATTGAATAAAAACAATTAGAATCCTTTTATTCAAGCTTGACTAGTTAAATTCAAACGCGCTTCGCGTGTGAATACAGCAGTTGTAAATAACATTCAAACCAGAGATGGGCATTATTCGTCCGCAAAATTTTATTCGAATAAAAATTTTATTTCCGTGAATATTAAATATAATGAGAAAATTTTGTGTTATAAAGTCATTTCGTGTATCAATTAGCTCTTTAGAGTTGTTTTCAAAAATATTCGAAAATTTATTCGTCGAATACTTTTTTCGAATAATTATTTATTCGAAAATTTATTCGACAAATACTTTTTCGAATAATCGATTATTCGAAAAAAGTTTTCGTCGAATAAATTTTCGAATAATTGTTTATTCGAAAATTTATTCGTCGAATAATTTTTCGAATAATCGATTATTCAAAAAAGTATTTGTCGAATAAATTTTCGAATAAATAATTATTCGAAAAAAGTATTCGACGAATAAATTTTCGAATATTTTTGAAAACAACTCTAAAGGGCTATTTGATACACGAAATGACTTTATAACACAAAATTTTCTCGTCCCGTTTTCTTCTGGTGGTGTCGTATCTGGCAGAGGGCGACGGTTCCCGGCCCGTAGGTAGCGGTGAGGCTTCTTCATGCCTCCGGTCGCCGTCGTACTCTTACGAGCGGCCTTCGTCGCGAGCTGCTTTCGCGGGATCTTGCCTATAAGCTCGATTTTTTACTTTGCTCTCGGCCAGCCGCTCGTTGCGTAGGCGAGCGACGAATAGGCTACGCCGAGGGAAATTCATTGTGGCATTTCCCGCATTGTTCCTCCCTCAAGCACGAACAATTTTTGGACACAGCAGCGTATTCTCGCGCTGCACATGCGTATACAATCCCCGTTTCAAGGTTCAAGGTAAGTAAAATCTAGGGAGGCCAAGTCCCCCTGCGTGTCTTTCACACGCCACCCCCCCCTCCCCGTCACACACCCACCTACTCCTCGCTTCGCTCGTCACCCATCCCAGCCCTATGTAAAAACTTCGTTTTTACATAATAGGCTCGACCGCAATGCTCAGAAGAACCTTATACTTTAATTATTGCAAAAATTGTAATACTTTATTTATCGTTTTTATCATTAAAGTAAACAAATACATCTACAGTAAAGTTTAAATAAAAATTGTTCATTTACTTTTAGACATTTATTTCTTCTTTTTGAATATAAATTTCAATTTCTCTTCTTCTTCTTCATTCTCTTCTTTTTAATTATATTTAGATAACTTTTAAATATAGTCTATGATGTATATAAATTTAATATGTACTAATTGATATGATTGCAGGTTATTTAAAATTAAAAACATAGTTAAAAATAATTTTTATCGAAATCGTTTTTATTTAATTTTATTCATGAAAACGTTATATAGAAGAAAAAGTTTTTGTTTCAATGTTATCCACAACTTTTGTACTTGAAATTTTTGTGAATAATCAAATTCTGTTGAATTATATGAGAAAAACTATTGTTTTATTACTCTTGATTAATAAAAAACATAGTTTAATTTTATTTAGTTCTACCGAAAGGTGGGAACTATATAGCTGCTCACAATTGTTACTAACTACATATACTTATACAATCTCAATTACGAAAATATACACGTGGCACATTCACACATACACTAATGCCGCGAAGTGAAAAGGAGAAAACTTAAGAATTAAGAAAAAAGAAACGCAACGCTAACGTATTCAACCCGTAGGCATAGCGCTGCGTACACATGATTGCAGCAGCCGGTTACCTTGATATCCTCGACTATATAGGCTAACAAGGAGAGTGCGTAACCTTTGGGTCACAGATTTGTACCAAACTGAAATATCTTGGTTTAAAGCCAAAAAATATTGAACCCCTGTTTCAGGATTTATTCTCATAGGCCTTTTTTCTCGAGATATATGCCATATTATCTTCAAAATGCGTTATTTTGCTAAAAAAATGATGTCTCTTCTATTGGATGTAACTCTGCAAGTATTCCCGTTACGAAAATGAGCGAAGAATATTATAAAAGTAGGCAAAACAAGCTTTATTTTAAGCACTGTTTCGACTGAAAATATCGATTTTTCAAAAAGTTATGAGAAATTAAAGATGGTGTAAAAAAATGATTGAAAATTTCCCCTTTTTTAAAGGATTTAAAGGGTGCTATTTTCAATCATTTTTTAAGACTTTTTGATTTCTCATAACTTTCTGAAAAATCGATATTTTTAGTCGAAACAGTGCGTCAAATAAAGCTTGTTTTGCCTACTTCTATAATATTCTTTGCTCATTTTTGTAACAGGAATACTTACAGAGTTAGATGCAATAGAAGAAACATCATTTTTTAGCAAAATAACGCATTTTGAAGATAATATGCCATATATCTCGAGAAAAAAGGCCTATGAGAATAAATCCTGAAACAGGGGTTCAATATTTTTTGGCTTGAAACCAAGATATTTCAGTTTGGTACAAATCCGTGACCTAAAGGTTACGCACTCTCGTTGTAAGTACATGCGTTTGAAGCGGAAAAATGCATCATGTGAGCAGCGAGATACGGCGAGTCGCGTGCTCGCGTGACCGCGAGCGCTCCCTATGTATACTATACCTATAAGTATATCTATATACATGGTTCGCGCGCGCTTTCTGCTACTGCTAGCCCTACTGCATAAACTGCGGACTCCGTGGCGTGCGCGCATGTGTCCATATGGCGTGTGTGATGTCAACAATCGCATTGCTTGACTCCCGGCATCCCCAGCGATGACAGCGGCTGCTGTAGTACGCTGCCCTGGTGAATGTCGTCCCTTTCAGCGTATTCGCCGTTTGCTGATAATTCGTCGGAGACAGGAAAGTAGTGTGTCAACATCGGAAGCAGATTTGGTAAGCCCTTTCTCGTTCCTAACCTGTCTGATGAGCTGATGGTACTTTTTCTTGTTGCAGGTATCTGTGCGGCAACAGCAAGAGAGTGTTAACAGCGAACACTGCTGCAGACTGTTTCTTGGGTGTGAAAATATTGTTTGAGTGGTTTATTTATTAGTTATATGTGGTTTTTAGGTGCTCAACTTTCCTTATATGGCTCTTATACCAATGGCTATATGTACAGTGTTATGGCTCTCAGCGACTCTTAGGCTGGGGCTGTTTCCAGCAGTAAAACGAGTGAAGGCTTCCACGAGTCCTTGCCCTCTAGTTGCTACAAGTATCTGGTGCAGCAAGGGAACTACAACCATTACTGAAGACTTTTCTTTTGTATGGTAATGTTTTTATTGGTGTCATCTATTTATTATTTATATGTGGTTTTAAGTGCTCTACTTTTCTCGCTTGTCTCCCAGAGTCAAAGCTGATCTACTATTAATATGCTTCATTGATCCTTAGGCCGAGGCTGTCCATGACATTCACACACAATTGATGGTCTCGCTAGTGGATAGCTGTTAGTTAGATGATTATCAGCAGACCGGCATCCATGGAGTAGTGCCAGCTTAGATCATCCAACTTTATTTTACTGCCTCTGCATCTCTATCAGTGATCTTCAAGTGTTAGTGTTTTAGAGTGTGAGGATAGGTAATTAGGAACTGGGGGATATCATAAAAATGTTCTGTGCTTATGTGTATGTGTGTCATTAAATGTGATACGGATAGGTAGTTGTCGTGGGTAATAGTAGTTCGTCTGGTTAATTATTTAGTTTGGTCAGGGTATAAGAACTCACCCCAGGGTATCTGTTGTATTAAAATACATAATTATGTATTTCTCAGATTTTTACCCAGTGAGACTTGCCTATTTAATAGTTTTCTACACACTGTAAGACTGACAGAATCAACCTAAATATTGTATTCTTTATGCATTGAAATTTACCATATTACAAAATTAATAGCTCATACAGTAAACAAAAGTTTTTTTTATAAATATGATATTACTTTAACATGTACTTATATAATATTACACAATTTTCAATAGCTTAGGACCAAAGTTAACGGATTAAGTTATGTAATCTTACCTTAAATTTCTTAAATTTATTATCAAAACAGTAAGATAATATAATTATATATTTTTACCAACCCAATTTTTATACTTTTTTTCTAATATTAATTCTACTACATACTAAGTTCTCTAGATTATTTGACAAGAAATTATAAGTTCTAATAGCTTGTATGTAACATTTTTTGTTAGTTATTGTTTCACTTTTTTTATTGGTACCTGTACACTTCTATTTCTTGTATTAATTGTTTTTCTCTGATATTTAGTTTCTGGTAATGATAGAAAAACCGATTCAAAACTAAATTATTATTAAATATTTGAAGGACATTTTTCAAACACAAAAGTATTTTTGTATTTAATTTTATAGATTATTTAATGATTTTATATCTATTCATATTATAGGTATAAAGCATCCCAAGCTATAATCACATAATTTTTGATACTATTAAAAAGAGCATAATATAATGGCAACAATGTTTTAATTTGCATAATTTTTGTCTTCTTATAGAAAACACCTGGTAGAAAATAGGTAGAAAATAGAAACTGGTAGAAAATTGAGCAGATTCTGAGCAGAATTTCTGGTCCAAATTTTTAAAAATATGGCATTGTTAGAAATTCATTTCAGAGTATTTCTATATAATTTTAAGATAATCGCCATTTTAACATGCGTTGACCAGAAATTCTGCGCTCTATCGAATGGAGTAGGTTTTAGGGCCGTAGAGCCAATAGGAACGTAGTAATTTTCAGATATTTTGAGATATTGCTAAAATCATAGCGCCAATCGAAAGAGCAGCGAAAAAATACCCCTATATATGAATTTTGGCTAAATTTGGAGGAAAAAAATTTTTCTTCGTATATTGGTATCTAACCCGTCTAAAATCGCTCAAAAATACAAAATTTCAATTTCCTCAGCCTACTAGTCACAATACCCGACTATATCTTTCTGCACTAGTGGATGGAACATCTTTTGGGGTCGAAGGACCTAGCGGAGAGGAGCAATTTTGAAAAATGTTCTAGATTTCATCGTTTATTTGGGCTAAATCGACTTCAAATCGCTTGAAAACCCGACATATCCATTTTCTAATCCCACCAATCTCTATACGCGACTATTTTTTTCCGCTCTATCGAATGGAGTAGGTTTTATGGCCGTAGAGCCAATAGGAAAGTAATAATTTTCAGAAATTTTGAGATATTGCAAAAATCATAGCAACAATCGAAAGAGCAGCGAAAAATACCCCTATATATGAATTTTGGCTAAATTTGGAGGAAAAAAATTATTCTTCGTATATTGGTATCTAACCCGTCTAAAAGAGCTCAAAAATACAAAATTTCAATTTTCTCAGCCTACTAGTCACAATACCCGACTATATCTTCCTGCACTAGTGGATAGACCATCTTTTGGGGTCGAAGGACCTAGCGGAGAGGAGCAATTTTGAAAAATGTTCTAGATTTCATCGTTTATTTGGGCCAAATCGACTTCAAATCGCTTAAAAACCCAAAATATCCATTTTCTCAACCCACCAATCACTATAGGCGACTATTTTTTTCCGCTCTATCGAATGGAGTAGGATTTAGGGCCGTAGAGCCAATAGGAACGTAATAATGTTCAGAAATTTTGAGATATTGCTAAAATCATAGCGCCAATCGAAAGAGCAGCGAAAAATACC
The DNA here is from genome assembly GCA_036365515.1 of Torymus aiolomorphi. Taxonomy (NCBI): domain Eukaryota; kingdom Metazoa; phylum Arthropoda; class Insecta; order Hymenoptera; family Torymidae; genus Torymus; species Torymus aiolomorphi. Next base: position 73,744,249 of record CM070874.1, on the reverse strand, counting down.
CCTATATATGAATTTTGGCTAAATTTGGAGGAAAAAAATTGTTCTTCGTATATTGGTATCTAACCCGTCTAAAATCGCTCAAAAATACAAAATTTCAATTTCCTCAGCCTACTAGTCACAATACCCGACTATATCTTCCTGCACTAGTGGATGGAACATCTTTTGGGGTCGAAGGACCTAGCGGAGAGGAGCAATTTTGAAAAATGTTCTAGATTTCATCGTTTATTTGGGCTAAATCGACTTCAAATCGCTTGAAAACCAAAAATATCCATTTTCTAATCCCACCAATCTCTATACGCGACTATTTTTTTCCGCTCTATCGAATGGAGTAGGTTTTATGGCCGTAGAGCCAATAGGAAAGTAATAATTTTCAGAAATTTTGAGATATTGCAAAAATCATAGCAACAATCGAAAGAGCAGCGAAAAATACCCCTATATAGGAATTTGGGTAAATTTGGAGGAAAAAAATTATTCTTCGTATATTGGTATCTAACCCGTCTAAAAGAGCTCAAAAATACAAAATTTCAATTTTCTCAGCCTACTAGTCACAATACCCGACTATATCTTCCTGCACTAGTGGATAGACCATCTTTTGGGGTCGAAGGACCTAGCGGAGAGGAGCAATTTTGAAAAATGTTCTAGATTTCATCGTTTATTTGGGCCAAATCGACTTCAAATCGCTTGAAAACCCAAAATATCCATTTTCTCAACCCACCAATCACTATAGGCGACTATTTTTTTCCGCTCTATCGAATGGAGTAGGATTTAGGGCCGTAGAGCCAATAGGAACGTAATAATGTTCAGAAATTTTGAGATATTGCTAAAATCATAGCGCCAATCGAAAGAGCAGCGAAAAATACCCCTATATATGAATTTTGGCTAAATTTGGAGGAAAAAAATTGTTCTTCGTATATTGGTATCTAACCCGTCTAAAATCGCTCAAAAATACAAAATTTCAATTTCCTCAGCCTACTAGTCACAATACCCGACTATATCTTCCTGCACTAGTGGATGGAACATCTTTTGGGGTCGAAGGACCTAGCGGAGAGGAGCAATTTTGAAAAATGTTCTAGATTTCATCGTTTATTTGGGCTAAATCGACTTCAAATCGCTTGAAAACCAAAAATATCCATTTTCTAATCCCACCAATCTCTATACGCGACTATTTTTTTCCACTCTATCGAATGGAGTAGGTTTTATGGCCGTTGAGCCAATAGGAAAGTAATAATTTTCAAAAATTTTGAGATATTGCAAAAATCATAGCAACAATCGAAAGAGCGGCGAAAAATATCCCTATATATGAATTTTGGCTAAATTTGGAGGAAAAAAATTTTTGTTCGTATATTGGTATCTAACGCGTCTAAAATCGCTCAAAAATACAAAATTTCAATTTTCTCAGCGTACTAGTCACTATACCCGACTATATCTCCCTGTACTAGTGGATGGAACATCTTTTGGGGTGGAAGAACCTAGCGGAGAGGAGCAATTTTGAAAAATGTTCTAGATTTCATGGTTTATTTGGGATAAATCGACTTCAAATCGCTTGAAAACACAAAATATCCATTTTCTAATCCCACCAATCTCTATACGCGACTATTTTTTTAAGCTCTATCGAATGGAGTAGGTTTTAGGGCCGTAGAGCCAATAGGAAAGTAATAATTATCAGCAATTTTGAGATATTGCAAAAATCATAACAACAATCGAAAGAGCAGCGAAAAATACCCCTATATATGAATTTTGGCGAAATTTGGAGGAAAAAAATTTTTATTCGTATATTGGTATCTAACCCTTCTAAAATCGCTCAAAAATACAAAATTTCAATTTCCTCAGCCAACTAGTCACAATACCCGACTATATCTTCCTGCACTAGTGGATGGAACAACTTTTGGTGTCGAAGGACCTAGCGGAGAGGAGCAATTTTGAAAAATGTTCTAGATTTCATCATTTATTTGGGCCAAATTGACTTCAAATCGCTTAAAAACCCAAAATATCCATTTTCTAATCCCACCAATCAGTATAGGCGACTATTTTTTTCCGCTCTATCGAATGGAGTAGGTTTTAGGGCCGTAGAGCCAATAGGAACGTAGTAATTTTCAGAAATTTTGAGATATTGCTAAAATCATAGCGCCAATCGAAAGAGCAGCGAAAAATACCCCTATATATGAATTTTGGCTAAATTTGGAGGAAAAAAATTTTTCTTCGTATATTGGTATCTAACCCGTCTAAGAGAGCTCAAAAATACAAAATTTCAATTTTCTCAGCCTACTAGTCACAATACCCGACTATATCATCCTGCACTAGTGGATGGAACATCTTTTGGGGTTGAAGGACCTAGCGGAGAGGAGCAATTTTGAAAAATGTTCTAGATTTCATCGTTTATTTGGGCCAAATCGACATCAAATCGCTTAAAAACCCAAAATATCCATTTTCTAATCCCACCAATCAGTATAGGCGACTACTTTTTTCCGCTCTATCGAATGGAGTAGGTTTGAGGGCCGTAGAGCCAATAGGAACGTAGTAATTTTCAGAAATTTTGAGATATTGCTAAAATCATAGCGCCAATCGAAAGAGCAGCGAAAAATACCCCTATATATGAATTTTGGCTATATTAGGAGGAAAAAAATTTTTCTGCGTATATTGGTGTCTAACCCGTCTAAAATCGCTCAAAAATACAAAATTTCAATTTCCTCAGCCTACTAGTCACAATGCCCGACTATATCTTCCTGCACTAGTGGATGGAACATCTTTTGGAGTCGAAGGACCTAGCGAAGAGGAGCAATTTTGAAAAATGTTCTAGATTTCATCATTTATTTGGGCCAAATCGACTTCAAATCGCTTAAAAACCCAAAATATCCATTTTCTAATCCCACCAATCAGTATAGGCGACTATTTTTTTCCACTCTATCGAATGGAGTAGGTTTTAGGGCCGTAGAGCCAATAGGAACGTAGTAATTTTCCGGAATTTTGAGATATTGCTAAAATCATAGCGCCAATCGAAAGAGCAGCGAAAAATACCCCTATATATGAATTTTGGCTAAATTTGGAGGAAAAAAATTTGTCTTCGTATATTGGTATCTAACCCGTCTAAAATCGCTCAAAAATACAAAATTTCAATTTCCTCAGCCTACTAGTCACAATACCCGTCTATATCTTCCTGCACTAGTGGATGGAATATCTGTTGGGGTCGAAGGACCTAGCGGAGAGGAGCAATTTTGAAAAATGTCCTAGATTTCATCGTTTATTTGGGCCAAATCGACTTCAAATCGCTTAAAAACCCAAAATATCCATTTTCTAATCCCACCAATCAGTATAGGCGACTACTTTTTTCCGCTCTATCGAATGGAGTAGGTTTGAGGGCCGTAGAGCCAATAGGAACGTAGTAATTCTCAGAAATTTTGAGATATTGCTAAAATCATAGCGCCAATCGAAAGAGCAACGAAAAATACCCCTATATATGAATTTTGGCTAAATTTGGAGGAAAAAAATTTTTCTTCGTATATTGGTGTCTAACCCGTCTAAAATCGCTCAAAAATACAAAATTTCAATTTCCTCAGCCTACTAGTCACAATGCCCGACTATATCTTCCTGCACTAGTGGATGGAACATCTTTTGGAGTCGAAGGACCTAGCGAAGAGGAGCAATTTTGAAAAATGTTCTAGAGTTCATCATTTATTTGGGCCAAATCGACTTCAAATCGCTTAAAAACCCAAAATATCCATTTTCTAATCCCACCAATCAGTATAGGCGACTACTTTTTTCCGCTCTATCGAATGGAGTAGGTTTGAGGGCCGTAGAGCCAATAGGAACGTAGTAATTTTCAGAAATTTTGAGATATTGCTAAAATCATAGCGCCAATCGAAAGAGCAGCGAAAAATACCCCTATATATAAATTTTGGCTATATTTGGAGGAAAAAAATTTTTCTTCGTATATTGGTGTCTAACCCGTCTAAAATCGCTCAAAAATACAAAATTTCAATTTCCTCAGCCTACTAGTCACAATACCCGTCTATATCTTCCTGCACTAGTGGATGGAATATCTTTTGGGGTCGAAGGACCTAGCGCAGAGGATCAATTTTGAAAAATGTTCTAGATTTCATCGTTTATTTGGGCCAAATCGACTTCAAATCGCTTAAAAACCCAAAATATCCATTTTCTAATCCCACCAATCAGTATAGGCGACTATTTTTTTCCGCTCTATCGAATGGAGTAGGTTTGAGGGCCGTAGAGCCAATAGGAACGTAGTAATTTTCAGGAATTTTGAGATATTGCTAAAATCATAGCGCCAATCGAAAGAGCAACGAAAAATACCCCTATATATGAATTTTGGCTAAATTTGGAGGAAAAAAATTTTTCTTCGTATATTGGTATCTAACCCGTCTAAAAGAGCTCAAAAATACAAAATTTCAATTTTCTCAGCCTACTAGTCACAATACCCGACTATATCATCCTGCACTAGTGGATGAAACATCTTTTGGGGTCGAAAGACCTAGCGGAGAGGAGCAATTTTGAAAAATGTTCTAGATTTCATCGTTTATTTGGGCCAAATCGACTTCAAATCGCTTAAAAACCCAAAATATCCATTTTCTAATCCCACCAATCAGTATAGGCGACTATTTTTTTCCGCTCTATCGAATGGAGTAGGTTTTAGGGCCGTAGAGCCAATAGGAACGTAGTAATTTTCAGAAATTTTGAGATATTGCTAAAATCATAGCGCCAATCGAAAGAGCAGCGAAAAATACCCCTATATATGAATTTTGGCTAAATTTGGAGGAAAAAAATTTTTCTTCGTATATTGGTATCTACCCCGTCTAAAATCGCTCAAAAATACAAAATTTCAATTTCCTCAGCCTACTAGTCACAATACCCGACTATATCTTCCTGCACTAGTGGATGGAACATCTTTTGGGGTCGAAGGACCTAGCGAAGAGGAGCAATTTTGAAAAATGTTCTAGATTTCATCGTTTATTTGGGTTAAATCGACTTCAAATCGCTTGAAAACCCAAAATATCCATTTTCTAATCCCACCAATCTCTATACGCGACTATTTTTTTCCGCTCTATCGAATGGAGTAGGTTTTATGGCCGTAGAGCCAATAGGAAAGTAATAATTATCAGCAATTTTGAGATATTGCTAAAATCATAGCGCCAATCGAAAGAGCAGCAAAAAATACCCCTATTTATGAATTTTTGCTAAATTTGGAGAAAAAAATTTTTTGTGTATATGGGAGCGTCCAGCAGAAACGGGCCACCGAGCGCGCGCGGTGCCTTTTTTCGTGAAAAGGCGCTCTGTTTAACTCGCTCATAATCGTATGCTGCGTCTTTGAAAAAAAAACCAAGGACCTATATCGATAGATTTTTTTCTGCTCTTTCCAATTGCGCTATTGTTTTTATTGCGAAATGCGTTCTTCCGGACGAAAACTCGAGTTGAATATTGAAAGCCATTTTTCTCAAGGTAGATCATGTTTTTTTTTCAAAATAAACTACACCATTGGAAAGTACAACTCTTGAGCTTCAAAACCCTATCTTGGAGAAGTTGGAGAAATAAAGGGTTTAAAAGTAACAACATGAAAAAGACAGCGTCGAGGGTCCGCGCGAGCCCCTCGCGCCCGTGCGTACGGCACTTTTAAGTGCACGCTCTATTCAATTCGCTAATAATCGTGTACCAAGACTCTGAAAAAAGAACTAAGGACATATATCGATAGATTTTTTCCTGCTCTTTCCAATGGTACTATTATTTTTATTCCGAAATGCTTCCTTCTAGTTGAAAATTCCATTTGAATGTTTAAACTCTATTTTTTCAATAAAATATGTCTTTTCTTCAAAATGAATTATATTCTTCAAAAGTACAAGTCTTAAACTATAAAATATTATATTTTTAAGTTGAAACATGAAAAGTTAAAAAAGAGTAAGATCAAAAAGACAGCGGCTGCCCGGACTTTTTACGCTATGCTCAAGGGCGGATTAATACACGCGATGTGCTATTTCGCCCTTTCTTTTTTGTACATATAAAATGTTTTGTAACTTTCAATGCCAATGCGTGGACATAATTTTGTAGATCTAGTTGTAACAGTTAGTATAATATTACAATGAACTTTGTTCATTTATATAACAAAATTTGAAAAACATAATATATTAAACATAAAAATATCCATGAACGCACTGAAAGCAGTGAAACAGAAATTTAAAGTAACCTTATAGATTGTTTAATCTGCCATAACAATATTACCTTTTCCTTTAAATTCTAATTTTTTTACATTTTTTTGATTTTATAAGAATTGTCCTTTTTGCGACATCCGCTTCTTTCTTTGTTTGAGTTTTAAGTACTTTTTCTTTTTTGATCGGTGGATATAATTGAGAATCTTCTGACGCTGAAAATCTTTTAAGTTCTAACTTTTTGGCATCTTTTAATAATTTAATAGAATGAAACAATTGAGTTCCAGGTATTGTCTTAGCTGAGGCTAGCCTGTTTTGTAGCTTTTCTGTAGCCTTTAAGTAATCGTCTTTTGATGAAAAAAGCACTCAATATTTTTGAAATAGTTGCCCATTTGTATAAATCTTGGGGCGTCAATATATAATTGTCGGATACTTTCCGTAAACTTTCTCGTCTGGCATTGCTTTTCAGGGAAGCACCTATTCCATCACATGCATTTCGGAATAAAAATAATAGCACCATTGGAAAGAGCAGGAAAAAATCTATCGATATATGTTCTTTGTTCTTTTTTCAGAGACTTGGTACACGATTATTAGCGAATTGAATAGAGCGTGCACTTAACCCTTTAACGCTACAATTGCAGTTTTTGAGTACTCAATATTCAAGGAAGTGCCAATTGACGAAAACAAGATGAAACTTACTCAAAATTCATACCCGACTACTTTGGGGTATGTTCTTTCGATTGGTCCGAGCCAAAATTCCGAAAATTTTGAAAAAACCACTAAATTTTTAGATTTAAATAAAAAAAACAGGATTTTTTGGATACATTTTTTTTTCAAACGTTATTTTCACTTTAAAGCACCTGTTATTTTGCCACAAAACCTATCAAAATCGTGCAATTGGACCTCGAACTTAAAAAATATGGACTTCAAAAAATTAATTTCTTGTTTTCTAATTTAAAATGGCGTCCAAAATGGCGCAAAGTCAAGTTAAACTTTCATTATTTTTTAACTCACAGAGGATCAATTTTTGGAAAAAATTTTATGGAATAAAAAGTGTTGAGAATCATGTAAAAAATACGTATGAATTTTTTCATATTTTTTGGAGATGTTTTTGAGTTTTTCGAAAAAACGTCTATATCCAAAAATCCAAAAAACTCGCAAAAAATTCTGAAAAAATTCATACTTATTCTTCGAATAATTTTAAGCATTTTTTGTTCTATACAACTTTTTCCTAAAATTGATCATTATCGTTTAAAAACCATAAATATATAAAATTAGCAAAAATAACCGATTTCTTCATTTTTTACATCACAGTATAAATACATGTTCGAAACTATTGTGACTCCCACACCCGTGTCGAAATATACTATTATACAAGTGCTTAAACATTAAATATTTATAAAACGATGTTTTTAATGTATTGGAAATAAAATAAATTACTGTAATATATGTATTTTATTCACACCTACGTTTTACATAATCCACTTTATTTTCGTTCACCCACTAATAACATGCACTGTTAGAGAAAAGCATTTTGTTCTTTGATAATAAGGCTTAATTTATTACTCTTATAAATATTAATAGTTCAATACTCTTACATTTTTTTCTGCTCTCACAATGCCTAAAAGACAACCTGAACATCCTATTTCTCATTCGCAAAATTGTAAAAAATCCACAACTGCTAATTTTGCGGAGTTTGAAACATCAGAAACAGATGATTTTACCGAATATGTATTTATTCCTAATTCTAATGAGTCTGATTTTGATGATAGTGAATCCAATGATGATGAAGTAGATTCTGATGAAGAAGATAACGATAAAATTTATTTTCCATCGCAGTCGTATAAAAGAATTTCAGAAAGTTACAACACAGCTCAAAAAAATTAGAACAGGATCATGAATATAATTGGGTAAATGGTGAAAAAATCTATAACGATACACTTACTAATAAAATCTTACTTACTGAGAAACAAAAACAACAAATACTATCTTATTCACATGTAGAATTATTTGAACTGTATTTTTCGAATGACGTAAAACAGTATATCATTGACGCTACAGCAGAAAATGAATATACACTTACTGCAAATAGATTTGATGTGTTTTTAGGAGTCCTAATATTCTCTGCTTTCAATAAAAGATTGTCTCAGAGAGATTTTTGGTCCAAAAATCCTTTATTACGAGCTGAACCAGTCACAGCAGCTATGGGCCAAAGAGAATTTGAACAAATAAAGTCTCATATAAAGTATTCATTACCAACAGATGAGGATAAAAACGATAGAATCTGGCGAGTTCGAAAACTGTTGAATATTTTTAGAGAACGCTGTATCCAATTTGGAATTTTTACAACTGCCATCTCTATAGATGAAATGATGTTAAAATTTTATGGACGGACTATCCTCAAACAGTTCATCAAAGCTAAACCTATCAGGTTCGGAATAAAAATGTGGGCATTATGTAGTTCAAATGGTTATTTATACGACTTTGACGTATACTGTGGCAAGAATGGTGACACTACTACTGTTTTACCCAAATGTGCACAAGGAAGTCGTATAGTATTGCAAATGCTTCAAAAATTATTTCTCAATTATTCTCCTAGAAAATTAAGTCAATATCATGCATATTTTGATAACCTATTTTGCAGTCCTGACTTATTGGTTCATTTAAAAAAAATTGGCATTCAAGCAACCGGTACTGTGAGAAAGGATCGAATAAATGAATCAAATAACATAGATGCAAAGGCACCTCGAGGTACTTATGGAGTAAAACATGATACAAACAGTGGTATAAATTTTATTACGGTAATGGATTCGAAACCCGTATCAGTTTTATCTACAAGCGCAGGTGTTACACCAATTTCATCTGTGAAACGCGTGGACAAAAGCATAAATCAGAAAGTTGATTTACCTTTCCCGAATGCATTTACTATCTATAATAAGTTTATGGGAGGCGTAGACATTCATGACCAGCACTGTAACAAAGTACTGCCAATTGTTAGATCTAAAAAATGGACTTGGATCATTTTCATGAGAATATTGCAGGCAGCTATAACGAATGCTACTGTGTTGAATAATACAGCTTCTAATAATGTTAAAAAGTTGACAAAAAAGGAGCTTATTTTAACAGTTTGTGAAGCTTACCTAAATAAGTCAAAAGTAAAACCAATACTAAATCACACTTGGCACAGTAATCAAAAACAAAAGTACTGCTCTGGTTTTAAATGTGAAGTGCGAACAAATAAATATTGTTCTGACTGTAAGAAATATATATGTAAAATATGCTTTGAAAAATCACATAAATAATAAGTTAAAAAACCAAAGCTCATTTAAAATAATCAAACATTAAAAATGTACATTGCACTACAATAAAAAAGTAATGATAAAAAAAATAAAAAGAAAAAATTAAAAAAAAACAAAAAAAAAAAAAAAAAAGAGATTCTGGATAAGCATCTACCTCCACGTGGTCAGAATTGGAAACATTTTTATAGGTTAAAAATGGCTAAAAGGTGTTAAAATCATATATTAAACAATAATATTCAAATATTAATCATATTTGCATAGTCATTGCTAATTTTATATATTTATGGTTTTTAAACGATAATGATCAATTTTAGGAAAAAATTGTATAGAACAAAAAATGCTTAAAATTATTCGAAGAATAAGTATGAATTTTTTCAGAATTTTTTGCGAGTTTTTTGGATTTTTGGATATAGATGTTTTTTTGAAAAACTCAAAAACATCTCCAAAAAATACGAAAAAATTCATACGTATTTTTTACATGATTCTCAACACTTTTTGTTCTATAAAATTTTTTCCAAAAAATGATCCTCTGTGAGTTAAAAAATAATGAAAGTTTAACTTGACTTTGCGCCATTTTGGACGCCATTTTAAATTAGGAAACAAGAAATTAATTTTTTGAAGTCCATATTTTTTAAGTTCGAGGTCCAATTGCACGATTTTGATAGGTTGTGGCAAAATAACAGGTGCTTTAAAGTGAAAATAACGTTTGAAAAAAAAATGTATCCAAAAAATCCTGTTTTTTTTATTTAAATCTAAAAATTTAGTGGTTTTTTCAAAATTTTCGGAATTTTGGCTCGGACCAATCGAAAGAACATACCCCAAAGTAGTCGGGTATGAATTTTGAGTAAGTTTCATCTTGTTTTCGTCAATTGGCACTTCCTTGAATATTGAGTACTCAAAAACTGCAATTGTAGCGTTAAAAGGTTAAACGTGCCATACGCACGGGCGCGAGGGGCTCGCGCGGACCCTCGGCGCTGTCTTTTTCATGTTGTTACTTTTAAACCCTTTATTTCTCCAACTTCTCCAAGATAGGGTTTTGAAGCTTAAGAGTTGTACTTACTAATGGTGTAGTTTATTTTGAAAAAAAGCATGATATACTTTGAGAAAAATGGCTTTCAATATTCAACTCGAGTTTTCGTCCGGAAGAACGCGTTTCGCAATAAAAACAATGCCGCAGTTGTAAAGAGCAGAAAAAAATCTATCGATATAGGTCCTTGGTTTTTTTTTCAAAGACGCAGCATACGATTATGAGCGAGTTAAACAGAGCCCCTTTTACGCGAAAAAAGGCACCGCGCGCGCTCGGACGCTTCCATATATACTTATCCACGATAAACTATATATGAGTAATTCCGCGGTATTTTTCAAATTCGTATTACTCTTTGATATCTTTAGATATAGGTACTCACTACACGGAATTGTGCAAAGGTTACAGTTCTTAAATAGGGTATTAGAAGAACATCTTCTTGGTATCAAAACCCGATTTAGAACCGTACAAATTACGTATAGTAAGGAGAAAGACTAAAATTAAAGGCATACTCAAGTGGTACTCGTACAAATTATTATCTTCTTTACGCGATTAAAAGAAAGTGTTTTCTTTAAATGATTTGAAAATAGTTTACAAAATAGGAAAGTAGTTTTTCATTTACTATATAAAAACCGTCGACTTTTATACAGAAAATATTATCACGAATTACTACATGTTATCCATAGCTTTCCTATGAGTTATACGGTAAAAAAAAATGAGTAACGCTACCACTTTTTCACTATTTGAGGTCTAGAAAGGAAGAAACAAGGTCATATGAAAGTGTGCTCTTAATTTTTTTTCCATTTTTCTTCAGCTCAAATTTGAGAAGTTCGGCGGAATTACCTATATGAGACATTTAAAAACATAAAAAAAATATTCTTATTTATTTTCTACAGGGCTCGTTGTAGGACAATCAAATGAAAATGTTCGGAAAAATGGGAATAGTCCTTCCTCTTTTTATTTTTTTCGACAACAAATCGGCACGGTTTATGCAATGACATGCATTTTTAGTATACACAAGAGGATAAAATTGGAAAACAAATTAATTTTGTAATATTGATTCCAGAGTTAAATGAAATTAAATAATTAGATAGTTATTGAAAATGAAACCCAATATGTTTTAACAAGACATATTTTGTAATAAGAAGATGATTTAAATTATTTTGCGAAATTTTGATTGGAATTCTTTGTTTTATCCCATATGTCTGTTAACGAATGTTTTAAGACATAATTTTAGAAAAGTTATTTAAAAAAAAAAAAATATTTTCCGAGACAAAATATTTAAAAAAATTTAATTTTGCATTTGATTGCGCGGGACTCACCGTTTGCATGGCGATACAAGGTACAAAAGTGCCTCGAGAATTCCAATGCTGACCAGCATCAACTATAGCGGTGCACGCACCCAGGGTTGGGCAAACAAAGATTTCTGCACCGCACCGCTCGGAGCGGAGCGCACCGAGAAGAGCGTTCCAGCGTTCCGTTCCGCAATCAATGCTATGACCGTTTGCGCGCGCGTGGTCTCAGTATTCGAAAATGGAAAATGGTTACCGCGGGCGTTGGCCAACTTCAGAGCGGTCATGTTCAAGAATGCGCCAAAAAATGCATTTCGGAACACGCGCACTGCAGTCGATTATATTTAAATAATTTGTAGATCCAAGTAGCCGCGGAGTAAAGTAAAATTGTAAAAAGAAATACATATAAATTATTATTTGCTGCATTTTTTTTATTAAAAAAGAAAACGAAACAAAACAAAAAATTATATCAATTTGTGTACATCGATTACTTAATAAAAATGACTTAAACCAACATTAAAGAAGAATAAAATGTAGAGTGTATTAATACATTATAATTGTTATAAAATATACAGTATAACAAGGAATGAATGCATTGTTGAACTGACTGATGCTCCTAAAAGAGGCTATAATTATAAAAATTACTGAAAATAAGTTTTTTCCACAAACTAATCTCAAGTCGGATGGTAGTTATATGAATTTTGAGGTAGTCGGATAGTGTTTTGTATGATGGGTGATATGTGAGAGAGATGAAGAGAATAAAATTATTCTATAAATTTATTTATTTTATTTATTACTATTTATATATATTACTATTACTACAATAAGTTGTAGCTGTAATATCAAAACAATATTCCGTCTGAGATAGTGGCTTCAAAAGTTCAGGAGTCGCAAAGTCGAGGAGTTGCACCTTCTGGTTTGATGGAAGCTCTTGGTGCATAAAAAGATTGACCAAAACATACCAGTGTACCTTAAATATTATTATTAAATTACAATATTTTTCTTCTCAGTAAAATAATTTTAATATAAATATTGTTCACACTAACCTACACTACAGAATTTAGTACCAGATGTTCGTGGATAAGGAATGTATGAGCTTGGTAATTTGAACAAATTTTATTCGAATTTAAAAAATTCTCTGTATGCTGTATGTGATATCCTAAGTGATCATTTTCTGCTTCACCTTTTACACATGTCTATAACAAGAAAAAATTTAAATATCTCAAGGATATTTTTCTAGATGCTCAAAGTCTTCTTTATACAAAATATTAAGAAATTTAAAAACAATTTTGTAAAAATAAAATATAAATTCTTGTGAACATTTAACCCTCAAAAAACTAGCATTTTTGTTAGAAATTCGCTATTTTGACATATTTGTTAAATCATTATGTTACACCCCTTCTTAAAAAGCTCAGCTGATTATCAGCTGATAATCAGGTGAAAATCACGCCAAAACGTCACCCGATTATCATCTGATTTTCACCTGAAAATCGGGTTGATATTTGCATTTATTATTAATTATTATTATTTATTATTATAAATTATTCTCATCTAAATAAACTTGAATCTGCAATTAATTCATGTGTTTCCAAAAATGTTGATGATAAGGCAAAGATATTTTGAATTGTCATAATTTACGAATGTAAAAATAAATAAAAAAAAATTTGAGACAAACAATAATAAATTTTAATAATAAATAATACTAGATGCAAATATCAACATGATTTTCAGGTGCATATCTGCTGAGAATCACCTTATAATCGGGTGACTATCAGATGACTGTCAGGTGATTTTCAACTGATTATCTGTTGATCATGAACTGATTTTCACTTGAAAATCATGTCGATATTTTCATTTATTATTAATTATTATTATCATTGATTAATGTTGGTTTTGAATTTTTTATAATTAATTTTACTTTTCTAAATTATGACAAATAATTCATAACTTCTTAGCCAGCATCTACAGTTTTTAAACACATTAGTTGTTCGTAGATTAAAATAAATGAACGATGATAATAATTTATGTTAACAAATAATAATAATTCACAATAAATGCACATTTCAACACGATTTATACGTGAAAATCAGCTGATAATCAGATGACGTTTCGGCGTGATTTTCACCTGATTTTCACCTGATTATCAGCTGATAATCAGTTGAGCTTTTCCAGTAGGGACTTCTATAGGATGAGTAACAAGTTTATGAAGTTTTTATTAAAATTTTACTATATTTTTTACTCACTTGCTCTAAAGTTGTAATTAATTGCCTTAAACAAGGTTCTAAACAAGATCGATTTTTTCTAACTCTTTGTTGAGCTGTTTGTTTTGGTACTTTAAGTAATTTCTTTTTTATTGTATTATCTATAGTGGTACCAGGACAAAATTGAAATGTAGGCTGAGCACTATATGGATAATTTCCTGGAAAATTAACTTTCAATACTACATTATAGTTTTTGTTAGCTGCAGTTACTGTACAAGTCCGTTCTGTTGCATCTATTGTATTAACCTTTTAAAATAAAAATTATACTTTTAGCATAGAAAATTAAGTGTTTATAGACTTAAATGTAAAAGTTAACATACTTCTATGTTTGATATATTGATATTAATTAAAGAAAATTCTTGTTGTAGAGCTTTAGGTTGAGTAGAAGGTGGTGTTTCCTTTTCCAGTTTAGATGGGTCGTTATCATGATTTAATGTTGTAGCGTCCATATTTGTTGTAGGATAATTTATTTCACCTTCGTTGTTTGATTCATGAAGCTGAAGTTCATGCACAGATTGTAATGTTCCTTAATTAAACGTTTAGATAAATATACAAGAGTTAAATGAATAATCATAAACTTTAAAAAAATATTACTCACGTTATTATCTTCTGTATATTGAGAGTAAACACAATTACCATCATCCATATCATGTCCACATAGCTAAAACGAAAAAAAAAATTATTTTTTGGAAAATTTTTTAACAAACAAATAAATTAAAATGTATTTACCTTTTTTAATAGAGGAAGGATTTTAAATATTCTTAAGCATTGATCCTTGGACCATGTTATAAGTTCAAAATCATTTTTGTCTAAAATTTGTAAGTTTAATAAAATTTAATTTAACAGAGAAATAAAATATATTCTTATACTAATGTTGGTGGTCTGCATAATAATAAGCTAATTTTTTATTTCTTTGAACTTTGAAACATACTAATCATTTGAAGATTCCAGTAAAATCATTATATACCCATTAGTAATCCATTTCACAGATTGATTTTTCAATATTTAAAGTTAAAATTGAATGTAAATGATTCAATTTATTAGTTTCAAAGATTTAATATTTAACATTAAAAGCTTCAGATACCTGTTTTTCGTTGCCGCCATTGAAATTCCAGAACAACATCTGTATGCCCAACTAATGTCTAAATTGGAGCTGATAAGTTAGACATATTCCAAAGTAAGAGACTATTTCTCCTCTTCTTAATTGTGGAACAACTATGGGAACAACTAACCCCTCTCCAAAAGGCTAAAAGGATATTTCAGGATTAAATTTGATATATTAACAAGTTTTTCAAAGTTGTAATAGACTCACAGTATATTCAGCTCTCCATACTGGAGAATTTGTTGTAAGAATACTTTCAGCTCTGCGAGGATTATTAGTATCAGAAATTTTGACTGTACAGTCTTGACAAGAGGTAGCTAATCAGTTTTGTTGAAATGGACACCAATCTAATTCATGAATCTAAAATATATTTTGAAATTAAATATTAAAAATAAGATAATTTAATACAAATGTTTTTTTTTCATCCATTAAATATTTTAAATAAATAGTTTTAAAGAATATTAATCTAGAAACTCTGGAAATTTACAAAAATCTAAAATTTTGAAACAATCTAACGTAACTATGAAACTATAAAATGCTAATTTTACTCATTGCACTGAAAGTATTAACATAAAAAATAAAGAATGGTATTTTGGTTCAAATAAAAGTATATTTCAATCACTAATCCAAAAGATGACATGCAAATGTGCAGGTATATAGTACGTAATTAATATTACACAAACACAAGCATTACATGAACTTATCTTAAATACATGTGTACTTACACCAAAAAGCGTGAAAGAATTTTACCCAGTAATTGGGTCGAACAAACAGTGGTGGCTGTCGGTGAGGCAACTGTGGTTGTAGAGGGAAGTTGGTGTGAGGGTTGCTCGTAGTTTCCTTGCTGTTGAGCCGTTCCCTGCATCTGCAAAGATTGAATAGTTTGCCCTTATCTGGTAACATTTGCTGATGATGAGGATTCTGTTGATGCAACTGGGGTGGTGGACGATGATGGGCCACCATAGCCCTGCTGTGATGGTTGACCTATGTAAAACATAAAATTTTATACATACAAAATTTTAGGTAGGAATATTAAATGAGATAAACATAAAGTCCACACTGATAAAAATAAAAAATATTTACTTTTTAATTTAATTAATAAGACCAAATCATTATTATTAATAATTTAAAGAAGAAATTTATAGATACAAAAAGTATTACCAAAAATTAAAGTATTATTATATTATCTGAAATCAGTGAAGCAATTAAGTAATTAAAAAATAATGTAATTGTTGCGATGAAAGTATTTAATGAATTCCCTAATGAATAAAAAAACACAAATTATTTATTACTATCTTATATCATAATTTTCTTGGAAAGTTTTTTTCATAAAAAAAAAGCATTGTTCATTTAAACTTTATCACACAAACTTAATCTATATGTAATTATACTCTGCCGAATGAATAAATGAATATTACTTGTATTATATTAACACGTTACAAATGAAAATGTTGCACTAAATAATTCACTTTTAACTTACCTAAATATTGGATGCAGATAACTCAACCCCCAAAGGTAAAGAAAATTCTCATAAGTAGTGCTGGCCATTCTTCTTGAGTCTAGAACTGGAGGGACCTGGGGCAACGGATACGAGGAGTACAACAGCGCAAATAATTGACGCTGCACGCACATAACCTTATACCTAGTATAAACAAACAATTTGCGACATTATACGCGTATAAAATCATTACAATATTCTATGTACAATACATCGCAATGGTGTCGCTGATGGCACCAAGGTTTACGACACGATGTACCTACGTAAGTACCTACGATTCAAACGCACGACTTTGCACAATACACTGCAGTGACGGTCTCAGTACGTCTCGTACAACCCGTAAGACTTGGGGTATATTCCGAATTGCCGGCAGCAAGCAGAGTGAGAGAGATAGCGCGATACGATGAAATGCGTTAGACAAGGACAGAAGTTACTGGCCAGTTGCTGGCAGCAGTAACGGAACGCACCCTTGATATCGTTTGGTAACACTGTGCCACTGTTCTCCGATCTGTGGTGAAGAAACATTGTGTTGCGAAGTTGTAAAATCGTAACCTGCAAGAGGACAAAGTTCTTAACATTTTAAAAGATTTAGTATTTTATGTAGAAGCAATAAATGTCTATAATGAAGTTGCATTTTAAGAATTTACAAAATTAATTTTTATCAATGGGTGATGAATGTTATATTAACAAACCAATAATTTAATTCATTTTATAATTAACGTTTTCAGAGTTATTATTATAATTAATATAGGATGAATCAAAATTAATGTTATTATTTCTTCTGCCAACAGAAAGCTTGGTGGAGATGAAAAAAAATTTCAGAGTAACCAGCTAGTGTGTGTTTATGTGTGCGTGTGCGTTTGCGTGTGCGTGTGTGTATATGAAAAATTCTCAGTGCGCTATTATATATTATTTATAATAATAGAGTAATATTTACTTCAAAATATCTTCAACGTTTTCATGGTTCAATTGCTATACGACAAGCAATGTTAAATTTCCCTTAATTGATTTCTCGTGAAAAAGTCCTTCACATGCTTTCTTGGTACATCTCTATGCAAGACAATTTGTGATCGAATGAATGCTGAAAAAAATTATTTATAAAGCAATATTCTTTAAATAATATCTTCAATTTTATTTTACCTATATTTGCTATGTCGCTTTCATGTAAGCACAATCCACGTACAATTTTTTTTTTTTTTTCATTAGTGTACGTATTCAAAAAATAAGGATTTTCATTTTGAAAAGGTACGTCTTATATTTTTTAATTATATCAATAAACATTAATTAATGTTAGTAAATATGAAAAAAAAATGCGTTGCTTCGAATACGTACTTGGTACGACTTATGTTCTCGGTATTTATTAAATATCACAAAGTATATTTTCATTTTATAAATTATAGAAACATTAGTTGTTAAGTTTTCAAATGTTATTGTAATACTAATCTTCTTTATGAAATAATAAATACGCGAGAACCGCGTAGCTTTTTAATAAGCTAAATATGTTGATACGACTTATATCATAAGACACTTAATTTATTCAAATTTAATTCTAAATTTGTACAAAAATGTGTTCTTAGAATGCGTGGCTTTTTTGTTAAGCCCATACAATCTTTTGAAAATTGTATGTTTTGTTCAATTACTTATTGAATACTACCTTTAAAACTTGCGTTTCGTTCAATTATTCATTGAACACAGTGTGCAATTGAATAATATAATGCTTGATTGAATTTCAGGGGTACAAAATAATTCGAATCTTGCACATTGTTTATGAACATATCTATGACATTTTTCGCATAGTAATTTAACTTGTTTTTGCTTTTTTGAAAAACAAAACATACATATTCTCTGCATAGGTTCTGATTTTGTTATTAATAAATCCAATATATGTTGCCTATATTCGGAAGGGTCAAATGCGGATTTGAACCCTCGTCCACGTCCAAGACAATCCATATAATGCATAACGTATGCTCCACAGTTCCAACCATCATTTTGTCTAGGTATATTATGGTCTTCAAGTGGTAGATAGACCCATTTAATATTTTGTAAATTATTTGAAGAGTGGTTCCTGGACTGTCTTAAATAATTTAGGAAATTTTTCGTACAAATTTTTCCTCTACCTGATAATTTCCGCTTAGTTTCTGCGTTCATTGGATCTAAATGACATAGCGTGCCTTTATCGACGTCGACAATAAATAGGCACCAGTGATTATTAATTTCATAAGGCATCAAGATTTTACCTTGGAACGTACCTTTCAAATGAAACATAAACCAGTTACTATCAATCGTTATTTGATTGATATCATGTAAAAGTAATTTGGTATGCTGGGTGGAAACAACGACCGTGTTAATCCATTTCTTCTCTTGGATTACGCCAAACGCATCGATGACATCACTGTCAATGTATCTATTACCAATTAATGACTTATATTCATGCGCAAAAAGTTGTATTTCATGTTGAGATACGGTACAAGCTTCACTTTTTTCTGAACCATCATTATCCTCCCGATAATCTCTTATAGGATGGTTGTCTGTCCGTGTATACATTCCAATTGTTCGACTATCACTTGCAAGACAATAATACTGATAATCTGAAATCAAACCGTTTTCTAGTATCACCCTACAGTTCATTACTTTATCAGCATCATTTTCCAAACCATTGTTAATTACTTTTTTTTCATTAGCATCGTTGTGCTCATGATTATCAATATTTTGATAAGATTTATTGTAATTTTCATAAGCAAAATTGTTGAATTGACAAATAATATTATCGTCTTCACAATCGACCATCTCGTTTTCATAAGTAATATTCTCGTTTGCACAAGTACCATTCTTATTTTCACAATTATTTTCGTTTTTGCATGAAATATTTTCATTTTCACGGCCATTACAAGAAAATACTTCACTTTCATTATTATTAAGATAGTTATCGCTCATTATTTCTTGTAGAATTGGATAACTTGTGAGATGTTCGTCAGTCCTGGTTTCACTATCAATATTTGTTTCTTCGTTATTCAGTTTAAGTAATTCCTGAAACTCATAATTTGCATCGTTATCCTCGCAATCTTCAGCTAGAGAATACAAATTCAATTGAGTATTGGAATCATTTTTTGGATATTTCCCATAAAACAACATTTCATCTATTGCACACTTTCTTTTTAAGCTTTCACGTAGCGTAATACTACCATAATAATATAAATTTATATCTTTGGTAACATTCACTGCTGTTTTCAATCCTTTGACACGACTCAATTTTGCCATTCTTTCTATCATGAAATCAGTTGGTCTGAATTTCATAATACCTCCTTGATCTTTCACATATTCTGTAGATAACAGTATAGCCCGTACTGTTAGAAAACTCAATTGATTTCTCAATTTCGTTTTCTCTAGGTTTTGTTTACTCCACACTCTTTCTGGCGCAGCATTAGAGTTAGGAATGCAAAATACAGTGAGAGCAAACCTAGCTAAATTTGAAAATAATAAATTTCCTTCTGAATCAACGATTTCCCTGACGACGTACCAAAAATCATCAGCATATTTAATATTTTTCATTTTCGCAACAACTTCATCGGAGAAATCGTAAATACAAATATTTTTCCATTCGTCGTTAATAACATTTTGTACATCATAATTTTTTGATACCTTTAGTTGCGGAAATGCTTTAAAAACTTCCTCTAATGTGAAATGTTCGCGATGAAAGTCTTTGCTCAGAACATTATTGGGGTGAAAGAAAAATATTTTATCGTTCATACTGCTAATACAACATCTTTTTTTAATTTCGACACATACTTGTATGTAAAATGTTTGACATACTTTTCGGAAATCAGTTTCCCAATGATCATCATTTTGCTGACTCAGAAATTGTGCAGTTCGTATTCCAATATCCATATCTTCCAAACGTTTAAATTTGTTTTCATCCTCGGGATTGATCTTGGAAATATCGGTTTGTTTTACATAATCGTCTATCATATACATTTTTACAAAATGTAAATACAAATCCGTCATTCTGTCGTTTACTTCTGGAACTATTGGTCGTTCTGATTGTAAAGACTCATTCACTTTTGTTAATTTAGACAGTGCACCTTCCAAAAATATCAAGCACGCCTGCATCAATGGGTCTTGCATACTGTTTAATATTTTTTCGGCACTTTTTTCAGTGTCAGTCTCTTTATTCTGTAAAACTTCATTTTCAAAAAATATTATTAATGCATTCCATCTTCGCAGAATTCTCAGTATTGCTGCATATAGCGATAGCCAACGAGTTAAAACTGTTCTTAAAATAGCTAATTCAGGTATTTCTAACTTTTTCTGTAATGTTAGCCAGCTATTCATCCTCTTTGAGCTGCTAGAAATGTAGTTATAAATTAACGAATTTATTTCTAAGTATTCTGGTGGAAAAACATTGGTAGAATCTCGAGATATTAAATGCTCAAGATGGCAAGGGCATTTAACTATTCTAATATTGGGATTTAAGTTCTTGAATCTGGAGGCGACAGAGTTGCATCGTCCCATCATCAGATTACAAGTATCAGAGCAAAAACCTATTATGTTCTCTAGTGGAATATCTGCTTCTTTAAACGTATCAATGACTGCTTCAAATACATATTCTGCGTCAACTTTTTCCTTTTCGTAACCTCTTCTGTAGGCTGGAATAATATCCCATAACGAGTCGCAGACTTTTTTCCTATTCTCATCGTCATATCGCACGACAATACAGATCGATGAGTGTACACTTATGTCCGTAGACTCATCAATACTAATTGAAAATTCTGAATATTTCAAAATTTCTGCTAAACGATGTTTTTGGGCAGGAGCTATAACACAGTGTGCTATGGCACTTATCTTCTTCCTGTCCAAGTTCATTTTACCTAGTATTTCAGAATCCTTTAAGAGATCCTTTAGGAACGTTAATAATGACTCGCCAAAAAGAAATGACACGTTTTTATCCAGTATCATACCTGCGTATCTTATTTCTGAAATTAAAATCTGTTCATCTAATTCAGATCTTTCAATTTTATTAATGTATGTTAAATGCTTCCGTGAACAAAGATGTTTATTTATTACACCTGGAATAGCTGCCATTTCACAATTACATGCAGAACACTGGACTCTACGTCGGTTTGATTCCAATGGTTTAATATACGCTGCATATTCTGGAGACGTGTTCCATTCCTCTTTATAGACTGCTTTTTGTAGGTACGGTTTATTTTTTGATTCTTCTTGCTCATTATAATTTTCTATGTTTTCATCGCGATCTTTCAGAACCAAACTTGATAGCATCTCATTGATTTCGTCTGGCATCCGTTTTTCATTCTTTACTTCCATATTATCAGTCATTAATAATTCGCTATGGAAGCGTTGCGTATGCCTTCTTAAATTGAAGTTAGTTGGTACAAATTGTTTGTCACACTTTGTACAACAGATCATATCGCCTTCTTCTGTATACTCAAACCATGGATAGGACTCGGTATAATCTTTTCGATTCGTAATATTTTTTTTACTTTTCTCACCTATTTTGTGGTCATTTTGGATGCTTTCATTCTTTATCTCCTTGTTTCCAATCAACAATTCGCTGTGCAAGCGTTCTGTATGCCTTCTTAAATTGAAACTAGTTGCAAGTAATTTGATGCCACATTTTTTACAATAAACCTTATTTTTGTCTTCTATGCACTCAAACCATGGGTATAAATCGATGGGATTTTTACGCTTCGTCATTTTATAATATATATATAATGAGAAAATATATATATAATGAAGAAATAAATTTTAAAATATTACTAAATTAATATTATTATTATATTATGTTATAAAAAAATATAAATATATATGAACTATGCACATGCACTTATAAATATGGCATACGAGTATTTAAAATTGTTAACTACCTGAAAGAAAAGAAATTATTAAGTTTCCATGTAATTATTTATTTTTTGCGAATATTACACATGTACATTCATATGCGAATAATCCATAAAAGAGCGCCAACGAATAATTCATAAGATAAGTAAATAGTTTTTATACTGATAATAAATCGAATAAATTAACATATTAATTTAAAGAAGCCCAAAAGAAAATCTGAATCTTAAATATACCTGGTGTTTGATTAATTAATTGAGGGAGTGCTTTACCTAAATAAAAGAAGTTAAGATCATTCCGAAAATTGAACATATTACTCATTGTTTTTTAAAAATATGAGAAATTTAAGATCGTTTTTCAACCCGGTTATAAAGTTATTCAATTTCAAAGTTCAATTCCATACACAGCTTCTTATGGAAAAGCACCCTATTAAAACACAATGTGGTTGTAGTTCGCAATGTTGGTCCCCAACTAAATATCGATTTTCGTCGAATCCATTTTTGCTGTACAATATGAGTTTGATACGATCAATAATGATAATATATACAAAGAAAATACAATGTAAACAAATACAATCTCACCCTTCCCCTCTCTCCAAACAAAGCTTACATTGATTGTTGCTTAAGGTATTTGTATTAATTTTATGTTTTTTTCTTCTTTGTAATAATGAAAAACATGTAGAAAAAAAATTGAAAACGAAATCTATTTCCCGGAAACCTTACCAAAATCACCATATCGTCGGGTGGGAAGAAGAAGGTCCTATCTCGATACGGAGCGTAAGAACGTCCTGTCTCAGTTCGGCGCGTAAGAAGGTTCTATCTCGGTTTGGCGGGTAAAAACGTCCTACCTATCTCGTTACCGCGCGTAAGAACCTCCTGTCTCGGTTCGGCGCGTAAGAATGTTTTCTCTCAGTTCGGCGTATAAGGTTGTGAACAAAGCTTCAGCCGGGTAAAAATATATTTAACAAAAAAGCGATTGAAGTTGAATAAAAGAGCTTTAATTTGATATTAGAATCATTAAAATCAATCGATTCTGTGCAACATACGTGAATTTGAAAATTGCGAAAAATGATCAAAATGATCCAAATTACGTGGATTTAGAAAAAATCGCTCATTTTTGGTCTTTTTCACCTTTTTTTGTTATTTTTCGCAATTTTCAAATTCACATAGCTTTGCACAGAATCGACCGATTTTTTTTTTCTTCTTTTCGGTTCTTACGCGCTGAACCGAGATAGGACGTTCTTACGCGCCGAACTGAGATAGGACGTTCTTACGCGCCGTAACGAGGTAGGACCTTCTTGTTCTCACCCGACGATATGTCCCTGATGACATCCCCGAAAATGCATATTATTAAGCGATGAAGGCGATGAAAATTGTAATTTGTAACATTATTGCTTATGCCATTTGTGTGTAAATGTGTGTGTGCGTTCGTGTGTGTGTGTGTGTGTGTGTGTGTGTGTGCGTGTGCGTGTGAGTGTGCACGCGCGTGCAACTAAGGCCCGCATCGAGGGGGGGGGCTACGCGGGGCTGTAGCCCGGGCCCCGCCTGACAGAGGGGCCCCAGAAGACGCAGGTTTTTTTATTGAAAAGGTTAATTCAGAAAACGTTAATGCTAAACTCCAAGCCGCTAGACCGACCTACCCCACGCATAACGAGTTACAAATATAAAACGTGAATGCTAAACTACAAGCCTTAAACCCACTCACCCAACGCATAACGTGTAACAAATCTAAAACATAAATGCTAAACCACAAGTCCTAAACCAACCCACCCCAGATAACGGATTAAAAATTTAAAACGTAAGTGCTAAACCTTACGTAGACATGCCAAATTAGGCAAAATTATAAATGAGTAACGTAAACGGGTAGAATTGAGCAACAAAATTATTTAAATAATTCTAAAACCCGAATAGCCGGAGGAAGCAAAGTCCACACGTATAGAAGAGTGACATATCTATTAAGCTAGCTCGGCCACTTTAAAACGTCTACTCGAAAACTAGTTGTTAGTTTGTTGTTAATTTGTTGCTAATTTGTTACGCCTATCGTACACGGCCATCGTCCGACTTATGTATTTTTTCAAAATCTTGAATAATTCAACAAAGTACTGTATGATAATTTGTTGCTAATTTATTACTAATTTGTTAAGGTTATCCCGAAATTTTAGCTCAAGCCCTTTCCGAGATATCCAGGCCATGCTACCTTAAGACTTAAGGTGATGTGCAACCCTAATTTCAATAATTTTTTAAATCAAGATTCAAACCTTTATTCGGAAAAAAAATTCGTCAAGCGCTCCGTACACGTAAACACTATATGCAGATTTTTTTGTGGATGATTCTATTGGTATTTTCGTGAGTTATCCTGGTTTGAAAAGTAGGTCAATTGTAGATTCCTACTTACCGACAGTGCGGTTTTTATTTAATTAAATAAATTCTCATCATATTTTTGGAAAAAAAAAATCGTCAAGCGCTCCGTATATGTAAATACTACATGCAGAATTTTTTCTGGATGATTCTATTGATATATTCGTGAGTTATCCTTCTTTGAAAAATAACGTCGGTACTCACATCCCCTTAAGCTACCACGGCCACAGTTATAACTTTTGAAGATCAAAATATTTTTTAACCAGGTAAGCGCCATAATTTGTTGCTAATTTGTTGCTTCAAGTTAGGCTAGGTACCAAATTTCCAAAATCAAAATGGCGCTAACTGGCGCTAGCCGGCTAACGAAAACGCAAGAAAACGTGTTTTTGTCAATAGAGCTTCACGATATTGCGATATAATATCGATATCGTATCGTATCGTATCGATTTTCGATACGATATCGATACGATGTCTAAAAAAATCATTCGAGACGATACCGATATTTTTATTGCGATATTTTCGTTATTATTGATCTCGATTGAATAATAATAAATAAATAACCACGTTAACACCGGCATGTATCTTTAATAATCCATGTACATCAGCGGAATACATTTTTTATCACGCGTGCTCGAAAAATGCCCCATTGCGTAAGGGTTTTTAGTACGCAAAATGGCCAATTACACACTGCGTGCGTTATTTACTCTAAAACACGCTTCAGCGTGCGTTATGAAAATAACGCACGCAACAGTGTGCCGATGGTGGAGAAGTTATGTCCGCTCACGCATTTTTCTCGCACTTGTAATAAAAAATATTGTGTGTAACTAGTGCGATACGTTGACAATAGCTTCCGCGGGCTAAATGTCGCACTCGCTACACAATATACTATTATTTATATCTTAAGTTCTCAAAAAAACCGCGTATACAGGAGCGCGTCAGACGTGCATACAAGGCAAAATAATTATTTAAATAATTTCTAACCCCAAGTAGACGGGGATGCAAATTCTACGCGTATACGGGAGCGAGTCAGACGTGTATACATGGAAAAATAATTATTTAAATAATTTTTAACCCCAAGTATTTTGGGGATGCGAGATCTACGCGTATACGAGAGTGCGTGAGACGTGCATACAAAGCAAAATAATTAATCAAATAATTCTTAACCACATGTAAGCGGAAGATGCAAATTCCACGCGAATACGGAAGCATCCCCTGCTTGGGGTTAAGAATTATTTAAATATTTATTTTGCCATGTATACGCGTCTAACACGCTCCCGTATACACGCGAAACTCGCATCCCCCGCCAACATGGGGTTAGGAATTATTTAAATAATTATTTTGCCATGTATACACGTCTGAGGCGGTCCTGTATACGCGTGAAACTCGCACCCCCAACCTACAATTTTCTATTAAACGGCTAATTGATTCAGCTTCCCTTTTTCATGAAAATCTTCCTCTTTTTTGTTATAATTTTCCTCTATTCCTCTTAGATAAAAAAAGAGAGTACGATCCCTGTTGTTGTTTATCTTTGATACGTTTGAATGGTTACTTTTCGCGATTTTATAAAAATTATAAAAGGTAGAATGTTTTGAACGATAATATCGATTCGAGATGATATTTCTTTAAACGATATCGATACGATATTAAGACGCTCAATATTTTTCGAAATTGATATCGATATTCCTTTAATATCGTATCGTTTCGATATCGTGAAGCTCTCTTTTTGACGCTGTAAATGGTATTTTATTTACTAAATCAGTAAGCAACAAATTCATTACTGGGAAAAACATCGTCTTTTATATGTTGCTAAGTTTTTATATAGGTTTCCTGAATTTGTTGCTTTCAGTTAGGCTAAATTTCGGGTAGAAAATGAATCGAAAACTGTAAAAAACGCGTTTTTGAGATGTTAAATTGGGTTTTATGTAGTAAAACCGTAAGCAACAAATTCATCACTGAGAAAAACATGGTCTTTTATATGTTGCTAAGTTGTTACAGTATTCCTGAATTTGTTGCTTCGAGTTAGGCGATGTTTCGGGTCAAAAATCGAACGAAAACGCAAGAAAACGTGTTTTATATGCCGTAAATGGTGTTTTATTTACTAAATTCAAGACCTACACCGAAAAATACATCTACTATTTTGTGCCCTACATACGGGCCGCGAAATACTCATTTTACGGCCTTCGAACAAAAAAATTATGTATACTACCACGGATGCAATCTGTAACATTCGTAAGATTCCGAACTTTGAAAGGTCACACCTGCCGAGATTAATACATTTTACGTCCTTGGTATATAATGTACTATTTTAACCTTTAGAGGACCGGGGAGCCGAAATATCGGCTAGACCTGTGATATGAACTTCGTATATAGTTGATACGTGATACAAGACATCAATTTCAACACTTTTAAAGGGCGATTTCATTTCTAAAATCCTGGTCCTCTAAAGGTTAAGAAAATGGTGAAAAAGCCGTTATCTTCAACCGTCAGCCATTTAACTCAGAATCCATCAACAGAAAAGTTCAAAAGAGAAATTTAAACTATCAAAAAAGAGCTTAAATTCATTTTTTTTCTTATTAATAAAGGCCGAATCCTTCAAAAATTCTAAGAGTTTCAAGTTAAAGGTTGAAAATGTATTAAAATGGTCCCAAATTGGAGCTGCCGATTCTTGCGATTTTACCGTTTTCCAATTCATCGCCTTCCTAACGCGTCTTTTACCGTTTTCGATTACACATTTTCTTGCGTTTACGTTGGCCGGCTATCATCAGTTTGCACCATTTTGATTTTGGAAATCTGGACCTGGCCTATCTTGAAGGAACAAATTAGCAATAAATTAGGCCCCCTACCCAGTCAAAAAATATTTTGTTGTTCAGAAGTTACAGCTGCGGCCGTGCTATTTTAAGTCTTAAGATAGTACGGCCTGGATATATCGGAAACGGCTAAAGCAACAAAATCGGGATAGGCTTAAAAAATTAGCAACAAATTAACAACTAGTTTTCGAGGAGGCGTTTTAAAGTGGCCGTGCTAGCTTATAATAGACATGAGAGTGACGTAGACGTGCAAAATTAGGCAAGATAATTATTTAAATAATTCTAAAACTCAAGAAGCTGGGGGAAGCGAGATCCTCGCGTATAAGGGAGTTACGTAGACGTTCAAATTAGACAAGATTAATATGTAAATAATAATCTTTTCTCGGTGTAGACAAAGAATTTAAAACTGTATCATACACACACACACACGCACACACACACACACACACACACACACACACACACACACACACACACACACACACACACGCATACACCCGTTTTTCTGAAGATATTGAATGAAAAAATGCGTGGTTTTCTTAAAAAATTACGTCTCATCTTGTCTTTACTGCTTATATCTGACAAGTAAGTATTTATGATATAAAACAAAATAAAATTTAAAATTAAACAGAGAAAGTTTAAATTTAAGCTTTCTTTCATTAGAAAATATCAATTTTCACAAAAATTATAAGCAATTGAAGATAGCGCAGGAAAATTTAGTTGAAATTATGATATTTATTTTTTTGGGGCTGTATTTCAATACTTATAATTTCCTCGAAACATAATATTTTTTAATTGAAGAAAGACTGTATTTATTTCTTTTAGTGTGCCTTCACAATCTCGTTTTCTCATTTTTGTATCGTAGATACTTGCAAAATGATAGTCAATAAAAAATTCATTTTTCGACAAAATATCGCAACTGTAAGATAAATTAATTGATATCTTTGAAAAAAGAGCCTATGAGAACTGATTACTTGTATATAGATTACTTGTTTATAGAATCAATCAATATCAGACACGGTTCTTTTATCGTTTACACATGTTTTTGAAAGTTACAACAAAATGTATATATGGTGGCTTCTTTTATTGGAAATGGGCAAAAACTGGTCACTTTTTCGGCATCGATGAAACGCTTTTTCTAGCATTATTTGCCCATTTTCTAGATTGTTAATTATTTAAGGAAAGGCTCATTTAAATATATTTATTGTTCATGTTAATTGATAACATTTTGATAATGCATACACTTTAATGCCCTCAAGTCAGAAGTTAAATACACCAGATAACTTAAAAGAAAAATTGTTAGGTTATGTGATTTTAGGCTCAATCTAATAAATGCATAAATACTTAATCGAAGAAAACGTGTTTCATCACTGCTGATAACATATCCACTTTTCCTGGCCATTTTCTAGTTTTCTGGTCATTTCTAATAGAAGAATTTCTACCAGAACAATGTAGTATCTAATTTAAATAGAATAATCCTAGCAGAATTAAATTCGGGTGTATTAAATGACACGATAAATGAAAAAAAAATCTCTTCCCATTCATTGGCACTCTTTTATTTATATTTTTATACTTAATTTATAGTATATGAAGCGTCTATGAAGTGTCACTATAATCAAAGACACATATAATAACAAATCTAAATATAAAAAATATAACAAACTTACTCGCATATATGTATATGTATGTACCATGCTAAGAAAAAATATTTGACATTTTAATTTTATTGTAACTATTATGAAGAGGATGATGGATAAACACAAACGGCAGAAGAGCTATATGATTTTAAAATTGCAAATAAATATGTGTATTATTTTGATACAATATAAAAAATACGAGATATGGTTGATGAAAAATTCAAATGAAAATTTTGTACCTTCATCCTCTCAATGGTTAATCATTGTGTTTATAAACATAATATTTTATAATATTTTTAAATAAATTCATCGTATGAAGTTATCATTTATTCTCCTGCAGATAATCTAGTTACAGAGAAATTGAAGGTCCGGATCGAATAACCATTTCGGATGCTTGACCTGAGCAAATAACCCCCTGAAAGTATGCAATCCATGCTTAGCGCGAAGCAAACATTTCGGATTAAAAAAACATTAACAAATCTTATACTTGTGAAAAACTGTTAGAGAGGAAGTTCTTTGTTATGATCCGAAGTATATGTTTGCTAACTTAAATTTTCGTACTATATATTCAGAAACATGAAAGTTTATAATGCCGGCTTTATCTGTACCGACTATCGCGAGTATCTATTAATATATCGTTTGTGCAAGAAAATAATAAACCATCATTCATTATTATAATAACACTCGTAAGTTTGAATTTTATCAACATCTGTAATATTAGAAAGTAATAATATAAATAGATTTCCGTACAACTGTGAAAGAAGTCTTGAAAGACGTCTGTAAAAAAATGTTGAAGAAAGAAAATTAAAAAATTACTAAAACTAATAATAAAAAGATAAGTTGAAAAAAACTGCCATGATTTTGTTTTATTCGATATAAGGGAAAATGGCCATTACTGGGACACTTACGATAACCTATCTCACATAACTATCGGTTTAAAACAGAATATTGTTATTTTTGTTAAAAAAAAATAGCAGCCGATAGCTAATATATTTCTTATTAGATTTCAACAATAAAATAATGTAATTAACAAAAAATACATAGTAAAATAATAATTTTTAATAGATAGTCACTTTGCCCATTACTGGGACAATGGTAATATAAATGAGATTCAATGTGAGTACTAAAGCATTGAATTGAATATATTAATCATAAAGTATCAGTTAACTAAATATCTCAGAATACCGATTTTTAGTTTATGAGTTAGTTTAAATAGCGGCTAGGCTAGAATGATTATCACTGCTATAACGCCAAAGGTAGTCTTTAGAAAGAGCTGTTTGTATAAAATCAAGAGTTTGTAAAACTCTGTAAATTTGATTTTTTTTATTATTGTACTATTATGAAGAATGTTGATAAATTGTTTATACTGAATTAACGTATCAATCTGATAGAAAAGCCTAAGAAAGTCTGATTTCATCTAAATGGTTACCCAGATGAGTGATGATTTCATGAAACTGATTTTCACTTTATATGTTCCCTTCGTATAGATAAATTAAAATTTTTTAAAAGTAGGTCCTATCGAAAGGCCAAATCACTATCCATACAGTTCGAACAGAACCATTTCAACAAATTTCATAAACCAAAGTTAATAATGCAACTCATTTCATCGAAATGGTCATCCGGAGTGAAGGTTTTCATCGAACAACTGATTTTCACTTCAGATGTTCCTTCCGTATAGTTAAAACTTGAATTTTTCAAAAGTAGGTCCAATCGAAAGGCAAAATCACTATCCATGCAGTTCGAACAGAACCATTTCAACAAATTTCATAAACCAAAGTTAATAATGTATAACTGATTTCATTGAAATGGTCATCCGGAGGGAATATTTTTATCAAACAACTGATTTTCACTTCACATGTTCCCTCCGCATAGATATTTCAACAATTTTCATAAACCAAAGTTAACAATGTAGTTGATCTCATTTAATAGGTTATCCGGAGTGAATGATTTGAGGTTATATTGCTTGATATGTATTACATGATTTTAGATGCTTTCTACTTATGTACGTATACTTATAAATGTACTTCAAGTTCACAAGTACTGTTTTGTGCACTTTAGTACGAAATTTATGTCCAAATTATACATTAATTAGAGTCAAAAGATGCGTCCCAGTAATGGGTATGTTCTAAACTGGGACACAAACGTGTAGAAACTTTATTTCGTACATTATTGTGCAAAATATCATTAATACAAAGTTACAAAGGTTCATACTAAAGTTTCGAAACACAAAA
This sequence comes from Torymus aiolomorphi, assembly GCA_036365515.1. NCBI lineage: Eukaryota > Metazoa > Arthropoda > Insecta > Hymenoptera > Torymidae > Torymus > Torymus aiolomorphi. The sequence goes on along the minus strand of CM070874.1, from coordinate 73,712,736 downwards.
AAAATGGTGGTTTCAGACTAGACTCACATGCAGGTTATCAGGTGTACATTTCTTGATTTTTTTAAATTGTCAAATCATATTAGAATAAAAATAAATAAAGCGATTGAAAAGTTAAGATATTGAAGAATATCAGACACTTTTTACTTTTATAATTTATATTATATGTAACAGATAATAAACATTATTCATTAGCGTCCCAGTATAGGACACACTTTTTGCGTTGTCCCAGTAATGGCCACTTTACCTTATATTATACATTAAATATGTAAATGTGTATCACATTAAATAGTATTATTTTGATAATGAATAACGTTTTATTGTTTACTGCCAAAAAAGAATGCCAATATTTAGATATTCGTAGTGAACGAATTCGAAGTTCGATTCGAAGTGTAAGTTAACAAACGTATACTTTGGATAATACTAAACAACTTCCTAACTGACAGTTTTTCAGAAGTATAATATTTTTTAATGTTTTTTAAATCCAAAATATTTGCTCCGTGGTAAGCATGAAGTGGCTTACCAGCTCAGATGAAGCACGAAAGTGGATCGGGAAGTCGACCGGGCTCTTCAATTATTAACTTTCGCAAAGAAAAAAGTATACTATCAGCAAAATTTTTGAAAATTTGAATATCTCTGGTAGAAAAATTGTGGATTTAAGGAATGAACACAGTTATTATGTTAATTAATGACACACACACACACACACACACGTGCGCGCACACACACAGAAATATTTTGCAACCTGAAAAATAACCTTTTATACCCATTCATACCTTTTCGACTTTCTCAAAATTGAAACTATAGTCACTTAATCACAACTCACATCGATAAGGTATATGAAAGATAATTTCAATTGTTAATAATATTTTATACTTTTAAAGTAATTATTATTATTAATCTTTCAAAATATATTTTAAAAATGTTTTCAATCATCAAATAATTTTTTTCCATGTCTTATAAGTTTAACTTATAAAATATCATGTTTATAAATAAAAATAATCTTTTATATAAAACATATAGGCTGCGTCTTATCATATTCAGATTTTATAACCTTAATATATACGACATATATTAAGAGATAAAAGGACTTGATGCAATTATGAAAATTATTGAAATTGAGACAATTTTTTATAAATAAGTAAAAGTATATTGCCATTTCTGCACTGAAATGATAAGCTTTCCGTCGTATAAATAAAAATCTGTCGTATGAATAGTAGCGTGTAGTGTTTATAACAGTTATAACCTTATCAGCGCTTTGAGTAAAGTTGTACGCTTGCTGACAATGAAGTGTAGATATAGGTACCTATGGTTCATACGATCGTCTAATTTGCAAAAATAACTTTGACTATCAGAAGATTTCAACTTGTAAAATACAGCATAAGTCTTGATATTCTTCCAGCAATTCCACGAATACGTATCAGACGTCCTCTATTCCAGTATTACCAAAATGGTATAGAGTTCGCGTTCCGTTTCCGTCCTTGTCTAACACATTAAACTTGTATGGTTCTATCTTTCTCATTCTACTTACTACTGGTCATTAGGAACGCACCTATAGTACGAAACTGAGAATAAGAACATGACCGTCACTGTGACGAAGTTGTCTCAATTGAAAAATAATGATGAAAATACCATACATTATACGTGAATATTTGAATGGATTGTGGCTCAACGGAGTCTTAATAGTACCCAAAGCCATAGAGTAAAAAGAAAGAAAGTGAATATTTGCTGGAAATAACCATTATGACACTATATACTTTATCAAAATGATTTTTAATCATAATAAATTTTTGCACAACTCTTACATTGTAATAAAACTAATAATAAAACTAAGCCAAAAATTACAATAATGATAAAAATAGTCGAGACTGAGATAGTAATAGCTCATTGCTATTACGGTGCCATAACATTATTAAATGAAAAAAAAATAGAAAAAAAAATAAACGATCATCTTAATGTTGCCAACCCTTGTTCTGATCTGTAAACAAATAAAATTTCAAGAAATTAGACAGAAACGGTTTATGAAAAGATCAAGGAATGTTAAAATTAATATTCTATGTTACTTCTATATTCATTGGCGAAATCTTCCTTTGCCAATTCATACACCATTTTATAAGCAGCCTTTCTTGACTTAATGTCAATCCATTTTCTTTGGGCCTGCACGTAACGACCAGCTCTGTGATGATGGGCACCTCGATTACCAGCTGAAAAAATACAAAACAATTTTTCATTAAAAAACATACAATTAATATATATTTAATTTGAAGGGTATATTTACATACATGAGGATCCTTGCAATTGTTGATTCCGCTGTTGTTTCACAGCCAGATTTTTGGCTTTTTGAAGTGAAGCTACTTTCTTCTCGCTCTCTTTCAACTTCTCTTTCATCTTCTTCAATTCCTCCATTTCTTTTTTCAACTCCACCTCTGTTTTCTCAATATCTATGTTTTGAATGTCTACCTTTTTCTTAACAGCTTCATCCTCATCTTTCTTCGCTGTTTCTTCCGTATAAGCTTGCTACAAAATAAAAACAAAAATGTGTAAAATTGATTTGCGTAGTTTGAGGAAGACGTTACACATTTGACAGGTAAAAAGAGGATTTTCAGATAAAAAAAGATCGTTACCTAGACTTTAATACGTTTCCCCGTCCGCCTCCGCGATTAGGAACGTAAGCTAACGTTAGTAACAAAGTATGCAAAAACGTATCCTACTTATAAACTCGTATTATTAATTTGTCACGTGAAAAATAGTACTTAGCGACACGGGTCGGGAAGGTCAATGTCAGTCATATGAGCTAAATAATCGACGTACTTACGCGTTTCGAACAGTATTTTATACCATGATGATCGCCGAAAAATCATACCAGTTATTTGTGAGGTTAAAGCGGTATATATCTTACCTTCTCATTTATTTGCTTCTTCTTGTCTTGCATTTCATCATCAGAATCGATCATTTTATCCTTAGGATAGGAGGAGGACTTCTATTACTTAGGAGTTATAAAAAACACGCCGGCAAACAGTGGTTACTAAAGGATAGTCTTGCGGCTCGTATGAGACGTACTGAGACCGTCACTGCAGTGTATTGTGCAAAGTCGTGCGTTTGGGTACGTAAAATACGCGGCGTCGTAAATGCTATTTACGACGTGTCGCAAATGTATGTATGTAACGTCATTTTTTAATCTATTTTATACGCGTATTAAATGTCGTAAATAAAATAAAAACGCGCGTTTTGCGAATTGCGGTGCAGTGCTTTTCTATAGATTCAACTGTTGTTACAGTGCTATTGCTGTATGCCGCTATGATATGGCTGGAAGAAAGGAGCATACAGAGTTCGAAATCTCGAAAGTGGCAGAACAGAAAGCGCGAAATTCAAGAAGTGAAATTTTCGACTAAAAAAAATGTGTTTGAAAAAAATTGTAAAATATCGGATAATTATTAAAATACTAAAAGAAGAAAACTTACTGCAAAAAAATAATTAAATAATAAAAAAATAATTTTTAAAAGCTTTTTAACATTGTAAAATTAATTTGCAAAATGACCAACTCAAATTGCGAAAAATTTAAAGTTACCAATTATTATCAGTCAAGAATGATTAAGTAATGTTTAATAAGCTATGTAATTACATAATATAAATTATTTTTGTAATAATTATTTTTTAACAACAATAAAATAATATTTTATGAAGAAGATATATAATGCTTTTCGTGGCCGTTATTGGTTTCCACCAGGAAAAGGGTTTTTAGGCATATTTTGAACTTCTGAATCGATATATCCAGAGTACTTATTCGAAAATATTAAACATTGATAGTTATAAACAAATTAACTGTTAACCCCAAGCAGACGGGGGATGCGAGTTCCACGCGTATACGGGAGCGCGTCGGACGTATACTTATACATGGTAATTAAAATAATTACTTTAATAGTTCTTAACCCCAAGTAGGCGGAGAATGCGAGTTTCACGCGTATACGGAAGCGCGTCAGACGGGTATACATGGCAAAATAATTATTTAAATAATTCTTAACTTTAAGCAGAACAGGGAAAAATTATTTAAATAATTCTTAACCCCAAGCAGGCGGTACACTGGTATGTTTTAGTCAATCTTTTTATGCACCAAGAGCTTCCATCAAACCAGAAGGTGCAACTCCTCGAGCATTATCAGCTTTTGGATCAAGTATGAACAATGGAGGACATTTTATTCAAATATATCCTAATACCTATGTGCAGTCTACGGACAACATTTCTATAAGTTCCTTTTACTTCCAAGATCGTGTAAATATTTTTCGATATCTGTTTATTTCAGATAAATACCACAAATACTTTAAAGTTGATTGAATTTTAAATTTATAGAATAATTATATAATTCTGCTAAAGATATTAAGTTAATTTAAAATATAATATTTAAAAAAATGTTTAAATACAACATAGAATTAACTCGATATTTACAAGTCATTTTCATAAATTTATATTTATTCTTATTTAGGTGTCAAGGAGAACTTCACATTGTACAAATAAAGCTCACATAATAATGGCAAATGCTAGTGCATTAAAGTTTTAAAAAAAGTACGACTCATATATGACACATACATCACTGAAAGTGTTTCATTTAGTTTTATTTATGTTTGTGTAGAGATATTAAATTACCTTTGTTATTTCACAGTTTCTTATGGAAATTGGAGGAACCTGAACTTTTGAAGCCACTATGTCAGGCGGAATACTGTTTTGATATTACAGCTACAACTTATTGTAGTAATAGTAATATATATAAATAGTAATAAATAAAATAAATAAATTTATAGAATAATTTTATTCTCTTCATCTCTCTCACATATCACCCATCATACAAAACACTATCCGACTACCTCAAAATTCATATAACTACCATCCGACTTGAGATTAGTTTGTGGAAAAAACTTATTTTCAGTAATTTTTATAATTATAGCCTCTTTTAGGAGCATCAGTCAGTTCAACAATGCATTCATTCCTTGTTATACTGTATATTTTATAACAATTATAATGTATTAATACACTCTACATTTTATTCTTCTTTAATGTTGGTTTAAGTCATTTTTATTAAGTAATCGATGTACACAAATTGATATAATTTTTTGTTTTGTTTCGTTTTCTTTTTTAATAAAAAAAATGCAGCAAATAATAATTTATATGTATTTCTTTTTACAATTTTACTTTACTCCGCGGCTACTTGGATCTACAAATTATTTAAATATAATCGACTGCAGTGCGCGTGTTCCGAAATGCATTTTTTGGCGCATTCTTGAACATGACCGCTCTGAAGTTGGCCAACGCCCGCGGTAACCATTTTCCATTTTCGAATACTGAGACCACGCGCGCGCAAACGGTCATAGCATTGATTGCGGAACGGAACGCTGGAACGCTCTTCTCGGTGCGCTCCGCTCCGAGCGGTGCGGTGCAGAAATCTTTGTTTGCCCAACCCTGCACGCACCGTCAGAGCAGATGCGCACACGCCGCCTGGCGGGGCAGAGTAGTACAAGTCCCGGCGCGCTCGTTTGCACTCTCCACAGCCGTGCCTACTTTTTTCCGTGTATCATAGAATAAAAAAACTAGAGCTTTCTTAGTATGCACACTTTTTTTGGTTTCAGTGAATTTCATTAGAATACAGTTTTCTTTAAGGAGGTTCTAGTGTAAACATAAATAACGCTAAGAAAATTCTGAAAATTAGTGTACAGATCAGGTTTTATTTCAAAAACACCCAATTTTCGTTAATATTAAATATATAATGCGTTAGTTTTTAGTTATAAATATGTTTCGCATATAATCCAGAAGTTTCAGCTCATTATTAAAAAAATTATTCATCGAATATATTTTCGAATATTTCATTATTCGAAAAAATATTCGTCGAATAATTTTTCGAATATTTGTTTGAAAATGCTTAGTATAGTACTGAAAGCGCGCGTGACTCAGTATATCGGGGAATTTCTTTGCTGCGAGTGCAACGTTCGAAAAATCTTTACTCATCTATTATACGCCGAATAATTAAATTCGTTTTTGAGGACTATTTCGATGTACCACAAGACCCTCATACGCAGGAGTCGATTTCCTCGGCAGCTCAAATTTCATGGTACGGTTTTTCGAGCCGTTCAGCACGTTTTTAAGGACTATTTCGGTGTAGGACAAGACCCTCATGCGCAGGAGATGATTACCTCGCAAATCATAGCATGTAGAGCATGTAGAGCAAATTTCATGATAGCTGGGGATTTTTCCGACCCGCTAAGCACGTTTTTGAGAACTATTTCGGTGTGCTTCTAAACCGTTCTACCTAGTCCACATAGCAGGAAAGCTTACTAAAAGATTCCTGGAAGCTTTCATGAAAGATTTGTATGATTCCTGAAAGCTTCCACGAAAGCTGTCTGAAAATGCATAATGTTTGGGTCAAATACATGACAAAAAGCTTCCTTGAACGATTGCGGAAAATGTTTCAGGCACTTTTCAGGAACCTTTCGGGAACCTTCCAGGTAATTTTAAGGAAGCTTTCAAAAAGTTACTAGAGGATTCATTTAGGTTGTGGGAATCTTCCAATAAGCTTCCGAGAAAAAGAATGCAGGAAGCTTTCAAAAATACTTTCAACAAGACTTCAGAATCGATTTACCAGTAAGGTTACAAATAGATTCATTAAATCTTTCCAAAAATCTTCCATGAAAGCTCCCGGGAAGTCCATAATGTCTGGGTCAAATTCATAACGAAAAGCTTCATTGAAAGATTGTGGGAACTGTTTAGGAAACTTTGTTATGATGTGAATAAGTTACTCTGGAAGGCCGTGGAAATCTTTCAGTAAGTTTCCAGGAAGCTTCCATGAAAGACTCTAGTAATCTTTCCAGAGACTTTAAGATCCTTAAAAGAGCAACTTTAAAGCTATAAATAATATCACAATTCTTAGTGATTAAAAATGTCACAACTATTTAATTGATTATCACAACTATGAGATATTGATTGGAAAATTTTTTTAATTATGTACCGTAACCAATTTAGTTTTCCCGCATGTATTGCGTTCACAAGCCTGCCACCAGCATGGCCTCTGCACCAACTTTTTCTCTCTGTGCAACGGGAATGTTTTTCTGCTGGTCACCGACACTTTTCTCGAGCTGCGAGATCGATGAGTATGATCCCACTTGTAGCCACACCTGAGCGCCTGCTTACCTACAACCGCACGTGCGCGTTCAAACCCACCGGTCACTGCGGTACCTACGTTACCTACGTCATCTATAGCAGATCCCTACCTCTATAGCCTATCTTACCCATTGCTGATTAAGACGTTAAGTTGTGTTACCGTTCAGTAGTAATGGTCCGCTGTTAACGGACGGCAAGACGACGAAGCGAGGGACAGTAAATCAGTAGTAACGACCAGCTCTGGTATGCCCGTAAAGCGCCAGCGCGCCAGCCCGCAGGGGTAATGAAATGAATCACGCGCAGTGAGAGAGCGTAGCTTCTCTTTCTTTCTCGCTCTCATTTCCATTTTACTCGTTCGAGAGAAGAAGTGCAGCAGGGATGATTCGTCGGGCGTGTGAGGAAAGAGAGATGGCGGAGTATAAGGTAGTACGTAGGGAGATTTGAGAGTAGTTTTAGTATATAGAGATGTTGATTTTCGGGCGCAACGTTGGTATTGGAAAGATTAAATGAGTTTTTTTAGGACGGTTTATTTTAGATGCCTTTATTTTTGTGAGAATTTTTTAAAATGAATCCATTAGTTTATTAACACCCCGAATGGCTTCTGGATAAATTCTTAGTAATAAACTAAAGGATGATAGGATGTAAGTAATGAAAGAATCTATAACTGTAGCGAGGAGTGTTTATTTTTAATTTTTTGTTTATTTCATAGTTGAAATGTTCAATAATAAATAAACTGCTGCCAATCCATTACTTGGCACGTGACTTCCTCAAACAAATGTATTGATTCCTTGTGTTAATTTTTAACGTCAATATAACTAATTTTCTCATGCCAAAATTTACGTATGTGTATACAGCAGCAATAAAACTTTTATATAAAGTAAAAATAAGCAAAAGATAAGTTTATACATTGATGTCCAAATTTTTTACCAGTTATAAGTCTTTCTTTGTGAAGAAACAAATTACAATTTTCACTTCTTTATTTGCGTGAAAAATAAAAATATTACGATATTTGTTTATTTTAGGGATATAACCTATATTTATGAAAAATAACTTTTTTCATGAATAACTAAGGATTAACTATAGTTCCTAATAGATACTGAGATCAACTCTTTGCAATATTCGCTTTAAATTTCAAGTCAATACATAAAGTCGTTCACGAGAAATTGCAATTTGAATAAAATCACACTATTACAAAGCATCGTCTACGAGGAAGCAAAATATTACGGCTGACGGTAGGGTGATAAATAAGTACTGTACTTTAAATGCTTGTTAGTTATTGAGATTTGATTGTTTTTTTAATAATAATTGTGAAAATTCTTAATATTTATTCATTTCATTATATTACAAGAAGAAATAATATGCTACTTATTTTATACTTACTTTTTAAATTTTATATAAATGAATTTTATACAACGTTCCGAAGCTAAAATGTTTTTCAAAAAATAGTTACTCCGAATCCATAACAAAAAAGCATCAATTTTCAAAGTCAACAAATTAATAACTCTTTGTTAGATTTTTCAAATTAAAAAAAAAAAACAAAATTTCTACCAAATGAAATTTCTTCGAAAAGTCAAGCCCTATAACTATTATATTTGTTCGAAAATATATCACCAGATTTCTACTTCCATTTCAGTATAATAATGTTTCTTTTATTTTCATAATTTATTGCAAATCTGGAGTATGTTAAAATACTTAGAAGAATATTAAAATAGAAAGAAACACCAATTTTCACTATAAATTGTGCTGATCATTATCTAAGAATTCAACCACATCTCACAATCACATCACTACTTCATAGCAATATATAATAATAGAAAGTTTCCAAACCCACCACGCAACTCCACCAAATAAATCTCTCCCCGCCCCCGAAAGTCTCCCAATTTTTCACGATTCCCCAACTTCATCCTCTTCCCATGCCTTGATCGACTTTTAAACGCCTCTAAAATACCACCTCTGCTCTACCCCCCTGAAAAAAGGAGGATCCTTCCCGCGACTAACGCATTGTACGCGCGGGACGAGTAGTCGACTCGGCGCATGTCGATGAGGCTGCCGCTGCCGCTGGGGCTCTAATCAGGATGCAGCGCTCGGTTTCTCCATCCGACTCGTTACTTCGCTCTCGGAGCGATCTCGCGCAGGGGGTGAAAATGTGCCGAGCGTAGTTACGCCGAAATGGAGATGGAGCCGTGGCGCGCGCGAAAGAGAGAGAGGAGAGAGAGCGAGGGAAGGATAGGGAGGCGGTATATGGGTGGGTGGGAAGAGTATGGGTGGTTTTTGAGGATGTTTGGGTCACGAGAGCCTGTTGTAAAAAGTTGAGGCTGGGGTTGAAAGTGTCGTTCGGTGAGAGGGTTGTTGTGAAGAAAAGATTGCTTGGGGTTGGAGTATTCTGTGTTTGTAATATGAAAACTGTACTGCTTTGGCTTTATGTTAATTTGCATTATAAATAATAAGTTTCTTAATGTAGATTCAATTTCTTCCTCTTGATGGCTGTTCTCGTAATATAAAAAACGCTTTCTCTGCTATACCATTTAATATTAGTCGGATTTTAAAACTGTATAACGAAGAATATAATACGTTATGTATATTAATTAACTACGATTGTTTTATTTATCTTTTTTTTTTATTCTTTCAGTGTAAATATCTGTATAACAATATCTGATTTTAGAAATAGCTTTAGTCTCGTTCATTATTTAAAAATTTGATATTCAGAACGCAAATAACTATAGACATAGAAGCTTGATTTGATTTGCTTCATTAGCCACTTAATATTATAAATTACAAATATAGGTATCTATACGGAACCTATATTTGTTACGGATCTATATCTGTTACAGATGGATATTAGAACATATATGCAGAATAAAAAGAGGCGAGGGGTACAATTACAATATGACAACCATTAGCCGAAAGCCGAGCGGTGGCGGACATAGCTAATTGATGGTATATGTCTGACTTGCAAGCCCGGGTCTGTCACTTTTTAGTATTAAAAAGTTGTGGTAGTTCACCTGTAACAGTATCTAACAATAGTAACATAGATATGACAACATCTACGTGAAAAATCCATTAACACATCGTCAAAAGTGGGTACAAATTTTTTTCATGGCACATCTTCCGGGTCTGGGTTTTCCTCCATTGTGTACCACGTAATATAGAAGAAAAATTATGTATAATTAAAAAGTAACACCCTTTTTTGAAAAATTAATTTCTTTTTTAAAAAGGAAAAAACGCCTTTTTTTAACTTTTAGCCATTTATTCCAGAAACGTCCTAGACAAAGGACTCACACACTTCTTATGAAAAATGGCTTTTAGTCGATTTTCTTGAAATTTTGAATATAGGTTCCTCTACGTATGCTAATCAAAAGTCCCCATGGGCGGAATACCCTTGGACACATTATCACCGGTTCTCGGTGTTCCGCCCCTGAGAACTTATCATCAGCATACGTAGAGGAACCTTTAAACAAAATTTCAAGAAAATCGACTGGAAGCTATTTTGATATAAGAAGTGTGCGGGATCCTTCGCAAAAAAAAAAATAAATAAATAAAACTAGAGAAAACCAGCTTTTGTTTGCTTTTATAAAAACTAAAAAAATGTTGATTCCTTCAAAAGTTCTGACCGTTTAAAGTTGAGCGTTGAATAGGCATAAAAGATGCTCTAAGGCGTTGGATTTGTATGATTTGCGTATTTTAAAGCTTTTTCGACATTCAACTTTTAGCGGTCCAAACATTAGAATGAATCAACATTTATTAATTTATAAAAAAGCAAATAAAAGCTGGTTTTCTCTAGTTTTATTTAATTTTTTGCAAATTTGTCTAGGATGTTTCTGAAAGAAATGGCTAAAAGTTGAAAAAAAGCATGTTTTGCATTTAAAAAAAAAAATTTTTAAAATAGGTCACTATGACTTTTTTGACTGTACATAATTTTTTAACTATTACGTGGTACAAAGAAAAGAAAAAAAAAGAGGAGAACAAAGTTTTGACAACGCCTTAATGGATGTTTTGCGTAGATTTTGTCATATAGCGTAGCTGTCAAAGCCATATTATCGAATTCAATTCAGTGAATCTGCTGTAAGAAAATGATATTGTTTTTTACTGTAATGGTGTTTCAGTTATATTTTGTACGCTATTGAACCTTTTGAACAAATTTTGAAAATATTATTCCATCGTCATCATAGAAAAATGAAATTAAAGTGTTTTAGATGTTTAATTAATTGTATTAAGGTGTATTACATATTAGACTAATTGACATAAGCTTATTATTGTACGTAATTGACATTTATATTCGGTATGACTTGGGTTATACGACTAAAGCATCCGCAAATTTAGTTACACTAGCCAAATTCAAACGCGCTTCGCGCGTACTATTTTGTTTTTTGAGTTATGGACACTGTTTTGCACTACGATTTAATTTTAATTAGCTTAAATAATAAGAAAATAAATAAATACATTTTTTAAGCAAAAAATCAAATATTACAGATCAAATCAATCTCTAAATGTTTCATAACATCTGGCCATCGTTTTTTTAAGGGGAAAAAAAAAACATTTTCAATCTAAAAAAAATTCAAATATTCGCGCTATTTTCAAATAACCAATCACATCGGTTCTTTAAATGAGCCACTACTTCCGACCATCATTTTTTTAAGAGAGGAAATATGCAAATAGTCTGAACTTTATACGTACAACAATTTCATAATTACAAACCCGAAGCACTCATTACATTCAGTGTCATTCGATATTTACGAATATAATTCGATAAAAATTACTTTAAATCTTCTTTAAATTAGAAATTGGATCGAGCATTCTAGTTATAAAAATTGCTGAATGTAATTCTTCATCGTTAATGCGCTTTCGTTTGGCCCAGAATCAATTTGATTACGTAGTCTCGGCTCCCGAGACCAATCAAAATTTCAAAGCATCTCATTTTAAAAGCTCTCACTTATTAATCCAATATCGCAAAGACAGTTCTCATTCTGAATCTGCTAATTGCCGAACCTGTTAGAGCATTACAAGATTCCATAATCCAATGATAAAATCTATGAAGAAAAATAACTAAAATACGTCAGTGAAACAAATTTCTCAGAAAATACTCATCTCGCCTCGCGCCAAGTAAAAACAGCAATCAATGGAGCAAAACCCTCTTCAAATACTATAAAACTTGCTCTCTCTCTCTCTCTCTCTCTCTCAACGAGCCTCATCCACTTCGGCTCAAAGAACACCGCAACAAAATGCCTCTACCCCACGCAGGATTAAACCTCCAGCGATAAAGACGCCGGCAACAAAAAGAAAGCACGCGAAAACAACACCACCTCACCCCTCCTCTCTCTCTCTCTCTCTCTCTCTCTCTCTCTCTCTCTCTCTCTCTCTCTCTCTCTCTCTCTCTCTCTCTCTATCTCTCTCTCATTCCCCCATCACCATCGCCATCACCATACACCTCACGGTGGATTACAGCGGGATAAAGAACTCTGGTGTAAAAAAAAATATATATATATACACGTACAAGCGTTCGCGGCGGGCGGAAGAAGGTTGAAATTAGCGTATTATCCCCCTCGAGAGCTGCTGGCGCGCGATCATCGCCTTACCAGGGTGAGAGAGAGAAAGAGAGAGGGAGCAAAAACTTGGCGATTTAGAGCGGCAGCTTGCCGTGACGGAGATGAAAGGGATGCCTGCAGCTGCCGGCGTGAATTACTTCCATTCCGCTCCTTGTTATGCGCGCGTTGTAGGTATGACGTAGATAGGTAGGAAAGGGCTGACGCGTTCGATGACCAGGATAGGAGGCGGCGGGTCTTTAATCTTATTTTTTTTTTCTTCGGGATATTTTTTAACGAGTGTCTGACGCCGAAGTTTTCTAGAAGATTCGGCTAAGAGAGGAAAGGGGTGGAGAGTGATTGTCGAATATGATCTGTAGTTCTTTGAGACAGCACTTTGGTCGAGTATTTTTTTCAGTTTTTCTTTTATGCAGTATTGAGTATCATTATTATGATTAATAATGCATAAATAAAAAAATGGTTCTCACATTAATGAAGTTTATGGCTGTATAATTTTATTAAATTTTCAATGAACTGCTACGTACATTTGATTAAAATTCGCATGGTTACAGCAGCAGCTAAAAACAACGGTGAGCCAAATCAAATCACCTTATTTTTTGTTTCCTCTGCAATCCAATAAAAAGTCGCAAAACCATTGTCGTGCCTCTGCTTTCTTTTTTCACAATTTCCATCAAATTGTATCTTTAACGAGCAATCGAGCACATTAGCCTTGTACCAATCAATATACACCGTGCGCTACCAATCTTGCAAAATTATGCAAACCCATGACGAGTGCGCGCGCGCGTGCGCGCGAGAAAAATCGAGGTCAGATCGACGTTTTGGAACTAATGGAAACGCGCGTCGAGCGAGAGCAACGGTAAAAAAAAACAGCGAGCCAGCCGGTATAGCAAACACGTTTCCAATAATGTGATTTCAACGCGCGCGCACGCGCGCGCGCGACGCTAATTTCACCCGCAATCAAGGACTATACTCTATATACACCCTAAACAATCCCAGACTCACGTTTTTTTCGGGATTACATGTTACTTTCGCTCGTTTTTTACCAGCACTGTATAATCAATAAACAACAGCCGATATCTGGAAGATTCCAGATCTCCAGATCCCGACAGCTCTATATGCACTTGCGCCACACACAGTGCGAGCGCGCGCGCATGCAGTCAACCACGGCAACGCTCCTTTTTCCTCGCATTCCGCACTCTGTATAATACATTTCCATATATAAACCCCGAGAGCTGCGAGAGAAGAAAAAACGCCCTATCGCGAGATGTAACGCGCCTTTCCCCGCGCTATACTTACCTACGCTTCTTATGCACGACGCTGTATCCGCGTCGCCGCCGCAGCCGCAGTTCCTCTAGAAAGTCGAGCTCTATATAGATACACGTCTGTCAGTCGTGAATGCACCGAATCATCGGTTACACTGCCGCTCGTTCGTTTCCTCGTTACGAAAGCCGCTGGCTTTTTCCCTCTAACCAAACCTCATGCCACTGCGAAACAAAAAAGAACAAAAACAAAAAGAAGAAGAAGAAGAAGGAAGAGAAGGAAAATACCACCACACACACATATACCTGATCGTAAAGTATAGCTTCCTCCCTTGGGTCTAGAGAGACATATAAGCCTGCACATCCGGGCCGATGCTCGCTCAGTTTTGGCATTGCGACATGCGCCGCGCATTTACACACAGCCGAGAGAACCATGGAATCGCCATAACGAATCCGATATCCTTGGCTAGCGCTTTTTGCCGGCCGCCCGGTCGCCGCAGGCTTTGGAAAACGTTTGCCGAGCCCCGAACTACGCTCGCAATTTCAAAACTATTTTACTATATATATATACACATCGGCACTTTGTCTACGCTCCACGGTGAGTGTATACATACAGTCGGATTTTTAATGAGATTGGTAATGAAGAGCTTGCGAAAGCAGCAGCAGCAGCGCCGTAGTTGCGCACTGCAGCGAACCGCCGTCGACGACGGGTATAAAGGCTGGGGCGTGGATTTTCGCGTCTGTTGAGCTCGAAACATTCCTACACACCACACGCAACATATCATATCGAAGCAGATAAAAACGAAAAAGAGCGTGCGAGTATAAGAGAAAGATGGCGCGGTTAGTATTGGTGAGCACTCTTCTGCTGGTAGCAGGTGAGGCGATGGCCAGGCCGGCGAGCTACGACGAGTACCTCGCGGTGGAGGGAGACGACATGGCGACTGTCGGCTCGCTCAGGCGGGAGGTCAGACAGCCAGCGCCCATCATCGTCAAGCCTGAGCAGGAGAAGCAGCAGCAGCGATTCGCCACCGAAGTCAGCGACCTCCTGTCCGCGGGCAACGAGCCCAAGAGGAGCCACAATCAGAAGCACCAGAAGAACGCTTCCGGTTTGTGGGGGGTTTTTCGTGTGGAGTGGTGATGGTGGTGGTGGTGGTGGTGATGGTGATGACGTTAGATTGATGAGAGAGACGTTTAATGTTTTGTGACGTAATCGAGGCGGTGAAGTAATTTTACGATCGGTTCCGTTTGGTTTTTCCTTTATTCCATTCGAACGGTAAAATAAAAAGTAATACTTTAACGAAGGATGCAACGTATTACATTTCCGAAATGGGCACGAATTGCAATCCAGTATGTAAAAATAAGGTCCATGTCAGCTACTTTACACGGAGGAAAAAAGTTTACTAAAAATTACCATACAGTCTCGTAAAACTACCTGTAAAAATCCTAAAATATTACCATACTTTATAAGGAATTTGGTAGAAATATAGAAAAATCTAGACAAAGTCTGGCAAATTTTTATATCTTTACAGTCTGTGATAGCTTTACGAGACAGTGCGATAATTTTTAGAAAAAATTTTTCTCAGTGTATAAAAAGTACAGTAGAAAAATCTTCGAAAATTTCACCACCAATACCTATAAATATACAATTCGCTATAATAATGCGTGCGACAGGTAAATCGAACGAGGGCGGCTTCCTCAAGAAATACGGCAGCGACGCGGAAGGCGAGAAGGGCTACCTAAAAAAGAGCTTCAGCAA